>JARWKJ010000003.1:1376165-2653665 GCA_029959095.1 Rhinichthys osculus
GAACACACACACACACGGATCATTTCCATAATGACCAACACAATCTCCCAAGAGCAGCATTAGCGTCTGGTTTAAGAAATGCTTATAATGGAGCAAACACCAGTAAATCAACGAGTGTCAAACTTAGTAAATGACTCATTTAAACTCTCCTCTATAAATACTGTCTGAAAGGGAAACTCCTACAAATGCAAATGCAATAAGATGATCCGCAGAAACAACTGTCCTCACATTTCAGCGCTTATTTCTCACTGCATGTCTTCAGTAAATCCGGACTGTAGTTTTTAACACCTAAAAGTTTGTATTTTGACCCTAAAATCTTATATTGCGAGTCAGGGATTGGTCAATGCCTTAAACACAAATACAGCCATCATGCTATCTAAAAACAAATGCAGTCACACTTTATGTAAATCCACATAACTGTAAGAGCTTTCCAGTGAATAAGCAAACTAAATCCAGTTAGAATTTAGGAAATGACCAAATTATAATTTTTTTTATTTCAATGAAAGGAATGTACTATATTTAAGTTTGATAATGTTTTTTATTTAATATTTTGTATTTTTAGGGGATTTTATGGTACTAAATTATATTTACGCTGTATTCACTTTTTGAGCATAGACCTGAAAATTAAATTTCTAACTTAAAGGTGCTCTATGTAACTTTTAGCGGCCTCTAGTGGTGATGTTTCAGATTGCAACCAAATTTTACAAGAGCGCTCGTGCTCAAACTCATAGACAATACCGTCTATTACGCAAATATCTCGGCGAATACTAGACGGATTCGGCGAGCACCGAGCTCGTTGGGACCATCTAGTCGAGCTGAAAAGAACCATTTAAGTTCCATAGTTTTTGGTGGTGTTTTCGCGGAGATATTAGCAGAAAACCATCGGGCGCGCTGCAAAATTGCCGACGCTGGTGACGTCACGATCTCAGAAGAAAATCGCTCGTATCTCTGGAACGCAAAGACCCAGAGAGCTCAAATTCGGGGGAGGAGGTCCCAGGGGAACCCTTGCCCGAACGCTAGAGTGGCGGGCCTCGGGGACGCCCCCTACCGGATCGCCGTTCGCTGGGACCCCCGATTTCGAACGGCTATAACTCGGGGAGCCGGGCGAGTTGGACCTCGGGGGTGGGCTCGTTCGAAAGGCCCCGTCCAGCACTACGAACGATTAGAGTCTTGGGAATATTGATCAAAGATTGACTGAGATATAAGCCGAAACACGTGCGCCTTTAACCGGACGTAACTCCCTGACCGTCTACAATAGACTGTATATAAGGAGAGAGGCTCGGGAGCGCATGCACGTCACATCCGGTGGATTTCGCGGTAAATCCGACCCGGAGACTTCACATAGAAATAGGAATACTGGCCTTCAGAGGTAATAGCAAAACTCGACAAGTGGATCATTTTAATGTGTGATTACAACCCCTTCACACACAGGCAGGGCCGTAGCTAGAGCATTCGGGGCCCCCTGAAAAAAATAATGATGTGGGCCCCCACCACCCTCCACCAATATCATAATACAATAGATGAACATGGAGGCCCACATAACAGAAGATGGTGATGTTGTTGTAAAACCTTTATTTTAAAAGTTAAATTTTTATTAAAATAACAACTAATAAAAACTAACAAAAAGCAAGAAATTGTTAAATAATAATAAAACCAATTTTTAAAAAGTAATTTCCCCCCCCCCCCATCAGTCTGTTATAATTCATAAATCAAAAAAGTAAACATTTAGAAATTGACAAGAATGCAGTCTAATTAAAAAAATAAAACCATTCATTGTCTTTTTTTTTAATAAAGATAATATGGAACTGGTAATATTATTAAATAAAGCGAATACATTTATTCATCCAAGTGCAGTGTGTTGTCTTCGTGTTTTCTCGATGTTTTAAATATCATCAGCCGGCAGGTCAGATGCATAATGCAATGCGTCGTGACTCGTGTAATTTTTAAAAAAAACTCTAGTTATAATAGTGTAAAAAGACAGGAATTTAGAGCACGTAATCATTCGGTCGATTGCGGCGCGCACCGATAATAAAAAATGACTGTCCACGGCAGACTGTAGACGGAAGTTTTCTAATTCCCAGCGAAATAACAATATATAACCGGTCTTTAAGAACGTCTTGATCGACTGGGATACAACCACTCTCCTTGCCTCCCTCTCCGTCTTTTCCTGGTGTTTCTGGTTCCCTGATTTATGTTTTCTTTTCCCCGACATTTTTCAGTCAGTCAGTCTCCTGCTCTTCCACCAAGTTCATCGTTAACTTCAGGCTGCCGCCTCAACTCTGATTGGTTCTGTTCACGAGCTGGGGCGGGACTTACAATTTTATTGGGTCCATCTGATGTTTGTCACCGACTCTGACTGAATAATTAATAAATACTTCAGGTCGGACTAAACCATTTTTATGGAGGTAAGAGAAGCAGATATTTGGAAAAATATTTACCCAAATTGTACGTTTTTGTGGTTTAATTTAAATCTCAGGCATACAGCTAATATAAATATTAGAATTGTTCATACAACAGGGGCCTAAATAGTATAACTGCTGGATTTTGTGGGGCTCCCTGGGCAGCGGGGGCCCCTATAATTGTCACCACCTTTCACCCCACTAGCGACGGCCCTGCACACAGGCAATAAAAAAAGGATTCATTTTACTAGAAAAGTTACATAGAGCACCTTTAAACTGTGGTAAATCTTGAATGCTTTAAAGCGACAGACTGAAGTTTGATCTCTTTTCAAAGACGACACGTGGCAGATTATTGCTGAAGTGAAATATCTTTTAAAAAGTGACCTTAAAAAAAGTTACAGAATTTTACATTTATTGATATGAAAAATGCACAAAAATACTATTTTCAATTTTTATATGAAATCTATATTTTCAAAAACACATTACTCTAAAACTGCAAGAAAATCAAAGCCGTAAATCCTAACAAGTTATGATCCAATTTCCAAAGTTGAGTCTGATATCTCAGTAAACGAGCGTTCAGTGAGAGTGTGTTCGGCTGCAGTACCAAACGCTTCCACTAGAGGAAACTCGCCTCACACTCATTCCCAATGCGCTCGTGTTTGACCGCAAGAAGCACAAGTGTGACTGTTTATTACAAGACCATTTAACTTGTTTGAATCAAACCTTTACCAAGTTTCAAACCATTCTGATGAAGTAAAAAAAAAAAAAACGTAAAATTATTCGGTCAAAAACGACCGAAGAGCCGAATTCATTATTCATAAATACCAAACAATTCACAGTTGTGAGAAGCTGACTCAACATAAAGCTCTTCCTGGTATTTCCTATTCAAAGAAAGCAGGCGTTTTCTATCAGTGCAGGAGTGTAAACGCAAATGATTAACTCCCGCCGTCAACAACAGAAGACGTTTATAGTGGAACGCACAATAAAAACCCGCTCCGCTAGTTTCATTCTTGCTCAACTGGCTTCTCTATAAAAGGAAACAAACATTATAAGAGAGCGATGACTACAACTGCACATCTCACTGTCGATCATCAAGCTCAGTGTGTGTGTTAAAGTGGTTTTACTGGTTTATGACTGGCGCCAGCGTTTGTTCTCAGATCCACTGACCTGGACCCGGCCAGACTTCAGCACAGCGAACATGCACTGCGACGTGTTGAAAGCGTGTCTCCAGTTGTGATAAACCACGTTCTTCCTGTAGTTCTTCTTCACGCTTAAGATCCACTGGCACAGGCTCTGGAACAGGGACAGGTTAACAACAACAACCAGTCGCTTTTAAAGCTATAAAGATTAGACTGAAAGACATGCGCTGCAGCTAAAACACACGTGTACAGTCAAACCAAAATTCATGCATTTCTCACATTACAACAGTTTATTCGCTATAGAAAATGGTAATAAAATATGCCAAGAACTCAGAGTTATAGGATCAGTGGATATTTGACTGGTTTTGTCCGTCCGTCTGTTAGACTCTCACACATGAATTATGTTGAATATCTGTTAAATTTAAAGCTGCAGTTCATAGTTTTTCCTCTTTGTCGCCATCTCTGTTCGAAATCTGCGATTGCGGTTATTATCAGCTCGGATGAACACAATATTTTGAGGAGAATGTGAGACTCAGTCGCCGCCGGTGTGGATCCTGGCATTCGGGATCAGATTATACTTTTTGGAAGTATGACCAAAATTTTTTTTTTTATCCAATTGGCAGATAATTTAGCTTGTTTTAAGCAAAAAACTCACTTCATTTTGATATTGATTGATTTTTTTTCCGCAGAAAACAAGATATAATATCTTATGGCATTTTGCTACTTTAGTAAATCCATCTTAATTTAAGAATTTTTAGATATTTGGACTGGAAACAAGACCTTTTAAACTGGAAATTTAAGACCTATATCACGACATACAAAGGAAACGCAGAGTCTCAAAATTACTTGCAAAGTAATTTAATTTATTCAAACTGAACATTCGTCGAACATCAGCACGAACGGTCCCGTGATTTTGGAAATTAGTTCTGTTTTTATAAAATCCCCTATTCCAAAGTGCGTAATGTAAACACTTTTTGCATGTGACTCCAGCGCCCGTACACCCAACGTTCTCAGTTGAATAGCTTTCTTGCATAAGAAGCAGAAGGCTTTGCAACTGGCTTTAACCAAGCACGAAATTCAGATTTTTCAAGCCAAGTATCGCTAAACTTGCACTTCCCCACAGCTGAATAACATCCGTTTTACGTCTGTCTGTGGTATCTGAGACACGCGCCAATAACACGAACGCTCAAAGCTGATTGGCTGTTGCATGTTGGTCTATTTTGTAGTCGTAATACAGCGAATTATATTTGAACTAGCGAAATAAGGAACTACAATATCACAGAATAAAAGAAAAACATCCCAAAGGAAAAATATCGAAACTCTTTGGTCATTTTTTTTTTAGAAATGCTAATGGTCTTGTCCACTTCAATGATGTATGCTAAGCTATGCTAAAAGTGGTACCGCCAGAACCGGAGATCGGCTGAATGGATTCAAAAATGGTAATACTCAACAGTTTAACTCTGGGGAAGTTGTAAAATGAGCCTATTTCCAAAAAAAGTGGAGTATCCCTTTAAGGCCTTATATTTTGATTTTGAAATTTGAGACTTTTTAAGACCCTGCGGAAACCCTGATAATAATATGAAAAATCATTATTTGTCTAATGGCACCTTGTACTTCATCTGAAAGTTCTGCACGAGCTTGAGGTCCACGAACATGCGTATGGTGGCTTGAGTCGTGTCGGCGTCCGACAGGTCGAAATCACTGAAGCTGAAGTCCATCAGTCGGAGAGACTGAGCCGAGGGGATCGTGGCGGCCTGTGGGTTCAGGACATTATTACACATCATCTCAGAGAGATCGCTGTCTGACACACATTAATAATCAATGATCTGCCATCAGCAGAGTCTCCTCTTCTGAAAACCAGAACCATCGCATAATGCAGAGTCCATAAATCACGTCTCTCTGTAGATTATGTGCTTCAGTCAGCAAGCAGAAAGAAGCATAACTTTCATACAGCTTCATCTGTTTAAACGAACATCTGCAGGAATCAGAGCTTTTCCAGACCTTTCTGAAACATTTCAAGATCTGCACGTCGCTTCAATGCGAAGACACAAAATCCCCCCGCAATCGAGCCTTTTCACGTTTCTGTACATTAAAGCAATGAGCCAAATAGACAAAAATGCACACAAAAAAAGCATGCATACTCTAATAATGGTGAATTGCAGCGTGCATTTTTGGGATGCTTGAAAAGTAGCCAAAAACTCACGAGTTGCATAGAGTGAAAAGATCCAAATAGACAAAAATGCACAAAAAAAAAAGCATGCATCCTCTAATAATGAAAAGTAAAGACTCTACATGCGAGATTAAATTGAGAAACGCCAAACGGTTCGGTCACATGACCTTCCTCGAAGCCTGCAGGCCTTCGCCATTTCTCAGTAAAGCACTGGTTTTAATATCGCATTTAGAGTCTTTCCTTTACATTATTTGAGCTTTTTTTTTAGCATTTTTGTCTATTTGTATCTTTTCACTCTATGCAACTTGTGATTTTTTGGCTACTTTCCAAGCATCCCAAAAATGCACGCTGCAATTTACCATAACGCATTTGTACTCTGCCGAGAAATACATATATATAAATGCGCTGTTGCATCTTTAATAACTTGTGAGGCCTAGTTTGTGGTGTTATTATAAGCTGTTTGTCCGGTTACACTCACTGTGTGGAGGATCAAGCTTGTGTCCCAGACTGAAGAGAACTTATGAGACGCAGAAACTCTTACAAAGCAAAACTAAACGCTCATTTTGAGCCATTCCTGCGTCTCTGCACGCGATCTCACGGTTAGCGCCTGTCGGAGGAAACCTAATTGAGGCGTCGTATCTAGTTTACTTCTACAATTAAAACTAACGGAGGGTAACATTGTCTTCTATGATGATCAACATGCATAACTATGTTCAAATCTCACAACATGTTATTTAATTGCATGACCCTTAAATGCTAAATGACAAATAAAGGTATTTTCTTAAAAGAATAAATTCTGAACTGTTGAAACGAGTCGTCAGTAACTCCTGATGAATCTATGTAGCTTTGTAGCTAATTTGCATAATTCCAGTCTATGGTCTTGATTGGCTGAGCAGCGTCTCTTAGCTCCGCCCTCAAACACTGTAGTGAATCTGAGACTGGAGAGTTCGGCTCGTGTTGTTCGTGTCGAGAAGACGCTGTTTTCTGAGATTGATACGGTGAAACCCAACCCATCGTTACTGTTCGTATCACTGTGATCAACAGCTGAGATTCACATATGATAATGAGCGTTTGCTTTCTGACCAATCAGAGCAGAGCAGCTCTCAGAGAGGCGGAGCTTAGAGAGACTGAATCTCTAAACGAAGCGTTTCAGACACTGAGAGAAAAGAGCTGATGCTGTAATGTACATTAAGTGTTTTTGACCTTGGATGAATGTAAATGTATTGTAGGAAACTTTAAAACAAAATCTAAGACTTTTTAAGCATCTGGGGATCCCAAATAAATAGGGGTTAACATCCATCATCCTCAAAATGAAGCATATCTTCAGCTGTTTTTACATGCTTTATGAATTACACTAATAAAGCTAAATCCGCATGCTGACCTTCACTTCATAAGAGTAATTGCTGTAATTAACAAACAAATAACTCTCAATTAAAGCAGAAATTCTGCCTCTGTCTGTGTTTTAATTGCCTGATTATTCTCACAGTGCTAATCAGAGCAGGGTTTCCATACGCGGTGCTTCCGGGACATTCCCCCAGCGAGTCTGAAGCTGGAGCCGATCCCAGTGTACTTCACAAACACAGTGTCCAATACGACACAATTACAGCAGTGCGCCTGAAACACCGTGAGTTACAGCAATTTTATCACGGATATTTAATAAAACATGCATATTGCATTCAGTGGCATCCTTCCCCAAAATAAATAATAAAAAAGATAATATTGATATACAGCAATTTGCTATCGGATATGGACAGGTGTTTCACATCATATATGTCAATCTATTGTATTGTCAAATTAAAATAACCCACAGTTGGAAAGGTGCTATAGTTGGGATACTTATTGGGTTATTTTTAACCCAACATTATTAAGGGAATAGTATAATGTGATTATGGTCTATTTTACACTGGCATTGAACATGGCGTATGCCTCCAGTTGCTTGTGTTATGAGTATACAGGTAAAGTAATGCTTGATTTGTAAAGTAAAGCACATTTCAATATGATATAGTGATAAATTGTAATTTACCGCAGATACCTGGAGCGCCCGCGTCTCTTCTTCTTCAGCCGACGCGTGATACGAGAGAACCTGCGGAGAAACACACACAGGCATCGGATGTTAACGGGTCAATGGATAATGTTCACATATCTTCTGTTACTGTAATTTCCTATCATTACTGTAAAGCTGCTTTGAAGCAATCTGTATTGTTAAAAGCGCTGTATAACTGAAGAACACTTTACACCTTAACCAAGTTTTGTTCTTCCTCATATTTAAAATATTTTCCTCATATTTTGATGGTTTAATCAAACTTGTCGGGTCATCAAAGAAAAATATCCCCTCCGGACATCACTTTAGGCCACTACTGTATATGTCTGTGTCTGACTGAGAAAATAATTAATTTGCATTGAATGCATTTTGTGCCAAAACAATGATAAATGATTCACAGTTTAGCTCACATATATATTTCAGTTGTGCTCAAAAGTGATCTAAGTATAGAGTAATTGTATTGTTTAAAACCTGTAATACCACCAACATATTAAGGACATCATATTTGTTGTCCAGCAACTTTGCGACCCAGTCACAATCAAATGTTAAGGAGGATGGATGGAAACTATTATTATAAACACTGATATATACTGAAGAATTCAGACTTTTTTTCTTGCAACTGCGAGTTATAAAGTCTGAATTGCACGATATAAACATGCAATTCGCCTTTGGCTAAGCCACGCCCTAGAATGTAGATTGACCAATCACAGCGCAGCCAAGAACGAGCTCCCACAGTGGTCCGACACTTTTTCACAGCGCTCCATTGACTTTAACACAGGCGTCTCATGTTTTTGGTCTCGGCCGGCTATTACCGTCGTAGTTTTATCTAAAATATGGTTAAACGTTGTGCGTGGGGCATTTGTAACACAGATCCGCGTTTCCCAGAGAGGTTGGAGGGGGGTGTGCGTTTTTTTCCCCTTCACAAACCGAAGTCAAATCCTGACAAGTGTCGTCTAGCACACGCTGCTAATAAATACAACGCTATACTCGCGTAGTCCGTTTGCTTTGTAATAACGATTATAGAAGTGAATAGAGACCTCCAGCTTTGCATGAACAGTGTTGCTCCTTGATATTGTTAGTCCCAGCCTCCGTCTCCATTAGTAGGATATGCGTGGGTCATTTTTTGACTGTGACCGGTGTGCTTTTGCCTCTATTTGGATGCCTTGTTGTTCCTTGCGTTTCACCTGTATGTCGTGAATATAGCCTTCGAACGTGTATTGCAGCCGCTTTTGCCTACTTCTATCGGACACTTTATTTGCTGCCTTATAAAAGATTGATAAAATTTCAGCAGGAAGAGCTGTCACAGCATAAGCCATGTCGATACCAGAGCCCAGATGAAGTTTGTTTGTCGGACGTAGCAACAGTAACTAAGGGGGGCGGGGCTTAGCCAAAGGCGAATTCTGAGAAATAAAGTCATTTTTTTTAATTCCATGGCAGAAACATGGAATAAAATGAGTGAAATGTATAAAATCCGACTCGCCTCGAGTGTGACCTCTTGCTTGGCCATGGCTCTTTCCACGGCTTCGTACATCTGTGTGTTCTGGATGCCCAGTCCACAGAAGATAGCAAAGGCCTCGAGAAACTGCTCATCGTTCCTATTAAAGGCTTTGACTTCTCCTGACGCGTCATCCATCTTATTCACCAACTGGCAAACACCTGCATTCAGAGGCCGAAACACTGATATGTGAATATTTAGCACAAAATACATATTTATTTGTATATATATATTGTTGTTTTTGACCTACTGTATATGACTTTCCTATTTCCGTGGAGCACAAAAGAGGATTTTCTAAAGAATAAACTTGAAATATGGCGTTTATGGCCTGCTTTCGAGATACTTAAATGGTAATTTTATACAGGTCTCCGTTTACTTTTATTAAATGGAAAAGGGTGCCAGCACTTTCTTTATAAATTCACTTTTTGTGATGCATGAAAGAAAGAAGTTCATACCGGTTTGGAATAAATGAGGCCGAATAAATGACCATTTTAATGTTAATGTTCATTAGTGGTTTATCAGCTGTCAGCAACTTAATTAACCTCTATTATACGTCTAGATAAAAGGAGATAAAGCAATCAATTAAAAAAAGATTTATTTTCATCACGATTGGCTCAATGAGACTATACAAAATAAGACATACCGTAAACCCTTAAGAAGATGACATGCTAAATTATTCCAACCAATTCAGACTTTGATTATTATACGGTTTATATTGCACTTGAATTCGACCAGCATCACAATTGTTTAGAAACTTAATGATGTCAGTTAAAAATGCATGAGAAATGAAAAGCCAATTATAAACTATATTTTTATGCATTCAGAAGAAAATATGAGAGGTGTCTAAGGTAAAATAAAAACACCATCAGATGATATTCTGGTCCATGTGAATCTATGAGATTTTGTTTTCACCAATTTTGTTTTCTTAGTTTCACAATTTGAGGTGTCAATTATTGGTGTGGGATGATTAAAGACCCACTCCGATGAAAATAATGTTTTTCTAGGTGTTAACATGTTCTTGTGGCATTTTTCTGATGTTAGAGGACATATCTTGAGAAAAATAAGCTCAAAGTTGTATTTCTGAGTATTTCTACATTCAAATGGCTGTGAATCAGTAGCAGACGCTAAAATGCCGTTTAAAATAGACTGGAGTTGTGACGTAGTAACTCCACTGGGCGGGGCCACAAGCTTGTTAAAATTAATCGAAAGTGCCCCTCTCAAACAAATATCAATGATAATATTGTTTTCAATAAAACAAAATGCATTTGATTATAATTAACATGACAATGTGACAAAATTCACGTTTACTTGTATGTTTCTGTCGGTTTGAGCTGTCGTTGCCATGACTCGTTGCTATGGGTTGCGTCACTTGCGTGTCTTGCATCGGACTCGACTGAAGGGGTCAGTCTCCGTTTTCGAGGCCGAGGGTCAGTAATGTGGACGGCAGGAGCGCATAATCGTTGCAAAAGTTATGCGTTTTAAAACGAAAACGCACTGTACGGCTGGATAGCTCCAATATTGCTCTCAATTTTTGTTGCACCGGTAATGACAGGTTGGGGGTGTAAGCTAGCGGGAGAGACAGAGCTCTCAGCAACGGGGAGGGGGAGGGTCATCTCCGTGCCAACGGCTCCGCCCACAACGCAGAGGCGAATTGCTAATGAGCTACTGCCGCTCTGCTGAAGCGAAGTCCCAGAAAACGGCACAGGTTTTGTGAGTTTGGCTAAAAATGGCATAATCATAATTTAAAGACCACTGGGAATGTTTACAAATAGCTCAAAATATGATCGGAGTGGGGCTTTAAGCGTCAGATAATAGTAATATCAATGTTTGTCTTTTGATCATTTTAGGAACGATGTTGACTACTGGCTCAGATTGTGGAAATATTGAAAACACACATACCTATCACTTTATCTTTCTTCCCATTCCTGATTGGCGTGCAGAGAAGACTTTTGATTTGACCGTTCGAGGACTCTAGATTTTCACTCTTCCGAAAAGAAATGAGGGGAAAAAAACAAATGCAATTGCAAAGTTTAAAATTCAAGCATCTTTGGGGAAAAGAGGCAGTTTATAGTGCAAAATAGGGGATGTGAATGAATAAGAGCTCTGTGAAATCCCAGAAAAATCCAACCCGATCTCACGGCTAATTCGTACGAATTCATAAGTTTTTTGCTAAATCATAAATATTTTACGAGTTGCCCAATTTGCATGAATTTGTAGGAATGACCTACACCTGACCCCGCCCCTAGACGAATCGTACAAATTCGTACGAATTAGCCATTTCGTACTCACTCGTACGAATTGGTCGTGAGATAGCGTTGAAACATTGGGATGATCCCATCCCAATGTTTGAATGAATAAGAGCTCTGTGAAATCTCAGAAACATCCAACCCGATCTCACGGCAATTTGTACGAATTTTACGAAGTGGCTTACGGTTTTTGCTAAATCGTAAATATTTTACTAGTTGCCCAATTCGCATGAATTTGTACGAATGACCTACACCTGACCCCGCCCCTAGACAAATCGTACAAATTCGTACGAATTAGCCACCTTTTACTCACTCGTACGAATTGGTCGTGAGATAGCGTTGAAACATTGGGATGATCCAATCCCAATGTTTGAATGAATAAGAGCTCTGTGAAATCCCAGAAACATCCAATCCGATCTCACGGCAATTTGTACGAATTTTACGAAGTGGCTTACGTTTTTTGCTAAATCGTAAATATTTTACTAGTTGCCCAATTCGCATGAATTTGTACGAATGACCTACACCTGACCCCGCCCCTAGACAAATCGTACAAATTCGTACGAATTAGCCACCTTTTACTCACTCGTACAAATTGGTCGTGAGATATCGTTAAAACATCGGCATGATCCCATCCCAATGTTTGAATGAATAAGAGCTCTGTTAAATCCCAGAAAAATCCAATCCGATCTCACGGCATTTCGTACGAATTTTACGAAGTGGTTAATTCGTACGAATTCATACGACATCACTCGTACGATTTTTGCTAAATCGTAAATATTTTACGAGTTGCCCAATTCGCATTAATTTGTACGAATGACCAACACCTGACCCCGCCCCTAGACAAATCGTACAAATTCGTACAAATTAGCCACCTTTTACTCACTCGTACGAATTGGTCGTGAGATAGCGTTGAAACATTGGGATGATCCCATCCCAATGTTTGAATGAATAAGAGCTCTGTGAAATCCCAGAAACATCCAACCCGATCTCACGGCAATTCGTACGAGGTGGCTAATTCGTACGACGAATTCATACGACCTCACTCGTACGAATTCGTAAGATTTTTGCTAAATCGTACATATTTTATGAGTTGCCCAATTCATACAAATGACCTACACCTGACCCCGCCCCTAGACAAATCGTACGAATTAGCCACCTTTTACTCACTCGTACGATTTCGCACAAATTGGTCGCGAGATAGCGTTGAAACATCCGGATGATCCCAACCCAATGTTTGAATGAATAAGCATTTATGAACACTTACAGTCCATGGAAATCGCTGGTCTTCGGTGACATCTGTGATGTTCAGCGACTCCATACTGTTCTTGACATACTGAGCGTACATGTAGTTAATCTTGTTGACGTCACATTCCCTGTCAAAGACATCAACAAATCATTACGCGCTCCTGCTTATAACCACAAATCATTACAATCAATCTCCTAGATGTGCAACATTGCTAATACTAGTAATACTAATAGTAATTCCAGTCCATTACTAATAGTAATAGTAATACTGCAGAAAATGGTTTTAGACACAAAAACCACACTATACTCTGTAAAAAGTGATCAGTTGGCTTAACTTTTAAAAAAGTGAGGAAATCTGTAGCCTTAAAATTATGAAGTAAATAAACTTCACGTGTAATTGCCAAAAATACACCCAAAAATTAAAATTCTGTCAGTTTACTCATCCTAATGTTGTTCCTTTCTTTCTTCTGTGGAACATAAAGGAGAATTGACACTCTTTTCTAATTATAATGAGAATGGAAAAGAAGGGGATGAGGATGTGAAGCTCCAAAATGATTAAAAAAAAGCCCCATAAAA
The DNA here is from genome assembly GCA_029959095.1 of Rhinichthys osculus. Taxonomy (NCBI): domain Eukaryota; kingdom Metazoa; phylum Chordata; class Actinopteri; order Cypriniformes; family Leuciscidae; genus Rhinichthys; species Rhinichthys osculus. The sequence goes on from JARWKJ010000003.1 coordinate 1,389,477, forward strand.
GTGTTCTTGTAAGTTAAATCGCAAGTCTTTTAGGGTGTGTTCACACTTGTAGTTTGGGTTCTTTTGGTCCAGATCAAAAAACAAAATACATTTTAGTCCTGGTTTAATTTTTAAAGCCGAACCTAAAGATACAAACCCCCCAAAAAAGGCTTTTATGACATATATTTTGCGAATATAAATCCAAAAAACAATACTGTGTGCTAAACATGCTCCTCGGGGGATTGGGATGTGCCCCGTAAAGTTTCACACAAGTGGTCTTGTTTGTTATATTGCAAAGTCCTTTAGGGTGTGTTCACACTTTTAGTTCGTAACGGTATCGGAAACCAAACTGCATAAAAGTGGTCTTAAACGTTATATTGCAAGTCTTTTATTACAGTGTTTTTAACGCGACTGTGACGGGAAGAACTCGAGCATTCACGCATCTTATGACATCACATCCTGTTTTGGGTTGGTTTAGATGTCTGTGGTCCGTGTTGAGTCCATATTTCAGTCGGACCGCACCAGAGTTTGTTTTGGAAGCGAAGCGAGATCCATCTTTTCAGAGTCTCGGCTTGTTTGGTTCAGATGGCAGCGTTCACACACTTATTGAACTTATTTCGCACTTACAGTTCGCTTTAACCCAGCCAATCCTACCGAGTGTGAACACACCCTTAAAGACAAAGCTTTGTGTGAGGACGAGAATATGAAAAATCACAGAAAATCCTATCACGTCTAGCCTAAAGCTCCTTGTCGTTTCATGAAATATACAAGGATGTCCGATTCTTGAATCGTTTAAAGTCCCGTTGTGGTCAACTCATTTTTGATCACCAAAATTACAATTTTTCCTTGAAAAAATGTCTTCATGCCTTATAATATCTTGTACGTAACTCGACACCCTTGCCTCATTCAGTATGCGAGGGTCTATGAATATGCAAATGAGCCCCGCCTCCACTCACTCCCTCAGCTCAGAGATCCACTGGTTGACGATCACACGTTGATCTGATTGGTTACAAGGTCGTTTGTGACGTCAGAAACACCAGCGATTTTAAACCGTGTTTTTGAGACTGTCTTTGGTTCACTGCAGTTTTAAGGAGGAAATACTCAGCAATGCTGTCGACTTATGAACTTACACATGGTGTGTCTTAAAGCGTATATTAATAATGGATTTTCACCACAGGGGGACTTTAAAGGGTTCGTTGCATGAGTATAAGTTGATTTACCTATAAGAGATCAGTATAAGTGAACCTCAAGCATCATTTTCATTTTCAAAGATATTACAGTAGAAACCTTAAGGCGGGTGTATTGGAGCTGAAGTCTGTAGTCTAAACTCCATACAGCTTAACTTGTATTGAACATTCCTGGCACTTTGCCTTGCATTACATAATGGTAATTTGTATGATAACCCCACCTGTTCGGGAAGTCCACGGATCCTGCAAGCTCCTCATATTCCATGTGAAACACACTGGAGAATGTGTTCTGGAACACAAGCAGAACAGCAATTACTTACACTGCAGCGTTAGAGAGGTTTAGCAGAGAAGTAGGCCCGTGTTTCTGTGGCTTGTTTAATGCTGTTCGAGTCTGGCTTGCCTGTGTAAACTCAATGGCAGTCACATGGTTTAATGCGCCCGTGTTTGTGCATTTCTGGAAGGGTTAGAATTTCCCGCTCATGATGAATTCAGTACGAAAAGTTTGAAACAAACATGCAATAAATTATGAGTTCAATTTCCACATTCCCGACCACATAACAAACATTGAATATGGGTTTGTTGGCAGACTTTCCCCAAATATGAAGACACTTGGAGGATTGCCTATCTGTGATCTGATCGTACATCTCTGTTTTTCACAACGCTAATCTGTTAACTCAACGTGACTGCGACCTGGAGAAGGAATTCGCAGAATTAACAAGCTTTCTTTCCTCACTTTATAGCTGGACTTTAGTGCAAAGTCCAAGGACTATAAACACTTTGTGTAAAGTTGAGGAAACCCAGAGCAGAACTAGGTTTCTAGGTTAACACGACATCTATGAATTATGATACACAGAACTCCCTCATAAAGATAGACTTGATCCCCAACACAACAGCTCACATAGCTAGAACACCTAGACGCGTATACGTTTAGATGAATATGTAAATATGTGCGGGACGCTTTCCTCTCAGTAACAAAATAAACACAAAAATGCCAGCGGTGAGAAAACAGCCGTTCAGAAAGCATCTGATCATAGAGATGAGGATGTTTGCTCTGCAACTCAAGTCACATCATATTTATTCATATACAACTTTATACAATCTACTGCTTTACAGTATTAAACATGAAAAAACTGTCTCTTTCAATTAGAAATACAACCTCGGTTTCTAGTATAAAGCGCCATGTGTTTACTCTCGATGGATTGAACAGAAGACATGAACCATAGATTTACACCTCAAAGAAGGCGGAGCCTCAGAGCCACACCCACCTATTACATCATCGCCACACTGACCAATGGGAGTTTACCAGCCGGAGCGAACATTTCAAGATGTTTCGAACTCCCGATTTTGTTTTGGCCTGATTTTTTCGACATGATATCACACCAGTTTGTTCTTTGATTTCGCGTGAAGTGCAGTATCACTGAATCCATACTATAGTAGTGGAAAACAGTATGTGAGCCAAGTTGTATGTCCAAATTCATAGTATTTATAATTCATATGCAAAAAATACCAACAGTACTACATTCGACGGGATTATGAAGTGTGCATTCGATGGACACTTTACTATCCCATGAGGCCACGGGAGAGGATTTGTGAATGACAGTGAAGCGACGCTAGATTACATCCGTAATACACACATTCAATGACAATGACAATGACAATGACAATTTATTTGTATAGCACTATTAAAAACAACAGCTGTTGACCAATGTGCTTTCCACATAGAATCACAAATCAATACGGAACTTTATATTTAAGAAACATGTAGGCACATATAAATACACAGTTTTTAATCAAAAGCTTTTGAAAATAAATATGTTTTAAGTTTGGATTTAAAAATAGTAAGAGATGGAGCCTGTCTTAAGCTAATTGGGAGAGCATTCCAAAGTTTAGGTGCAGCGATGCAAAACGCTCGATCTCCTCTGCGCTTTAGCCGCGATTTTGGGGTAGACAGTAAGGCCAGATTTGAAGAGCGCAGAGACCTTGCAGGCTTTTGTTCTATTAATAATTCCACTAGATACGTTGGTGCTAATCCATTCACAGATTTATAAACTAAAAGTAATACTTTAAATTCTACTCTGTAACACACCGGTAACCAGTGCAATGATCTTAGAATTGGTGTAATATGCTCTCTTTTTTTTTTTTGCACAGAAAACGGGCCGTAGCATTTTGGACAAATTGTAAACGAGATAGTGTTTGGTGACAAATTCCCAAATATAATGAATTACAATAGTCCAATCTCGTCGAAATAAATACATGAATTAATTTTTCAAGGTCTTTGAATGAGAGAAACGGTTTTGCCTTAACGAGCAGACGTAGCTGATAGAAACACGATTTTACCACAGAGTTTATTTGACGATCAAATTTTAGATTGTCGTCTAAAACAAAACCCAAATCTTTCACCCAGATTTAAGGTTTTGATTGCTCAGATGGGCTGAACATAATGATTTCGGTTTTCTTTTCGTTAAAAATTAAAAAATTTAAAGAAAGCCATGCCTTTACCTCCTCTAGGCATGCTGTAAGAGACGTTAGGCTTAAAAAATCTCATTTCACGGGCAAATAAACCTGTGTGTCGTCTGCGTAGCAGTGAAATGACAGCCCGTGTTTTTTAAAAATGGACCCAAGAGGAAGCATATATAAAGAAAATAATAATGGAGCTAAAATAGAGCCCTGCGGAACTCCATAGTGTAGGTGTGCTGTACTCGAATAACGTTCGCCCATCTTAACTGAAAAACTCCTATTTGTTAAAAATGATATTAACCATTTCAAAGCTGTACCTCCTATACTATGGAAGTAAAAAAGTGTCAAATGTTTTTGAAATAAAAAGCCTGTTGAATTGCACTACTTGAAAAAAAATAGGCATTGCATTAACCATGCTTGCATTTTAATGCACTGTATTTTTAGGGCTTTCATTTTTATGGGCTGAAATTCAACATTGACGTCCAGGAACTGCAGGAAAAGCAGAAGATTGCCGAGCATACTCTCCATCTGCTGTTAGTCGACCTCACCATCAGGGGGTGCAAAAGCGCGTGTTGTTGACGAAGACATTCATTCATAAAATGAAATGATTATCTGTGACAGTATATGCGGAAAAGATGATAAACACACAAAAGCTGTGTTTATGTTTCATTCAATAACTTCATTGTTACTTTCCCTGTGTATTCTACATGTCATCAGCTTTCTCTACCATGAACAGGATTATAATCGGTTTCCCTCAATACCTCATACTCAAGGATTCCCTTTCCGTTGGGACAAAACGCTTAACACATACAGTGATATGAAAGACCAATCTTGCACCTTATTGGGGATGTAGGCTGTAGGCTACTATATAGGCTACAGGCAAGTCCTAAAGTCCTAAAATGCCTACGTGTATTGCATTAGCTTAAACTGGGATCATAGCACTTGCATATTGTTGTCCTCCTATTGTTAGTTTAACTGTAAATCGCTTTGGATAAAAGCGTCTGCTAAATGACTAAATGTAAAATTGGCTTGACATTGGACATTCACACATTTAGGGACCGTCTCTAAAGTTGCATACAACATTGGCATGTACGTTTCTAACTTCAATAGCAAACCTAAATTTATTTGAATAAATATCAAAAATCCAAAGGGTGCGCATTATGCCTGACACTACATGAACACTTACAGTTGGGTTTATGACTGTAAGTCGTTCTATTCAAATGCTATTGAAGTTAGAAACGTGTATACCAAAGTCGTATACACTTTAGAGACGGTCCCTAAATGTGCAAATGTCCAACATCAAGCCAACTTAATGCCAGTCTATCACTGGGAAACGCTTAGTTGTGCGCGTTATTCTGAGTCCTTCTGCTTGCCTGTGAGTTTGGACTTTTACATCACTAGTCCATTAAGCTACGTTAAGCGTATATGTCCAGCAGGGGAATCCTGAAGTATTGAGGGAAACCCTAATAGCCTGCATGCAGCACAATCGCCACAATATAAAGTTAAGGCAACTAAACAACCAAGAGAAATATATGTCAACCTCAAAAATGTAACATTGGATCTGTATATCCGCATCGGGGAATAAAATTATGATCTCGTTCACGGTCGAGAAATATGCATGTAGGCTACACAGGAAAAGTAACCGTGAAGGCACCGAATTTAACAAAAACAGCCGTCATAATAATCACAAATAAACTTACATTGCTGTAAATGAGTTTTATGAATGAATGACTTGCTCTAACTGCTATATCTTCGTCAACAACACGCGCTTTTGCACCCCCTGCTGGTGAGGTCGACTAACAGCAGATGGAGAGTATGCTCGGCAATCTTCTGCTTTTCCTGCAGTTCCTGGACGTCAATGTTGAATTTACTGTCGAATTTGAACCACTGAATTTGTGGAAGCGAATTTGCAAAGCGAAATAAAATGGGCCGAAAATTGCCTGTTGAATATTATTGGTTTTATTTTTAAACAGTTTGAATATTTTGGAAATTAAATATGAATGGTGAATATGGATTATTGAATTTTTTATAATGAAAATGTGTTTGAAATGTTTTTAATTGAAATATTCACAGCTTAAATATTCAACCATGTTGAATTTCAGCCCATAAAAATGCAAGCCCTAAAAATACAATGCATTAAAATGCAAGCATGGTTAATGCAATGCCTATTTTTTTTCAAGTAGTGCAATTTAAAAGGCTTTTTATTTCAAAAACATTTGACATTATTTTACTTCCATACTATACCAACATAATGCCTTAAACGGTCAATTAGGATGGTAGGATCAATAGTATCAAACGCTGCTGTTAAATCGAGAAGAACAAGTACTGTAAAATCACACTACGTAGGGCATACTTTTTTAAGCTTTCAAAAAACACATGTAGTATGTACTGGACAGTGTGCGATTTGGGACGCAGTGAGCAATTGTAAAAGGCTTTAAACTTTATCAAGTGAAACCAAACAAGCTGTTTAGTGGAGAAACAACTCTAACATACACATCTATGAAAAGTAATTGGACATGTCACATGCATGACTTTCATTGCATCACATGCTAGATCTTTTCTCACAACTAACTTTACTTTGACTTTTAACCAAATGGCTCCAAGGACGTTCCCAGCGGATGTAAAGGTAATTCCCCTAAAGTCCACACCGGCAGACCCACCTCAGGTGTAGTTTAACTTTAGCACTGACAACCAAACAATGATATATTTCATGCCCATGTCTGCTCTGACCACATTCATATTATAACTATCACAACATAACTGAAGACTAACCTAACAAAGGACTTTGTGTTCTAAACAAAAAGTACAGGAGTTATTTTGGGTTGTTTGCAGAGCTGAATATCGAACAGAATCTGAGCCGGACGACTTCAGAATGAGAGTTTTCCCTGATTGTTCAATGGGAAGGAAGGACTTAAAAAATCATTTTTTGGTGCAATGATTCACCTATTTAAAATGAGGTCACTGAAATGTTTCTCAAGCTTTTCTTCCCTTCGATGTTACCGGAAGTGCATATTGCTGCAATATATAATGTTGTCTTTGTGGCCTTTATAAAATGCATATTTAATACACTTGCAAAGCAGCACTGTATAGAAATTCCCCTTACCTTTTCAGCTCAACCTTAATCAGTTTTTGTTGAGTAAATAATTTTAAGTATACAATATGTTTACAGTATTTTATACTTAATGAAGGGAATTTACGATAAAAGTTTAAAATCCTCCCATTGACTTGCACTGATTCGGCATTCAAAATCTAGCCAATAACAATGAGATCATTGTATCATTTGATTTTATTTCCTGGGTTTGATTTCCAGGAAATGCATAAACCGATGTGATGTGGTTGATTTGGACTAAATATGGAAAAGTTTGGTCTTATTTATTTGCAGCCTCATTTATATGTTGATTCTTGCTGACAGAAAACAAGAGCTGATTTGCTGTTTCCATCAATTTTTATGCGCATTTTGGGATATCGCATAAAAAACGATGGATGGAAAAGCTAAGATGTGCGATGGAAACACATTTACTGAATAAATTCCTCAATAAACTCATGTTGCCTCAGCGTCGGCTGTGATTGGATAACTGGAGTAACCAGCGGACCAATAGCGTCGCAGCGTCTCTAATGTTGGTGTTTCTGAAACGCCGGAGTCGAAGTGTGTGTTCAGAATGATTGGGTGTAATTCCCTCCAGAAGCGTCTCACACACACACACAAGTGTGTTCCTGAACACCAGCATCCGAACGCTAGAGAACACAACTGCGTTTACTGTGTGTCGACTGACGCTCGACACACACTTGTTTATGATGGAGGGAAAAGAGAAAGATTGCAGCAGCTTCCGTTGTTATTTCTGATATTTTGCACCAATTTCCTAGGTTGTGACTATTTTGTTCTCTGGGACACATGGGATGGAAACGCTGCTTTATTGGCGTGTTCCAATTTTGATCCAATTTTTAGATAAATTTGCACATTTTAATGGAAAAATATCTAAGTTTAAGATTGTGATGCAGCACAGAAAGCCTGAAACCTAAGATTACCTGCTGTAAAACTGATTGAAAACACTATTGTTTGTCTGCTCTGCAAGCACCGGTATTTCCTTAAGGAAATGCAGATGTAATTTTAAAATATTTGGTATTTTGGGTACATTAGGTGAATGTCAGTGGCAAATAAGGAAGCAATTCAGTCTGCCATAAAGGACAAGTGTGTCTTAACTCTCTCACTCAGTTATGGAAATCTCCAACACAGCCTCTCTTTTATAATGCCTAAATGGTGCATACTAGCAGTGGCAAACTATTACCAAAATATAATATTATTGGGGGGAAATGTACAAGAAAGGGTTGCTCTGTAGAGACTAGTCATTTCTGGAATTAATCGAAATAAAAGAGATTTTGATTTTGTGTGATTATATATATTTTAATCTTCTAAACAACCCCATAGTTCAGTTGTTCTCAATGTTTCTAAGCCCAAGATTCAGAAAAGTTCAGCTTGTCGTGAATCTTTGGTGTTTTAATCTTAGTCTTCTAAAGAAATGCAAAACATGCTTGATATCCCCATGTTTAATGCTCACACCAATTCTTTGAAAGTTTATGCTTTTTGGAAGTAAACGTGATGCAATATTTTGGTCTTACAGCCGTTTCTCTGTCAGTAATGAAGACGGTGCATTCTTGAGCCTGCATGAAAGACAAGATGGTGGCCACGGTTTTCCTCAGCAAAACCTCCAGTGACTGTTGCTCCTCAAAGATCAGACTCGCCAGATCCAGCAACACCTGCAACACAACACGCCAAGCCACGCTTTATCCGCATCTATACAAACTGATTTCTTACTAAAATGTGTGAAAATCAGCACACCTGGTTTCGCCTGTTCTCCAGCTGCGATGTCTCATAGAGTTGAGCGTTGTGTAGCACTATCCCAGAGAAAGACAGGTACGAAGAAAAGTCCTTTTGACATGAAAAATAAAGCCATTATTATAGAGCCAGAACGAGACAGAAACAATAAAATGACTATGATATTAAAAAGTGTTCACCCTCTCGTCCTGCTCTGTGAAGCTGCTGTTCTCTCCACACCTTTTATTGATCGCTTGTGCGACACCGACAACCTTTAAGCATTACATCGGACTCTGAGTTTTGATAGTAAATGTTACATATATAGTGTAACAGTTCGGGATGTTTGATCTCTTACCTCATCTCGGTGGTTTTTGATGGGCAAACACAAGATGCTCTGCGTCTTATATCCTGTAATTTGGTCGACTTCTGCATTAAAGCGTGGATCCTGATGCAGGAAAAACAGTAGGAAAAATCAACCGCAAATCCAATTTATTTTGGCATCTTAATTTATCCTGGCTTACATTAATATCAGCATTTTAGAGAGACAATGCATGTTTTAATTACTCAATTTAAAGTGCCCCTATTGTGCTTTTGCCAATATTACCTTTCACGCAGTGTGTAAAAGAGCTGTTTGTGAATGTAAAACATCTGCAAAGCTTTAAAGATCATACATTTATTTTCTCCTAAAAGAAAGAAGCGATTCTGAACTGTTGAAACGAGTCATCAGTAACTCCAGACTCACTTCCTGATGAATCTATGTAGGTTTGTAGCTAATTTGCATAATTCCAGTCTATCGTCTTGATTGGCTGAGCAGCGTCTCTTAGCTCCGCCCTCAAACACTGTAGTGAATCTGAGACTGGGAGAGTTCGGCTCGTGTTGTTCGTGTCGAGAAGACGCTGTTTTCTGAGATTGATACGGTGAAACCCACGCCATCGTTACTGTTCGTATCACTGTGATCAACAGCTGAGATTCACATATGATAATGAGCATTTGCTTTCTGACCAATCAGAGCAGAGCAGCTCTCAGAGAGGCGGAGCTTAGAGAGACTGAATCTCCGAACGAAGCGTTTCAGACACTGAGAGAAAAGAGCTGGTGCTGTAATGTACATTATGAGGAAAATAAAGTGTTTTTTGGCCTTGGATGCGTGTAAACCTGTTATAGGAGACGCCAAAACAAATCTAGGAGACTTTAAAAAAGCGTAATAATATAACATTTCTACCCCAAAAATCTAAATGCTGTCATTTTCACTGCATTGTTTGATCCAATGTTATGTTTAGCTCAAACTGAGGACTATGATATGTCTGGTTAGCATGGCCTTGGGACTGTATGTCGGTTCTCCTATCAACATTGTCATGACGTCATTTTCTTCTTCATATCTTGTGGCTCCAGTTATTCATTTACATGACATTTACAGATTTGGCAGGTCCTGCAACACCAGAGACACTGCAGTTCTGTTTGGTGCAGAAATGACATACTTCACCTTTAAGTAATCAAGACAAATAACTTGTAAAGGCACAATTTTCTGATTTCATCATGTTCTTATATTCTAATGGTGATAGCTGGAATATTCCTTGCATCTTTATATGAAACAGTCTCGCAGGCAAACATGGTTAAGGATTTACCTTCAACGTAATCATTCTTTCTCTCCCTTTCCCTGGGAGAAACGCAATTAAACTAAATTACAAAGAGCTAAAAATACCTGCTATCATTATACAAACTGTTGGTTAGCAACTGAATTGCGTAACAAAATTAAAATCTAATCAAAGGCCTTAAGAGATATAGCCTAAATTGCGTTTCTAAGGAGACTTTATTATTGACTAGGAGGGTTTTATAAAGCAGCAAATGTTATTTAAGCCTCTCAAACTGAAGAGTTTTCTTATATGCACATGACAAAATAATATAGAAGTGTCAGATCAGAGAAGACGTTAATCTGTTAAAATATGACTCATTATCAGTGCAAACTATTCTTTCTGAGATCACTGAGATAAACGTACATTTTAACTTTTGTCTGAGGGAAGAAAAACAACTTTGTCTTAAAAGTGCGACATTATCTTATTCTTACTAGACCATCTCATTTAGACACACGTCTTAAAATACAAGCAAGAGTGTGTTTATACTATTTTTAGTGCTGGATAATTGGCATTTTTCATTGTGAACACATAAAGAAGAAGACTAGCATTGTTACTAGAATAGCTTTGCTGTTTTCATGATATTGATGTTGATGTATCCACCAATAATTTATATTTATTTAATGCAATTTGTAATTCATCCTCATTTAAAGTCCCCCTGTGGTGAAAATCCAGCGTTTAATGTTGTTTATGTGTCTATGTGGTGTTTTTAATACGCTTTAAGACATACTATGTGTAAGTTCATAAGTCGACAGCATTGCTGAGTATTTTCTGCTTAAAACTGCAGTGAACCAAAGACAGTCTCAAAAACACGGTTTGAAATCGCTGGTGTTTCTGACGTCACAAACGACCTTGTAACCAATCAGATCAACGTGTGATCGTCAACCAGTGGATCTCTGAGCTGAGAGAGTGAGTGGAGGCGGGGCTCATTTGCATATTCATAGAACTGCGCATACTAAACAAGGCAAGGGTGTCGAGTTACATTCAAGCAATTTTAAGGCATTTTTCAAGGTAAAAACGTTTAAATGTGTCATTTTGCCGATCAAAGATGAGTTTTAAGGGATACAATTATTGACTACAAGGGGACTATAAATGTTAAACATCAAATGACGGTTAATTCTCAATCAATTTAGGTTGTCTCATTTATAGTCAGCACTTCAATGGTAAACCGCAGATGAAATGACATTCTCACCTCATATGCGTTCTTGATGTTCAGAGGCTGTCCAGTGGCCGCCACATATCCCACAATTCCTTTGTTCCATTCGAGGCGAATGCCGCTGTTTGAAGCCTCTTCAAGAGTGGATCCTTCTGCGACATCAAAGAGCCGGCTCACCAGGAACTTTCTGTTCGAACTGTCCTCTCCAACCAAGAAGAGCGAGTAGCGATCTGCAGCGATCAACTCGTGAGTGTGTAAGAAGATCTTGTGGCAGAGGGCAGTAAGATCCAAGTGACTTGAAACGTCGCGTACAAGGTCCAACAAACGAGCACACCGATCACCATTTTGGCGATCTCCAGAATGCATAATCCCTCCGCCCACGTCTGCGCGCTGGGAAGGAGGAGGAGGCATCTGAACCCGTTCTGCGTCACTTAGGAAAGTGAGCGAACCCTCGGCGTCTTTCACGACAATGGGGCGAAGCGGCCTGTCGAACTCAGACGCTGAGATCTTCCGTGTTGGTGTGGATGGAGCCGGACTCGGGGCATCGGCTGGATGAAGGCCCGTTAAAGATTCCTGCGGGGCTTTTGGTGCTTCCCTGGCCGGCTGGATGGAGTGGACACGCTCAGCAAACCAAGCGTTGACCATTTCCCTTTAAAAGAAATGCAATCAAGAACATTAGCTCAGAAGTCTCTTAACCTTGAGCTGCACGATTAATTGTTAAAAGATGCCAATCTCGATTCAAACACCCATGCGATCTTATGACAATGATTCATCTATGTCTATTAAACCTTTGACAAGTACGATCAAACCGATTCAGATCTGCGTTCTGATCCAGAGAGAGCCGTTGTCATCAAACCACACGGTATCATTATTTCAGATAATCATTCAATTGATCACAGAAGTACTGGATTAAAAGTATATAGTTCAGATATAAACACTGATGTCTACGGTAGAGATCAACATAGAGGGAATTCACTTTTAGAAGTAACTTGACGCTTCAAATAAAGATTGTATCATTACATCGTTACACCAGTAGGTGGCGCCAAGTGACTAAAAATATGTGTTTGTCATTGAATCATTCATTCAAGAGGTTAGTTTAAAAACACTGATTCATCCAGTAATGAAACGAGTGAAGTCTTTATGAGTGAGTCATTGAATCATTCATTCAAGAGATTCGTTTAAAAACACTGATTCATCCAGTAATGAAACGAGTGAAGTCTTTATGAGTGAGTCATTGAATTGTTCATTCAAGAGATTCGTTCAAAAAAGCTGATTCATCCAGTAATGAAACGAGTGAAGTCTTTATGAGTGAGTCATTGAATCATTCATTCAAGAGATTTGTTTAAAAACACTGATTCATCCAGTAATGAAACGAGTGAAGTCTTTATGAGTGAGTCATTGAATTGTTCATTCAAGAGATTCGTTCAAAAAAGCTGATTCATCCAGTAATGAAACGAGTGAAGTCTTTATGAGTGAGTCATTGAATCATTCATTCAAGAGATTCGTTCAAAAAAGCTGATTCATCCAGTAATGAAACGAGTGAAGTCTTTATGAGTGAGTCATTGAATCATTCATTCAAGAGATTTGTTCAAAAAAAGCTGATTCATCCAGTAATGAAACGAGTGAAGTCTTTATGAGTGAGTCATTGAATCATTCACTCAAGAGATTCGTTCAAAAAAGCTGATTCATCCAGTAATGAAACGAATGAAGTCTTTATGAGTGAGTCATTGAATCATTCATTCAAGAGATTCAGTTAAAGAACGCTGATTCATCCAGTAATGAAACGAGTGAAGTCTTTATAAATGAGTCATTGAATCATTTACTCAACTTGATTTTTTTGTAATATTTCAAATTAATTAAGCATTTTTTTAAATAGACTGCAGCGATCAACATTTTGTCAGAAACTCTAGTAAACTAAAACTAGAACCGTGGAAGAATCATTATGTCTATTTTAAACAAAAAAATAAATAATCGGTAACACTTTACTTGAAGGGGTGTGCATAAGACTGACATGACACCTTCATAATCATGACATGACACATCTTATGAATATGAAGGAAGTTTTATGCATGTTTGTGACAACTGTCATTAAGTGTCATTCGCTCAATTATGACATTTTTAATGAAAATATGACATTGTTTGAGATGTCTCTGTTATGACAACTTGACATAAACCAATGCATCATAACCTGTCAGTGTCTTTGTCATGTCAACTTGACATTACTAAGACAACACAACCTGTCATAAACCTAGGAGATTAATTATCAAACTTAAGAAAGCACTTAGCTTTATTGGTTAACATTACATTAAACTGTCAGGTGGTTGGTTTTGACATTGGCTGTCATGAGGCATTATAACTGTTTAATGACAAATTAAATTTGTACCACTGTAGTTGAGGTCACGAAACATATTCATGACACAGTTATAATGGACTCATGACAGCCAATGTCAAAACCAACCACATGACAGTTTAACTTAATTTAATGTCAAGTTGTCATGGCAAAGACACTGACAGGTTATGATGCATTGGTTTATGTCAAGATGTCATAACAAAGACATCTCAAACAATGTCATATTTGTATTCAAAATGTCATTATTGAGCGAAAGACACTTAATGACAGTTGTCATAAACATGCATAAACCCTCCTTAATATTCATGACATATGTCATGTCATGGTTATGAAGGTGTCATGTCAGTCTTATGCACACCCCTTCAAGTAAAGTGTTACCAAAAAATCTTCTCAATTTATCCAGAATCGTGCCTAGCATGAGAATAATAATTGAATCATGCATTTTATATTTGGCGCTAGTGTCAAAGTCCTTTAAGACAAGGCAGGTTAACTGGTGCTCATCTTGATAAAGCAACTAGATAATAGCCTAGTCATTCAAAAACAGTACATTTTCTCAAGTCATTCTAAAGCACTGTTCTCAGCTGGAGAATCTGTCAAATCTCCGACTGATAGTTGACCTAGCAAGATAAAACAGCTCAGGTGTTTCAAGGATTTATTGCCAGTTTGCTGGACCTACAGTATCTATGAACCGTTACAAAGGTTCTATGTTAAATATTCTCTACGCTTTCATTAGCGGTTAAATGGGACTTTGAGATTAACTGGAAACTTTGGAGTCTATAAGACCCACAATCATAACATTAGCTGGTGGATTACATCCAAAATCTGTCTAAACAACACCATGTAGTGGCTTTTCTTAAGCTAACATTACAATGCAAGCATTAAAATAGACCATAACAAATACTTTCAATGAAATGTTTATTATCCGGAGAGGATACAGTCTCCATGGACTCGACCTAAATTGTCCTTGGCTAGAATAGTTTAAATAAGCATTCAGTTTTGAAGAGACACCATCCAACCATTTAATAAACATCTAAGTTACTCGTGCTAAGCGAGATTGGGGCCAATGAAATAATTAGGATTTGCATGGGCTGTTTTTTCAGTGGTCCAGAAATAATAAGCATAACACAGACAGGTTCATAAAACAATTGACTTTTAACAATAACTTTTGACTTTTTCCATATGTTGGGGTCCTCCGAGTGCAGAGCTACACACTGACACTGAATTTCTACACTTTTTTAACACAGATTTTAGGTTGTTAATGTTTCTGTCGATGGATGCACATGCTGACTCCCCAATAATACATTACAACAGTGATAATCAAGAAAATGTGAACAAAACAGTCACTCTTTGTAAACTTTGTTCAACGCGAGTGTGTTTGCTCGAACATGACCAGCGATCAAACCTGAACTGCACACGTTGCTATCTGTGTTTAAACTAAACTCATATAAGCTTTGCTAATTTAAACATTCAAGAGCAAGACGCGAAAGAGAACTCGCGCGCGCTGTGTGTGTGTGTGTGTGTGTGTGTGTGTGTGTGTGTACTCACCCGAAGTGTGCACACGTCTCAGACAGCGCGCAAATATTACATTTTCTATCAAGTCTTGAATGGACAAATTCTAGCAGATCTTCTGTGAGTGAATGCAGTCGAGGCACGTGTGTGTGTGTGAATCAGTGTATTGGATCCGTGCATTATATCTTAAAGTGACAGCGGGCTAATATTCCTGCTGTCTGTGTTTTAATGTTAATCAAACATCAAAAGACAAGGAAAACACTCACTGCTCTGGATTGAACAGCTTTTGTAACTTTAATAAGGATTAATAACAGTCAAAATGCAATGTTATTTTACATTTGATTACTTCTGTAATTCAATTTCTAAAAAGCACTTATTATTTTTAGTATCTTTGTTCTATTGTATTTATTTGTGCTGTTACTCGTAGTTTTATTATTTGTTCTTATTTTCTTTATTTTTATTTGACAGTAGTCCTTTTTTTCCCTGAACACAGCACACACCCGAAACCATGAACATAAAACTGTGATACACACCGAACCGTTACACCCCTAGTCTCAAAGCAATTTGTAACTATTTTAATGTTTTGGTGAATTGATGGCTAATTATGCATTCATGATTCATACGTTTGTGGACAATCTGCCTTTGTCCCACTGAGAGGAGATTCATGCTCACTTTTCTTTTTTCTAAAAATCTTAGATTTCATATGAATTTGGTTCGTAGGAAAATGTATGACTCATAAAATACCTATTAGCTTGGATTGTTTTTTTTTTTTTTATGCTGCTTTCATATATTTTTCTTCTTCATTACATAACAATAATCACCTGGACATGTGAATGCATTCATCTAACATCACAGTTATGGCAACTTATTTGTTTAAGCTCTGCATTAAAGTGCAATTATGACATCAAAACAATATATCAATCACATCAGTATTAAACGTACACACATTTATTTGTTTGTTTGTTGGTTAAACATTGTGTGATCATTACAGTAGCTGTGTGTATATCAACTCTACGAAGCTGAGGATGTTAATAAAGAGCATTAAACAACCTTACAATGTGAATGAAAGACTACACAAAAAACCTCAGATTTGATTCCTATTATAAATCAAGTTTCACATTATGTTTACATAGGAGTTCACGGGAAAATATATATATACTGACCGGACCCTTTTCTTTACAAAGGTAAAACAGTTAAATATACATGTCGATGATGATATGAATAAGCAGCGCGCGAGTATTGCTCCACATTCAGTCTCATTATTCCAGAACTGCTCGTCTATCAATCTGCGCCTTTAAACTTACCGAGAAGCCTTGCGTACAAAGTAAGAATGTGCGAACTCTCGGTGGTCGTCGAGCCAAGCCTCCATCATCCCTTCAGTGTCGAGAGGATAGACCTCCATTCCGCCGATACACACACACACACACAGATCAGATCAACCGGAGAATCTCAATCTCTCTCTCTTGATCTTCAGTCACACACACCACTACCAGCCACAGCGTCTACTCTCTCTCTCTCTCTCTCTCTCTCTCTCTCTCTCTCTCTCTCTCTCTCTCTCTCTCTCTCTCTCTCTCTCTAATCACACACACACACACACACACACACACACACACACACACACAGATCAGATCAACCGGAGAATCTCTCTCTCTCTCTCTCTCTCTCTCTCTCTCTCTCTCTCTCTCTCTCTCTCTCTCTCTCTCTCTCTCTCTCTCTCTCGGCAACATCAAACAAACCTCTTAAATCTTGTACTTTTTGAAGCTATACCTTTATCCCCGCAAACAAAAATATGTTCTAAGAGAGTTATGAAAACGTCATTTCTTTAAAACGTTTTTAAAAGGGGTCATACGTTAATGAAACGTTCCATTTTATCATTCTTCAAACATGGGAAATGTTACTTTTGAATGTTCTCTGAACGTTCTGAAACAAGTTACATTTAAAAAACGTTCGAGACAAACGCAATGTTCCATGAATAAACCTTCAATGAATGATGTATTAATAGTGTTCTGGGAATGTTATTAAAAATAAAGTGATTATGATTTCACATTAGTAAAAATTAACCGTAGCAACTATTTCTGTAAAGCCTGAGAAAAGCCTGATAATTTATACACTTTTCACTGCCATTTGATATTTAGAAAAACTCCTCACAACCATTTCATCAAATAAATCAATATCCGTAAGAGACCATATGGGAAGTTGGCATGTCAATATGTGTCTGTGGTTTCAGTCCCTCATGCTATTCAATCAACATTCTACAAATATTACCATTAACTAATATCATACATACAGATTTTTATGAGCTCAGATTAGAAATACAGCATGGAATATCTATCTGCAATATTAAAATTATAGGCAAAATGCATTGATTTATAGACATGTATATGCAATCTAACACAGTTTTCAGAACAACATTGAGAACCCTTACCAGACATTGGTCCTTTTGCATTTTTTTGCTAACCTATAGCCTATTACTGTCCCAGCTCTACTCCAGCTCTACTCCAGCTCTACTCCGGGTGTAGGTTTACCAGCAGATGGTGCGTGCTCTTCTCCCGGGACAGAGACGCCACTGAAGGCATATGTGCTCTCCTGGGAGCAAACGTGATTCTGCTGTAAACATGCGGCCTGGATGAGCTAATGGCAGTCTCCGGAGACACGGTGTGCCAGAGAGAGTCAACTGTATTGGAAATACATGCATTGCCCATTCATTCATCAATGACTTGCAACTCCAAGCACTTCCCAGTCTGACTATCTCCAACAGAAGACGGGAATAATCAGGACATGTTGGGATTCCTGTTCGCACCGCATGCAACTTTCACCTGGAAAGTTACTCTGAAAAGTAATGCATTACAATATCGTGTTACTCCCTTAAAAAGTAACTAATTGCATTACTTAGTTACTTTTTTTTCCCACCTGGGCTGGGCTTGATTTTTAATAACAAAAAAAGTTATATTTTTGGGCAAATGTGAAGACCCTTTCACACCAAAATTGAAATAATAAAGCAGAAGGAAATTAATAATTCACAAGTCCAGTAGAGGGCGCCGCTCAAACAAACCTTTCAGCCGTTCTGGATAACAGAAGAACAGATGCAGGAGAAACAACTTTAATACTTACTTTACCAATTTATGGTTTAACTTAATCAAAGGTCAGAAGTACATTGGTCAATAAAGTGAGATTAAATGCATCATTTTTTTATTTATTTAATATATTTAGTAGGTGGAGTTCTGCATACTATTCTGATTTTATTCATTTTGAGCAATATTGAACCTTTTTTTTGTGCAAGTGAGATGAGTAAATCCACGCTCACATTTAGTCTAGAACTACAATAAACATCATGTTTACACACACACACACACACCTGCATTTCCAGTTGTCTTAAAGGGGTCATATAATGGTACATGCACTTTTACAAGTTGATTGTACTGAAATGTGTGTTGGCAGTGCCTGTACACAACCATCATAAAATGATAAAAATCCATCCAGTGTTTTTGTTTTAATCTCCTTATATGTTTTCCCCTGCCTCAAATCTAGCCGTTCGACCGTGTGACGTCACACGCTCGGAAGCCCCTCCCAATGTTGATTGACAGCAGCGTTTCAACACAGACCCGCCCTCGCTCATGAGGGAGCTGTCAATCATAGTCTGCGTGGACCGGCGCGCTCATTGTTGAAATGCTGGAGCACTGTCTATGAGCAGAATGGCGTCTAAGCGATTGTGGTGTTCTGTTCTTGGGTGTAATAACGAACACAGTCATTTTAATGTTCCTAAATCCGAACCGCTGAAGACGCAGTGGCTGAGTTTGTTTTCGAAGGGAATATTCCCCACGAGCAACGTCAATGCTCTCATGTTTGGGCGAATCATTTCTCACCAGACTGCTTTATAAACGAGGGTCAGTATAAAGCTGGATTTGCTGAGAAGCTGCTCATGAATAAAGGATCGGTACCAGATATTCGTGTTCCTGCTGAACCTCTAGAAGAACGGAAGTGAGTGTAACGTTTTATTAAACTTTATATTGATATAAGGTTTACACTCAGGGTACATTACGGCATGTTTTCTATGTATGATGTTCTCAATATAATTCATAATCCCACGTTTATAATGAACAATGCGTTATGGTTATTGTGTTACAAACGGTGTACACAGAACAGAGGGGCGGAGTCAGCAAAGCTCATTATCATTTAAAGGCATATGCACTGAAACGGCGTGCTGAAAACAGAGCTGTTTTTGACCAGGTAAAATAAGTGTTTTCTTACAATACTAATGAGAATTTTTAATTAAAGTATATTACAAACTTTTAATTTAGACCCTAAAGAATCATATTAGCTTGTACAAAAATGGCATTATATGACCCCTTTAACATGAGGACAGGACAGCTGTCAGTCAATAAATGTTGAAAAAAAGTAACTTGCGTTTTGTTGTAAATTTCAAAAGTAATGCATTACTTTACTAGTTACTTGAACAAGTTATCCGATTACATAACTCAAGATAAGACACATAACCAACAACTCTGCATCCGATTGAATACGGGAATCATCAGGAAATGTTGGAATGCAACGCATGCATCGTTCACAACCTTCTCCCCAAAGCTGATGTGCATGAACACATGAGTCCGCTAGCTGTGTGAAACACTGTCCAGATGTGGTCACTCAAGTCCTCCAAAGCTAAACTTCTCGCTTCGCCTGTCAGTCATAAGTCAAACAACACTCGATTCCACCACATAATTCCCAGCGCTACATTAAACAGCTCAGCCGCTATTGTAAACGCTGGAGTCGGTGTCGGAGGAGAGATTCGGATGGAGAGAGTCCTCCAGTGGAAACAATTCTGAGGGCTTAGTTTGCTCAACAAGACAAATATGGCAGTAAAATCATTCATTAACAGCCGGTTTAATGGGGACGGAGAGACTGGGGTTGAAACTCTTAAAACAATGATGTTTGAGGCCTTCAGAGAGAATGAGGGACTGGGTGCAAAAGTGAAGATTCCCACTTAACACACATTTCTGCCTTTGGATGACATGTTTGCTCCCTGTGAAGGCCTCCTTCCCTTCATCTCTGTTCAGATAAAACATTGTCAGAATGATTCCAGTTCACATGGACATGCGGAAGCAACAAAAAATTATGTAATATGAATTTTTAAGGCCAGAAAATTAATTTGTTACGGGTTAATTTGTAAAGAAAGACACGCCTGCGCACATATATATTCAAACGCGCATATCTATAGACTAAACATGTAATGCGCATGTGCACGCCGTCAGCGTTTCACGTTTTTGAGAGAATATAACGTTTTAAAAATGTTTCCAACGCTTGACCTTGGAACCCATTTCAAGGTTTGGGTTCTCGAGCACAAACACTGTTGTGTGAGCGAGCCGGAGCGCTAAGGGTTTTCTGTGTGATCGGTGTCGTGTTAGCGGCCCCTAAGTTAATAACTAATGATCTTTGCAACGGAAGTGAATCAATCAAAATGAACTTTAGGACAATAACTTTATTCTAGATCTGATGTAAAGCCAAACAATCTCTGTTACTGTAATCTCCTGTTATCACTGTAAAGCTGCTGTGAAACATCTATATTGGTAAAAGCCTTATATAAAGGTGACTTGACAAGATGTGGCTGTATTAAAGTGAACGACAAATCTTCAGGAGACTTTTAATAAAACAATCTAAACAGTAAACAGGAGAATCAACAAGGAGAGAAATACCACAAACTTATGTTAAATAAAGCTTGACCAAAACCAGACAGAAACTGAGCGCTTCTATACATGGAAAACAAGGGGAGCTTACGACACTGATTAACAACACACAGGTGAACCACATGAACCAATGAAGACGTCACCATGGAAACAAGGAGTGGCGGGAAACTGAACACAATGAACTGAAGGAAGCCCAAAGTAGCAACTCCTGATGATTTTACTGCGTTTTGCATTATGGGTCGCACTTGCAGTTTGGGGAACTTCCATTCAAACGAATATCTTCAAATCATTAGATTGTCCTTCAAATAAAGCTGATCCGTCAGTTTGACTGGATGAGCGGTCCATTTCCCTTCATGATTTATTTTCAGACGTCATAACGTAACATCTATGGCTCTTTTCAGTCGCTGCTTTCTTTTCCTCATGATGATTATTTTCTGCATTCCGCTTCAATAGTATGAAAAAGGACACCATATACTGCACATTTGTGGTGTGTTCTCCCGATTTGATTGACGATATATATCCCATTAATAATTCACTGGAATGCACGAAGAATCTCTCGTTTTCTCCTCAAATCCTCACGTCTCTTTCCAGGTTTGCTTTCACGTGCACAATTTATTATATGCCAAAATTATATGGGGTTAGATTTCAATCACAATTCTGCGCGCGCAAGATCACATTTTGAGCGCGCAAAAGTGCATTTCGCACGCGCGTGAACTGAGTTTTGCGCAGAAATGTTCGTCTCGCAGATAAGAAAATATTTCGAGCGAACAAAAATCATTTTTGCATTTAAATTAAGTATTTGGATGTGTGCAGACGTTCTCTTTCGCATGTGCAGTTTCACTTTCTTGCTCCTCTCATACACACAACCCAGCGTTACAATATGCCATAATTCCAGCCAATCAGAGATGAGGCTGCTAAATTCTGATTGTCTGGCTTGACAACCAATCACAAGACTCCCTGCATCACCAAATGTGGAAGAGGAAAAATACATGGTGGAAGATGTTTATGTATATGTTTGATTTGTTTAATGACTTGAACACTTCAATTTAAGTTCAAATGTCTAATCAAGTCGTATTATTACTGTACATAATGTCCTAGTGTTTCCTACACCTCAAGTGGTAGTTCTAACTTCTTTCTGAACTGCAAGTTATGTAATTAACATTGAATATGAATGTGACCGAGCTGGGGTCTCAAATGTTATACGTTTTCAGAAATGAAGATGGACAGACTTTTCCCCTTTTAGTGAGATAAGTGTGTAAAACCGGTACATCACTCGCATCAGAATAAAAAAATAATAATAATCATAAACGTAGAAATGCAATGTAACGTTAAAATAATAATTGACTTATCCTTGGAATTTTTTAAACAAAAACATTCACAGCAGAGATGTTCTGTTAAAACCGTACTAAAAAAATATTCTTATATACTATTTAGGATGGATAGTGTGCGTGCACATTGGGATGCAGGCTTGTTCCCCTCGCAAAAAATGTGGGTGGGACATGTGGGTAACAATGCAAACATGCAAATATAGTCTGTGAAAATCTATATCTATATAAAAAAAAAAATCTATATAATTACTCGCATAATTAGATTTTTATTTTTTTTGTGAGGGGAACAAGCCTGCATCCCAATGTGTACACTATCCATCCTAAATAGTTTATAAGAATATACAGTATATTTTTTTTTAGTACGGTTTTTACAGAACATCTCTGCTGTGAATGTTTTTGTTTAAATAATTCCAAGGATAAGTAAATTATTATTTTAACGTTATTACTTTGCATTTCTACGTTTATGATGTTTTTATTTATTTGATTCTGATGCGAGTGATGTACCGGTTTTACACACTTATCTCACTAAAAGGGGAAAAGTCTGTCAATCTTCATTTCTGAAAACGTATAACATTTGAGACCCCAGCTCGGTCACATTCATATTCAATGTTAATTACATAACTTGCAGTTCAGAAAGAAGTTAGAACTACCACTTGAGGTGTAGGAAACACTAGGACATTATGTACAGTAATAATACGACTTGATTAGACGTTTGAACTTAAATTGAAGTGTTCAAGTCATTAAACAAATCAAACATATACATAAACATCTTCCACCATGTATTTTTCCTCTTCCACATTTGGTGATGCAGGGAGTCTTGTGATTGGTTGTCAAGCCAGCCAATCAGAATTTAGCAGCCTCATCTCTGATTGGCTGGAATTATGGCATATTGTAACGCTGGGTTGTGTGTATGAGAGGAGCAAGAAAGTGAAACTGCACATGCGAAAGAGAACGTCTGCGCACACACCCACATACTTCATTTAAAAACAAAATTGATTTTCGTGCGCTCGAAATATTTTCTTATCTGCGAGACAAACATTTCTGCGCAAAACTCAATTCACGCGCGTGCGAAATGCACTTTTGCGCGCTCAAAATGTGATCTTGCGCGTGCAGAATTGTGATTGAAATCTAACCCCATAAAATTACGGATATCACTTTGAGTATCACGCAATGCTGAAGTTAATGAACATTTTTGACTAAGGCTCAAAATATAACATACATCATAGATTATGTATGTTACATAATCCAGAGATATATTACTACAGTGATAGGTCCGTTATTGCTGCGGAAAGAATCGTGCTTTTGGGGTTATTCGTGTCGGTAACACTTTACTTGAAGGGGTGTACATAAGACTGACATGACACCTTCATAATCGTGACATGACACATATAATGAATATGAAGTAGGGTTTATGCATGTTTATGACAACTGTCATTAAGTGTCTTTCGCTCAATAATGACATTTTGAATGCAAATATGACATTGTTTAAGATGTCTTTGTTATGACAACTTGACATAAACCAATACATCATAACCTGTCAGTGTCTTTGTCATGACAACTTGACATTAAATTAAGTTAAACTGTCATGTGGTTGGTTTTGACATTGGATGTCATAAGGCCATTATAACTGTGTCATGAATATTTTTCTTGACCTCAACTACAGTTGTACACATTGAATTTGTCATTAAAAAGTTATAATGCCTCATGACAGCCAATGTCAAAACCAACCACCTGACAGTTTAATGTAATGTTAACCCATAAAGCTTAGTGGTTTCTTAAGCTTGATAATTAATCTGCTATGTCATGTTTATGACAGGTTGTGTTGTCTTGGTAATGTCAAGTTGTCATGGCAAAGACACTGACAGGTTATGATGTATTGGTTTATGTCAAGGTGTCATAACAGAGACATCTCAAACAATGTCATATTTACATTAAAAATGTCATTATTGAGCGAATGACACTTAATGACAGTTGTTATAAACATGCATAAAACTTCCTTCATATTCATAACATGTGTCATGTCATGATTATGAAGGTGTCATGTCAGTCTTATGCACACCCCTTCAAGTAAAGTGTTACCTTCGTGTCTCTTGTTGAAAATACATTGTTGATGCTTTTACACTTTTAAATGTCCTTTTAATGTTTGATGGTTGTAGGGTGAGTAGAATAATGTCATCTCATTGTACGCAGTTTAAAAAAATATATATTATTGCGTTTATAGAGCGAGCCTTTCACTGATTGTTCCCTGCTTAACGGAAGTTACACCCATAATTCGCACACAGCGTCATGATGCGCAGGAATAAGCTGGACAGTGTTTGCATGTTTCTGTCTGATCAAACCCTTCTATGCAGCATCTCATTTTTACTCATATCCAGATGAAGTGCATGAAAAAAAACATAAACAAGGCAATCTAAGAAAAGTCTCAGTTTGAAGACATTTTGTGTGTTGACCATTCACAGGTATGTTATCCGTGTTTTAAATTATGCATTACTGTTACGGTTGAACAGGGATGATCAGAGGAGTGTCTAATTTCAGCAGTTTATTAAACAAACACATAATCAAAAATAATTACAGGAACGCAATAGCTTTACAAAACACATGAAAGGACAACAACCGACCAAAGACAAGTGAAACACTGGGGTATACAGGACAACAAGAGGCTAACAAGACACAGGTGTGGGTAATCAATAATAAGGGTAACTATAGCAACAAAGGCTGTGTCTGATATTGAGTGCTCTCATTCAATCCCACAATGCACCACAATAAAGTGTACAACCGATGTACGCTCATCGGCTAGAGAATACCCATAATGCACTGTGAGAGCTGAACGCTGAATGAGTTCCCACATTTGATCAGAAGATGGCGCTGTATCTGAATAATCATCATTCATCTGATGACCGCTGGTCCAATGTGGGTACAGCGTAATATCATACAGTATACATGCTTTTTTATTGATTAATAATTAAGGTTTATACACGCTAGTTTTTATGACGGAGTTCAAGATAAATCCTTTAATATCTACTGGAGAAGTTTGCTAAGTTTCAAATGATTATTAAACTGCACAAACTATGTAAAAGCGACGGCTCTTCCAGCGCACTAGTGTCCGAATTCACTCACTCATTTGCATTCATTTCGTCAAGTGAACTGAGTAATGTAGGGAACACTGAATGATTTGGGACACTGCTAAAGTAAGCCAGGCACACTAAACACTAGACACTAGAACAAAAGGAACAGAACATACACTTCAAAATAAAAGTCCTAGAACACACAAAAAACACTGGGTAAATATTGACAGTTACATCGTGTTGTGTTTTAGAGTTGACAGAAGTGTCCGTAAACTTAACAGGAAAGTTAATGGTGATTTTCTTCCTGAACATTATCCATGTTTTCTTCCAGTGCTACATAATTCAACATATTTATTGGATAATTAATATAATTAGACTGCAAATTATGGGGGGATCCGACAACCTAATTAAGGTAAGGTGTGAGTAACAATATGAAGGTTTGGGAGCATATATGTTCAAATGTTATTAATTTAAAAAATAAAATCTATATCAGTGACCACAAAAAATTTAGAATTTTCTTCTGGCCGCAACATTCAAGCCCTTTTTCTAAGTATTGTTATCAGACAAAACATAGCCTAAATGCTGTTACTATTTATCCCTTAAGATTTGGATATATCACAAAAAGTTCCATTATTTTGTCTTTAAATTCAACAAGATAAACATCTGCGTGAGATAAACATCATCAGATTGTGATTTTAATGTTTCTCAAAGAAGTTCCCTAAAACACACTGAAATTCAATACACACGATCAAATATCTTCACAGTTCGAGGGATAGTTCACTCAAAAATGAAAATATTCCAAACCTCGATCACTTAGACTGCAGAACATACAATAATATCTTTTATCTGTGTTTTGAACTGTTTTTATCCGTACGCGTTGAAAGGTCCTCAGGGGAAATGATTTTGGGTGAACTATTCCTTTAACAGTTCCTATTATCAATGCATGCAGTGTTTATGGCAAGCCATGCACACGAAGACCTGCGTTAGGCATATTTACCTCAGCATGCACAGATCTCCTGAATCACATCTCCTCGAGGACCGTGACGGCTCGCACGGAGAGCTTTCGCTGCGGTAGGAACAGATCTGAGCTCCGGCTGAATATTGTGGATATTGTTGGAGGTAGTGGAGGGGTTTCAGGGGGTTGAGTCTTTCTTTCTGAGCTTGACGAAACACAGAGCTTTCCCTGGTAAACTTCACCGAGGTCTAGCAAGACTTGGAATAAACACAAAAGAAAGTGTGCGAGGACGAGGGCTCACCCTTATTATATTCAGGTTGTTGTATGAGACGAATAACAAGAAGTCTGAGTTGAGCTGTTTTGCAAAAGCATTTTAATAATGCTTTAATAACTGGGCGCGCGAATCTCTTATGCTTCTGTAGATTAACTGGATTTACATCATCAATTAACATTCAAAAAGACACGATGTAAATTACCATAAATGACCTCATCTGGTTTAATAATATTGTGGTGAATGTCTGGATCTGCTGGCACAAATGCATGCATAAATGTTGAATATGAATTTTTAAATGCATTTGTGTCATTAGTGCTGCTGCAAAACCTGCTATCATATGCTAGGGTTTGTGTTTTTCGCCGATTAATTGGTCAGATTTGTAAGTTTGATGACTTACAAAAAAAAAAACTCGGTAACACTTTATTTTACGGTGTCGTTACATTTACTTACCATAATAACAGTACATAATAACAATTATGCATAATTACATGCAACTAACCCTCAACCAAATCCTACCCTAACCCTATAGTACATGTAGTTGCTTAATATTACTCAGTACTTAAATATATAATTACACTGTAACAATAAAGTGTAACCGAAAACTTTTACATCAGCCGATTTTAAAGTCTATTTACCAAGAACAATAACTAATGCTAACTATATTAGCGTCCACACTAGCGCACGATATGTTCATTTATGGTCATTATAAGCTTAAGTTTTGTGCCACTTGATGCTTAAAATGCTCAAGCTCTTTAAAGCAAGAATGATTTGGATCGACTGTCAATGTTTTTATCATTCAAAATTATTCTAAAAGTGTCTGTATATTTCTATGGCATCGCTGTCAAAGAGTAATTAGCTGGGTTTCGTATTATAAAGTTAACAAAAGTTATCATGAGCATTGTAATGTTTGAAACGGAATTCATATGTCGGTAGACCGGGAATATTTTACAGATTCATAAATCTGTAAGATCTGGCCTTCACGCTGTGGAAATACAAAAGGGGCGGAGCTACATGAGCTCTATTGTGCTGGTGCTATTCTTTTACATCGAAGATGATTTATATAACTATATCTTTAACATTATAGTCATCGTCGTTGGTGTGAACGGGCCTTTGCTCTGTTTATTGAGCATTTATATTGTTTCCACTTGGAACCACATACGGTAGACTGTCTTCTGGACTTCACTGTCCGTCTGCTGTGTCTGGACATACGTTCAACATCCAATCCATCTTGTATGAAAGATAATAGACAAAACCCTAATTATATCTGTGATTTATAACTATCTCCAGTCTAACAATAGAAGCACATCTGGAACGCATTTATCGGTCCATGCATTACTGGTTATCTCCATTTTTTACACTTTGATTAGATGTTGAATAATGCAGATTATCAGTGTATTGTTTTCCTAACCGTATTCTTCATCCACAGTTCCTTCAGAGGGCAACTTATGGGAATTACATTTCTCAACAAATATGTACAGAAACAAGTGTTTGAGGAGGTTTCTGCCGTTCTCCTCCTCCACTGATGTTCAGGTATTCCCCTGTTCAAGCTGTTAATTCAGTGGAAAGTGTTGATGGAAAGAACAGAGGAGTGTGAACATTCGGCGTGTGAAAACACTCTTGATTTCCCTCAGGCAGAGTCCAAGATTTTGTCACGCTTCTTTCCACACACAAATAAAAGCTAAAGTCCCATGAGTGTTGTTTCATGCTGTTCTTGTTTTGAGTTGTGATGAGAAGCTTATAGTTTAATCAAACACATTACAGAACTATATTAAGCTGGTGTAATTAAGCTGATGATTGGATTAGGATTTGACAACAACAAAAGGTATAGAAGCTAGAAAAAAGCTAGTATTTATTGTAATTATATATAGTATAATTATATAGTAATTATTGCGGTCTCTAATTACTGTGATGTGACATAACATAAAAATATCAATATTTTGTCAGTCTGTTAATAGCCTTGTAAATGGATAATACGTGCATATTGTGTCAAATATTTAATTAAATTGTGTTAGCCTACATCACATGAAAATTTACATTATATCGACTATCGGCCAAACTGCTCTATAGTGCGTTGATGTCGATGTACCTTCTATGTTAAAGTCCCCCTGTGGTGAAACTCCAGCTTTTAATGTTGTTTATGTGTCTGTGTGGTGTTTTTAATACGCTTTAAGACACACCATGTGTAAGTTCATAAGTCGACAGCATTGCTGAGTATTTCCTCCTTAAAACTGCAGTGAACCAAAGACAGTCTCAAAAACACGGTTTGAAATCGCTGGTGTTTCTGACGTCACAAACGACCTTGTAACCAATCAGATCAACGTGTGATCGTCAACCAGTGGATCTCTGAGCTGAGGGAGTGAGTGGAGGCGGGGCTCATTTGCATATTCATAGACCCGCGAATAGTAAATGAGGCAAGGGTGTCGAGTTACATTCAAGATATTTTAAGGCATGAAGACATTTGTTTTCAAGTAAAAATCATTTTGGTGATCAAAGATGAGTTTTAAGGGATAGAATGATGGCCTTTAAATGTTAAATGTCAAAGGATGGCCAGCACATGAATTCTCAATAGGCCTAAATGTAAGTTGTCTCATTTATAAAAGTAGCGGATCAGCCACTAAATGCAAAGTTTACAACAAGGAGACAATTAAGCAAAACAATTAAGCAGACTTATACTCTAATGAATGCTATTGGACATTTAGTTGCAAAGTTACTTATATCTAAAGTGGACCATCGAAATAAAGTATTACCAAAATACCTAATTGATGCACTTAAATAACCGAAAAAACGAAGTGTGAAATGTTGGTTTTAATTATGTAGAAGGAGGAGGGGCTTCAGACTCTGATGATGAATGACTGAATAACCTTATAAAGTTCATACACTGTTGAGTACATAGTGCATATTATTTTTTAATATAAGAGGAGAACAAGACTCAAACTTGGCTTGTCCATGATGTCTGCCCATAAGGCTATGGCGAACAGTGGAAGTAATGAACACATGACTTTCCCCAGATCTCACAGAAACCGAAATTCAGACAAAGATGCATTAAAACTGCACACAATTCATATTAAAGATAAATATTTGGAAGTTCAGAATTCAATCATTTTTCTGGCTTCCATCAACAAATCTGCTCTCAGCGTTTGCTCATCCCTTCACGGGTTTATTTTTAGTAAGAGGCCTTTGGAATAACTCTTGCCTTGAAATGGAAATTTAAGATCAACACAATGAGAACTTGGCTCTGCAACTCTTTCCCCTGTGGGAATGTGTGACTTATACAAGTCCTCAGAGTTGGGGAAAAAATGCAATTCTTAAACATCCACACATCCACAAGGGGATCTCCGAATGCTAACAGAGGAAGCTGGATTTCCTCTGAAGGGATCTGTGATATGCATGACTTCTTTTTCCTGACAGTTTTGTCTATGGTCACTTCAGAACGTGTGTTAAGGACTCGAAGCCAATAATGGGTGTGCGTGTGCTATACTATAAATGACTGATTTGGGAAAACGCATGCATTTATAATGTATAGCCATTGAAGATTTGGAAGTCTCATGTAAAAAATGCTAATGCAAATCTTATATCATACGTGTCAAAACGCATCCAAAAGGAAATACTTCCAGAGTGAGTGAAGTTTCTTTAACACCATTGACTTCATGCCTTTACATAAGAACACCTTCACTGGTACTGTAACTTTGCCCTGTTGTATGGCAAAAACTGAAATGATTTTTAAAAATGTTTTACTTTTCCAGTTCCACGGAGAAAATTACAGCATAAGGTTTGGAATGACATGAATATTGACTTAAAGAAATAGGTTTCTGTCATCAATTTCTTTCTTCTGCTGAACACAAAAGAAGATATTTTGAAGAATGTTGTAACCAGAAATCCAAGTTGATGGACCCCATTGACTTCCATAGTAGGAAAAAAAAGGCCAACAACAGTTTGGTTTCGACATTCTTCAAAATATCTTCTTTTAGTTCAACAAAAGAAAGAAATTCATTCAGGTTTGAAACAACTTGATGGTGAGTAAATGATGACAGAAACTTCATTTTTAAGTGAACTGTCCCTTTAATAAAACGTAAGTGTTGGTGGTGAGAAGGATGTTCACTTCTAAACTAGTTTAGACTGTAACAGCTGTTTTATGTTGGCTAAAATTACTCATGACCCAGATCTTCTGAAGAGAGGTCAGGGCTTTTGTGTTTTATGGGAAATTGTTACAAGAAAAGTCTTATTTATGCACAAATTTGTGTGTGAAATCTGCATATGAATGTTTTCAAGAACAAATCACGATTCACCAAAAACGTTCGTAGTAAAATTTATTACAAATTTACGAAAAAAAGATCTAGGAATGTACGTAAAAATATGAATAACTGAAACCACACGTACGCAAAAAAGCACTTTTTGTGCGGCCTTTTAATCGTGAAAATTTCATCTTGAAACTAATACAATTATTATATTATATTAGTATATTATATCATATTATAAAATTAATAAATAGTAATTTAATTTCATCTTAAATATATTTATATTTATATATATAGTAAGGAAATCTTACTATATATATATATATAATAAGTAATCTGTAAGTAATAAGTAATCTGGGTCTGTATAAAATGTGTTTATTGTGTTTGAACAGGTTTTGAAGTGACTCGCTCGTCGTTGTCCGAGGATCTTGGAGAGCGCGTCTGTCTGACGCCAGTGATGACAGGAAGTGTGTGCGGAAAGCCCTTATATGGAGATGGTGTGGGCGTGTTTTATGCAAATAACGAACCTCGTGCACGCGGACGCTCATTAACGAATACTCCAGATTTACAACGTTAGAACAAGATTTGAACACATTCTCGTGCGTGCGCTTTTTCATGAGAAGTTCTCCTGTGCACAAATATGAAATGATCCAGCAATTAGTGAATGAGGATCGTTGTCTAGAATAGCGTGTGGATTGGACAAACACAGACACTATTAGTGAAATATATGGACCCAATACCAGTGAACTAATAAAGGTTATAAAATCCAACTATAAGGTTCCTCACACAGCATTAGGAGAGTATAAAGAAGCATTAACAAGCGATAAAAGCATTGCTGACGCACATGTACAATAACACAATCATCAAACGTGAAACAGCATGTATAAGTAAAATTTAGTCTTTGACAAAAACTCATCTTTTTGTTAAAATATTGTTTTTTTAATGAAACTTACCCACATTCAAGAGATAATAAGAATACATGAAGCTAGAATAAAGTTAAAAAAAATACATAAAAATAACATACCTAAATAGGAACATAGTAGTATACTTAAAGTTTAAAAGTAATATATAAATAGTAAACTATTAGTATGATGTTAAGTTCAATTAAAGAAACTTACTTTTTGTTTCTGTTTGGGAGGGTTTCGCTCATGTTTAGTTCTGTTTGTTTCCTTGGTTACGTATTGTTTGATTATCGTTTACACCTGTGATTCATTTCGTTGATTGGTTGTTTTGTTGTTTCTAGTCCTGAGTTTTGTTAAACTGATGCGTTTAGATCCTTTCACTCGTCTTTATTTCAACCAAAAGTTTCTCTCTTCTGCTGAAAGAAAATATTTTAAAGAATGTTGGTAATCGAACCAAATTTTGGGTGAAATTTCCCTTTAAAAATATACTTTTATACACTAAAAAGAAGGCCAATTGAGTCCATAGCAGTTTTGAAATAGTGCACTTATAGTATACTACTAGTACATTGATATAAGTATACTTCGATATTAGTATATAGAACTTCAAATTAAAATTAAATATTTTTTTGTAAGGGTTGTGTTGACAAAAAGACCAGTTGACAGTTTTCAGATCCTCCATATGATTCTAAGAAAATCATAAACAGAATAAATTATATATTTGTTTCTTTATGTTGTTACATAACCTCCAGCTCTGACAGAAGGCCTAGAGAAGTAATAAAGTGAGTAACACACACACACACACACACACACACACACACACACACACACACCTCACAGCGCTGGAACTCCTGCATGCTGAGATATTACTCACATTTACATAAACATGACTCGATTATGTTACAATTAGGTTCGTAGACAATCACGCATGTTCAACTTACCCCATGTTGAAGCTTCAGATGAAATATCTCCAGTGAAAACAGTGTCTCTTTCCTCGCTCGCCCTCTTCCAACTTTCTCTCTTCAACGAAGGCTTCAAGGAGAACAGCTTTTATTTATGTCCTTTTTTGGGATTGGAGTAAATAGAGAGAGCTTGCAGAACATAACAGTACATTACTCCCTTACTGTTTTACCCCGAGAAACTTGCCTTTGCCTTCTCTCTCTCTCTCTCTCTCTCTCTCTCTCTCTCTCTCTCTCTCTCTCTCTCTCTCTCTCTCTCTCTCTCTCTCTCTCTCTCTCTCTCTCTCCTCTCTCTCTCTCCCTCTCTCTCTCCAAGATATCCGTTATACAGTCAAACCAAAAATTATTCAGACACCAGATATAATTTTTGATATTTTTTTTTAGTGTGCGCAGGACACTATAGTTCATTTATGTAAGTGAGGATAGCAAAATGAAGTAAACTTTGACATATAATACCCCAAAAAATTATTCAGACTTTTGAGCTGATCATGTTTTCTGTAATTGCTAATGCTCTTTTTACACACACACTGAACAACATGAAGCATTGCTTGGTCACTGGTTGAGCTAAACTGGTATTATCTAATTGCTGACAGATATTCAACATAACTCATGTGTGAGAGTCTAACAGAAGAACGGACAAAACCAGTCAAATATCCACTGATTCTGGTCATATTTTATTAGCATTTTCTAAACTATAGCGAATAAACTGATAATGTGAGAAATGTTGAAGGCGTCTGAATAATTTTTGGTTTGACTGTATATATAACCGATCACATTCATGTGTGTGTGTGTGTGTGTGTGTGTGTGTGTGTGTGTGTGTGTGAATGTTACCAGCCTGTGTTTGAGACATTCACTGGCATTGATTTAATATGTTTATGAGCGATTGCGGTTTGTGTATGTCTCTCTGTTTGTCGTATGCCATTACACACTGCTGAAATATGGCAAGGAAAGGGTTCAAGTTCACTTGTCCAGGACACAAAAACATACCCGGTCATTAAGCGCTCTAATTTGGAGCAACTGGGACCCAGTAAGAACAGCGTGTGCCACTGAGTTGAGCAGATCCAGGTAACTAGACTCTAGGGCCGAACAGCGCTGGTAAACATGATCAGGCACGGTCTCTGGAGAGAAGAAGATCTTCCTCATCATTACAAGGAGATGAGTCTGATCTGGACTTTGGCATTCATTTTCCTTGGCATGGTTACATTTATTGGTGCATTTATACACATAACTTTTACTTTTATGCGCATAATGTGTGATATCCCTTACACAAAATAAATGGGTAACACTTTACAGTAAGGTTCATTAACATTAGTTAACATGAACTAAGAATGAACAATACTTCTTCAGCATTTATTAATCTTAGGTAATATTAATTTCAACATTTACTAATACATTATTCAAATCAAAGGTTGTATTTGTTAACATTAGTTAATGCACTGTGAACTAACATGAACAAACAATGAACAGCTGTATTTTTATAATCTAACATTAATAAAGATGAATAAATACTGTAAAAAATGTATTGCTCATTGTTAGTTTATGTTAGTTAATACATTAACTAATGTTAACTAATAAACCTTATTGTGAGTGTTATTCAAGTGTGCTTCTTTTGAATTAAAAATAAGAGACTTTCAGTCTACATTATGTACTAATTGCTACAGGTTAACTCCAGTCAAAGTGTAGAAACATCTCGACGATTGTGTTTTTTATACTGAACAAACTGTATATTCTCTCTCCTTACACTAACCCTTGGATTATTTCAGCATTTTTACATTTTCAAAAAACATCAGTATGATTTATAATCTCTTTCCCTCAGCGACCAAAAATACATATTTTGTCTAAAACGTAGGGTTTACCACACACGCATACAAACACACACATTTTTTTTTTTTAATTGTTCAACTTTTTTATGTTATACAAGACTCAACTATTTTTTTTAAGTCAGTTTAATAAAAATGTAAGTTTAAATGACTTAAACATCCAAGTTGATTGTACTGAAAAATTAAAGTAGCAACTTTTTTTACTGTGTGGTTAACCGAGGCCTTACCGTGTAATGTTAGACTAGAGCGCTTTGTATGTTTGACTGAATTGTTTGCTTTATTTCTTATTGTAGAACTTCTTGTACCTTTTACTTCTGCTTTTATAATGGCTATTATTGATAAAACTGAAATCTAACAAACAGAGTCATGATTGAATTTAGTCATTTTTAATTTTATTACAGAGAAGATGATATGTACAAATGCACATATTGCCTGGACCATATTAATATGTTTAATGTTTTTAAAATTTAAACAAAAAGAGGCAGGGTTGTGTTTTATGTTTCGTTTTGCTATAAATAGGCTAACGTTATAGGCTACATGCAGTGAATATAATCAATACGCGTTGCCTGAACCACATTTATGTGGCTATAATGTTTAAGATTTCTTTAAATGAAAAAGAAAAGAGGCAGAGTGGTGTTTTATAACATATTTCGTTTTATTGTTGCCTAAAATGTACATACAGAGATAACCGGAATAGCAGAGTGAGCTGAGTGACGCTATCAAGAACGCTGCTGTTCCATTTGGAGAATAACCGGATTTCCCGGAGTCTTGTGCAAGTCTGAACTTTGCGTACTTGCTTTTGAGAAACGCCTAATGTCGGCCAGTGGCGTAGCGTCTGGGCATGCAGGGTATGCACGTGCAAATGGGCCCGGGCCGATAGGGGGCCCACCCATGGGGAACTTTTAATTAAAACGAGTTAATTCATTTTTAAAGTGTAGCCACAATAAATATATTTTTTGTATGCATGTCATTTGTAATAATTTCTTGTTTCTCCATAATGTCTAATTTCTCCGTCATTTCTTGTGTGCATTTATTATGCGTTTATTATTTTTTGCACCCCGCGGCTGCCATAGAACTGTACCGTCATTTTTTACGGCATCGCGACAAATTAAAAAAAGAAAACACAGTGTGAGAGAGGTTACTAGACGCTAGCTAATTGAACATTAAAGGATGTAAAAATACAAACATAAAAGTGGGGCCTTAAAGAGAAAAAAGAAGTTGGAGAAGTTAGTTGCGACACAAAAACTACCTAAAATAGACCGGTTTAGATCTCTTTCTTACCATCCCTACTGTTGCTTCAGCGGATCCCTCATTTTCAAAACTGAAGGCAGCTAATAAACAGACTATCGGGACTGGCAATTATTTCCATCGAGAATGCACAAAGCCATGAATTAAACACCAATGACATCGTGCTCGTGGATGAATTTGCCGAAAGAAAGGCCCGGAGAATGCAACTAAATGAGTAAGTAGTTTTATGTTTTGTACATTTTGGGCCGCGGTGACAAGATCAGTAGTTTATTATTGACATTGGCGGAGCCTTGGTTGGTTTTAGACTTGTTTTTGTTCCGTTCTGATTGTGAAAAGTTGTTGGGTAGAGTGTTTTTTATGGTATTGTTTGGTATGGTATTTTCTTGATACACCACAGTGAACGTCTATAAATGCAACAAGTGGCGTGTTATCTACGCATTTTGAGCTATCCGCGTGTATGTCCACGCCGAAACGAACCGTCATCTTTTGCGTGTATGTACGCCGTTAAACGTCCGAGTGATTCTGCGTGTATGTGTAACTTACGCCGTTAAATGTCCGAGCGAAACGAAGCAAAATTCATATCTACATCTGTGGAGCAATATTTTTTTTCCTAGGATGGTAGGGGAACACTCATAAATGTATTAACCCCAGTGACGGGTTGGTTTAGGGACGGGGTTGGGGTAGGTCATTTATATACAGTAATATAACGTTAAGTCAACGGCGTTGATAAACACGCTGAAAAGCGATTATGCGTGTTGATAGCCCGCCAAAAATGGAAATACGAATTGGCGTGTCATACCTACGCCATTTCCAGATCAGTCTGATAAATGAATCTCAATGTACTTCGGGGGCAGGGTTAGGGGGGCCCGTACAATTTTTTTTGCATATGGGCCCGGGACTGACTTGCTACGCCACTGATGTCGGCGCTTGTCTTCTTGTGACAAACAGCCAGATACCGAGAAGCAAGAACAAGATCTGCTGTATGTCATCCATTGTTGTTTACTATGTCGGTTTCTTCTTCGCACGAAAATGACGTCGATCGCTTCTTTCCGGCATAGAACACACCACGCCTATCAAGTAAGGGTACTGTTGGCGGTGGAAACGCAAGCTGAATCAGGGTTTACCGTCCCGAATCGTATTGTACTGTACGGTACTGTACCGTACCACTTGATGGAAACGAGCCATTAATAGGAGAATGAGGAGGGAAACAAGGGAGAACAGGTGGGACGAATAAATCAGGCAAAAAACAATAAGAGTTCAGGGTATAAACAAAAGGAGTCCATGGAGTAGTGGATGGGGGAGGAGCTAGGGGCCAGAAGTTAGGCCAGAGACTAGCCAGGACTAGGCCCCAGGGCGGAGTCGAAGGTGGGAGGAGCCATGGTGAAGACGACTTGATGGAATACACCCCGGGGACGACTGATGAGATGACGCCACAGATGATGGAGACCCTGGTGGAGATGACCGGCTGATGAGCCCACGCGAGACCGATGACGGCACTGGAGCCCGGGTTAGAGCCGCAGCGACGAGCGTTCGAGGGGAAACACTTGACGCTGCAAAATAGGTCCGTTTTTCTGTTACATTACGTGTAGACGAAGGAGACCAATTAAAATTGAACAGGAAACTTACACTAACACATCAGCAGGTGCTGATGTAATTAGGTGATGGCTGAAGGTGTGCAGGTGGGAAACACGAGGGATGCTGGGAAGTGTAGCGTGGTAGAGGTGACAGAGCTGGTGTGCTGACTGGATACGTGACAAATACATTGAGCAAACAAAGGAACTTAATTAGATAATGAACAGGAAACAGGTGAAAGAAATGGCTTAATCAAACAGATTGGGGAAAATGTCTCAGGTTACGACTGTAAACTACATCAAGCGCTATGGGGAACACCTTCGCGTGAACCAGTGTCTGAAATGCTTATCTAACCACAGCAATCCTATTGGTCGGCGACAGCCTATGACATCATCACTAGTGCGACCTGGAAGTATATAAGGGGAGCCTGGAGAACATGTCAACAAGTTATCGTCTGAGAGGACTGTTCAGCAGGCATCCCCGAGGCATGGCGACGAGACGTAGAGTCTCATTCCCTGTTCTCAGGGAACATAGGTTACAGTCGTAACCTGAGACGTTCCCTTTCGAAAGACGTCAAAAAATGGCAGTTACACTGAAATGCCAAAAACACTCCCCCTTCGGGTCACACACAGGCTGACAGTATTCCCTACGGCCACTGCCGGAGCTTCATGCTGAGCGAGGAAGTAACTTCACACGAAGGACTTGACCACGAGCCAGCTCAAGGGCATAGATACCACAGCCCGAATTTAGAGGGAGGTTCCTTTAACCCTCTGGGGTCTGAGGTGTTTTCGGGGTCCTTGATATGTTTTGGCATGCTCTGACATTTCTGTTTTTTTCAGTTGCTTATAAACATATTAATGGCACAGATGAAATTACACTCTATATAGCACACACAGGGCTACCATAATATGTGAGCAACATGTATGTACATGTTTGTATTTTTGAGAGAATATTGTTTATGCGTGGTTATTGAAAAAACTAAAAACTAAAGTTTCTAATATAAGGCCACAAATAACATAATAAATATCTGTCCACAAGACTTTTGACTAGTGGATGTTGTCGCCTAGAGTTTTTGCTTCAAATTGATCTGAAAATCATTCTGCCTAATCATTCACATAAAACAATAAATTGTTTTAAATTGTGAATTTTTTTTTTTTTTTTTGCAAAGGCAATATGCGGATGGGCGGAACAGCCCAACCCCCTCATGAATAATTAGGCAGTTCTCACCTGAGCAGACTGCATACTAATGAGCCTTTCATTCAGGGGTGTCACACAAGAAAGAATGCAAGGACAATATATATATAAATAAATAAATATTTACACACACACATATATATATAAATATATATATATATATATACACAAACAATCAAAATATAAATGAAAGCCAAAAGCACATTTTTAGTCACAACCGCGGTAAAAATAAACCAGTCGCATTTCAAAGTCGTTCGCGAAATGACCGCCAGGTGGCGCAAAGGGACATTTAGCAAAACGTAAGTGGGGCTTATGTCTGTAGCCTACGGATGAAATACTACAAGTTATGGTAATTTCCAAATAAGCCTACAACACACATTTATAGCCTACTCCGTAATTGTTGGTCATACAGATAAGATATAATCTTTTAAAACTGTAAAAGGCTAAAGTATAGGCCTACACTCACAGGCTAAAGACAAAACGTTTTCTCGCTCATGTGAGAAAGAGACGTTTGGGTATTTCTCAGTGAGTAAATTCATAGCCGAGCGGTAGAACTTACGGTTCATCATCAAGATGACACGGGTTCAAATCCCGCACAAATATGGTCTGTTGTAAGTTTTATATTTACTTAGATTTGTCTAGCTCTAAAACGCTGTTACACCATACAGTTTTTTTGCTTATATTTATAAAATACAATTATCATGCATTTCCATTTTACACTAAGGAACAAAATAGTATCCAACAGAACGACTTTGCATCTGTATAATAATAGGCTACCAATCGTAATTTCAAAAACAGTTCTGTAAAAAATTAATTATATATAGCCTATATATATATATATATATATACTATATATATTTTTTTTCAGGGCTGCCAACTCTCACGCATTGAGCGTGAGACTCACGCAATTGACCCAAATCTCACGCTACATCCCCGATTTCTCACGCTGAAGTGTCAACCCGGTCGGTCAAATTCCTGAAAGATATAGTTTATCTATAGATCTACCTGTTGAGCCACTCGTGATCGACTAGTTATACCGCAAATTAGTTAAAATATCCCGTAATCTATCTAGAGCGAGCGTGCATGCGAGACAGATATTGTGCTCCAAACCATGCGCGCGCATGACAGAGAGGTCTGTTCCCTACAACCTAGAGTTTTTAAAAACATGGTTTTAAGTAAAGTGTGATTTGCCAGGGGGGATTGGGATTTCCTTCTGGTCTAAACATCCCTGCTTCTGCTGAATTATTTTAATCCCCACACCCCTCCCTCCACAGCTAATCAATGCTATAGGCTACTTCACCAATATCAAATATATAAAATAGAGATATGCAACAGGCACGTTTAAACGACAAACAATAAAATCAAAACCAGCGTTTCAGTTGTTCATTAGTTCCAGTGGCCCTAATGCATGCACGGCTTTTCAAAATTTCACAAAGCGTGTTGAGATTATTTTGAATGAAATATTGAAGTTTATAATTAAGTGCTTTGGCACACCACGCCGAGTGGCCCTATGCATTTTTCTAAAGTCGGGTTTTATTCTGGCATGGTGAGTTAGTGTTCGACAAACGCGGCGGCGCGTTCATTTAGATTAATTTATTTTTCTCATTATTACAGCTAAAATAACTTAATAGGCGACTCCGTAATTTTTTGGTCATACAGATAAGAGTAGAGTGCTTACATCGTTCAAAAACAGAACGACAAAAACAGTATATCTGTCGTCTCTGTCTCCGGGAACTGCGCATCACAAAAATGAACCGAAAGCCACTTCAGCTCAGTCACGATAAGAAATCGGCTATGTCTAAAACCTTTAAATGTCTAAATATTTAGGCTAATAAATGTTATCTGATTATGTAGGCTAATCCATATGAAAACGAGAGGTAAAGAGGATCTACTCAAACATGTAATGTAAGCGCTTCCCAATGAGAAAATGACAAGACAAGGGTGAAAATCTCGCTCTAATTAAATATAGGCTAAATCGCCCTGAATTAAAATGTAAAAACAGATCAAATAATGTATTTGTCGAAATGTTGCGATATTGTTTCATTTAAGTTCATAATTATTCTATAAATGTTATTTAATTTAGCAGCATTACCACGAAGCACCGTGTTTCGATATTTATTTGAATAATACAAAATAAAATAAAAACTTAATTCACAAATTGCATGCCTTGTAAGGATCCAAAGATCCCTGTAGACTTTAATATTGAGTTGAACATTGTTCATGACAACAAATTAACATGCGTTTTTTCAGATTATATTTAGTTTTGCTTGGAAAAAGCTGGCCCAAACCAGTTTTATTTCATCAATTATTGAAATAATGAAATATTTAGTAATAAACTTTTATGACAGAAATATCACTAGGCTACATGTAACTTAAATCATTTAATTCCTTCATTATTAACACTGTCTAGAATAGCGATTTAAGTGTGAATTGCGACTTCTCTTTGTGTTAAGTCAGCCTCAGACTCCGATAGCCTGTGGGGGGTTGGAGGGACATTTGCTGGACAAAGGTGTTAATGTTCCTCTTTCATATGGAGAGTGTTGGATAGCCAGCCTGATGAGCAGGCAAAATTATTGTAAGGATTAATCTGTGTCCAAATGTAGGCCCCATATCTTATTAAATTATAAATATTGTAGTTTATTTATTGTAGCCTATTTAAAGTTTTTTTCACACAAAATTTCAATTGAAGTTATTGTAAGGTGAATTCAACAAGGCATGCTGTGTCTTTGAAGCAACGATTAAAGGCTAAATAATTTTTTCGTGATTTGTAGGCGTTGGCTGACACCCAGCGACATATATAGTATTATCAGCTGTATGATGTGTTTTTACCCTGAAATGTTTAATTTCGAGAGAGACCCGGCGCGCACAGCGAGGGAGACTTTAAACTTGTTAAAAAGAGATCCAGCGCGAGAGAGGCAAAGATAAACGCATGTTTTTAATTTAATTATGCTTCTTTGGACAATTTTCGTTTTGTACTGTTTTAATTGTTTAATTTAGCTGTAATTTCTTTGGCAATACAAATTTAAAATGTCGCAAGAATAAGATTAGCCAAGTGTTTCTTATTTTGCATCGCAAAAGAAATAAACTCTAAACCCGATGCAACCCTGTTTTAAATATAAAAAAACTGTCCTGACACTTTATTTAAACCTTGAAATGTTCGAACTTGGTTTCAAACTTAAGTAATTTTAGTGTTCTTTTACATTACACAATAATTTAGCAGACTAAAGACGAGCTTCTTCATTTTCATTTTCTGATGCAATCGGCTGACAATCTTCCTTCATCAGTTTATGTCGTTTGTGCAGCGGCTGCGGTTCTACAGGAATGTAGCAAATTTATGTTGTAATGATAATCAAACAAAACTCTTGACTTTAAATAAGTAAACAGATATAAACAGTTACCTATTTAAGCATCAAGGTGGGAAAATATAAACGTAGGACAACATCGGTTAACATCATGTATGCTACATTGGGATTCGATCTCGGGTCGATTGAAGCTCCTCGAAGCTCGTGTCGTTGCGTTGATCACTGAGCTGTCTTCTGTATGCTGTAAAGTTGTAAAGCCTCATTCATGTTGCCTAAATGTTTTTATTGCAATGTTTTATGTTGAAATGTTTTCATTATTTATTCAATTACATTTCAGTAGCCTAATTTCAGTATTGTGATTATGAATTATTTTAACTACGTTTCACTTGTTGAATTCTTCTGCTACCAGCTTTCAATCGCTCTGAATCAGCGCGGTGCTGCAGCAGATTACGCATTAGAGAGAATAAACCGTAATAAACTAACACTTTTCAGAGTCTATGATTGTAGCGCCTCTTAGCGGTAAAAGGCAGCAAATACAGCACACATTTTACCGCCGCGGTGGAACGGCTGATGTGGGCATTGTCATGGCTTGCCTCGACATTTGCGTTTGAATAGCGCGCGTCCTCCGTGGTGTAATGAGCTGGGGAAAAAAATACTGACAGCACTCTCTTTTCATACAGATTGCATAAACTGAGAATATTTGTTTTTTATATAAATTACTTCATTTAAAAGAAGAGAATTCAATCTTCATAAAGAAAAATCTCTCGTGCCTGTGTGACAAGTAATCGCGGAGTTACAGTTAATCTTAGGACGCGTTTCAGAATGGACTTCACTGACAGAGAGAACGCAGAACTCGCATCATGTTTGTTTTTCTTTATTTGGTGAAAAGCACAACACTTTGTTTTTATTGTGAGTTTCCACAAAAAAAAATAGAAACTTAACAGGATCTAATGATGTGTCACACTTATATGTAAGATCAAAATCAACCGAGTATTTTGAGTCTCTTTTGCACTGATAAGAAAAAAAGCAATACAATCGCGCTGGAGCGATGGCCGACCCCAGGGGGTTAAGGGAATATGGGCAAGGGGTCCCATCCAGTCATTTTCTGAAGGGGACATGAAGTCAACCCCACATGCCACCAGGGAGGCTGACCTGGTCTAAATTAATGACCTAGTCTTGCCAACAACCTGTCAGTTTCCTAAACCGAGTCTCTAGCATATTTTGCCTCACTTGTGGAGGCATAGGGAGGACTGCAGATAGTGACAGTGATCGCTCACAGACCGGATCACAGAGACGGGCATCCTGGAGAGTAGAACTCAGCATAGCGCTTTCTAACCCTTGCGAATAAGGGGAGTATCTCTACTCGATCCTGGATCTACACAGTGCTTCAGAGTCCAGGAGGCTGTGCACTCTGAAAGGGACCCTAATAAGGGGAGCGCCTCCAGCTCTAGGGCTGATCTAACAGGGAGGCCTCGTGAGAGTCCTTCGACCTTCTGACCAGACTTAGGGAGCTATGTATTCATACAGAACGATCCTCAGATAGATTCTGGAACACTATACTCAAAACCTGATAAGTATTGACCAGGCTCTGGGCTAAGTTTGCCTTGCAATGGTAAGCATCCAACTCGTTGGGGATCCGTCTTCCAGCAGGCCTGTCAAGACCTAACTACTTGATAGCGGGACTGTTGGCAGAGCTATTCAAAGAAGTCAGGTGCTCTCACAGACATCTCTTATTGTTATACTTATTTCACAATGCCAACAGGCAGTGTACTCAGCAGGAGTGCTATCAACCCTTTAAAGCAAAGGGAATACAATCTTACGCTACCGGACTACCGAGGAGGCCTACTGTAAGGCCTACAGCTTCAAATGTCATGTGCGTCAAATTGAAAGAATAACTCATGATAGGTCCAGCCTCAGGCTGATGCAATCAGCGCTTGGGGTGAGAGATTTAAATGCTTCAAATCTGTCAGCAGATCAGCCTGCTATGCTTGCAAAACCATCATTGTGTGCAAGTCATCACCAGCCAGACCCGCCACCGCGAATGCCCTGCCATTTAAGCGCGCTGTCATATTTTAGTGGCTTAAGAGGCAGGGCCGGAGCACTTAGTGTCGATGTCTCTCCAACTGTGAGATAGTTCGCGAACATCTCATCAATTGGGGCATCGACACATGCCCATATTCGCGCATCCCCTCATCCTCATCCTGCAGCTCACTCTCGCGAGTCTCTGCCTCAGCGCGAGCAGGACCTGAATCGCCTGGTTTCTTGTTTACAGATGTTTGTCCCTCTTCCCTCGAGAAGAGAGCAGACGAGAGTGGAGTTTTCTCAAGGGAAAAAACTCAGTGGCACAAGCAGATCCCTCAGGAACTGCTCCTGCATGCTCTGAGCACAAGGCACAAGTTGTGTGTCATCAAGTATAAATAT
Source organism: Rhinichthys osculus (assembly GCA_029959095.1). Taxonomy (NCBI): domain Eukaryota; kingdom Metazoa; phylum Chordata; class Actinopteri; order Cypriniformes; family Leuciscidae; genus Rhinichthys; species Rhinichthys osculus. The sequence continues at coordinate 1,433,506 of JARWKJ010000003.1, forward strand.
CTTAGAGACGGATGTACACACTGCCTGAGCTTTTTTCACAAGCCATGATTACCTTTTTGAAGTTTCAGGTTGAAGCGTACAAACAAAACAGTCCCTTGAAGACGAAAAACTTGTTGACATGTTCTCCAGGCTCCCCTTATATACTTCCGGGTCGCACTAGTGATGATGTCATAGGCTGTCGCCGGGCAATAGGATTGCCATGGTTAGATAAGCGTTTCAGACACTGGTTCATGCGAAGGCGTTCCCCATAGCGCTTGACGCAGTGCGAGTTCCCTTTCAAAAGGGAACTAGCTCACAGGGAAACACGACACAGAGCATACATGTTAATACTATAACACATTAATTTTATTACACAGTGTATGATTAACCATTTTGAAAATATAAAATCTTTCTACAGAAATCTGTAGGTGTACCAAATGATTAATTGATTAGCCATTAAGAACAGTTGGATTAAATTATAGAAATATATATACTTTTCTCTTTATATTTACTCCCGTTGGGTAGCATTTTTAGAAAGTATGGAGTGTCATTTCATTGCTACGCCGACGACACGAAAATGTATCTACCACTCAGGCGCTCTACCAATTTATTTGAGTCACTTTTAGAGTGTTTAAAGGACGTTAAAAATTGGATGGCCAAAAACTTTTTAATGTTAAATTAGGAAAAAAACGGAGGTTATTGTATTCGGCCACCCAAATAACTCCTCAAAATTATATTAGATTCGAGTCCCCTGGCATCTTACTCGAAAACAACTGTTAGAGATTTAGGTGTTTTAATTGACAATAACCTAAAAATGGACAAGCAAATAAATTCTGTGGTTCGAGCTAGCTTTTATAATCTGCGTTTATTAGCAAAAACGAAACCATTTTTATCAAATAAAGATTTCGAAAGAGTAATCCATACCTTGATTTTATCACGACTGGACTTCTGTAACTCTCTGTATTGTGGCATCACCGCGGCATCTTTGTCTCGATTACAATCAGAGCAGAATGCCGTGGCGAGGCTTTTAATGAGGGTAAAGAAATACGAATCAATTAGACCTGTACTAGCGTCCCTAAATTGGCTTCCAGTCCATTTTAGAATTAGATATAAAATATTATTATTTGTTTATAAATCATTAAATAACCAAGCTCCACCATACTTGGCAAATCTTTTAACACCATACAACCCTTCTAGAACATTACGCTCAGAGAATCATAAACTACTTATAGTACCTAGAACAAATCACCTACATAAAGGCGACCACCGGGCCTTTGCAGTAATAGGGCCGAGACAGTGGAATGAGCTGCCGCTATCTATCAGGTCTGTGAAATCGCTGTCATTGTTCAATAATTTGCTGAAAGTGCATTTAATGGCGGTAGCCTATAATGGTTAGATGTGATGTTTTATATGTTGTCTATTTATTGGTCTATGTGTGTCCTTATTTTTATCTTTTTATAGAATTTCTATGTAAAGCACTTTGGTCCAACCTTGGTTGTGTTTTAACAGTGCTATATAAATAAATAAAAAGAAAAGAAAGAAAGAAAGAAAGAAAGAAAGAAAGAAAGAAAGAAAGAAAGAAAGAAAGAAAGAAAAGATATTATACTGATTGGTGCAAATGAAAAGTTTGATAAAGTAAACAGTTTGAAGCTGTGGAGAAAAAGTAAAAAGTGTCTTTTATTTAGGCTATAAAATCATATGAAGTGTAATGGCTTTCTCAGAACTTCCCTAAACAAGCTTTCTGAATATAGAATATTTGATCATTTACACAGCTGAATTTACACATGTAAATGTATAACTTTTAGTTTGAAAAACACTAAGATTGACACATTTAGGCTGGTAGTGTTTAAAGCTTTTACAGAAACGAATGGGTGTTGTATTTAAAGTCAAGTCTGCCCTCTTCTGGTAGTTTTGTAAAATTATACCAAACACACAGTATTCCTATCATTACAATGACATTCGATCTTCAAAATGGTTTTTATACTGAGCTAATGACATTTTCTACCCCCTATAGCTGGGAAGGAATACGTGAAAATTCATGAAGATTGGGCACTTCTGGAAAAGTTTTAGATTTTTGGCAGGGTGTTAGGTATGGGTCTAAGGTTTTAAAAAAAAAACATGGATACAAGTTGGGGTGATTCCCCTAGTGGCAGTTATCCATAAAATCCAAATTGGCCCCCGCCGAAAAGAGAAAAGGTTACATCTCAGCTTCCTTTAGTCTTAAATTGTTGTATAATGTAATTTTCTCTACTTTGTTTGATACAAGGAATCCAATTCTGATATATTCTTCTTATTTTAAGTCCATTTCCATGTTAAATCTATTTTCATAGTAATATTTAGCGCAAATAAACTGTCAATATCTCTGAAAAAGCCACATTGAAATATTACTCAGGGCGCTAGACCCATATTTTTACCTCCAAGGTATGCTTTTCTTTGTTGATTGGACAGGCCACTATCACCATAGTGTCAAAAATCACATGTTGTGACCAAAAGGACCATTGTTGAGGCTTTACTTGAACAGAACTTCAGAACTATGCCACAGTGAAAAGTTATATTAGGCTTTTCACCATGTTAAGGCTCAATATTACATTTTAGTCAAATAACACACACAAAAAAAATATGTATTTATTAAAAAAAAATAGTTTCACTCTTCATCATTATTAGTACAGCCTCCCTCACACTTGCACAATGTGGAACAGCGAAGTCCAGCTCGGTGGCACTTACAGTTGCCCTTACAGGCAACCACACAGCCACAGTTGAGGAGGAGTGAGCATCCCTTGCTGACATCTTCCAGATCTGTCCAATATGGCACCCAGACTTTGGTTCTGTCATTCCATTCCCAACCCCACTCACTGGGGTCTGGAATCTCTGGAGTTTTGGAGAGGGACTGCTTCCAGACAAAAGCTGCAGTGTGCAGGGCACGCTTCCCATGCTGGAATAAGGCATGATGGGTTGGGGGGATTGAATCCAGGGACTTGAGGCCATTAGTGAAAAGAAGCTTACAGGCTTCATTGACTGACGTGACACTGCAGTTCTTACTATACACTCACCTAAAGATTATTAGGAACACCATACTAATACTGTGTTTGACCCCCTTTCGCCTTCAGAAGAACTGCCTTAATTCTACGTGGCATTGATTCAACAAGGTGCTGAAAGCATTCTTTAGAAATGTTGGCCCATATTGATAGGATAGCATCTTGCAGTTGATGGAAATTTGAGGGATGCACATCCAGGGCACGAAGCTCCCGTTCCACCACATCCCAAAGATGCTCTATTGAGTTGAGATCTGGTAACTGTGGGGGCCATTTTAGTACAGTGAACTCATTGTCATGTTGAAGAAACCAATTTGAAATGATTCGAGCTTTGTGACATGGTGCATTATCCTGCTGGAAGTAGCAATCAGAGGATGGGTACATGGTGGCCATAAAGGGGTGGACATGGTCAGAAACAATGCTCAGGTCGGCCGTGGCATTTAAACGATGCCCAATTGGCACTAAGGGGCCTAAAGTGTGCCAAGAAAACATCCCCCACACCATTACACCACCACCACCAGCCTGCACAGTGGTAACAAGGCATGATGGATCCATGTTCTCATTCTGTTTATGCCAAATTCTGACTCTACCATCTGAATGTCTCAATAGAAATCCAGACTCATCAGACCAGGCAACATTTTTCCAGTCTTCAACTGTCCAATTTTTGTGAGCTCTTGCAAATTGTAGCCTTGTTTTTCCTATTTGTAGTGGAGATGAGTGGTACCCGGTGGGGTCTTCTGCTGTTGTAGCCCATCCGCCTCAAGGTTGTGCGTGTTGTGGCTTCACAAATGCTTTGCTGCATACCTCGGTTGTAACGAGTGGTTATTTCAGTCAAAGTTGCTCTTCTATCAGCTTGAATCAGTCGGCCCATTTTCCTCTGACCTCTAGCATCAACAAGGCATTTTCGCCCACAGGACTGCCGCATACTGGATGTTTTTCCCTTTTCACACCATTCTTTGTAGACCCTAGAAATGGCTGTGCGTGAAAATACCAGTAACTGAGCAGATTGTGAAATACTTAGACCGGCCCGTCTGGCACCAACAACCATGCCACGCTCAAAATTGCTTAAATCACCTTTCTTTCCCATTCTGACATTCAGTTTGAAGTTCAGGAGACTGTCTTGACCAGGACCACACCCCTAAATGCATTGAAGCAACTGCCATGTGATTGGTTGATTAGATAATTGCATTAATGAGAAATTGAACAGGTGTTCCTAATTATCCTTGTGAGTGTACATTAGTACAGTCCAGCATTCGAGAACTTGCACGTGCACTAATTCCAGTGTGAGGCTGGTTGGGTCTTGGGTGATCACAATGAGGGTGTCGGGGACTTCTGGGTAAGCTGCCCACGCATTCCATGCAGTTTTTTTGCCAATTCCATACATTGCTGATATAACGTCACATCCTTTGAACGCGTGGAAGAGGGGCAGTGCTTGTGCAAGTGTGAGGGAGGCTGTACTAATAATGATGAAGAGTGTTTTTTTTCACTGTGGCACAGTTTTGAATTTGTGTTCATTTAAAGCCTCAACAATGGTCCTTTTGGTCACAACATGTGATTTTTGACACTATAGTGATAGTGTCCTGTCCAATCAACAAAGAAAAGCATACATTGGAGGTAAAAATATAGGTCTAAAGGCCGGAATAATATTTCAATGTGACTTTTTCAGAGATATTGACAGTTTATTTGCGCTAAATATGACTATGATTATAGATTTAACATGGAAATGGACTTAAAATAAGAAGAATATATCAGAATTGGATTCCTTGTATCAAACAAAGTAGAAATACAACAATTTAAGACTAAAGGAAGCTGAGATATAATCTTTTCCTTTTTCGGCGGGGGCCAATTTGGATTTTATGGATAACTGCCACTAGGGGGACCACCCCAAATTGTATCCATGGCTTTTTGAAAACCTTAGGCCTATACCTAACACCCTGCCAAAAATCAAAAACTTTTCCAGAAGTGCCCAATTTTCATGAATTGCATCCTAGCTACCAGACATCTGATCAGAGTCACGTCTACAGTAATCCCCAGACATCTGATCAGAGTCACGTCTACAGTAATCCAGACATCTGATCAGAGTCACGTCTACAGTAATCCAGACATCTGATCAGAGTCACGTCTACAGTAATCCAGACATCTGATCAGAGTCACGTCTACAGTAATCCCCAGACATCCGATCAGAGTCACGTCTACAGTAATCCAGACATCTGATCAGAGTCACGTCTACAGTAATCCAGACATCTGATCAGAGTCACGTCTACAGTAATCCAGACATCTGATCAGAGTCACGTCTACAGTAATCCAGACATCTGATCAGAGTCACGTCTACAGTAATCCAGACATCTGATCAGAGTCACGTCTACAGTAATCCAGACATCTGATCAGAGTCACGTCTACAGTAATCCCCAGACATCTGATCAGAGTCACGTCTACAGTAATCCCCAGACATCTGATCAGAGTCACGTCTACAGTAATCCCCAGACATCTGATCAGAGTCACGTCTACAGTAATCCAGACATCTGATCAGAGTCACGTCTACAGTAATCCAGACATCTGATCAGAGTCACGTCTACAGTAATCCACAACATCTGATGAGAGTCACGTCTACAGTAATCCAGACATCTGATCAGAGTCACGTCTAGAGTAATCCCCAGACATCTGATCAGAGTCACGTCTACAGTAATCCACAACATCTGATCAGAGTCACGTCTACAGTAATCCCCAGACATCTGATCAGAGTCACGTCTACAGTATTCCCCAGACACCTGATCAGAGTCACGTCTACAGTAATCCAGACATCCGATCAGAGTCACGTCTACAGTAATCCAGACATCCGATCAGAGTCACGTCTACAGTAATCCAGACATCTGATCAGTCACGTCTACAGTAATCCAGACATCTGATCAGAGTCACGTCTACAGTAATCCAGACATCTGATCAGAGTCACGTCTACAGTAATCCAGACATCTGATCAGAGTCACGTCTAGTAATCCAGACATCTGATCAGAGTCACGTCTACAGTAATCCAGACATCTGATCAGAGTCACGTCTACAGTAATCCCGACATCTGATCAGAGTCAGGTCTACAGTAATCCCGACATCTGATCAGAGTCACGTCTACAGTAATCCCCAGACATCTGATCAGAGTCACGTCTACAGTAATCCCGACATCTGATCAGAGTCACGTCTACAGTAATCCCCAGACATCTGATCCGAGTCACGTCTACAGATTACTCAGATCAGATTACTGTAGACGTGACTTTTTTTTACCAGGTACACACACACACACACACACACACACACACACACACACACACACACACACACACACACACACACATCTGATCAGAGTCACGTCTACAGTAATCCAGACATCTGATCAGAGTCACGTCTAGAGTAATCCCCAGACATCTGATCAGAGTCACGTCTACAGTAATCCACAACATCTGATCAGAGTCACGTCTACAGTAATCCCCAGACATCTGATCAGAGTCACGTCTACAGTATTCCCCAGACACCTGATCAGAGTCACGTCTACAGTAATCCAGACATCCGATCAGAGTCACGTCTACAGTAATCCAGACATCTGATCAGAGTCACGTCTACAGTAATCCAGACATCTGATCAGAGTCACGTCTACAGTAATCCAGACATCTGATCAGAGTCACGTCTACAGTAATCCCCAGACATCTGCTCAGAGTCACGTCTACAGTAATCCCCAGACATCTGATCAGAGTCACGTCTACAGTAATCCCCAGACATCTGATCAGTAAACCTACCCATCACAGAAAACTTTTTTTTACCAGGTACACACACACACACACACACACACACACACACACACACTAACAAAGATGTATTATATTTAGTTATCTGTTTTGGAAATTGCAAATTAGTTATAAAATCTATATTTTCAGTATAGATGTACTAAACAAATCACTGATTAAACATTCTATGATATTGTATTATGAAATGTATTAAAATAAACAAAAACAGATGTAAATTAGAAAGTTTAATGTTCATAACATTATGAAAGGCAACTGCTTTATAAGAAAGGTAAATAAAGAATAAAAAGTTAAAAAGTTACATTGAAATTGTGGATCTTTTAACAAGTCACAGAAAATATGATGAAATGTTTAAAAAACGTCTCGGTTACGTATGTAACCCTCGTTCCCTGAGTACAGGGAACGGAGACGTGTTGTCGGGGAGTTCCCTGACGAATTGGGATCACGCTAGGGAGCCTAATTACCTCTGATAGAATTAAAAATGAGCCAATAAAAATTGGCATGCAATCTTTGCATTCCGCGAGCCGTCTACAAACGCGGATATAAAAGCGTAAGTAAAACATTGCATAGATGCTTTTCGCTTAGGAGCCGAACAGAGTCCAGCCCTCCGCGAAGGTACAGCAACATGGCGAAGGGACGACACGTCTCCGTTCCCTGTACTCAGGGAACGAGGGTTACATATGTAACCGAGACGTTCCCTTTCGTCCTGGGAACTCCAACGTGTCGTCGGGGAGTTCCCTGACGAATTGGGATCCCTAACAAAACACCATGGTGCTGGCCCCTTCCAGCGCCCAGCTAAGCTACCCAAAGCAGTTTCACAAATTACAGGAGCTAGCAAGGGAGTCACACTGCTGTTCCGCAAGACCCACACAGTGGATTGGATAACACTGGGAAAGCGTGCCCAACCCGTAAAAAGGGGAAGGGAACGCTGCGGAAGCCAGATGCCTGAAGAAGGCCTGGAATACACATATGTACTAGCCCAGGGGGATAGTGAAACATATGGCAGTCCCTGAGGTAGTCCCTTCCAAGGGGAGTGGGAGCGTACTCAACAGGGACGACAGAACGAGTCTGTCAAGGGGAAGACACGGCTGGTCTGCACGTGGCATAATGGGTCACCGAAGAGACCACTGGACATAACACCCAGTCTACACAACAACTCCCTTAGAGGTAGTAGACCTGGCGCAAGCGGTCCGCCACGCCTGGCACCGAAGGGGTGATGAAGGAACTCACGAGGCTAACCAATGTAGGGCGCCAACGGAGCGAAAGACGCACGTATCCGGCTGAGGCACGGAGTGGCGTAGCAAGCCGACACAACCTATTCCCTCGCACCACTGGCCGTAGCGAGTACTCGGGAGAAAACAGGTTCCACACGTAGGCTATAGAACCTAGCAAACGTGTTCGGTGTCGCCCAGCCCGCAGCTCTACAAATGTCTGTCAGCGAGGCGCCTTGAGCCAACGCCCAGGAGGCGGCAACACCTCTCGTAGAGTGAGCACGCAACCTGGGAGGACAAGGCTCACCCGTAGCTTCATACGCTTGGGTGATAGCATCCACTAACCAGTGAGCTAACCTCTACTTGGAGACGGCCTTCCCCTTCTGCTGGCCTCCGTAACAGACAAAGAGCTGATCTGAGGTCCTGAAGCTTTGCGTTCAGTCAGTGTAAACCCGCAGGGCGCTAGGGCTGTGTCTGCCTCCTCCTGGGGCAGCGCTTGCAGGCTCACTACCTGATCCACGAAGGGAGTGGTAGGAACCTTGGGCACATATCCGAGCCGGGGTCTCAATATCACACGAGAAAGCCCGGCCCGAACTCTAGGCACGATTCGTCGACCGAAAAAGCCTGCAGCTCCCCGACCCTCTTAAAAGAGGCCAATGCCAACAGGAGCGCTGTCTTAATGGACAGGATATTCAGCTCCACTGTCAGCAAAGGCTCAAAGGGAGGACTTTGAAGAGCTCTCAGTACCAGAGCTAGGTCCCAAGAGGGTACAGAGTGCAAAACACGAGGTGGATTTAACCTCCTAGCATCCTTAAGGAATCTGATGATCAGGTCGTGCTTCCCTACGGACTTACCTTCTACTACATCGTGATGTGCGGCTATTGCGGCAACATACACTTTGAGGGTGGAGGGAGACAGCCTTCGCTCCAACCCATCTTGTAGGAAGGAAAGCACGACTCTGATCGGGCAAGTTCGGGGGTCCTCCTGGTGGGAGGAACACCACTCGACGAATAGGTTCCACTTCAACGCATAGCGGTGCCTCGTAGACGGGGTTCTAGCAGAAGTGACAGTACGGGGTTACTTTGACCCGGAACATGCCGCTCTGCCATGCCCACCTCGGGACTCGATCGTGAAGCCAGTGCTAGAGTGGTCTCATATGTAACAGGCCGAGCCGCGTTACTGCGGCTGCGATATGCCCCAGGAGCCTCTGAAATTGTTTCAGTGGAACCGCTGTCCAGGTGAGGGCGACCAAATCCAACTCCATACTGAGATAAGAGATCCTCTGCACGGGGCAGAGTTTGCTCTTGTCCCAGTTGACCTGAAGCCCCAACCGGCTGAGGTGCCGTAGCACCATGTCCCTGTGATCGCACAACACATCTCGCGAGTGAGCCAGAATGAGCCGGTCGTCGAGATAGTTGAGAAAGCGAACGCCTTGTTCTCTCATGGGAACAATGGCCGCCTCTGCGACTTTCCTGAAGACACGGGGCGACAGGGCCAGCCCGAAGGGTAGGACCTTGTACTGATATGCTCGACCCTCGAAAGCAAACCGTAGAAACTGTCTGTGACGAGGAAGAATCGAGACTTGAAAGTACGGGTCCTTCAGGTCGATCGCTGCAAACCAATCCTGGGGACGGATGCACTCGAAAATGCGCTTCTGCGTGAGTATTTTGAACGGGAGTTTGTGCAGGGCCCGATTCAAAACTCGCAGATCCAGGATTGGCTGTAACCCACCGCCTTTCTTAGGTACAATGAAGTAGGGGCTGTAAAACCCGGACCTCATCTCGGCAGGAGGGACCGGCTCGATCGCGTCCTTCGCCGGCAGGACATCGATCTCTTTCCGCAGGACAGGGGCACCCACTGACCGCACACGGGTGAGGTGGATGCCCCTGGATGCCCCTGGATGCCCCTGAACCTGGGAGGCCGGCGTGCAAACTGAATTGCATAGCCGAACCGAATGGTGCGGATGAGCCATCGGGGCGGACCCGGAAACGCTAGCCAGGCTTCCAGGTACCGACCCAATAAGCCCAACCGAACCACTGGCGTACCCACGGAGGGGCAGCGAGGTGGAAGGCCGGGACCCAGCTCCAGTGGCAATTTAGCCGCTGGAAGCGGGGTCTGGGCGGTCCACCGTGGGGCAGACGGCAGAGAGAGCTCGTAGGCTTTCTGCTGCGGGCTGCCCCGTGGCGAGGGGAGGGGAAGAGACGAGGCACGAGGCCCTGCCTCCTCGTGAACTGGTCTCTGCCCCTCTGGGCCCAGCCGCCGACCGGAGCGACGCAACCGGGGTAGCGTCGCTGCTATCTGCAGACTGGGAAGAGAGGAACAAGAGCGATGCTGCCCGCAGACAGCATCCACCGTCGTTCGGACCCTCTTGGGTGGAGGAGACTGAATGCCCGTTAGTCTCGACCGAGGATGACGTGGAGGAGGAAGAGGAGACTGCTCTTTTTCTTTGGGTACCGCTGACCGGGTGGTCAGCGACGGAACAGAACGAAACAAAATATTCTCCCGCCGGCCCTCCCCCGGGGGAAGGAGGTGCAGGGGCACCCTCCTGAGCAGCTCCGGAATCCTCTACCATGTCGCCCGTCTCAGGAACGCTTTCCTCCCTTCCTTTATGGGAAGGGGCCGGGGGCGTGTGAGTGGGCTGGGCCGCCCTCTTGCGACCAGACTTCCTCACTCCAGGGGTGGTAGGCTGCGCTGGAGGAGGAGCTGGCGCTTGAGGGCGACGGGAAGCAGCCGGAGCTTGTACAGCCACAGGAGACGGACCCGCAGGAGGCCGCCCCCTATGCAGGACATGCCGCACAGCCTCCGACTGCTTCTGGGCGGTGGAGAACTCCTGGGCCAAGTTTTCCACTGCGTCGCCGAAGAGGCCACCCTGGGATACGGGGAAGTTGAGAAGTTTGTTCTTCTCCGCTTCCCTCAGATCTGCCAGGGTCAGCCACAGGTGGCGCTCCTGGACCACCAAAGTGGACATCGCCCTACCCAGCAAAGGTGCGGCAACTTTCGTCGCCCGTAGGCCGAAGTCCGTCGCCGCACGCAGCTCCTGCAGCAAAGCTGGGTTCGGGACCACCCGCCTGCAAGTCACGGAGTGCTCCAGCCTGATGGACTTGGAGCAACGCCATGGCATGCAGGGCGGAAGAGGCGTCTCCACACGCCATGTAGGCATCCCCAGTCAGACCAGGGGAAAACCCACAGGCGCGGGAGGGGAGTGAAGGGGCACCCCGCCAGGAGGAAGCGGTCCTCGGACACAGCTGCATCGCGATGGACCGCTCCACTGGGGGGATTCCCTCGTACCCGTGCGCCGCTCCGCTGTCCAGAGTGGTAAGAAAGGAGGAGCGAGGTTGTCTCCGCCTGTACGCCAGAGGCGCCGACCAAGACTTCCTCAACTCTTCATGCACTTCCGGGAAGAAAGGGACCGGAGCGGGTCGTGTGGCAACAGCACGGCTCGCTCCAAGTCACCAATCATCCAACCGCTAACGCTCGGGACCCGCCGGAGGGTTCCATGCGAGCCCGACATTCGCGGCCGCCCGTTCGAGCATAGCGGCCATTTCCGGATCTGGCTCAGCCTGAACCACCACACCCGAAGGGGGCAGTCCCGCCGAGTCATCACCAGAAGTTGACCGCTCTTCCTCCGATGCCGCGATCGACATCTGATCCACAGGTGGCGCCCCGAAGGAGACAACCGGAACTGCCCGAGGGGGCTCCGGCCGTTCCACCGGAAGCGCCGATGGCAGCGTGCAACTAGAGTTGTGAGGCGCCCGACAGGATCTTTCACCTGTCGCGTTTCTCACAGTAATCCTCATTCGCTCACCAACAGGAATCACCAAAGTAGCCGTCCGCTGAACTGAACCAGCAGACGAACTAGACCGGAGATTCTCTGAAGGGACTCCCCTGTGTTTCAGGGATCTCAGTCTCGAACGTAGCATCGCTACGTAGTCATATTCCCGCAATGAGAACATGACTCGTCCACCAACGCTGCCTCAACGTGCGCTAAGCCCAGACACGTGATGCAGTGTTTGTGGCCATCAGCCTGAGGGAGAAGTCGACCGCATCCAGAAACGCACGAGTGTGACGACATCCTGAAAAGGACGTGAACACACCGTGGAACTCTTTTAGAAGGAAAAAAAATAAAATAAAAAATGAATAAGAAGAAGCACTCTGAAGCGCCGAAGCACCGAGGGATCAGCGCGGCAGACACTTCCGGGTGAAACTGCAAGCCCTCGTGCTGCACTCAGTCGCGTTGATCACACAAGCGCCGTCACACCAGCAGCCATCAGAAGTCTTCTTCCACTAGCTCGTTTCTCTTCCAAAGGTAAGGAACAGCAGCACCAAGACACTACTGAGAGGCTCCGAAGAAAAAAGCGTCTGTGCAATGTTTTACTTCCGCTTTTATATCCGCGTTTGTAGGCATCTCGCGGAATGCAAAGATTGCATGCCAATTTTTATTGGCTCGTTTTTAATTCTATCAGATGTAATTAGGCTCCCTAGTGTGATCCCAATTCGTCAGGGAACTCCTCCACGACACGTTGGAGTTCCCAGGACGAAAGGGAACAGTACATTTATGATAATCTGTTGTGCGATTAGTACTAAAAAGTTTTATTATGTGAAAACCAATAAAATAAAATAAAAACAATTTAAAAATGTAAATATAATAAACCATCTGGCTGTACATTATCCTTTAGATAACAATGAATACAGCAATGTTAAGATGACAGAGATATAATAAATGTAAAATAATGGTCAGCAAATGTAAAAATAAATTATGAATAAATGATTAATGAATTATAAAGATGTAAAAGACAAATACAACGTGAGTGATGCTAGCAAGAGACAGAATGTATTGCTTGCTAGGAGAGAAGCGTCATTACATTGCACGTCTTCTCCTTCGCAGTCACACACAGTTGCTTGAATGGTGCTTTCCTGATCAAACCCACCCTGATCAATAACTTTCAGGACAACATTGTAGTCACCCTGCTCCAATGCAGACTTTGGTATCAGAAAGACACCCGTTGCTAAAATGGGCACATTATAATAGTTAGACATGTATAGCAAGACAGCAAGATATTTTAATGTGTAACGTATGAAAGAATGATTCATTTCTCTTTAAAACATTAGTAATTGCTCACATGTGCCATTCATCGAGGTAGACCAATTTTTACTGGTTTCTCCGTGGGTCTCAACTCTAAAAGGACCAGCGAAAGGAGGTCCATCTTTGTCCGATATAGAGAGAAGCACTGGGGCTGAACCACGACTGCACATTCGTATATTCCTTTCATTGATGACAGGAGCGTTGTCATTTACATCCTCCAATTCAATAACCAGGGTTCCTGTGCCAGTTGCTGGAGCGTCACCTGCACACAAGCACAGACATCAGAAAAAGGCCAGCAAGAATTATCCTCTTAAAAAAAAAGAAACACAAATTACCATCATTATCCAACGCCAAAATGATAGCTCTGTATTTGCCATCTTTGACTAAGGGAGATTCTCTATCCATGAGGCTCTTGACTTTAATAACTCCAGTGTCTGGAGTAACACTCAGCCAGCCGGCAGGATCACTGCCAATCTTATACCTGGAAGGAACCAAACAGGTTAAAACTAGAAATGTTCAGCAAGAACAACTTAAGTCTGGCCTGGAAGTTTAAAAACATTTGAAGTTCGAAGGATATGCAGGCATGCTATGATTTGAATTCTGCGTATGAAGATTTGACATTGGAAGGGATTTAGGCCTTAATAGGTAGACAGTTGCTAAGGTGGTTCTCAGTGGTTACTAGTGCTAGTGAGGCTGTTTTAAAACAAAAAATCATTAATCATCAAGTCTATCAATGGAAGACTATGTGATTTTTTATTGTTCTACAAGATCTGAATCTCTAGAGAAATCAGTCAGAATTTTCAAATGGAATAATGAAATCTTGGGGGTTTGATTGAGAGGGGAAAATGAATTGCAACATTTCTTACGTGATCTTCTGTGCTTTTGCAGTGTCTGGATCAGTGGCTTTATAAGTAACCAATTCACTATCAACTGGTGCATCTTCAGGTTTGGAGATAACCTTCTCCTTTGGATTAAACTCCGGAGGCTCATTCACATCTTCTACATTCACCGTGACTGTGGCAGTGGAAGTGGCCAAAGAACCAACGAATGGATCATCGTTCTCAACAATCACAGACAGAATGAATTGCTTGTTCTTCTCAAAGTCCAGGGGCTGAATGGGAAAGAAAGTGTCTTTTACTAAAGGAACATGATCACAACTAATTGCCTGTGGAAACACATGAGCAACACACAGTACCTTTACAGTGGTGATGATGCCCTCTAGCTGGCTGGGTCCAGTACTGACACTGAAAAACCCACTCTTGTCACCGTCAATAATCTTATATTTGGTTGACCAGGCAGGAGATCCCTCTTCATCTCCATCAGTGACTGTAAGTCTGGCCACTTCAGCTCCTACTTTATTCTCTGGGACAGATACAGTGTGCTAAAACAAAGAGATGAATGGTGTAAATAAGTATTAATAAAGTTAAAATGCTTATAACAGCCTGAATGTATTAATATATAGTACCGTGGTTTGCTCAAACTGAGGTGCGTTATCATTGCTGTCAGTCACAGTAATAACAGCTGTGCCGGTGGATCCATAACCTCTTCCATTCAGGTCAGTCGCCGTAATTAACACAGTATATCTGGACCATTTCTGAAAGAGAAGATGTTTTCAGGTGAGATTGTTTACATGAAATATTCTTCGCCAATGCGAGATCCATTCATCATTTCTCACCTCTCTGTCCAAGCCTAAAGCATTCACACGAATTCCTCCGGTAACAGGGTTGATTGTAAACAGGTTTGGTTTTGGCAATTCTGGATCTTGCTTGACGATTGCGTAACTGACAATACCATTGTAAGTGTCTGGATCATCTGCATCAGTGGCTGTGACTGTCATAAACTCATGACCTTCAGTGAGAGAAGAATAAAGACTGATTCGGTGGAAAAACTGAAGAGGCATTTGAAAAATATAAAACTGCTAAAAACCATTTCATTGAGAAACGGCATCATACACCTACCTATAACAGAAGCTTCAGGAACATTTCCATTGAATGGATTTTGTGTAAAAACAGGCTTATTATCATTTTGGTCCAGCACATTTACAATAATTTCCATTGGAGTTTCCGTGATATCCGCACCAACTGCAACAGCATAAGCCATAAGCTAAAGACAGGAGAAATATGGGCATGTTAAGAGACAAATATCTGAGGTTGTTTGAAAACACAAATAAATTAGATTTGTATTTTTATTCCATGTCTGTTATCTTTGACACGTATATTTGCAAGTGTAGTTATGACTTAATTTTTAGTTAAAATAAAAATTACAAGTGTAAGTATGATAAGTAAATTGTGTGTCAAGCTATTACACAGGGCCTTTTATCTGATTCTTTATACTTTTATTTTAGCTTTCAAAGTATTAAGTACGAGCAGACAATCCATTGCTGAAATGAACTAAAAATCATCTTACTCTGTATGAAGCTTTTTTTTCTCTGTCGAGTGGCCGAGTCACAAACAGATTCCCTGTTAATCTTTCTATAGTAAAAGTCCCCTTAGGATCCAGATCCGCTCCTTCACCTGTGATACTGTATTGCATCGTAACTTCCTTAGAATAGTCCGACTTTATCTAAAGACAGAAATCAATAAGAGAACAAAGTCAATAACAGACAAACCTCTCTCGATCATCTAATTTTGAACTTTCCCTTCATGACTTTCTCTCACCTGGTACATTTTCTCTGGGAAAGGACCTCTGCTATCCTCAGCTATATTAAATGGAGGAATAACCCAACCTCTCTTTGCTTCTCTCTTTGCTCTCTTTAAATCCATTGTAGACATTGGAAGTGTTAGAACCAGATCATCAGAGGGAGATTCAATGTTAGTAAAAGACACTAAGCAACTATTTTTTTTATTGACAATTAAACACAGCACACAAACCATCAAATATTTAGATAATTGTATCTTTAGAATCAGAATGAAGCTTATTGCCAAGTATGCTTACAACACAATGAGTTTGTCTTCATGACAGAAGCTTTCAGTGCACAGACAGAAAGACAGCGACAAGACACAGATAATAAAAATAAAATAAGTGAATAAAAATAATATATATGACAATCAGTGTGTCGCGTAAACACGTTAGGCATTCGATTAACTTCAAAATCCTTAACACTTTAAAATAATTTAATGCAATTAACGAGAGAAAAAAAAGACAAAAATACGTGAAGCTGCGTCATTAAAGTCATTTTCGTCACACAGTTAGATCACACTGCGCATCTACGAGTATCTGTAACCCTGGTAGGGGGAAATTTCTATTCTAACTCTTTATCCCGATTCTGCATCTCTGTTTGCAATCAGATCATTTTAAGCCGTTAAACTCTGTGAAAGTCTTCAGTGGTCCAGTAATCAAATTCATTCAAACATTCAGTCCGAAACACTAATGTAAAGAAGGCCAGGCTGATTACACCAGAGATATCAGAGAGAATACAGACTCACATTGCGTTTTTAGTGTATCATTAATTCCAGTGTAAGCTTTGCTTTAAAACACGAGCTCTGTCATATTCTGTGATTGTTTCTGAAGAGCGCAGTTTAGGTGTCGTTCAGGAATCGTACAAACAACAAACCGTGTATGTGTGTTCTCGATCACTGATCGCATGCTGCATTACAGACAGTTTACACACACACTCAGGATTATGTTTGATTTGTCATGTCTACATTGCTGTGTTTAGTAATTGTATGTTTATACAGTCAAAGGCAAGGCAGTTGTTTTAGGATTTTTTAGCTTCTCCATTCACTCATTTAAAATGAAAACAAGATCTTTGCTGTTGCTTTGTACACATACAGTACACTATGAATTCTTTACAGTGACACAAGGGTGTAACTTTGGTTTGAGAAGTGGGGGGGACACAAAATGGGCGAATTTTTTTTTCCGATTTAAATCCCATTTCCTGCATTTACATACATTTAGGGACTATGGTGATACAAAATCCAGGAAATAATTAAGTTGATTATAATGATAAATTCTGCCAAAAATAAAAGTAGTCTACTAAACTATGTATAACCAAAAAAATTCTTACTTTTTTATTGTTTAATAGGGGCCGATTGCCAAGACTTGAGAGAATCATTTTATAAAGTCAAAAATTTTCACCATTAAAGGCACAATATGTAAGAAATTTTGTAATTAAATATCCAAAAAATCACTTGCACAGTGTGATATATTTCCTGCAGTTGTGTACTTACAATATCCCAAAAGTCTCCAAAGATTTTTTATTTCAGAGAAATTCACATTTTAAATAAGTGGCCGTCCAGGAAAAAAATGTCGCCTGTCAATGACGCAATATCCGCGCTATCCTCGGTTTCCGTTCATACTGCCATGACGTAACCATGGCGACAGACGTGGACAACTGCGCAGTGCGTAACGTTTAGTGGCACCAGAGCCCGTCATTCTATTGCGGGATGCAGTTCTTGTTTCGTTCAAACATAGACCATCCATGGCAAGCAGACTTTGGGACAAACAAGGAAACTAAAATGAGGATCAATATCAGCGTGGCGTTTTTGAGATGTCGAGAGCTCCACGTCCGCGACTAACTTGGACTCGACAGAGCTTCACGAGTCACGACTTGACAGCTTTACTAGACAGGTGAGCAAATGTACATAAAACAAATCAATGTTATATAACGTTAGCTCAACATGATGAAATGTTAGAATATGGTCAGTATGTTATTCTAATGTTGATCTAGCTTACTGCTAGTTTCGTATAGCAAACGAACTAACACGTAGTATAACATTATAACTTTCAACACACATTTAAATGCCGTTTAGTGTGATAGTGTAACGTTAGACCAAGTGAAGCAGCGCTGCGTTACCTCACACGTTTAATTCGTCTAATAAACTGACCTGTGTGAGTAATCCAGCACTCGCGGGTAGTTCGGTAGAATTAAATATCCTTATTCCTTTATATCCGCGGGACTCGCGTGTGATATCTGTCTCTTTAGCAATCGCGACCTGCTTCATACTACTGTAATGTTAAAAAACATGAATGTTTGCACTCATCCATAAACATTATTAGATCCATCAGCTTGACAGCAAGTCCCATCATTCAGCTCATCACTGCGTCATCGACCGACGCCTTTGTTATTGTTGGAAACTGCGCCCTCTTGTGGCGAAGAATTCTTACATATTGTGCCTTTAATGTTTTGTGTGTAAATAAAATTGAAATTATGTGAGACCCAATTTCCACTGTAATGTAAAAACAACATAAAGACAGTATATTTTTAATAATTCTTTTTAATAGCATCTTTTTTATGAATGAAGGCCAGTATCACTGATATTATTATAGCTACTGATGTCTTGATGAAAAGTATTTTTCCCCCCAAATTTGAAACATTTATTAGGCTTCAAAAATATAACAACTTTTAATTTAAGTGAACTTTAAACAATCCTCACATAAACCCATAATAAAAGTCATATTTAGCGGTGCGCTTCCTGTCTAACAGGTACGAAATATACAGAAATTGAATAAGGTTATCAAATAGTCTGCACTGCATAAATTATAAATTATATATAGATTAATCCTTATTAAAGCTACAAACATTCTTTAGACAAGATCAGTGAGTAATTTGCTCTATTCCCCTTTGTTCTTTGGTCAACTTTACTGACAGAGAGAATTGGCTGCTGTCCCTTTAAGATCTGTCGCTGATGACAGGATCTTTCGCATTTAATTTTCTCATTTACTCTTGACGTTCATTTAAGATTTTATTTTACTTATTTATGACTGTTCTTGTGAGGATACAATTGACAAAACGGACATTTTGGCATAAATGTGTGTGTTATTATTCAAGCGCGAAAGAGAACTGGATTCTGGCGCGCTGTCTGTGAATGTTCTGAAGCACACGCACACGACGCACAGACAGCGCGCCATAATCCAGTTCTCTTTTACGCTTGAATAAGCGCGATACCTGTTTATTAGAACTTTCAGTGAGCTATGAGTTTAGAGTGTGGACTATGGTGTGTGGACGCGACGTACGCGGACGCGCATCGGCACAGACTATCTCCTGCTCCACCGTGGCGATGACGGCGTGCGGTTAAAAAAATCATAACAAACGAACTTGAAAGTGGGGGGGACACAAACGGGATTTTGAAAAGTGGGGGGGACATGTCCCCCCTGTCCCCATAGGAAATTACGCCCGTGCAGTGACAAAGAAATGGTGGAATCCGACTTGTCCCGTAGATGGTCTGCTTGCACGCATTAACCTTTAACCTTTGCACCAGCAGATCCGTTTCCTCGCTAGAGAAGCGTTCAGTATTTCAGCTTGCAAATTCCTCCATGCTGGCTTTTAAAGATAATGGAAGATGACACTCTGATTGGTTTATTGCATGTCATGCCCAAAACACACCCATTACTCATTAAGAGAATAGAGACAACCCTTTTAGACCATGCACCGGGAGTGTCGATCATTTTTCCTGTCGTTTAACTAGCAAAAGTGGATTCGGACTTCCGCCGTGCGCTTTGGACCATGCGCTTAGATCGTTAAAATAGCGCCCAACGACTGCAGAATAGAACTGCAGAATCAGGTCGAACTTCCTCAGGTCATCTGAAACCTTCAGGAGCTTGACTGAGGGGTATTTAGTGCTGCAGTCGTTGTTGTACAGGGAGACGAACAGTGGGGACACATCCCTGGGGGTGCCAGTACTGATTCTACAGGTGTTGGATGTGAATTTTCCCAGTCTCACTTGCTAGCTGTCAGAAAGCTGGTGATTCATTGACAGATGGAGGATGGAACAGAGAACTGGGTTAATTTGGTCTGGAGGATAGCTGGGATGATGGTGTTGAAAGCCGAGCTGAAGTCCACAAATAGGATCCTCACATAAGTTCCCGGTCTGTCAAGATGTTGCCGGATGTAGTGCAGTCCCATGTTGACTGCATCATCCACAAGGGTTCTGTGAGGTCCTCAGGTAGGCCAACACCAGCCTCTAAAATTAATTCATGACCGTTGTCAGATGTTAAAACAACTGGTCTGAAGTCAGTCAGTCATGTGATTTTGGAATTTATTTTGGATGGGGATGATGGTGGGACATTTGAAGCATGAAGGGACCTTTGCACAGCTCCAGTGATCTGGTAAAGATCTTTTTGAAGTAACATCGTGGTAGTTGCATGTACTGTCAATGGAGGGACAGACAGCGCTCGGATTTCATTTAAGATATCTTCTCGTGTTTCGAATATGAACAAAAGTCTTACAGGTTTTGAACGACATGAGGGTGAGTGGGTGAACTAACAATTTACTAGTTGTCTTTGTTTATCAAGCACATTTTCTATCCAATTCCTATAGCCGGAAAGAAGACGAGGAGTGTAATGGTGAATGGTGGTGGACGGGTAGGGATGCAAAACAGAGGAAGAGATAGAAGAGGCCAATAACATAAGCACATTTCTGATGAAATAAAGGCCACTATTGTGGGTTAGGGTTAGGGTTAATCCCTTACGGTAACGCTGGGTAAACACAGAAATGAGGGAGACCTAGATCCAAAGGCAGAGTAAGATTTAATGAAAATAAGAGTCAAAATAATAATAAGAACACCAGGGAACACGAGGCGCAGAACTGAGCACACCAAACAAACAGCCATACAAGGACAAGACCTGACAATCAACACAGGAAACACTGAGGATTATATACACAAGATAACAAGAAGCTAATGAGGAACAGGTGTTAGTAATACTAATGAATCACTATGGCAACAAACAAGGCAGCAATGGAAACAAAAGCAAACAGGTCAGGCTTGTACTGTACTGACAGCAGTTTCTAGAAGGAACTTATACCTGTAGAGAGGAGATGTTCATGGCCGTGTTCATGTGATGGTCCTCATGATGATGATGATGGACTCGCTCAACTCTGACAGAGACCGTGTGCTTCTTTCCACTGGAGTCCCAAGCCTCCACAGAAAACACCTTGTGGCCTTCATGAAGAGTCACTTGTCTCTTCAGTGTTACAGTCCCATCCGTGTCCACATCAAAACCCCTGTCAGCGGACTGGAAGAGCATTCTTGTTCTTCCATCACATGCATTAAAAATCACTGTCAGAAAAAGAGATTCAATTGGCACATATGTAAATCTGGTTCCCAGAGTTGGGAAGTTACAATATTTATTGCTATGGTTTCAAAACTGGTCCAGAGAACCGTAACATTTTACGGTTATTAGTACTGATTACAGAAATTTTGGAATCGTGACACTAGTCTGCAACGTATAAAATCACACCAATTCATTGACTGTGTTAGCGCCACCTTCTGAGATGTCACATCACTGTTGCCTCAAAAAGATGCATCTGTGCCATCAGATTTCTATGAAGGAAGTCATAGCAGTCAGGGAAGGATATGCATTGATCTAGAAGACCCAATCAGGGAGCAAATGTGGGCAGCCACCCCTTCATTTTCAAAAGTCTCCATTTTTGTCCATCTACTGAAACGCAACCCGAGTTTTCAAACTAAAACGGTGTCTGCAGCGTTTCCATTTCCAAGGGTCAAAAACTCTGAAGTAGTGTTGACCCAGGCGTAACCGCAGCAAAAGTTATACGTTTTAAAACAAAAATGCACCAGTGTTAGCCTAAGGCTACATAAACAATAACATGGAGACAGACCTGCAAGTTTTGCTTTTTAGCAGCCATTGTGCAGTTAAACTCTGCATTTTATAATACTGCAGCTGCCTACATGTGTTACAGGTCTGCCAGGTTCCTGCACTTACTAATCACGCCGCACTGCCTATCACACACACTCCCTCTCTTGAGCACTGATCACACACACACACACCTGTACCTCATCATCACCTCCACTATATAAGCACACACTTCACCCCAGTTCATTGTCTGATCTCGTTTCCTTATGAAGTGGACACCTCTCCAGTGACTCTCCAGTGACTCTCCAGGAGACGATGGAGGGGGCAGAGTGAACCAAATGGGGGACTGGGCTGTCTGGCTCAAAGTGAAGATTGTGCCAAATGCCTCAGCCCATACCTTGAGAGAAGATTTGCTCTCAGATTCAACTGACATTTGATATGCCCTTCCCTTAGCGAGAGAAGCTTGCTCCGTGACCAAAGAATAATGCACTGTGCTGATTCCACATCGGGTGCGAACATATCCCCCACTGGACTTTCTTCATAAACTGTGCCCTAACCTACTGACAAGGCGTCTGTCATAGGCACTTTTATGGGATTGCGTTCTCACGCTAATTTACCTTGTTTAGTAAATCTGGCCCCTAGAGTAAAACATTGGGGATGTTTCTGTGGTAAAACCGAAGCCTCCTGAATGCTGACCATCGTTTAATGGATAGCACACCCATTTTATCAGGATCAGGAACGGCTCATCTGCAATGCAGGTCAGGAAACCTTAGCTACCATCCTCAGGTACAGGCGCTTAAGAGGGTGTGAATGCTCAATCTAGCGAGGCCGGTGACCCCAGTTCTTCTTGGGGGAGTCTGGACAACCCGTTAGGGATTCTGCTAAGAGCTGAAGGGGGATCGGCTCACATTCAGAACAAACTCTTGACCCCGCCGGGGAAACTTATCGATGACAGCATTCACTGAGTCGCTGAAAAACCCCAACTGAGCAACAGGAGAATCCAGCAGAAAGGACTTTTTTCTCAGGTATCTGTGAGGTTCAACCACAAATGTCTCTCAATCATCACCAACTCTACCATAGAACGACCAGTGGCATGAGCCATATGCTTAGTTAATCAGAGAAGCAAGTAATTTGCTCGTTTGAGCTCCTTGACTGCCTCAGGAGTTAAGCAAGCCCCATTCATCCTTATCCTTCATGACATCAGCTTGGTACATCTGCAATACTGCTATAGTATGCAGCGCCACATACATACGCCTGATTATCAGCCATAAAGGACTTACCAATCAGTAGAAAGAACATAATTTACAACCAAAAGACAAGAAAGCTTCCAGTCTTTGGCATAGTTTCTCGTGTAAACTCCACAAAGAAATACACTTCAAACAGTCCGGCGAGAACAAGAAAGAAATGGAGAAATCCTTTTTCTCATTCTCTATAGTCTCTACAGCCTCAAGCTCATCATCAGATCCCCAGGATCCTGGGTCATGTCACGCCTCAGAGCCGCAGAACTAGTTGGACAAAAGACGGCGGATTTTCCACTTTTTTCTAATTTACATAGATTATTTAGCATAATACTGAAAATATTGAAACAAAAACTGTTCATTTGCTTCAGTGTTTTATTTAAAGAGATTTGTAAACACAGCTTACCTCTTCCTAGTTTTTGTCCTTGGTGAAGTTCATCTCTGTGCGCTTTAAAAACCAGCAACTCTGACTGAAAGCCTGGAGTGCATGAAGATTCCTCCGCAGATTCACACAAAAGGACCTAATTTGAAACATATACAATTTTGTAACATTAACCAATTTAGAAATTTGCATGTTGATTATTTAATCACTTCCAGCACAACAGCAGTATATGTGAGCTAAACTGTGGATCATTTTCCATTGTTTTGCCTCAAGATGTATTAAATGTCTACATCATTCAAATTACATTAATTCTTTTCTCAGTCAACCCGGATTGTGTTGGAGGATTATATGTTTGCTCAGAGCATTTTGTTTTGTAAACAAATAAACTTTTTTTTGACAGATGAAGCATCATGTCTAGGAAAACTTTCCAATAAAATTTCAATTAATTAGATGCTTCATATGTAAAATGTAAAGTTGTGCATTATTGGGGCAGAAACTGAAGATATTTGTATGTATTTGTAAATAAAGCGCCACAATCACACACTGGTTACGTGTCCTATTGACTTAACAAAAGTCTTAAAAACACTCGAATCCATATAACGAAAGGAAAAGACAGAAGCCTGTTAGTTTTGATAAAATCAACCCCTGCAAAATAGAAGCGACTTATAATGTAAAAATAACAGTGTCGGCACCAACAATGCAGACGACATTTTATTTTTCTCTCTTAAACCTTTGGTATTGATTTTTGGTGGATTTTAAGAAGTTCAGCTTTTTAATACTAGCTCTAAACTTCATTAAACATATTAAAGAAAGTGCATTTATAATGTCAAATAAAATCAGCTTCTCAAGAAATTAAGATTATAAAATTATATATATATATTCTCTGAACATGATGAGCACTATCAGACACTAATAAAAATAACCAAAGGTTTAGAACGTGTCCTGGATAAAATCCTACCTTACAGAGGAAAATAATAACTCCCAATCTCTCAATCTTCATTGTCTCCATTGGAAACAAAAGGTCTTGAAATGTCCTTCAGGTACTAATTCCTCGTTGGCTTGTAAGATCTCAATGCTATATAGTTGCTTGAGTTGCAGGGGTTGGGGGGAGGTGTGTGTGTGTGTGTGTGGGGGGGTCTATTCCGTTTGCTGGTCGTTGGGTATAGTTCCTGTTTTGAGTGTGAATGGTGTCAGGTTAAAATGCTCAAAATGTAAAAACTGCTCAAAAAAGTGAGTTGTTGAAAAACAAAAAAGTTTAAACTCAAAATTTAAACTACCTGCATTTGTTAATGTATTTAAGGTCCAGTATATCAGTATTTCACAATTTAGAGCAGTATTTTAATAACTTGACTGGAGCCAAAGAGTTCTGTACTCTCTAAAGAAAGCTGTATCTGTTAACATTATAACATCGAGGTCAGTTTCTAGGCTAACATACTTTCAGCTAAAAACCACTAATAGTGACAAAGCAGAAAAAAAGAAGAATATTTGCAGGAGTAAAACCTTTACATTATTATACACAATTTAACGTTACAAGCCTATATGCAAAAGATTCTGGTCAAAATAGCAGTTTATCCTCTTTTTTTTTTATTTTCCTGTCAAAGCTGTTTTGAAACGGTCTGTATTAAAGTGCTATACAAATAAAGGTGATTTGACTTTTTTTTTTTTTTGCTAGCAAGACTCATTCAATACTTAAGTAATCTTTTCAAAAATCGTTAACAGTCTGCATTACCACCCTGATATGATCTTAGCCCAAACTGTTATTCTCATCTATTTTTTCCAACTGCTACCACGCATCAGTCAAAGCTGAAGCCACTGTCAAAACTCTGTGAAACAGAAGTCTGTGAGGACTAAACAGTGAATAATTCTTTATTTCATTTAATGACGGCATCTTCTAAAATCCATAAACCTAAAAATTCCTATACTATATGTGCAGCACATTTGTCAAACGTTAGCACACTACTCTCCAAACTGATAAAACACATGCGAAATAGAATGATAGAACATTTTGTGCATTTCTGCAGTATCTTGAAATATATAGAAAACCGTAGCAGTAAAATATTTACAATAAAATGAACAATCATTCCAAACACTGCAATTTCAGCTGAAAGCCTACTCAAACTGTCATGTTTTAGTCTTGTCTTCTTCTACTACCACTTTTTTCGAAGTACCATTTTCTCTTAGTACACAAAACCAAACTGATCACACTAGTCACTCTTTTAAAACCTCATGCTTATCTCTTGCACTCGATCCGGCTCTGTGTTCACAAATTGCAAACGATGTCTCACGCACACAAGAGGTGTCAGTGAGGTCAGCAGAGTGTGTTTACCTGTGGTCTGTCTGGGTCCTAATGCCGCAGTATAGCGATGGGAACACTATGCTGTAAAAAGCACCGTCCTTTGGATGAACATCAAACCGAGGCCCTTATTATCCACATATGGGGCTTTTGCACCAGGTTATAGTCCCCCGAGAACTAAATTCCCCCTATAGAGCCATTTTCCTGGTTGCATTCACACCGCCAGTAGGAACTGAAGTGACATGAGCCGGCAGAAAGCAACAGCGCAGGATTCAACGATGTCAACAACTGGAGGATGGAGGACACTATGATTAGAGCTGTGCTTTTGTTGTGGGTTTTGTGATAACAGAGAACTAATGTAGACTTATAAGTTATGCAATTGAAAGAGCAAAAGGAGGGCCATAAGACGAAATCTCCAGCAATCTTGTATTGATATTATTATTATTAGTAGTAGTAGTATGGTTGTTTGTATTTTTAGTAGTATGGTTGTTTGTATTTTTCATTAAAGGGGTGGTTGATCATGATTTCACTTTTCTAACTGTAGTTAGTGTGTAGTGTTGCTGTTTGAGCATAAACAACATCTGCAAAGTTACGACACTCAAAGATCAAAGCAAAGGGAGAGATTTGCTTTGAAAGAAATCGTTTTTTAAGGACTACAACAAACGGCTGGTGGAACTACAGTAGGCTACGTAACACAAATTTAATAGCATGTCACTCTGTAGGCATCTTACACCAGTTCCCACACAAGCGATTTTATAGATTATCATGACAGAATATGCTAATTGAAGACACTCTGGGGACAACAGAGACTAGTTTTACATATTGTAAAAAGGGGTATTATACCACCCCTTTAATATTATGTAAACAGGATGGAATGAGAGGCATGTAGCCAATGACAAAAAGGAAAAAACTTTCATTTTCATTCAGCACTTTGTGCTTGAACCCCTAAATAGTGCTGTCTATTGCACATGTTTATTGCCCAGTGGGGGCATTTACTGTTCATGAACTGATCACTGCCTGAGGAAACAACTTTTCTTGATTCTGGCTGTTCTGGTGCTGATTGGTCTGTAGCGCCGGACAAACGGAAACAGTTCAAAGAGGAAGTGGGGTGGATATGAGGGATTATTATGGATATGGGGTGGATATGAGGTCTGTTATTCACATATCTCGCAAACCGTTAGTCCAATGGATTTCAAACTTGACAGGTGTCTTGCTACGGGCACGAGTAAGTGCAGTGCCAAGTTTGACATTGTTTGGATTAGAAATGCAAAATATCTAATTGTCACACAGTTATGCAATTTACAGTAGTAATAACTCTAGTAGGGGGTGGCTGCTGGAAATGGTCAGGGCAAGGATGTCAGGTTTGGGTGAAGGGATGAGGCGAGGACTCAAACACAGAGGTCAATAGGCTTTTAGTAATTAAATAATAGCTTCCTCATAGTGTAAAACAGACTGGAAAAGCACTAGGCAGGACAGAAACAGCAGGACATGAGGGATTCGCTCGATAAGGAACACAGGACTGAGAAGTAGCAGCAATGACAGCAACCGCAGCAATAACAGCAGCAATAACCACAGCAGCAGCAGCAACTACAGCCGCAGCAATAACAGCAGCAACAATAACAGCAGTCACAACAGAGCAGCCGCAGCAATAGCAGCAAAAAAAGCAGCAGCAATAACAGCAGCTGCAGCAATAACAGCAACCGCAGCAATAGCAGCAATAGCAGTAATAACAGCAGCAGCCACACACTATTAGCAGCAATAGCAGCAATATCAGTAGCAACAGCAGCAATAACAGCAGCAATAACAGCAGCACTAACAGCAGCACTAACAGCAGCACTAACAGCAGCAATAACAGCAGCAATAACAGCAGCAATAACAGCAGCCGCAGCAGTAGCAACAGCAGCAATAACAGCAGCCGCAGCAATAACAGAAGCCGCAGCAATAACAGCAGCCGCAGCAGCAACAGCAGCAATGACAGCAGCCGCAATAACAGCAGCCGCAGCAGGAATAACAGCAGCAGCAGCAATAACAGCAACCGCAGCAATAACAGCAGCAGCAGGAGTAATAACTGCAGCAGCAATAACAGCAGCCGCAGCAA
This sequence comes from Rhinichthys osculus, assembly GCA_029959095.1. Lineage (NCBI taxonomy): Eukaryota > Metazoa > Chordata > Actinopteri > Cypriniformes > Leuciscidae > Rhinichthys > Rhinichthys osculus. Next base: position 1,461,142 of record JARWKJ010000003.1, read on the forward strand.
TAACCGCAGCAGCAGCAGCAATTACTACAGCCGCAAAAATAACAGTAGCCGCAGCAATAACAGCAGCAGCAGCAATAACAGCAGAAGCAGCAATAACAGCAGAAGCAGCAGCAATAACAGCAGCAGCAGCCGCAGTAATAACAGCAGTAGTAAAAACAGCAGCAGCAATAATAGCAGCAGCAGGAGCAATAACAGCAGCCTCAGCAGCAGCAATAACAGCAGCCGCAGCAATAACAGCAATAACAGCAGCAGCAATAAAAGCAGCAGCAATAACAGCAGCCGGAGCAATAACAGCAGCCACAGCAATAGCAGTAACAGCAGCAGCAGCCACACCAATAACAGCAGCAGCAATAACATCAGCAATAACAGCAACTGCTGCAGCAGTAATAACAGCAGCAGCAATAACAGCAGCAATAATAACAGCAGCCACAGCAGCAGCAGCAATAACAGCAGCCACAGAAATAACAGCAGCCGCATTAGCAGCAATAACAGCAAACACAGCAATAAGAGCAGCAGTAATAACCGCAGCAGCAATAACTACTGCCGCAGCAATAACAGCAGCCGCAGCAATAACATCATGGGCACTAAGAACAGAAGCAGCAATAACAGCAGCAGCAGCAGCAATAACAGCAGCAGCAATAACAGCATCCGCAGCAGCAGCAATAACAGCATCAGCAATAATAGCAGCAGCAATAACAGCAGCCACAATGACAGCAGCCGCAGCAATAGCAGTAACAGCAGCAGCAGCCGCAGCAATAACAGCAGCAACAATTGTCATGATTCTTCCATCAGGTCTGTGAGTTCTAGAATTTTGGCAGGATCATGACAGACCCATGTTCTGTGTGCAAGCACATGGCCTTGTGTTTGCACACAGAACATTGGTCTGTCATGATCCTGCCAAAATACTAGAACTCACAGACCTGATGGCAGAATCATGACAGTACCCCCTCCTTAACAAACAAGACTTCAAGAGATGCTAACAATGACTAGATGTACACAGGGTACTCACGATCAATGAATCTATTCTTTCAACTGTTCAAAGTTAATAATTTTACCAGAAACACCATTTCTCAAAGAGTTTTGTCTCCTAAACAAATTCTGCAAAACCAAAGCACACAGTTTATAAACAATTTCACCAAATTTCTTAAATGCAAGCCCAACCTGAAACAAAAAAACAACAAAGCATTAGACGAGCCCCCAATTGTTACGTTCCCAATTAGTTTTCTAGGGGCAAAAGGGAAGTAACGTTTTAAAGTAAAAGTTAACGGCAACAAAGAGAAGTTAACTTATCTGAGTCCCAGTACACAATACACAAAGTAAGATGTATTATAAATTTACTTACAATAAATAAGTGATAACATTGATACAGTGGAAAAAGACAACTAAACAAACAACTCCAGAAAAAGAAAAGGGAAATGAAGCATGCTCTTCAGGAGCGGGTTAAGCCAAAACAACAAACAAAAGACCACTACCTGTTTGTAGGAAATCTAATTAACCTACAACAATAAATACAAAATAAACAACAGAACTCTTACCTTACTTCCTAACTAGCAAAAACAGGAGAAAATGAGAATAAAAGAAAAGGGCACCCAACTCCCTACTGCTCCAACACTCAACAGCGGGCAAACAACTCAAAACTGTACACTACAGCCACAAGACATTTAAGTCTGATCTTGTTTTAAGCTTAACACATCAAGCTGCCACTACAGCCATAACACACATAAGCTTAAAACACACCAACAAGAGCAACACTCTGGGACTGGTAACAACCACATCAGTCTCAGGCTCTTGGGAGAAGAAATCTCTCTGTCTCTCTCTCTGGCTCTGCTTAAATACTGGATCCTCTTGCCACTGATGAGGAGCAGCTGGTAAGTCCCATTACCTAGATTAGGACAGGGAGGAGCACAGGAAATTGGACAGAACATACAACATAAACTACAACGCAGAACACACAAACAATACATCAAATAAATAACACTTACACATTGTGAAACACAAATGCCTACGTCCAGGACGTAACACAATGAACCGACACAAGACAGCAAACACAAGGGGATTAAATAGGAAGACTAATCAAACATAACAGGTGACACGGGTGAAACACTAATGACAGAATCAGGATAACAAGGGGGCGGGGTAACGAGATGAGGCAACACAAGCACATGACCAAAACACAAGGCCATGTGCTTGCACACAGAACATGGGTCTGTCATGATCCTGCCAAAATACTAGAACTCACAGACCTGATGGAAGAATCATGACAACAATAACAGCAGCCGCAGCAATAATAGCAGCTGCAGCAATAACAGCAGAATATATTCTACAGAATTAGTTCAGTTAGAGTTGGAAACATCTTAAAAAAAATGTGTATTTTTCCACTGGGTACCACAAGACAGAATGCGAGAACAAAAGAAATATATATTTCTTTTGTCCTGACATTCTTTCTTGTGGTACCCTGACACACCTGTGTGAAAGGCTCATTATGCGGCTCATTATGCTGGTCATTGTCTTCTCAGGTGTGTATCAGAGCATTCACGCCCCCACGCATATTGCCTTTCCAAACAAAAAGTGTCGTACAAAATATAAATCAATATATTGTTTTATGTGAATGATTAGGAGGGTGATTTTCAGACCATTTTAAAGCAAAAACTCTAGGCGACAACATCCATTAGTCAAAAGTCTTGTGGACACATATTTAGTATGTGTTTTGTGGCCTTATTTCAGAAACTTTAAGTTTTATTTTTTTCAATAACCATGCATAAACAATATTCTCTCAAAAATACAAACATGTACATACATGTTGCTCCCATATTATGGTAGCCCTGTTTGTGGTGAATAGAGTGTAATGACAACTTTGCCATTAATATGTTCAGGGCATGTCAAAACATCTCAAGGACCCCAAAAACACCTCAGACCCCAGAGGGTTAAGATCACTTGGATTAATTGTTGGTCAAATGTATTCAAATGATAAACAACATATGCAAATTAGAAAGTTTAATGTTCATAACATTATGAAAACAATTGCTATTGCTTTACAAGAAAGGTAAATAAAGATTAAACTTGTAAAAAAATAGTTAAAACATTACGTTGTAATTTTAAATCTTGTAATACGTCAACAGAAAATATTCTTAAATGTTTGAAAACCAACAGTAGAAAAGCCAAAAACTATAGTATAAACCATCTGGCTGTATTATCCTTTAGATAACAATGATAATATTAAGATGACAGATATAATAAATGTAAAAAGATGTTCAGCAAATGTAAAAAAAAAAAGAAAAAAAAAAAGATTATTTATGAATAAATGATTGGTGAGTTATAAAGTGATTATATTCATTCATACATTCCATTTATATGACCTTATACACTCACCGGCCACTTTATTAGGTACACCTGTCCAACTGCTCGTTAACACTTAATTTCTAAGCAGCCAATCACATGGCGGCAACTCAGTGCATTTAGGCATGTAGACATGGTCAAGACAATCTCCTGCAGTTCAAACCGAGCATCAGTATGGGGAAGAAAGGTGATTTGAGTGACTTTGAACGTGGCATGATTGTTGGTGCCAGAAGGGCTGGTCTGAGTATTTCAGAAACTGCTAATCTACTGGGATTTTCACGCACAACCATCTCTAGGGTTTACAGAGAATGGTCCGAAAAAGAAAAAACATCCAGTGAGCGGCAGTTCTGTGGGCGGAAATGCCTTGTTGATGCCAGAGGTCAGAGGAGAATGGCCAGACTGGTTCGAGCTGATAGAAGGGCAACAGTGACTGAAATAACCACTCGTTACAACCGAGGTATGCAGCAAAGCATTTGTGAAGCCACAACACGCACAACCTTGAGGCGGATGGGCTACAACAGCAGAAGACTCCACCGGGTACCACTCATCTCCACTACAAATAGGAAAAAGAGGCTACAATTTGCAAGAGCTCACCAAAATTGAACAGTTGAAGACTGGAAAAATGTTGCCTGGTCTGATGAGTCTCGATTTCTGTTGAGACATGCAGATGTTAGAGTCAGAATTTGGCGTAAACAGAATGAGAACATGGAACCATCATGCCTTGTTACCACTGTGCAGGCTGGTGGTGGTGGTGTAATGGTGTGGGGGATGTTTTCCTGGCACACTTTAGGCCCCTTAGTGCCAATTGGGCATCGTTTAAATGCCACGGCCTACCTGAGCATTGTTTCTGACCATGTCCATCCCTTTATGGCCACCATGTACCCATCCTCTGATGGCTACTTCCACCATGTCACAAAGCTCTAATCATTTCAAATTGGTTTCTTGAACATGACAATGAGTTCACTGTACTAAAATGGCCTCCACAGTCACCAGATCTCAACCCAATAGAACATCTTTGGGATGTGGTGGAACGGGAGATTCGCATCATGGATGTGCAGCCGACAAATCTGCGGCAACTGTGTGATGCCATCATGTCAATATGGACCAAACTCCCTGAGGAATGCTTCCAGCACCTTGTTGAATCTATGCCACGAAGAATTGAGGCAGTTCTGAAGGCAAAAGGGGGTCCAACCCGTTACTAGCATGGGGTACCTAATAAAGTGGCCGGTGAGTGTAAATGTAATGAATGAATGAATGAATGAATGAATTATTAATAAACATCATCAGGGAGTGCTGTCATTTATGTCCTCTAATTCAATTATAAAATAAACTTCTCTTTTGGATTCAACCTTGTTTACTTCTTCACAGCAGAAGTGGGCAAAAAGTTGATGAATGTATCATTGCAGACAGAACATACTGGTTTTTATTCGGCAATAAGTGTTGTCACAGTCAGCACATTTCACTGATTCTCCTTCGCAGTCACACACACTTGCTTGAATGGTGCTTTCCTGATCCAACCCACCCTGATCAATAACTTTCAGGACAACATTGTAGTCACCCTGCTCCAATGCAGACTTTGGTATCAGAAAGACACCCGTTGCTAAAATGGGCACATTATAATAGTTAGACATGTATAGCGAGACAGCAAGATATTTTAATGTGTAACGTATGAAAAATAAGATTAATTTCTCTTTAAAACATTAGTAATTGCTCACTTGTGCCATACATCGAGGTGGACCAATTTTTACTGGTTTCTCCGTGGGTCTCAACTCTAAAAGGACCAGCGAAAGGAGGTCCATCTTTGTCCGATATAGAGAGAAGCACTGGGGCTGAACCACGATTGCACATTCGTATATTCCTTTCATTGATGACAGGAGCGTTGTCATTTACATCCTCCAATTCAATAACCAGGGTTCCTGTGCCAGTTGCTGGAGCTTCACCTGCACACAAGCACAGACATCAGAAAAAGGCCAGCAAGAATTATCCTCTTAAAAAGAAACACAAATTACCATCATTATCCAACGCCAAAATGATAGCTCTGTATTTGCCATCTTTGACTAAGGGAGATTCTCTATCCATGAGGCTCTTGACTTTAATAACTCCAGTGTCTGGAGTAACACTCAGCCAGCCGGCACGATCACTGCCAATCTTGTACCTGGAAGGAACCAAAGAGGTTAAAAGAAATGTTTAGCAAGAACAACTTAAGTCTGGCCTGGAATTTTAAAACATTTGAAGTTCAAATGATATACAGGCATGCTATGATTTGAATTCTGCGTATGAAGATTTGACATAGGCCTTTATCGCATCACGATAGAACGCCGGAAGTAGAAGTCAAAAATAGCTGAAGCAGTGTACTGCGTCTTCCGGTTATTGCGTTCGAAATGGCTGCCTGTAATCGCTGGACAACTTCGCTCTCGCATCTCCCAAAAGTTGGCCAAGACGATGTGGTGCGAATCATCCAAGTTGGAGAAAGGATACAAGTTCTTCTACGAGAATTTTGTCTTCAATTATAGAGGTAAGTAGCTTGAATTCTGTTCTGTTGGCGAGTTATCGCTAGCTTGTTATGTTTAGTAAGCTAATCGTCAGCTTGTTAGATAGGTTCACTTCAAATACAGCGTATCCTATTTGAATAATTCGAACAATGTGACTTTTTTGCTTTCACTTGATGGATTTCATCAGATTTACAGTTTGGATCCAGACAGTGCTACAGTAACGTTACCAAATTACCCCAAACTTGTAATGTGTAGTGAATAGAGCATGGTTTCAGACCTACAAATGTTCAGGTGCATTTGTTCAGTATGTTTTTGTTTCTTCTGCTGTTGCGGATGCTCTTTTTTGTTGTTCCATATAGCCTATCTGCTGTTGCAGATCTGTACCTTTTTTTTTTTTTCCGGCTGTTGCCTTAATTTTGTTCAACCTAGTTTTACAATAATGTTCCTAGTGTCAAACAAATGCTAATTACTGTATAGGCTAAACATCCAAACTTTCCCTCAAGTATATGTTCTCCATTTCTAGATTGTGCTGCATGCCGTTAGACCTGTGGAGTTAAATGGATGCTCCTGCTCGTGTGCTGCTGGAATGGCTTTATGCAACCATGTGGTTGGACTCCTGTTTCAAACAGCTCACTACAGCACCATGGGGCTGAAAACTGTGCCAACCCCACTGTCCTGCACCAGTGTGCTTCATTCATGGCACCGTCCAAGGACACAGGTAAGTTTGTCTAATGCAAGTTGTGTCTTTAAAGTTTGTAAGTGCACACTGTTGGAATACTGATTCTGGTGTAGATGTTCCTACACAGTGTATCCATATCCTACACCTCATCCATATGAATTGTTCACATGGTAATATAAGATTTGTCTGGGTCCCTCAGATATAGCCATACATGCAATTCTAGAATTACTCACACATCACATTTCAGTATACATTTGTTTCCTTCTATTTTGCAGAGCAGCGGTTGCCTGCATAGGATGTACACCTACAATATGACTTGTGTGCTGAATTAAACTGATACTCTCTCAGACTAGCAACTGAATTTAATTTATTTTTGTGTTGATGCAGGGGATTCGTCCCGAACCCACGGATTAACTCGTGGTACGAAAGCCAAAGGCGCTAGGACGCAGTAGTGTCAAATCTACTCTGTATCGCGCTTACGCTGGTAAGTTTTAATTACGGTAATTTACCACGGCAGAATTGATTACTGGAAGTGCTCGTCGAAGCAGTGTATCGATTCTTCTGGTTATGTATTTTCAATGTGCTTTTGTTAACATCTAGTTGAATAAACGCCTCTGAAAATTTGTAAATCATCCTGCGGGTGTTCATTTTAAGAGACAGGAGAAGAGATTTTTTGATGATTACTGTGTACATGATTTTAAAAACTCAAAGGAACTTGTAGGTTTTTAATCTAACATAAGCCATGGCTCTTAAACATGCGTGAAAATTTCACCCCACGTCAGTGCTCGTCTAAATAGTGACCACAACGCTGCAGTGTGTGAGCACTGATGAATAAGATCAAAATTAATATTTTTATTTATTTGTATTAAATATTTTAGTCATTTTTCATTTCACTGTATGTAATTACACGTTTATTCCAAAAAACTGTTAGCCTGTTAAGATGAATTCAATTTGTAGGATCGTTACATTTCTTTACGGCAGTTTAAGACATTAATTCATCTATTTTCATACTGCTCTTACGATAATAGACCATGGTTTTACTACAAATAAAATCCAAAATAAAACAACACGTTAATAGTTAAATCATGTTAACCAAAAATCAGCCATATTTTAACCATGTTTATCAGAAAAAAATTGGTAAAATTCAGTTTAGGATTGTAAATTCAGTATGAAATATCAGTAAGAAAAAAACGCTGTTAATGAGAAGACGAGCACTGGACTTCGTCAGGTTAGTTTGGAAATAAATGTATGTATTAATCAGAATGCGCATTTGAAAGGGAAATATATTTACAGGAGGAACATTTCAACTAGTTGAAGATATAACGTAAACATCCTTAGTGCCGCGTCTAGGACAACTCGAGGTATCACACACCAGATGTGTACTTTCTCAGTTTATGGCCAGCAATATTGTTGTTTAAGCACATTATGGAATGTACTATGTTATGATTAAACCTGAATCCGATTATTCATTATTATTACTATTGCTGAAAGTCCGATAACATCAGCAATTTTTAAATGAGAACATGCAGATAGTTCTTTATATCAGATTAGCTACACTGTCGCTTGTAAATCATTGGCAGTTATTAACTGATGAATGGTTTCTGTTACTTGTGTTTTTAGGACCCCTTCCTGACCCGACGGTGTTGTCAGTTGGAGCCCAACTACGCAACCATCAGCCACAACCTGGCATTTGCAAATTCTTATACGGCCTCTCTGACCTGACTTTAGTGGACTCTAAATTTGTACTAGTCCCTCGAGGTTCAGTTCTTTCTTATCAGTGCACAGCACACCAGTAATACCTCGAGAAATCATTAAGCATCCAGAAGCTCCCTCATTCCCACAACTTCCATTAATTATTGGCTTAACATTAGAACGGCATCTACATTTTGTCCCCAATTGTCATCAGTTTTATCACATACAGAGTTTAGAACTAACCCGTGAATGTGCAAGTATCATCGAAGAGAATACAAGGGGGCAGTCGGAGAATCCTTTGTGGAAGGAAGTCCGACAGCCCCGCCTAACTTCCAGTAGATTCGGCGAAGTTTGTAGCGTTAGAGGGGAGTCATCTAGTCAGGCTCTGGCAGCCAGGATCATAAAGGGGGTAAGGCAAACACCTGCCATGAAAAGGGGTATTGACCTTGAGCCAGAAGTTTTACAACAGTACAGTGACCGTTGCAATGTCAGTGTCGCTCCTTCTGGATTCGTTGTGAATCCTGATCCGCCTTACCTCGGTGCTAGCCTTGATGCCAAAGTGTATGATCCCACTGCAAATCCACCCTTTGGGTTAGCTGAAGTGAAATGCCCAGATGTTAACAGTATAACAGAGGTTACACATGTGAAGTTTATTGGTGGTGAAGTTTATTGGTGGTCAGGCCAAACTAAAAAAAAATCACAAGTATTTCTGGCAAGTGCAAGGCCAGTTAGCCATAACTGGTTTAAAATGGTGTGATTTCATTACATCCACACAAAGTGACCTCACAGTAGAGCGAATTTGGCTCGACGAGTCGCTGATCAGTGAAATGAAAGGTAAACTTGATATATTTTATTTTGCCACATATATGGAAACGTACCTGAAACTAAAGTAACTCCATACATCCCCCCCCACCACACACACACACACACACACACACACACACAAATGGGATCTCTTTCTGATTTTATTTATGGAACGGACATACCTACTCTCTAATCATCACCACCACCACATGCATGTGCGCACGTACGCACACACAAACACACACACAAGCAAATGTTCCCACACACTTGTACTTAATCGATTAATTAATTGTTTTAATTGTAAATTAAATGTATATAAATGTAATATGAGTGTCTGATTTTTGTAGTGTATAAATGTTATGTTATTGTATTAATTTTCACATAATTTTTTATAATAGATGTATATATGTCATGCTATATATATAAAATATATATATATAAAAATAATAAATGCTGTGTCATGTTTTAATGCAATAAAATGAAACCAAACAAATCTGAATCATTCATCTTATGCCTATAGCACAGTCGCTATTCTGAAACTCTTCAACTAACGTTACTTCAAAACGCGCATTAACCCGATCGAAAACTGACTGGCGAAGCACACGAGTCTCCCCCCAGCTGTTCCACGAAAATCGGCTTGGTGTAGTACCGGATTTTAGTCTCTTCCGCCCACTTTTCGAGACGTAAATGCTTTCCTTGTCAAAGTGCAAGCTGCACACAAACGTACTACCCCGACTTCTATGAAACGAAGGACCTTCGTCCCTCCTTATCAATCTCACCCAAGCCTTGCGGAGGTTTTCGTCTTTTGGGAAGTCATGGAAGCTAAGGTATGGCTGTTATGTCTTTGTTTTGATGTTGAACAACCCGGTACACTGCAATAGCACCGGCAAGAGGAGGCAGCCATAGTTTATCTGTTAACCACCGGAAGTGCGAGTACACTGCTTGGCGATTTCGAACGTTCCAAACCAGGAAATGCGATAAAGGCCTATAGCTGGGTTTCAGTCACGTGATTATGATGACGCGCGGAATTCAGATGGAGGGCAGGGAGTGAAGAGCGCAATGGACGAGATGGAGGAAAGTCCGTACTGGACTACTTTACACGCTATTACAAGAGAAAGATATAAACAAAAAATCAAACATATGTTGTACGTGATCCTTACTTTATGAAGAGGAGCAATTTTTCAACTGAATTGAAAGATTTTCCTGCCATTGAGGCGGTAGATATCAGCAACTACCTCGTCTTACAGACATACTTTGACTTTACAAAGTTCGGAAACGTTACACAAACACAGCCACTTAAGTTGTATTACCTCACCTTTGACGAAGTGATCACTGCACACACGGGCATTTTCCCATTCGGCTCCTCCCGACCGCAGACGTAGGTACAGTTTGCAAGCCGTTTTTCGGAGTTTTTTGGTCAATTTCTTGCATTTCCCCCCTTATGAACAACAACTTTTGGTACACGATAAAAACTCCTCGTGGTTTGATCGATTTAAGTAACCATAAACAACGCAAAACATAGGCATTTTGAGTTTGTTATAGTGCTTTTTAAATACAGCAAATCACTTCCTGCCCTCCATTTGCATTTCGCGCCATGGCAACGCAGTGGCGTGACGTCATATGAAAACAAGCTATTGGAAGGGATTTAGGCCTTAATAGGTAGACAGTTGCTAAGGTGGTTCTCAGTGGTTAATATTGCAAGTGAGGCTGTTTGACAAAAAAAAAATCATTAAAAGTCCATCATTGGAAGACTGTGTGATTTTTATTGTTCTACGAGATCTGAATCTCTAGAGAAATCAGTCAGAATTTTAAAATTGAATAAAACTTTAGTGGTTTGATTGTCTTTGAGGGGAAACAATGATTTTCAACATTTCTTACGTGATCTTCTGTGCTTTTGCAGTGTCTGGATCAGTGGCTTTATAAGTAACCAAGTCACTATCAACTGGTGCATCTTCAGGTTTGAAGATAACCCTCTCCTTTGGATTAAACTCCGGAGGCTCATTCACATCTTCTACATTCACCGTGACTGTGGCAGTGGAAGTGGCCAAAGAACCGACAAATGGATCATCGTTCTCAACAATCACAGACAGAATGAATTGCTTGTTCTTCTCAAAGTCCAGGGGCTGAATGGGAAAGAAAGTGTCTTTTACTAAAGGAACATGATCACAACTAATTGCCTGTGGAAACACATGAGCAACACACAGTACCTTTACAGTGGTGATGATGCCCTCTAGCTGGCTGGGTCCAGTACTGACACTGAAAACCCCAGTATTGTCACCGCTAATAATCTTATATTTGGTTGACCAGGCAGGAGATCCCTCTTCATCTCCATCAGTAACTGTAAGTCTGGCCACTTCAGCCCCCACTTTATTCTCTGGGACAGATACAGTGTGCTAAAACAAAGATGAATGGTGTAAATAAGTATTAATAAAGTATTAAAATGCTTATAACAGCCTGAATGTATTAATATACATTACCGAGGTTTGCACAAACTGAGGTGCGTTATCATTGCTGTCAGTCACATTAATAACAGCTGTGCCGGTGGATCCATAACCTCTTCCTTCCAGGTCAGTCGCCGTAATTAACACAGTATATCTGGACCATTTCTGAAAGAGAAGATGTTTTCAGGTGAGAGTTTGTTTACATGAAATCGTTCTTCGCCAATGCGAGATCCATTCATCATTTCTCACCTCTCTGTCCAAGCCTAAAGCATTCACACGAATTCCTCCGGTAACAGGGTTGATTGTAAACAGGTCTGGTTTTGGCAATTCTGGATCTTGCTTGACGATTGCGTAACTGACTATACCATTGTAAGTGTCTGGATCATCTGCATCAGTGGCTGTGACTGTCATAAACTCATGACCTTCAGTGAGAGAAGAATAAAGACTGATTCGGTGGTAAAACTGAAGAGGCATTTGAAAAAGATAAAACTGCTAAAAACCATTTCATTGAGAAACTGCATCATACACCTACCTATAAGAGAAGCTTCAGGAACTTTTCCATTGAATGGATTTTGTGTAAAAACAGGCTTATTATCATTTTGGTCCAGCACATTTACAATAATTTCCATTGGAGTTTCCGTGATATCCGCACCAACTGCAACAGCATAAGCCATAAGCTAAAGACAGGAGAAATATGGGCATGTTAAGAGACAAATATCTGAGGTTGTTTGAAAACACAAATAAATTAGATTTGTATTTTTATTCCATGTCTGTTATCTTTGACACGTATATTTGCAAGTGTAGTTATGACTTAATTTTTAGTTAAAATAAAAATTACAAGTATAAGTATGATAAGTAAATTGTGTGTCAAGCTATTACACAGGGCCTTTTATCGGATTCTTTATACTTTTATTTTAGCTTTCAAAGTATTAAGTACGAGCAGACAATCCATTGCTGAAATGCACTAAAAATCATCTTACTCTGTATGAAGCTTTTCTTTCTCTGTCGAGTGGTCGAGTCACAAACAGATTCCCTGATAATCTTTCTATAGTAAAAGTCCCCTTAGGATCCAGATCCGCTCCTTCACCTGAGATCTTGTATTGCATCGTAACTTCCTTAGAATAGTCCGACTTTATCTAAAGACAGAAAGCAATAAGAGAACAAAGTCAATAACAGACAAACCTCTCTCGATCATCTCATTTTGAACTTTCTCTTCATGACTTTCTCTCACCTGGACCAGTTTCTCTGGGAAAGGACCTCTGCCATTCTCAGCTATATTAAATGGAGGAATAACCCAACCTCTCTTTGCTCTCTTCAGACCCGTTGAAGACTTTGGAAACATCAGAACCAGATCGTCAGAGGGAGAATCCATCTGAAAATGTTAGTAAAAGACACTAAGCAACAAAACATTTTTGTTGACAATTAAACAAAGCACAAGCCATCAAATATTTAGATAATAGCATCTTTAGAATCAGTATGAACTTTATGGCCAATTATGACAGAAAGACAGCGACAAGACACAGATAATAAAACTAAAATAAGGGAATAAAAATAATATAATATGAAAATCAGTGTGTCGCGTTAACACGTTAGGCATGTGATTCATTTCAAAATCCTAAAATAATTTAATGCAATTAACGAGAAAAAAAAAGACAAAAATACGTGAAGCTGCGTCATTAAAGTCATTTTTACCAGAAAGACTCGGGAGAATAAATACTGTAACAATAAATACATTTATTGATAGCCCAGCAAGCAATAAAGTTCTTTGGCGTAGGCCCCGTCCATAGCTCGCAATCCGAGGGTCCGGACTCTGCATCTCCTGCCTGAAGACGAAGTATCTGTAACCCTGGTAGGAGGAAATTTCTATTCTAACTCTTTATCCCGATTCTGCATCTCTGTTTGCAATCAGATCATTTTAAGTCGTTAAACTCTGTGAAAGTCTTCAGTGGTCCTGTAATCAAATTCATTCAAACATTCAGTCCGAAACACTAATGTAAAGAAGGCCAGGCTGATTACACCAGAGATATCAGAGAAAATACAGACTCACATTGCGTTTTTAGTGTATCATTAATTCCAGTGTGAGCTTTGCTTTAAAACACGAGCTCTGTCATATTCTGTGATTGTTTCTGAAGAGCGCAGTTTAGGTGTCGTTCAGGAATCGTACAAACAACAAACCGTGTATGTGTGTTCTCGATCACTGATCGCATGCTGCATTACAGACAGTTTACACACACACTCAGGATAATGTTTGATTTGTCATGTCTACATTGCTGTGTTTAGTAATTGTATGTTTATAAAGTCAAAGGCAAGGCAGTTGTTTTAGGATTTTTTAGCTTCTCCATTCACTCATTTAAAATGAAAACAAGATCTTTGCTGTTGCTCTGTACACACACTATGAATTCTTTACAGTGACATAAAGAAATGGTGGAATCCGACTTGTCCCGTAGATGGTCTGCTTGCATGCTTTAACCTTTAACCTTTGCACCAGCAGATCCGTTTCCTCGCTAGAGAAGCGTTCAGTATTTCAGCTTGCAAATTCCTCCATGCTGTGTTTTTGAAGATAATGGAAGATGACACTCTGATTGGTTTATTGCATGTCATGCCCAAAACACACCCATTAAGGTCCTTTCACACTGGACGCGATTTTGACGCACAAATAATTTGCGCGATAGTTTTATTTTTTGATCAGCTGTTTGTGTAATGAGTGCTTCCACACCGAACGCGAATGTGCTGCACAGAAAAAACGACTTTAATTTTTTTCGCTTCGATGTCGATTTTTTTTTACTTTTGCGGCGACAGAAAAGGCTTCAGCCAATCACATACAAGGTAACAAAGGCGAAGCTTGTTGACGCTTTGGCTGCTCTGACGTGGCAGCATTATGTGCGAGAGAAGAGAAGTGTCACAACACGAAATGTAAACTAAAAACAAGCAATACATTGAAACTAGAAACCTTTTATAATGACAGCATTTTTATATTGCCTAATCCGCATCTCAACGCACGCATACCCATCATTTATGACATGACGGTGTTTCTTACCAGCAAAAGAACGAGGCATGGGATAAAATAGCTGGGATATATAGCTGCTGATGATTTATAATATTTTTGACTAGGAGGGAAATAATTGATGTAGAATATTTTCAACATTCATGGTTGTGTGTTTCATTTTATTTTTGCATGCATGTATAGGCCACTCACCAGAGCATGTGCATAAATAAAGCAGAGCGGGGTCACGCTTAAATTGGCCTATAAGTTAAAAAACTCAAACATACGTTTCATATATACGTTTAAATAATATAATGCTATTTTTTTTATTTCATCTATGTTGATGATCTATATGAAAAGGGAACCGCATGAGATGAGTAAGGATCATAAGATGCCCAATATATCGAAAACATTTGGAATGGGTCAGACATAATTTTGGCCACTTATTAAGTTTTGTTTTGTAGAAAATCTTTCTTTAACGTGAATTTCGTTTTGTATAAATTGTATCTTAATTTTAATCAATGTTTCATCAACAAATTGCCTGGATTTAATAGGAATAAGAAGCAAATATAGTAGACAATAGGACACGGAGGCGCGTCTGAACTGGAGCGCGTCTCATACCGAAAACTGACAGAAAACACTAGTTTATTAATAAACAATTAAAATGTTTAATGCATAATCCTTACTTTGGACGGTTACTTTACAAGATTAGCATACTCCCCTTCAGACTCTCTGTTCTTTAAGATTGGGTGCACACACAAAACCTTCTTTTCTGTCTTTTAAAGAAAACGAAAAGCTCGTCTTCACTGGATGATGATGATGATGATGAAGTGTCCGTGTTTTCTCAGCTGTCGGCGTGAAAGTTTTGGAATGTTGAAGCTCTGAACGTCGCAAATTCGCGTCGCAGCTGATGTGAATGGTTTTGACGCGAACTATTCGCACGCGAACTATTCGCTTTTCCGTTTCGCTTTTTCGTTATGCGTCCGGTGTGAAAGGGCCTTAACTCATTAAGAGAACAGAGACAGAACTCACTGTAGCAATGTTCAGGGAAGAAGGAGGCGGGAACCGGCGGACAATCAAAATAAAACTTTATTTTAAATGAAATAAACACAATACCTGCCAGCAGTCCCTCACGGAACTGCTGGCTACCCAAAATAAAATATAACTACTTGCCAGCAGCCCCTCACGGATGACTGCTGGCTACCAAAATAAAATAAAATAAAACAAAACACAAACAAAAGCAGGCCTGTTCCTCTCTCGCTCATACACTTCGTCGCTCCCCCTTTATGCTTCCGCTCCTCCGTGAGAGATGCGAGACCGGTGTGCTTCACAGGTGCTGCTCATTAGCAATCGCAACACAGGCCTCGCGACGTTCTCTCACGTCCCTCAGCCGTTCTGCTCACCACACTCACCCATTACTCATTAAGAGAATAGAGACAACCCTTTTAGACCATGTGCCGGGAGTGTCGATCATTTTTCCTGTCGTTAAACTAGCAAAAGTGGATTCGGACACCCTAAGTGCACTTCCGCCGTGCGCTTTGGACCATGCGCTTAGATCGTTAAAATAGCGCCCAACGACTGCAGAGTAGAACTGCAGAATCAGTTCGAACTTCCTCAGGTCATCTGAAACCTTCAGGAGCTTTACTGAGGGGTCTTTGGTGCTGCAGTCGTTGTTGTACAGGGAGACGAGCAGTGGGGACACATCCCTGGTGCCAGTACTGATTGTACAGGTGTTGGATGTGAATTTTGCCAGTCTCACTAGCTAGGTGTCAGAAAGCTGGTGATTCATTGACAGATGGAGGATGGAACAGAGAACTGGGTTAATTTGGTCTGGAGGATAGCTGGGATGATGGTGTTGAAAACCGAGCTGAAGTCCACAAATAGGATCCTCACATAAGTTCCCGGTCTGTCAAGATGTTGCCGGATGTAGTGCAGTCCCATGTTGACTGCATCATCCACAAGGGTTCTGTGAGGTCCTCAGGTAGGCCAACACCAGCCTCTAAAATTAATTCATGACCGTTGTCAGATGTTAAAACAACTGGTCTGAAGTCAGTCAGTCAGTCATGTGATTTTGGAATTTATTTTGGATGGGGATGATGGTGGGACATTTGAAGCATGAAGGGACCTTTGCACAGCTCCAGTGATCTGGTAAAGATCTTTTTGAAGTAACATCGTGGTAGTTGCATGTACTGTCAATGGAGGGACAGACAGCTCTCGGATTTCATTTAAGATATCTTCTCGTGTTTCGAATATGAACAAAAGTCTTACAGGTTTGGAACGACATGAGGGTGAGTAATTGACATTTGTTTTTTTGGGTGAACTAACCATTTACTAGTCATTGTTTATCAAGCACATTTTCTATCCAATTCCAATAGCCGGAAAGAAGACAAGGAGTGTAATGGTGAATGGTGGTGGACGGGTAGGGATGCAAAACAGAGGAAGAGATAGAAGAGGCCAATAACATAGGCACATTTCTGATGAAATAAAGGCCACTATTGTGGGTTAGGGTTAATCCCTTACGGTAACGCTGGGTAAACACAGAAATGAGGGAGACCTAGATCCAAAGGCAGAGTAAGATTTAATGAAAATAAGAGTCACAATGATAATAAAAACACCAGGGAACACAAGACGCAGAACTGAGCACACCAAACAAACAGCCATACAAGGACAAGACCTGACAATCAACACAGGAAACACTGAGGTTTATATACACAAGATAACAAGAAGCTAATGAGGAACAGGTGTTAGTAATACTAATGAATCACTATGGCAACAAACAAGGCAGCAATGGAAACAAAAGCAAACAGGTCAGGCTTGTACTGTACTGACAGCAGTTTTTTCAAGGAACTTGTTTGTACCTGTGGAGAGGAGATGTTCATGACCGTGTCCATGTGATGGTCCTCATGATGATGATGGACACGCTCAACTCTGACAGAGACCGTGTGCTTCTTTCCACTGGAGTCCCAAGTGTCCGCAGAAAACACCTTGTGGCCTTCATGAAGAGTCACTTGTCTCTTCAGTGTTACAGTTCCATCCGTGTCCACATCAAAACACCTGTCAGCGGACTGGAAGAGCGTTCTTGTTCTTCCATCACATGCATTAAAAATTACTGTCAGAAAAAGAGATTCAATTGGCACATATGTAAACCATTTTACGGTTATTAGTACTGATTACAGAAATTTTGGAATTGTGACACTAGTCTGCAACGTATAAAATCACACCAATTCATTCACTGTGTTAGCGCCACCTTCTGAGATGTCACATCACTGTTGCCTCAAAAAGATGCATCTGTGCCATCAGATTTCTACGAAGGAAGTCATAGCAGTCAGGGAAGGATATGCATTGATCTAGAAGACCCAATCAGGGAGCGAATGTGGGCAGCCACCCCTTCATTTTCAAAAGTCTCCAACTAAAACGGTGTCTGCAGCGTTTCCATTTCCAAGGGTCAAAAACTCTGAAGTAGTGTTGACCCAGGCGTAACCGCAGCAAAAGTTATACGTTTTAAAACAAAAATACACTTGTGTTAGCCTAAGGCTACATAAACAATAACATGGAGACAGACCTGCAAATTTTGCTTTTTAGCAGCCATTGTGCAGTTAAACCCTGCATTTTATAATACTGCAGCTGCCTACATGCGTTACAGGTCTGCCAGGTTCCTGCACTTACTAATCACGCCGCACTGCCTATCACACGCACTCCCTCTCTTGAGCACTGATCTCACACACACACACACACACACACACACACACACACACACACCTGTACCTCATCATCACCTCCACTATATAAGCACACACTTCACCGCAGTTCATTGTCTGATCTCGTTTCCTTATGAAGTTGGCACCTCTCCAGTGACTCCAGGAGGCGATGGAGGAGGCAGAGTGAACCAAATGGGGGACTGGGCTGTCTGGCTCAAAGTGGAGATTGTGCCAAATGCCTCAGCCCATACCTTGAGAGAAGATTTGCTCTCAGATTTAACTGACATTTGATATGCCCTTCCCTCAGCGAGAGTAGCTTGCTCTGTGACCAAAGAATAATGCACTGTGCTGATTCCACATCGGGTGCGAACGTATCCCCCACTGGACTTTCTTCATAAACTGTGCCCTAACCTACTGACAAGGCGTCTGTCATAGGCACTTTTATGGGATTGCGTTCTCACGCAAATTTGCCTTGTTTAGTAAATCTGGCCCCTAGAGTAAAAAATTGGGGATGTTTCTGAGGTAAAACCGAAGCCTCCTGAATGCTGACCATCGTTTAATGGATAGCACACCCATTTTATCAGGATCAGGAACGACTCATCTGCAATGCAGGTCAGGAAACCTTAGCTACCATCCTCAGGTACAGGCGCTTAAGAGGGTGTGAATGCTCAATCTAGCGAGGCCGGTGACCCCAGTTCTTCTTGGGGGAGTCTGGACAACCCGTTAGGGATTCTGCTAAGAGCTGAAGGGGGATCGGCTCACATTCAGAACAAACTCTTGACCCCGCCGGGGAAACTTATCGATGACAGCATTCACTGAGTCGCTGAAAAACCCCAACTGAGCAACAGGAGAATCCAGCAGAAAGGACTTCTTTCTCAGGTATCTGTGAGGTTCAACCACAAATGTCTCTCAATCACCACCAACTCTACCATAGAACGACCAGTGGCATTAGACATATGCTTAGTTAATCAGAGAAGCAAGTCATTTGCTCATTTGAGCTCCTTGACTGCCTCAGGAGTTAAGCAAGCCCCTTCATCCTTATCCTTCATGACATCAGCTTGGTACATCTGCAATACTGCTATAGTATGCAGCGCCACATACAGCAGTTATCTGTTTGTCAGCGCCTGATTATCAGCCATAAAGGACTTCTGGGAACGCCTCCGCGCGTTTACGTCTGAAGCACGTATGTCAACTAGTCCAATGAAATGAATGATCGTCACGGGGGGGTGACGTCATGACCAGGAAGGAATAAAAGCACATCCGGTGCGTTACTCGCGTTAGCTTCTAGAGCCGAAGCAAAGTCGATCGCAGGGATGCAGGAAGTATGGCAGGGCGACGCATCGTCTTGTTCCCTTCTCAGGGAACTAGGGTTACAGACGTAACCTGAGACGTTCCCTTTCGAGGGAACTCGCGATGCGTCGATGACGCTTTGGGAACGAGAATACCCAATACGCCATACTTACAAAATGCCAGATGACAAAACTCTCGGCAAACTAAGTAAGAAGCACCTGGGACCCTGGGGCAGCGTCCAGGTCCAGGCTATAAAACCTCATAAATGTGAGCGGTGAGGACCAGCCTGCCGCATCACAAACCTCCTGAAGGGAAACCCCTGATAATAAGGCTTTAGAGGCCGCCATACTCCTAGTAGAATGAGCTCTGACCACCAAAGGGCACGGCTGGCCAGATGACTCATACGCAAGAGAGATAGCCTCGACTATCCACTTGCTAATAGTCTGTTTAGAGGCTGGAAGACCTTTCTTAGGTGATCCAAAGCAGACAAACAACTGATCAGATTTTCTCCACGGGGCAGCTCTGTGGACATAAGTGTCCAGTGCTCGCAATAGATTCAGTTTTTCCTGGTCCGAAGAGGCAAACGGAGGAGGACAGAAAGCCTGCAGAACAATAGGCCTCGGAATATTGGTTGGCACCTTAGGAACGTAACCCTGTTTAAGATATAAGAATGCCTTGACCATCCCAGGTGCAAATTCAAGACAGGTGGGAGAAACCGAAAGAGCCTGAAGGTCACCGACTCTTTTGAGGGACGAAATAGCCAACAGAAAAATGGTCTTGAAAGACAGAAATATCTCAGAAACTGACTCAAGGGGCTCGAAGGGAGCCCTTGAAAGGCCTTCTAAGACTATTGCCAAATCCCAAGCCGGCACCCTAGTACGCATTGCAGGCCTCAGCCTCAAGGTGCCACGAAGGAAACGTGTAATCAGGGGGTCTCGACCCAAAGATGTACTACCCACCGGGGCGTGGAAGGCCGCAATGGCCGCCACGTATACCTTTAAGGTAGAAGAACATGAACCTGATGAGAAGCGATACTGGAGAAATTCAAGTACTGTGTTAACTGAACAGTTGACTGGATCCCACTGATGCTGGTGACACCACGAAGTGAACACTCTCCACAGTGCTGAGCCTCATATTTCTTTCTGTTTTGAGCCATCATTTATCATTTACTATCATTTCTAGTTGTTTATACTACTAAATACAGCTTACCCAACATCTGAGATTAACCTTACATCTCTAGCTTCCGTTATTGTTAACACAGCACGCTAACTCGCTAACGTTAGCCTGTTAACGCGCACCCCGTGCGATTTATTTATTTATTTTTTCTCGCGTGCCCGCACCTTTGAGTTCATAAGTCCAGGTAAGTAAGAATCAGTCAACAAACACGGTGAGTAATGTCTTGTCCTGTTATTGTCACCTGTGTCACATGTCATATGTTTAGTATAGCCTTCTCCGATGGCAATTTAGGATTTATATGTGATAAATGCAAGGAGACAGTCAGGCTGACGGAGAAGATTTCAGAACTAGAGACACGCATCCAAACTTTAATTGAGGATGGTAAGAATGCTAGATCTTTAGATAGTGTTTTAGATGCGCCTAGCATAGTGAACTCTTTACATGATACGGTTCCGGCTGAAGTAGAGCCCGTGCAGCAGGGCAGATGGGTGACTGTCAGAGATCGTTCTAGTCGCGGATCAAAGAACCACTCTTCCGTTCCGATTCCCATAACAAATCGATTTGCCCCACTCAGTGGAACACCCACTGAGAATTCTGTTGATTGTGCCCTGGTAATTGGTGATTCGATCACACGGAACGTGAAAATAGAGACACCAGCCACCATAGTCACATGTTTGGCGGGAGCCAGAGCGCCTGACATCAAAGCAAATTTAAAAGTGCTGGCTAATGCTAATCGTAAATTCTCTAAGATCATTATTCATGTCGGCACTAATGATGTTCGACTCCGCCAGTCGGAGATCACCAAGATTAATATTAAAGAGGTGTGTGAACTCGCAAGTATGATGTCAGGCACTGTAATTTGCTCTGGCCCTCTTCCTGTTCGCAGGAGTGATGAGATAGTTAGTAGATTGGCCTCACTGAATCGCTGGCTGTCTGAGTGGTGTCCGCAAAATAATGTAGAATTCATAGACAATTGGAAAAGTTTTTGGGGCAAGCCTGACCTGTTGAAAAGAGATGGTATTCATCCCTCCTGGGCTGGTGCTGCTCTTCTCTCTAGTAATTTGTCTCATAGTCTTAGAGCTAAAACATGACAATCTGGGGCTCAGGTCAGGAAGCAGACAGACTGGCTAAACCGACCGTCTGCTAGCGGCCTCACGTCACCAAGGTCAGATAAATCCCATCACATAGAGCCTCTTTCACCTAGATATCATCATATAGAGACTGTGTCTGTTCCCCGAATTTGGAAATCCAAAAAACGTCAGGTTAAAAATGTAATTGATGTTCAACAAATAAAAAACAGATATAATACAGATGAGCAAATGATAAAGCTTGGGTTGCTGAATATTCGATCCCTTACTCCAAAATCACTCATAGTTAATGATATGGTTTCAGATTATAATCTAGATGTGCTGTGTTTGACAGAAACCTGGCTAAAACCAAACGATTATATTACTTTAAATGAGTCAACCCCACAAGATTACAGTTATAAACATGAACCTCGTCTGAAAGGCAAAGGGGGAGGTGTTGCTGTAATTTATAGTAATATTTTCAAAACCACTAAGAAATCTAGTTTTAAATATACTTCTTTTGAAGTGTTGGTTCTTAATGTAAAAATATATAGTGTAAACGATAAATCGCATTTGAGAATTCTGCTGGCTACTGTGTACAGGCCACCAGGGCACCATAAAGATTTTATCAAAGAATTTGCGGACTTTCTATCAGAATTAGTATTGGCTGCAGATAAAGTACTAATTGTTGGTGATTTTAATATACATGTAGATAATGAAAAAGATGCATTGGTATTGGCATATAAAGATATTGTAAACTCAATTGGAGTTAGACAACACGTGTCGGGACCTACTCATTGTCGTAATCATACTCTAGATCTAATATTATCACATGGAATAGATATTGATGCCGTTGAAATTCTGCAGCAGAGCGATGACATCTCAGATCATTATCTAGTCTCATGTAAATTACATTTAGCCAAGGCTGTAAAGCCGACTCCGTGTTATAAATATGTTAGACCTATAACTTCTGCCACTAAAAATTGCTTTATCAATAATCTTCCTAATCAGTTTCATCATCTCAGCATCCCAGATAGCTTAGAAGAACTCGATATTGCAACAGAAACTTTTAACTCTCTCTTTTCCAGCACTTTAGACGCATTTGCTCCATTGCGCTAAAAGAAGATTAAAGAAAATAGTCCAACACCGTGGTACAACGAGCACACCCAGGCCCTTAAGAGAGCAGCCAGAAAAATGGAGCGCAACTGGAAGAAAACTAAACTAGAGGTATTTCGGATTTCATGGATTGCTTACAGAGAGGCTTTAAAAGCTGCTAGATCTGCTTATTTTTCAACCCTATTAGAAGAAAATAAATATAATCCTAGGTATTTATTTGAAACAGTAGCTAAACTAACGAAAAAGAAAGCTTCAACCCCAGAAGTGTCCAAGCAACACAGCAGTGATGACTTTATGAACATCTTTACTTATAAGATTGATAATATCAGGGACAAAATTATAACTATGCAACCGTCTACCACAGTATCGCATCAGGGAGTGCATTGTAGTGTCCCTGAGGAAAAATTTGATTCATTTGTTGCCATAGGAGAGGACGAATTTTCTAAACTCGTTAAATCATCTAAATCGACAACATGTATGTTAGGCCCTATACCGACTAAGCTACTGAAAGAGATGCTTTCAGAGGTCATGGATCCTCTTCTTACTATCATTAATTCGTCTTTGTCTCTAGGATACGTACCAACAACCTTTAAGCTGGCTATGATAAAACCGCTTGTTAAAAAACAACAGGAGAGAACATCAGTCTGTGAGTGTTTACTTTCTCATTTGTTTTTAGCGCGGCTCTTCGTTACTGTGTTTACCCTGGTAAAAACGAGCGTGTGTTTGTTTGTGTCGTGACTGAGTTTCGCTGGCCAAATAGTTGGGCGTGGCCAAAGCGAGTTAAAGTACTTAATCTAGGCATTTGCTAATAGTTGTTAGAAGAAGCATTAGAACAACAGGAGAGAACATCAGTCTGTGAGTGTTTACTTTCTCATTTGATTTTAGCGCGGCTCTTCCTTACTGTGTTTACCCTGGTAAAAACGCGCGTGTGTTTGTTTGTGTCGTGACTGAGTTTCGCTGGCCAAATAGTTGGGCGTGGCCAAAGCGAGTTAAAGTACTTAATCTAGGCATTTGCTAATAGTTGTTAGAAGAAGCATTAGAACAACAGGAGAGAACATCAGTCTGTGAGTGTTTACTTTCTCATTTGATTTTAGCGCGGCTCTTCGTTACTGTGTTTACCCTGGTAAAAACGCGCGTGTGTTTGTTTGTGTCGTGACTGAGTTTCGCTGGCCAAATAGTTGGGCGTGGCCTGCTGTATTTCATTAACAGGGTATTAGGTGTGTATAAAACTGGTAAGTGCACCGCGGCAGCGGTCGCGGCTGCCCTCGTGTGAAGCCCTCATCGTGTGAAGACCAAAGAGTGTAAAGACCAGCGACTCTACCTGTGCGACTCCACCGAGCAAGGACACCGACAAAGCACTTGAGTATTAAATTCTTCTTGTTTATTTATTGTTGTTTCCTTTCTCTTCTACACACTTTTCTTTGAATCTTTCTGTTTGTAAGCTCCTTTTCACTATGTGTTTTCAAATCTCTACTATTACTAACATACGTAAATCAAACGTCACACGTCAGAGGCGGTGCAATCCTAACAATCTCCGTACCCTTCCGGTGTCTTCTAATACTTTATTCTCTTTTCGTATTGGTCTCTGGAACTGCCAGTCCGCTGTTAACAAAGCTGATTTCATTACATCCTTTTCAAGTCATTCAGGTCTCAGTCTATTGGCCCTGACTGAGACCTGGATCAGACCAGAGGACACTGTCACACCGTCTGCCCTCTCCACTAACTTCACTTTCTCACACACCCCCCGTCTGACCGGAAGGGGTGGTGGTACTGGTCTGCTCATCTCAAATGAATGGAAATTTGATCCTTTACCACCTCTATTTGACAACAGCTCATTTGAATCACATTCAATTACCATCACTAGTCCTATAAAAATCCATTTTGTAGTTGTATATCGTCCCCCAGGTCAACTTGGCAGTTTTTTGGAGGAGCTTGATGTGCTACTCTCATCCTTCCCAGAAGATAGTACTCCTCTTGTAATTCTTGGAGACTTCAACATCCACCTAGAAAAACCTCAGGCTGCTGATTTCCACACCCTGCTTGCATCATTCGACCTCAAACGAGTATCTACTGTGGCTACTCACAAATCAGGTAACCAATTGGACCTCATCTACACGCGCTACTGCTCTATGGACAATACACTGGTCACTCCACTGCACACCTCAGATCACTTCCTCCTCACTCTCAACCTCAACCTGCCTCAGAACACAACACACACTCCTCCACAGGTCACCTTTCGACGAAACCTACGCTCACTTTCACCCTCTCACCTATCCTCTTTGGTCTCATCCACACTTCATCCACCTGATCAGCTCTCAACACTTGATACTAACTGTGCAACTGATACTCTTTTCTCCACTTTAACATCCTGCTTGGACAACTTCTGTCCCCTTTCCTCCAGGCCAGCCCGCGCCACACCCTCTGCCCCCTGGTTAACTGATATTCTTCGCGAACATCGTACTAAACTCAGGGGTGCAGAGAGAAAGTGGCTCAAATCGAAAGATTCGACAGACCTGGGTCTTTATCAATCCCTTCTCTCTTCCTTCTCTGCTAATATCTCTACTGCTAAAATGGCTTACTATCACAACAAAATCTTCAATTCTTCTGACTCTCGCATGCTTTTCAAAACCTTCTCCTCTCTTCTTAACCCTCCTCCTCCTCCTCCTTCATCAACCCTAACAGCTGACGATTTTGCCACATTCTTCATAGAAAAAACAACCACCATCAGCGGCCAATTTACCAATCCACAAACTGACACACACATTTTTCTAAACAAACGCACACATTCTACCCTCCTTCTCTCTACTTTCAGAGGCGGAAGTCTCTAAACTCCTCCTTTCCAATCGCCCTACTACCTGTCCGCTTGATCCTATCCCCACTAATCTACTTCAAGCCATTTCTTCCTCAGTTGTACCCACACTCACGCACATCATAAACACCTCTCTTCACACTGGTACCTTTCCCACAGCTTTTAAGCAGGCTCGAGTAACCCCACTGCTTAAGAAACCCAATCTAAATCCAGCACATCTAACAAGTTACAGACCGGTATCTCTTCTTCCATTTGTCGCGAAAACACTTGAACGAGTTGTTTTCAACCAGATCTCCTCCTTCTTACACAGAACAACCTCTTGGACGACAATCAGTCTGGTTTCAAAAGCGGACACTCAACTGAGACTGCCCTGCTCTCAGTAATTGAAGCTCTGAGACTGGCAAGAGCAGCTTCCAAATCCTCAGTCCTCATCCTGCTGGATCTGTCTGCTGCTTTTGACACAGTTAACCACCAGATCCTCCTGTCAATCCTAAAGATGAAGGGCATCTCGGGAACTGCACTCCAATGTTTCGAGTCTTACCTCTCAGGTAGGTCCTTTAGGGTGTCGTGGAGAGGTGTGGCGTCTAAGACCCAACATCTAGCTACTGGGGTGCCTCAGGGCTCAGTGCTTGGACCACTCCTCTTCTCCATCTACATGACATCACTAGGATCTGTGATTCAGAAACATGGCTTTTCCTATCATTGCTACGCTGATGACACGCAACTCTACCTCTCATTCCAGCCTGACGATCCGACGGTAGCTGCTCGTATCTCAGCCTGCCTGACAGACATCTCTGGCTGGATGAAGGACCACCACCTTCAACTAAACCTTGCGAAGACAGAGCTACTTGTGGTCCCGGCCAACCCAACACTTCATCACAACTTCTCCATTCAGCTAGGCTCGTCATCCATAACTCCATCAAGGTCAGCTAAGTACCTTGGGGTTGTAATTGATGATCAGTTGAAATTCACAGACCACATTGCTAGAACTGCCCGGTCCTGCAGATTTGCCTTGCACAACATTATGAGGATCAGGCCCTTCCTTACAGAGCATGCCACACAACTCCTTGTCCAAGCACTTGTTTTATCCAGACTGGACTATTGTAATGCTCTCCTGGCTGGTCTTCCAGCTTGCTCTGTCAAACCTCTACAATTGATCCAGAATGCTGCAGCCAGAGTAGTCTTCAATGAGCCGAAGAGAGCACACGTCACTCCTCTCCTCACACAATTGCACTGGTTGCCAGTTGCCGCTCTCATTAAATTCAAGGCACTGACGTTTGCCTACAGAACAACCACTGGCACTGCTCCCTCTTACCTAAACTCATTACTTCAGACTTATGTGCCATCCAGAAACCTGCGCTCTGCTAGCGAATGTCGTCTTGTGGTACCATCTCAAAGAGGCACAAAATCTCTTTCTCGGACCTTTACCATGGCTGTTCCCTGTTGGTGGAATGATCTGCCTAACTCAACCAGAGCTTCTGAGTCAGTAGCCACTTTCAAGAAACTGCTGAAGACATATCTTTTTCGGCAGCACTTGATTCAGTAGAATTAACACTTTCTCTTCTCTTCTATTCTATAAAAAAAAAAAAAAAAACCTGCACTAAAATTAAACTGAGAGGGGTTATAGCACTTACGTATTGTTGTCCTACTGTTAGTTTAACTGCTTCTATTGTTCTCATTTGTAAGTCGCTTTGGATAAAAGCGTCTGCTAAATGAATAAATGTAAATGTAAATGTAACTTGATCCTATAGAATTAGTCAATTACAGGCCGATCTCGAATCTGCCTTTTCTATCAAAGATATTAGAAAAAGCAGTATCCTCACAACTGTGCTCCTTTCTAGAAAGAAATTATATCTGCGAGGATTTTCAGTCAGGATTCAGACCGTACCATAGTACCGAGACCGCTCTCATCAGAGTCACAAATGATTTGCTCTTATCATCCGATTGTGGTTGTATCTCTCTATTAGTGTTACTTGATTTTAGTGCTGCATTTGATACTATTGACCACAACATTCTTTTAAATAGACTCGAAAATTATGTTGGCATTAGTGGAGTTGCACTAGCATGGTTTAAATCATACTTATCTGACTGTTATCAGTTTGTTGCAGTAAATGAAGATATGTCTTATCGATCACAAGTTCAGTATGGCGTACCACAAGGCTCAGTACTAGGACCGTTGCTGTTCACTCTGTACATGCTACCATTAGGAGATATCATTAGGGAACATGGAATTAGTTCCCTTTCGAGGGAACTCGCGATGCGTCATCGACGCTTTGGGAACGCCCCCAGCGTGAATGCGTCTGAGCATCAATGTCAACTAGTCCAATGGAAAGAATGAGCGTCACGGGCGGGTGACGTCATGACCAGGAAGGGATAAAAGCACATCCGGTGAAACGCGGCATTAGCTTCTCTGTCTATTTACTCTATTTACTCATTACTCTGTCTCTGTCTATTTACTGTTGTCTGTTGCGGAAAAACTATGGAAAACAAACAAGTGTACAAGCAGTGTGCTTCTCCCTGCCCGCATTATTTAACGGGTGGGGACACACACAAGCTTTGTGTCATTTGTTTGGGAGTGGAGCATGCGGTCTCAGCCTTTGTGGGGGCTGAGTGTCAACATTGTGAGATGTTACCGCTTCGCATGCTCTGCTCTCGCCTGTCACTCTTTGATACTGAGAGTGGGCAGGCTCGCGTTCCTCAGGGATCAGGACCCGCGTCTGCCGAGGCAGCGCGGAGAATGCATTCCTGGGGATCGCAAAAGGATCTTTCGGAGGGGTTGGAGACGGGTCCGAGGGCCTTTTCTCCTTCCTTACCCGAGAGATCTTATATGTGCTATGAGTTTGGAGAGTGAAAGCACACACATGGGCGAAAGAGATTCACAATTTATTTCCCCAGCATATGATGAGCTGGTGGATGTTATGTCGCGGGCTGTAGAAAAATTAAATATTGAATGGCCATCTGATAAGAGGGGCGCTCGTCCTAAAAGTAAATTAGATGAGCGCTTTTTATCTTCTACTGCTTCATCTCCACCACGAGGCCTTCCATTTTTTCCTGATCTTCACAATGAGATTTCTAAATCATGGAATAAACCATACTAATCACGACTTTTCAGCCCTCAAGTTAATATTTATTCGAGGATTAGAGGGCTGAAAGAGTATGGTTATGAGGCGATGCCCCAGGCGGAACAGAATTTAGCCAGCTATCTTTCCCCTGGTCCCGCATCGTCTTGAGAGCCTCGGCTTTGCCCACTAGACCGCTCAAAGCCAGTTCGGTGTTAGTGGGCAAAGCTTATACGGCAGCAGGTCAAGCTGGAGCATGTCTGCATACTATGGCAGTGCTTCAGGCTTATCAAGCTGACCTGCTGGGGGATCTGGATAGTAGTGAGGGAGTCAGTCATGACGATATTCGAGAACTTCGTCGGGCTACCGATCTTTCTCTCAGGGCTACTAAAGAGACCGCCAGAGCAATTGGGCGGTCTATGGCAGCTTTGGAAGCTACTGAGAGAGACTTGTGGTTAAATCTTTCTGAGATTAAAGAAAAAGATCGTGCTTTTTTATTAGACGCTCCGCTTGAACCTTCTGGTCTCTTTGGCGACGCAGTTCACGCGGTCGTTGAGAGATTTCAGGAGTCAAAAAAGCAAGCTGACGCTTTTAAAAAGTTTATCCCTCGCCGTGTCCAGCCCCCGTCAAGCTCATCATATCGTGTGCATCAGAAAGAGAGTGTTGCGTCTCATGCACCTCCAGGTGGAAACTGGAGACAGACGCAACCCTCTCAACCAAAGTCTTCTAAGACAAAGCCGGATATGAGGACCATTCTTCAGGCGAAGAAGACTTCGGTTCAGAAAAAAAAGGTCCTGATGGTCATGCATCAGGCCTGTGAGGACAGCCCCGACCGAAATAGAGCGGTGTACACCTCATTATACGGTGCCCGTTCCATTTCGGGGTCCTCACGAGACCGTTCTGCCAACCCTGCCACCCTCGGTGCTTCAGGACGCAGCGGTCTCCAGCGAGTCGCTGATGCTATGCTGCGGCACAGCATCGGTTTCGCGCCCTCTGAGGGGGGCTTTAGAGCGGCCAGTTCAGGTACTTCCTGCCATTATGTTTCAGGCTCCGGAATTAGCTGTCTCGATAACACCAGAGACCAGCCTCGAGAGGCTGGTTCCCTTAGTAAATTTTCTGGCAGCGTGGAAGCTTCTGCCGAATATTTCTCGTTGTGTCCTGCAGATTGTAGAGAAAGGATACAGAATCCAGTTTGGTTCTCGTCCTCCTCGTTACAACGGGGTGCTGCCCACAGTGGTGCATCCCGAGCAGGCTCTGGTAATGGAGCAAGAGGTAAAGGCCCTGTTAGCAAAGGAAGCTATAGAACAGGTGTACTCACCCGACAGAGAGTCGGGTTTTTACAGCCGTTATTTCATTGTTCCGAAAAAGGATGGGGGGTTGCGTCCCATTTTAGATCTTCGTCTGTTAAATCGGTCAGTACAGAAACTCAAGTTCAAGATGCTGACACTCAAACAGATCGTGACTCAAATCAGATCCGAGGACTGGTTTGTCACGATAGATCTGAAGGACGCTTACTTCCATATCTCCATCTTCCCTCAGCACAGGAAGTTCCTAAGGTTTTTCTTTCGGGGGCAAAGAATACCAATATCGGGTGCTTCCTTTCGGTCTAGCTTTATCACCCCGCACGTTCACGAAATGCGTGGATGCAGCTCTAGCCCCTCTCAGGCTTCAGGGCATACGTATTCTGAACTACATCGACGACTGGCTGATTCTGGCCGAATCAGAGCAGTTGGCGGTTCGGCACCGAGGTGTCGTTCTCGCTCATATGCAGATGTTGGGGTTGAGGCTCAATGCCAAGAAGAGTGTTCTTTCTCCAGTACAGAGAACCACTTTCCTTGGTGTGGTATGGGATTCAGTGACGATGCGGGCCACTCTATCGCCCGTTCGTGTAGCTGCTATTCTGACAGCCACCAAAGAGCTAAAGCTAGGCCAGTCACGCACTGTGAAACAGTTCGAGAGACTGTTGGGTCTCTTGGCGGCAGCGTCAAACGTGATACCTTTTGGCCTGCTGTACATGAGACCTTTACAGTGGTGGCTAAGGACCAGAGGGTTCTCCCCGAGGGGAAACCCACTTCGTAGGATCAAGGTCACGCGGCGGTGCCTTCGTGCCTTGATTATATGGAGGAAACATTGGTTCTTAACCCAGGGTCCGGTATTGGGAGCTCTTTGCCATCGTGTTACTATTTCGACAGATGCTTCCCTCACCGGTGTAGACTTGGAATTAAAGCCTCTTTTGTTTCCCCGTTATTATTTGATTTACGGGACCGGACACCAGTTATCTTGCCAAGAAAGATTTTTATTCTTATATGTCAGGAGAGAAACTTCAAGATGTTGTATTCATGCCAGGTCAATGTGTTTCCGTGTTTCTCTGAGGTAGTACAGTAAGATTGAGTTTTTATACATCACAGAGAGTCTTACAGCTTCCTTGTAAGGTAACAAAACATGTTGCTCTGAGCTTCTTAAAATTAGAACCTATATGTCATACGTACACGTCATGTTTAAACATGTCACAATTCACTTCCATATTAAGAACTATCCTTGTTGTTTACATCTGTGATACACTCACATCAGCGGAACATGTTACATTGTACACACCCCATAGCAAAATATAGCTTCCCCCTGTCTGACATGTGATCATCTCATGCTTCATACCATCTATAGTTTTCCTCATGCGTTCAACTCATGCTTTTGAAACTCCATAAGATAATAGAACTGATTATGAATATTAATAAAGAATAATAATACAGATACATAATATTTAATAATTAAATAATATTAAAAGATGAAATTTTGAATCTTCACCGGCTAGGGAGCGGTAATGGAAGGCCGCTCGGTTCAGGGTCTGTGGAAAAGTCATCATCTTTCGTGGCACATCAATTGCCTGGAGATGATGGCTGTCTTCAATGCGTTGAGACAGTTCCTCCCAGACCTGAGGGGCCATCATGTGCTTGTACGAACAGACAACACATCAGTGTTTCAGTTTCAGTTTCAGATTCCTTTATTAGTCCCCAAGGGGCAATTTAATTTTACAGCCAACCCATCCATAGTAGTTAAATGCATTAACACACAATGTATGAAAGAGAAAAGAAGAAATAAATAACCACATCCACACACACACACACACACACACACACACACACACACACACACACACACACACACACACACACACACACACACACACACACACACACACACACACACACACACACACACCTGCCACTAACTAAACAGAGCAGAGCAGTGGAAAGCAAGAGCCAGTACCCTGTAGTTATGTATTTTCGTTTAGCAGTCTTATAGCAGAAGGAATGAATGAGTTAGCATAGCGATTAGTTTTCCGTATTGGCACATAATACCGCTGACCTGACTGCATAATAACAAATTCTATACTGAGTACATGATCTGGTTGGCACATTATTCTGTCTGCCTTATGGACAGCACGTGTTTTCCACAGAGAACAGAGATCATTTAATTGGGTACCAGTGATTTTTGAGCATACCTTAACAATGTCGCTCAAACTTTTTTTTTATCTTTCACGGCTAGTCCATTAAACCAACACAAGAAAGAAAAAGTTAATAGGCTCTCAATGAAGGCCTGATAGAATGTACATAAAATTATTTTACAGACCCCAAAAGAGTTAAGCTTCCTCAGTAAGTATATTCTTTGGTTTGCTCGCTTAATAATGCTATCACTGTTCTCACTGAATTTCAGTTGTGAGTCAAACACTGTGCCTAAGTACTTATATGCTTGAACTATTTGAACATTTTCATTATGTACTACACTTGGTTTTGGTTCATCACTATGCTTCCTAAAATCTATGATTACTTCTTTAGTTTTTGACACATTTAAGTCAAGGAAGCTGTCATCACACCATACGACAAATTCCGTAAGGGCACTATTGTGGTCAGATTGGTTGCCCTGTAATAGGGACAACAGGGCTGAGTCGTCTGAAAACTTCACCAAATGGCTGTTCTCCCAAGATGACCTACAGTTGCCAGTGTATAATATAAAAAGCAAGGGTGAAAGTACACAGCCCTGAGGAGAACCTGTGTTTGATACGATGACAGATGACATATAACCATTTACATAGACCTGCTGCCTTCTATTTGTTCAAAAATTTAAAACTAATAATAAGATCTGCTCGGGTAACTTAAAACGTGAGGCTAATCGTTCGACTAGAATGTGGGGCTGCAATTTGTTAAAAGCTGAACTAAAGTCAGCAAATAAAATTCTTACGTGTGAGGCAGGTTTCTCCAGATGTTTATACACCCTGTCAAGAATGAAAAGCTTTGCATCCTCTACCCCCTTGCCCGCTTGATATGCGAATTGTAGTGGATCTAATTTATCTACAGTTAGGAGGATGATAATGTCCTTTATGATTTTTTCAAAACATTTCATTACCAGGGAAGTCAGTGCAATTGGCCTAAATTCATTGAGGTCTTTAGGAGATTTTGTTTTAGGGATAGGTATTACTGTTGATGTTTTCCATATGTCAGGTATATCCCCACTGTCAGCACATTTTTGAAAGATAACTGTGAAAACCTCACTAAGCTGCTCGGCGCAATAGTGCAGTGTACGCCCACAGATGGCATCAGGACCAGCAGCCTTTACTTTTTTTGTATTTTTAAGTAATGTTATGACTTTAGTCTGTTGTATTTTTATCCCTCTCTGAGGCGTTAACGTCTCTCTCAATGTGGCTATACTATCTGAAAAGGGCCTTTCAAACCTGCAGAAAAATTGATTAAAAGTATCTGGCAAATCGCCATCGTCTATGCCCTTCAATTGTATTTGTTGCCTTGTTCTACCTACAGGCTGATTAATGGCTGCCATAGTTTTAATACCTTGCCAAGCTGCCCTTAAATCCCCACTGTTATATTGATTTTCAATTTTGTTCTTATACTGGATTTTTGCCTTCCTTATTTCATTTTTGACTTCTCTTGAGGCGGCTTTTTTCTCTACCAGGTCCCCTATATAGAATGTCTTTTTTTTCCTATTGATAACACTCTTCAATTCCTTCGTTACCAAAGGCTTATTATTGGGATACATGACCACTTTTTTTAGATGGAATAACCATGTCAACACAATATTTGACATAATCAGAAATTTTTTCTGTAAGTTCATTAATGCCACTACAAGTATCATAAAAACAGTTCCAATCAGTTCCAATTCTAGACACCCCTGTAGAGAGGTAATACTGTCTTCTGTCCAGAGTTTGATGATTTTCTCCTCACGCTCTAGGCGTCTGAAAGCGGGCTTGTACACAGGCATCAGATAAATACTATTGTGGTAGGAGGCACCTAGTGGCGGCATACCCAAGGATTTATAGGCCCCGTTTATTGAGCCATAACAAAGATCTAAGGTGGTATTCCTTTGCGTAGTAGAGCAAGTTATATACTGTTCATATGATTTTAAGGTTTTGTTTAAAGTACAGTGGTTAAAATCTCCTATAAAAAACTTGGGGGCCTCTGGGCAAATAGAATCCAATCTATGAGTGACATCCGCAATCACTTGCGTTGCCGTTGAAGCATTGGCTCGCGGGTGAATATACACAAGCGTATAGTGGTCTCTTATCTGAACCGTCAGGGGGGTCTGCGGTCGCGTCCGCTTTGCAAACTGGCGCACCAGATCCTCCTGTGGTCTCTGGGGAAGGTACTCTCCCTGAGGGCAGTGTATATTCCTGGGGACCAGAATATTGGGGCAGACATCCTGTCGAGGCAGGAGCTGAGGCCAGGGGACTGGAGACTCCACCCCGAGGCGGTGGAGAAAATTTGGGAGTTTTACGGCCAAGCAGAGGTGGATCTGTTTGCGTCTCAGCATACGACGCACTGTCCACTTTGGTTCTCCCTTACTCACCCAGCCCCCCTGGATGCTATGGTTCAGACGTGGCCGAGGCTACGTCTGTACGCATTTCCCCCTGTTGCTCTGCTCCCAGGAGTTCTGGAACGAGTCCGCCAGTACGGAATAAGCCTACTGCTTGTAGCACCACGCTGGGCGAGTCGGATCTGGTTTGCGGACCTGATCCATCTCTTAGACGGTCCTCCCTTGGAGATCCCGATCAGGAGAGACCTTCTGTCTCAGGCCGGGGGCACAATATTTCACCCTCGACCAGAAATTTGGAACCTGTGGGTTTGGCCTCTGAGGGGGCCCAACTCATAGAGAGTGGTCTCTCAGCTGAGGCTGCTGAGACCATTCTAAGCTCCAGAGCTCCAGCTACTAGGAAACTTTATGCGCTTAAATGGAGAGTTTTTTCTGTATGGTGTCACCGACATCAGTGGGATCCAGTTAACTGTTCTGTGAACACAGTACTCGAGTTCCTGCAGGAGCGCTTTACGTCAGGTCTATGTCCTTCCACGCTCAAGGTCTACGTGGCGGCCATTGCGGCTTACCACGCCCTGGTGGGGGGTACATCGTTGGGTCGAGACCCCCTGATTATACGTTTCCTTCGTGGCACATTGAGGCTGAGGCCTGCAACTCGCACTAAGGTGCCAGCTTGGGATTTGGCAATAGTACTAGAAGCCCTGTCTAGGGCTCCGTTCGAGCCCTTAGATTCGGTTTCAGAGAAGTTTCTTACCCTCAAGACTATCTTTCTGCTAGCTATTTCTTCCCTTAAGAGAGTTGGAGACCTTCAGGCCCTTTCGGTTTCCCCCACCTGCCTTGAGTTTGCACCGGGGATGGTCAAGGCATTCTTATATCCGAAACAGGGATACGTCCCTAAGGTGCCGACCTTGATTCCGAGGCCTATTGTGCTGCAGGCTTTCTGTCCTCCTCCTTTTACATCTGCGGACCAGGCTGAACCTCTTGTGTCCAGTGCGAGCACTGGATACTTATGTTCATCGGACATCTTCAATGAGGAAGTCCGACCAGTTATTTATTTGCTTTCGATCACCTAAGAAGGGTCTTCCTGCTTCTAAACAGACGGTTAGTAAGTGGAAAGTCGAGGCTATTTCACTTGCATACGAGTACTCTGACTATCCGTGTCCCTTGGTGGTCAGAGCTCACTCCACGAGGGGTATGGCGGCCTCTAAAGCCTTGTTATTTGGGGTTTCTCTCCAAGACGTTTGTGATGCGGCAGGCTGGTCCTCACCGCTCACATTCGTCAGGTTTTACAGTTTGGACCTGGATGCTGCCCCAGGTTCTCAGTTGCTTAGTGTTTAGCTACGACAGTCTGACACTCAGGTACTTGGAATTCTGGCGTTTTGGGTATTCTCGTTCCCAAAGCGTCGATGACGCATCGCGAGTTCCCTCGAAAGGGAACGTCTCAGGTTACGACTGTAACCATAGTTCCCTGAGATAGGGAACGAGACGATGCGTCACCCTGCCATACTTCCTGCATCCCTGTGATCGGCTTGCTTCGACTTTTTGAAGCTAATGCCGCGTTTCACCCGGATGTGCTTTTATCCCTTCCTGGTCATGACGTCACCCGCCCGTGATGCTCATTCTTTCCATTGGACTAGTTGACATTGATGCTCAGAGGCATTCACGCTGGGGGCGTTCCCAAAGCGTCGATGACGCATCGTCTCGTTCCCTATCTCAGGGAACTATGGTTACAGTCGTAACCTGAGACGTTTTCACTGTTATGCCGATGATACTCAGCTGTATATTTCTTCACGCCCCGACGAAACTTACCAATTCACAAAATTAACGGAATGCATAGCCGATATAAAAAATTGGATGACTAGTAATTTCCTACAACTAAATTCTGAAAAAAAAACAGAGATTCTAATTATTGGACAAAAAACTTCCACACATAATAACCTAGAATACTGTCTAACACTTGATGGCTGCTCTGTTAAGTCTTCGTCGTCGGTTAGGAACCTGGGTGTGCTCTTTGATACCAATCTCTCATTTGAAAGTCACGTGTCTAGTATCTGTAAAACCGCATTTTTCCATCTTAAAAACATATCTAAATTACGCCATATGCTCTCATTAACAAATGCAGAACAATTAGTTCATGCGTTCATGACATCAAGGCTGTATTATTGTAATGCTCTACTAGGTGGTTGCTCTGCACGCTTAATAAATAAACTACAGCTAGTTCAAAACGCAGCAGCTGGAGTTCTTACCAGAACCAGGAAATATGACCATATTAGCCCGGTTCTGTCAACACTGCATTGGCTGCCTATTAAACATCGTATACATTTTAAAATATTGTTGATTACTTACAAAGCACTAAATGGCTTAGCTCCGCAGTACTTGAGTGAGCTTTTAAAACATTATAGTCCTTCACGTCTATTGCTCAAAATTCCGGCCAGTTGATAATACCTAGAATATCAAAATCGACTGCTGGCGGTAGATCCTTTTCTTATTTAGCACCAAAACTTTGGAATAGTCTTCCTACCATTGTCCGGGAAGCAGACACACTCTGTCAGTTCAAAGCTAGACTAAAAACACATCTCTTTGACCTAGTATACACATAATACATTATAGACTTCGATAATTCAATGTTAGGCTGCATGGATTAGGTCAGCCGGAACTGGGAACACTTCCCTTAAATCCAGATGTACTCGTTACATCATAAGAAGAATGGCATCTACGCTAACTTTAGTGTCTTTGTTTATCCCGAGGTTTTCCTGCAGCCTGCCGGATCCAGGCCGTATCCAGATCTGACGAAGGAGATTCGCCTGGACCCGATGACAATGCAGTGCTGTAGTGTCAACTATCCTCTCCTTATGGAGGATCCCTTTCCCACTCTACAGATAAAGCGTTGTTGAAAATCCGGTTCGCGTACCCCGAAGTGATAAAATAAAATTCTGTATCAAATTTATAGGCAAGACAAGTAGTTTGTTTAGGCATGGTTTGTCGGGAAATTACAAACCTGCGCACACATATTCAAACGAATTTAACTATAGAATAAATTTTTAATGCGCATGTGAACGCCATCAGGTCACAGGTTCGCGTTTAAAGTCTGTTTAGTGGCCCCTAATGTAATAACAAATGATAATTTTGCGGGAAGTGAATCAATCAAAACCAACTTTACCTGGAAATAACATTATTCAAAAATCGCTATAAAGCCAAAACAATCTCTGTTACCGTAAATTGTATGTTTATCTCTGTAAAGCTGCTTTGAAACAATCTCCATTGTTAAAAGCGCTATATAAATGAAGATGACTTGACTTGACTTATTCCGTCCTGGCGGATTCTCTCCAGAACTCCTGGGAGCAGAGCAACAGGGGGAAATGCGTACAGACGTAACCTCGGCCATGTCTGTACCCCAGGGGGGCTGGATACGTGAGGGAGAACCAAAGTGGACAGTGCGTCGTGTGCTTCGTGTCTGTACGGACAAGCACATGATGGCCCCTCAGGTCTGGAAGGAAATGTTTCAACGCATTGAAGACAGCCATCATCTCCAGGCAGTTTATGTGCCAAGAGAGATGATGACTCCTCCACAGACCCTGAGCTGAGCGGCCTTCCATTACCGCTCCCCAGCCGGTGAGGGAAGCATCTGTCGAGATCACAACTCGATGGCAAAGAGCTCCCAACACCGGACCTTGGGTCAAGAACCAGTGTTTCCTCCATATAACCAAGGCGCGGAGACACCGCCGCGTTATCTTGATCATACGAAGTGGGTTTCCCCTCGGGGAGAACCCTCTGGTCCTGAGCCACCACTGCAAAGTTCTCATGTACAGCAGGCCAAAGGGGATCACATTGGATGCTGCTGCCATTAGACCCAACAGTCTCTCGAACTGTCTCAAAGTGCGTGACTGGCCTAGCTTTAGCTCTTTCGTGGCTGTGAGGATAGCAGCTACACGAACGGGCGATAGTGTGGCCCGCATCGTGACTGAATCCCATACCACACCAAGGAAAGTGGTTCTCTGTAGTGGAGAAAGCACACTCTTCTTGGTATTGAGCCTCAACCCCAACCTCTTCATATGAGCAAGAACGACATCTCGATGCCGAACTGCCAACTGCTCCGATTCCGCCAGAATCAGCCAGTCGTCGATGTAGTTCAGAATGCGTAGGCCTTGCAGCCTGAGCGGGGCCAGAGCTGCATCTATGCATTTCGTGAACGTGCGGGGTGACAGAGCTAGACCGAATCGAAGCACCCGATATTGGTATTCTTTGCCTCCGAAAGAAAACCTTAGGAACTTCCTGTGTTGAGGGAGGATGGAGACATGGAAGTAAGCGTCCTCTAAATCTATCGTGACAAACCAGTCCTCGGATCTGATTTGAGTCACGATCTGTCTGAGTGTGAGCATCTTGAACTTGAGTTTCATGACTGCACGATTCAAAAGACGAAGATCTAAAATGGGACGCAATCCCCCATCCTTTTTTGGAACAATAAAGTAGCGCTGTAAAACCCTGATTCTCTGTCGGTCGAGTACACCTGCTCTATAGCTCCTTTCGCTAACAGAGATTCTACTTCTTGCTCCATTACCCAAGCCTGCTCAGGATGCACTAACGTGAGTAACACCCCGTTGTAACGAGGTGGAGGAGATCCAAACTGGATTCTGTAACCTTTCTCTATTATCTGCAGGACCCAAGGAGATATTCTGGTCAGATTCTTCCACTCAGTCAGAAAATCTACTAAGGGTACCAGTCTCTCGAGACTGGCCTCTGGTGTTAAAGGAACAGCCACCTCGGTGACCTGAAGCGCACTGGCAGGAAACAACCGAACTGACTGTTTTTGAACCCCCCTCAGAGGGCGCGAGTCTGACGCAGCGTCGAGTTGACACTGCGCCAAGAGCTCGCTGGAGACCGCTGCGCCCCGAGGCACCAAGGGTGGCGGGGTTGGCAGAACAGTCCCTGAGGACCCCGAAGTGGCACGGGCACCGTATGATGAGGTGAACACCGTTCCACTACGGCTGGGGCCGTCCTCAATGGTCTGACGTACATAGCGTCAGGACCTTTTCTGAGCCGAAGCCTTCTTCGCCATAAGAACGGTCCTCAGATCCGGCTTAGACTTAGAGGACTTCGACTGAGAGTGTTGGCTCGGCCCCCATAATTTTGAAGGGGGAGCACGAGACGCTGTTTTCTGTTGCACACGGTGCGAGGAGCTTGGCTGGGGATGCTCACGCCCAGCATGCTTGGCGAGGGAGGAATTTTTTAAAAGCCTCTGATTGTTTCTTTGTTTCTTGAAATCTATCAACCACTGTATTCACCGAGTCACCGAAAAGACCGGAGGGAGAAATACGGGCATCCATAAGAAAAGCCCGATCTTTATCCTTAATTTCAGCTAAATTAAGCCAAAGATGTCTCTCAGTAGCTACGAGGGCTGCCATAGACCGCCCAATAGCACGAGCGGTCTCCTTCGTAGCTCTGAAAGAAAGATCTGTAGCCCGAAAAAGTTCTCGAATTTCGTCGGGACTAACTCCCTCACTATCGATATCCCCCAACAGGTCTGCCTGGTAGGCTTGGAGCACTGCCATAGTGTGCAGACAGGCTCCAGCTTGACCTGCTGCCGTATAAGCCTTACCCACTAAATTAGATGTTGTCTTTAGGGTTTTATTAGGCAGCACGGGAGCATTCAGGGACGATGCTGACCCAGGAGACAGATAGCTCGCGAGCGTCTGTTCCGCTGGGGGCATCGACCCATAACCATAATCCCTCAGCCCCCTTATATTTGAATATGAGTGAACTTGGGGACTGAAGAGATGAGAAGAATATGGTTTGTTCCATGATCTACATAGCTCACTATGCAGATCAGGGAAACATGGAAGGGCCCGTGATGGAGACGATATATTAGATGATAAAAATCGCTCGTCTAATTTGCTTTTGGGACGAGCATCTTTTTTCTCTGCTGGCCAGTCAATATTTAATTTTTCAACAGCACGAGTTATCCCCTCCACTAGCTCCTCATATGCAGGGGAGAGGGATGACGAATTCTCCGTAGTGGGAGAAGCTCACAATGCTGACAGTCAGCCCCCTCGAAGGCTGACACAGCATGCTCCACTCCCAAACAAACTACACAAAGCTCATGTGTATCCCCACCCGTAAGGAAACGAGGGCAGGGAGAAGCACAAGCCTTAAATAGTTGTTTCGCCATACTTAGATATAGAGAGACAGACAACAATAAATATCACTGACAGTTTTGACACAGAGCGCTTTGCTGAGGCACAAAAGCTAACGCGAGTAACGCACCGGATGTGCTTTTATTCCTTCCTGGTCATGACGTCACCCGCCCGTGACGCTCATTCATTTCATTGGACTAGTTGACATACATGCTTCAGACGTAAACGCGCGGAGGCGTTCCCAATGCGTCATCGACGGATCGCGAGTTTCCTCGAAAGGGAACATCATTTCCAACCAAAAGACAAGCAAGCTTCCAGTCTTTGGCATAGTTTCTCGTGTAAACTCCACAGAGAAATACACTTCAAACAGTCCGGCGAGAACAAGAAAGAAATGGAGAAATCCTTCTTCTCATTCTCTATAGTCTCTACAGCCTCAAGCTCATCATCAGATCCCCAGGATCCTGGGTCATGTCACGCCTCAGAGCCGCAGAACTAGTGTGACAAAAGACGGCGGATTTTCCTGATTTACATAGACTATTTAGCCTAATACTAAAAATATTGAAACAAAAACTGTTCAGTTGCTTCAGTGTTTTATTTAAAGAGATTTGTAAACACAGCTTACCTCTTCCTAGTTTTTGTCCTCGGTGAAGTTCATCTCTGTGCACTTTAAAAACCAGCAACTCTGACTGAAAGCCTGGAGTGCATGAAGACTCCTCCGCAGATTCACACAAAAGGACCTAATTTGAAACATATACAATTTTGTAACATTAACAGATGTAGAAATTTACATGTTGATTATTTAATCACTTCCAGCACAACAGCAGTATATGTGAGCTAAACTGTGGATCATTTTCCATTGTTTTGCCACAAGATGTATTAAATGACTACATCATTCAAATTACATTAATTCTTTTCTCAGTCAACCCGGATTGTGTTGGAGGATTATATGTTTGCTCGGAGCATTTTGTTTTGTAAACAAATAAACTATTTTTTTGACAGATGAAGCATCATGTCTAGGAAAACTTTCCAATAAAATTTCAATTAATTAGATGCTTCATATGTAAAATGTAAAGTTGCGCATTATTGGGGCAGAAACTGAAGATATTTTTATGTATTTGTAAATAAAGCACCACAATCACACACTGGTTACGTGTCCTATTGACTTAACAAAAGTCTTAAAAACACTTGAATCCATATAACGAAAGGAAAAGACAGAAGCCTGTTAGTTTTGATAAAATCAACCCCTGCAAAATAGAAGCGACTTATAATGTAAAAATAACAGTGTCGGCACCAACAATGCAGACGACATTTTATTTTTCTCTCTTAAACCTTTGGTATTGATTTTTGGTGGATTTTAAGAAGTTCAGCTTTTTAATACTAGCTCTAAACTTCATTAAACATATTAAAGAAAGTGCATTTATAATGTCAAATAAAATCAGCTTCTCAAGAAATTAATATATATATATATATATATATATATATATATATATATATATATATTCTCTGAACATGATGAGCACTATCAGAGACTAATAAAAATAACCAAAGGTTTTGGAACGTGTCCTGGATAAAATCCTACCTTACAGAGGAAAATAATAACTCCCAATCTCCCAAACTTCATTGTCTTGGAAACAAAAGGTCTTGAAATGTCCTTCAGGTACTAATTCCTCGTTGGCTTGTAAGATCTCAATGCTATATAGTTGCGGGGGTTGGGGGGGGGCTCTATTCCGTTTGCTGGTCGTTGGGTATATTTCCTGTTTTGTCAGGTTAAAATGCTCAAAATGTAAAAACTGCTCAAAAAAGTGAGTGGTTGAAAAACAAAAAAGTTTAAACTCAAAACTTAAACTACCTGCATTTGTTAGTGTATGTAAGGTCCAGTATATCAGTATTTCACAATTTAGAGCAGTATTTTAATAACTTGACTGGAGCCAAAGAGTTCTGTACTCTCTAATAAAAGCTGTATCTGTTAACATTATAACATCGAGGTCAGTTTCTAGGCTAACACACTTTCAGCTAAAAACCACTAATAGTGACAAAGCAGAAAAAAAGA
This sequence comes from Rhinichthys osculus, assembly GCA_029959095.1. Taxonomy (NCBI): domain Eukaryota; kingdom Metazoa; phylum Chordata; class Actinopteri; order Cypriniformes; family Leuciscidae; genus Rhinichthys; species Rhinichthys osculus. The sequence continues at coordinate 1,503,782 of JARWKJ010000003.1, forward strand.
AGAATATTTGCAGGAGTAAAACCTTTACATTATTATACACAATTTAACGTTACAAGCCTATATGCAAAAGATTCTGGTCAAAATAGCAGTTTATCCTCTTTTTTTTTATTTTCCTGTCAAAGCTGTTTTGAAACGGTCTGTATTAAAGTGATATACAAATAAAGGTGATTTGACTTTCTTTTTTTTATTGCTAGCAAGACTCATTCAATACTTAAGTAATCTTTTCAAAAATCTTTAACAGTCTGCATTACCACCCTGATATGATCTTAGCCCAAACTGTTATTCTCATCTATTTTTTCCAACTGCTACCACGCATCAGTCAAAGCTGAAGCCACTGTCAAAACTCTGTGAAACAGAAGTCTGTGAGGACTAAACAGTGAATAATTCTTTATTTCATTTAATGACGGCATCTTCTAAAATCCATAAACCTAAAAAATCCTATACTATATGTGCAGCACATTTGTCAAACGTTAGCACACTACTTTCCAAACTGATAAAACACATGCGAAATAGAATGATAGAACATTTTGTGCATTTCTGCAGTATCTTGAAATATATAGAAAACCGTAGCAGTAAAATATTTACAATAAAATGAACAATCATTCCAAACACTGCAATTTCAGCTGAAAGCCTACTCAAACTGTCATGTTTTAGTCTTGTCTTCTTCTACTACCACTTTTTTCGAAGTACCATTTTCTCTTAGTACACAAAACCAAACTGATCACACTAGTCACTCTTTTAAAACCTCATGCTTATCTCTTGCACTCGATCCGGCTCTGTGTTCACAAATTGCAAACGATGTCTCACGCACACAAGAGGTTTCAGTGAGGTCAGCAGAGTGTGTTTACCCTGTGGTCTGTCTGGGTCCTAATGCCCCAGTATAGCGATGGGAACACTATGCTGTAAAAAGCACCGTCCTTTGAATGAGACATCAAACCGAGGCCCTTATTATCCACATTAGGGGCTTTTGCACCAGGTTATACAGGTCCTTCTCAAAAAATTAGCATATTGTGATAAAGTTCATTATTTTCCATAATGTAATGATAAATATTAAACTTTCATATATTTTAGATTCATTGCACACCAACTGAAATATTTCAGGTCTTTTATTGTTTTAATACGGATGATTTTGGCATACAGCTCATGAAAACCCCAAATTCCTATCTAAAAAAAATTAGCATATTTCATCCGACCAATAAAATAAGTGTTTTTAATAAATAAATAAAAAGTCAACCTTCAAATAATTATGTTCAGTTATGCACTCAATACTTGGTCTGGAATCCTTTTGCAGAAATGACTGCTTCACTGCGGCGTGGCATGGAGGCAATCAGCCTGTGGCACTGCTGAGGTGTTATGGAGGCCCAGGATGCTTCGATAGCGGCCTTAAGCTCATCCAGAGTGTTGGGTCTTGCGTCTCTTAACTTTCTCTTCACAACATCCCACAGATTCTCTATGGGGTTCAGGTCAGGAGAGTTGGCAGGCCAATTGAGCACAGTAATACCATGGTCAGTAAACCATTTACCAGTGGTTTTGGCACTGTGAGCAGGTGCCAGGTCGTGCTGAAAAACGAAATCTTCATCTCCATAAAGCTTTTCAGCAGATGGAAGCATGAAGTGCTCCAAAATCTCCTGATAGCTAGCTGCATTGACCCTGCCCTTGATAAAACACAGTGCACCAACACCAGCAGCTGACATGGCATCCCAGACCATCACTGACTGTGGGTACTTGACACAACAGTCCAGTGCTGCTTCTCTGTAGCCCAGGTCAGGCACTTCTGCCGCTGTTTCTGGTTAAAAAGTGGCTTGACCTGGGGAATGCGGCACCTGTAGCCCATGTCCTGCACACGCCTGTGCACGGTGGCTCTGGATGTTTCTACTCCAGACTCAGTCCACTGCTTCCGCAGGTCCCCCAAGGTCTGGAATCGGTCCTTCTCCACAATCTTCCTCAGGGTCCGGTCACCTCTTCTCGTTGTGCAGCGTTTTTTTGCCACACTTTTTCCTTCCCACAGACTTCCCACTGAGGTGCCTTGATTCAGCACTCTGGGAACAGCCTATTTGTTCAGAAATTTCTTTCTGTGTCTTACCCTCTTGCTTGAGGGTGTCAATGATGGCCTTCTGGACAGCAGTCAGGTCGGCAGTCTTACCCATGATTGCGGTTTTGAGTAATGAAACAGGCTGGGAGTTTTTAAAAGCCTCAGGAATCTTTTGCAGGTGTTTAGAGTTAATTAGTTGATTCAGATGATTAGGTTAATAGCTCGTTTAGAGACCCTTTTCATGATATGCTAATTTTTTGAGATAGGAATTTTGGGTTTTCATGAGCTGTATGCCAAAATCATTAGTATTAAAACAATAAAAGATCTGAAATTTTTCAGTTGGTGTGCAATGAATCTAAAATATATGAAAGTTTAATTTTCATCATTACATTATGGAAAATAATGAACTTTATCACAATTTGCTAATTTTTTTAGAAGGACCTGTAGTGCCGAGAACTAAATTCCCCCTAGTGCCATTTTCCTGGTGGCATTCACACCGCCAGTAGGAACTGAAGTGACATGAGCCGGCAGAAAGCAACAGCGCAGCATTCAACGATGTCAACAACTGGAGGATGGAGGACACTATGATTAGAGCTGTGCTTTTGTTGTGGGTTTTGTGATAACAGAGATGGAATGTAGACGTATAAGTTATCCAATTGAAAGAGCAAAAGGAGGGCCATAAGACGAAATCTCCAGCAATCTTGTATTGATGTTATTACTGTTATTATTATTAGTAGTAGTATGGTTGTTTGTATTTTTCATTAAAGGGTTGGTTGATCATGATTTCACTTTTCTAACTGTAGTTAGTGTGTAATGTTGCTGTTTGAGCATAAACAATATCTGCAAAGTTGCAACGCTCAAAGTTTAAAAGCAAAGGGAGATATTTGCTTTTAAAGAAATAGTTTTTTAAGGACTACAACAAACGGCTGGTAGGAACTACAGTACATAACACAAATGCAATAGCATGTCACTCTGTAGGCATCTTACAACAGTTCCCACACGAGCGATTTTATAGATTATCATTACAGAACATGCTAATTGAAGGTAGTTAACGCCACATCAGCAACATAAATTCATCAACTAACCATTCAGAAACATCCTGTTGCTTCTTCTTGAGTCTCTCCATCTTTGTCTGACTCCAGTTTAAACATAAAAGGTAGAACAGTTTCTAACATTTTAGAGCTTGTCTGTGTGAGGTAATTGAAGCTGCTAACACACACACACACACACACACAAGCTCTTGAAGCTCCGCCCAATGGGCCGGGAGCAGCAGCTCATTTGCATTTAAAGGGACACACACAAAACGACACATTCCCTTTCGAGGGAACTCGCGATGCGTCAACGACGCTTTGGGAACGCCCCCACCAAGAAGGGATAAAGCACATCCGGTGCAAACCGGCATTAGCTTCTGTGCCTCAGCAAGCGATCTGTGTTACCCTGTCTCTGTCTATTTATTGTTGTCTGTTCGATATTATTGGGAAGAGTTATGGCGAAACAACTTTACAAACTCTGTGCTTCTCCCTGCCCGCGTTATTTAACGGGTGGGGACACACACGAGCTTTGTGTAGTTTGTTTGGGAGTGGAGCATGCGGTGTCAGCCTTCGAGGGGGCTGATTGCCAGCATTGCGAGATGCTTCCGCTCCGCATGCTCCGCTCTCGCCTGGCGCTTTTCGAGGAAAGTGGCCAGGCTCACGATCCTCAGGGTGCAGGACCCGCGTCTGCCGAGGCAGCGCGGAGAATGCATTCCTGTGGATCGCGAATAGGATCTCTTTACGGGGTTGGAGACGGGTCCGCGGATCTCATCTCCTCCCTTTCCACGAGGGATCCAGTGCTCTCCAGTGCGCGCTGCGGTCTCTTCCGCCCGGGGAGAGAAATCAATGCTTCAGTGCTCTACCTCCGAGGAGGTAGATGTGCTGGGCATTGAAAGTGACACAATCATGGGGGAAGTGGATTTGCCATCTCTTTCCCCAGCGTATGAGAAATATATATAGCCTATATATATATATATATATATATATATATATGATAGTTTATATATTATATATAAAATAAAGTGAATATATATAAAGAATATATATATAAAAAATAATAATAACCTGGTGGAGGTGTTTACTAAGGCTGTAGATAAATTAAATATTTAATGGCCAGCAGAAATAAGGGGGCACTCGTCCTAAAAATAAAATAAATTGAACGTTTCCTTCCCTCTATTTTTCCACCTCCATCACGGGGCCTTCCATTTTTCCTGATCTGCACAGCGAGCTGTCTAAATCATGGAAAAAGCCTTACTCATCTTTTAGCCCCCACATTCATGTATATTCATATATTTGGGGGTTAAGAGAGTATGGCTATGGGGCAATACCCCGGGTAGAACAGACGCTTGCGAGATATCTGTCTCCCGGTTCAGTATCGTCCCTGAAGGCGTCGGCTTCTCTCACTAAACCATTAAAGAAAACTATTTTTTTTAATCTAGTGGGAAAAGCATATATGGCAGTGGGTCTAGCATGAGCCTGCTTGCACACTATAGCAGTGCTGCAAGCATATCAGGCTGACCTGCTGTGGTATTTGGACAGAAGTGAGGGAGTTTGGCCCGATGGGGTTTGAGAACTCTGTCGGGCCTCAGATTTATCTCTCAGGGATGGCAGCCCTTGTGGTCACTGAGAGACACCTCTGGCTCAATTTGATGGGAATCATGGAGAAAGATACAAGATAATCTCTCCCTTGCTATGTCCAACCCCCTGGGGCTGTTGGGCGTGAGCAGCTCCAGCCGTCTAGTTTAGTTTAAGTTTAGTTCCTTTATTGTCCACAAGTGGAAATTTGTCTTTGGCTTCACTATACACCACACACAAGGACATCACAAACATAAAAATATACATAAAATAAAGTAGTTTCTCATAGACAACACAGCAGCCAAAGCCTTCAAAGCAGAAGCCGGATCCGAGGACCGTTCTTCATGCTGAGAAGGCTGCGACTCAAAAGAAAAGGTCTGGCGCCACCGGCGTCAGACCGGTGAGGGCAGCCCCAACCGGGGTGGAATGGTGTACACCTCATTATACGGTGCCCTTTCTATCTCGGTGCCCTCAGGGGACCGTTCTGCCAACCCCGCCACCCTTGGTGCTTCGGGGCGCAGCGGTCTCCAGCGAGCTTCTGGCGCAGCGTCAACTCGACATTGTGTAGGACTCGCGCCCTCTGAGGGGGGTTCGAAAACAGTCAGTTCGGGTGGTTCCTGCCAGTATGCTTCAGGTCCCCGAACTGGCTGTCTTTATTACACCAGAGGCCAGCCTCGAGGGGCTGGTTCCCTTGGTAGATTTTCTGGCAGCGCGGAAGCTACTGCCAAATATATATCTATGGGTCCTGCAGTTAGTAGTAAGAGGCAGATTTGGTTCTCGTCCTCCAGGCTACAACGGGGTGTTGCTCACGTTAGTGCATTCCAAGCAGGCTCTGGTAATGGAGCAAGAGGTAAAGGCCCTGTTAGCAAAGAAAGCTATAGAGCAGGTGTACTCACCCGACATTGCGTCGGGTCTTTACAGTCGTTATCTTATTGTTCCAAAAGAGGATGGAGAGCTGCGTCACATACTAGATCTTTGTCTGTTGGAGTGTTTGGTGCTGGAACTCAAGTCCAAGATGCTGACACTCAAACAGATTGTGACTCAAATCAGATCCGAGGACTGGTTTGTCACGATAGATCTAAAAGAAGCATACTTCCATATCTCCATCCTCCCTCAGCACAGGAGGTTCCTGAGGTTTTCTTTGGGGCAAAGAACACCAGTATCAGGCACTTCCTTTCGGTTTAGCTCTATCACCCCGCACATTCACGAAGCGTGTAGACGCAGCTCTGGCCCCGCCAGGCTGCAGTGCATTCGCATTCTGAATTGTATAGATGACTGGCTGATTCTAGCGGAATCAGAACAGTTAGCGGTTCGGCACAGAGGTGTCGTTCTCGCTCATATGGAGATGTTGGGGTTGAGGCTCAATACCAAGAAGAGTGTGCTTTCTCCAGTACAGAGAACCACTTTCCTTGGTGTGGTATGGGATTCAGTGACGATGCGGGCCACTCTGTCGCCCGTTCGTGTAGCTGCTATCCTAACAGCCACAAAAGAGCTGAGGCTAGGCCAGTCACGCACTGTAAAACAGTTCGAGAGACTGTTGGGTCTTGTGGCAGCAGCGTCCAACGGGATACCTTTTGGCCTGCTGTACATGAGACCTTTACAGTGGTGGCTCAGGACCAGAGGGTTCTCCCCGAGGGGAAACCCATTTCATATGATTGTGTAAACGATTACACTTTGTGTAAACCCACCTCCGGGCCTTCCGAGTCGGGTCCCTGTCCTCCACTTTGCTGCCCCACCTCAGGTACGTCTGCCATCAGACTCGGTTGCGATTCAGTTCGCTGGCTTCCGCCCTGGCTCAGTGATTTTATTCATACCTAGGTGTTGAGCTAAAATGCTCCTAAAGCTAGTGATATCTATCACACCTACGTATTGAGCATTGCTCCTGTCCTGTGTGCGCACATCGCGTCCTACTGGTGAAGGATACGATGTAACCTTCCCTCCAGCCGATATGAAAACCGGTTTCTTTTAACCCGTGTTTCATTGTACCTTAGAGTGGTGGGTCATGGCCATCTTAGACCTGTGTCAACTGAAACGGGCCCTTTTTCAAAAGCCTCCGTTCAGCTGTTACACAGATGCATTTCTGAATGCTCCGTCCCTTAGATGGCCTGCAGCGTTCGACCTGAGGGACGGTACTTCAGATCTCGATCCCTCCGCTCCACAGATCATTCTGTGTTCTTGCGTTGAGGGTGCGAAGTATCAGTACAAGGTCCTACCTTTCGAGTGCTCCATAGCCAGTTGGGTCTTCAGGTCAACTGGGAGAGAGTGTTCTCTTGCCTACGGGCTGAGTATCTCTTTTTCAGATTGGAGAAGGACTCGGTTTTACACGTCTCTTCAAGTAAGAGTGTGTTCGGCTGGTGTTATTAGAAGTGAGAAAGGGTCCCACTGAAATAACTTTCAGAGGCTCCTGGGGCATATGGCAGATCCAGCCGCTTGGCTTCCTCCATATGAAGACCGTTTCAGTACTAGCTTCATGACCGAGTCCTGAGGTGACCGTGGCAGAGCGGCACGCCCTGTGTGACGACAGATAACCCCGGCCGGCCGCCAAACCCTCAGTCTGTGATCAGACCTTTCGTTTCTCCGGGCAAGCCGCTCCTAGAACGAGGTCCACTATCACCATCTGAGGGGCCATGTACAAAGAGCATGCTTTAACGGAGGCCTGGGCGACCTATGACTGCATTGGCATCCGTGCCTCGAGTTGTAGCAGTTCCCCTCGCTTTGAGCCATCGTTGTTCAGCGAGCTGGTACTGGTTCGATCGTGACCGTTGCGCTATGCTTCCCTCGCGTCTCACAACTCGCCCGTCACCTCCTCCTTAGAGTCAGAAGTTTCTGAGGACGCTTCATTCCAATACTCTTCCGGCCTGCTCAATCGTGCCACCAAAGAGTCTCACGACAGCTTGGCCAGGGAGAGTAGTGACTCCATCCCCTGCCGGTCCAGCTGGGGAGGGAGTTTTTTTGGGGCCGCACAGTAACATCTGTTTGCCTCTCCGGAGTCCTCCTTTTGCCGGTTGTTATTTTGTCTGAGCGGACAACCCTTGGACAGGCACTGGCTCTCAGCAGGACCCAGGGCTCCGCAGAAATGTTTCCCCCAGTGAGCCTACTAAAAAAGTGACTGCGATTCGTTATCGCCTGGCGCCTGCTCAAGTTCAGTGATTTCATCACACTCACATGTTGAGCAGAAATGCTCATGAAATTCAGTGAAGTTGATCACACTCAGGTGTTGAGCATGAAATGCTCCTGAAGCTCAGTGATATTTATCACACTTAGGTGTTGAGCATAAAATGCTCCTGAAGCTATAAGCAGTGATCTTCACATGTAGTGTTGAGCAGTGCTCCTGTCTGTGGGCGCCAGTCGCTTGCACCTAGTGTGCCAGGTCAGGAGGGAATAGGTCTTGATAGTTGCCCCTTTTTTTGGCCCAACCGGACCTTGCTCCCCTCGACAGCCTTCCTGACTTCCCCTGAACACATTTTCAGGGACGGGGCACGATGGCACCTGCGTCCTGACCCCTGAACACGGGCCGGTCCTACACTGGTTCCACTGGTCCTACCAACGCAGAGGTTCAGGTTGCTATCACAGGAACATGTGATAGTTACCATCACTTCTGCATGCACCCCCTAAAAAAGAGGTAGTGAGCTTGCGCTTTAGGAGTGGAACCTATTAAGGCGGGCGTACATGGTGCGATTTTTTTTAGCTGTTTTACGAGCTTGCAGATGATTTTTTTTCACTCGGGAGAAATCGCGTGTAAATCGGTTATGCTCGCATGTCGCGGCTCGTATCGTGTGCGAGGAAGATACGAGCCGAGCCGAGCACCTCTCGACCTCCCGATAATTTTTAAGCATGTCGAAAAAAATTTAAGCTGTCGGCTTGCATTCGTGAGGTGTGTGCGGTTGAATGAGCCGATTTGTCGATCTATCTGAATTTGACCAATCAGGAGCTGAGAAAATCCACAGAAGAAAGACGAAAATGGTGTGGACTACTAGAAACACTACTGCTTCAATTAATGTTGACTTTGTGAAAGGTTAAATAAACAGCATCTGCCGTGTTCCTGCTGGCAAGTATTTGGCATATTTCATTCTGTAACATACAGATCTGTATTATGTAGAGGTGGGCATAGATTAATTTTTTTTAATCTAGATTAATATTGAAATTAATCTAGATTAAAATGGCTCATTTGAATTCTCCCGAAGGCATTCAGAATATGTGTGCTACCCAAATAATGACTAAAAGTAAGTCTTTGAGAATAGTTTGCCTCGCGTAGGGATGTGCATTTCTGCCAAAAATGCCATTCGACAATCGAGGAGGAAAAGTCGAATATCGTAAAAAACAAAAAAACAAAAAAAAAAACGCAATGACAGAAAGGGAGGCCAATTTCATCTTTAGCGATTTGTCATCAAACAAACTGTTTATTAATTGAACAAGTAACATGTTTTCGTCCTTTTTTTTTAACATAGTAGGCTAATTGGAAGAAGAAAAAAAAACAATAGCCTACGCACGACAGTCCGTTTTTTGCATCGCCAATGCTCATTAGATCAAAAAATAATGTCATCATATGTCATAAGAATTTTATGTGAACCTGCCTTGTTACTGCAATAGCCTCATTTTTAAACAAATTAGTTTCTATCAATGTAAACTATTCGTGTGATTATGCCATCGGCGTAGGGTTGGTCTCAGCTTTGGTGGGGACATCCCCCACCCCCCCACCCCGGGAATTATTTTGTTGTAAGAGAACAGTGCTTTAATGGCGATTTCCTTTGTCATTTCAGACGGCTGGCAATACAGAATATCACAATACAGAAGTGAATCTTCATCTCATTATATTGTATCCTGACCCCAATACACCATCCTGTATACTGTCAATAAAGAGCTAGAATAACTGTATAATCTCAAAAATGCCCTCTCAAAAAATAAAAACCTGAGACTGTGTAATGCTGAACAACCAAACATTTTATTTAACATAAATTATTATGTAGGCTACATTAGTTTCCGTGCTGCACACCCCTAATTAATGCTCCTAACCTTGAAAGATTGCAGAAGCTAGGTTTAACTGTAACAATATCCTGGGTAACCAGGATCACCAGTTAATACTATTTTCCACAGTAGAATCTGCATTTGAAAGCCTGGTCAGTCTCTACTACTGCTAGTTATTTGTGTGGCTAGTTATTTTGCCTACTTACACTCTGCTTTATGAAAAAGCTTCGTATGTCCCCTTTCTTCTTCTTGGGTGACATAGCTGATCTACAAAGTACAAAAAGGGGCAAAAAAACGGAATATGGAAATGTTTTATTCTCGCCTTTGTATATGGCAGGCAGAGAGACAGCCCTGGTAACTTTACCGTCGGCGTCGTCACGCACGCACACACACACACACCACCCGCTCGCTGCCAGTGAGTGCAAGCACAAAAAGTAGTCCCGGCCCGCGCGTGTAGCCTGTCAGATACCCCGCCGCCAATCAAATTACGGCGTATCTTGTACTGTCGTCGTCCTGGCCGTTGGAATCGTTCAAATAGATCAAAGTTCAAAGGAGCTTGCTAAATATTGGTGGGGACAAATTTGTCATCTCAAAATATTGATTGGGACTAGTACCTAGCGTCCCCCCCTAAACCTACGCCCTTGGATTATGCCACTGCGCAATACACGCGCAATACACACACAATGTATTACCTGAATGAAATGAAATCGAATGTGTCGTCCTGTGGAATCATTCATTCACAGACAGCTTACGAAGATGTTCAACTAATAAAGAACTTCATCGCTGGCAAAAATATGATGCATTTGCAGATTTGCATACACTAGACTAGACTGTAGATCGGCCACTTCATCCAACGCTCTTGATGCTCTTAAATCTTCCTGTTTCGACTCCGAGTGTGAATTGAAAGCGCTTCAGACGATTCAGTGCGCGAGGAACTGAACAGATCAACTGATTCGCGAACTGATTTAGACAGATCATCTGACAACTTCTTTGATGAAGTCTTTGAACAGAATCGACTCAAAAGAGTGATTCATTTGTAAATGAGCATCGCTCATGCCCATACAAAGGACACAGCGCGCTTGGAATAAACTCATTTAACAACGTATTGCATTAAAATAAAGTAACGAGAGGAACGTCGCCCAACGTAACAAAGTAAAAGTACACCTTGTGTCCCTGACAGGAAAATACCCTACTGCGCGATCTGTGACAGGCGCGGCGTCATACTACACATTAGAATTGCGCGAAAATATAACGATATTCGAAAAAGCTATGATCCCAACCCAACTTTGATTAACGGCGATATTTTTTTTATCGCCCGATAAGAGTCTCACGTTAACAGCACGTTAACGCCGATAACGGCCCAGCACTAGTATTATGCTATTGTTTTTGATAGTGTTATACATTTCTTACAGATTCTTACACGTCACGATGATCATTGCGTTTGTATCTTCAGCCTAATCTTTTTTTTATTAATGCCGACAGGACAATGTTGCCAGATATTGCTACGAAAAACAAGCAAAAACAAACAAAAACAAAGAAATTATAAAAATCCAAAATAAGTTCAAAGCTTGTGTTTTGTAAATAAGATTAATATATCACGAACCACTTTAACAACTTCTAAACTGTAACATTAATCCAAAAAACAAGTCCAGAATACTGTCACCTTTCCATTATGTGGATCTGGCAACACGGGATCTGGCACCCGCGATCATCTCACTCAAGCCCCGTTCACTGCACTATAGCTTCTCGCAGCAAAATGAATTGCAAACACTCACATGATGAGGTGGTTTAAAAGGCTAATTAATCATTCAGAGAGCTTGAAATTTTATTTTTGAATGTGTAGCCTACCGTAACTAAGTTTTTTAACTCATTCACACACACACACACACACACACACACACACGTGACCGGACGTCCGGTGCTGAAAACGAGTATATGTAGCAAAATAATCCCGCCTTGTATCAATATTTTATATGCAGTTATGAGAGAGTTTTTGGCGCGGAACTTCGTGCGATTTCTTCGGAATTCAGCAGGTCGTAAAATCGTGTCGTATATCACTCAGGAGATCCTGAGAGCTTTTGATCATTTCAGTGCTCTCTTTCCTGCAAGTGGGGTGGAGTAGGCTGTCCCCACCCCTCCTCTAAATGATGTTGCCTCTTTTGCGCACATCATGTTGCAGAAGCATGGAAAGCACGTCCTGATCGTCAGGTTCCTGAGGGAGCTAAGGAAAATTCCTTGAGCTCCCCTTTATCCTCTTGGGCCTTATCTCTGGTGCAACTGCACTGCAGAGACTGCCCCAGAGCCACTGCAGGCAGTGAGTTAAACAATTATGTGAAAACAGTTCTCCTGTTCGCATGGTCTCTACTAGAGGGTAGGGACTTGCACACTTTCAGTCAACGAATTGTGCCTGGAGTTCACGCCGGCTACTCTCACGAGCTGAGACCCCGGCCTGGATTGTGCCCAAGGTTCCTACCTCTCCCGTAATAGGAGCAGGTGGTCAGCCTGCAAGCGATGCCAGGAGGAGGCAGACCCAGCCCTGGCTTTCTCTGTCCGTCCACTACATAGCGGTTAGACGTGTACAGAACGGAAGCCTTGGTCCTCAGACCAACTCTAATCTGTTGGATCCAGCAGAGAGGGAAGGCTGTTCCAAGCAAAGTTGGCCCACTGATGGTGGCTACCTTCAATTCGGTTAAAATTCCGAGATGCTCAGGTCCTCTAATGGCTCGTTTCAACTGAGTGGTACGGTACGGTACAGTTCGGTTCGGTACGCAATTATTTGCGTTTCCACTGTCAAAAGTTGTGAATGGTACCAAAAAGCCGAACCATACCGTACCACTTTTGGGGTACCTTTCCGTTGGGGTACCTAGCACAGTGGTACGGTACTAAAAGGTGGAGCTAGACTCACTGCAGAACGGTGATTGGTTGACAGAGTATCGTCACTTGCGCGTGCTACAAGGGCATTAGAAGCATACAGTTAAAATATAATACTACTGTTATTGTGTCACGAAATGTAGTTTTAAGAGTTTTTCAGGCGAGAAAGTAGTTTTTAAAAAAGCTCAAATCTGTGGTTTATTTACAGATTTATGATAATTTGAAGATCCATTCCAAGCAATCACCGGACGCTCGGCGCTCAAGTACCCCGCCTGGAGCAGCCTTTCCCCGGCTAGTCATTCTGATGTTTGTCGCTGACTCTGACGTCTCTGTAGTGGTTAAACATGAGATATAATTCGTCTTGTACAGACCTAACAGGCGATCTTTGGTCTCGTGAATCTATAATTCGTTCCCTGGCCAATAGTTTTGGCAGAAGGCTAAGTGAAGTTTCATATATTTGAGCGCTGAATTTGTATATTTGACTGAATTGTTTGCTTTCTGTTATTAAAGCTTTACTGTATATCTTTTTGTACCTTTTACTTATACTTTTATAATGGCTATTATTGATAAAACTGAAATTCAACAAAAAGAGATAGTTTTGTCATTGTTTTATTTTATTACAAGATCATCTGTAATGTTGTTTATTGCAACATTTGTACCAATGCAATACGCAATACATTGCCTGGAATATGTTTAATATTTTTCAATTTAAACGAAAAGAGGCAGGTGTTTTATATTTAGATTTGTTATAAATATAACCTTACATAGCCTACATGCAGTGAATATAATCAATAGGCTATGCGTTGCCTGAACCACATTTGTGTGCTTATAATGTTTAACCCTTGTGTTATGTTGCGGGTGAATTTGACCCGTTTCGATTTTCAAGTTATTGGAAATACTGGTTAACCTTTGTTTTTTTTCTTGATATTTTGTGACTTTTTCTCAGTTATCATGATGAACATGCATGCAAAGTTTCAACATGCTGATGTGTTTTGACATATACAAACAAAATTACTGTTACTGTTACGTTTGTGATGTTCGCGGGTCAATTTGACCCTCATAGACAGCCATTCAAAAGCAACTGTACAGACACAAAATAAAAACATTTATTTTCTGTATGTAAGGGCACTTCAACTCCAGTTCTAACGTGCAAGTGCATCTAAAAGTGCTCTAACCCTAACCAAACAAATCTTTGTCAGACACAGATAGTAAAATAAGCTCTCATTTCAATATTCAAAATATCTAAAATACCTAGCTTTTAACCAAAATTTTTATGTAGGATCTTCAAAGGCAGCTTTACAGAGCCAATAAATAAATAAAAAACATTTATTTGATGTATGATTTTGTTATGTTTGGTTTCTCACTTCCCAGTGAGTGACTAATGAAACTAGGAAAATAGGTCTTAGGAAACTAGGGAAAGTTAACTTAGGAAAATGAAAAATGTTCATTATACAGCAATTTTTTTTGTTCAGTTACGATGTTCAAAGCATAAAATGTAAAAAAAAAAAAAAAAAAAAGGAAAAAAATATATACGCAAAAAAATCAGTAAACTGTTTATTTTCCAATTTTGTCAAAACAAAACTGTTTTAAAAATGTTTTAAAAACATTTTCATAAATCATGTTTTCAGATATAATGTTTTTGTAATGTTTGACAAATGTTGATATTAAAAGTTTACAGTTTGTATCTAAATCTTTGTTGTTTTTCATAGTGTGATTTTTGAGGAATTGTATTGAATCCAATTAGGGTCAATTTGACCCGGTCCATAAGGGGAGTACACAGAATTCGAACAGAACACAAGTGTTAAAATGTATTTAAATGAAATCGAAAAGAAGCAGAGTGGTGTTTTATAACATATTTCGTTTTATTGTTGCCTAAAATGTACACAACCGGGAGTAGCGGAGCGAGCTGAGTGGCGCATTCAAGAACGCGCTGTTCCAGCAGAATTACTGGACTCGCGTCCTCGGGATCATTCTCCTGAGTCGGACTTTGCGTGGCTACTTGGTATTGAGAAACGCCTAATGCCAGCGCTTGTTTCTTGTGACAAACATGCCGAGAAGCAAGAACAAGATCTGCTGTCTGTCATCCATTGTTGTTTACTATGTCGCTTTCTTCGCGCGAAAATGACGTCGATCGCTTCTTTCCGGCAAACACCACACCTATCAAGTAAGGGTACTGTTGGCGGTGGAAACGCAAGCCGGATCATGCTGTACTGACCCGACCCGTACTGTACTGTACCGTACCGTACGCCTCTGTGGAAACGAGCCATTAGGTGTTATAGAGCCCCTCTATAATGAGTGTGTGCTCCGCCTGGGCGTTGACAGAGTGCTTTGCTGACAGATTCTAGAGTTGGGGGCTGGGCGACACCTAGATTGAACCGCTGCTTCCGTGAGCTCCCTTCTCATGAAGCCAGCTTCACCAGGAGCCCGGTTCAAGTGTCGGCTTGCTGCGCCATTCCTCTCCTATGGACTGGATACGTGCGCCATTCTACTCCAGTGAGTTCCCTTAAAACTGAACCTTGTTGAGTTCCTCCGCACCCCTCCGACATAGGACGTGGCGGAGCGTCCGGTGTTAGGCCTACCACTCGTAAGCAGTGTGGAACCTGTGCTAGGCTGGGGCCCATATGTTGCGATCCCTACGGTGATCCCATATGTGTTTTCTCCACGTTACCTCCCTCCGGGTGGGATGTGGCTTCCGCAGCGTCCCTTCCTTCCAATGTCGGGGAACGCTTTCCCAGTGGTCCTGTAGGAACAGCAGTGACTTCCCTCACCTAAGCCCTGTCCTTCCCCGCCTTAAAATAAGCGGGGGCATCAGGAAGCTTTTGTCTAGGCACTGGAAGGTGGCAGCTTTAGTGGCGTTTTCAATGGTTATCCCCATTCAGTTGACCGTCGACTACGTCCGACGTTATCGACTGAAAGGGAACGTCCTGGTTCCGTATGCAACCCACCATTCCCTGAAGGAGGGGACGGAGGACGTAGTCCCCTTGCCACTAACGCTGGACCACCGCTGACTCGGGGCTACTCTCGGCTCCTCAGCAAAAAAGCAGCTGGTGCGTGCATCTACTTCCGCATTTATACCCGCGCGCGGGGGGCGGGATGTGTGATGCGAATCACGCACGCCAATTACATTGGCTCGTTCAATAGTACTCGAAGGACATTGGCTCTCTGACGCGATCCCCATTCAGTCGACCGTCGACTACGGCCTCCGTTCCCTCCTTCAGGGAATGGTGGGTTGCATACGCAACCAGGACGTTATTGGTACTGATTACTGAAATTTTGGTATTGTGACACTAGTCTGCAGCATGTATAAAATCACATCAATTCATTGGCTGACTGTGTTAGCTCCACCTTCTGAGATGTCACATCACTGTTGCCTCAAAAGGATGCGTCTGTGCCATCAGATTTCTATGAAGGAAGTAATAATAGTCAAAGAAGGTTTGCATTGATCTAGAAGACCCAATCAGGGAGGGAATGTGGGCAGCCACGCCTTCATTTTCAAAAGTCTCCATTTTTGTCCATGTACTGAAACGCAACCCCAGAGTTTACAAACTAAAACGGTGTCTGCAGCGTTTCCATTTCCAAGGGTCAAAAACTCTGGAGTAGTGTTGACCCAGGCGTAACCGCAGCAAAAGTTATACGTTTTAAAACAAAAATGCACTAGTGTTAGGCCGTGTGTCCACCAAAGCGTTTTAGGCAGCTGAAAACGCTAGGCGCTCTGCTGAAAACGCCTAGCTGTGGGCGCTTAAGAGCGTTTTGGCAGCACAGCGTTTTTTTCCGTTGAGACGCTTCGTTGCTATGATACAGAATTTAGATACAGATATTTAGATAAATGATACAGAATTTACTTGTAACTGATTTCGCAGATAATTTGTTTCATACTGAAAATGTATTTTTCATCCATTTTGTTCTGCTGGTTGATATCGTTGTACAGAAAGAATGTTGTGAAGGTTGGTCGGTGTGGTATTAGTCCCGCCCCTCTCCACTGTGATTAGACGGCTGGGTAAAAGTGACAGTGATGAGCGTATCCAAAGTTGAACATTTTTCAACTCTCGGCGACCTGTAAAAACGCCGAGCTCTCAGCGCTTCAGCGTGAAAAAAAACGTCCAGCGCCTCGTTACACACACTTCACACCCCAGTTCATTTTCTGATCTCGTTTCCTTATGAAGTGGACACCTTTCCAATGACTCTCCAGTGACTCTCCAGGAGGCGATGGAGGGGGCAGAGTGAACCAAATGGGGGACTGGGCTGTCTGGCTCAAAGTGAAGATTATGCCAAATGCCTCAGCCCATACCTTGAGAGAAGATTTGCTCTCAGATTCAACTGACATTTGATATGCCCTTCCCTCAGCGAGAGTAGCTTGCTCTGTGACCAAAGAATAATGCCCTGTGCTGATTCCACATCGGGTGCGAACGTATCCCCCACTGGACTTTCTTCATAAACTGTGCCCTAACCTACTGACAAGGCGTCTGTCATAGGCACTTTTATGGGATTGCGTTCTCACGCTAATTTGCCCTGTTTACTAAATCTGGCCCCTAGAGTCAAAAATTGTGGATGTTTCTGAGGTGACCCCAGTTCTTCTTGGGGGAGTCTGGACAACCCGTTAGGGATTCTGCTAAGAGCTGAAGGGGGATCGGCTCACAGTCAGAACAAACTCTTGAGCCCGCCGGGGAAACTTATCGATGACAGCATTCACTGAGTCGCTGAAAAACCCCAACTGAGCAACAGGAGAATCCAGCAGAAAGGACTTCTTTCTCAGGTATCTGTGAGGTTCAACCACAAATGTCTCTCAATCACCACCAACTCTACCATAGAACGACCAGTGGCATGAGCCGTATGCTTAGTTAATCAGAGAAGCAAGTCATTTGCTCGTTTGAGCTCCTTGACTGCCTCAGGAGTTAAGCAAGCCCCTTCATCCTTATCCTTCATGACATCAGCTTGGTACATCTGCAATACTGCTATAGTATGCAGCGCCGTACCCGCCAGATTATCAGCCATAAAGGATTTACCAATCAGTAGAAAGAACATAATTTACAACCAAAAGACAAGAAAGCTTCCAGTCTTTGGCATAGTTTCTCGTGTAAACTCCACAGAGAAATACACTTCAAACAGTCCGGCGAGAACAAGAAAAAAATGGAGAAATCCTTCTTCTCATTCTCTATAGTCTCTACAGCCTCAAGCTCATCATCAGATCCCCAGGATCCTGGGTCATGTCACGCCTCAGAGCCGCAGAACTAGTGTGACAAAAGACGGCGGATTTTCCACTTTTTTCTCATTTACATTGATTATTTAGCCTAATACCAAAAATATTGAAACAAAAACTGTTCAGTTGCTTCAGTGTTTTATTTAAAGAGATTTGTAAACACAGCTTACCTCTTCCTAGTTTTTGTCCTTGGTGAAGTTCATCTCTGTGCACTTTAAAAACCAGCAACTCTGACTGAAAGCCTGGAGTGCATGAAGATTCCTCCGCAGATTCACACAAAAGGACCTAATTTGAAACATATACAATTTTGTAACATTAACAAATTTAGAAATGTACATGTTCTTCCAGCACAACAGCAGCGTATGTGAGCTAAACTGTGGATCATTTTCCATTGTTTTGCCACAAGATGTATTAAATGACTACATCATTCAAATTACATTAATTCTTTTCTCAGTCAACCCGGATTGTGTTGGAGGATTATATGTTTGCTAGGAGCATTTTGTTTTGTAAACAAATAAACTTTTTTTTGACAGATGAAGCATCATGTCTAGGAAAACTTTCCAATAAAATTTCAATTAATTAGATGCTTCATATGTAAAATTGCGCATTATTGGTGCAGAAACTGAAGATATTTTTATGTATCTGTAAATAAAGCACCACAATCACACACTGGTTACGTGTCCTATTGACTTAACAAAAGTCTTAAAAACACTCGAATCCATATAACGAACGGAAAAGGCAGAAGCCTGTTAGTTTTGATAAAATCAACCCCTGCAAAATAGAAGCGACTTATAATGTAAAAATAACAGTGGCGGCACCAACAATGGCACCAACAATGCAGACATCATTTTATTTTTCTCTCTTAAACCTTTGGTATTGATTTTTGGTGGATTTTAAGAAGTTCAGCTTTTTAATACTAGCTCTAAACTTCATTAAACATATTAAAGAAAGTGCATTTATAATGTCAAATAAAATCAGCTTCTCAAGAAATTAAGATATATATATATATATATATATATATATATATATATATATATATTCTCTGAACATGATGAGCACTATCAGACACTAATAAAAATAACCAAAGGTTTGGAACGTGTCCTGGATAAAATCCTACCTTACAGAGTAAAATAATAACTCCCAATCTCCCAATCTTCATTGTCTCCATTGGAAACAAAAGGTCTTGAAATGTCCTTCAGGTACTAATTCCTAGTTGGCTTATAAGATCTCAATGCTATATAGTTGCTTGAGTTGCGGGGGTTGGGGGGAGGTGTGTGTGTGTGTGTGTGGGGGGGGGGGGGGGGGGGGGGTCTATTTCGTTTGCTGGTCGTTGGGTATAGTTCCTGTTTTGAGAGTGAATGGTGTCAGGTTAAAATGCTCAAAATGTAAAAACTGCTCAAAAAAGTGAGTTGTTGAAAAACAAAAAAGTTTAAACTCAAAATTTAAACTACCTGCATTTGTCAGTGTATGTAAGGTCCAGTATATCAGTATTTCACAATTTAGAGCAGTATTTTAATAACTTGACTGGAGCCAAAGAGTTCTGTACTCTCTAAAGAAAGCTGTATCTGTTAACATTATAACATCGAGGTCAGTTTCTAGGCTAACACACTTTCAGCTATAAGCCGGGTGAAAATATTCCCACAGAGTGATTTTTTAAAGTACTTTTTAACAGTGTTGTACTAATGGTGACAAAGCAGAAAAAAGAAGAATATTTGCAGGAGTAAAACCTTTACATTATTATACATAATTTAACGTTACAAGCCTATATGCAAAAGATTCTGGTCAAAATAGACTCTTTTTTTATTTTCCTGTCAAAGCTGTTTTGAAACAGTCTGTATTAAAGTGCTATACAAATAAAGGTGACTTGACTTTTTTTTTTTTAAATTGCTAGCAAGACTCATTCAATACTTAAGTAATATTTTCAAAAATCTTTAGCAGTCTGCATTACCACCCTGATATGATCTTAGCCCAAACTGTTATTCTCATCTTTTTTTTCAACTGCTACCAGTCAAAGCTGAAGCCACTGTCAAAACTCAGTGAAACAGAAGTCTGTGAGGACTAAACAGTGAATCATTTTTCATTTCATTTAATGACGGCATCTTCTAAAATCAATAAACCTAAAAATTCCTATACTGTATGTGCATCACATTTGTCAAACGTTAACACACTACTTTCCAAACTGATTAAACACAAGCGAAATAGAATGATAGAACATTTTGTGCATTTCTGCAGTATCTTAGCAGTAACCGTAGCAGTAAAATATTTACAATAAAATGAACAATCATTCCAAACACTGCAATTTCAGCTGAAAGCCTACTCAAACTGTCATGTTTTAGTCTTGTCTTCTTCTACTACCACTTTTTTCGAAGTACCATTTTCTCTTAGTACACAAAACCAAACTGATCACACTAGTCACTCTTTTAAAACCTCATGCTTATCTCTTGCACTCGATCCGGCTCTGTGTTCACAAATTGCAAACGCTGTCTCACGCACACAAGAGGTGTCAGTGAGGTCAGCAGAGTGTGTTTACCTGTGGTCTGTCTGGGTCCTAATGCCCCAGTATAGCGATGGGAACACTATGCTGTAAAAAGCGTCCTTTGGATGAACATCAAACCGAGGCCCTTATTATCCACATATGGGGCTTTTGCACCAGGTTATAGTCCCCCGAGAACTAAATTCCCCCTATAGTGCCATTTTCCTGGTTGCATTCACACCGCCAGTAGGAACTGAAGTGACATGAGCCGGCAGAAAGCAACAGCGCAGCATTCAACGATGTCAACAACTGGAGGATGGAGGACACTATGATTAGAGCTGTGCTTTTGTTGTGGGTTTTGTGATAACAGAGATGGAATGTAGACGTATAAGTTATGCAATGGAAAGAGCAAAAGGAGGGCCATAAGACGAAATCTCCAGCAATCTTGTATTGATATTATTACTGTTATTATTATTAGTAGTAGTATGGTTGTTTGTATTTTTCATTAAAGGGGTGGTTGATCATGATTTCATTTTTCTAACTGTAGTTAGTGTGTAATGTTGCTGTTTGAGCATAAACAACATCTGCAAAGTTACGACACTCAAAGATCAAAGCAAAGGGAAAGATTTGCTTTGAAAGAAATAGTTTTTTAAGGACTACAACAAACGGCTGGTGGAACTACAGTAGGCTACGTAACACAAATTTAATAGCATGTCACTCTGTAGGCATCTTACAACAGTTCCCACACAAGCGATTTTATAGATTATCATGACAGAATATGCTAATTGAAGACACTCAGGGGACAACAGAGACTAGTTTTACATATTGTAAAAATGGGTATTATACCACCCCTTTATTATTATGTAAACAGGATGGAATGAGAGGCATGTAGCCAATGACAAAAAGGAAAAAAACTTTCATTTTCATTCAGCACTTTGTGCTTGATCCCCTAAATAGTGCTGTCTATTGCACATGTTTATTGCCCAGTGGGGGCATTTACTGTTCATGAACTGATCACTGCCTGAGGAAACAGCTCTTCTTGATTCTGGCTGTTCTGGTGCTGATTGGTCTGTAGCGCCGGCCAAACGGAAACAGTTTAAAGAGGAAGTGGGGTGGATATGAGGGATTGTTATGGATATGGGGTGGATATGAGGTCTGTTATTCGCATATCTCGCGAACCGTTAGTCCAATGGATTTCAAACTTGACAGGTGTCTTGCTACGGGCACGAGTAAGTGCAGTGCCGAGATTGACGTTGTTTGGATTAGAAATGCAAAAAATTTAATTGTCACACAGTTATGCAATTTACAGTAGTAATATCTCTAGCAGGAGGTGGCTGCTGGAAATGGTCAGGGCAAGGATGTCAGGTTTTGGTGAAGGGATGAGGCGAGGACTCAAACACAGAGGTCAATAGGCTTTTAGTAATTAAATAAAAGCTTCCTCATAGTGTAAAACAGACTGGAAAAGCACTAGGCAGGACAGAAACAGCAGGACATGAGGGATTCGCTCGATAAGAAACTGGCACAGGACTGAGAAGTAGCAGCAATGACAGAAGCCGCAGCAATAACAGCAGCAATAACCGTAGCAGCAGCAGCAATTACTACAGCCGCAAAAATAACAGTAGCCGCAGCAATAACAGCAGCAGCAGCAATAACAGCAGCAGCCACAGCAATAACAGCAGCCACAGCAATAACAGCAGCCACAGCAATAACAGCAGCAGCCGCAGTAATAACAGCAGTAGCAATAACAGCAGCAGCAGCAGCAATAACAGCAGCCGCAACAGCAGCAATAACAGCAGCCACGACAATAACAGCAGCCGCAGCAATAGCAGCAATAACCGCAGCAGCAGCAGCAATAACCGCAGCAGCAATAACTACAGCCGCAGCAATAACAGCAGCCGCAGCAACAATAACAGCAGTCGCAACAGAGCAGCCACAGCAATAACAGCAGCCGCAGCAATAACTACAGCCGCAGCAATAACAGCAGCCGCAGCAGCAATAACAGCAGCAACAATAACAGCAGTCGCAACAGAGCAGCCACAGCAATAACAGCAGCCGCAGCAATAGCAGCAATAACAGCAGTCGCAACAGAGCAGCCGCAGCAATAGCAGCAAAAACAGCAGCAGCAATAACAGCAGCCGCAACAGCAGCAATAACAGCAGCCACGACAATAACAGCAGCCACAGCAATAACAGCAGCCGCAGCAATAACAGCAGCCGCAGCAATAACAGCAGCCACGACAATAACAGCAGCCCCAGCAATAACAGCAGCCGCAGCAATAGCAGCAATAACCGCAGCAGCAGCAGCAATAACCGCAGCAGCAGCAGCAATAACTACAGCCGCAGCAATAACAGCAGCCGCAGCAACAATAACAGCAGTCGCAACAGAGCAGCCACAGCAATAACAGCAGCCGCAGCAATAGCAGCAGCAGCAATAACAGCAGTCGCAACAGAGCAGCCGCAGCAATAGCAGCAAAAACAGCAGCAGCAATAACAGCAGCCACAACAGCAGCAATAACAGCAGCCACGACAATAACAGCAGCCGCAGCAGCCGCAGCAATAGCAGTAATAACAGCAGCAGCAGCAGCCACACACTATTAACAGCAGCAGCAATAGCTGCAATATCAGTAATAACAGCAGCCGCAGCAGTAGCAACAGCAGCAATAACAGTAGCAGCAATAACAGCAGCCGCAGCAGTAGCAACAGCAGCGATGACAGCAGCCGCAATAACAGCAGCCGCAGCAGCAATAACAGCAGCAGCAGCAGCAGCAATAACAGCAACCGCAGCAATAACAGCAGCAGCAATATCATCAGCCGCACCAATAACAGAGGCAGCAGGAGTAATAACTGCAGCAGCAATAACAGCAGCCGCAATAACAGCAGCAGCAATGACAGAAGCCGCAGCAATAACAGCAGCAATAACCGTAGCAGCAGCAGCAATTACTACAGCCGCAAAAATAACAGTAGCCGCAGCAATAACAGCAGCAGCAGCAATAACAGCAGCAGCCACAGCAATAACAGCAGCCACAGCAATAACAGCAGCCACAGCAATAACAGCAGCCACAGCAATAACAGCAGCAGCCGCAGTAATAACAGCAGTAGCAATAACAGCAGCAGCAGCAGCAATAACTACAGCCACAGCTATAACAGTAGCCGCAGCAGCAATAACCGCAGCATCAGCAGCAATAAAAGCAGCAGCAATAACGGCAGCAGCAATAATAGCAACCGCAGCAATAACATCAGCCGCACCAATAACAGCAGCAGCAATAATAGCAGCAGCAGCAGGAGCAATAACATCAGCCCACCAATAACGGCAGCAGCAATAATAGCAGCAGCAGCAGCAGCAATAACACCAGCCGCAGCAATAACAGTAGCCGCACCAATAACAGCAGCAGCAGCAATAACAGAAATAACAACAGTCGCACCAATAACAGCAGCAATAACAGCAGCAGAAGCAATAACAGCAGCCGCAGCAATAACTGCAGCCGCAGCAGCAATAACAACAGCCGCATTAACAGCAGCCGCAGCAATAACAGCAGCCGCAGCAATAACAGCAGCCGCAGCAATAACTGCAGCCGCAGCAGCAATAACAACAGCCACAATAACAGCAGCCGCAGCAATAACAGCAGCCGCAGCAATAACTGCAGCCGCAGCAGCAATAACAACAATAACAGCAGCCGCACCAATAACAGCAGCAGCAGCAATAACAGCAGCCACAATGACAGCAGCCGCAGCAATAGCAGTAGCAGCAGGCGCACCAATAA
The DNA here is from genome assembly GCA_029959095.1 of Rhinichthys osculus. Lineage (NCBI taxonomy): Eukaryota > Metazoa > Chordata > Actinopteri > Cypriniformes > Leuciscidae > Rhinichthys > Rhinichthys osculus. Next base: position 1,527,686 of record JARWKJ010000003.1, read on the forward strand.
CAGCAGCCGCAGCAATAACAGCAGCAGCAATAACAGCATCAGCAATAACAGCAGAATATATTCTACAGAATTGGTTCAGTTGGAGTTGGAAACATCTTGAAAAAAATGTGTCTTTTTCCACTGGGTACCACAAGACAGAATGCGAGAACAAAAGAAATATATATATTTTCTTTCTTGTGGTACCCTGACACACCTGTATGTGGCTCATTATGCTGGTCATTGTCTTCTCAGGTGTGAATCAGAGCATTCACGCCCCCACACATATTGCCTTTCCAAACAAAAAGTGTCTTACAAAATATAAATCAATCTATTGTTTTATGTGAATGATTAGGAGGGTGATTTTCAGACCATTTTAAAGCAAAAACTCTAGGCGACAACATCCATTAGTCAAAAGTCTTGTGGACACATATTTAATATGTGTTTTGTGGCCTTATTTCAGAAACTTTAAGTTTTATTTTTTTCAATAACCATGCATAAACAATATTCTCTCAAAAATACAAACATGTACATACATGTTGCTCCCATATTATGGTAGCTCTGTTTGTGCTGAATAGAGTGTAATGACAACTTTGCCATTAATATGTTTATGAGCAACTGAAAAAAGCAGAAATGTCAGGGCATGTCAAAACATCTCAAGGACCCCAAAAAACACCTCAGACCCCAGAGGGTTAAGATCACTTGGATTAATTGTTGGTCAAATGTATTCAAATGATAAACAACAGATGCAAATTAGAAAGTTTAATCTTCATAACATTATGAAAACAATTGCTATTGCTTTACAAGAAAGGTAAATAAAAATTAAACTTGTAAAAAAAAAAAAGTTAAAACATTACGTTGTAATTTTAAATCTTGTAATACGTCAACAGAAAATATTCCTAAATTTTTGAAAACCAACAGTAGAAAAGCCAAAAACTATAGTATAAACCATCTGGCTGTATTATCCTTTAGATAACAATGATTACAGCAATATTAAGATGACAGATATAATAAATGTAAAAAGATTTTCAGCAAATGTAAAAAAAAAAAAAAAAAAAAAAAAAAAAAGATTATTTATGAATAAATGATTAATCAGTTATAAAGTAATTATATTCATTCATTCATTCATTCATTCATTCATTCCATTTATATGACCTTATAAATGTAATGAATGAATGAATGAATGAATGAATGAATGAATTATTAATAAACATCATCAGGGAGTGCTGTCATTTATGTCCTCTAATTCAATTATAAAATAAACTTTACTTCTTCACAGCAGAAGTGGGCAAAAAGTTGATGAATGTATCATTGCAGACAGAACATACTGGTTTTTATTCGGCAATAAGTGTTGTCACGGTCAGCACATTTCACTGATTCTCCTTCGCAGTCACACACAGTTGCTTGAATGGTGCTTTCCTGATCCAACCCACCCTGATCAATAACTTTCAGGACAACATTGTAGTCACCCTGCTCCAATGCAGTCTTTGGTATCAGAAAGACACCCGTTGCTAAAATGGGCACATTATAATAGTTAGACATGTATAGCGAGACAGCAAGATATTTTAATGCGTAACATATGAAAAATAAGATTAATTTATCTTTAAAACATTAGTAATTGCTCACTTGTGCCATTCATCGAGGTGGACCAATTTTTACTGGTTTCTCCGTGGGTCTCAACTCTAAAAGGACCAGCGAAAGGAGGTCCATCTTTGTCCGATATAGAGAGAAGCACTGGGGCTGAACCACGATTGCACATTCGTATATTCCTTTCATTGATGACAGGAGCGTTGTCATTTACATCCTCCAATTCAAAAACCAGGGTTCCTGTGCCAATTGCTGGAGCGTCACCTGCACACAAGCACAGACATCAGAAAAAGGCCAGCAAGGATTATCCTCTTAAAAAAAGAAACACAAATTACCATCATTATCCAACGCCAAAATGATAGCTCTGTATTTGCCATCTTTGACTAAGGGAGATTCTCTATCCATGAGGCTCTTGACTTTAATAACTCCAGTGTCTGGAGTAACACTCAGCCAGCCGGCAGGATCACTGCCAATCTTATACCTGGAAGGAACCAAACAGGTTAAAACTAGAAATGTTCAGCAAGAACAACTTAAGTCTGGCCTGGAATTTTAAAAACATTTGAAGTTCGAAGGATATACAGGCATGCTATGCTTTGAATTCTGCGTATGAAGATTTGACATTGGAAGGGATTTAGGCCTTAATAGGTAGACAGTTGCTAAGGTGGTTCTCAGTGGTTAATATTGCAAGTGAGGGTGTTTGACAAAAAAAAAAAAAAAAAATCATTAAAAGTCCATCATTGGAAGACTGTGTGATTTTTATTGTTCTACGAGATCTGAATCTCTAGAGAAATCAGTCAGAATTTTAAAATTGAATAAAACTTTAGTGGTTTGATTGTCTTTGAGGGGAAACAATGATTTTCAACATTTCTTACGTGATCTTCTGTGCTTTTGCAGTGTCTGGATCAGTGGCTTTATAAGTAACCAAGTCACTATCAACTGGTGCATTTTCAGGTTTGAAGATAACCCTCTCCTTTGGATTAAACTCCGGAGGCTCATTCACATCTTCTACATTCACCGTGACTGTGGCAGTGGAAGTGGCCAAAGAACCAACGAATGGATCATCGTTCTCAACAATCACAGACAGAATGAATTGCTTGTTCTTCTCAAAGTCCAGGGGCTGAATGGGAAAGAAAGTGTCTTTTACTAAAGGAACATGATCACAACCAATTGCCTGTGGAAACACATGAGCAACACACAGTACCTTTACAGTGGTGATGATGCCCTCTAGCTGGCTGGGTCCAGTACTGACACTGAAAAACCCACTCTTGTCACCATCAATAATCTTATATTTGGTTGACCAGGCAGGAGATCCCTCTTCATCTCCATCAGTAACTGTAAGTCTGGCCACTTCAGCCTCTACTTTATTCTCTGGGACAGATACAGTGACCTAAAACAAAGATGTATGGTGTAAATAAGTATTAAGTTAAAATGCTTATTATAACACTGAATGTATTAATATATATTACCGAGGTTTGCACAAACTGAGGTGCGTTATCATTGCTGTCAGTCACATTAATAACAGCTGTGCCGGTGGTTACATAACCTCTTCCATTCAGGTCAGTCGCCGTAATTAACACAGTATATTTGGACCATTTCTGAAAGAGAAGATGTTTTCAGGTGAGATTGTTTACATGAAATATTCTTCGCCAATGCGAGATCCATTCATCATTTCTCACCTCTCTGTCCAAGCCTAAAGCATTCACACGAATTCCTCCGGTAACAGAGTTGATCATAAACAGGTCTGGTTTTGGCAATTCTGGATCTTGCTTGACGATTGCGTAACTGACTATACCATTGTAAGTCTCTGGATCATCTGCATCAGTGGCTGTGACTGTCATAAACTCATGACCTTCAGTGAGAGAAGAATAAAGACTGATTCAGTGGTAAAACTGAAGAGGCATTTGAAAAATATAAAACTGCTAAAAACCATTTCATTGAGAAACTGCATCATACACCTACCTATAACAGAAGCTTCAGGAACATTTCCATTGAATGGATTTTGTGTAAAAACAGGCTTATTATCATTTTGGTCCAGCACATTTACAATAATTTCCATTGGCGTTTCCGCAACATCCACACCAACTGCAACAGCATAAGCCATAAGCTAAAGAGAGAAGAAGACAGGCATATTAAGAGACAAATATCTGAGGTTGTTTGAAAACAAATAGATTAGAGTTGTATTTTTTATTCCATGTCTGTTATCTTTTCTATTCTATTCTATTTCACGGGGCCTGAATCTTTATACCTTTTTATTTTAACTTTTAAAGTATTAAGTACGAGCAGACAATCCATTGCTGAAATGCACTAATAATCATCTTACTCTGTATGAAGCTTTTCTTTCTCTGTCGAGTGGCCGAGTCACAAACAGATTCCCTGTTAATCTTTCTATAGTAAAAGTCCCCTTAGGATCCAGATCCGCTCCTTCACCTGTGATACTGTAGTGCATCTGAACGCACCTAAAACGGTCCGACTTTATCTAAATACAGAAAGAAATAAGATTCAATAACAAAAGATGTCAATAACAGACAAACCTCTCTCGATCATCTAATTTTGAACTTTCCCTTCATGACTTTCTCTCACCCGGACCAGTTTCTCTGGGAAAGGACCTCTGCTATCCTCAGGTACATTGAATGGAGGAATAACCCAACCTCTCTTTGCTCTCTTCAGACCCGTTGAAGACTTTGGAAACATCAGAACCAGATCGTCAGAGGGAGATTCCATCTGAAAATGTCAGTAAAAGACACTGAGCAACAAAACATTTTTATTTACACAATCCATCAAATATTTGGATAATTGGATCTTTAGAATCATCTTTATTGCCAAGTTTAACACACACAAGGAATTTGTCTTCATGACAGAAGCTTTCAGTGCACAGACAGAAAGACAGTGACAAGACAGATAATAAAACTAAAATAAGTGAATAAAAATAATATATATATAAATCAGTGCTGTCAGCGTTAACACGTCAAAAGCATGCGAATCATTTCAAAATCCTTAACACATTCAAATGATTTAATGCAATTTACAAAAAATAACTGACAAAAGTATGTGAAGCTGCGTCATTAAAGTCATTTTCGTCACACAGTTAGATCACACTGCGCATCTACGAGTATCTGTAACCCTGGTAGGGGGAAATTTCTATTCTAACTCTTTATCCCGATTCTGCATCTCTGTTTGCAATCAGATCATTTTAAGCTGTTAAACTCTGTGAAAGTCTTCAGTGGTCCAGTAATCAAATTCATTCAAACATTCAGTCCAAAACACTAATGTAAAGAAGGCCAGGCTGATTACACCAGAGATATCAGAGAGAATACAGACTTGCATTTTTAGTGTATCATTAATTCCAGTGTGAGCTTTGCTTTAAAACACGAGCTCTGTCATATTCTGTTATTGTTTCTGAAGAGCGCAGTTTAGGTGTCGTACAGGAATCGTACAGTAAGCGCATGAGAGTCTGTTATATTGATGCACAAAAAACAAACCGTGTGTGTTCTCGATCACTGACCGCATGCTGCATTTATGTACAGACACATTTCAGTTTACACACACACTCAGGATAATGTTTGATTTGTCATGTTTACATTGCTGTGTTTAGTATTATATGGTTATACAGTCAAGAAAGTTGATTTAGGAGTTTTTATTAGCTTCTCCATTCACTCATTTAAAATTAAAACAAACTCTTTGCTGTTGCTCTGTACACACTATACATTGTGAATTCTTTAAAGTTCCTCTTTTTCTGTAATGTTTTTTTATGGGTGCTTTGGTGTGCATATTTCTTTTATAAAATAGAATTATATGGACTTCTTATATGATTTGGTTATTTGGTGTCCCTTTGGAGTCTCCAAGGGTCCTTGAAGCTTGCAGAAAATAGTGTGAGAATCACCCTTTAATCTGATTGTTTACTTTGCTGGATATAGCACATAATTACAAAATGAATGTTAAACAAGATAAATGGCATATGCTTCATTTCACGATAAGTGTGTGATTAATTTGATTAAAAATAGAAAATAGACAGGTGTTATGTACAAATGTGAGGAAATGTGAATAAAAGGTATTATATGCTTAATAAATATAAGTATAAATAGTGTTGTGTATTGCACATGTTTATTGCCCAGTGGGGGCATTTACTGTTCATGAACTGATCACTGCCTGAGGAAATATCTTTTCTTGATTCTGGCTGTTCTGGTGCTCACTGGTCTGTAGCGCCGGCCAGACGGAAACAGTTCAAAGAGGAAGTGGGGTGGATGTGAGGGATCCAAAGTGATTTTGCCAGCCCTTTTACTCACTCTGGATGAGTGCAGTTCTTGGAGAGTGGGAAGGGGTGTACCGATGATTCTCCCGGCTGTGCGGACTATCCTCTGTAGTCTTCTGAGGTCTGATTTGGTAGCTGAGCTGAACCAGACAGTTAAAGAAGTGCAGAGGACAGACTCTATGGGCCCTATCATACACCCGGCTAATTTCAGCCCGATGCAGTTATCATTTTCTCCTCCAGGGCCACGTTGTTTAAATAGCAAATGCATTTGTGCCCATCTATTCGCCCATGGGCTGCTGGTCTGAAAACGAGGTGTGTTCAGGCGCATTGTTGGCGCGTTGCTATTTTGAGGCAACTTAAATAGACTGAACCATTGACCAATTGAAACCTGGTCTAAAGTCAATGGCGCAGTATTTTTTTGTTATTTAAAGAGCACATTAGTAATATGACACTATAGCTGGGTCCACAACGCACTTACACTCTGCTTATTACACACACACGCAGCAGCACACAAACATGCCAAATATTAAAAATAAAAGGATTACAATGTAAAAGATTATTATTGTGTACATAAAGATATGGTGTAATGCGGCTTGTCCCCTAGATGGTCTGCCTGCACGCTTTAACCATGAATGAAGATGTCCGAAGGCGCATGGGCGTGGTGCCCATAGTCCAAAAGATGCGTGAAGCCCGACTCTGCTGGTATGGCCATGTCATCAGAAGTGGCGATGAGACAACGGTGAAAACGGCCGCGTGGCCGGCCGAAAAAGTGGTGGCTCGATCGTCTGGCGGAGGATATGCGCGCAGTAAACATCACCACTGAAGATGCCCTGGATCGAGCCAAGTGGCGAAAAGCATGCAAGCAAGCGGACCCTATATAAATATGGGATACCCGCTAGGACAGAGAGAGAGGGGGAGATGAGACTCTGATTGGTTTATTTCATGGGTACCCATTACTCATTAAGAGAATAGAGACAACCCTTTTAGACAATGCGCCAGGTGCACTGACCATTTTTCCCATCGTTAAACTAGCAAAAGTGGATTCGGACACTCCCTAAGTGAACTTCCGCCATGAGCTTCGGACCATGCGCTTAGATCGTTAAAATAGGGCCCAACGACTGCAGAGTAGAACTGCAGAATCAGGTCGAACTTCCTCAGGTCATCTGCAAACTTCAGGAGCTTTACTGAGGGGTATTTGGTGCTGCAGTCATTGGTGTACAGGGAGACGAGCAGTGGGGACACATCCCTGGTGCCAGTACTGATTCTACAGGTGTTTTGAATTTTCCCAGTCTCACTAGCTAGCTGTCAGAAAGCTGGTGATTCATTGACATATTGAGCTAGAAAGAGAGAACTGGGTTAATTTGGTCTGAAGGATATCTGGGATGAAGGTGTTGAAAGCCGAGCTGAAGTCCACAAATAGGTTCCCCACAGTCCTCACAAGTCCCCGGTCTGTTAAAATGTTGCCGGATGTAGTGCAGTCCCATGTTAACTGCATCATCCACAGACCCGTTGGCTCGATAAGAGAAAAACTGAAGAGGGTCCAGCAAGGGTTCTGTGATGTCCTTTAGGTAGGCCAACACCAGTCTTTAAAATGAATTCATGACCACACACGTTAAAACAACTGGTCTGTAGTCATTCAGTCCTGTGATTTTGGAATTTATTTGGGATGGGGATGATGGTGGGACATTTGAAGCTGGAAGAGACTTTGAACAGCTCCAGTGATCTGGTGTAGATCTTTGTAAAGATATGGGCCAGCTGGTCAGCACAGGATTCCAGACAAGCTGGTGAAACACCTGTTCATCATATAAAGTAATTTTATTGTTTCAGAAAATGTGGACTAATCTCTTCATGAACTTTTTAAAGCAACATAGTGGTAGTTGCATGGACTGTCAATGGAGGGACATAAAGCTCTCAGATTTAATTTAAGATATATATTTTCTTGTGTTTCGTTTTACAGGATTGGAACTACATGAGGGTGAGTAACTTGACTTTTTTTTTGGGTGAATAACCATTTACTAGTTGTCATAGTTTATCAAGCACATTTTCTATCCATTTTCTATAGCCAGGAAGAAGACAAGGAGTGGTGGAAGGGTAGGGATGCAAAACAGAGGAAGAGATAGAAGAGCCAAATAACATAGGCACATTTCCGACTCAATAAAGGCCACTATTGTGGACCATGTTTTCAATCATGGCCTTACGGTAACGCTGGGTGAACTCAGAAATGAGGGAGAGCTGGATCCAAACGCAGAGTAAGATTTAATGCAAATAAGAGTAAAAAAAAATAAAAAATACCACCAGAGAACAAGAGGCGCAGAACTGAGAACACCAAGCAAACAGCCATACAAGAACAAGACCTGACAATCAATACAGGAAACACTGAGGTTTATATACACAAGATAACAAGAAGCTAATGAGAAACAGGTGTGAGTAATGAATCACTATGGCAACAAACAAGGCAGCAATGGAAACAATAGCAAATAGGACAGGCTTGCACTGCACTGACAGCGGTCTCTGGAAGGAACTTGTTTATACCTGTGGAGAGGAGATGTTCATGGCCGTGTTCATGTGATGGTCCTCATGATGATGATGGACTCGCTCAACTCTGACAGAGACCGTGTGCTTCTTTCCACTGGAGTCCCAAGCGTCCACAGAAAACACCTTGTGGCTTTCATGAAGAGTCACTTGTCTCTTCAGTGTTACGGTCCCATCCGTGTCCACATCAAAACCCCTGTCAGCGGACTGGAAGAGCGTTCTTGTTCTTCCATCGCATGCATTAAAAATTACTATCAGAAAAAGAGATAAAAAAAATAAAGAAAACGCTGTGTCAGTAGCTGATACTATGGAAACACCCTCCAGGTGTAACAATGGTCTGAAATAGTGTTGTCAAAAGTACTAATAGGTCACCTTTGCAATAAGTCAGGGAATCAGGGTTAGCAAGTCAATAATTTATTTTTTAAAACATAATGATACCAACCTTATCACACATAAGGGTCAATCCAGTACCCACTGATAGGCCGTGATCTCGGCTTCATTGTTTATAAAGGGAGCACTCTTTGCTCGCTTCATGTATATAACCCATTCATAATTTGAATAAAAGTTTGAATAAAAGTGCAACACTGCAAAGTTTTAGGAGTGATAACTGTATTAAAATGCAGGACTGAATCTGAAATTATGATGTTTGACATTGTGATAACCATAGCAAAGAACAGGACAAAAAAAAACAACAACTGATAATTCAAAATAAATCTGTGCATAATCTTCCAGTAAGTGCAATAGACCTGCCACTCTTTGTTTTTAATTATATTACTATCTTTTATTTGATTTTTAAAGAAATTCTTACTTATTTGAACAATAGTTAAAGGCTACATGCTAATGTTTTAATGTATCATTTACTTACAATTAAATTATACATTAAAACATTAGCATGTAGCCTTCAACTATAGTACTTACAATTATTAATATCATTAATAAATTAACTAATTTATTTGTAATATTTTAATTTTCAAATAGTTAAATAAAGCAACTATTAAAATAAAATAGTTACAATAGTTATTGCTATGGTTAAAAAACTAGTCCCGAGAACTGTAAAAGTTTGCTGTTATTGGTCCTTAATGTTGAAATTTTGGTATCATGACACTAGTCTGCAGCATGTATAAAATCACACCAATTCATTGGCTGACTGTGTTAGCGCCACCTTCTGAGATGTCACATCACTGTTGCCTCAAAAGGATGCATCTGTGCCATCAGATTTCTATGAAGGAAGTCATAGCAGTCAGAGAAGGATTTGCATTGATCTAGAAGACCCAATCAGGGAGCGAATGTGTGCAGCCACCCCTTCATTTTCAAAAGTCTCCATTTTCGTCCATCTACTGAAACGCAACCCCAGAGTTTTCAAACTAAAACGGTGTCTGCAGCGTTTCCATTTCCAAGGGTCAAAAACTCTGGAGTAGTGTTTACCCAGGCGTAACCGCAGCAAAAGTTATACGTTTAAAAAAAAAAATGCACTAGTGTTAGCCTAAGGCTACATAAACAATAACATGGAGACAGACCTGCAAGTTTAGCTTTTTAGCAGCCATTGTGCAGTTAAACTCTGCATTTTATAATACTGCAGCTGCCTACATGTGTTACAGGTCTGCCAGGTTCCTGCACTTACTAATCACGCCGCACTGCCTATCACACACACTCCCTCTCTTGAGCACTGATCTCACACACACACACACACACACACACACACACACACACACACACACCTGTACCTCATCATCACCTCCACTATATAAGCACACACTTCACCCCAGTTCATTGTCTGATCTCGTTTCCTTATGAAGTTGGCACCTCTCCAGTGACTCTCCAGGAGGCGATGGAGGGGGCAGAGTGAACCAAATGGGGGACTGGGCTGTCTAACTCAAAGTGAAGATTATGCCAATTGCCTCAGCCCATTCCTTGAGAGAAGATTTGCTCTCAGATTCAACTGACATTTGATATGGCCTTACCTCAGCGAGAGTAGCTTGCGCTGTGCCCAAAGAATAATGCACTGTGCTGATTCCACATCGGGCGCGAACGTATCCCCCCCTGGACTTTCTTCATAAACTGTGCCCCAACCTACTGACAAAGCATCTGTCATAGGCGCTTTTATGGGATTGCGTTCTCACGCAAATTTGCCCTATTTACTAAATCTGGCCCCTAGAGTAAAAAATTGGGGATGTTTCTGAGCTAAAACCGGAGCCTCCTGAATGCTGACCATCGTGAGGACTCCATTTAATGGATATTTCACCCATTTTATCAGGATCAGGAACGGCTCATCTGCAATGCAGGTCAGGAAGTCGTAGCTACCAGCTATAGGTACAGGCGCTTAAGAGGGTGTGAATACTCAATCTAGTTCTTCTTGGGGGAGTCCAGACACCTTCTCTGCTCCCCTTAAGGATGCTCCTGAGAGCTGAAGCGGGATCAGCTCACAGGCAGAACAAACTCTTGAGCCCGCCGGGGAAACTTATCGATGACAGCATTCAACTTCGCTGAAAAGCCCCAACTGAGCAACAGGATAATCCAGCAGAAAGGACTTCTTTCTCGGGTATCTGTGAGGTTCAACCACTAATGTCTCTCAGACACCACTTGTCACGGGATGGAAAACAGTGAAGCGAGGATTCAAGTGCTGGATGAAGGATATTTATTAAGTAAATAAACAAAACAAAACTACAAACAAAAACTCCCCATGGGGGAAAACGAGACAGGCATCTGGCAGGAAACATGAAACACAAGGAATCATAGACAACGAACCAGCACAGGACTGCAAACACAGGGAGATTAAATAGGAAGCAAACAAAAGAGGGTAACGAGGAAAGCAGGTGGGGCAAATTAATCAATAATCAGGTAACAAGATGGGAGGGGCTGGACAATAGACAGGAGAGCACATGGCACAAGGAATTACAAGACAAAGCCAAGTGCTCACAACAAACCAGACTAAACACAAACACATGACAAGCCGGGAATGTCAGAGCTCTGTCACCAAACCAAATGTAAACCAGACAGAAGTAACAGAATGTCTCAGGTTACGACTGTAACCATAGTTCCCTGAGACAGGGAACGAGACGATGCGTCGATGACGCTTTGGGAACGCTTCCAGCGCGAATGTGTCTGAAGCATCTATGTCAACTAGTCTAATGGATGGAATGAAAGTCACAGGTGGGTGACGTCATGACCAGGAAGAGAGCGCATCCGGTGCAACCGGCATTAGCTTCGAAAATTGCCGAAGCAAGTCGATCACAGGGATGCAGGAAGTATTGCAGGGCGACGCATCATCTCGTTCCCTGTTTCAGGGAACTATGGTTACAGTCGTAACCTGAGGCGTTCCCTTTCGAGGGAGCTCGCGATGCGTCGATGACGCTTTGGAAACGAGAATACCCAAATCACCAAACTTTCAAGTACCTGAGTGTCAGCCTGTTGTCAACTAAGCACTAAGCACCTGGGACCCTAGGGCAGCATCCAGGTCCAAGCTGTAAAACCTCACGAATGTGAGCGGTGAGGACAAGCCTGCCGCATCACAAACCTCTTGGAGAGAAACTCCAAATAATAAGGCTTTAGAGGCCGCCATACTCCTAGGTAGAGTGAGCTCTGACGGACAAAGGGCATGGCTGTTCAGAGGACTTGTAAGCAAGTGAAGTAGCCTCGACTATCCACTTGCTAACTGTCTGTTTAGAAGCAGGAAGACCTTTCTTGGGTGATCCAAAACAAACAAATAGCTGGTCGGAACATCTCCACGGAGAAGTCTGATGAACATAAGTGTCCAGTGCTCGCACTGGACACAAGAGGTTCAGCTTTTACTGGTCCAAAGAGGTAAAAGGAGGAGGACAGAAAGCCTGCAGCACAATAGGCCTCGGAATCATTGTCGGCACCTTATCGACGTATCCCTGTTTTGGATATAAGAATGCCTTGACCATCCCCGGTGCAAACTCAAGGCAAGTGGGGGAAAACGAAAGGGCCTGAAGGTCTCCGACTCTTTTAAGGGACGAATTAGCTAGCAGAAAGATGGTCTTAAGAGTAAGACATTTTTCTGAAACCGAATCTAGGGGCTCGAATGGGGCTCCAGACAGGCCTTCTAAGACTATCGCAAGGTCCCAAGCAGGCACCCTAGTGCGAGTTGCAGGCCTCAGCCTCAATGTGCCACGAAGGAAACGAGTGATCAGGGGGTCTCGACCCAACGATGTACCCCCCACCAGGGCATGGAAAGCTGCAATGGCCGCCACGTAGACCTTGAGCGTGGATCGACATAGACCTGACGTAAAGCGCTCTTGCAGGAACTCGAGTACTGTGTTTACTGAACAATTAACTGGATCCCACTGACGCTGGTGACACCAAGAAGTGGTAGCGGGAGCTCTGGAGCTGTAACATCCTCGGTTGAGAGACCACTCTCTATGAGTTGGGCCCCCTTAGGGGCCAAACCCACAGTTTCCAAATCCCCTGCCGGGGGTGCGATATTGCGCCCCCTGCCTGAGACGGAAGGTCTCTTCTGATAGGGATCTCCAAGGGAGGGCCGTCGAGGAAAAGAATTACGTCTGCAAACCAAATTCAGCTCGGCCAGCGTGGTGCTACTAGCAGTAGGCTTATTCCGTACTGGCGGATTATCTCCAGAACTCCTGGGAGTTAGCCTGGTTAAAACCAGACCATTCTCAGTTGTAACTGAGTTATAGTCTGGCAAAGCGTCATAGACAAATCATTTCCAGAGGGGCGTCACCAACGGACGTCGTGGATAGACCTAAACCCAATCAGAGCGATGGAGGAGATGACCTATGCAGAGCGGCGGAGAAACATCTCCAAGTGTTGTTCTTTGCTCGGTTTTTAACGAAAAATGAAACGTTCATGTCGCTTAAAACAGATGCGATAGCTGATTCGAACGAGTGATGTTCGACGACGGCATCCATCTTTGTAATGTAGGCTACAAAATCCCAGCGCTGTCGTCATTGTGTAAAGCCCGCCCCAACGTTTCTGATTGGTGCCTCGATTTCGACGGATTGGAAATGAGCTTGAATGAGCTCTTTGCCAGACTAACTTTCAGAGCAAATCTAAATTTGCCGGAAGTTGTCTGGGTTTTCCCATGCTACCTGGGAGCAGATCAACAGGGGGGTTTGCGTACAGACGTAGCCTCAGCCACGTCTGTACCATAGCATCCAGCCCCAAGGGTGAGGGAGAACCAAATGCGAAGCGAAAGCTTCTCACAATGTTGGCAATCAGCCCCCTTATACCGCATGCTCCACTCCCAAACACATCACACAAAGCTCGTGTGTGTCAGTAGTATTAACATAAACCATGTGTCAAAAAAGGTGTTTTATGACTTGATTTATGGCCCTATGTTGGTACTGAGTTGTGTGCCTGTCACTCATGACTGACATGTGTCAGTCATGACTGTCGTAGTGTTCTTGTATCAAGAAAACAGTGTTTCTGATTTACGGTGGTAGCTGACAGGCTCCTGTATGTCTAGGAAGTTTGGAGCCGTGTGACATCCTCCTTTGGTGAGATCCGGGAAACTTTTAAAAGACAAAAACATTTTGTTTGATTTTATGACCATCTTTTGGTAGATTTAGGCACCCCTTGTCACTCATGATTGACAGAGACTCCATGTGTCAACAAAAATCTGGGCTCCTTCCAGTCAGCTGGGGGGAAACTGTTGCTGATTGTATTTTCCTTTGATTGTTGGGGGTGAAATTCACCCAAGCAGGTATCACGTAATGGTGGCACCCTGAGTGTTGAAAACCTTCGTTGTAGGGTAGCCTATATGTTAATTGAGTCAAAACATTTGAGTCAAGGCATTCAGGAATACCATTAGCCCTACGTGTGTGTGTGTGTGTGTGTGTGTGTGTGTGTGTGTGTGTGTGTGTGTGCCACAGTAGGATGTAGTACCTGAATTATAGGTTTATGTTACCTAAGACAAAGATTCAAAACATTTTTCTAAAATCACAGTTAAGGTGTTTACAAGTGGAACTGGCGGGGGAAGAGTGCAACCTAAATGGGTTTGTTAATGGTTTTACGACAGTTGCTTAGGCTGGATGTTTAAAGAATGACACTTCATCAAAAGCTTTCTGGTGATTCTCTGGGCTCGCACACAAAAAACATTTTTAGTGCATATCAATTTGGTCGTTACTTTTGTTATTTTAGTATTTTTTTAAGAAAATGTTTTAGTTTTTACCCCACCCCATAGTGTGTGTGTGTGTGTGTGTGTGTGTGTGTGTGTGTGTTGCAAAACAACAACAGATTTACATATTTTACTTCAAACTAAGAGATTTTAAATGTTCAGACATTTATACATTTGTTTGCCACAAAAAGCAAGGAAAGTTGTCTATTTTCTTTAAATAAAACTTTTACTTTATTGTATTTTTTAAAACAGACTGATAACCAGCAACTGGTATTAGAACTGTAGCCGAGCAGTTTACTCACACGAGTAAAACACAATTTTCACTAGAACATGTATGACTGAACCTTTTTCTTTTGACAAACCTACATTTCAAATTATACCTGAGGTGTGTAACAACCACACATTGATTCCTAAGATCCGGGGCACAGTGCAAACAAGCAAAAGTCAAGAAATCAAATCTTAGTGTAATCTCTGTGAGGTCAGAAAACAAAACTTTACGTTGAGTGATCCAGATAAATCTTTATGCTACAAAACATCATAGAAGTCACTAGCACTTTAAACATCCAGCACAAAATTAAAGAGATGAGCTCTATTACACATCCTCCAAAAATGTGTGTGTGTGTGTGTGTGTGTGTGTGTGTGTAAATAGTACTGCTAAACTCTTTGTGTGTATTTTTACACGCTAACAATGTGTGTGTGTGTGTGTGTGTGTGTAAATAGTACTGCTAAACTCTTTGTGCGTATTTTTACACGCTAACATATTTTGACAGGGGGTATTTCACACCGCAGTGATGCATAGTTTTCACACTCTTGAATAACTTTCAAACATAATCTTTATATAGTTACTGTATGTGTGTCCAAAAACATCTGTAAGATTCAAAAGACCAAATCAGTAAGAAAAGAGGGCACAGCATACATTGAAAAGCAAGATTTATAATAAATACACAAAATCCATTTGTGAACAAATGTGAAAGTTGGTACATTTTGTTTTGTAAGTAGTGTTTTTATCACTCCACTAGTGTTATTCGTCTTATTCAGATATTTTGTTAAAATATTTTGTTTGTTGGACTCTTCTTTGAGAACTGTCAACATTCAGTGTTTATAGGAATAAATGTAAATTAAGAATTTAAGTGATAGTATTTCTGCTTGAGAGTGTTTGACTAAATTGATATTTCTTGCAATGCAACTTTACAGCTATCTATGATTTCACTTTACACAAAGCATCAACACGAAAAATAAGTTATGCTTTTAGTTTAAGTTTTACACTTAATCTGTTACAACTGAATCGCATCTGACTATTGCACTGAGAGCTATACATTGATTCATTTCATCAACTTTAGTAATGGTAAATAATGTTCCACACTCTGGCAAAATGAAAAGAAATAATGAAGTGTGCATAAATCACCATGTAAATTCAAGACCCCAAATCACTAAGAAAATAAATTACGCCATACAGACATTGTTTATGATGCATACATAGAAAACTCAAATGTTGAGCAATTTGTACTTTTGTTTCATGTTTTGTAAATATGGTTTTGCAAAGGCTTTTTTATCGCACCACTAGACATAGTCATCTAATTGAGATGACGCTGTTCACATTTCTTTCTTTTTTTGTTTTTGTTTTAGGTGAAGACAGAAACGATGTAAGTTTATGCTGTTCCGCACATGGGAAAACATGTGTGATGAACGCATGGCTTACATTTAAGAGGCTTTTTTAATTGTTTTAATTTTTTATAAATGACTGAACTTTCTCCTTTTGACAAAACCAGTATTTCATATTATATTATACTTAATATTATATTAAGTTGCTCAACGTCCCGCTTAGCATTAAAGATTAGTTTGTTTTTAATTGGTATTATCATCTTCTTTGACTCAAATAAAGTTACTATATGTGCTATAAATCTTCGTATTTTTTTTTTTGCTCTTCTGACAGATTTGTTAGAGGAACTATATGCCACAGTATTGTAATGCAAACACATTAAGAACAATAAAGTTACAGGTCCTTGTAAAGACTATGAGTAAAATTCAAACAATCGTTATACAGGATTTATGTTTGCACAAAAGGAAATACAAGAGGTAAATTTACTTCAACCGTGTGTACGGGGTATAAGAGGATTGAAAAGCTGTTTATAATAAACACACATAAGTGTGCAAATGAAGGTTCTATTACGCCGATAGATTTAGTCATCTTGTTCAGACAGCAGATGATACTGTTTCACAGTATGTATGTAGGACTGTATGTTTTTAGGTGAAGACTTTTCTTAAAGAGCTGTCAACATTCTGCGTTTTATAGGAATAAATGACAATTCATTTAAGTAATAGTCTTTCTGTTTGAGAATATTTGACTAAGCTGATACTTTGTTTAGGTCAACTTCCCCCATCTATCTATGATGTGGTCTATATATGCTGTTTTACACTTAAAACCATACGGCAGAGTCACATTTGACTATTGCCCTGAGAGATGCGTATTCATTAAAGCATAAGGTTGTTAAACAAAGTTCCACACTTTGGTAAATCCTGCAGATAAAATTGCACAAAAGCTAATTCTAGAGGTGAAATTGCTTAAAAAAAAAAGTAAATACAACATGAGCCATTTAAAACAGATACAGAAGCCCTCTCTTCCGATCTATTGCTAAAGTTTAAGAATACAATGCTGTTTAAGAACAGCATAAGAAAATTACACACATTTAAACCGATATTATTTTAGGTCTGTCTACGAAGAGGTCACAAGACATATAATAGGACCAACATGAAAAGTGAGACTTGATGTTTTTATGTTACATACATACAACTGTTACACTTAAAACAAAACCTATCGATTAGCTATATTATGAGTCAAGGTGTCACAGACACACAATTCGTCATGTTTGTCTTCACAATCGGGGATTCTTTAAGAAAAACAGTATGTGTCCATCATCAGTGTATACCAAATTTGTTTAACATATCTTCATTTTCCACAATTATAAATATTGATTAGCAACAGCTCAATGGTTACCAAATGCTAGTGAAGAGATTATCTACAGAATGTCACTGGCACATTAGTTAGCTATTAGTGATAGTGGCCCTGGTATCGTCACATCGCAGTGAGTACACATATAAACCACAAAGTTTTGACTATGAAGCCAGGCCAAAAACAGAAAACGGCAATTAGTTGTAACAGTATGGAGATTGAGTTAGGTTCTTTGATTTTGCAAAGAACATAACAGCAGCATTCTTATTGTAATGTCGGGTGTGATTGTAATGCTTGTGTGGTGTTTTCTTTACACTTTCCCCATCGATGTCTGTTTCCCATGTCATGTTAGTGAACTCTAGGTCTTCTCGCTTTCTATTTGGTCATAAGTGACAGTATTCACATGAATTTGCATGATTTAATAACTTCGAATGCTGGGTGTTATATCCATATCTGTGTTACACAACATATTTTCAACACAAGCTGTTTATGTTGAGCGTAAGCATCGGTAAGTGTCAACAAGTATGGAAAAGACCATTGTGTTACAGCAAAACCACTATCGGTAGAATGATATTGTAATGTATAGAGTTTTTTGCATTAATAAATTTTTATACATTAATTAACATTACCTCATTGTTTTAATTAACATTACCTCATTGTTTCTTGACATACGTTTATAACCGTGATCCAATTTTCACATCTCAAAGAATCTTACAGACGGAAAATGTTTATCCAGAATTTAGACTACTGTTAAAAAAAAAGTCGACGTGTAGGGATATATACAATCGGTACATTGTATTCAATGTCACTATAGAGACAATTTAATGCACGCTTCAGGGGCTGAACTTTTAACATTTTAATATTTGGTAAAAGTTAACTTAAAGTCTGCACAAAAAGAAAAAAAAGAAATTACATCCTTTCTAAATGCATGTTATGGATCTATTGAGAACACCAGTGCCTATGTTTTGACCTTGTAATGTTTATTCAAATTTGTTGGAAAATCAAAAAATACATGTAGGCTTTACTCAACTTTTTATGTCAACCGGTTTTACGTAGATGCCGCATTTAATTAACATTGTTTATTTCAGGTTACTTAATTTCCTTACATAACATTAATTCAATTTCATTTAGTGGAATCAGGTTAACATTCTTAATTTTGTCCAAAACCATTAAGTTCAATTATCCTAAACTGTTATATCCAAGGCATGCCCAAAGTAGTTGTTTTTTATTATTATTAAAACCACTTTAATTATTGTTAGCACGCCCTTACCCCCGGTCTACACTTTACCACAATGGTAACCTCCAAAAACACTAACACACCAGAAACTCTTTTAAATATAATCATAAAAGAACATTAAACATTGACAAGTACTAATTTTTTTTTATCCTGATGAAAATGATGGGAAGGGGGGAAATCCTCTTCCTAGTTTTCTATATTTGCTATATTGCTATGGGTATGTAATCTCAACCCAAATGGATTAAGTAAAATGGTTGAAAAGAATCGTGTTGGATTAACTCCATTTACTTCAGTATATTGAACAAGCATCAAATGTTATTTTTGGTATACTGAAACATGAAAATATTGAGTTAAGTCAAACTCAACTGTTTCAAGTCAGATTAACGCAATGTATTGTGTTTGAATGAGAAAGCTAATACAACCGTTTTAAATGAAATTAGTTTTTTTTTGACTGAATTCTCTCTGGCGACATCAAGGACTTGTTGTTTATGCAGGACATAGTTATTTATGGCTTCCTGAAGACCACCCCCGTACACCGTTACAATGATCTCCAAGGATCTCTGAAATATTTCATCTTTTAAATCATGTAGTATTTTTTAAAATGCAGCAAAACAAAGAATGAAGATCATTAAATTATTACTCTACAAGAATCAATATGTATAATACCATTTTTTAGCTTAGACACGGTCACATAAGAATGATGACTTAAGTGGATAAACCTTTTATTTCAACATTAATTACATATACATAAAGTAAAACAATAACTCCATTTACAGGTGATCGAGCCAGAATAGGAAATCGCGGCATGCTATCATGTTTTGCTCCAGGATGAAGCTGACTAAAGTTTCAATAATTTTACCGACGTCACATAATTTCTCATTTTTTGAAAACAGTGACACACATAGATCTGTTACAAACGTACACATACAGAGAACTCCAAACTCGTTACTACAATCAAACACCACACCCAGAACTTTTCTGAGAATTACACAAACTGGCTCGTTGGCATTAAGACACACAATCGTAACATCATGCCACGAATTTGTTAGGCCTCTTACAATCATTTCATTTTTGAGATTTGTTACACGTCTGGTATCTCCCGCACAGTCATTATTCGAATCACACGCACCATCGATGATCTTATGCATCAAGTCAACCATCTGGCCTCTAAAATAATCTTCAAACATACAGTCTATTGTAGCTCTTAAATGGCACTCTTTGCTCGTGGCGCACTCGTACACTGTAGGCTTGTGCGCAGCATCTTCAGAACTCAGCGGGCAGTCGCGCTCCATAAAGCCTTTAGTTAGAAATTTTTAGATTTTTTTTTTAGAACAAAACTTCATGGATGGTGTAAACTTTGTCCCCTATTCGATGTTGAAAGATTCGGATAGTTCCAGGAATATCATGTGATTGAGTCCTTGCAGCACAATCGTCCAAGTCTTGTGCATTAACACTCTGAAGTTTAGGTTTATGCGTCTGATCCTCCAAAGTGTTATTAGTCGAAGAAGCGCAATTTGTGTCATGCTCAGGTATAGGGGAATGTTGAAGCGGTATTTGGCAGTCCATGTAGCAATCAGACAATGTTCCTTTGATCGCTGAGATGTTAGTAGAGATGTCCACACTGGAACATGTACTCTCCTGTTAGGGCAGCTCTGTCAGCAGATCACCAGAGCTCTGTGTAGCTCTGTGAGATTATCAGGGCAGATAATATAACCCCCTGCTGGAGGGGGTTGTCTTCAGGAAGCCATAAATAACTATGTCCTGCATAAACAACAAGTCCTTGATGTCGCCAGAGAGAATTCAGTCAAAAAAAAAAACAAATTTCATTTAAAACGGTTGTATTAGCTTTCTCATTCAAACACAATACATTGCGTTAATCTGACTTGAAACAGTTGAGTTTGACTTAACTCAATATTTTCATGTTTCAGTATACCAAAAATAACATTTGATGCTTGTTCAATATACTGAAGTAAATGGAGTTAATCCAACACGATTCTTTTCAACCATTTTACTTAATCCATTTGGGTTGAGATTACATACCCATAGCAATATAGCAAATATAGAAAACTAGGAAGAGGATTTCCCCCCTTCCCATCATTTTCATCAGGATAAAAAAAAATGAGTACTTGTCAATGTTTAATGTTCTTTTATGATTATATTTAAAAGAGTTTCTGGTGTGTTAGTGTTTTTGGAGGTTACCATTGTGGTAAAGTGTAGACCGGGGGTGAGGACGTGCTAACAGTAATTAAAGTGGTTTTAATAATAATAAAAAACAACTACTTTGGGCATGCCTTGGATATAACAGTTTAGGATAATTGAACTTAATAGTTTTGGACAAAATTAAGAATGTTAACCTGATTCCACTAAATGAAATTTAATTAATGTTATGTAAGAAAATTAAGTAACCTGAAATAAACAATGTTAATTAAATGCGGCATCTACGTAAAACCGGTTGACATAAAAAGTTGAGTAAAGCCTACATGTATTTTTTGATTTTCCAACAAATTTGAATAAACATTACAAGGTCAAAACATAGGCACTGGTGTTCTCAATAGATCCATAACATGCATTTAGAAAGGATGGAATTTCTTAATTTCTTTTTGTGCAGACTTTAAGTTAACTTTTACCAAATATTAAAATGTTAAAAGTTCAGCCCCTGAAGCGTGCATTAAATTGTCTCTATAGTGACATTGAATACAATGTACCGATTGTATATATCCCTACACGTCGACTTTTTTTTTTAACAGTAGTCTAAATTCTGGATAAACATTTTCCGTCTGTAAGATTCTTTGAGATGTGAAAATTGGATCACGGTTATAAACGTATGTCAAGAAACAATGAGGTAATGTTAATTAAAACAATGAGGTAATGTTAATTAATGTATAAAAATTTATTAATGCAAAAAACTCTATACATTACAATATCATTCTACCGATAGTGGTTTTGCTGTAACACAATGGTCTTTTCCATACTTGTTGACACTTACCGATGCTTACGCTCAACATAAACAGCTTGTGTTGAAAATATGTTGTGTAACACAGATATGGATATAACACCCAGCATTCGAAGTTATTAAATCATGCAAATTCATGTGAATACTGTCACTTATGACCAAATAGAAAGCGAGAAGACCTAGAATTCACAAACATGACATGGGAAACAGACATCGATGGGGAAAGTGTAAAGAAAACACCACACAAGCATTACAATCACACCCGACATTACAATAAGAATGCTGCTGTTATGTTCTTTGCAAAATCAAAGAACCTAACTCAATCTCCATACTGTTACAACTAATTGCCGTTTTCTGTTTTTGGCCTGGCTTCATAGTCAAAACTTTGTGGTTTATATGTGTACTCACTGCGATGTGACGATACCAGGGCCACTATCACTAATAGCTAACTAATGTGCCAGTGACATTCTGTAGATAATCTCTTCACTAGCATTTGGTAACCATTGAGCTGTTGCTAATCAATATTTATAATTGTGGAAAATGAAGATATGTTAAACAAATTTGGTATACACTGATGATGGACACATACTGTTTTTCTTAAAGAATCCCCGATTGAGAAGACAAACATGACGAATTGTGTGTCTGTGACACCTTGACTCATAATATAGCTAATCGATAGGTTTTGTTTTAAGTGTAACAGTTGTATGTATGTAACATAAAAACATCAAGTCTCACTTTTCATGTTGGTCCTATTATATGTCTTGTGACCTCTTCGTAGACAGACCTAAAATAATATCGGTTTAAATGTGTGTAATTTTCTTATGCTGTTCTTAAACAGCATTTTATTCTTAAACTTTAGCAATAGATCGGAAGAGAGGGCTTCTGTATCTGTTTTAAATGGCTCATGTTGTATTTACTTTTTTTTTTAAGCAATTTCACCTCTAGAATTAGCTTTTGTGCAATTTTATCTGCAGGATTTACCAAAGTGTGGAACTTTGTTTAACAACCTTATGCTTTAATGAATACGCATCTCTCAGGGCAATAGTCAAATGTGACTCTGCCGTATGGTTTTAAGTGTAAAACAGCATATATAGACCACATCATAGATAGATGGGGGAAGTTGACCTAAACAAAGTATCAGCTTAGTCAAATATTCTCAAACAGAAAGACTATTACTTAAATGAATTGTCATTTATTCCTATAAAACGCAGAATGTTGACAGCTCTTTAAGAAAAGTCTTCACCTAAAAACATACAGTCCTACATACATACTGTGAAACAGTATCATCTGCTGTCTGAACAAGATGACTAAATCTATCGGCGTAATAGAACCTTCATTTGCACACTTATGTGTGTTTATTATAAACAGCTTTTCAATCCTCTTATACCCCGTACACACGGTTGAAGTAAATTTACCTCTTGTATTTCCTTTTGTGCAAACATAAATCCTGTATAACGATTGTTTGAATTTTACTCATAGTCTTTACAAGGACCTGTAACTTTATTGTTCTTAATGTGTTTGCATTACAATACTGTGGCATATAGTTCCTCTAACAAATCTGTCAGAAGAGCAAAAAAAAAAAATACGAAGATTTATAGCACATATAGTAACTTTATTTGAGTCAAAGAAGATGATAATACCAATTAAAAACAAACTAATCTTTAATGCTAAGCGGGACGTTGAGCAACTTAATATAATATTAAGTATAATATAATATGAAATACTGGTTTTGTCAAAAGGAGAAAGTTCAGTCATTTATAAAAAATTAAAACAATTAAAAAAGCCTCTTAAATGTAAGCCATGCGTTCATCACACATGTTTTCCCATGTGCGGAACAGCATAAACTTACATCGTTTCTGTCTTCACCTAAAACAAAAACAAAAAAAGAAAGAAATGTGAACAGCGTCATCTCAATTAGATGACTATGTCTAGTGGTGCGATAAAAAAGCCTTTGCAAAACCATATTTACAAAACATGAAACAAAAGTACAAATTGCTCAACATTTGAGTTTTCTATGTATGCATCATAAACAATGTCTGTATGGCGTAATTTATTTTCTTAGTGATTTGGGGTCTTGAATTTAAATGGTGATTTATGCACACTTCATTATTTCTTTTCATTTTGCCAGAGTGTGGAACATTATTTACCATTATTAAAGTTGATGAAATGAATCAATGTATAGCTCTCAGTGCAATAGTCAGATGCGATTCAGTTGTAACAGATTAAGTGTAAAACTTAAACTAAAAGCATAACTTATTTTTCGTGTTGATGCTTTGTGTAAAGTGAAATCATAGATAGCTGTAAAGTTGCATTGCAAGAAATATCAATTTAGTCAAACACTCTCAAGCAGAAATACTATCACTTAAATTCTTAATTTACATTTATTCCTATAAACACTGAATGTTGACAGTTCTCAAAGAAGAGTCCAACAAACAAAATATTTTAACAAAATATCTGAATAAGACGAATAACACTAGTGGAGTGATAAAAACACTACTTACAAAACAAAATGTACCAACTTTCACATTTGTTCACAAATGGATTTTGTGTATTTATTATAAATCTTGCTTTTCAATGTATGCTGTGCCCTCTTTTCTTACTGATTTGGTCTTTTGAATCTTACAGATGTTTTTGGACACACATACAGTAACTATATAAAGATTATGTTTGAAAGTTATTCAAGAGTGTGAAAACTATGCATCACTGCGGTGTGAAATACCCCCTGTCAAAATATGTTAGCGTGTAAAAATACGCACAAAGAGTTTAGCAGTACTATTTACACACACACACACACACACACACACATTGTTAGCGTGTAAAAATACACACAAAGAGTTTAGCAGTACTATTTACACACACACACACACACACATTTTTGGAGGATGTGTAATAGAGCTCATCTCTTTAATTTTGTGCTGGATGTTTAAAGTGCTAGTGACTTCTATGATGTTTTGTAGCATAAAGATTTATCTGGATCACTCAACGTAAAGTTTTGTTTTCTGACCTCACAGAGATTACACTAAGATTTGATTTCTTGACTTTTGCTTGTTTGCACTGTGCCCCGGATCTTAGGAATCAATGTGTGGTTGTTACACACCTCAGGTATAATTTGAAATGTAGGTTTGTCAAAAGAAAAAGGTTCAGTCATACATTTTCTAGTGAAAATTGTGTTTTACTCGTGTGAGTAAACTGCTCGGCTACAGTTCTAATACCAGTTGCTGGTTATCAGTCTGTTTTAAAAAATACAATAAAGTAAAAGTTTTATTTAAAGAAAATAGACAACTTTCCTTGCTTTTTGTGGCAAACAAATGTATAAATGTCTGAACATTTAAAATCTCTTAGTTTGAAGTAAAATATGTAAATCTGTTGTTGTTTTGCAACACACACACACACACACACACACACACACACACACACACACACTATGGGGTGGGGTAAAAACTAAAACATTTTCTTTAAAAAATACTAAAATAACAAAAGTAACGACCAAATTGATATGCACTAAAAATGTTTTTTGTGTGCGAGCCCAGAGAATCACCAGAAAGCTTTTGATGAAGTGTCATTCTTTAAACATCCAGCCTAAGCAACTGTCGTAAAACCATTAACAAACCCATTTAGGTTGCACTCTTCCCCCGCCAGTTCCACTTGTAAACACCTTAACTGTGATTTTAGAAAAATGTTTTGAATCTTTGTCTTAGGTAACATAAACCTATAATTCAGGTACTACATCCTACTGTGGCACACACACACACACACACACACACACACACACACGTAGGGCTAATGGTATTCCTGAATGCCTTGACTCAAATGTTTTGACTCAATTAACATATAGGCTACCCTACAACGAAGGTTTTCAACACTCAGGGTGCCACCATTACGTGATACCTGCTTGGGTGAATTTCACCCCCAACAATCAAAGGAAAATACAATCAGCAACAGTTTCCCCCCAGCTGACTGGAAGGAGCCCAGATTTTTGTTGACACATGGAGTCTCTGTCAATCATGAGTGACAAGGGGTGCCTAAATCTACCAAAAGATGGTCATAAAATCAAACAAAATGTTTTTGTCTTTTAAAAGTTTCCCGGATCTCACCAAAGGAGGATGTCACACGGCTCCAAACTTCCTAGACATACAGGAGCCTGTCAGCTACCACCGTAAATCAGAAACACTGTTTTCTTGATACAAGAACACTACGACAGTCATGACTGACACATGTCAGTCATGAGTGACAGGCACACAACTCAGTACCAACATAGGGCCATAAATCAAGTCATAAAACACCTTTTTTGACACATGGTTTATGTTAATACTACTTGTGTCCCCACCCGTTAAATAATGCGAGCAGGGAGAAACACAGAGTCTGCGCAACAGACGCATTCACGCTGGAAGCGTTCCCAAAGCGTCATCGACACATCCCGAGTTCCCTCGAAAGGGAACCCTGACACCACCAACTCTGCCATAGAACGACCAGTGGCATGAGCCATATGCTTAGTTAATCAGAGAAGCAAGTCATTTGCTCGTTTGAGCTCCTTGACTGCCTCAGGAGTTAAGCAAGCCCCATTCATCCTTATCCTTCATGACATCAGCTTGATACATCTGCAATACTGCTATAGTATGCAGCGCCGTACCCGCCAGATTATCAGCCATAAAGGATTTACCAATCAGTAGAAAGAACATAATTTCCAACCAAAAGACAAGCAAGCTTCTAGTCTTTGGCATAGTTTCTCGTCTAAACTCCACAGAGAAATACACTTCAAACAGTCCGGCGAGAACAAGAAAGAAATGGAGAAATCCATCTTCTCATTCTCTATAGTCTCTACAGCCTCAAGCTCATCATCAGATCCCCAGGATCCTGGGTCATGTCACGCCTCAGAGCCACAGAACTAGTGTGACAAAGGACGGCGGATTTTCCCAATTTTCCTGATTTACATAGACTATTTAGCCTAATACTAAAAATATTGAAACAAAAACTCTCAATGTTCAGTTGCTTCAGTGTTTTATTTAAAGAGATTTGTAAACAGCTTACGTCTTTCTAGTTTTTGTCCTTGGTGAAGGTCATCTCTGTGCACTTTAAAAACCAGCAACTCTGACTGAAAGCCTGGAGTGCATGAAGACTCCTCCGCAGATTCACACAAAAGGACCTAATTTGAAACATATAAAAAATGTTAACATTAACAAATTTAGAAATTTAGAAATTTAGATGTTGATTATTTAATCACTTCCAGTACAACAGCAGAGCTAAACTTTGGATCATTTTCCATTGTTTTGCCACAAGATGTATTAAATGACTACACCATTCAAATTACATTAATTCTTTTCTCAGTCAACCCGGATTGTGTTGGAGGATTATATGTTTGCTCGGAGCATTTTGTTTTGTAAACAAATAAACGTTTTTTGACAGATGAAGCATCATGTCTAGGAAAACTTTCCAATAAAATTTCAATTAATTAGATGCTTTCTTAATATGTAAAATGTAAAGTTGCGCATTATTGGTGCAGAAACTGAAGATATTTTAATGTATTTGTAAATAAAGCGTCACAATCAAAACAAAATAGAAGCGACTTATAATGTAAAAATAACAGTGGCGGCTGTTATTTAAATGTAAAATTTTACATTTTAAAATGTAAAATAAACATTTTATTTTTCTCTCTTAAACCTTTGGTATTGATTTTTGGTGGATTTTAAGAAGTTCAGATTTTTAATACTAGCTCTAAACTTCATTAAACATATTAAAGAAAGTGCATTTATAATGTCAAATAAAATCAGCTTCTCAAGAAATTAAGATATATATATTCTCTGAACATGATGAGCACTATCAGACACTAATAAAAATAACCAAAGGTTTTGGAACGTGTCCTGGATAAAATCCTACCTTACAGAGGAAAATAATAACTCCCAATCTCCCAATCTTCATTGTCTCCATTGGAAACAAAAGGTCTTGAAATGTCCTTCAGGTACTAATTCCTAGTTGGCTTGTAAGATCTCAATGCTATATAGTTGCTTGAGTTGCGGGGGCTGGGGGGGGGTCTATTCCGTTGGGTATATTTCCTGTTTTGTCAGGTTAAAATGCTCAAAATGTAAAAACTGCTCAAAAAGTGAGTTGTTGAAAAACAAAAAAGTATAAACTCAAAACTTAAACTACCTGCATTCGTTAGTGTATGTAAGGTCCAGTATATCAGTATTTCACAATTTAGAGCAGTATTTTAATAACTTGACTGGAGCCAAAGAGTTCTGTACTCTCTAAAGAAAGCTGTATCTGTTAACATTATAACATCGAGGTCAGTTTCTAGGCTAACATACTTTCAGCTAGAAACCACTAATAGTGACAAAGCAGAAAAAAGAAGAATATTTTCAGGAGTAAAACCTTTACATTATTATACACAATTTAACGTTACAAGCCTATATGCAAAATATTCTGGTCAAAATAGCAGTTTATTCTCTTTTTTTTATTTTCCTGTCAAAGCTGCTTTGAAACAGTCTGTATTAAAGTGCTATACAAATAAAGGTGACTTGACTTTTTTTCAAATTGCTAGCAAGACTCATTCAATACTTAAGTAATCTTTTCAAAAATCTTTAACAGTCTGCATTACCACCCTGATATGATCTTAGCCCAAACTGTTATTCTCATCTTTTTTTCCAACTGCTACCACGCATCAGTCAAAGCTGAAACCACCGTCAAAACTCTGTGAAACAGAAGTCTGTGAGGACTAAACAGTGAATAATTCTTTATTTAATTTAATGACGGCATCTTCTAAAATCAATAAACCTAAAAATTCCTATACTATATGTGCAGCACATTTGTCAAACATTAGCACACTACTTTCCAAACTGACAAAACACATACGAAATAGAATGATAGAACATTTTGTGCATTTCTGCAGTATCTTAGCAGTAACCGTAGCAGTAAAATATTTACAATAAAATGAACAATCATTCCAAACACTGCAATTTCAGCTGAAAGCCTACTCAAACTGTCATGTTTTAGTCTTGTCTTCTTCTACTACCACTTTTTTCGAAGTACCATTTTCTCTTAGTACACAAAACCAAACTGATCACACTAGTCACTCTTTTAAAACCTCATGCTTATCTCTTGCACTCGATCCGGCTCTGTGTTCACAAATTGCAAACGATGTCTCACGCACACAAGAGGTGTCAGTGAGGTCAGCAGAGTGTGTTTACCTGTGGTCTGTCTGGGTCCTAATGCCCCAGTATAGTGATGGGAACACTATGCTGTAAAAAGCACCGTCCTTTGGATGAGACATCAAACCGAGGCCCTTATTATCCACATTAGGGGCTTTTGCACCAGGTTATACAGGTCCTTCTAAAAAAATTAGCATATTGTGATAAAGTTCATTATTTTCCATAATGTAATGATAAAAATTAAACTTTCATATATTTTAGAATCATTGCACACCAACTGAAATATTTCAGGTCTTTTATTGTTTTAATACTGATGATTTTGGCATACAGCTCATGAAAACCCAAAATTCCTATCTAAAAAAATTAGCATATTTCATCCGACCAATAAAATAAGTGTTTTTAATACAAAAAAAAAAAAAAAGTCAACCTTCAAATAATTATGTTCAGTTATGCACTCAATAGTCAATTCTTGGTCGGGAATCCTTTTGCAGAAATGACTGCTTCAATGCGGCGTGGCATGGAGGCAATCAGCCTTTGGCACTGCTGAGGTGTTATGGAGGCCCAGGATGCTTCGATAGAGGCCTTAAGCTCATCCAGAGTGTTGGGTCTTGCGTCTCTCAACTTTCTCTTCACAATATCCCACAGATTCTCTATGGGGTTCAGGTCAGGAGAGTTGGCAGGCCAATTGAGCACAGTAATACCATGGTCAGTAAACCATTTACCAGTGGTTTTGGCACTGTGAGCAGGTGCCAGGTCGTGCTGAAAAATGAAATCTTCATCTCCATAAAGCTTTTCAGCAGATGGAAGCATGAAGTGCTCCAAAATCTCCTGATAGCTAGCTGCATTGACCCTGCCCTTGATAAAACACAGTGTATAACCACTGTCCACCTTAGTGGCATGCAGCCATATATATATCTGAATAATAGGAAGGGCCCACCAACTAAGAACGTATTGTTGCAAAATCTTAATATGTTACCCAGTTGTAAAGTCACAAACAATAAAGACAGAAATGTACATTTTTTTTTACATTTATATCAATTTAGAAAAAAAAAAAAAAAAAAAAATGCATTTATATGAAAATAAATTGAAATGAAACCAGTTCAACAAATGAAAACAATATCCACCCTCATGGTCTATAAAGAAAAACTTAATCAATAGAAAAGAAAATTACAAATGAAATCTTGTAATTGAATGATTCTTTGAGTAATTAAGGGAATCACTACAAAGAAAATTGAAAGTCCAAAGCAAAAAAAAAACTACCTTCAAGTGCTCTTCCAGTAGTCCAAGGAAATCCATAAAAAAACTGGATAGCCCACAAAATCAGTCTTGTACTTAGGATATTTGTTAATCCACATGGTAATGCAGTGATATCAATCCATTGGTTTAGAAACCACTTGACGTCCATTTCAGTTGGGCCTTAGCAATTCATATGGACTCAACTGTCTCAAAATATAAAGTAACGTATAAAGAGTCCGTCTACAACAAAAAAAGAAAAAGATATCTATAGTACTATTATATAAATCAAAATGAAAAACAATTACACAACATTAGGAGGAACAAAACTTACATGATTGAACTGGAAACAATGTTTCTCAATCAGGACTCCAATAAGTGTTGCAGGAGGTGCTTGAATAAAACCATGTGTAACCCTTGGTTAAGTATAAAAATACCCGACTACGCCACCTAGGTTCCGTCTCTACCCAGGAAAGTATAAAGTAATACAAATAACCCAAAAAGAAAGTTAAACCAAAAAGAATTACAACAAAAGGAAGGACCCTGCTGGTTCGGTTTGCACTGAAGACAGAGACGTGACTTTCCAAGAATATACCAAATTTATTTATCACAAGAAATAAAATAATTCACTTAAAAACATCCAGATAGATCTCAAATACAGCTTACCAATTAATACCGACAGGAACAAGAGACCACAATTTGACCACTTTAACAGAAGGGAAAAACACAGCAAATCAGTGAGTAAACACAACGTAAAACACGTGTCACACCAAATAAAGAGAATACCAAAAGAAAACAAATACACTCCCCCTTCTGTTAAGCCTCAATCACAGCCATGTTAAGCTTCTAGCCACCAGCGAATAGAACTGACAAATAGATTTAATGAAGAGAAAATAATTACAACACTCAGTCACAGTAACATCATATTTCACTTCACAATTAAGACTAATGTTAATATTGTTTGCGCTGCTTTACATGGACCAGGCTACCAGCCTATCAATGTACTATAATTAATAGCCCATCGAACATAAATTAGGCTCCGTCCGTCTTTCAACGCATTTCTTACGAGCAGCTCGTTGAAGAGCTCGATCGTTAGCGGTTCAAAACCGCAATATCCGCAGCCGTCAGATGCACTAAGACCATGAAACAGTGACAAAATAAATATAATAATAAAAAACACACAAAACAAAACAGCAGCTAGCGCTCTGGGCCGCACCTGCAATAGGAATACAATAAAAGCACAAAGTGCATCAATTACAAAATATTTCCCCCCTCAAAGAATGAGAAAACCCACAATAAAGTTTCTTACCTCGTAGGTGAAATTTAGACTACAGTGAGCTTTATGCTACCTCCGCTCGCCATTTCACGCACACGTTCCTGATGACAAACACATATTTACCTCGTGATCTACTACGGCTAGGATAAAAAAAGAAATAAAATCGACGGACTCACCAGGGAAAGCCACTGGAAATAGGAACGGGTAACCCGTTACAACACAGAACGGAGAAGACTGACTATCCTACACTTACAGGCTTTTTATCACACCACTAAAAACATGACGCACCTCCATGATTGAGCCACAGGTGTGCTCAATATCAAGCCGTGGTTCAACACCAGTGGGCGGGTCTTCTCAATTAAAACCATTAAAACTGGAAAACTACTTCTGATAAGGCAAGAAAAGTAATTAAAAATACTTAACCTGTCACACATGCTTCCCTCTTCCAAACAACTGACTTCTTCTATACTCCCATCCTTTTAAATACCAGAGGTTCTAATGCTCATGAGCCCCCCTAGTGGTGAGTATGATATCACAGTAACAGCTAATACTGTTACATACCCCTCTCCTCAGAAAGAGATTTGCCATAACTATGACAAATCTTAAGATTTTGCACGTGATACGTTTCAGTACTGTCTGGATCAGAAATAAAAGAAACAGAATAATTAACTGGCCCTAACTTTTTGTTAACTTTTGGTGGCCCTTTCCACTTAGCAGACAGCTTAGCCATGAATCCTTCATCGGCTCTAGATAAAGGATGTGTCCGTGCCCAAACCACATCTCCCTCTTGGAAATGCACTGGCTTACGATGCTGATCATAGTATCGCTTTTGCTTGGCTTGAGCTCGGTTCACATTCTCTTTCACAATAGCAAGGAGTTCTTGTTGTCTGTCAAGGATGGGATATGCAGGGTTATTAGGATCAGGCGGTTTAGGTAAGGCTCTCTCCATTGGACCTTTTAATTTATGTCCAAGCGCTACTTCAGCAGGTGTAAAACCTGTACTTTCATGGTAGGCTGTATTAATAGCAAACCTGAATTCGGCGATCCATCTATCCCAAAACTTATGGTGGTCTCCGACGTAAGAGGCAATCATGGTCTTCAAGTTTCGATTGACTCTCTCTGTCAGATTTGTTTGGGGATGGTAGGCTGTGGTCAGTTTTTGAATGACTCCCCACTGCTTGCACACCTGACCAAGGAGTTGAGAGGTGAATTGGGCACCACGATCTGATACCAGGTAGGCTGGTGTTCCCCATCTGGTAAATATCTCCTCTACTAGAACTCGGGCTATCTGAGGGGTTTTAGCAGACCTAAGGGGAAACAACTCCACCCACTTAGAACAATAATCCACGATAACAAGAAGATACTCGTTTTGTTTGAAACTTTTTGGAAAAGGCCCCATGAGATCGATGCCCATCATGTAGCCAGGTTCAACAATGGGTGTAGACTGTAGGTAACCAGATAATTTTGACATGGATGGTTTGTATTTTTGACATTCTTTACAATGTTTCCAAACATCAGCTCTGATAGTTGGCCAGTATACAGTTTCCAGTAGTCTGAGCAAGGTCTTGAGTTTACCTAGATGACCACTGAGAGGATTGTCATGAGCATACTGAACAAAAGCTTGATGATGAATGGAGGGAATGACAAGTTGAAGTTTTTGACCTTTCCGTCCATCTGGAACACTACGGAACAGGAATCCATTTTCTGTTACATAATGAACTCGCGATGAGTCTTGTGGGATTTGAGATGGTACTTTGGTAATCAATTCTTGTATTTCTGGATCGTTGTTTTGAGCTATAGCTATCTGAGATAAATCTACTGGCATACTGACTGGTGATGATATTAAATTAGATGCTTGAGCTACAGCAATAATGTCAGGTGAAATGGTGAGGCTTGAAGCTCTGGATAATGCATCAGGTACCACATTACACTGACCTTTTCTGTACTTAACAGTAAAATGAAATCCTTGTAGTCTTATGGTCCATCTGATGAGACGTGATGATAGTTTGGGATGTTGAAATGCCCATGTCAATGCGGCATGGTCAGTTAATACTTCAAATAGTCGTCCTTCGAGATATGGCCTCCATTTCTCCACTGCCCACACCACTGCTAGGCACTCTTTCTCAGATACCGAGTATGACCTTTCTGCCCCTCTCAGTAGTCTGGATGCATATGCAATAACGTGTTCTTTCCCTGCACATTCTTGTGTAAGAACGGCTCCCAAACCAACGTCACTGGCGTCCGTTTGAACTCGGAATGGTTGAGTGAAGTCAGGGGAGGTTAAAACGGGAGCTTGCATTAAGTCTTGCTTGATGAGATCGAGTGCCTGTTGGCATTGATCTGTCCAAGTCCAGGTGGAGTTTTTCTGTTTCAAAGCATGAAGTGGAGCAGCCTTCTCTGAGAAACTAGGAATGAACCGATGGTTCCAACCGGCCATCCCCAAAAATCGTTGAACGTCTTTGAGAGACCATGGGATGGGAAATGAACTAACTGCTGACAACTTGGTGGGATCGGTTTTGATTCCCTCACTTGAAACAACATGGCCTAAGAAAGTGAGAGATTTTTGAATGAAATTGCACTTTTTCAGGTTGAGTGTGAGACCTGCTTTGTGGAAACAATTGAAAACTTGTTGGAGATGTTGGAGATGGTCTTGCTCATTTTTGGAATACACCACGACATCATCAATGTAAACCATACAACATTTACCTTTCAACTCCCGCAATACATGTTCGATAAGTCTCTGGAAAGACGCTGCTGCATTTTTCAGTCCAAAAGGAAGACGTAGAAATTCATATAACCCTGAGGATGTGATGAAACCCGTTTTTTGAATGCTATGAGACTCCATTTCCAGTTGCCAATAGCCACTCTTTAAGTCCAGTGTAGAGAATACAGTTGCCCCATGTAATGACTCTAAGATGTCCTGTAATTGTGGCATTGGATATGCATCCAGATGAGTTTTGGCATTCAACCCACGGTAGTCAATGCAGAGTCTTGATCCTCCATCTTTTTTCTGAACCACCACCACTAGTGATGCCCATGGAGAGCAAGATGGTCGAATGATTTTCTTATCAAGCAGCTCCTTGACTTGATCTTCAATAAAACTCTGTTTTTCAACGGAAACCTTGTATGCTCTCTTTCTAACAGGTACTTCATCTGTGGTGATGATGCGGTGCTTGATCATATTGGTATATCCAATCTCCTGGTTGCAAACAGTGAGCCAACTTAACATGAGATTTTCCAGCTCTTGCTGTGTCTGCATGTCAGTGTCTGCTTTCTCCGATAGTTGATGTATAGAATGGAGTACTTCATCACTGTAAGGCTGTAAAGGTATGGCAAGGAAAAAGTTAATGGTAGAATGAATGTCCTGATGAAGGAATGGAAAGAAAATTGGTGGTTCAGAGCCTTCTATTGGAAAAAAACCATACTGAGCATTATTGAAATCCAAGACCATTCCTGATTTCAACAGAAAATCCATGCCCAGTATGATGGGTACTGTTAAGTCAGTGTCATTCATTATATACAGGATAAGCTCTATTGGACGATTCTGCACTTCACTCTTCCACACCACCTTTCCAACAGCGGTTTGGCGTTGTCCGTTGGCTAAAAGGAAAGTTTGTCCCCCACCAGGTAGGTATATTTCTTGACGGCTTAACTGTTTCCAGCATGACTTTTGAATTAATGACAAAGTACTGCCAGTGTCCACCATAGCAGTTACATGCGTGTCTTGTAGAGTTATAGGAATGATAAGGTTTCTGATGTCGTGTTGCATAAAATTTTGGCAAGTCTGGACAACTCTGGTATTGGCTGCTGCTGATTTGCGTTGTGAATCGTGATCTGGAGGATTTCTCTTCTTTTGCTCATCTCCATTAACTTGACTCCAGTATTTCTTGGACTAAAAAAAATCTCGTTCTATCTGTGTACCTACTTTTACGAGTTCTCCTACATCTTTTATATTGCCACGTAGCAAACTAGCAAGCCGTGGGTTACAGTTACGTAAAATAGCTTGCACTACCTCTCTTTCTACCATGTCCTTCTTCCATCTCAAGCAAAGAGCTCGATAGTGAAAAGCAAAGTCTCTGAAACTTTCTCTTGCACCTTGTCTCCTCTCCATCAGCTTCCTTACTGCCAACTCTTCATAATCCTCACTGACAAAAGATTGCAGAAATAATTGTTTAAACTGTTTCCAATCACGGACATTCCCTTTCTCTGCCATCCACCAATCTTTTGCAGTATGTTTAAGTACAGCAGTTAAAGAAGCTAAAATTTCACTATTCTTCAAAGGTCGAACAGCGAAATACTCCTCACATGGTTCGATGAATAAGATAGGATCTTCATCCGGGCTATTGCTGAAACTAGGGAACTCAAGTTTGACTGGTGGGTTGTACTGGTTTGAACTGTCCATGACAGATTGATTATTTGACTGAAGACTGTAGGTTTGATCTCTCAGTGATCTGTGAACAGTACTGGTATTCTTAGGCTGATTTGGGGTGGATATAAAAGGCTGGAAAGCTTGTAATCTCTGTTCCAATTGTTGGTCTCTTCTCTTCAAACAGTCTAGCATTGACTGTCCAAGATCTTGAATGCTCAGTTCTAGATGTTTTTTCACTCTGCTGCACTCACGGTCTATTTGGTATAACAATTTATCTTCTGTAGCTTTGCGTTGCGATTCAAAATCAATGAAGGAAACTTGTTCACTCACACGTTGATTTATGTCGGTAATCTGCTCCTTGAGTTTGGTGAAACGTTCTGTGAGTTGTTCTAACATATCTGAAACAGCCGTGGAAGGATGGTGTGTCGGTTCTGCATAAATTTCAGGTGGTGGTGGAGGTAGAAATTGGACTTCCTTTTGGCCGTCGTCCACAATTTCTTCCTCCTCTGAATCAAGGTACAGATCACTGAACGTAATAATCAACTCTCGTAGTGGTTCTCTGTGGGTGCTAAATGGTGCAGATGAGAAATCTGTATTGGGTACGGGCTCATCCTCATCCAACAATTCTAGACTAGCCATTTTATTTATTTATTTATTAACGTGTAAGGGTTTATATGGTGACAAACACTGGTATATTTTCAACAACCTATATGAAGTCTGGTGGTCCCTGTTCGGGCGCCATTTATATAACCACTGTCCACCTTAGTGGCATGCAGCCATATATATATCTGAATAATAGGAAGGGCCCACCAACTAAGAACGTATTGTTGCAAAATCTTAATATGTTACCCAGTTGTAAAGTCACAAACAATAAAGACAGAAATGAACTTTTTATACATTTATATCAATTTAGGAAACAACAAAAAAACAAACAAACAAAACAATGCATTTATATGAAAATAAATTGAAATGAAACCAGTTCAACAAATGAAAACAATATCCACCGTCATGGTCTATAAAGAAAAACTTAATCAATGGAAAAGAAAATTACAAATGAAATCTTGTAATTGAATGATTCTTTGAGTAATTAAGGGAATCACTACAAAGAAAATTGAAAGTCCAAAGCACAAAAACAACAACCTTCAAGTGCTCTTCCAGTAGTCCAAGGAAATCCATAAAAAAACTGGATAGCCCACAAAATCACAGTCTTGTACTTAGGATATTTGTTAATCCACATGGTAATGCAGTGATATCAATCCATTGGTTTAGAAACCACTTGATGTCCGTTTCAGTTGGGCCTTAGCAATTCATATGGACTCAACCGTCTCAAAATATAAAGTAACGTATAAAGAGTCTGTCTACAACAAAAAAGAAAAAGATATCTATAGTACTATTATATAAATCAAAATGAAAAACAATTACACAACATTAGGAGGAACAAAACTTACATGACTGAACTGGAAACAATGTTGCTCAATCAGGACTCCAATAAGTGTTGCAGGAGGTGCTTGAATAAAACCATGCTTCCCTCTTCCAAACAACTGACTTCTTCTATACTCCCATCCTTTTAAATACCAGAGGTTCTAACGCTCATGAGCCCCCCTAGTGGTGAGCATGATATCACAGTAACAGCTAATACTGTTACAAGTGCACCAACACCAGCAGCTGACATGCCACCCCAGAGCATCACTGACTGTGGGTACTTGACACTGGACTTCAGGCATTTTGGCATTTCCTTCTCCCCAGTCTTCCTCCAGACTCTGGCACCTTGATTTCCGAATGACATGCAAAACTGAGCAACAGTCCAGTGCTGCTTCTCTGTAGCCCAGGTCAGGCGCTTCTGCCGCTTTTTCTGGTTCAAAAGTGGCTTGAGCTGGGGAATGCGGCACCTGTAGCCCATGTACTGCACACGCCTGTGCACGGTGGCTCTGGATGTTTCTACTCCAGACTCAGTCCACTGCTTCCGCAGGTCCCCCAAGGTCTGGAATCGGTCCTTCTCCACAATCTTCCTCAAGGTCCGGTCACCTCTTCTCGTTGTGTAGCGTTTTTTTGCCACACTTTTTCCTTCCCACAGACTTCCCACTGAGGTGCCTTGATACAGCACTCTGGGAACAGCCTATTTGTTCAGAAATTTCTTTCTGTCTTACCCTCTTGCTTGAGGGTGTCAATGATGGCCTTCTGGACAGCAGTCAGGTCGGCAGTCTTACCCATGATTGCGGTTTTGAGTAATGAAACGGGCTGGGAGTTTTTAAAAGCCTCAGGAATCTTCTGCAGGTGTTTAGAGTTAATTAGTTGATTCAGATGATTAGGTTAATAGCTCGTTTAGAGACCCTTTTCATGATATGCTAATTTTTTGAGACAGGAATTTGGGGTTTTCATGAGCTGTATGCCAAAATCATCAGTATTAAAACAATAAAAGACCTGAAATATTTCAGTTGGTGTGCAATGAATCTAAAATATATGAACGTTTCATTTTTATCATTACATTATGGAAAATAATTAACTTTATCACAATATGCTAATTTTTTTAGAAGGACCTGTAGTTCCCGAGAACTAAATTCCCCCTAGTGCCATTTTCCTGGTGGCATTCACACCGCCAGTAGGAACTGAAGTGACATGAGCCGGCAAAAAGCAACAGCGCAGCATTCAACGATTTCAACAACTGGAGGATGGAGGACACTATGATTAGAGCTGTGCTTTAGTTGTGGGTTTTGTGATAACAGAGATGGAATGCAGACTTATAAGTTATGCAATTGAAAGAGCAAAAGGAGGGCCATAAGACGAAATCTCCAGCAATCTTGTATTGACGTTATTACTGTTATTATTATTAGTAGTAGTATGGTTGTTTGTATTTTTAGTAGTATGGTTGTTTGTATTTTTCATTAAAGGTCAATCATGCGGTTGATCATGATTTCACTTTTCTAACTGTTGTTAGTGTGTCATGTTGCTGTTTGAGCATAAACAACATCTGCAAAGTTACGACACTCAAAGTTCAGAGCAACGGGAGAGATTTGCTTAGAAAGAAATCGTTTTTTAAGGACTACAACAAACGGAGGGTAGGAACTACTGTACATAACACAAATGCAATAGCATGTCACTCTGTAGGCATCTTACAACAGTTCCCACACGAGCGATTTTATAGATTATCATTACAGAACATGCTAATTGAAGGTAGTTAACGCCACATCAGCAAGATCAATTCATCAACTAACCATTCAGAAACATCCTGTTGGTTCTTCTTGAGTCTCTCTCCATCTTTGTCTGACTCCAGTTTAAACATAAAAGGTAGAACAGTTTCTGACATTTTAGAGCTTGCCTGTGTGAGGTTATTGAAGCTGCTAACACACACACACACACACACACACAAGCTCTTGAAGCTCCGACCTCTGTGCCGGGAGCAGCAGCTCATTTGCATTTAAAGGGACACACACAAAACGACACGTTTTTGCTCACCCTCAGAAAGAGACAATTTTAACATGCTGTAAAAAAAAAAATCTGTGGAGTATTTTGAGCTACACCTTCACATACACACTCTGGGGACAACAGAGACTTGTTTTACATATTGTAAAAAGGGGTATTATACCACTCCTTTAATATTATGTAAACAGGATGGAATGAGAGGCATGTAGCCAATGACAAAAAGGATGCGTACTGTGCCGGGCGTGAAACAGATAGATAGGACGGATGGTTGTTTAAGTTCAGCCCCGAGTTTGTCAAAGATAAAATAGAAAACTGCGGCAAACTAACCAACAAAACTGGTTGTTGTTTTCCTCATCCTTTTCAGAGAGTGCAACAACTAGAATCCTCACTTTACTGTACATGGCCTACAGCATGATGTTTTTTTGTTTTTGGAATTATCTATGCAGCCCTGGAATTTCAGGATTCCTGAAATTAGACCAGACCAAAACTGACCTAGTTGGTCTGTGTTGTCTTAGTTTCACCTTCACAGACTCTTAGTTCCCATTTAGTCAGTCACGTTCAACGTTACGTCGATACTGAAGTATTGGGGTCTCAGCCTGGAGTCCAATCACCTCCAAGTGTTAACAAAACGAGCCAAAGAATATTGGCCAGTGAGATTTGCATGCCGAGTTATACCTACCCGGACATACGGGGATAAATAGGACCGGCATTACTCAATTCATTCATGTTTTCAATGTCACATTGGCAAAGCAATTGGCTACTGTTTGCTTTTCTTTCAGCTCGTCGTGGGTTCTACTCGGCTGGTGTGAAGGCGGATTCCAGCGGTGTGTGAGTTCAGCGCGGCATTCGTCACTGGGCGTTTCAGCTACAAGAGCAGTTTCCCTAAAAGAGAAGCACAGGCGATCAGCATCTTTTTCCAGATGTGATTAGCACTGGTTAGCACTCTGGGAGACCTGAGGGTTACCATGGGAGCGTCTTCATCGGGTCCACTCTCATGAACCTCCCACTCCTCTAGCATGCCTCCTCCGGGGTTGTAGTTTGTGCTAAATCAGATTCAGAGCTGACGGCCATGCATTCCCGGGCCGCCACGGGCATTGGGCTCAAGTGGAACCCTCCACCGACACCTGAGCGCTCATGGTTGGATGTTTGGTTCCAGTTCACAGCTGCATGTCGCTCCAGTGCCTTTTCTTTCCACATGAGGAGGTTCAGAAGACGTGGAAGGCACCTTTTACTGCCCAAAACCGTTATTCTATTTCCTCCACTCTCACCCTTTGATTGCGGGGCCGTGGACATTCCACAGGTGGAGCGTGTAATTGCGGTGCACTTGTCCCCACAAAGTGTCGTCACCTGGCCCCTCCCGTCCAAGGCGGGTAAGACGACGGCAGCTCTGGCTACTTAGGCTTACTCCACCGCTGGACAGGCCACCTCCACCCTGAATGCCATGGCCATCCTGCAGGTCCATCAGGCAAAAGCTCTCAAACAGCTGCACGAGGGTAGTTCTGAGCAGGGGTTGTTGCAGGAACTGCGCACGGTGACTTACCTTGCCCTCCAGGCAGCGCGGGCCCTCAGCCAGACGATGTCCACTCTGGTGGTCCAGAAGCACTGCTTCCTCACTCTCGGCCAAACCCTCATTCGCCACGGCACTGCCTCCTCACGCCTCACGGGACCCACGGAGACAGGTAAGTGCACTACACTACATTGTCCAAAATGCGGTTTCCCTGTTGGTAAACCCATGTCTTTCCCTGGGCGGTTCCGTTCTGTCCTGTCTCTACACTGTATCAGCTCCTCCCTGGCTAGGTAGGACCTACCGCAGAGACTGTCCATATTATCACTGCCCCAGTCCATATGTGTACTTCCACACGTTACCTGCCTTCAGGCAGGGTGTGGTCTCTGTAGCGTTCCCCTCCTTTGGGATTGGGCACGCTTCCCCAGCGTTTTTGTCATGGCTGAAAAAAAATGGGAATTGAGTTCCCGAAACACTCTTCCCTGGGGTAGGAACAGCAGCTTCGACCACCCATAGAGTAAACCCTGTCCTTCCCTCTCGCCTGGTATGGAGGACTGCCCCTCGGGCTTACATGGGACGCTGGGTAGGTTACAGTATTGTGAAAGCAGTTTGCTAACGCGGCACATGGCAGCTTGCCAGCATCTGCACCTCCAACTCTAGTAACACAGTTCAGTGGCTTTGGCGCTTTCCAAAGGGACCTGAAGGAGGGAATGGCGACGTCCCCCTGCCACAGCCCTGAACCACCGCTGTAAGGCCGGGCTCTTGTCTCGGCTCCTCAGCAAAACATTAATGAAGTGAGTAATGACCCAAATACGTCAGTATCGACGTAACGTCTCCGTTCCCTCCTTCAGGGAACGACGGTTAGTAACCTAGACATTTGTCCGTTCTTGTTAATGTTACGTGGTTTTAGTTTGCCTGCCTGCCTTCTGTTTGAGATACCTTTAGAGTTTATTAAAGACTGTTTGTACCTGAATTATCATCTTCTTGTGTATTCCTGCTACGAATCGTGACAACTATATGCAAAGACAAGGGGGGAAAATAATTGCAACATTTCTGATTGATTCTTGTTATATATGGTTTACAGTTTTTTATTATTATTTGTTTTGGTACTGATTTTACAAGGTTCGAAACTCTTTGTATAAAAATCCAAACTGATCGATGTAAAATGCTGTATTTGATTCCATTTGTCTTCCTTCAAATGCATCTCTGATTTCAATATAGCAGATTAAATATAGCATAAATTCATTGTTAAATTTGTACAGATTTTTTTTTCTTCTAGCAGCAAATTCACTTTTTGCATGTATATAAAAACGAGAAACGGATGCTCTATGAGTGCCAAATTGATACATGTATAACCAGTACAATATTTATTGCATTTTTTACAGTTTATGACCTGACTGTATTTTTAAGATGTCTAAAACTTGTGTTCCGTAATCCCTGGGACACAGTTTGAAAACTGATCCATTCCACCGATTCAGAGGTTTGGTTTGTGTAGACATTCTGCAATAATCCTAGAATATTGGTAAATGGGACTTGATTTGATCAAAAAAAGAAAAGAAAACATAATACTTTGATGTTAGTTTGAAAAAATGTATACACCATTACTACATTGACATTTATGCATTTAGCAGATGCATTTATTCAAAGCGACTTACAAGAGAGGAATTCGTCAAGGAGCCAACAATATTCATATTATACAATGCAGGTTTTATCTGACAACTAGATTAGGAAGAAAGAATAAATGCAGTGATGAAAAGTTAAGTACATGAGTGCCTTCATTTAATGTTGTGGTTGCTTAAGTGCTTGCAGAAGAGGTTTCTTAAGCTGATTCTTGAAAGATGTGATGGTCTCAGCAGTTTGGGTAGAGGTTGGTCACTCATTCCACCAGAGAGGAAAAGAGAGTGTGAAAGGCTTGGACAGTGGAAGTGGCTAGCTTCTAAAAGAGGAAGTCAACACTTCTGTGTAGCCACATCGAGATGTGCCTTAATTAGCTCAAATTATGCATAGGAAATTTTAATAATTAATCATGAATATGATTAATATATTGCATATTACAGTTAAATTATCGAAATTGAAAATAGATCGATTGTATATATGAATGGTAAATCATAACGAATTATAATTCCTCATTCATATATCAATGGTCTCATTACAGATCGATTATATGAGACAACTTTAAGGGAATTAATTTAGTTTATCAAACAATCGGTTTGTCCAGCAAACAGCCGTAAGATTAACTTACCAACTTCTCAACAAGGTTGTCCCTTTTTATAAACTCCAAGAAATCTCAATGTTCCGGCCGTGAACATTAATTTTTCTCGTGTTTATAAAATTTATGTTACTGATATAGTAACAACTTGTAAAGCTTTGTAGCTATGAGATATTCATTTTATTGACTTGTAAATGAGCACTTCAGGATCAATCAAGAATATGGTTTTAATAATTGAAACTACGGATACAGAATTCTACATTTGAACACAGGATACATGTATGTACAGTTAAACAGTAAAACTAACGAGACAGACGAGTAACAAACAGGAGTGAGAGAGAGAGATTGCGAGAGCGCCAGATTGGGAGTGAGAGAGAGAGAGAGAGAGAGAGAGTGAGAAGATGAGAGATCTTCTGGTTTGGCAAAATTCATCACAGACACAGAACCTTTTTAGACACCAAGAATCAACAGATCTTAAACCTCGAAAGAATGGTAAACGGTTACTTGCACAGGTAAAGCTCTTTGTGGTTGATGTGAAGAAGGGTGTGTGTCTCTGTCCTCGCGTCATGCGTTCACGTGGTCTTTCAGAGCGGGCAAAGCGCGTTAGTTTGAATGAAGGCTTAAAGGTCTTTGGTTCTCCTGGTGTTGCTGAGGAAAACCGCGTCTTGCGTGTGTGTCCTTAGGAGCGGGTGCGTGCTTTCTCAGCTCTTCTGGGCGAGCGTGGTCGCTGCAGATTCAAAGAGTCTCCTTCAGGTTGAATTTGCCGATTACGTTCATTTCACTGAAACTAAACGTAAGAAAAGTCCGAAGACGAAAATAAAGAAAGATTAAAGAAAACGGAGAAAGCTCCCCGAAGGAGCCATGGATCCTCTCACAGAAAAAATTCTTGTGTGGCGTAGAAACTGCTGTGTCTCTTATGGAGAGGAGGGTTCACGCCTCTGTTTGCGCGAATCACACATGACCGTCCGCGGATCTGGAGCGGACACAGTTCTCTTTGTCCTGTGGGGGATTCCCACTTGACTGACTCGTGAGGAGATTGTATTTGAGCGTTCGGCTCCTGAAATATGAAATGTGTAAAATAATGCACCTTACTTCATTCTGCTATCGGAATTCGGCTCCGTTAGATTGAGCGAATTACAGACATATCAGACACGTCACATGAAGATAATCGGAATATAGAGTTACATTCATATGCAGAATTACAAGCATCTTTAAAGTTTGCTTAACACACAATAAAATTGTCAGTACTTCCAGTATGGCATGTGACGACATCTAAGCACACAAATGAATACATTTAAAACATGTAGAGGTACTTTTCTCTGAAAAGTTCCATGGCTGGTGTTTGTGTGTTAATGTGTTGGAACATTCTTTTGATGAACTCTTAGACTTCAGAGCTATACACTAGCAAACCACACTTCTATTATAAAGCAAAGCTAATAAGATATGCATGCGTACAGGAAGGTTGGATACAATTTCTGTGTTATATACATTT
This sequence comes from Rhinichthys osculus, assembly GCA_029959095.1. NCBI lineage: Eukaryota > Metazoa > Chordata > Actinopteri > Cypriniformes > Leuciscidae > Rhinichthys > Rhinichthys osculus. Next base: position 1,571,909 of record JARWKJ010000003.1, read on the forward strand.
ATATACACATTATAGGACATTTGTATATACATTTATATACACATTATGTGTGCATTAATGTGTGATTGTCCTTAAGCGTTCAGGCAGCTTTGTGGACTCTTTCTGTGGGGGGGATGCGTGTCCCGTGAGACGTCGAGGTTTGAATGGTTGACCATTTGTTGAAGACAATGCTGGCTTGTTCCAAATGTGTCATGTGCTAGCCATAGTGGCACCAATCTGGTCAACATGCCCGAAGGGGGTCGTATACAGAATGCCCCTTTGTTTACTCACGAAGAACTGACCTTTGTTTGCAAATCGGGATTCGCTAATTTGGATACATCTGTCCGGATAACCCTGTCAGAGTCGCTACATCTGCGAGATCAGCAGATTGATTTAATGCAAAAAAGGGGAACAAACTGTTGTAAGGGTTTTTGGTCCAATACTCCAGGAGGATTGTTGAACATTTTTTAATTATGTAAATCAGAAGGATTTTGTCATCTGAACAATCTGAAGGAATTGTGAGATATTGTTAACTTGTAGTAGCCTGGCTAACGTCTGACCCAAGTCTCAATGAGTCTCAATGGTCTGGGAACCACGTGTTCATTTTCTCGTATTTGAGGGATTGGTTTACGAATGCCCAGAGGCGTTTATTGGGTGCTAAAAATGTCTATCAAATGCGCCTGTATGTAGCTCATAGCCAATCGTTTTAATTATACCAGATGACGCATGTAGAGCGACAGAAATTAGACGAGGAAGAAGACGATGGGTCAGAGATTTATGTGTACACGATGGCATGTATCTAACCCCTAAAATCCACTGGATCCGTCTACGGCGCGGAACGTCAGCGCCACGTTTTTGATGCGTCCCTAGCTCGGCGTAAAAGTCCACTGGAAGCGTCTTAGACGCGTTTCAGCAATGGAATGTTGGTGACTTCTTCGAATCTGAGCGTTGTTTATTTGTTGTTCATTTGTCCTCTTTTGACGCGGCAAGCAGCGAAAATAGACCTGCTACCTATTCTCTGCGGAGCGGAGAGACGCTTCTGGGACGCTTCTGAGACGCGCTGCGTCCGCAGCTGGTGGACTGAAGAGCATTGACTATAATCGCCGCGACGCTGACGTTCCGCGCCGTAGATGGATCCAGTGGATTTTAGGGGTTAGGCTGCATCGAAAGGTAACTTCGCGTCTGCTGCCATGTTGGATCCAGTGGTATAAACAAACTGCTTCAGTGTGTCGCATAGATGTCGTCATCGTCTTGCTACTCCCTCCCCGTTCCCTAGATGAGGCGAAAATTCGGTCCATGGTATCCAGACTACCTAGCAGCGTGAATAAAATCGCGCTGCTGCAAGGCAGTATGGGTAAACCCAGGCTAAACTTGTAGAGTCTTTTGGGATTGATCAGTCCCGCGCTTATAACACTGCACTATTGGATTGCATTCCCCATAGCGTCAAATATCGACGCCATGTGAGTGAAAAGTTATCGAAAGGGAACTTTTTGGTTACTAACGTAACCTGGTTCGCTGAGATAGACAAGATCGAACATTGTGAAAGCTTGTAACAGTTTAACCAACTGTTATGCTTTTCACCCTATCTCCAAGAGGGCAAATGTAGTTTTAGCCTAAGGAAGTACTCTAAAGTCAAAGAAGGAATACCAGAGATGTGTGTTAGCAGAAGCAGGGAGCTAGTGATGGGAGAAACAACGTTTTTCAAATCTTCAAATCAATCGCAAAATGATTCACTGTTTTGAAGCGTTTTAAACCACATGCTGGTGGTCAAAACACTGTAAATGCAACAAAACCTCAGCCCAAACATGCATGAAAACAGCTTTTACAAACCCATTGCAAATGTTTTATTGAAAACAATCTATCAAATGCAATTAACTAATCATCTAATACCATTAATGCAATTAAAGTTCTACTGTATAGTCAATAATATTAAACCATTAAAACTCATTTTGATCACCAAAATTACATATGTAAACGTTTTTTTTTTCTGTGAAAAAAAATTCTTAATGCTTTAAAATAGCTTGAATGTAAATCAACACCCTTGCTTCCTTTAGTATACGAGGATTTGTAAATATGCTAGTTAGTCCCGCCTCCACTCACTCACGCCAGCTCACAGATTCACTCAGCCAACTTACTGAGGTAAACACTGCCAAATGGTATCACTCTTTACAACGTTGGACACATAATGGTAATTAATATGATTAGCCTTTTGCTTGACTATGTTATCAAACAGCTAATAACGTGTTGCTAATGTTACACAAACCATGTTACCGTTCGCCATCTCAGAGTCAGTCAGCGGCCTTCTAAAAATCAGCATCTTTACAAACGCTTTGAACATCATAGAACCTCAGTGGAGAAAGTCATATGGTTCATCATAACATCGTAATATACATCATATTGTCCGTCCTTCGGATGAGACGTTAAACCGCCCTGACTCTCTGTGGTCATTAAAAATCCCATGGCACTTTTCGTGAAGAGTAGGGGTGTAACCCCGTTGTCCTGGCCATATTCCATCCATTGGCCCCTGCCAATCATGGCCTCCTAATAATCCCCATCAACTGAATTGGCTCTATCACTCTCTCTCCTCTCCAACTATAGCTGGTGTGTGGTGAGCGCACTGGCGCCGTTGTACTGTGGCTGCCGTCGCATCATCCAAGTGGATGCTGCACACTGGTGCTGGTTGAGGAGAGAACCCCTGATATGATTGTAAAGCGCTTTGGGTGTACAGTAGTACATATGAAAGCGCTATATAAATGCCTCATTCATTCATTCATTCATATACATAATTCACATGCTGTATTGCTAAAAGTACCTGATTTTTCATATCAAAATTACCTGGCTTCTCTTGAAACTCCCCTGCTTTACACAATTATAATGATATGCTAAAGCCTGCCCGCATGTTGATCTGATTGGTTCATGGTAGTTTGTGACGTCAGAAACACCAGCGATTTCATACCATGTTTTTGAGACTGTCTTTGGTTCACTGCAGTTTTAAGGAGAAAATACTCAGCAATGCTGTTTTGATGATTGGAAAGGACTGTATAATTTGACTGGTCTTTAAAGGGTTGTGGCCACCAGGGGGCATCGATTAGAATGCAGACAAGATGTTCCGTTTAGGTGTTTTATTAAAATAAAAGTTTAATGTGTGTGTGGTTTGGTAGTTGCACACACACAATTCTAGGAACTTATAATAAGTACAGCAACACTATTATATTTTCCATATCAATCAATATAGACTACACAGTCTTTCAACATCAGCGCTCTTTCAAACTTTCCCGAAACTGAATGAAACTGAAAGCTGTCTTCTTCCGCGGACCGCAGAGCGCAGTGCCGCTCCTGATTGGCTGATTCCCAAGCAGCCAGTTTTATCAACCTGAAGAAGTCATTCTTCGTCACAGCCGCCCCCAAATTTGTTATATTAAATTTGCCTCTCTAAGAAGGACTGACCGTATCAGTATCTGGTATGGCAGGCAGAGCTACAAGGCGAGCGACAGGCCTCGTGTAGAATTTGTCCTTGACCTTGACTACTGCAGTCCTGACTCTTCCATCAGTTCCTGGAATAACCTCAGTGACATGACCTAAAGGCCACTGCGCTCTTGGCAGCTGCGGGTCCACCACCATCACTATGGTTCCAGTTTGCAACTGTGCAGGGTCCTTGTGCCACTTGGAGCGAGTCTGAAGAGTTGGGAGGTAGTGTCGGACAAAGTAGGACCAAAACTGGTCAGCCAGCACCTGAGTATGTCTCCAGCGGCGACGACTCAGGAGCTCAGACTCAGCATAGACCGCCTGTGGTAAAGAGGGGTCGAGCCGCCCCATGAGGAGCAAGTTGGGGGTCACTGGGTAAGCATCAGCCACGTCTGTTGACACGTAACCCAGTGGTTTGGAGTTTAAAATCCCCTCCACTTCATTAAGTACTGTCCGTAGGACCTCTTCAGGGACAGTCTGTGACTGGATGGTGGCATACAGTGCAGCTTTAACAGACCTCACTTCCCTTTACCAGACTCCTCCAAAGTGTGGGGCGCTTGGGGGGTTAAACTGAAACTTAATCTGGTGTTTAGCCAGATGCGCCTGGAGTATGGGGTGTAATGACCTGAAAGCCTCCTGGAGTTCTCTTTCACCTCCCTTAAAATTAGTGCCCTGGTCGGACCGGAGCTCTGCTGGCTTACCCCTTCGTGCAATGAAACGGCGGAGGGCCATCAGAAAGGAATCCGAGTCCATACTGGACAGAACATCCACGTGCACAGCGCGCGTCGTCAGGCATTTAAATAGTATGCCCCATCTCTTCTCGTGGCGACGGCCAACCTTCACTGTGAAAGGCCCGAAGCAGTCCATGCCCGTAGAGAAGAATGGGGGCTTCATCAGCCGTAGTCTGGACTGTGGGAGGTCTGCCATCTTGGGCACAACTGGAGAGGCTCTCCATCTCTGGCAATCCGGACAGGAGTGCTGGTGGCACTTAACAGCTTCACGCCCATGCAAAATCCAGTATTTTCGCCGCAGCTCTGCAAAAAGGCGTTCTGATCCTGGATGGCGAAGGCTCTTGTCCATGTCCTGGATGATGAGATGGGTCACTTTGTGCCGATGGTCCAGGACCACTGGATGAATAGAATCTGGCTCTAGCTGGTCGCTGCGGCGGAGCCTTCCTCCAACTCGAATAAGTCTCACAGTCTTATCATACTCTGGTGCTAGGGAGATCAGCCTACTGGTGGCAGCTACTGGCTTACCGGTGCTCAAGAGGCTGAGCTCCTCAGCGAAGCTTTCCTGCTGGGCTCGTCTCAATACTTCTCTCTCTGCTTCTTGGTAGTCATCAGCAGAAAGGCTGACGGGGTTCACTGATGAAACAGAGCTGGATTGCGCAACCGCCTCTATTAGCGCTCTGAACGAAGAAAACTGATCAGTATTTGGTAGCAGAGAAGTCTGTATGCTTGTAGTGAAACAGCAGGCAGGGAGTTTTCGCAGCTCATCAGAATTCTCTGTCACCTCTGTGGCTGGCTGTGTAGGCCAGACTTCAGGCGACTGTTGTAGGAAGGCAGGGCCCTGGCTCCATCTGTTCTTACCAGCCAGTTCCAGCAGTGTTTTTCCCCGCGTTATGTCATCAGCTGGGTTGTTGGCAGAATCCACATATCTCCAGGCCCAGATATCAGTCAGCTCCTGGATTTCAGCTACCCGTGTTCCCACGAATACCTTGTACCGACAGGAGTCGGACTGAAGCCATGTGAGTACTGTTGTGGAGTCTGTCCATAAGATAACATTGCGGATATTCACAGTCAGTTCTCTTTGGAGTAGTGCAGCTAGCTGTGCAGCTGTCAGGGCAGCACACAGTTCTAGTCTTGGTATTGATTGCTGCTTCTTCGGGGCTACTCTGGATCTAGCAGTCAGGAAAGACACTTCCACACGGCCGTGTGAGCTCTCCGTCCGCAAATAGGCCACTGAGCCATATGCCTTCTCTGACGCATCAGCAAAGATGTGTAGGTCTCTCTGGAGGTCTGAAGTATTCATCTCAGGGCTCACATAGCAGCGAGGCAGTATAATCTGGGAGAGATGCTGCAATTCTTCCTCCCACGTCAGCCATGGCTGCAGCACATCCTCAGGCAGTGACGGGTCATCCCAGTCTCTCTGCTTGTCCCACAAGTGCTGCACCAGGACCTTGGCACGCGTAGTGAAGGGGACTATAAATCCCAGAGGATCGAACCAGCGTGCCAGGACTCTGTAAATGTTTCGCATGGTGGGTGTGGGTTGGTCCAGCATACGGTATTTATACCTTAAGGTGTCTGAATTACAGAGCCAGCGGAGTCCCAGTGCGAGCTCCTGTGGGTCAGTGCCCAACTCACTACTCTCAGATCTTGCTTCTTTGGGCAGATGGCTGATGACCTCAGGGGTGTTACTGGCCCACTGGCGTAACTCAAATCCACCTGTAGCCAACAGTGAGGTCAGTTTGTCTACCAGGTGATGGGCTTCTTCCACAGATGGGAGGCTTTGCAGACAGTTGTCCACATAAAAGGATCGTTCTATCGACACTCGAACATCTTCACCTGGCTGACTGTGATCAAACACATGTTTCTGCAGCGCATAAGTTGCACAGCAGGGGCTACATGTGGTGCCAAATGGAAGGACTTGCCATGTGTAGATGCTGGGTGGTTCCTCTGTCTTCAGGTCTCGCCACAGGAAGCGCAGCAAGGGCTTGTCCTCTGGGAGCAGCCTCACCTTGTGAAACATGCCTTTAATATCGCTGCTGACAGCAATTGCATGCTCTCTGAAGCGTAGCAGTACACCCAGTAGACTGGAACTTAAGGTGGGCCCAGGCAACAGCAGCTCATTGAGGTTGTTTCCCTTATACATGTAGGAACAGTTGAACACAATCCTGTTCTTTCCGTTATGGCTCACCATGTGATGTGTGGGATGAACCAGGACTCGGCTGCTTTGCTCAGCTCCTCTTCTGACGCTTTAACTGCATAGCCCGGCTTTTCCAGCTTTCTAATCTCTGCACAGTATGCAGCTGCTCTTTGCGGGTCTCGCAGCAGGCGCCTCTCTGTACTGCGGAGATTAGCTAACACAGCCTCCTTAGGTGCCTGAAGCTGTGGCATGTTCTTCATCCTGAGGAGGGGAGTAGCGTAGCGCTGAATTCCATCAACCTCTACTCTTGTGGTCTTCGCCTCCAGCAGGCGGACTGCCTCCTGATCCTGCCTGGAGCGTGTGACAAGTTTTTCACTCCTGTAGGGCAGGACATCCAGCTGCCACAATCTCTCTACACTCTGTAGAAGCTCATTAGTGGGTGAGAGGGTGGAAACGTGCAGGCACTGTTGTGATGTTGTCTGCTGCTTGCTGTACCTGGTCGGCCCCTGAAGTGTCCAGCCCAACTTTGTCTTCACGGCGGCCGGTCCCCCGTGGGGTCCTAAACGCACAGGCTCCACTGGAGTGATCAAGTGGGTATAATCTGACCCAATTAACAGCAGGGGTTGCACTCTGTTAATCGTCTGGAGAGGGAGGCCTCTTAAATGTTTGTACTTCCTCTGAAGTGCCTTCATTGAATAAGTGTGCTCAGCCAGACCCAGTTGATCAGTAGTAAATGCTCTGTATATCTTGAAGGATTTCTTTGGATGGTCTACTGGGGAGATGGAGAACGACACTGCAGTTCCGTGCAGAACCCTGATGTCCTGTCGAACAGTTCTGAGGATCAGATTTTCCGGCTCACCAGTAAGCTTAAGGCTCTGCGCTGCTGCAGGGAGGAGAATGGTTCGCTCTGACCCATCGTCAAGGATGGCATATGTCTCCAAGGTGTGTTCACCGTTACGCAGCAGCACTTTGCTCACTTTCAATAGGACCTGGCTGCATCCAGCCCGCCTGTCCATGTACAGGACTTCATTAGTTGTACTGATGAGGCAGGATGTATCTTCAGCTGCAGGTTTTATATTCATGTCATGCAAAGCTTGCAGGTGTCTCCCCTTACACTTGTGACATGTAATTTTCAGGCGGCACTGTGCAGCCTGGTGTGTGCGACCACATCGCCAGCATCTTTTGTTGGTCTTGATCCACGCTGTTATCTGTTCCACTGTAAGCTGTGCAAAGTTTGCACACTTATCTAGGAAGTGTTGCGTGTTAGAGCAGTAAGGGCAGTATGCTGTCCTCTCTGGCTGCTTGGTGCTAGATAAGGCATTCTCTACTGTCGGTGTGCTCTCATGTCGGTCTGTGGTGTGCATGATGTTGGTGCTCTTACCACTCTTAGCATCGCGGCGGCTCTCTGTCCTGGGTCCTGCTCTGTTCTTGTTTTCACCGATTAGAGGCTCATACACCGTCTCTTGCATCTTCAGCTCGTAGTCAAGCCAGTCAGAAAAGTGCAATAGGCTTGGGATTGTAACACGCATTGGGTACAGAAACCTCTTAAATTCAGCCCGTATATCATGAGGCAGTTTGGACAGCAGCCGTGTCACATGTGAACCACAGTGAAGCTCAGTCTTTCCATTGTCCCCAAGCTGGTCTAACATTGCGACGAGTGCTCTCACTTTCAGGGCGAATCGCTTAAACCCACTGAAGTCATCACGTGCAATATTAGGCGCCTCCATTAGATCAGCTATTTTTCTGAGAGCTAGCTGGTGAGGCTGTCCATAATGATCAATTAGGCTTGTCATAGTGTCAGTGTAGGGCTGCAGTGAGTAAGTGTATGAGTCCGCTATTAGAAGTGCCTCCTCATACTTTAAGTGGTCCACCAGGATCTGGTATTTAAAGCGCTCCGTAGCGTCCACAGGCAAGAGGTTTTCCAGAGCGACCTTAAGCCTAGCGAACTCTCTCGGATCTCCTTTGGTGAATGCAGGGATTGTAGGTTTAGGCCCGCGGTACACTGTCTCATGGTGGTGGAAGGGTACACAGGCTCAGGGTGACTGGGATACTCCTGCTGACGTGTCATCTTAATATCTCTTAGTGCTGTTATGAGCTCTGCCATAAGATCCTGTGATGGTGGCTGATAAACGTTGTCTACTGCTGGGGGTGGTGGCGGTGGCCAGTCGTCATCATCCGGAGGCAGAGTGTGACCACCAGCTTGCGCAGGTGGTGGAATTGGCGTAGTTTGGTATGCACCGCCATCCTGCTCTATGTTATGCTGCTGTTGGGGGGGGGGCTGGTGTAGGGAAGGGAGAAAAGGCTGTCTGTCGCAGTGCTGGTAGGTCTGAAAGGGAAGTGCGGGCGTCAAGTCGCCTGTGCATGTCCATTACCTGTTGCTGCAGCCTTTGATTATCTTCCCTCAGCTTATAAAGAGCTTCAAGGACCTCAGGTGCTGTTTCTGGGGCAGACCTCGATCGATCAAAGGCAGGTGTACTCTGAAAGAGGGGTTCTGTATACTCAAACTGGCGTGGATAAGCAGCTTCCGCTCCCCGCATGACACTTCCGTCCTCATGCAGCAATGGTGGTGTGAGAGGCGTCATCCTGGCGTGTCTCTCTGGAAATCTCACCATGCTGTCGTAGGGCCGCTGTGGCTCTGAAACGTTAGCCGCTTGATGAAGCGAACGAGAGGACGGCTGCAATGCTTGAAGGGGGATGTCATAATCTTCCATCCATGCCGGCCGCCGGCTCTCTCGGCGGGGTGGGCATCTACTGGGCGTGTATACTGATCCGAGAACATCTCTAAACAATCCCACGGTGACCACGCGAATCCGGCTCGAAGGACCAAATGTTTTGATGATTGGAAAGGACTGTATAATTTGACTGGTCTTTAAAGGGTTGTGGCCACCAGGGGGCATCGATTAGAATGCAGACAAGATGTTCCGTTTAGGTGTATTATTAAAATAAAAGTTTAATGTGTGTGTGGTTTGGTAGTTGCACGCACACAATTCTAGGAACTTATAATAAGTACAGCAACACTATTATATTTTCTATATCAATCAATATAGACTGCACAGTCTTTCAACATCAGCGCTCTTTCAAACTTTCCCGAAACTGAATGAAACTGAAAGCTGTCTTCTTCCGCGGACCGCAGAGCGCAGTGCCGCTCCTGATTGGCTGATTCCCAAGCAGCCAGTTTTATCTACCTGAAGAAGCCATTCTTCGTCACAAATGCTGTCGACTTATGAATTTACACATGGTTTGTAAAGCATATTAAAAACACCACATAGACATATAAACAACATTAAAAGCTGTATTTTCAATACAGGGGGACTTGATTGGTGATGCATTAAACATAATCAAGGAGTCCTGTCATTTATGTCCTCTAATTCAATTATAAAATAAACCTCTCTTTTGGATTTAACCTTGTTTACTTCTTCCAGCCCAGTCTCATCCCAAGACGTCATATGACTGACGCTTTTGACCATACGTCAACATCCCACGTTTTAGGGTACCCTTTAACGTCAGTTAGATGACGCTATCTAATCCTAACCCTACCCCAGACCTAAACCTACCCGCGTCATCTAACTGACGCTAAAGGTAAAGCGTCAGTTAGATGACGCCCTAGGATCGTCACCTAACTGACGTTAAAGGATACCCTAAAACGTCGGATGTTGACGTATGGTCAAAAGCGTCAGTCATATGACGTCTTGGGATGAGACTGTGTTACTTCTTCACAGCAGAAGTGGGCAAAGGGTCGATAGATTAATCATTTCAGACAGAATGTATGGCTTGAATCCTCTAATTCAATAACCAGGGTTCCTGTGCCAGTTGCTGGAGCTTCACCTGCACACAAGCACAGACATCAGAAAAAGGCCAGCAAGAATTATTCTCTTAAAAAGAAACACACATTACCATCATCCACGGCCCAAATGATAGCTCTGTATTTGTCATCTTTGACAAAGGGAGATTCTCTATCCATGAGGCTCTTGACTTTAACAACTCCAGTGTCTGGAGTAACACTCAGCCAGCCGGCAGGATCACTTCCAATCTTATACCTGGAAGGAAGTAACCAAATAGGTTAAAACTAGAAATGTTGAGCAAGAACAAATTAAGTCTTGCCTGGAAGTTGTTTGAAGTTCAAAGGATATGCCAGGATAATATGATTGAATTCTGCTTATGAAGATTTGACATTGGGAAGGATATAGGCCTTAATAGGTAGACAGTTGCTAAGGTGGTCCTCACTGGTTCCCTTTCAGTCGAGAACGTCAGACATAGTCGACGTCGACTGAATAGGGATCACGCCAGGGAGCCAATCATCTTCGAGTACTATTGAACGAGCCAATGGGAATTGGTGTGCGTGATGACATCACACACTCCGCCCTCGCTGCGCGGGTATAAATACGGAAGTGGATGCACGCACTAGGTGCCTTTCGCTTCGGAGCTGATCGTTTTGATGTCTCTGAAGAGTGCTGTTGTTATTCAACGAGCGAGTGTGTCGTTATTCTTTTGGAAGGCTCTCCTAGTGCTGGTGGTTCTACAGCGTGAGTGCAGCGGTGATCGCGAGCTTTGAAGCTCTCAACTGCTGTTTTAACAGCAAGCAAATTTCTGTGTTTGTGTGTGTATTGACGGCTGGTTGAGGGCGGAAATGTGAGTGCTTCACTATTTTCAGTTCGCTGAATTCAGTGTTGCCGCGGTCATTCCATGTGTGCTCCAGCATTGGTGACGGGTCCCATTTCTAAAAGAGCAACTCGGGTGAGTTTTGTGTCTTTTTCAAGATGCCATTCCATCCGTGCATTTCTGGGTGCGGTAGGGCTCTGTCCCCCTCTGATGGTCACAAGAGCTGTATCACGTGTCTGGGCTTAGAGCACGCTGAAGCAGCTCTTGTGGATGAGTTATGTTCTCATTGCGGGAACATGACCGTCTCGGTGCTAAGGTCGAGACTCACCTTTGTTCGCGAAGGTGGAGTCCCCATCTCCAGGCCCCACTCTACCGTTTCTTCTGGGTTACCTTCCCAGAAGAGACCTGGAGTGCCGTCTGGGCTGGGTGACCTGAGGATTACGGTGAGGGGTAATCCGCCCGGCAAAGCTCCGTGGATCCCTCACTCCTGGTAACGTCTCGCTTCCCTTTAGGTCGTTTGTACAAGGTGGAGTACCCTCCTTTCATCCTCCGGACGGGTTTCCGTCACGATCTCTCTCTCCGTATCGGCAGTAATTGGGCTTCGTTGGAATCCGAGCCCTCGCGATAAACTGCAGTGTTTGTGTTGCCTTTTCCTAGTGCTGTGATTCGGCGTGGGTCGACGTGCCCGTTACCGGGATTCTACTGTCTACTTTCTGTTTTCCCTTTTTTTGGTGACTGAGAAAATCATAATCTGAGTGAGAGCTGGACGCGCTCTAGTGTGCGTGGGTGTGTATGTGTGTGTGTGCCGCAACAGCCTTATAACTTCTGTTATTCTTCCTAGTCTCACCGTCTGTGTTTGTGATTAGTTTAGTTTCATTTAAGTGTGTGTGTAGGTGTATGCGTGTGTGAGTTGTATTCGTTTTGTTTCTTTTTCTTTTTCTTTTGTTTCTTTTTCCTTTTGTTTAATTACGTGTCTTCCTTTTTGAATTTCAGCTGGTCGTTTGTGACCTTATTCATGTATATTTGTATGTTTGGCTCTGTGAAGGTTGGATTTTTAGGGTTGTATTAAACCCAGCTGTTTGTTTGTTCCTCCCCAGGGACTGAGGTGCTTTGGCGGAAGGACCTTCTCTGCATGGTGGTGCTGCTGTGGGGTAACACTTTTGAAGTGCCGGTGTGTGACTTAAGCGCACGGTGACGTGTGAGTGTGTGTGTGCGTAGGATCGTGCTTTTGGGAAAGCCTATAAGTGGTCCTTCCGCCTGTAGCCCCAGCCTGGGTAAGTTGTGTTTTTTCTTTTTTTTTCTTTTCTTTGGTTTGCTTGTTGGTAAGAAAAACAGAGTTTTCTTGAAGTTCCTTCTACCATTGTGGGTAGGGGACGGTGTTGTATGAGCCATTAGTGCTGCCCCCTGAGATTTTTCTTCAAGTGTTATGTGTATGTCACCGGGTGACTAAGCCGGAACTAAAATTCGGTGCATGGTCCCCCGGGGGGAGCACTTCCGGCGTAACATCAGGCCGGTTCCGGTTTGCCGTCATGGCCGATCTAACGGGAAAACGCGGAGAAATTGTTTACAGCTGAATGAAATGAGAGTTGCTTACGGTGGCGAGCGAGAGTGTATGTTTGCAGGGGATATAAATGGAGCAGTTGAAGGAAGAGGGAGTTGTTAAAGACAAACGGCGAGGTACGGAGACGAAAGGACTGGCCAAAAGTGAGCAGACGGGCGAGGGAGAAGATTGTCCCCGTGAGTGTGAAGATCAACATTTATGAAGAGTTAAGTACCCAATTCCAGCTTGCTGTACAAACATTGTGATTGAGTTGATGAAGGCATTGTGAAGATCGTCTTTTATGAAGAGTTAAGTGCCCAATTCCAGCTTGTTGTACAAACCTCGTGGTTGAGTTGATGAATGCATTATGAAGATCGTCTTTTATGAAGAGTTAAGTACCCAATTCCAGCTTTCTGTACTAACAATGTGATTGAGTTTATGGAGGCATTGTGACCTATTAGAAGATCTGTCCATGTTCGCTGTTCTATTTTCATGAGGTTGAAGCTGGTGATGGGAAGGCAGGTTTGTGTTCCTGAATAACCCCCTGTGCAGCCGCCTTATCATTGCACTTTCTCCCCCCCCCCCCCCCCCCCCTCCGGTTGGAACCCGAGCAGCAGTTTGGACGATCCAGGTTGAAAGGAGTGAAGGCTTAAACCCACTGTGAGGTATGTGTGGAATTGCAGTGATTACAAGTTGAAGTGTGCACATGTGAATTGTGGAGGGATTGCTGTATACACAAGTGTGAAGAAGATTTAACCATTCCGTTCGCTCCAATTTTTCCTGGGATCGTCCAGCCCGTGTTGGGTGGGGAAGTTTATAGTCCAGCTGTATAGATGTGTGCAGGTGCCGATTGACTCTCATCTTCAGGAACCAAGAAAGCCAGTCACTCACCCTGCCCAGGACTCACCGACCTCGAAGACCGCCACTTCCTGAGTTCCTCACGAGTCCAAAGCTCCTCTACTGCAGGTACTTCAGCTCTATTGCTGCGTAACAGGAACCAAGAAAGCCAGTCACTCACGCTGCCCAGGACTCACCGACCTCGAAGACCGCCACTTCCTGAGTTCCTTACGAGTCCCAAAGCTCCTCTACTGCAGGTACTTCAGCTCTATTGCTGTGTCACAGGAACCGAGAAAGCCAGTCACCCACGCTGCCCAGGACTCACCGACCTCGAAGACCGCTACTTCCTGAGTTCCTTAGGAGTCCCAAAGCCCCTCTACTGCAGGTACTTCAGCTCTATCGCTGTATTACAGGAACTGAGAAAGCCAGTCACTCACGCTGCTCAGGACTCACCGACCTCGAAGACCGCCACTTCCTGAGTTCCTTACGAGTCCCAAAGCCCCTCTACTGCAGGTACTTCAGCTCTATTGCTGCGTTACAGGAACCAAGAAAGCCAGTCACTCACGCTGCCCAGGACTCACCGACCTCGAAGACTGCCACTTCCTGAGTCCCTTACGAGTCCCAAAGCTCCTCTACTGCAGGTACTTCAGCTCTATTGCTGTGTTACAGGAACCGAGAAAGCCAGTCACCCACGCCGCCCAGGATTCACCGACCTCGAAGACCGTTACTTCCTGAGATCCACTGCCGTCTGGAAGGAGTAGAGAACGCCGGCCCTCACGTTGTATGGAGTTGTTCTCCTGGAGATCCTTGTAGCCCGTCTTGAGCTCCACCGTGATCCTAAGGGAACAAGAGAAGTCTGTTACTTATCCACTTTGAGTCACTCACCGGAAGGTCCCCTTGTCTGAGCTCCTGAGATCCACTGCCGTCTGGAAAGAGTAGAGAACGCCAGCCCTCACGTTGTATGGAGTTGTTCTCCTGGAGATCCTTGTAGCTCGTCTTGAGCTCCACCGTGATCCTAAGGAAACAAGAGAAGTCTGTTACTTATCCACTTTGAGTCACTCACCTGAAGGTCCCTTTGCCTGAGCTCCTGAGATCCACTGCCGTCTGGAAGGAGTAGAGAACGCCAGCCCTCACGTTGTATGGAGTGTTCTCCTGGAGATCCTTGTAGCCCGTCTTGAGCTCCACCGTGATCCTAAGGGAACAAGAGAAGTCTGTTACTTATCCACTTTGAGTCACTCACCGGAAGGTCCCCTTGTCTGAGCTCCTGAGATCCACTGCCGTCTGGAAGGAGTAGAAAACGCCAGCCCTCACGTTGTATGGAGTTGTTCTCCTGGAGATCCTTGTAGCCCGTCTTGAGCTCCACCGTGATCCTAAGGAAACAAGAGAAGTCTGTTACTTATCCACTTTGAGTCACTCACTGGAAGGTCCCCTTGCCTGAGCTCCTGAGTTCCACTGCCGTCTGGAAGGAGTAGAAAACGCCAGCCCTCACGTTGTATGGAGTTGTTCTCCTGGAGATCTTTGTGGCCCGTCTTGAGCTCCACCGGGATCCTAAGGAAACAAAAGAAGTCTGTTACATACCCACTCTGAGTCATTCACCCGAAGGCCCCTTTGCCTGAACTCCTGAGTTCCGCTGCCGTCTGGAAGAGTGGAACGAGTTTAGCCGTCCAGGCGGACACCCTTTTAAACCTGTTTTAATATTTAATAAAGACAAATTACTTCCTGTACCTTGTGTCCAGCCTCGTGGTGTTCTTGGTGTAGCTCCTCAGAGTGGTAGTTGGTACGGGTCGTGGTTTCTCCCCACCCCTGGCCTGTGACATGTACATGTGCCGAGTACTCTGGTTTTTAAAAAGAGGAAATACTGTGTTTTTTACAATTTTGTATGACAATAAAAGATTATTTGTAACCTGATTGTTCTTGCGTCTCTGACCTCCCTGACACACACGAACTTGTGCGGCCTAGTGTAACTACTGGGTATATTCCCTGATTAAGTCGGGGTGGCGTAGTCGACTATCACAAAATCATTTATCATCCTAAATTATTTATTAGAAACCCAGAAGCCGATCGGATCGCCACATTTGGCGTATAGTCGGCAGGGTTGTGTGTCAGTTGTGTACGGCAGAGACGTGAGTAAAAAAAACCAACCTTTTTTTCTTTTTTGCCTATAGCAGGAAGTAGACGGTGGTGATCCTGTTGTGGCGGGTAGGTGTGACCCTCTGATCATTTCTTCCGTGGTGGTAGGTGATTGTGTGGTTCGCAGCTATGGAAGACGAACTGCGTGAATTAAGAGAATTGGTAGCACAATTAAAAGCAGATAACGAAAAATTACAGCAAGACCAAGCGCCCGTTGTACAGCCTGGTCCATCAAATGCTTATATCCCTGAAATTGTGGACCCCCACTCGTTGGTGCTTGTGCGCCCACAACTGAGCGTTTTGTTTTTGTCCCTAGGGACCGAAAGCGCCCGAAATTTAGCGGTGGTTCGGGCATTGGCATCAACGAGTGGGTGGAGGAGGCTCAGGCTTGTATACGGGTTCGCCATCTCTCTTTCGCTGATCAGGCCTATTTCCTTTTTGATCATCTGGAGGGGGAGGCAAGGGAGGAGATCCGGTATCGGTCGGAGGACGAGAGGAGGGACCCAAATAAAATCTTCGAAGCGTTGCGCGATCTGTATGGGTGTACACAATCATACGTAGCTCTTCAGGAGTCTTTTTTTTCCAGGAGACAGCAAGAGGGGGAGACCCTGTTGAAGTTCTCCCTGGCTCTAATGAATCTCCTGGAGAAGGTTAAACGCCAGTCGCCTCATGGTATGCCAAACGATGAACTTTTACTGCGTGACCAATTTGTCGAATATGTGAGTGATAGTGCTTTACGGCGTGAACTTAAGCAACTGGTCCGTCGTCAGCCCACCGCTACGTTGTTAGATATCCGCAGTGAGGCTATTCGCTGGGAGTGGGAGGGAACGCCTGGGGGTATGCGGGCTCGCAGCCAATCCGTTCTGTCTGCATATGGCATCCAGTATGGGGTACAGGGGCAACAACAGACAAGGGCAAATAGTGCCTTAGCGACCTCTGAACTGAGTGAATTGCGAGACATGCTGAGAAGCCAACAACAACAACTGAATCAACTGTCTCAAGGGATGGCCCAACTTCAAAATCGTCAGCCACGCATTCAATCGTCGCCAGTTAATCCAATTATTTGCAGACGGTGTCAGCGGCCTGGCCATTTTGCCAGGGATTGCGAAGGGCAGCGTAGACCATTTTTGACTCCGTCGGTTCGTGACCGTTCGGCTACATTGAGGAGTGAGCAGCCTCAGTCTGAGCAACCGTCGGAAAACTAGTGCCCGCTAAGTTGCAGGGCCGCAGCTTGGTAGGGGAACAGACAGGCTCGTGTGTGTCGACTAATTTCGATTTTATGTCTCGTTTCATGTCAACGTGTCCGCAGCTCGTTGTACGTATGGGGGAAGTTCAGATACCTTGCCTGGTCGACACTGGTTCAATGGTGTCCACCATTACAGAGAGCTGTTTCGCAACAAATTTTGGATCTCGGGGTCAGGAACAGCTTAGGTCGTGTCACTGGTTACAACTCCGAGCAGCAAATGGCCTCTCCATTCCGTACATTGGTTATCTGGAACTTGATGTAGAACTTTGTGGGAGGTTGGTCTTGGGTTGTGGGGTGCCAGTGGTCAAGGACCCTCCAGGGGGTTTGTGCGTTCAGGTCCCCGGGGTTTTAGGGATGAACATCCTGGGCCGCTGCTACCGGGAACTCTTTGGCCAGTATGGCCCAGCCCTGTTCGAGTTACCTCTCGTGTCTCAGGCACCTAGTTCTGTGTCGCAGGCTCTACATTATTGTCATCGTGCCGACAATCAGTCGGTTTCGGAGCAGGGAGGGCGAGTTAAGACCCGTGGGCGTCGGGTAAGTCGTATTCCAGGTGGCACCATGAAATTGGTGGCAGCCACCTGCTCGGTGCAGTACTCGAATGGCACTGTTCTGTTTGAACCAGTAGAGTCAGGTCTCTCAGCTGGTTTGTTGGTGTCTCCTGCTCTAGTGAAGGTGAATTATGGTACTGTTTACGTGCCTGTAGTTAATGTTGGCACAATAGAGGTGGTACTCTATGCAAGCACTGTCATGGGTACCATAAACCATGTGTATATGGTCAGTTTACCCCCAGACGTAAAGGAAATTTCATCAACCACTGCTCGGGTGAGTGCACAGCTCGCACAGACTACTCTCACGGAACACGAAAAGATAGGGTTAGTTGATTTATCTGTGTTACCGTTGGAAGAACAGGCGGGGGTGCGGGCGCTACTGGAGAAGTATTCCTCTGTGTTTTCCATGCATGATGGGGATTTGGGCTGTACTAACCTTATTTCCCACGGTATTCCCCTGCTGGATGATGTTCCGGTGCGTCAGCGCTATAGGCGGATTCCTCCCTCTGAGTACGAGGTGGTGAAGGCGCACATCAACCAGTTGTTGGAGACACAGGTGATTAGAGAAAGTTGCAGCCCTTATGCCTCGCCTATCGTTCTGGTCAAGAAGAAGGATGGTAGTCTGCGCCTGTGCGTAGACTACCGTCATTTAAACGCTAAGACCAGGCGGGATGCATTCCCTTTACCTCGTATCGAGGAGACATTGGACTCGCTGTCCGGGGCCCGCTGGTTTTCCACCATGGACCTGGCCAGCGGGTACAATCAGGTCCCTGTTGAAGAGGCTGACAAGCCTAAGACTGCTTTCTGTACGCCGTTTGGCCTATTCGAATGGAATAGGATGCCATTCGGATTGTGCAATGCCCCCAGCACCTTTCAACGCCTAATGGAGCTGTTGTTTGGTGATCAACAGGGCCAGTCATTACTGTTGTACTTAGACGACATTGTTGTATTCTCTTCCTCTGTTAGGCAACATCTTGACCGGATGGAGGTTGTGTTACAGCGCTTGCAGAAAGAGGGGTTGAAGGTCAAATTGAGTAAATGTGCCTTTTTCAAACAGGAGGTCCGAAATCTGGGCCATGTGATATCTGCAGAGGGAGTCTCGACGGACCCTGATAAGATTAAGGCAGTTGCACAATGGTGTCGTCCAACCAGTGTTGCAGAGTTGCGTTCATTTTTGGGGTTTGCTAGCTACTATCGCCGCTTTGTGGGGGAGTTTTCCAGGTTAGCAGCCCCTCTGCATAGGTTGGTGGCGGCGTTGGCAGCCCCAAAAAATAATGTACACAGACGGGGGAGCTTTTCCAGAGCTTGGTCTGAGGAGTGCGAGAGTAGTTTTGAGCTTCTAAAGAGTAAACTCACCACTGCCCCAGTGTTGGCTTATGCAGACTTTTCGTTACCCTTCATCCTGGAGGTGGATGCCAGCTACGGCGGGCTAGGGGCAGTCCTGTCACAGGAACAGCAGGGTAAGGTGCGTCCCATAGCGTATGGTAGCCGTAGCCTTAAACCTACTGAGCGTAATACCTCCACTTACAGCTCGATGAAGTTGGAATTCTTAGCCCTTAAATGGGCTATGACCGAAAAGTTTCGGGAGTATCTCCTGGGGCATAAGTGCGTAGTATTTACTGACAATAACCCCCTTAGCTACTTGATGTCAGCAAAGTTAGGGGCCATGGAACATCGTTGGGCGGCGCAGTTGGCAGCTTTTGATTTCGAGCTCAAGTATAGGTCAGGAAAGAGCAACCGTAACGCCGATGCCCTGTCACGCCAATATGCTCCGGTCCCGGAAGAGATGCAGGATGTGTGTTTGGGCACGACTGTCCCTGTCTTGTTACAGCGTGCGGCCCAAAGCGGACGGGCGGCACAGGTAAACCAAATAACTCTGTTTCCCTGCTATTCCGGGAGTGATATGAGTGCGCAACAGAAGGCCGACCCTATCATTCAAGAGCTGTTGGTGTTTTGGAAGCAGGGGTCACCCCCAAGCTCGGAAGAACGTAGGGCGCTCTCTAGGTTGGCCGTGGTTTTGCTTCGGCAGTGGGATCGCCTTGTGGAGGTTGAGGATGTACTCTACCGACGGGTATTTCGGCCGGACGGTGGTGAGGAAATCCTCCAGGTATTGCTGCCAGTAGCAATGAAGCCCGAGGTATTGACGCAACTTCATCAACAGCATGGGCACCAAGGGGTTAAACGCACAGGACAACTGGTGCGCCAGCGCTGTTACTGGCCGGGGATGTCGCAAGACATTGCTCACTGGTGTCAGGAGTGTGAGCGGTGTCAATGCGCTAAGGACACGCAGCCCACTCCGGGTAGTCTTATGGGGCATTTATTGGCTGCCCGACCTAATGAGATTTTGGCGGTGGATTTCACATTGTTGGAGCTTTTGGTGTTCCTGGCCGCATTCATTCAGATCAAGGACGTAACTTTGAGTCGGCCCTCATCAAGCAGCTTTGTTGCTTATATTCAATTCAATTCAATTCAAATTTATTTGTATAGCGCTTTTCACAATACATATTGTTTCAAAGCAGCTTTACAGAAAGTGCATTTCAGAAATGTACATAGAAGAATATAGTTAGTTAATCATCATGTATTAATTTAGGGCATAACATATCGCCGGCGTTGAGTCGTCTCTTCACAGGCGTCGAGTCGTCTCTTCACAGGTGTCGAGTCGTCTCATCGCAGGTGTTGTAGCATCTGAAGTCTCCGTGAGAGGCTGGATACAAACTGGAGCTGACGAACGCTATTTACCTCGGGACTAGCGTCCCGAGATAACAGCAGAAAAGCAGATGGGAGATAATTAGCGTAGCTGCTGTTCATAATATTAATGCAGTCGATCTGATTCAACAGTGGTATAAAAGGTAAGCATTATGTGAATGCTTGGCTGAAGAGATGCGTCTTTAATCTAGTTTTGAACTGGGAGAGCGAGTCTGAGCCACGAACAGTATCAGGAAGGCTATTCCAGAGTTTAGGAGCTAAATGTGAGAACGCCCTCCCTCCTTTAGTGGACTTAGATATCCTAGGAATGACCAGAAGCCTCGAATTTCGGGATCTTAAAGAACGCGATGGATTGTAGGGCGATAGAAGGTCCATTAAATACACAGGAGCTAAACCATTTAGGGCTTTATAGGTCAGTAGTAGTACTTTGTAATTGATACGGAACTTAATAGGTAACCAGTGTAGAGATGATAGAATCGGTGTTATATGATCATATTTTCTCGACCTAGTAAGTACTCTAGCGGCTTCATTTTGGACTAACTGTAGCTTGTTTATATGGAGTGGAGAAATCGCGCACTACCCCGTACCATCCGTCCGGAAACGGTCAGTGCGAGCGGTTCAACCGGACCTTGCACAATTTGTTGCGGACGCTGCCTGTATCGCAAAAAGGGGAATGGCCCTCTTGTCTCCCTCAGGTACTTTTTGCATACAACACCACCCCTCATCAGTCAACGGGAGAATCCCCGCATTTCTTGATGTTTGGGCAGGAGCCTAGACTTCCAGTCGACTTTTTGTTGGGCAGAGTTCCAACCCCGTTGGCGGGTAGTGTAAACAGGTGGATGTTGGAGCATCAGGATCATTTGCATGTTGCGTTCAAAGGGGCTCGGGAACGACTGAGGGAGGCGGCAGATCACCGCAAGGTTCGACACGATGCGCGAGTACAGGATGCACCATTGAGGGAGGGTCAGCTGGTATATCTCCGCGATTATGGCGTGAGAGGGCGACATAAAATCCAGGACCTGTGGAGCTCGGTGGTGCACCAAGTTGTGAAGGCGCCGCAGGATGGCGGGGTGGTGTACACTGTTGCACCTACCGGGGATTTGAGTAAAGTTAAGCACGTGCACCGATCCCTGTTGAAACATCGGATCGGTATGACCCCTCCCTCTGATCTACCTGATAGTTCGGTAGTGGAACCTGAGTGTTCCCAGGAAGATGAGGATGAGGATGAGCAAGAGGAAGGGGATCTGTTTGTCTTGGTTCCGGAAATTCCGCAAGAGGGTGGACGGCAGCCGCCCAGAGAGAGCGACCTTCCAGGACTTGGAAGAAGTCATGTGGTACCCTTGGGGGCTGACGCCAGCTCCCAACCCTTAGTATCTTCCCCAACTGGGTCTCTCGGGACCAGAGAAAGTGGAGTCAGGAGGACCGGGCGGAGTACAGCTGGTCAGCACTCAAATGTTCACCATCTTCCACGCTGTGGTTTTGTTCCGACCTTGGAGCTGAGGAAAAAAAGGGGTTTGGGGTGGGCGCTTATCGTCTGGGCGTCGATACAAAAGGCGGGGGTGGATTGTGATGGAATTAGTTAAGTGAGTGACAGTTGTGGCGTCCTATCAGAGGACGAGAATGGGTTATTTAATGAGGGTTGGTTGTACCCAAAGAGCGTCACCACTCGTCCCTCCTCGTTTCGTCATCCACTAGCGCCTCAGGTACGTGCTGATAGTGGTTGTTAAATCGTGTGTTGAGAACGCTATTGATGTGTCGTCACTTTGCATTTTAGTGTGTTCACTAGTATTTTTCCGACGGTGTACTACCTGCTTGGATTGGGTGTCTGCTCCTCCTTCAATGTTAGGTAAGCTGTCTCATGTGCGTGAGTGTATTATGATGGCGTGCGGTATAGTGTGCCGCTATGTTATTAAAATGTTGCTTCCTGTACCCCAGCTGGTTGCCGGTATGGATGGTTGCGGTAAACAGTAGCCTATGGGAATTGTATATGAGGTGTTGTCCTCCCGTGGTAAGTGCTATTTAAGAAAGCCGGGAAAATGTGGTGAGAAGAGCACTGGTAACGTCTCGCTTCCCTTTAGGTCGTTTGTACAAGGTGGAGTACCCTCCTTTCGTTCTCCGGACGGGTTTCCGTCACGATCTCTCTCTCCGTATCGGCAGTGATTGGGCTTCGTTGGAATCCGAGCCCTCGCGATAAACTGCAGTGTTTGTGTTGCCTTTTCCTAGTGCTGTGATTCGGCGTGGGTCGACGTGCCCGTTACCGGGATTCTACTGTCTACTTTCTGTTTTCCCTTTTTTTAGTGACTGAGAAAATCATAATCTGAGTGAGAGCTGGACGCGTTCTAGTGTGCGTGGGTGTGTATGTGTGTGTGTGCCGCAACAGCCTTATAACTTCTGTTATTCTTCCTAGGCTCACCGTGTGTGTTTGTGATTAGTTTAGTTTCATTTAAGTGTGTGTGTAGGTGTATGCGTGTGTGAGTTGTATTCGTTTTGTTTATTTTTATTTTTATTTTGTTTATTTTTCCTTTTGTTTAATTACGTGTCTTCCTTTTTGAATATCAGCTGGTCGTTTGTGACCTTATTCATGTATATTTGTATGTTTGGCTCTGTGAAGGTTGGATATTTTTAGGGTTGTATTAAACCCAGCTGTTTGTTTGTTCCTCCCCAGGGACTGAGGTGCTTTGGCGGAAGGACCTTCTCTGCATGGTGGTGCTGCTGTGGGGTAACACTTTTGAAGTGCCGGTGTGTGACTTAAGCGCATGGTGACGTGTGAGTGTGTGTGTGCGTAGGATCGTGCTTTTGGGAAAGCCTATAAGTGGTCCTTCCGCCTGTAGCCCCAGCCTGGGTAAGTTGTGGTTTTTCTTTTTTTTTCTTTTCTTTGGTTTGCCTTGTTGGTAAGAAAAACAGAGTTTTCTTGAAGTTCCTTCTACCCTTGTGGGTAGGGGACGGTGTTGTATGAGCCATTAGTGCTGCCCCCTGAGATTTTTCTTCAAGTGTTATGTGTACATGTGCCGAGTACTCTGGTTTTTAAAAATAGGAAATACTGTGTTTTTTACAATTTTGTATGACAATAAAAGATTATTTGTAACCTGATTGTTCTTGCGTCTCTGACCTCCCTGACACACACGAACCTGTGCGGCCTAGTGTAACTACTGGGTATATTCCCTGATTAAGTCGGGGTGGCGTAGTCGACTATCACAAAATCATTTATCATCCTAAATTATTTATTAGAAACCCAGAAGCCGATCGGATCGCCACATATAGAAAACCGCAGCAGTAAAATATTTACAATAAAATGAACAATCATTCCAATCACTGCAATATCAGCTGAAAGCCTACTCAAACTGTCATGTTTTAGTCTTGTTTTCTTTTACTACCACTTTTTTTGAAGTACCATTTTCTCTTAGTACACAAAACCAAACTGATCACACTAGTCACTCTTTTAAAACCTCATGCTTATCTCTTGCACTCGATCCGGCTCTGTGTTCACAAATTGCAAACGATGTCTCACGCACACAAGAGGTGTCAGTGAGGTCAGCAGAGTGTGTTTACCCTGTGGTCTGTCTGGGTCCTAATGCCCCAGTATAGCGATGGGAACACTATGCTGTAAAAAGCACCGTCCTTTGGATGAACATCAAACCGAGGCCCTTATTATCCACATTAGGGGCTTTTGCACCAGGTTATAGTTCCCGAGAACTAAATTCCCCCTATAGTGCCATTTTCCTGGTTGCATTCACACCGCCAGTAGGAACTGAAGTGACATGAGCCGGCAGAAAGCAATAGGGCAGCATTCAACAATGTCAACAACTGGAGGATGGAGGACACTATGATTAGAGCTGTGCTTTTGTTGTGGGTTTTGTGAGAACAGAGATGGAATTTAGACTTATAAGTTATGCAATTGAAAGAGCAAAAGGAGGGCCATAAGACGAAATCTCCAGCAATCTTGTATTGACATTATCACTGTTATTATTATTAGTAGTAGTATGGTTGTTTGTATTTTTCATTAAAGGGGTGGTTGATCATGATTTCACTTTTCTAACTGTAGTTAGTGTGTAATGTTGCTGTTTGAGCATAAACAACATCTGCAAAGTTACGACACTCAAAGATCAAAGCAAAGGGAGAGATTTGCTTTGAAAGAAATCGTTTTTTAAGGACTACAACAAACGGCTGGTGGAACTACAGTAGGCTACGTAACACAAATTTAATAGCATGTCACTCTGTAGGCATCTTACAACAGTTCCCACACAAGCGATTTTATAGATTATCATGACAGAATATGCTAATTGAAGACACTCAGGGGACAACAGAGACTAGTTTTACATATTGTAAAAATGGGTATTATACCACCCCTTTATTATTATGTAAACAGGATGGAATGAGAGGCATGTAGCCAATGACAAAAAGGAAAAAAACTTTCATTTTCCTTCAGCACTTTGTGCTTGAACCCCTAAATAGTGCTGTCTATTGCACATGTTTATTGCCCAGTGGGGGCATTTACTGTTCATGAACTGATCACTGCCTGAGGAAACAACTTTTCTTGATTCTGGCTGTTCTGGTGCTGATTGGTCTGTAGCGCCGGCCAAACGGAAACAGTTCAAAGAGGAAGTGGGGTGGATATGAGGGATTATTATGGATATGGGGTGGATATGAGGTCTGTTATTCGCATATCTCGCGAACCGTTAGTCCAATGGATTTCAAACTTGACAGGTGTCGCCGTGTCGGGCACGAGTAAGTGCAGTGCCGAGTTTGACGTTGATTGGATTAGAAATGCAAAAGATTGTGGTTTAAAAATAAACATTCTGACATAAACACTCTGTCAGCTACTGTTTACTTCTGAATATTATATGTTATTCGTGGCCATCATTTTTAGTTTTTCCGGAGTTCACTGTTTAGCCGCTCCCTGAATCGTGTAGTTCAATTTTCCACATATATTGTGTGTCATTATGTAAGTATCAGTATTTGCTTTCTACCTTACACAAATAAAAATGTCACTGAACTTTTGCTGTGTAATTGTAACAATGAGCACTCAAACACACCAACCCAACAATTACTAAAAACACACAGAAAAACTGATTTTGCACGGGCACTTTGCACTACCGTAGTATAACAAATTACACAGAGGCAACAGCAACACATATTATTTTTTTCTCTCCCTTAAATGATTGATATTCATTTTTGGATGTGTATGTTAAAATGTTTAGCGCTTTATTTCCCACTCTTAGCACTCAACTTCATCTTAACATTCACAGAATGTTCATTTTTAATTTCAAACAAACTCAGCTTCACAATATTTTTCCCCCTAATTATTTAAGGGACCTTCAAAACAACGTGTTTCAGACACTAATAAATACATCCAAAGCTTTTGGAACATGCCCTGATATAAGGTATATAAAATCCTACCTTACAGAGAAAAATAATAACTCCCAATCGCACAATTTTCATCGTCTCCATTCGAAGCAAAACGTCTCAAAAGTCCTTCAGGGATTATACTTTCTTATTGGTTTTGAAGAGTGTCAAGTCCTTGAGTTCCCCAAAATGCATGCAGATGGGGCGTTTATTATCTTTATAGGGGAGTTTGCCTATGGAGTGATGCAATGTGCCAAGAACAAATCTGACGTGACTGGAACTGGAACTGTCTAGTTTTGGTTTCTGGTTTTCGGTCTTGTCATGTGATTCCCTCATCCTCATGTGATTCTGCCATGAGCTTCGCTAGTCTCTTGTGTCATGTTGTCATTGGTTAATTGTCTTGATTATATTCACAGGTGTGTCTTGTGTATTAGTCATTTAGTCTTTGTGTATTTAAGCCCTCATGTTTGCCCTGTTACTGTCATTTATTGAAGTATGTGTGCTTTTCTATGTTTACAGGTCTGTTCATAGTGAAGTATGGTTTCATTTTTTGGAATTTGTTTATATTTTGGATCTTTGAACACTGTAAATAAACTGCACTTGGGTTCTCTTCACCATCGTATTTCCATTTTTGGCGCGCTATCAACACGCATAATCGCTTTTCAGCGTGTTTATCAACGCCGTTGACTTAACGTACATTACTGTATATATAAATATATGACCTACACCAACCCCGTCCCTAAACCTACCCGTCACTGGGGTTAATACCATTTATGAGTGTTCCCCTACCATCCTAGGGAAAAAAATCGCTCCCCAGATGTAGATCTACATTTTGGTTCGTTTCGCTCGGACATTTAACGGCGTCGACATACACACAAAAGATGACGATTCGTTTCGCCGTGGACACACACGCGGATAGCTCAAAATGCGTATAGATAACACGCTAAATTATGCTTTAAATTACGATGCAATGATATGGGAGGGAAGTGACTGTTTTCACAAGGTGAACTCTATATAAAAATCCAAACTGATCAATTTAAAATGCTGTATTTTATTCTATCCGTCTCATGCGTATCTGACAGTCATGTGCCTTAACAAATAAAGTCATAGCATAATGATATCTTTGCAAATCATTAGCTATAATGATTCATTAAAACAGACGACTGGAAGATGAAGTACATGGCTTCAACACATTGGGTTATTCTTAATATTCAAATTGATGCGTCTTCGTTTCCTCGCTCCTCCGTCCTCAAGCCTGCGACATAAGGATGCATAACGGGGGGTCAAATTAACCCGGCATGCTATAATTTAAAAGTTTTAAAACGACTTGCACGAAATGTGTGTTTTAGGTAACACTTTACAATAAGGTTCATTAGTTAACATTAGTTCATGGTAGTAATGTTCAACACCTAGGATGTTTTGAGGGTAAATAATGGGATCATTTTCATTTTTGGGTGAACTAACCCTTTAAATAGACATGATTTGAACAGACATATAACAGACATTTTACAGTTATATTGGTAAATGGGACTCGATTTAATAAAATAAAAGGTTACACTTTATTTCGATAGTCCACTTTAGACATTCTACTAACTATAAGTAACTTTTCAACTACATGTCAACTAACTGTCTTTAGAGAATTAGTAGACTGTCTGCTTAATATCTGCTAACACTTTGTTTTGTTTGTCCCCCAACAGATATTCTGCTGACTATAAGTAACTTAGCAACTACAAGTCAACTTGTTCTCCAAACCCGAACCCTAACACCTAACCATTACCTACCAGTCTACTGACAGTCTACTACAGCCTACTAATACTCTAAAGACAGTTAGTTGACATGTAGTTGAAAAGTTACTTATAGTTAGTAGAATGTCTAAAGTGACTATCGAAATAAAGTGTAACCAAATAAAATCATGCTCATGTATTTTGAACTCTGTATTACCCCTAAGTGAAGAATGGAAAACACCTTCGCTGTGAGTATCGGGTCCTTGACACCGTTTCAACACCGATTTTTACTCTAATTTGGCGCGTTGAACCCTCGGCTAACAAGCTGTCCCGCAGATTTGCGCCGCGAGTTGTGCAGTGCTGTGCATGATGAAATAAATGTATTAGAAACCTTGACATTTTGAATTTTATTTACTGTATAAGGCCATTTTTTAATCCTACATTAATCAGTCAGATTTATGGAGTTCATGTGGGTCATAAGCTACTTTTTAGCTCGGAAAATGCGGAATATACAGAAAAATCCACTGAGTTACTGCATTTTCCTGCATTATGTCGAGAAATTGCTTGCTTTTTACCCCTTTTTCTTTTTTTTGCAAGAAGGACTTGCTGTATTAAAACAACTTGAGGAACTGCCGTTGAAACCAGATGGTTGAAAAGAGGAATTTAATCGCTCAGATACAATTGTGGTCCGAATAAAAAAAATATAGATGTAGGCTATGTGGTTTTCTCAGTGTTTTAATTCTAGATAAGACCAGATGCTTCTAGAACACATGGAAGTGGACGTGGTTGAGGCTGAAAAGGCAGAAAAGAGGAAGTCGACACTTTTTCACGGAGAAAGACTAATTATATGCAAAACTCAGTTGGTTACTTTAATGGGAAATCCTAAACTGGATTTTGAAATTATACGCTAACCAGATTAGCAAGCTTTAATTTAATTTGTTCTGTAAGGTAACCAAACCATACAGTTAGTCCATATCGTCAGAGGTGATACTCAATTTCTCAGCCTCAGTTATTGAGTATAGGCTCATAATCAGTTGTTCTATGGTTTAGAGCGAGTGATGTTTCACCACTGAGTTCCTCTGGTGGTAGAAATGAGAATAACACACAGCAATGCAGATTTTAGGGGTATTTTAACTACAGTTTCAAGTGGACCGGTCTCTATATTTCCAGGTCCAGACAATACTTTTTTGTAACAGTTTTACATTTCCATCGAGCCAGCCGTAGTAGTTTTTTTAAAAGAAAAATCCTAAACACTCAAAAAAGTATAAAGATGAGAATCTAGAGCCGCGAGAGCCAAAGCAGTGATGTCGAAGAAATCTTAACAACAAAAGTAATTGTTTCTCCCAACTGAATATGAATACAATTTCACAATTCTCTCTCACACACACACACACACACACACACACACACACACACACACACTTTGAATATTGGTGTTATCATCTGTAATAAATAGCTTATACTTATATATATTAGTATTAAACAAATCACTGATTAAACAATAAGATATGTTGGATTAATTGATAGTCAAATGTATTCAAATGAACAACAACAGATGCAAAATTAGAAAGTTTAATGTTCATAACATTATGAAAGGCATTTACTTTATAAGAAAAGTAAATAACTTTTAATAACCTTTTAATAAGTTTAATCTTTAAGTTGTGATTTTGAATCTTGTAATAAATCAACAGAAAATTTATTCTGAAATGTTTGAAAAACAGTACATTTATGATGATCTTTTGTGAGATTGGTATTTAAAAGTTTTTAAAATATGACAACCAATTACTTGTGAATTTAAAAATGTTTTAATAAACCATCTGGCTGTACATTCTCATTTATATAACAATGAAAACAGCAATGTTAACATGACGTAGATGTAATGAATGTAAAATTTTTATGTTTAGCAAATGTGAAAAGTAAGATATAAATGATTAATGAACTATTAAGACGTAAGGCCCTGTTCACACATTTAACCGATCGGGCCGATGGATGAATCTTTGCAGACAGAATGAAAACCCAAATCCTCCAAGTCAATGACCAGGGTTCCTGTAGCCGTTGCTGGAGGTGTACCTGCACACAAGCAGACATCAGAAAAGGGATATGCCAGCAAGAATTCTTCTCTTAAAAAAAGAGACACAACTTACCATCATCCACGGTCAAAAGGATAGCTGTGTATTTGCCATCTTTGACAAAGGGAGATTCTCTATCCGTGGGTCTCTTGACTTTAATCGTTACAGTGTCTTGATGTACACTGAGCCAGCCGGCAGGATCACTGCCAATCTTATACCTGGGAGGAACCAAAACATACAGGTGAAAACTAGAAATGTTCAGCAAGAAGATCTTAATGTTAGTTTGACATCGTCTTGTCTGGTGGTTTAAAATCATTTGAAGTTCAAAGGATCTATTGTGATATCTGTTTCTTATTGTGGCAAGCAGGGCGAGGCTGTGAGCCATGAGACTGGAGCGAGTGCTAGTGAGCGAGTGCTAGTGAGCGTGTGCTAGTGAGCGTGTGCTAGTGAGCGTGTGCTAGTGAGCGAGTGCTAGTGAGCGAGTGCTAGTGAGCGAGTGCTAGTGAGCGTGTGCTGGTGAGCGAGTGCTAGTAAGCGGGTGCTAGTGAGCGTGTGCTAGTGAGCGTGTGCTGGTGAGCGTGTGCTGGTGAGCGAGTGCTAGTGAGCGAGTGCTAGTGAGCGTGTGCTAGTGAACGTGTGCTAGTGAGCGAGTGCTAGTGAGCGTGTGCTAGTGAGCGAGTGCTAGTGAGCGAGTGCTAGTGAGCGTGTGCTAGTGAACGTGTGCTGGTGAGCGTGTGCTGGTGAGCGAGTGCTAGTGAGCGTGTGCTGGTGAGCGAGTGCTAGTGAGCGAGTGCTAGTGAGCGTGTGCTAGTGAACGTGTGCTAGTGAGCGAGTGCTAGTGAGCGAGTGCTAGTGAGCGAGTGCTAGTGAGCGTGTGCTAGTGAGCATGTGCTGCTAGTGAGCGTGTGCTAGTGAGCGTGTGCTGCTAGTGAGCGTGTGCTAGTGGGCGAGTGCTGCTAGTGAGCGTGTGCTAGTGGGCGAGTGCTAGTGAGCGAGTGCTAGTGGGCGAGTGCTAGTGAGCGAGTGCTAGTGAGCGTTTGCTAGTGAGCGAGTGCTAGTGAGCGAGTGCTAGTGAGCGTGTGCTAGTGAGCGTGTGCTAGTGGGCGAGTGCTGCTAGTGAGCGTGTGCTAGTGGGCGAGTGCTAGTGAGTGAGTGCTAGTGAGCGTGTGTTAGTGGGCGAGTGCTGCTAGTGAGCGTGTGCTAGTGGGCGAGTGCTAGTGAACGAGTGCTAGTGGGCGAGTGCTAGTGGGCGAGTGCTAGTGAGCGAGTGCTAGTGAGCGTATGCTAGTGAGCGAGTGCTAGTGAGCGTGTGCTAGTGAGCGAGTGCTAGTGAGCGTGTGCTAGTGAGCGAGTGCTAGTAAGCGTGTGCTAGTGAGCGAGTGCTGGTGAGCGTGTGCTGGTGAGCGAGTGCTAGTGAGCGTGTGTCCTATTGAGCGAGTGCTAGTGAGCGAGTGCTAGTGAGCTACTGCTAGTGAGCGTGTGCTAGTGAGCGAGTGATAGTGAGCGTGTGCTGGTGAGCGAGTGCTGGTGAGCGTGTGCTGGTGAGCGTGTGCTGGTGAGCGTGTGCTAGTGAGCGTGTGCTAGTGAGCATGTGCTGCTAGTGAGCGTGTGCTAGTGAGCGTGTGCTGCTAGTGAGCGTGTGCTAGTGGGCGAGTGCTGCTAGTGAGCGTGTGCTAGTGGGCGAGTGCTACTGAGCGAGTTCTAGTGGGCGAGTGCTAGTGAGCGAGTGCTAGTGAGCGTTTGCTAGTGAGCGAGTGCTAGTGAGCGAGTGCTAGTGAGCGTGTGCTAGTGAGCGTGTGCTAGTGGGCGAGTGCTGCTAGTGAGCGTGTGCTAGTGGGCGAGTGCTAGTGAGTGAGTGCTAGTGAGCGTGTGTTAGTGGGCGAGTGCTGCTAGTGAGCGTGTGCTAGTGGGCGAGTGCTAGTGAACGAGTGCTAGTGGGCGAGTGCTAGTGGGCGAGTGCTAGTGAGCGAGTGCTAGTGAGCGTATGCTAGTGAGCGAGTGCTAGTGAGCGTGTGCTAGTGAGCGAGTGCTAGTGAGCGTGTGCTAGTGAGCGAGTGCTAGTGAGCGTGTGCTAGTGAGCGAGTGCTGGTGAGCGTGTGCTGGTGAGCGAGTGCTAGTGAGCGTGTGCTATTGAGCGAGTGCTAGTGAGCGAGTGCTAGTGAGCTACTGCTAGTGAGCGTGTGCTAGTGAGCGAGTGATAGTGAGCGTGTGCTGGTGAGCGAGTGCTGGTGAGCGTGTGCTGGTGAGCGTGTGCTGGTGAGCGTGTGCTAGTGAGCGAGTGCTGGTGAGCGAGTGCTGGTGAGCGAGTGCTGGTGAGCGTGTGCTGGTGAGCGTGTGCTAGTGAGCGTGTGCTGGTGAGCGAGTGCTGGTGAGCGAGTGCTGGTGAGCGAGTGCTGGTGAGCGTGTGCTGGTGAGCGTGTGCTGGTGAGCGTGTGCTAGTGAGCGTGTGCTGGTGAGCGAGTGCTGGTGAGCGAGTGCTGGTGAGCGAGTGCTGGTGAGCGAGTGCTGGTGAGCGTGTGCTTGTGAGCGAGTGCTGGTGAGCGTGTGCTGGTGAGCGTGTGCTGGTGAGCGTGTGCTAGTGAGCGTGTGCTAGTGAGCGTGTGCTAGTGAGCGAGTGCTAGTGAGTGAGTGCTAGTGAGCGTGTGCTGGTGAGCGAGTGCTAGTGAGCGAGTGCTAGTGAGCGAGTGCTAGTGAGCGAGTGCTAGTGAGCGGGTGCTAGTGAGCGAGTGCTAGTGAGCGAGTGCTAGTGAGCATGTGCTGGTGAGCGAGTGCTAGTGAGCGAGTGCTAGTGAGCGTGTGCTAGTGAACGCGTGCTAGTGAGCGAGTGGTAGTGAGCGTGTGCTAGTGAGCGAGTGCTAGTGAGTGAGTGCTAGTGAGCG
This sequence comes from Rhinichthys osculus, assembly GCA_029959095.1. Classification (NCBI taxonomy): domain Eukaryota; kingdom Metazoa; phylum Chordata; class Actinopteri; order Cypriniformes; family Leuciscidae; genus Rhinichthys; species Rhinichthys osculus. Next base: position 1,603,839 of record JARWKJ010000003.1, read on the forward strand.
TGTGTTAGTGGGCGAGTGCTGCTAGTGAGCGTGTGCTAGTGGGCGAGTGCTAGTGAACGAGTGCTAGTGGGCGAGTGCTAGTGGGCGAGTGCTAGTGAGCGAGTGCTAGTGAGCGTATGCTAGTGAGCGAGTGCTAGTGAGCGAGTGCTAGTGAGCGTGTGCTAGTGAGCGTGTGCTAGTGAGCGTGTGCTAGTGAGCGTGTGCTAGTGAGCGTGTGCTAGTGAGCGAGTGCTAGTGAGCGTGTGCTAGTGAGCGAGTGCTGGTGAGCGTGTGCTGGTGAGCGAGTGCTAGTGAGCTACTGCTAGTGAGCGTGTGCTAGTGAGCGAGTGATAGTGAGCGTGTGCTGGTGAGCGAGTGCTGGTGAGCGTGTGCTGGTGAGCGTGTGCTGGTGAGCGTGTGCTAGTGAGCGAGTGCTGGTGAGCGAGTGCTGGTGAGCGAGTGCTGGTGAGCGTGTGCTAGTGGGCGAGTGCTAGTGAGCGAGTGCTAGTGAGCGAGTGCTAGTGAGCGAGTGCTAGTGAGCGTTTGCTAGTGAACGAGTGCTAGTGAGCGAGTGCTAGTGAGCGTGTGCTAGTGAGCGTGTGCTAGTGGGCGAGTGCTGCTAGTGAGCGTGTGCTAGTGGGCGAGTGCTAGTGAGTGAGTGCTAGTGAGCGTGTGTTAGTGGGCGAGTGCTGCTAGTGAGCGTGTGCTAGTGGGCGAGTGCTAGTGAACGAGTGCTAGTGGGCGAGTGCTAGTGAGCGAGTGCTAGTAAGCGAGTGCTAGTGAGCGTATGCTAGTGAGCGAGTGCTAGTGAGCGTGTGCTAGTGAGCGAGTGCTAGTGAGCGTGTGCTAGTGAGCGAGTGCTAGTGAGCGTGTGCTAGTGAGCGAGTGCTGGTGAGCGTGTGCTGGTGAGCGAGTGCTAGTGAGCGTGTGCTATTGAGCGAGTGCTAGTGAGCGAGTGCTAGTGAGCTACTGCTAGTGAGCGTGTGCTAGTGAGCGTGTGCTAGTGAGCGTGTGCTGGTGAGCGAGTGCTGGTGAGCGTGTGCTGGTGAGCGTGTGCTGGTGAGCGAGTGCTGGTGAGCGAGTGCTGGTGAGCGTGTGCTGGTGAGCGTGTGCTAGTGAGCGAGTGCTGGTGAGCGAGTGCTGGTGAGCGAGTGCTGGTGAGCGTGTGCTGGTGAGCGTGTGCTAGTGAGCGTGTGCTGGTGAGCGAGTGCTGGTGAGCGTGTGCTGGTGAGCGTGTGCTAGTGAGCGAGTGCTGGTGAGCGAGTGCTGGTGAGCGAGTGCTGGTGAGCGTGTGCTGGTGAGCGTGTGCTAGTGAGCGTGTGCTGGTGAGCGAGTGCTGGTGAGCGAGTGCTGGTGAGCGAGTGCTGGTGAGCGAGTGCTGGTGAGCGTGTGCTGGTGAGCGTGTGCTGGTGAGCGTGTGCTGGTGAGCGTGTGCTGGTGAGCGTGTGCTGGTGAGCGTGTGCTGGTGAGCGAGTGCTGGTGAGCGAGTGCTGGTGAGCGAGTGCTGGTGAGCGAGTGCTGGTGAGCGAGTGCTGGTGAGCGTGTGCTTGTGAGCGAGTGCTGGTGAGCGTGTGCTGGTGAGCGTGTGCTGGTGAGCGTGTGCTAGTGAGCGTGTGCTAGTGAGCGTGTGCTAGTGAGCGAGTGCTAGTGAGTGAGTGCTAGTGAGCGTGTGCTGGTGAGCGAGTGCTAGTGAGCGAGTGCTAGTGAGCGAGTGCTAGTGAGCGTGTGCTGGTGAGCGAGTGCTAGTGAGCGGGTGCTAGTGAGCGAGTGCTAGTGAGCGAGTGCTAGTGAGCATGTGCTGGTGAGCGAGTGCTAGTGAGCGAGTGCTAGTGAGCGTGTGCTAGTGAACGTGTGCTAGTGAGCGAGTGCTAGTGAGCGTGTGCTAGTGAGCGATTGCTAGTGAGTGAGTGCTAGTGAGCGTGTGTTAGTGGGCGAGTGCTGCTAGTGAGCGTGTGCTAGTGGGCGAGTGCTAGTGAACGAGTGCTAGTGGGCGAGTGCTAGTGGGCGAGTGCTAGTGAGCGAGTGCTAGTGAGCGTATGCTAGTGAGCGAGTGCTAGTGAGCGAGTGCTAGTGAGCGTGTGCTAGTGAGCGTGTGCTAGTGAGCGTGTGCTAGTGAGCGTGTGCTAGTGAGCGTGTGCTAGTGAGCGAGTGCTAGTGAGCGTGTGCTGGTGAGCGAGTGCTGGTGAGCGTGTGCTGGTGAGCGAGTGCTAGTGAGCGTGTGCTATTGAGCGAGTGCTGGTGAGCGAGTGCTAGTGAGCTACTGCTAGTGAGCGTGTGCTAGTGAGCGAGTGATATTGAGCGAGTGCTGGTGAGCGTGTGCTGGTGAGCGTGTGCTGGTGAGCGTGTGCTAGTGAGCGAGTGCTGGTGAGCGAGTGCTGGTGAGCGAGTGCTGGTGAGCGTGTGCTAGTGAGCGAGTGCTGGTGAGCGTGTGCTGGTGAGCGTGTGCTAGTGAGCGTGTGCTGGTGAGCGAGTGCTGGTGAGCGAGTGCTGGTGAGCGAGTGCTGGTGAGCGAGTGCTGGTGAGCGAGTGCTGGTGAGCGAGTGCTGGTGAGCGTGTGCTAGTGAGCGAGTGCTGGTGAGCGTGTGCTGGTGAGCGAGTGCTAGTGAGCGGGTGCTAGTGAGCGAGTGCTAGTGAGCGAGTGCTAGTGAGCATGTGCTGGTGAGCGAGTGCTAGTGAGCGAGTGCTAGTGAGCGTGTGCTAGTGAACGTGTGCTAGTGAGCGAGTGCTAGTGAGCGTGTGCTAGTGAGCGAGTGCTAGTGAGTGAGTGCTAGTGAGCGTGTGTTAGTGGGCGAGTGCTGCTAGTGAGCGTGTGCTAGTGGGCGAGTGCTAGTGAACGAGTGCTAGTGAACGAGTGCTAGTGGGCGAGTGCTAGTGGGCGAGTGCTAGTGAGCGAGTGCTAGTGAGCGTATGCTAGTGAGCGAGTGCTAGTGAGCGAGTGCTAGTGAGCGAGTGCTAGTGAGCGTGTGCTGGTGAGCGTGTGCTGGTGAGCGTGTGCTGGTGAGCGTGTGCTGGTGAGCGTGTGCTGGTGAGCGTGTGCTAGTGAGCGAGTGCTAGTGAGCGAGTGCTGGTGAGCGAGTGCTGGTGAGCGTGTGCTGGTGAGCGTGTGCTAGTGAGCGAGTGCTGGTGAGCGAGTGCTAGTGAGTGAGTGCTAGTGAGCGTGTGCTGGTGAGCGAGTGCTAGTGAGCGAGTGCTAGTGAGCGAGTGCTGGTGAGCGTGTGCTGGTGAGCGAGTGCTAGTGAGCGGGTGCTAGTGAGCGAGTGCTAGTGAGCGAGTGCTAGTGAGCATGTGCTGGTGAGCGAGTGCTAGTGAGCGAGTGCTAGTGAGCGTGTGCTAGTGAGCGTGTGCTAGTGAGCGAGTGCTAGTGAGCGTGTGCTAGTGAGCGTGTGCTAGTAAGCGAGTGCTAGTGAGCGAGTGCTAGTGAGCGTGTGCTAGTGAGCATGTGCTAGTGGGCGAGTGATCATTTGCATATGATTATTCATCCACGTGATAACATGTTTAACGGTAGCCTACAAGACATTAGGAAAATATGAAATAGCCTAATTGCCGTCACATTACATTAATAAAAATTATTTAGTAGCCTATCCTTGCCTTGTTTTTGAATAAATAAATCAAATAGTGTAAAAAACATTTCAGAGAAAGTTTTCACAATCTTTTCCACTGACCAAATAGTATTTTTAATTGATTTATATTTTTAATGGAAACAGATAGACTGTTGTGCATTATTTGCAGGAAACTATTTTTTCAGACAATCTGCTATAAGCAATTACCTCTTTAGTTAAAACATTAAAACACAGCATGCCAGAGGAAAAGTGTTCAAAAGCATTGCATCCACAACAAATATTTCTATTTATTGAATATAAAAAAATGTTTTAACTTCTCAGTAATGATTTCATGTTTAACTCCATCAATGAGAATGGCATATTTAATCTAAATGTTTATATCAGAAGTAACACAGTTTAAATCATTATTTTATTTATTTAAACTGTTATTGTGAACATGCACTGTTTTTATGATTAGGACTCTGTCGTTAGATAGGCGTTAGTTTCACTAAACGGCACAACGCGCTCGCTAGCGCGGACATTTAAGAAGGGATGAATATTTGCCTCAAGTGATATGCTTGGTGAGTGAAATTATATTTGTATTATCTTTCTGTATAGCCTATGTATAATTTTCTTTAGATTTTCTGTCTAAAAGTGACCAAAAAGACATTTAACTCCAGCTCACCATCGGTGTCGCCAAACTGCTCCGTCTCCAAAACGCTCGTACGCATGGGTCAGAGTTTGCGTGCAGGTGCGCACATTTTTCCGTCAAGTTTGTTTTTATAAATCACAACTTATGCGTCGGAAGTGGCGTACGCCTCTTTCAGGGCCTGTTTTGTGCGTACGCAACGGTTATAAATGAGACCCCTGGACTTTACGTTATGTTTTTGTTTGTTTATGTGGCAGTCGTCCGTGAGGAGCTGCTGCTTTACTTTCGTTTTGTTGGGTTTTTTAGGATTAAAGTTTATGTTTAATTTATTTGCTATTATTTTTATTTTGTTATTAAACTCTTTGCATTTTGATCCAGCTCTCTGTGTTTGGTCAGTGTTAAAGAAGGAATATAGGCAGGGTTGCCAATGGCCGATGACTGGAGAATTTGCCGTACATAAATACTGTTTTACTCTCTGTAAACAGGGCAAAACAGGCAGTTATTATGACACTAAAATATTAGATACCAGTGAACATTCTCTATTAACATTTTTATACCACATAAAACTACTAACCTAAATAATATACATTTAAAACATTATTAAAGACAATAAACAGTCAGTAATAAAATAACAAATTGCAAGCAATAGAACAAAGATACAAATTAAATAAACTTTTTTTTCTTATAGGTCTAACAGTAGTAAAGTAAAGAGTAAAAAAATCTAAGGTAAAATAAAGTCTTCACTTCAAATTAAATATAGATTAATCCTTATTAAAGTTACAAAAGTTATTTAGGCAAGAGCAGTGAGTGATTTTTTTTCATTTGTTGATCATTTGTTTGATTAACATCAAAACGCAGACGGCAACAGGATTATTAGTGCACGGATCTAATATACTGATACCGACACGAGTTCTCTTTCTCAACTTTTTACATTCATTTAAGACATAACCGACTGTTTACTAGGATACTCACTGAAACAAGCATTTTTTGACATAATGTTGTGGGAATTTGTCATTTCAAGCATAAGACGTGAAAGAGAGCTCAAATCAGTATTTGAAAAGGTTATAAATGCAAATCTATGTTTTTTTTTTTTTTGTTAGCTTTAAGATCTGGAAATCTCTAAAGAAAGTAGTCCGAATTTTCAAATGGGATAATGAAATCTTCTAATATTTCTCACGTTATCTTCTTTGATTTTCCAATGTCTGGTGCCGTATCATTGCTGACAGTCACAGTAATAACAGCTGTGCCGGTGGATGAAAAACCTCTTCCTTCATGGTCCGTCGCCGTAATTAACAAAGTGTAAGTGGGCCATTTCTGAAAAGAAAAGTTCAGGTGAGTTTGCTTACATTAAATTATTCTTCACCGATGCGAAGATCTATTTATCAGATTTCTCACCTCTTTGTCCAAGCCTAAAGCATTCACACGAATTCCTCCGGTAACAGGGTTGATCATAAACAGATCTGGTTTTGGCAATTCCGGATCTTGCTTGACGATTGCGTAACTGACAACACCATTATAAGTGTCTGGATCATCTGCATCAGTGGCTGTGACTGTCATAAACTCATGACCTTCAGTGAGAGAAGAATAAAGACTGATTCGGTGGAAAAACTGAAGAAGAAAAACTGCTAAAAACCATTTCATTGAGAAACTGCACCATACACCTACCTATAACAGAAGCTTCAGGAACCTTTCCAATGAATGGAGATTGTGTAAAAACAGGCTTATTATCATTTTGGTCCAGCACACTTACAATAGTATCAATTGGCGATTCTACTATATCCCCACCAACTGCAGTCGCACGAACTAAAAGCTAAAGAGAGAAGAAATACAGGCATGTTAAGAGACAAATCTCTCTCTCTCTCTCTCTGAGATCACCTGACGCTCATCCAAAATAAATGTGGTTTTAATGTGAACAATTATCATACAGTTTTATACATGTTTGGTATCATTTGAAATGTCTCAGTGCGACTGGTACAAATGTCTCATTCCCAAAGAAGTAAACCAATAGGTAATAAAGTTCTTACAAGTTTAGAAATATCTTGCACACAGACAGGTGTGACTTTCAGGCAAATGGCTTTCTGCTCTCAAAAAGTGTAACCTCTGAATGCAAATTTCCATTGTTAGCAAATGTTTCAATGTGAAAGAAGTTTCTGTCTATATAAAGAAATGCAAATGAGTTTTGTAACTCAAAATTAGCCCGTGATGCAGAGTGGATGCCGGCACTCCTCATCATGTATTTCAAATGTCGGGTTTATCTTTTATCTTTTACTCATTTGATGTTATTGTATTGATTATCTTTGAATTGATTATGAAATTGACATGAGACATTTACGTGACATAATAAATTGTAAACATTTGATTTTATTCTAATTGACTCTGACATTATTTTCAGTAAAGAGTTAAAAAGAATAGTCAAACATTCACTCACATTTAATGATGCACAGATATCATCAAAACCTTTTCATTTATGAAGTCAGGTGAAAAAAAAAACAGAGGAAATGTATTTCATTTAATTAAATTACTTTGCCACGCAGAGACCTTCCCCGCTGATCGAATGCCGCCATTGGATCGATTGAAACGGCCTTACAATGTCTTTGAGCTTTGACACATCAATATTCAAGTGTAGTTGAAGAAAACTGACTTAATTTTACTAGATATACAAATTACAAAAAAATCATGCTCTATGGAAACACATGAAAAGAAAAGCCGTTTTCCGGGGCCTTTTTATCTGATTAACTGATAACAGCTTTAAAAGAATTCAGAATGAGCAGAAAATCCAACACTGAAATACACTTAGAGACTAAAAATCAGCTTACTCTGTATGAAGCTTTTCTTTCTCTGTCGAGTGGTCGAGTCACAAACAGATTCCCTGTTAATCTGTCTATAGTGAAAGTCCCCTTAGGATCCAGATCCGCTCCTTCACCTGTGATCCTGTATTGCATCTGAGCTTCCTTAGAAAAGTCCGACCATATCTAAATACAGAAATCAATAAGAGAACAAAGTCAACAACAGACAAACCTCTCTCATCATCTCATTTTGAACTTTCCCTTCATGACTTTCTCTCACCCGGGCCAGTTTCTCTGGGAAAGGACCTCTGCTATTCTCAACTATATTAAATGGAGGAACAACCCAATCTCTCTTTGCTCTCTTCAGACCCGTTGAAGACTTTGGAAACATCAGAACCGGATCTTCAGAGGGAGATTCCATCTGAAAATGTTGTATTTATATAATTATTATTCAATATTTGACAATTAAATACAGCACACAAGCCATCAAATATTTGGATAATTTTTGCATCTCAAAATGTTTACTACAGCTATTGAGTATTAAAATCTGTCTTGGGAAAAACAGTATCAATATAAAATTTTTGGGGTCACTATTCAATAAATCAGTTCAGGTTGATTCGAGACCTCTTCGTTTCATCGCCAGCTGTACATTATTCCCTTTTAATAATAATAATAAGGAGGAGGAGTGACGACAGTGAAGGATGAGAGAGGACCAGGCCTGGATTATTTTACGTTATGTTTTATTTATGTGTGTGTAATATAAAACAGTGTAAACATTTTGGTAATCATAGGTTTTAGGCTTTAGCATTGCATAAATGAAACAAATCGGCAGACTTATTGTGTGTTTGAGACTTATTGTGTGTTTACGACTTATTGTGTGTTTGAGACCAATGAGAGAGAACTGTGACAAATTAGATTCATCAGCAGGGCTTGGAAATGTCATGTTTTTAACACAGGCCTCAAATATTTAGTCCTAAACATGTACAGATCATTGAATATGTCAATTTAAAGGGTAACACTTTAGAATACGGTTCCTTCGTTAATGAATAACTACACAAGAACCAATGAGTAACACAATATTAACAATCTAGTAACTATTATTAACTAACAAGAAACTCTGATTGACGAACTAGTAAGTAATAGCGCACAGATGAAAGTGGTACTTCACTATTAACTAATCAATAACTACTATTTTTTTAATGCTTCCCAGAGAACTACTGAAAATGTTCATAATTCATGCAAAACTAATCAATAACCAATGCAGGACAAATGACTAGCACTACATTAACCTTTTAACTGCTACTGTAAACGAATACACAAGGTTGTTTACATTATCAATTTTTAATAGCGTAGCAGACTTATGATTTGGGAAAGCTGTTAATAATTGGCCTATGCTGTCTATTTATCAACTGAATAATTTGAAAGAAATGGATGTTTAAATGCAGTTGTCGGGACCTTACTTGTCCTGTGGCCAGTTTTCCGGCAATCCTATGGACTGGCATTGAATCACTAGAGTCATGGTGATACTGGGACATATTGAGTCTTCAGCCACCCAAATACCCTATACAGTTATTTTATTATTTAACCTACCTCACAATAAAAATATGTTTTTATGTATGTCTCCTAGCTCATATATATATATATATATATATATATATATGTTTGTGTGTGTTTGTGTGTGTGTGTGTGTGTGTGTGAGATATGTGTGTGAGAGACTCATATCTTGTGAGTGAGAAGATTCTACACTTTATTGGCTTTGTATTAGTAACTACTGTAAGAATCATGGGAACTAACTAGTAATGACTCAAGTGTTACCACATACTTCTAAAGAAATTTTCTAAAACTATACTAAAGTTCACCAAAAACCTCAAACGCTTGAAATGACTTTTGTGTTTGGTTGCACAAATCATGACTAGATCATGTAGTAACACTTGAGTTATTACTAGTTAGTTCCCATGATATTCACAGAATACGGATCCAAATAATTAGTAATTCCCATAGAAGTATGAAGTACCACTTTCATCTGTGCACTATTACTTACTAATTCGTTAATCAGAGTTTATTTTTTGTTAATAGTAGTTACTAGATTGTTAAAAAACCTTTTCAGTAGTTCTCTGGGAAGCATTCAAAATATAGTAGTTATTGATTAGTTAACAGTGAAGTACCACTTTCATCTGTGCGCTATTACTTACTAGTTCGTCAATCAGAGTTTCTTGTTAGTTAATAATAGTTACTAGATTGTTAATATTGTGTTACTCATTGGTTCTTAGTTATTCATTAACGAAGGAACCGTATTCTAAAGTGTTACCATTTAAAGTAGCACACATAAACACTGAAGTGTCCAATAGAGGTCAGGCTTGTACTGTACTGAGAGCAGTTTTTTCAAGGAACTTGTTTGTACCTGTAGAGAGGAGATGTTCATGACCGTGTTCATGTGATGGTCCTCATGATGATGATGGACTCGCTCAACTCTGACAGAGACCGTGTGCTTCTTTCCACTGGAGTCCCAAGCGTCCACAGAAAACACCTTGTGGCCTTCATGAAGAGTCACTTGTCTCTTCAGTGTTACGGTCCCATCCGTGTCCACATCAATACACCTGTCAGCGGACTGGAAGAGCGTTCTTGTTCTTACATCACATGCATTAAAAATTACTGTCAGAAAAAGAGATTCAATTGGCTCAATAAAGCATCTTGTCACGTATGTAAACCTGGAATGGGGAACAAGACGCTGTGTCAGTAGCAGATGCTATGGGAACACCCTCCAGGTGTGATGATGATCTGAAATAGTGCTGCCAAAAGTACCAGTACGTCAACTATATGATTAGTCAATGAATTAGTGTTACCAAGTTGATACTTAATCTAAAAAAAATTCCAATACCAGCCTCTCTGTAGTAGCGTATACCGGGTCAATCCAGTACCCACTGATAGAACGTGATATCAGCTACATTGTTTATATAGGGAGCGCTCTTTGCTCAGTTTCTGTGTATAACTTTTGCCCTACTACATCATGCCAGAGATGGTGATAAAGTCAGAGGTAGTGGAGTTAGTGATCTGTGTTTGAGTATAACAAACACTCAAACACTTAACATGTGTATCTCCGCTTGGACACAGAGATGCGCACTTTTGAAAAATGCAGTGTTGCTGGAAAATGTAACAAAACACAGGCGGATAATTCACTTCCTGAATTAGAAAAGGCTGTGGAGCGATAGCGTGTCCTTTTGAGGCATGACTCAGCTGGAGGGTGTCCTTTATAGCATCAGCTACTGAAGTGAATCTATGGACGTTTATTTATGGCATACATCACTTATTAATGAGATACAACACTTAAACTTAACTTGAGTGAGTCCCTTAATTTTGACTCTGATGAAAGCAAATTTAGTGGATGCAGAACTTTTTTTTTTAAAAGTTAAAGAAATATTTAGTCAAATACTACAAATATTTAAACTCCAAACATTCAGTTGTTTCTATGTTTTATTTAAAGAGAACACAGCTTACCTCTTCCTAGTCTTTTTCCTTGGTGAAGGTCATCTCTGTGCACTTTAAAAACCAGCAACTCTGACTGAAAGCCTGGTGTACATGAAGACTCCTCCGCAAATCCACATACAAATACCTTATTTGAAACATATTGAATCCTTTTATGTAATATATACACTTGAGATTTCCCATTTTTCAGTTGCTTGCAAGCATCAGTCAATACTGACACCACTTTTTAAAAGTAAATAATTTGTATTTTTTTTTGTTCTGTTTAAAGCCAAAGTCTGCTTTACTAACACGAATCTTGGCCTATCAGTTTATCTCAAGTCTCCAAATTTTCTGAAACCACAAAACACTGAAAAGATGTCTTAAAAATATGAATAACACCTTTTCACTTTATTGACCTTGCTACCTTTGCTAGTGTTTTGAAAGAATGAGTTGATTTGAGACATTTATGACGTATTTTGGTAGTTCCCATGAAGACTCCTCCGCAAATCCGCATAAATATACCTTTTTTGAAACATTTTGAATCCCTTTATGTAATATATACACTTGATATTTTCAGGCTTAGGTCCAGAGAATGTGTAGTTGGCATATTCTAGTTATGGAGACGATTCTTCCATCATTAGCATCCCTGTGGAATTAGCTGTTGTGCCAACTAGTTAGGTGTTGGAAAAAGTGAACTAACTATTGAGAAATGTGTCCTAGCAACTGTTAAAAATAAAAAATAAAAAATTTAAAAGCTGGTCCACAAATACTTCGGTTTCGCTGACTATGTGAAAAGTTTTGACAGGGTCAGTTCACTTTTTACCAATACATTATTAGCAATCTAAAAAAAACAACCCCTGCAACATACAAGTGACTGAAATTTCTCATTTCAAAAACTATGTCTAATCACTGATAATATAAAAACTACACAGCGGCAACAGCAACAGTTTAGCGTTTTATTTCTCCTGATTACCACCTGATTTGAAGTATATAAAATCCTACCTTGCACAGGAAAATAACAACTGCCAATCGCACAGTTTTCATTGTCTCTCAGAAGTCCTTCAGGGTTTCCTTTCTTGTTGGTTTTTAAGATTGTGCAGCTATTTCATAGCTTGAGTTCCCCAAAATGCATGCAGATGGGGAGTTTGTTACCTTTATAGGGGAGTTTTCCTAAGGGTGTGGCATATGGAGTGATGCAATGTGGCAGGAAAAAAAATATATAACTTGACTGGAACCAATGAGGTGTACGACTTGATTTTAAGACAAAAGCTGAGATAAAATGCACCAATAAAGCAATAACCATGGAGAGAATATCTCAAAGAAAGAGTACATGACATTGTCTTTTCTCCTTATCTCTGAATCCCCCTTTCCCTGATTCAAGCCACTAAAAGTTCACTAAGAAGGTCTACATACCACATATTATGTATCTTATTAATCTATTGTTTTTCCTTTTTTTGTTTGGTATCGTTTTAAATGTATAAGTGCGATTGGTAAAATGGTCTTAATGTCATTGCAGTCATTATTATTATTAGAAAGATTGAAAACTTCAAGACATTCGATAATCCTCTCCTTTTCCCCCGAAACCAAGTGTTTCCCCCTGCGGTAAATGAGTAGACCCAAAAAAACTCACAATATATTTATATAACAATATAATGCAATACAATACAATATTATGTACACAATATATTTGTACAAACATTTTGTTCTGGTCTGTGTATATAAGGGTGATTGGCAGAGCAATCTTGGGAACCTGTAAGCAGAAAACCCCCATGCAGTGCTGAGTCAGTGTCTTACACTCGAAACACACTCACACACCACTGTGTGTCTCTGTCAGGTACACTTCTTATACGCTTCGAGTCATCTTTGAGCAATTGATGTTATGTAGCCTATTTTTTATTTCTGAATTGGCTTTTAATTGTGTAACTGGCATGATGCATTTTTACCTGACAAATAAAATGTTATATTTGATTCTTATTCTGTATGATTCTGAAATAATTTTTTTCTAGAATAGATTAATGTGGAGTCTGGTGTTACCTGAAATCTCTGTCGAGTATAGATCAAACAAAAGGCACTAATGAACGGAGCATGAAGCACAACATAAAGGAGACCTTCTGATTTCTGACTTTTACAAGTGAAGCTTCCGCACCACCTCCTTCACACCACCAGAGGGAGATATCACCCGAAAACTGACTGCTTCTCATTTGGACTTCATCTCCCATTGGCCCTCATACCTGGGACTGATTACACACACATACACACACCTGTAGTTCATTATACACACACTACTTAAGAACACCACTTACGCAGTGTCAGTGTGAAGTCTTGTTTTGCCCCGGTGAACATTTCTGTGCGTTGATTCCTGTTTATAGTATTTTTCCCGTATTTGACTTGGACTGTTTTTCGTACTCTGTTTGTTTGCTGCCTGCCCACATCTTTGCCTGCCTTCTGGACTCTGCTTTGTTTGCTGCCATCCCTCACCTCTGCCTGTTCCTGTTAATGCTGAGGCAACTATATTTTACTGCTTGTGAATTTGACTATCAATAAACTGCAGATGGATCCCCACTCCTCTGACGCCTCATTACTGAAGACTTCGCGACACAGTGATCCAGCAGCCATTATGCAACTGTCATCAGAATTGTCCGCACAAGCCAACCAGCTCGCCATACACCAACATCCATCACCTGACGTCACTAACAGAGGGGCTCATCAGGACACTACAGGGCCTTCGGTTAGCCCCAACCGAGACCGCATCAGCTCCGATTGCCGCCCCAGTGGACTCCATAACCACTCCTACCTCATCTGTAAACCCACGATTAGCCTTTCCCGAGAAATTTGATGGAAATCCAGTTAAGTGTAAGGGAGTTCTACTGCAGTGCTCTCTCTTTGTTAATCAACAGCCTACTTTGTATCCCACAGACTCAAGCAGAATCGTATTCGTGTGTTTGCTGTTGAGTGGAAAGGCTCTAGACTGGGTCACCACTGTGTGGAGAGAGGATGGTTCATCCAAACTGAGTGGATAGAGGACACATTAAAAGTACTGTTCAGAAAAGGCCTGTGTCATGAACTTCAAGCTGAATTAGCCTGTCGTGACGAGGGAAGAACACTGATCGAATTCATTGTACTGACAATTCAGATCGATAATCTGATCCGATCGCGACGTCCTACTCGTCCACACTTCTCCAATGCACAAGCTGCTGTCTCTTATCCAGAACCTATGCAACTTGGTTACACTCATCTAACCCCCGAAGAATGAGAATGACGAATGCAGCAGCACTTATGCATGTACTGTGTATGTACATGTATGCATGTACATGTATCTCCAAATCAGTGAGTCCACGAACTGAAATGAATCATTCCTCGTCCTTTATTAAAATTCCTGTGGACCTCTCTTTCAAGGGCAAGACCATATCTACTTCTGCTCTGTTAGACTCTGGGGCAGCCAGTAATTTCATATCTACTGCATTTGCACAACAACATAAACACACATTGTGCAATTTTTATTTGGCAGTGAAGGCGCAAGATGGTCGCCCCATAGGAGAAGGAAGAGTCGAACACATCACGGAGAAGGTCTACATGCAAGTAGGAATACTCCACAAAGAAATCATCATATTCTATGTCATTCACTCACCTAACAATTCGGTCATTCTCTGTTTACCGTGGCTACGCAGACTCAACCCGCACATCTCATGGAAAGAAGGACAAATTGTTCAATGGGACCCAAATTGTCATGACCAATGCTTGAGTCAAGTCTCCTCAATCCCAGTACGATCCATTAATGTCCCAGAATTGAACACCGACATCCCCGATCTACTGGTAGAATATTCAGATCTGGCAATATTCAGATCTGGCCATTTCTTTCAGCCGAACCAAGGCATCATTCATCTCTTCCGGGAGCACTTAACATAACATAAAAAAATAAAAAAAAATAAAAAAAAAATCCTTTCCTCTAAATCCTTGCTTGTCTGGCTTATGCTACTCTGAGCAATGTCTGAACTTTGTATTTTGAAGCACTTCTTGCGTTGTTTTTGCCTCTTCACGATGACTCGCTTGGTTTAGTCCTCAGTTGTAAGTCGCTTTGGATAAAAGCATCTGCTAAATGACTAAATGTAAATGTAAATGTAAATCTAACCTACCTCCTCACAGGTCCAGTGACTGCTCAATTGATTTATTGCCTGGGGCAACTCCTCCCAAAGGCCGAATTTTCCCTCTGTCTCAACCCGAATCCAATGCCATGAAGATCTATATAGAGGAGGAACTAGCTAAAGGTTTCATCAGTCCCTCAACATCACCCGCTGCCTCCAGATTCTTCTTCGTAAAGAAAAAAGATGGTAGTCTCCGACCCTGCATTAACTATCGCGGTCTCAACGACCTTACCATCAAATTCTGATACCCATTACCCTTAGTACCCGCGGCCCTAGAACAACTCAGACAGGCTAAATACTTCACCAAATTAGATCTACGCAGTGCATACAATCTCATCTGCATAAAGGAGGGTAATGAATGCAAAAATGCCTTCTGTATCTCTACAGGCCACTATGAGTAATTGGTCATGCCTTTGGCTAACAGTCCTTTCATGTTCCAATCATTCATTAATGACGTTTTACGAGACATGCTTAATCGCTGGGTTGTGGTATACATTGATGACATCTTGATTTACTCCAATTCTCTTGATGAATACATTGAGCATGTAAGATCCGTTCTCCAACGTCTGATTCAGTACCAACTCTAAGCCAAAGCTGAGAAATGTGAGTTTCATCCGACCATCATTTCGGGGATACATCATCAGAATAGTTTCTGGTGGTCCACGATGTCTGCTGACACCATCCAATTCGTCAATAATTGTACTGTATGCAATACCTCGAAAACCCCACGTCAATTAACTGCTGGTCTTCTTCAACCCCTACCCTCCCCTTAACGTCTCTGGTCACATATTGCAATTTACTTTGTTACCGATCTTCCCAAGTCTCAAGGCAACACCACCATCCTCACCGTCATAGATCGCTTTTCCAACGATCACTCTCACTCTCACTCTCACTTCCGGGTACCATCCACAATCTAACGGCCAGACTGAATGCATGAATCAAGAACTTACACGCTTCCTACGAGCTTACTGCCAACAGAACCAGACCGACTGGAGTAAATATCTAATGTGGGCCGAGTATGCACAGAATT
Source organism: Rhinichthys osculus (assembly GCA_029959095.1). Lineage (NCBI taxonomy): Eukaryota > Metazoa > Chordata > Actinopteri > Cypriniformes > Leuciscidae > Rhinichthys > Rhinichthys osculus. The sequence goes on from JARWKJ010000003.1 coordinate 1,619,426, forward strand.
CACTTCAGAAGCCTGCTACAGGTTTGACAAGTGCGCCCTTTCAAGTGCGCCCTGGGCTATCAACTTCCCTTATTTTCCTGGTCTGGCAAACCTTCCAACCTTCCCTCTGTTACTGAGTGGCTACAGCACTGCGAAGAAACTTGGAACCATGCACACACCCATTTACAACATGCTACGAGGAGACAGGAACAACAAGCTAATCGTCATCGCCGTCCCAGTCATGAATATGCCCCGGCTCAATCGGTTTGGTTATCCACAAGAGATCTTCGTCTCAAACTTCCATGCTGAAAACCCAATCCCAGGTTTGTTGATGTAAAAACATTAAAAAAATTGCCCCAGTTTCATTTCGTTTAGACTTGCCTAATAATTATCGTATTTCTCCCACTTTCCATGTTTCGCTTCTGAAACCTGCTGATGGTCTGAGAGGAAAGTTGGAGGAGGAAGCGGAGACCCACAACCCCCGAACCATTCAGGTGACGGCGAGGAGGCGTACCAGGTTCGAGAACTACTCGATTCCATGCGATTCCACGGGGCAGGGGTGCGATCCTGGGTCAATGCGGAAGACATCCTCGACCCCATCCTCATGGAGTAATTTCACAGGACGCATCCGGAGAGACCGGCCCATCGACAACGTCGTGGGGGGGGGGGGGGATTCTGTTACAAGTGATGCTTCTCATTTGGACTTCATCTCCCATAGGCCCTGATTCCTGGGACTGATTACACACACACCTGCAGTTCATTATACACACACACTACTTAAGCTACTTACTAGGGGTGACCCCGAATAGTCGAAGATTCGATGCTTCGATAGGAGGAGCCTGATTCGACTACCAATCTCACGGTCGAATCTTCGCAGATGTGTTATTAAACGAGGATTATGTCATTTTGGCTATATGAGTGTGCTCAATGTCTGATTTCACATATAACTACTGGTTTTCTGTCAATACGTTAATATACAGCCTATTATGATAATGCTGTCAATAAAAATGTGCAAAGAAAGAAGCTTTTAATAAATATTTTTTAACGTGCGTGCAGCGTGAATAAATCCAAACACCCCGTGACAGATTTAAGTTTCACTTTCGATCCGTGACCGACACAGGAGCGCCTTTTCGGCAGGGATTTTAATCTTTAAAAATGTCTGGGATAAGAAATCTAAAGATGGACACCATCAGAAAGGATATTCTCCAAGGCTGGATTTAGCATCAGGAAAACCATGATCGCACTTCTGCCGGCCAACGTTAACAGGTTGGTTTTCCTCAGGACGTTCTAAAACGCTTAACGTGAAAAAAGCTTTTAAAGGAGTCATAATGTGCAATTTTCACTTTTCCATGAGAATCAAGGTATGTTATGATTGACTAACGATTATACATTGGCCGGGATGCCGATATTCAAAAGTGAAGCGTTTGTTTATCCCAGGGTTCTTAAACTAGCCAACGTGCACGCGCACTCAAATACGAGATTTCAATTTCTCCCCCGACTTGACGTCAAGACGGGGCCGGATATACCATATATGGACACCGCAGAGGAGGCCCGCCCTGCCCCTCTCCCCATCATATTCAGCCAAGAAAGATGCAGAAACGTAGTGCACACGTGAGTTGCTCTGTGGTTGACTGTCATAATCCACATTCTAATGTTTTTTCTTTACCCAAAACTGACCAAACTACAAGGGACAAGTGGATGAAATTTATTTTCAATGACGCTATTCCAACAACCATCTCAACTTGCTCAACGTTAGGTGTCTGCGCTAAACATTTCACAAAAGAATCTTTTACAAATTTGGGGCAATATCAGGCGAAGTTGGCATCGAAGCTACGTTTGGAAAAAGGTGCCATTCCAACAATCAGGGACTTGCCTGAATTTGAAACGGTAAGACTGTGTTTTTATTACTACATTTTGTGTAAATAGCAGCTAACTACTAATGCGGTTAATGTATGTGATGTAAACACGGGGAATGGACTCTACGAATGCTAGCCACATCTTTCCACTTTAAACAGACTAGAAAATGATACAGCTATTATTTAATATAATCGTATACAATATAACAATGACAACATATCATTGTATTGATTTTTTTATATAATAGATAAGGATAGATACATTTAATAAACAGTCAAGAATTAATAAACATAAAGAAAAACATAACGTTACATGTCTGCAGATGAAAATGATTAAATATCTAAAAAACCACAACGTCAAAAAAGGCAAAAACAACACATTATAGCAAACGTTAATCTCTATAACCACTGTAAGCTGAAAATAAAGTAGACTACATCTCTGTTAATGTAATCTACATTAAATTAAAGCTAAACTTATGTGGGAGAAAATAGCAAAAAACGTTTTAGCTCGTTACTGATGTTAATGTATGTCTCAGTCAAAAAAATTGTCTTTACCATTCAGAGACATGTTGATGTAGACGTCCTTCAATTGACTGTTGTTCCTCTTCCGTTTCCAGCTCTGGTTCAGAGTCTGGCTCAAACATATACGGTTGAATCCCGTAGGTCGCGGCCAGGTCGGGTTCATTAACAACTTGCGCCATGATCTCTTTTTGGAATGATATGCTGAAGTTACCTGCGGTGTCAAGCCCCCTCCTTCCTGCCACCAATCAACGCGCCCCTCATTTGCATTATTAAAATGACCGTCCACGACAGCCAAAACCTCGCATCAGATCTCGCGAGACAATAATGCATTCAGAAATAAGGGTCAAACGAGCTCTCTGTTTATTTTTTTCCAATTTTTCTTTTTTAGAAGGGCATGAAATGACTATAATAGAGCGTGGGTATCAAAGTTAATACTACATTATGACTCCTTTAAAAGGCTTAAATGGCACTTTTACGTGCTAAATGTATGAACACAGTAGGCTACACACCTTAAGAAACCATTCCATGTGCAGATAAGCAGATGAACCCAGAATATGAACGCAATGCGTTTCTCCTATAGAAAGTCACGTAAAGCTTTTTCTTTAACGGTTTTCTATGGGAGGAAAATGCTTAACGTAGCCTATAATAAAACGCGTTGCGTTCATATTCTGGGCTCATCTACTTTTCTGTAGGCTATATAGAATGCTTTATTAATAAGGTGTGTACAGAATTTGATCTTTTAATATAACAGTTTTAGGACAAAGCCGTTAAGCGTTTTTCGCGTTAAGCGTTTTAGAATGTATTTTATCCGCGCACACGATTTGAAAAGACTCAAACGGACACAGGCCGAGTGAAAGACTGGATTTTGTTTCTCGATCAGGTATGGGTACAAGTGATTCCAAAACATTTCAGCCGGTTCTAATTTGATTTTTGGATAGGCTACTGTGAACACGTTTAGCTAAAAAGACTGCCGCTCCCGTTTAGCGTTTATTGTTGTTTCTGCAGTTAAAAAGACAAAGTTGACAATCCTGGCCATACTTTCGTTATTTTAATAATTTCTTTATTTTAATTGTTATTAATTGATCACTCAGGGTGATCTAATTTAACTATTTGTGACTTGTGTTTTGAATATTTGTATTTGCAGTTATTTATGTTATTTCTTAGATTTATTGATCCAAAATGTTTTTATACATTTTTTTCTATATCTTTGTGTGATGTTCTGTACATCGCGGCTTTAAAATGTTAAAGCCCCGCCCCCTCCCCAATACCACACACATGATTCGACTATTAGTTGGGACTTGACGAATCTGATTCGACTATGAAAATCCTTAGTCGGGGACACCCCTACTACTTACACAGTGTAAGTTCAAAGTCTTGCCCCGGTGAACATTTCTGAGCGTTGATTCCTGTTTACAGTATTTTTCCCGTGTTTGACTTGGACTGTTTTTCATACTGTTTGTTTGCTGCCTGCCCTGACCTTTGCTTGCCTTCTGGACTCTGTTTGTTTGCTGCCTACCCTGATCTCTGCCTATTCCTGTTAATGCGGTTGCAACTTTATCTTTTACTGCTTGTGAATTTGACTATCAATAAACTGCAGATGAATCCTCACTCTGCTGACGCCTCATTACAATCACTGACTTAGCAAGTTGGAGCTCGGGACTTTTTTAAAAAAAGTACAGCTTTTGTTATGAGTAAGAATAGAGCGGACACTTAAGGGTAAAATAGTTCAACCCGGTCACACTAAATGCGTCTCTATAGCACACATTGTGTTTATCGTGCAATTTATACGCGAGAATGAGTTTTTACGTGCATATGATACGCATGGGTAGGTTTAGTAGTGGTGTGGCCTACGTATACGTTTGGGTAGGATTAGTGGTGTGGGCTGCGTGTGTATTACATGCAATAAAGTGCACATAACATATGCACGCGAAAACTGCGTATCATATGCATGTAAAAACTCATTTTCTCGTATAAATTGCACGATAAATATGCTATAGACACACATTTTCATGAGCGCTGCATCCTCTGACTATTTTAGACCTGGCTAGTTTTTGTCCGTGAGCGCACATTCGCAACGTGCAGTCTCAAAGATACCGGGTCCCTTAATGAAAGAAAAATAGAAACGATGGGATACCCAAAATGTACAAACATCTAAATTAAATCGTAATCAATATTTATGATTATAATCATTTGAAATTGGAGTCAGATTAAGCATAGAGCTAAAGTAATATTGAAAATAAATTTGAATACATTAAGTGAACTTCACTGAAGTGCTGAAAAGACATAGGCTACCAACCCGAACTCCCGGCAATTCGTACAAATTTTACAAGTTGCCGAAATCGTAGGAATTCGTACGAATGACCCACCCCTGACCCTAAACGTACACAACACGTGGGTTTAGACAAATCATACAAATTCGTACAAATTAGCCACCTTTTAATATGGAATGCCAAAGCTGACTTAATTCTAAATAAATAAATACATAAATAAATATACGAATCAATGTAAAAAAGCAAAAATACATAAATAAATAAATATACAAAGAAATGTAAAAAAGTACAAATAAATGAGTATTTATACTTTTATTTCCTTATGTATAATTGTATTTTTTCACACATTTTTTTATTTTTTTATTTATACATTTATTCATTTATTTATTTCCACATTCATTTATGTATATATGTTTTATGTCTACATTTATTTATTTTCACATTTATTTATTTCCACATTTATTTATTTCCACATTTATTTGTCCGTATGCTAATTAGGGGGGCGTGTTTTACCTCAGACATCAGCAATCGAGCTCAGAGTGGCAGTGCTGAAGCTTTGAGGCCACAGTTACACCTTGTGGTGTGTGACCAAACGAAACGCAAGAGGTGTGCGGACAATATCACATTTTAAGTCATGTATATAACCTAACTGTATGTAGGGTAGGCTATAGGGTTAACACACATAGCACACATGAACAGAAACTGCACTTCAACGGGTCTGATAGCAGACACTTGGACATGGAAGCGCATGAAAGTATCCACTATTAATAACAATGTAAATGCGGTGGATAGGGGCTGATAAGAGCTTGGTTTATTGTCGATGAGACTCGCACAGCAGCGCAGAACGCGGAGAGAAACCAACGCACATTTCACTGACTCCTACGCAAGCATATTGATCAATGAGTTTGAAACGCGACTCAATACACAGTTTACATTCGCGTTTCATAATTTCGGATGCATAACAGGTGACAATTCAAATGATTAAAACACAACCCATATTTCATAGATGCTGCTCTTAGATACTGATTAATCACAAGTCATCAATTTGGAATTATTCTTAAATCAAACAAAAGGGGCTCATGTAAACGCAGCTGGAGCCACGCATCTCAGCCCATGCAGTGGAGAACAGAAGCATCATCATGCCCAATCAAACAGCACCTGTCGTGCCCATGGGCGTGCTGATATTCCCCCTATAAATTGATGTAATATCTACCCAAACCTTATTGATTGATTGATTGAAAACTTTATTGAACAACAACAATCAACATGAAGTGTTCAAAAGGATAAAACACAAAAAAGCCCAAAGGCTTGTTTCCATTGTGGTCCTTAAGATGGAAGAAAAGTGACAATACATGATTTAAAAACATTGAGAACAATAAAGAAAGGGGACAAAAAAATACAAACAAAATAAAACAGATAAAAACACAATAAAAAGAGCAAAAACAAGGGCCAAATTCCCAGATAGACGCAAGCAGACACACAAGCGGACAGTACAGTATTCCTACTACTTCAAGGATTTCTATTTCTCTTTCCTTATTTCTATTTTTTTTTTTAAAGGTTTAATAACCAATTTTTTATTGAAGATTTAAAATGATAATTCATTCATTCATTCATTCATTCATATTTTATTTATTTCATTCTTTTGAAAAAGAAATGAAAAGGAGCAAAAAGAAGATAAACTTATAATATCTGCCCCTTATCAACATAAGTCAAATTACAATTCCAAAAAGGTACGCTTACAACACACGTCTACTTTGCAGCACCAGTATGCAAAGTCATAAATCAAATATCACATTTTCCTGCTAAATAGATGCATTATATTTTCCTATTAGTAATGTTTTTACACTCTTCTTAAAAACAAAAAACGATATAGAAGTTTTAATTTCACTATTTAGATTGTTCCACAGACTGACACCTTGTATTGAGACACATCTTTCCTTTAATTTTGTTCTAAACTCGGGTTTCTGAAAGACTTCAGTTCCTCTTAAATTAAATTCACTAACTCTCTTGATGAATCTATTTTGCAATTTATCAGGTAATATTTTCAGATGAGCCTTATACATTATTTTTAGAAGACTATATTCTAATAAGTCATTGAATTTTAAAGTTTTAAACTGTATAAATATTGGATTTGTGTGGGCCCTATATTCACTTCCATTTACAACGCGAATGGCACGTTTTTGTAATTTAAAAACAGGTTCTATATAAGTCTTGTTTGCACTTCCCCATGCTTCAATGCAATAGGTCAGATGTGGAACAATCAATGAATTATATAACAAAATTAAGGCACATTTATTAACAGATTCTTTTACTTTATGTAACACAGCTATAATTTGGGATACCCTAGATTTTACATGGTCAATATGGAATTTCCATGTCAACTGTTCATCAATCACAACACCTAAAAACTTAAATTCATGAATCTTTTCAATCTGTACTCCTTGTACTGACAATACTGCATCTAAATCGACATTTATACAACTAAAAATCATAAATTTTGTCTTACTGATATTTAAAGACAGTCTATTGGCATTAAACCATCTAATAATTTTCCCAAACTCATACTCTACAACTTGTAATACCTCATTTATATTTTTGCCAGCATAAAATAAAGTAGTATCATCCGCAAACAAAATACATTTTAGTAACTTAGAAACATTTACTATATCATTCACATAAAGAAGAAAAAGTACTGGACCTAGCATCGACCCCTGGGGTACACCACAATTTATTGAACAATTTCTTGATTTTATGTTATTGATTTCAACAAACTGCTCTCTGTCTTTTAAATAACTTTTGAGCCACTGATGAGCTATACCTCTTATACCATATTTATATAATTTAATCAATAATATTTCATGATCTAGAGTGTCCAACGCTTTTTGCAAGTCCACATGACACTTACAGTAACATATTTCTTATCCATAGCATTGGTTATTTCGTCTACCAGTTCCAACATTGCTGTTGCAGTTGAATGATTTGACCGAAATCCATATTGACTATTTGTTAACAATTCGTTTTTATCCAAAAAACGTTTTAATCTATTCACAAATAATTTTTCTAAGATTTTAGATAACTGTGGTAACAGAGATATGGGTCTATAATTCGAAACATCATTTTTATTTCCTTTTTTAAAAATTGGAACCACTTTGGCTATCTTCATACGTTTTGGAAATTTCCCTGTAGTAAATGATAAATTACAAATATAAGTAAAAGGCTCAACAATAACGTCTATAATTTGCTTTATCAGTGACATATTCATATCTATATAATCATTTGACTTTTTATTTGCAAATCCAGACACAATTTTCAAAATTTCACTCTCTTGTACCCTCTCAAGAAAAATGCTGTTTACACTATGTGGAATAATACTACCATCAATATTTTCATCTGGGATGTATTGTACTAAATTTGAACCAATATTTGCAAAATAATTATTAAATTCGTTTGCAATTTCTTCTGTCGCATACTTATCTGAGTTATTCTTGGTTATAAAATCGGGAGTAATAATTTTGGAAGAGCTAACAGTTTAAGGTTTAAGGGTAAACCATTCCACAAGTCAGCTGCAGAGGATAGGAAAGAGTACTTTCCCACACAGCTCTTAAAACGGCAGGGCCTGTAATCTGTGGAACTCCCCCTGGTGCAGTAGCTGTGAGTATCACTAATTTTTGAAAAGTAATCACATAAATACTTGGGTGCCAGATTATTTCTTATCTTATAAACTAAACACAGTTTTAGTTGAGAAACCCTCTCCTCCACTCTGAGCCACCCAAGACTGGAGAAATAGTCAGGAAGAAGATGAGTTCTAGGATGTAATTTAAGGATCACTCTGATTAGTTTATTTTGACAGATCTGTAACTTGTCTTTAAGGCCTTTATTAAGTCCTGTATACCAAGATGTACAGGCATAGTCAAGATGACATTGAACAAGCGCATCGGCCAGGATTTGTAAGGTTTTACTATCTAAGAGGCTGGATATTCTTGCCAGGAACTTAGTCCTTTGGCTTACCTTTGAGATAATTTTTCGGGCCATAAGCTCCCCTGATAGTTTGTTATCTAGTATACAGCCCAAGTAAGTAACTGCTTCCTTGGCTGTAATTTCAACATCACCTACGACTACACTAAACCCCATAGCCTTTTTCAGTTGATCTCTGGACCCAAAAAGAATTTACTCTGTTTTGCCAAGGTGGAGAGACAACTTGTTGTCTGTTAGCCAAACACTGAGGTTAAGGAGTTCTGAACTAAGCAGCCTTTCCACCTCTGATTTGTCTTTATGAGAGACTAGAATAGCTGAGTCATCTGCAAATAAAAACAAATTACAGTCTATAGCTGACGACATATCATTGACATATAACAAAAAAAAGAGAGGACCCAAAATACTCCCCTGGGGAACTCCACAAGTTAATTTAAGTGGTGAGGACAAGGTCCCTTCCACATCTACCACCTGTTCTCTGCCCACCAGGTATGACCTCACCCATTGAAGAGATGCAGGAGAAAATCCTAAGGCTTTTAGTTTGTTCAAAAGTACATCATACTGAACCGTATCAAAGGCCCTTTGAAGGTCTATTAACACCATGCATCAAAAGTTCCCCTTTTCTCTTTCCTAATAAAGTCTGTAAAATAAAGCAGACAGGTATCAGTGGAATGGGCTTTTCTAAAGCCTGATTGGAAGTCAAATAAAAGTTTATGTTCTGCTAAATAACTGTCTATTTGCTCATAAATGATCCTTTCCACAATTTTTGATATTGAACACAAGATAGATACAGGGTGGAAATTTCCAGAGTCTTGCCACCTTAAATTTACTAGGGGAAATGGTTATTTTCAATGGATAAATTAATAAGATAAGTTATGACAGAAGTGATTATTTCAGCAGCATCCTTAAGAAATATGGCAGGGGTGTTGTCAAAACCGGTAGCCTTGGAAGAATTTAGGCCTTTGAGTTTTTTTAGTACCAGCTCCTCTGTTACTTGTTTTAAATATAAAGTATTTGGCTGGACTCCATTTTCTTCATAAAACTTATGCACCCTCTGTGGATCACTACAAACACCTGACGCAGATGGAAGCTTCTGCACCAGATTACTTGCAATTGTTGTGAAGAAACTATTAAAAGTATCTGGCACCACTTTTTTATCATAAAATATGGACCCATTAATATCTAGGCCTATTTTACCTTGTTTTTGCTTAGGGTTCTCTTTTGTCCCCAAAGGCCTAAGTGTTACCCACAATTTCTTGGGATCCTTTTTATGCTCCTCAATTTTAGACATAAAAAAATCCTTTTTTCGCCTCATCCACCATTCGCTGAACCTTATTTCTAAGTACTTTATATTCTTTAAAAAAGAACAGGCAATTTGGTTCTTTTAAACTCACTTAAGATGTTATCCCTTAAGTAAATTGTGTCCAAAATATCATTAATTATCCAAGGCTGTGATCTTTGTTTAATCCTGGTTTTTTTTAATGGGGCTATCTTATCAAGTATTTCCAAGAAAATAGATTGAAAGCAATCCCATGCGGAATCAACATCACATATGTTAGTAATTTCCATCCAGTTGATATTATTAAGTATGTCCTGAAAGTCATTAACATTATACCCTTTTAAACATCCGCTCTTCACAGATTTGTGACATTTAATCTGAGCCCTCTTAACTTTCCTGGTACAATAAGTAAAAAAATGGTCACTAATTCCATACACAATGACTCCACTTTGTAGGATTGTACTTGTGTCAGATACAATGATGTGGCCAATAGCAGTTTGGCTATGCTCAGTTATTCTGGTTGGAACACTAATTAACTGGGTTAGACCATGCATTTTAAGAAAATCACAAAAGCCATTGTATAATGGACCTTCTGTTTACAAAACATCAATATTATTATCTGCCATTAAGATAACTTCCTGGTTTAAAAAATCATGACAGCCTGCACTAACACCTTCCAAGGTTTGGATGAAGTCATTTTGATGTGGAGGTCTATAAACAACACCACACAAAATTTGTTTGCTTTTTGGAAATAAAATATCAATCCACACAGCTTCAAGGTTAACATTGTCCAGGTCCTGTCTTAGATTGAAATCAAATGTAATACTCAATGAAATGTAATTGTCACACAGTTATGACATTTACAGTAGTAATATCTCTAGTAGGGGGTGGCTGCTGGAAATGGTCAGGGCAAGGATGTCAGGTTTGGGTGAAGGGATGAGGCGAGGACTCAAACACAGAGGTCAATAGGCTTTTAGTAATTAAATAAAAGCTTCCTCATAGTGTAAAGCAGACTGGAAAAGCACTAGGCAGGACAGACACAGCAGGACATGAGGGATTCGCTCGATAAGGAACTGGCACAGGACTGAGAACAGAAGGAGAATAATGACTCAATTATTTCCGTTTCCACTGTCAAAAGTTGTGAATAGTACCAAAATGCCGAACCTTGGTACCTAAAGGGCGGAGCTAGACTCCCTGCAGAACGTTGATTGGTTGACAGAGAATCGTCACTTGCATGTGCTACAAGTGGAATGACAACAAAACAAGTGCCATTTTTTAATATACAGTTGAAATATAATACTACTGTTATTGTGTCACAAAATATAGTTTTAAGAGTTTTTCAGGCGAAAATGTTGTTGTTTAAAGCTCAAATTTGTGGTTTATTTATAAAGATTTATGAAAATTTGATCCAGGTCGTGAGATCCATTCCAGGTGTTCACCGGGCGCTCATGTTCGGCGCCTGGAACAGCCTTTCCTCGGCAAGTCGTTCTGGCGTTTGCTGCTGACTCTGTATAACAGCAGCCACAGCAATAGCAGCAACAGAAGTAATAACAGCAGCAGCAGCCACACCAATAGCAGCAACAGCAATAACAGCAACCGCAGCAATAACAGCAGCAGCAATAACATCAGCCGCACCAATAACAGCAGCAGTAATAACAGCAGCAGCAACAACAGCAGCCGCAGTAATAACAGCAGCAGCAATAACAGCAGCAGCAATGACAGCAGCCGCAGCAATAACAGTAGCCGCAGCAATAACAGCAACAGCAGCAATAACCACAGTGGCAGCAGCAATAAAAGCAGCAGTAATAACAGCAGCCGCAGCAGCAGCAGTAATAACTGCAGCAGCAATAACAGCAGCCGCAGTAATAACAGCAGCAGCAATGACAGCAGTCGCAGCAATAACAGCAGCAATAACCGCAGCAGCAATAACTACAGCCATAGCAATAACAGCAGCAGCAGCAACCGCAATAACAGCAGCAGCAGCAGCAATAACCAAAGCATCAGCAGCAATAACAGCAGCAGCAATAACAGCAGCAGCAATAACATCAGCTGCACCAATAGCAGCAGCAGCAATAACAGCAGCAGCAGGAGCAATAACAGCAGCCCACCAATAACAGCAGCAGCAATAATAGCAGCAGCAGCAGCAGCAATAACAGCAGCCGCAGGAGCAGCAATAACAGAAGCCGCAGCAATAACAGCAGCCGCAGCAATTTCAGCAATAACAGCAGCAGCAGCAGCAACCGCAATAACAGCAGCAGCAGCAGCAATAACCAAAGCATCAGCAGCAATAACAGCAGCAGCAATAACAGCAGCAGCAATAACATCAGCCGCACCAATAGCAGCAGCAGCAATAACAGCAGCAGGAGCAATAACAGCAGCCCACCAATAACAGCAGCAGCAATAATAGCAGCAGCAGCAGCAGCAATAACAGCAGCAATAACAGCAGCCGCAGGAGCAGCAATAACAGCAGCCGCAGCAATAACAGCAGCCGCAGCAATTTCAGCAATAACAGCAGCCGCACCAATAACAGCAGCAGCAGCAGCAATAACAGCAGCAACAGCAATAACATAAATAACAACAGCCGCACCAATAACAGCAGCAGCAGCAATAACAGCAGCAATAACAGCAGCAGAAGCAATGACAGCAGCTGCAGCAATAACTGCAGACGCAGCAGCAATAACAGCAGCCGCAATAACAGCAGCCGCAGCAAAAGCAGTAACAGCAGCAGCAGCCACACCAATAACAGCAGCAACAATAACAGCAACTGCAGCAGCAGCAGCAGCAATAAAAGCAGCCGCAGTAGCAGCAGCAGCAGCAGCAATAACAGTAGCAGCAATAAAAGCAGCTGCAGCAGCAGCAATAACAGAAACAGCAGCAATAACAGCAGCCGCAGCAATAACAGCAACCGCAGCAATAGCAGAAATAGCAGCAGCAGCAGCAATAACAGCAGCATTAATAACAGCAGCCGCAGCAGCAGCAATGACAGCAGCAGCAATAACATCAGCCACACCAATAACAGCAGCAGCAATAACAGCAGCAGCAAAAACAGCAGCAGCAATAACAGCAGTGCAATAACAGCAGCAGCAATAACAGCAGCCGGAGCAATAACAGCAGCCGCAGCAATAGCAGCAATAGCAGTAACAGCAGCAGCCACACCAATAACAGCAGCACCAATAACAGCAGCAATAACAGCAACTGCAGCAGCAGCAATAAAAGCAGCCGCAGCAGCAATAACAGCAGCAGCAATAACAGCAGCCGCAGCAATAACAGCAACCACAGCAATAGCAGAAATAGCAGCAGCAGCAGTAATAACAGCAGTCGCCGCAGCAGCAGCAGAAATAACAGCAGCAGCAATAACAGCAGCAGCAGCAGCAGTAACAGCAGCAGCAATAACCGCAGCAGCAGCAGCAGCAATAACAGCAGCAGCAGCAATAACCGCAGCAGCAATAACAGCAGCCGCAGCAGCAGCAGTAGAAATAACAGCAGCAACAATAACAGCAGCAGCAATAACAGCAGCCGCAGCAATGACAGCAGCCACAGAAATAACAGCAGCAGCAATAACAGCAGCCGCAGCAATAAAAGCAGCAGCAATAACTACAGCCGCAGCAATAACTGCAGCAGCAGCAATAACAGCAGCCGCAGCAGCAGCAAGAACAGCAACCGCAGCAATAACATCAGCCGCACCAAAACAGTAGCAGCAGCAATAACAGCATCCGCAGCAGCAGCAGCAGCAGCAGCAGCAGCAGCAACAACAGCATCAGCAATAATAGCAGCAGCAATAACAGCAGCCGCACCAATAACAGCAGCAGCAATAACAGCAGCAGCAATAACAGCAATAACAGCAGCCGTACCAATAACAGCAGCAGCAATAACAGCAGCCGCAATAACAGCAGCCGCAACAATAACAGCAGCCGCAGCAATAACAGCAGCCGCAGCAATAGCAGTAACAGCAGCAGCAGCCGCACCAATAACGGCAGCCGCAGAAATAACAGCAGCAGCAAAAACAACAGCAGCAGCAGCAGCAATAATACAGCCGCAGCAATAACAACAGCAGCAATAACAGCAGCAGCAGCAATAACAGCAGCAGCAGCAATAACAGCATCCGCAGCAATAACAGCAGAATATATTCTACAGAATTGGTTCAGTTAGAGTTGGAAACATCTTGAATGTATTTTTCCACTGGGTACCACAAGAAAGAATGCGAGGACAAAAGAAATATATATTTCTTTTGTCCTCACATTCTTTCTTGTGGTACCCTGACACACCTGTGTGAAAGGCTCATTATGCGGCTCATTATGCCGGTCATTGTCTTCTCAGGTGTGAATCAGAGCATTCACGCCCCCACGCATATTGCCTTTCCAAACAAAAAGTGTCTTACAAAATATAAATCAATGTATTGTTTTATGTCAGGAGTGCCCAACCAGTCGATCGCGATCTACTGGTAGACCGTGGACTGATCCCAAGTTGATCGCAAGGAGTGTAGAAAAAAATGAAAAAAATAAAAGTTTTTTTTTTTTATGCGTGTTATATTTTGTATTAAAAGTACACTACAGCCTATATCTTATCTTGAGTCCTTGCCAACACGTCCACAAAAAAAGTATTTAAAAAAGAGAAAAAGAAAAATATAACTTAGGTCACGTTTAACCTACGGTCGCGCATGCATGACAGTTGTAAACAGTAGCTAGAAGCTAGCGAACCGCGGTTACACACTCCTAAAAACGTTTATTCTCATTCCAAGTATGTTTGTTTGATATGCAATGCAACGATGGCGTTGGCAAAGAAAGGAAATCTGGAGCGGCATTTTAAAACAGTACACGGGAGCTACGAGAGGGATTTCCCTGCAAAAACGCCTTTACATGCCACAAAAGTGCGGGATTTGAAAGCACAGCTTGCAGCGCGGCAGTCAATCTTCACCAAACCGAAGATCCAGAGTAAATTGTAAGTAAATAAGTAATTGCTGGTGTTATCGGATTTTTTAGGTGATATTCTCAATTCATTCAGTTAACGGACTGAGGTAAAGTGAATTCAGACTGCAGACTAAGCAACGATACAGTACAATCATAACATCGTACAGACATTATCTTAATTCCATAATGTCCTTAAACATAACAATATTGCTGGCCATAAACTGACAAAGTGCGCGTCCAGCGTGCGATACCTCGAGTTGTCATAGACGCGGCGCGGCGCTGCGCTTCTCGTCCGGTGTACGACACCCTTTAAGGCCGCAACTATTGCTTCCTATCGCGTCACGTTCTTGCTAAGTACAAGCCATTCAATGACGGCGATATAGTGAAGGAAACCTTTCTCGAGGCAGCGGATAGCCTTTTTGACGACTTTAAAAGTAAAACAGAGATCGTGAAGGCCATTCAAAAGGCCATTAAAGAAGTGCAACTCTCCCGCAATACTACAACAAGGCGATTTGAGAGAATAGCTGTGGATGTAACTTAGAGGAGCTATTGACGAGTGTGAGTGCTTTTTTTCTGTTTGGTTCATATTAAGGTCAGTTATGACTAATTTGTGTGTGTGAGTGTGTGTGTGTGTGTGTGTGAGAGAGAGAGAGAGAGAGAGAGAGAGAGAGGGTGTGCGAGAGAGAGTGTGAGTGAGAGTGTGTGTGTGTGTGTGTGTGTGTGTGTGTGTGTGTGTGTGTGTGTGTGTGTGTGAGAGAGAGAGAGAGAGAGAGAGAGAAAGTGTGTGTGAGAGAGAGAGAGAGAAAGAAAGAGAGAAAGAAAGAGAGAGCGTGTGTGAGAGAGAGAGTGTGTGTGTGAGAGAGAAAGAGAGTGTGTGTGTGTGAGAGAGAGAGTGTGTGTGAGTGTGTATGTGAGTGAGAGTGTGTGTGTGTGTGTGTGTGTGTGTGTGTGTGTGAGAGAGAGTGTGTGTGTGAGAGAGAGTGTGTGTGTGAGAGAGAGAGAGAGAGAGAGAGAGAGTGTGTGTGTGTGTGTGTGTGAGAGAGAGTGTGTGTGACAGAGAGTGTGTAAGAGAGAGTGTGTGTGAGAGAGAGTGTGTGTGAGAGAGAGAGATACAGCGCACCATGCAAACTGGCAACTGTGTGAGAGGAATTTGTCTGTGTGTTTGAGAGAGGGAGGGTTTGTGTTGTGATGTCTAGTAGTTGTGTGACAACAAGAACTACTTGTTGTCTTTCCTTTTTTGTTACATGCTTTATTTATCAAAGTGTATGTTTTCTTTGATTATATAACTTTTCATGTTAATTATTTGTTGTTATTGGTATCAGCAGCCGCAGCAGTAGCAACAGCAGCAATGACAGCAGCCGCAATAACAGCAGCCGCAGCAGCAATAACAGCAGCAGCAGCAGCAATAACAGCAACCGCAGCAATAACAGCAGCAGGAATATCATCAGCCGCACCAATAACAGCAGCAGCAGGAGTAATAACTGCAGCAGCAATAACAGCAGCCGCAATAACAGCAGCAGCAATGACAGAAGCCGCAGCAATAACAGCAGCAATAACCGCAGCAGCAGCAGCAGCAATTACTACAGCCACAAAAATAACAGTAGCCGCAGCAATAACAGCAGCAGCAGCAACAGCAGCAGCCACAGCAATAACAGCAGCAGCAGCAGCCGCAGTAATAACAGCAGTAGCAATAACAGCAGCAGCAATAACTATAGACACAGCTATAACAGTAGCCGCAGCAGCAATAACCGCAGCATCAGCAGCAATAAAAGCAGCAGCAATAACGGCAGCAGCAATAACAGCAACCGCAGCAATAGCATCAGCCGCACCAATAACAGCAGCAGTAATAATAGCAGCAGAAGCAGCAGGAGCAATAACATCAGCCCACCAATAACAGCAGCAGCAATAATAGCAGCAGCAGCAGCAATAACACCAGCCGCAGCAGCAGCAATAACAGCAGCCGCAGCAATAACAGCAATAACAGCAGCCGCACCAATAACAGCAGCAGCAGCAATAACAGAAATAACAACAGTCGCACCAATAACAGCAGCAATAACAGCAGCAGAAGCAATAACAGCAGCCGCAGCAGCAATAACAACAGCCGCAATAACAGCAGCCGCAGCAATAACAGCAGCCGCAGCAATAGCAGTAACAGCAGCAGCAGCCGCACCAATAACAGTAGCAACAATAACAGCAGCAATAACAGCAACTGCAGCAGCAGCAATTAAAGCAGCAGCAGCAATAACAGAAGCAGCAGCAATAACAGCAGCCGCAATAACAGCAGCCGCAGCAATAACAGCAACCGCAGCAATAGCAGAAATGGCAGCAGCAGCAGCAATAAAAGCAGCCATAATAACAGCAGCCGCAGCAGCAGCAATGACAACAGCCACAGTAATAACAGCAGCAGCAATAACCGAAGCAGCAGCAATAACTACAGTCGCAGCAATAACAGCAGCAGCAGCAGCAATAACAGCAGCAGCAATAAAAGCAGCGCCAATAACAGCAGCCGGAGCAATAACAGCAGCCACAGCAATAGCAGCAATAGCAGTAACAGCAGCAGCAGCCACACCAATAACAGCAGCAGCAATAACAGCAGCAATAACAGCAACTGCTGCAGCAGCAATAAAAGCAGCCGCAGCAGCAATAACAGCAGCAGCAGCAGCAATAACAGCAGCCGCAATAACAGCAGCCGTAACAATAACAGCAACCACAGCAATAGCAGAAATAGCAGCAGTAGCAATAACAGCAGTCGCCGCAGCAGCAGCAATAACAGCAGCAGTAATAACAGCAGCCACAGCAGCAGCAATAACAGCAGCCACAGAAATAAGAGCAGCCGCATTAGCAGCAATAACAGTAGCCACAGAAATAACAGCAGCCGCAGCAATAACCGCAGCAACAATAACTACAGCCGCAGCAATAACAGCAGAAGCAGCAACAGCAATAACTGCAGCCGCAGCAATAACATCAGCCGCACCAAGAACAGAAGCAGCAATAACAGCAGCAGCAGCAGCAATAACAGCATCCGCAGCAGCAGCAATAACAGCATCAGCAATAATAGCAGCAGCAGCAATAACAGCATCAATAACAGCAGCCGCAGCAATAACAGCAACAGCAATAACAACAATAACAGCAGCCGCACCAATAACAGCAGCAGCAGCAATAACAGCAGCCGCAGCAATAGCAGTAACAGCAGCAGGAGCCGCAGCAATAACAGCAGCCGCAGCAACAACAGAAGCAGCAATAACAGCAGCAGCAGCAATAACAGCAGCAGCAATAACAGCATCCGCAGCAGCAGCAATAACAGCATCAGCAATAATAGCAGCAGCAGCAATAACAGCATCAATAACAGCAGCCGCAGCAATAACAGCATCAATAACAGCAGCCGCAGCAATAACAGCAGCAGCAGCAATAACAGCAGCCACAATGACAGCAGCCGCAGCAATAGCAGTAACAGCAGCAGCAGGCGCACCAATAACAGCATCCACAGCAATAACAGCAGAATATATTCTACAGAATTGGCTCAGTTAGAGTAGGAAACATCTTGAAAAAAATGTGTCTTTTTCCACTGGGTACCACAAGACAGAATGCGAGAACAAAAGAAATATATATATTTTCTTTCTTGTGGTACCCTGACACACCTGTATGTGGCTCATTATGCTGGTCATTGTCTTCTCAGGTGTGAATCAGAGCATTCACGCCCCCACGCATATTGCCTTTCCAAACAAAAAGTGTCTTACAAAATATAAATCAATCTATTGTTTTATGTGAATGATTAGGAGGGTGATTTTCAGACCATTTTAAAGCAAAAACTCTAGGCGACAACATCCATTAGTCAAAAGTCTTGTGGACACATATTTAGTATGTGTTTTGTGGCCTTATTTCAGAAACTTTAAGTTTTATTTTTTTCAATAACCATGCATAAACAATATTCTCTCAAAAATACAAACATGTACATACATGTTGCTCCCATATTATGGTAGCTCTGTTTGTGCTGAATAGAGTGTAATGACAACTTTGCCATTAATATGTTTATAAGAAACTGAAAAAAGCACAAATGTCAGGGCATGTCAAAACGTCTCAAAGACCCCAAAAACACCTCAGAACCCAGAGGGTTAAGATCACTTGGATTAATTGTTGGTCAAATGTATTCAAATAATAAACAACAGATGCAAATTAGAAAGTTTAATGTTCATAACATTATGAAAACAATTGCTATTGCTTTACAAGAAAGGTAAATAAAGATTAAACTTGTAAAAAAATAGTTAAAACATTACGTTGTAATTTTAAATCTTGTAATACGTCAACAGAAAATATTCCTAAATTTTTGAAAACCAACAGTAGAAAAGCCAAAAACTATAGTATAAACCATCTGGCTGTATTATCCTTTAGATAACAATGATTACAGCAATATTAAGATGACAGATATAATACATGTAAAAAGATTTTCAGCAAATGTAAAAAAAAAAAAAAAAAAAGATTATTTATGAATAAATGATTAATGAGTTATAAAGTAATTATACTGACTGCAAAAAGTTGATGAATGTATCATTGCAGACAGAATGCACTGGTTTTTATTCGGCAATAAGTGTTGTTACGGTCAGCACATTTCACTGATTCTCCTTCGCAGTCACACACACTTGCTTGAATGGTGCTTTCCTGATCCAACCCACCCTGATCAATAACTTTCAGGACAACATTGTAGTCACCCCGCTCCAATGCAGTCTTTGGTATCAGAAAGACACCCGTTGCTAAAATGGGCACATTATAATAGTTAGACATGTATAGCAAGATATTTTAATGCGTAACATGAAAAATAAGATTAATTTCTCTTTAAAACATTAGTAATTGCTCACTTGTGCCATTCATCGAGGTGGACCAATTTATACTGGTTTCTCCGTGGGTCTCAACTCTAAAAGGACCAGCGAAAGGAGGTCCATCTTTGTCCGATATAGAGAGAAGCACTGGGGCTGAACCACGACTGCACATTCGTATATTCCTTTCATTGATGACAGGAGCGTTGTCATTTACATCCTCCAATTCAATAACCAGGGTTCCTGTGCCAGTTGCTGGAGCGTCACCTGCACCCAAGCACAGACATCAGAAAAAGGCCAGCAAGAATTATCCTCTTAAAAAGAAACACAAATTACCATCATTATCCAACGCCAAAATGATAGCTCTGTATTTGCCATCTTTGACTAAGGGAGATTCTCTATCCATGAGGCTCTTGACTTTAATAACTCCAGTGTCTGGAGCAACACTCAGCCAGCCGGCAGGATCACTGCCAATCTTATACCTGGAAGGAACCAAACAGGTTAAAACTAGAAATGTTCAGCAAGAACAACTTAAGTCTGGCCTGGAATTTTAAAAACATTTGAAGTTCGAAGGATATACAGGCATGCTATGCTTTGAATTCTGCGTATGAAGATTTGACATTGGAAGGGATTTAGGCCTTAATAGGTAGACAGTTGCTAAGGTGGTTCTCAGTGGTTAATATTGCAAGTGAGGCTGTTTGACAAAAAAAAAAAAATCATTAAAAGTCCATCATTGGAAGACTGTGATTTTTATTGTTCTACGAGATCTGAATCTCTAGAGAAATCAGTCAGAATTTTAAAATTGAATAAAACTTTAGTGGTTTGATTGTCTTTGAGGGGATAAAATGATTTTCAACATTTCTTACGTGATCTTCTGTGCTTTTGCAGTGTCTGGATCAGTGGCTTTATAAGTAACCAAGTCACTATCAACTGGTGAATCTTCAGGTTTGAAGATAACCCTCTCCTTTGGATTAAACTCCGGAGGCTCATTCACATATTCTACATTCACCGTGACTGTGGCAGTGGAAGTGGCCAAAGAACCGACAAATGGATCATCGTTCTCAACAATCACAGACAGAATGAATTGCTTGTTCTTCTCAAAGTCCAGGGGCTGAATGGGAAAGAAAGTGTCTTTTACTAAAGGAACATGATCACAACCAATTGCCTGTGGAAACACATGAGCAACACACAGTACCTTTACAGTGGTGATGATGCCCTCTAGCTGGCTGGGTCCAGTACTGACACTGAAAACCCCAGTATTGTCACCGCTAATAATCTTATATTTGGTTGACCAGGCAGGAGATCCCTCTTCATCTCCATCAGTAACTGTAAGTCTGGCCACTTCAGCTCCTACTTTATTCTCTGGGACAGATACAGTGTGCTAAAACAAAGAGATGAATGGTGTAAATAAGTATTAATAAAGTTAAAATGCTTATAACAGCCTGAATGTATTAATATATATTACCGTGGTTTGCACAAACTGAGGTGCGTTATCATTGCTGTCAGTCACAGTAATAACAGCTGTGCCGGTGGTTACATAGCCTCTTCCATTCAGGTCAGTCGCCGTAATTAACACAGTATATCTGGACCATTTCTGAAAGAGAAGATGTTTTCAGGTGAGATTGTTTACATGAAATATTCTTCGCCACTGCGAGATCCATTCATCATTTCTCACCTCTTTGTCCAAGCCTAAAGCATTCACACGAATTCCTCCGGTAACAGGGTTGATTGTAAACAGGTCTGGTTTTGGCAATTCTGGATCTTGCTTGACGATTGCGTAACTGACTATACCATTGTAAGTGTCTGGATCATCTGCATCAGTGGCTGTGACTGTCATAAACTCATGACCTTCAGTGAGAGAAGAATAAAGACTGATTCGGTGGAAAAACTGAAGAGGCATTTGAAAAATATAAAACTGCTAAAAACCATTTCATTGAGAAACGGCATCATACACCTACCTATAACAGAAGCTTCAGGAACATTTCCATTGAATGGATTTTGTGTAAAAACAGGCTTATTATCATTTTGGTCCAGCACATTTACAATAATTTCCATTGGAGTTTCCGTGATATCCGCACCAACTGCAACAGCATAAGCCATAAGCTAAAGACAGGAGAAATATGGGCATGTTAAGAGACAAATATCTGAGGTTGTTTAAAAACACAAATAAATTAGATTTGTATTTTTATTCCATGTCTGTTATCTTTGACACGTATATTTGCAAGTGTAGTTATGACTTAATTTTTAGTTAAAATAAAAATTACAAGTGTAAGTATGATAAGTAAATTGTGTGTCAAGCTATTACACAGGGCCTTTTATCTGATTCTTTATACTTTTATTTTAGCTTTCAAAGTATTAAGTACGAGCAGACAATCCAATGGTGAAATGCACTAAAAATCATCTTACTCTGTATGAAGCTTTTCTTTCTCTGTCGAGTGGCCGAGTCACAAACAGATTCCCTGTTAATCTGTCTATAGTGAAAGTCCCCTTAGGATCCAGATCCGCTCCTTCACCTGTGATACTGTAGTGCATCTGAAGTTCCTTAGAATAGTCCGACTTTATCTAAATACAGAAAGAAATAATAGAACAAAGTCAATAACAGACAAACCTCTCTCGATCATCTCATTTTGAACTTCCCCTTCATGACTTTCTCTCACCTGGACCAGTTTCTCTGGGAAAGGACCTCTGCCATTCTCAGCTATATTAAATGGAGGAATAACCCAACCTCTCTTTGCTTCTCTCTTTGCTCTCTTTAAATCCATTGTAGACATTGGAAGTGTTAGAACCAGATCATCAGAGGGAGATTCAATGTTAGTAAAAGACACTAAGCAACTATTTTTTTTATTGACAATTAAACACAGCACACAAACCATCAAATATTTAGATAATTGTATCTTTAGAATCAGAATGAAGCTTATTGCCAACACTGCTTACAACACAAAGAGTTTGTCTTCATGACAGAAGCTTTCAGTGCACAGACAGAAAGACAGCGACAAGACAGATAATAAAAATAAAATAAGTGAATAAAAATAATATATATGAAAATCAGTGTGTCGCGTAAACACGTTAGGCATTCGATTAACTTCAAAATCCTTAACACTTTAAAATAATTTAATGCAATTAACGAGAGAAAAAAATACAAAAATACGTGAAGCTGCGTCATTAAAGTCATTTTCGTCACACAGTTAGATCACACTGCGCATCTACGAGTATCTGTAACCCTGGTAGGAGGAAATTTCTATTCTAACTCTTTATCCCGATTCTGCATCTCTGTTTGCAATCAGATCATTTTAAGCTGTTAAACTCTGTGAAAGTCTTCAGTGGTCCAGTAATCAAATTCATTCAAACATTCAGTCTAAAACACTAATGTAAAGAAGGCCAGGCTGATTACACCAGAGATATCAGAGAAAATACAGACTCACATTGCGTTTTTAGTGTATCATTAATTCCAGTGTAAGCTTTGCTTTAAAACACGAGCTCTGTCATATTCTGTGATTGTTTCTGAAGAGCGCAGTTTAGGTGTCGTTCAGGAATCGTACAAACAACAAACCGTGTATGTGTGTTCTCGATCACTGATCGCATGCTGCATTACAGACAGTTTACACACACACTCAGGATAATGTTTGATTTGTCATGTCTACATTGCTGTGTTTAGTAATTGTATGTTTATAAAGTCAAAGGCAAGGCAGTTGTTTTAGGATTTTTTTAGCTTCTCCATTCACTCATTTAAAATGAAAACAAGATCTTTGCTGTTGCTCTGTACACATACAGTACACTATGAATTCTTTACAGTGACACAAGGGTGTAACTTTGGTTTGAGAAGTGGGGGGGACACAAAATGGGGGAAATTTTTTTCCGATTTAAATCCCATTTCCTGTATTTACATACATTTAGGGACTATGGTGATACAAAATCCAGGAAATAATTAAGTTGATTATAATGATAAATTCTGCCAAAAATAAAAGTAGTCTACTAAACTATGTATAACCAAAAAAATTCTTAATTTTTTATTGTTTAATAGGGGCCGATTGCCAAGACTTGAGAGAATCATTTTATAAAGTAAAAAATTTTCACCATTAAAGGCACAATATGTAAGAAATTTTGTAATAAAATATCCAAAAAATCACTTGCACAGTGTGATATATTTCCTGCAGTTGTGTACTTACAATATCCCAAAAGTCTCCAAAGATTTTTTATTTCAGAGAAATTCACATTTTAAATAAGTGGCCGTCCAGGAAAAAAATGTCGCCTGTCAATGACGCAATATCCGCGCTATCCTCGGTTTCCGTTCATACTGCCATGACGTAACCATGGCGACAGACGTGGACAACTGCGCAGTGCGTAACGTTTAGTGGCACCAGAGCCCGTCATTCTATTGCGGGATGCAGTTCTTGTTTCGTTCAAACATAGACCATCCATGGCAAGCAGACTTTGGGACAAACAAGGAAACTAAAATGAGGATCAATATCAGCGTGGCGTTTTTGAGATGTCGAGAGCTCCACGTCCGCGACTAACTTGGACTCGACAGAGCTTCACGAGTCACGACTTGACAGCTTTACTAGACAGGTGAGCAAATGTACATAAAACAAATCAATGTTATATAACGTTAGCTCAACATGATGAAATGTTAGAATATGGTCAGTATGTTATTCTAATGTTGATCTAGCTTACTGCTAGTTTCGTATAGCAAACGAACTAACACGTAGTATAACATTATAACTTTCAACACACATTTAAATGCCGTTTAGTGTGATAGTGTAACGTTAGACCAAGTGAAGCAGCGCTGCGTTACCTCACAAGTTTAATTCGTCTAATAAACTGACCTGTGTGAGTAATCCAGCACTCGCGGGTAGTTCGGTAGAATTAAATATCCTTATTCCTTTATATCCGCGGGACTCGCGTGTGATATCTGTCTCTTTAGCAATCGCGACCTGCTTCATACTACTGTAATGTTAAAAAACATGAATGTTTGCACTCATCCATAAACATTATTAGATCCATCAGCTTGACAGCAAGTCCCATCATTCAGCTCATCACTGCGTCATCGACCGACGCCTTTGTTATTGTTGGAAACTGCGCCCTCTTGTGGCGAAGAATTCTTACATATTGTGCCTTTAATGTTTTGTGTGTAAATAAAATTGAAATTATGTGAGACCCAATTTCCACTGTAATGTAAAAACAACATAAAGACAGTATATTTTTAATAATTCTTTTTAATAGCATCTTTTTTATGAATGAAGGCCAGTATCACTGATATTATTATAGCTACTGATGTCTTGATGAAAAGTATTTTTCCCCCCAAATTTGAAACATTTATTAGGCTTCAAAAATATAACAACTTTTAATTTAAGTGAACTTTAAACAATCCTCACATAAACCCATAATAAAAGTCATATTTAGCGGTGCGCTTCCTGTCTAACAGGTACGAAATATACAGAAATTGAATAAGGTTATCAAATAGTCTGCACTGCATAAATTATAAATTATATATAGATTAATCCTTATTAAAGCTACAAACGTTCTTTAGACAAGATCAGTGAGTAATTTGCTCTATTCCCCTTTGTTCTTTGGTCAACTTTACTGACAGAGAGAATTGGCTGCTGTCCCTTTAAGATCTGTCGCTGATGACAGGATCTTTCGCATTTAATTTTCTCATTTACTCTTGACGTTCATTTAAGATTTTATTTTACTTATTTATGACTGTTCTTGTGAGGATACAATTGACAAAACGGACATTTTGGCATAAATGTGTGTGTTATTATTCAAGCGCGAAAGAGAACTGGATTCTGGCGCGCTGTCTGTGAATGTTCTGAAGCACACGCACACGACGCACAGACAGCGCGCCAGAATCCAGTTCTCTTTTACGCTTGAATAAGCGCGATACCTGTTTATTAGAACTTTCAGTGAGCTATGAGTTTAGAGTGTGGACTATGGTGTGTGGACGCGACGTACGTGGACACGGACACGCGCATCGGCACAGACTATCTCCTGCTCCACCGTGGCGATGACGGCGTGCGGTTAAAAAAATCATAACAAACGAACTTGAAAGTGGGGGGGACACAAACGGGATTTTGAAAAGTGGGGGGGACATGTCCCCCCTGTCCCCATAGGAAATTACGCCCGTGCAGTGACAAAGAAATGGTGGAATCCGACTTGTCCCGTAGATGGTCTGCTTGCACGCATTAACCTTTAACCTTTGCACCAGCAGATCCGTTTCCTCGCTAGAGAAGCGTTCAGTATTTCAGCTTGCAAATTCCTCCATGCTGGCTTTTAAAGATAATGGAAGATGACACTCTGATTGGTTTATTGCATGTCATGCCCAAAACACACCCATTACTCATTAAGAGAATAGAGACAACCCTTTTAGACCATGCACCGGGAGTGTCGATCATTTTTCCTGTCGTTTAACTAGCAAAAGTGGATTCGGACTTCCGCCGTGCGCTTTGGACCATGCGCTTAGATCGTTAAAATAGCGCCCAACGACTGCAGAATAGAACTGCAGAATCAGGTCGAACTTCCTCAGGTCATCTGAAACCTTCAGGAGCTTGACTGAGGGGTATTTAGTGCTGCAGTCGTTGTTGTACAGGGAGACGAACAGTGGGGACACATCCCTGGGGGTGCCAGTACTGATTCTACAGGTGTTGGATGTGAATTTTCCCAGTCTCACTTGCTAGCTGTCAGAAAGCTGGTGATTCATTGACAGATGGAGGATGGAACAGAGAACTGGGTTAATTTGGTCTGGAGGATAGCTGGGATGGTGTTGAAAGCCGAGCTGAAGTCCACAAATAGGATCCTCACATAAGTTCCCGGTCTGTCAAGATGTTGCCGGATGTAGTGCAGTCCCATGTTGACTGCATCATCCACAAGGGTTCTGTGAGGTCCTCAGGTAGGCCAACACCAGTCTTTAAAATTAATTCATGACCGTTGTCAGATGTTAAAACAACTGGTCTGAAGTCATTCAGTCATGTGATTTTGGAATTTATTTTGGATGGGGATGATGGTGGGACATTTGAAGCATGAAGGGACCTTTGCACAGCTCCAGTGATCTGGTGAAGATCTTTTTGAAGTAACATCGTGGTAGTTGCATGTACTGTCAATGGAGGGACAGACAGCTCTCGGATTTCATCTAAGATATCTTCTCTTGTGTTTCGAATATGAACAAAAGTCTTACAGGTTTTGAACGACATGAGGGTGAGTGGGTGAACTAACAATTTACTAGTTGTCTTTGTTTATCAAGCACATTTTCTATCCAATTCCTATAGCCGGAAAGAAGACGAGGAGTGTAATGGTGAATGGTGGTGGACGGGTAGGGATGCAAAACAGAGGAAGAGATAGAAGAGGCCAATAACATAAGCACATTTCTGATGAAATAAAGGCCACTATTGTGGGTTAGGGTTAGGGTTAATCCCTTACGGTAACGCTGGGTAAACACAGAAATGAGGGAGACCTAGATCCAAAGGCAGAGTAAGATTTAATGAAAATAAGAGTCAAAATAATAATAAGAACACCAGGGAACACGAGGCGCAGAACTGAGCACACCAAACAAACAGCCATACAAGGACAAGACCTGACAATCAATACAGTAAAACACTGAGGATTATATACACAAGATAACAAGAAGCTAATGAGGAACAGGTGTTAGTAATACTAATGAATCACTATGGCAACAAACAAGGCAGCAATGGAAACAAAAGCAAACAGGTCAGGCTTGTACTGTACTGACAGCAGTTTCTAGAAGGAACTTATACCTGTAGAGAGGAGATGTTCATGTGATGGTCCTCATGATGATGATGGACTCGCTCAACTCTGACAGAGACCGTGTGCTTCTTTCCACTGGAGTCCCAAGCGTCCACAGAAAACACCTTGTGGCCTTCATGAAGAGTCACTTGTCTCTTCAGGGTTACAGTCCCATCCGTGTCCACATCAAAACCCCTGTCAGCGGACTGGAAGAGCGTTCTTGTTCTTCCATCACATGCATTAAAAATCACTGTCAGAAAAAGAGATTCAATTGGCACATATGTAAATCTGGTTCCCAGAGTTGGGAAGTTACAATATTTATTGCTATGGTTTCAAAACTGGTCCAGAGAACCGTAACATTTTACGGTTATTAGTACTGATTACAGAAATTTTGGAATCGTGACACTAGTCTGCAACGTATAAAATCACACCAATTCATTGACTGTGTTAGCGCCACCTTCTGAGATGTCACATCACTGTTGCCTCAAAAAGATGCATCTGTGCCATCAGATTTCTATGAAGGAAGTCATAGCAGTCAGGGAAGGATATGCATTGATCTAGAAGACCCAATCAGGGAGCGAATGTGGGCAGCCACCCCTTCATTTTCAAAAGTCTCCATTTTCGTCCATCTACTGAAACGCAACCAGAGTTTTCAAACTAAAACGGTGTCTGCAGCGTTTCCATTTCCAAGGGTCAAAAACTCTGGAGTAGTGTTGACCCAGGCGTAACCGCAGCAAAAGTTATACGTTTTAAAACAAAAATGCACTAGTGTTAGCCTAAGGCTACATAAACAATAACATGGAGACAGACCTGCAAGTTTTGCTTTTTAGCAGCCATTGTGCAGTTAAACTCTGCATTTTATAATACTGCCGCTGCCTACATGCGTTACAGGTCTGCCAGGTTCCTGCACTTACTAATCACGCCACACTGCCTATCACACACACTCCCTCTCCTGAGCACTGATCACACACACACCTGTACCTCATCATCACCTCCACTATATAAGCACACACTTCACCCCAGTTCATTGTCTGATCTCGTTTCCTTATGAAGTGGACACCTCTCCAGTGACTCTCCAGTGACTCTCCAGTGACTCTCCAGTGACTCTCCAGTGACTCTCCAGTGACTCCAGGAGGCGATGGAGGGGGCAGAGTGAACCAAATGGGGGACTGGGCTGTCTGGCTCAAAGTGAAGATTATGCCAAATGCCTCAGCCCATACCTTGAGAGAAGATTTGCTCTCAGAATCAACTGACATTTGATATGCCCTTCCCTCACCGAGAGAAGCTTGCTCCGTGACCAAAGAATAATGCACTGTGCTGATTCCACATTGGGTGCGAACGTATCCCCCACTGGACTTTCTTCATAAACTGTGCCCCAACCTACTGACAAGGCGTCTGTCATAGGCACTTTTATGGGATTGCGTTCTCACGCAAATTTACCTTGTTTAGTAAATCTGGCCCCTAGAGTAAAAAATTGGGGATGTTTCTGAGGTAAAACCGAAGCCTCCTGAATGCTGACCATCGTTTAATGGATAGCACACCCATTTTATCAGGATCAGGAACGACTCATCTGCAATGCAGGTCAGGAAACCTTAGCTACCATCCTCAGGTACAGGCGCTTAAGAGGGTGTGAATGCTCAATCTAGCGAGGCCGGTGACCCCAGTTCTTCTTGGGGGAGTCTGGACAACCCGTTAGGGATTCTGCTAAGAGCTGAAGCGGGATCGGCTCACATTCAGAACAAACTCTTGAGCCCACCAGGGAAACTTATCGATGACAGCATTCACTGAGTCGCTGAAAAACCCCAACTGAGCAACAGGAGAATCCAGCAGAAAGGACTTCTTTCTCAGGTATCTGTGAGGTTCAACCACAAATGTCTCTCAATCATCACCAACTCTACCATAGAATGACCAGTGGCATGAGCCATATGCTTAGTTAATCAGAGAAGCAAGTCATTTGCTCGTTTGAGCTCCTTGACTGCCTCAGGAGTTAAGCAAGGCCCATTCATCCTTATCCTTCATGACATCAGCTTGGTACATCTGCAATACTGCTATAGTATGCAGTGCCGTACCCGCCAGATTATCAGCCATAAAGGATTTACCAATCAGTAGAAAGAACATAATTTACAACCAAAAGACAAGAAAGCTTCCAGTCTTTGGCATAGTTCCTCGTGTAAACTCCACAGAGAAATACACTTCAAACAGTCCGGCGAGAACAAGAAAGAAATGGAGAAATCCTTCTTCTCATTCTCTATAGTCTCTACAGCCTCAAGCTCATCATCAGATCCCCAGGATCCTGGGTCATGTCACGCCTCAGAGCCGCAGAACTAGTGTGACAAAAGATGGCAGATTTTCCACTTTTTTCTAATTTACATAGATTATTTAGCATAATACTGAAAATATTGAAACAAAAACTGTTCAGTTGCTTCAGTGTTTTATTTAAAGAGATTTGTAAACACAGCTTACCTCTTCCTAGTTTTTGTCCTTGGTGAAGTTCATCTCTGTGCACTTTAAAAACCAGCAACTCTGACTGAAAGCCTGGAGTGCATGAAGACTCCTCCGCAGATTCACACAAAAGGACCTAATTTGAAACATATACAATTTTGTAACATTAACCAATTTAGAAATTTACATGTTGATTATTTAATCACTTCCAGCACAACAGCAGCGTATGTGAGCTAAACTGTGGATCATTTTCCATTGTTTTGCCTCAAGATGTATTAAATGTCTACATCATTCAAATTACATTAATTCTTTTCTCAGTCAACCCGGATTGTGTTGGAGGATTATATGTTTGCTCAGAGCATTTTGTTTTGTAACAAATAAACTTTTTTGACAGATGAAGCATCATGTCTAGGAAAACTTTCCAATAAAATTTCAATTAATTAGATGCTTCATATGTAAAATGTAAAGTTGCGCATTATTGGGGCAGAAACTGAAGATATTTTTTTATATTTGTAAATAAAGCGTCACAATCACACACTGGTTACATGTCCTATTGACTTAACAAAAGTCTTAAAAACACTTGAATCCATATAACGAAAGGAAAAGACAGAAGCCTGTTAGTTTTGATAAAATCAACCCCTGCAAAATAGAAGCGACTTATAATGTAAAAATAACAGTGGCGGCACCAACAATGCAGACGACATTTTATTTTTCTCTCTTAAACCTTTGGTATTGATTTTTGGTGGATTTTAAGAAGTTCAGCTTTTTAATACTAGCTCTAAACTTCATTAAACATATTAAAGAAAGTGCATTTATAATGTCAAATAAAATCAGCTTCTCAAGAAATTAAGATTATAAAATTATATATATATATTCTCTGAACATGATGAGCACTATCAGACACTAATAAAAATAGCCAAAGGTTTAGAACGTGTCCTGGATAAAATCCTACCTTACAGAGGAAAATAATAACTCCCAATCTCCCAATCTTCATTGTCTCCATTGGAAACAAAAGGTCTTGAAATGTCCTTCAGGTACTAATTCCTCGTTGGCTTGTAAGATCTCAATGCTATATAGTTGCTTGAGTTGCAGGGGTTGGGGGGAGGTGTGTGTGTGTGTGTGTGGGGGGGGTCTATTTCGTTTGCTGGTCGTTGGGTATAGTTCCTGTTTTGAGTGTGAATGGTGTCAGGTTAAAATGCTCAAAATGTAAAAACTGCTCAAAAAAGTGAGTTGTTGAAAAACAAAAAAGTTTAAACTCAAAATTTAAACTACCTGCATTTGTTAATGTATTTAAGGTCCAGTATATCAGTATTTCACAATTTAGAGCAGTATTTTAATAACTTGACTGGAGCCAAAGAGTTCTGTACTCTCTAAAGAAAGCTGTATCTGTTAACATTATAACATCGAGGTCAGTTTCTAGGCTAACACACTTTCAGCTATAAGCCGGGTGAAAATATTCCCACAGAGTGATTTTTTAAAGTACTTTTTAACAGTGTTGTACTAATGGTGACAAAGCAGAAAAAAGAAGAATATTTGCAGGAGTAAAACCTTTACATTATTATACACAATTTAACGTTACAAGCCTATATGCAAAAGATTCTGGTCAAAATAGCAGTTTATTCTCTTTTTTTATTTTCCTGTCAAAGCTGTTTTGAAACGGTCTGTATTAAAGTGCTATACAAATAAAGGTGACTTGACTTTTTTTTTTTTTTTTTGCTAGCAAGACTCATTCAATACTTAAGTAATCTTTTCAAAAATCTTTAGCAGTCTGCATTACCACCCTGATATGATCTTAGTCCAAACTGTTATTCTCATCTATTTTTTCAACTGCTACCACGCATCAGTCAAAGCTGAAGCCACTGTCAAAACTCTGTGAAACAGAATTCTGTGAGGACTAAACAGTGAATAATTCTTTATTTCATTTAATGACGGCATCTTCTAAAATCCATAAACCTAAAAATTCCTATACTATATGTGCAGCACATTTGTCAAACGTTAGCACACTACTCTCCAAACTGATAAAACACATGCGAAATAGAATGATAGAACATTTTGTGCATTTCTGCAGTATCTTGAAATATATAGAAAACCGTAGCAGTAAAATATTTACAATAAAATGAACAATCATTCCAAACACTGCAATTTCAGCTGAAAGCCTACTCAAACTGTCATGTTTTAGTCTTGTCTTCTTCTACTACCACTTTTTTCGAAGTACCATTTTCTCTTAGTACACAAAACCAAACTGATCACACTAGTCACTCTTTTAAAACCTCATGCTTATCTCTTGCACTCGATCCGGCTCTGTGTTCACAAATTGCAAACGATGTCTCACGCACACAAGAGTTGTCAGTGAGGTCAGCAGAGTGTGTTTACCTGTGGTCTGTCTGGGTCCTAATGCCGCAGTATAGCGATGGGAACACTATGCTGTAAAAAGCATCCTTTGGATGAGACATCAAACCGAGGCCCTTATTATCCACATATGGGGCTTTTGTACCAGGTTATAGTCCCCCGAGAACTAAATTCCCCCTATAGAGCCATTTTCCTGGTTGCATTCACACCGCCAGTAGGAACTGAAGTGACATGAGCCGGCAGAAAGCAACAGCGCAGGATTCAACGATGTCAACAACTGGAGGATGGAGGACACTATGATTAGAGCTGTGCTTTTGTTGTGGGTTTTGTGATAACAGAGAACTAATGTAGACTTATAAGTTATGCAATTGAAAGAGCAAAAGGAGGGCCATAAGACGAAATCTCCAGCAATCTTGTATTGATATTATTATTAGTAGTAGTAGTAGTATGGTTGTTTGTATTTTTAGTAGTATGGTTGTTTGTATTTTTCATTAAAGGGCTGGTTGATCATGATTTCACTTTTCTAACTGTAGTTAGTGTGTAATGTTGCTGTTTGAGCATAAACAACATCTGCAAAGTTACGACACTCAAAGATCAAAGCAAAGGGAGAGATTTGCTTTGAAAGAAATCGTTTTTTAAGGACTACAACAAACGGCTGGTGGAACTAGGCTACGTAACACAAATTTAATAGCATGTCACTCTGTAGGCATCTTACCCCAGTTCCCACACAAGCGATTTTATAGATTATCATGACAGAATATGCTAATTGAAGACACTCTGGGGACAACAGAGACTAGTTTTACATATTGTAAAAAGGGGTATTATACCACCCCTTTAATATTATGTAAACAGGATGGAATGAGAGGCATGTAGCCAATGACAAAAAGGAAAAAACTTTCATTTTCATTCAGCACTTTGTGCTTGAACCCCTAAATAGTGCTGTCTATTGCACATGTTTATTGCCCAGTGGGGGCATTTACTGTTCATGAACTGATCACTGCCTGAGGAAACAACTTTTCTTGATTCTGGCTGTTCTGGTGCTGATTGGTCTGTAGCGCCGGACAAACGGAAACAGTTCAAAGAGGAAGTGGGGTGGATATGAGGGATTATTATGGATATGGGGTGGATATGAGGTCTGTTATTCACATATCTCGCAAACCGTTAGTCCAATGGATTTCAAACTTGACAGGTGTCTTGCTACGGGCACGAGTAAGTGCAGTGCCAAGTTTGACATTGTTTGGATTAGAAATGCAAAATATCTAATTGTCACACAGTTATGCAATTTACAGTAGTAATAACTCTAGTAGGGGGTGGCTGCTGGAAATGGTCAGGGCAAGGATGTCAGGTTTGGGTGAAGGGATGAGGCGAGGACTCAAACACAGAGGTCAATAGGCTTTTAGTAATTAAATAATAGCTTCCTCATAGTGTAAAACAGACTGGAAAAGCACTAGGCAGGACAGAAACAGCAGGACATGAGGGATTCGCTCGATAAGGAACACAGGACTGAGAAGTAGCAGCAATGACAGCAACCGCAGCAATAACCACAGCAGCAGCAGCAACTACAGCCGCAGCAATAACAGCAGCAACAATAACAGCAGTCACAACAGAGCAGCCGCAGCAATAGCAGCAAAAAAAGCAGCAGCAATAACAGCAGCTGCAGCAATAACAGCAACAGCAGTAATAACAGCAGCAGCCACACACTATTAGCAGCAACAGCAGCAATAACAGCAGCAATAACAGCAGCAATAACAGCAGCAATAACAGCAGCAATATCAGCAGCAATAACAGCAGCAATAACAGCAGCAATAACAGCAGCAATAACAGCAGCAATAACAGCAGCAATAACAGCAGCCGCAGCAACAGCAGCAATAACAGCAGCCGCAGCAATAACAGAAGCCGCAGCAATAACAGCAGCCGCAGCAGCAACAGCAGCAATGACAGCAGCCGCAATAACAGCAGCCGCAGCAGGAATAACAGCAGCAGCAATAACAGCAACCGCAGCAATAACAGCAGCAGCAATAACAGCAGCCACACCAATAACAGCAGCAGCAGGAGTAATAACTGCAGCAGCAATAACAGCAGCCACAGCAATAACAGCAGCAATAACCGCAGCAGCAGCAGCAATTACTACAGCCGCAAAAATAACAGTAGCCGCAGCAATAACAGCAGCAGCAGCAGCAATAACAGCAGCAGCAGCCGCAGTAATAACAGCAGTAGTAAAAACAGCAGCAGCAGCAATAACTACAGCCGCAGCTATAACAGTAGCTACAGCAGCAATAAAAGCAGAAGCAATAACGGCAGCAGCAATAATAGCAGCAGCAGCAGGAGCAATAACAGCAGCCTCAGCAGCAGCAATAACAGCAGCCGCAGCAATAACAGCAATAACAGCAGCAGCAATAAAAGCAGCAGCAATAACAGCAGCCGGAGCAATAACAGCAGCCACAGCAATAGCAGTAACAGCAGCAGCAGCCACACCAATAACAGCAGCAGCAATAACATCAGCAATAACAGCAACTGCTGCAGCAGTAATAACAGCAGCAGCAATAACAGCAGCAATAATAACAGCAGCCACAGCAGCAGCAGCAATAACAGCAGCCACAGAAATAACAGCAGCCGCATTAGCAGCAATAACAGCAGCCACAGCAATAACAGCAGCAGCAATAACCGCAGCAGCAATAACTACTGCCGCAGCAATAACAGCAGCCGCAGCAATAACATCAGGCGCACTAAGAACAGAAGCAGCAATAACAGCAGCAGCAGCAGCAATAACAGCAGCAGCAATAACAGCATCCGCAGCAGCAGCAATAACAGCATCAGCAATAATAGCAGCAGCAATAACAGCAGCCACAATGACAGCAGCCGCAGCAATAGCAGTAACAGCAGCAGCAGCCGCAGCAATAACAGCAGCAACAATTGTCATGATTCTTCCATCAGGTCTGTGAGTTCTAGAATTTTGGCAGGATCATGACAGACCCATGTTCTGTGTGCAAGCACATGGCCTTGTGTTTGCACACAGAACATTGGTCTGTCATGATCCTGCCAAAATACTAGAACTCACAGACCTGATGGCAGAATCATGACAGTACCCCCTCCTTAACAAACAAGACTTCAAGAGATGCTAACAATGACTAGATGTACACAGGGTACTCACGATCAATGAATCTATTCTTTCAACTGTTCAAAGTTAATAATTTTACCAGAAACACCATTTCTCAAAGAGTTTTGTCTCCTAAACAAATTCTGCAAAACCAAAGCACACAGTTTATAAACAATTTCACCAAATTTCTTAAATGCAAGCCCAACCTGAAACAAAAAAACAACAAAGCATTAGACGAGCCCCCAATTGTTACGTTCCCAATTAGTTTTCTAGGGGCAAAAGGGAAGTAACGTTTTAAAGTAAAAGTTAACGGCAACAAAGAGAAGTTAACTTATCTGAGTCCCAGTACACAATACACAAAGTAAGATGTATTATAAATTTATTTACAATAAATAAGTGATAACATTGATACAGTGGAAAAAGACAACTAAACAAACAACTCCAGAAAAAGAAAAGGGAAATGAAGCATGCTCTTCAGGAGCGGGTTAAGCCAAAACAACAAACAAAAGACCACTACCTGTTTGTAGGAAATCTAATTAACCTACAACAATAAATACAAAATAAACAACAGAACTCTTACCTTACTTCCTAACTAGCAAAAACAGGAGAAAATGAGAATAAAAGAAAAGGGCACCCAACTCCCTACTGCTCCAACACTCAACAGCGGGCAAACAACTCAAAACTGTACACTACAGCCACAAGACATTTAAGTCTGATCTTGTTTTAAGCTTAACACATCAAGCTGCCACTACAGCCATAACACACATAAGCTTAAAACACACCAACAAGAGCAACACTCTGGGACTGGTAACAACCACACCAGTCTCAGGCTCTTGGGAGAAGAAATCTCTCTGTCTCTCTCTCCGGCTCTGCTTAAATACTGGATCCTCTTGCCACTGATGAGTAGCAGCTGGTAAGTCCCATTACCTAGATTAGGACAGGGAGGAGCACAGGAAATTGGACAGAACATACAACATAAACTACAACGCAGAACACACAAACAATACATCAAATAAATAACACTTACACATTGTGAAACACAAATGCCTACGTCCAGGACGTAACACAATGAACCGACACAAGACAGCAAACACAAGGGGATTAAATAGGAAGACTAATCAAACATAACAGGTGACACGGGTGAAACACTAATGACAGAATCAGGATAACAAGGGGGCGGGGTAACGAGATGAGGCAACACAAGCACATGACCAAAACACAAGGCCATGTGCTTGCACACAGAACATGGGTCTGTCATGATCCTGCCAAAATACTAGAACTCACAGACCTGATGGAAGAATCATGACAACAATAACAGCAGCCGCAGCAATAATAGCAGCTGCAGCAATAACAGCAGAATATATTCTACAGAATTAGTTCAGTTAGAGTTGGAAACATCTTAAAAAAAATGTGTATTTTTCCACTGGGTACCACAAGACAGAATGCGAGAACAAAAGAAATATATATTTCTTTTGTCCTGACATTCTTTCTTGTGGTACCCTGACACACCTGTGTGAAAGGCTCATTATGCGGCTCATTATGCTGGTCATTGTCTTCTCAGGTGTGTATCAGAGCATTCACGCCCCCACGCATATTGCCTTTCCAAACAAAAAGTGTCGTAAAAAATATAAATCAATATATTGTTTTATGTGAATGATTAGGAGGGTGATTTTCAGACCATTTTAAAGCAAAAACTCTAGGCGACAACATCCATTAGTCAAAAGTCTTGTGGACACATATTTAGTATGTGTTTTGTGGCCTTATTTCAGAAACTTTAAGTTTTATTTTTTTCAATAACCATGCATAAACAATATTCTCTCAAAAATACAAACATGTACATACATGTTGCTCCCATATTATGGTAGCCCTGTTTGTGGTGAATAGAGTGTAATGACAACTTTGCCATTAATATGTTTATAAGAAACTGAAAAAAGCACAAATGTCAGGGCATGTCAAAACGTCTCAAAGACCCCAAAAACACCTCAGACCCCAGAGGGTTAAGATCACTTGGATTAATTGTTGGTCAAATGTATTCAAATGATAAACAACATATGCAAATTAGAAAGTTTAATGTTCATAACATTATGAAAACAATTGCTATTGCTTTACAAGAAAGGTAAATAAAGATTAAACTTGTAAAAAAAAAAAATAGTTAAAACATTACGTTGTAATTTTAAATCTTGTAATACGTCAACAGAAAATATTCTTAAATGTTTGAAAACCAACAGTAGAAAAGCCAAAAACTATAGTATAAACCATCTGGCTGTATTATCCTTTAGATAACAATGATAATATTAAGATGACAGATATAATAAATGTAAAAAGATGTTCAGCAAATGTAAAAAGAAAAAAAGATTATTTATGAATAAATGATTGGTGAGTTATAAAGTGATTATATTCATTCATTCATTCCATTTATATGACCTTATACACTCACCGGCCACTTTATTAGGTACACCTGTCCAACTGCTCGTTAACACTTAATTTCTAAGCAGCCAATCACATGGCGGCAACTCAGTGCATTTAGGCATGTAGACATGGTCAAGACAATCTCCTGCAGTTCAAACCGAGCATCAGTATGGGGAAGAAAGGTGATTTGAGTGACTTTGAACGTGGCATGATTGTTGGTGCCAGAAGGGCTGGTCTGAGTATTTCAGAAACTGCTAATCTACTAGGATTTTCACGCACAACCATCTCTAGGGTTTACAGAGAATGGTCCGAAAAAGAAAAAACATCCAGTGAGCGGCAGTTCTGTGGGCGGAAATGCCTTGTTGATGCCAGAGGTCAGAGGAGAATGGCCAGACTGGTTCGAGCTGATAGAAGGGCAACAGTGACTGAAATAACCACTCGTTACAACCGAGGTATGCAGCAAAGCATTTGTGAAGCCACAACACGCACAACCTTGAGGCGGATGGGCTACAACAGCAGAAGACTCCACCGGGTACCACTCATCTCCACTACAAATAGGAAAAAGAGGCTACAATTTGCAAGAGCTCACCAAAATTGAACAGTTGAAGACTGGAAAAATGTTGCCTGGTCTGATGAGTCTCGATTTCTGTTGAGACATTCAGATGTTAGAGTCAGAATTTGGCGTAAACAGAATGAGAACATGGAACCATCATGCCTTGTTACCACTGTGCAGGCTGGTGGTGGTGGTGTAATGGTGTGGGGGATGTTTTCCTGGCACACTTTAGGCCCCTTAGTGCCAATTGGGCATCGTTTAAATGCCACGGCCTACCTGAGCATTGTTTCTGACCATGTCCATCCCTTTATGGCCACCATGTACCCATCCTCTGATGGCTACTTCCACCATGTCACAAAGCTCTAATCATTTCAAATTGGTTTCTTGAACATGACAATGAGTTCACTGTACTAAAATGGCCTCCACAGTCACCAGATCTCAACCCAATAGAACATCTTTGGGATGTGGTGGAACGGGAGATTCGCATCATGGATGTGCAGCCGACAAATCTGCGGCAACTGTGTGATGCCATCATGTCAATATGGACCAAACTCCCTGAGGAATGCTTCCAGCACCTTGTTGAATCTATGCCACGAAGAATTGAGGCAGTTCTGAAGGCAAAAGGGGGTCCAACCCGTTACTAGCATGGGGTACCTAATAAAGTGGCCGGTGAGTGTAAATGTAATGAATGAATGAATGAATGAATGAATGAATTATTAATAAACATCATCAGGGAGTGCTGTCATTTATGTCCTCTAATTCAATTATAAAATAAACTTCTCTTTTGGATTCAACCTTGTTTACTTCTTCACAGCAGAAGTGGGCAAAAAGTTGATGAATGTATCATTGCAGACAGAACATACTGGTTTTTATTCGGCAATAAGTGTTGTCACAGTCAGCACATTTCACTGATTCTCCTTCGCAGTCACACACACTTGCTTGAATGGTGCTTTCCTGATCCAACCCACCCTGATCAATAACTTTCAGGACAACATTGTAGTCACCCTGCTCCAATGCAGACTTTGGTATCAGAAAGACACCCGTTGCTAAAATGGGCACATTATAATAGTTAGACATGTATAGCGAGACAGCAAGATATTTTAATGTGTAACGTATGAAAAATAAGATTAATTTCTCTTTAAAACATTAGTAATTGCTCACTTGTGCCATACATCGAGGTGGACCAATTTTTACTGGTTTCTCCGTGGGTCTCAACTCTAAAAGGACCAGCGAAAGGAGGTCCATCTTTGTCCGATATAGAGAGAAGCACTGGGGCTGAACCACGATTGCACATTCGTATATTCCTTTCATTGATGACAGGAGCGTTGTCATTTACATCCTCCAATTCAATAACCAGGGTTCCTGTGCCAGTTGCTGGAGCTTCACCTGCACACAAGCACAGACATCAGAAAAAGGCCAGCAAGAATTATCCTCTTAAAAAGAAACACAAATTACCATCATTATCCAACGCCAAAATGATAGCTCTGTATTTGCCATCTTTGACTAAGGGAGATTCTCTATCCATGAGGCTCTTGACTTTAATAACTCCAGTGTCTGGAGTAACACTCAGCCAGCCGGCACGATCACTGCCAATCTTGTACCTGGAAGGAACCAAACAGGTTAAAAGAAATGTTTAGCAAGAACAACTTAAGTCTGGCCTGGAATTTTAAAACATTTGAAGTTCAAATGATATACAGGCATGCTATGATTTGAATTCTGCGTATGAAGATTTGACATAGGCCTTTATCGCATCACGATAGAACGCCGGAAGTAGAAGTCAAAAATAGCTGAAGCAGTGTACTGCGTCTTCCGGTTATTGCGTTCGAAATGGCTGCCTGTAATCGCTGGACAACTTCGCTCTCGCATCTCCCAAAAGTTGGCCAAGACGATGTGGTGCGAATCATCCAAGTTGGAGAAAGGATACAAGTTCTTCTACGAGAATTTTGCCTTCAATTATAGAGGTAAGTAGCTTGAATTCTGTTCTGTTGGCGAGTTATCGCTAGCTTGTTATGTTTAGTAAGCTAATCGTCAGCTTGTTAGATAGGTTCACTTCAAATACAGCGTATCCTATTTGAATAATTCGAACAATGTGACTTTTTTGCTTTCACTTGATGGATTTCATCAGATTTACAGTTTGGATCCAGACAGTGCTACAGTAACGTTACCAAATTACCCCAAACTTGTAATGTGTAGTGAATAGAGCATGGTTTCAGACCTACAAATGTTCAGGTGCATTTGTTCAGTATGTTTTTGTTTCTTCTGCTGTTGCGGATGCTCTTTTTTGTTGTTCCATATAGCCTATCTGCTGTTGCAGATCTGTACCTTTTTTTTTTTTCGACTGTTGCCTTAATTTTGTTCAACCTAGTTTTACA
The DNA here is from genome assembly GCA_029959095.1 of Rhinichthys osculus. Lineage (NCBI taxonomy): Eukaryota > Metazoa > Chordata > Actinopteri > Cypriniformes > Leuciscidae > Rhinichthys > Rhinichthys osculus. The sequence goes on from JARWKJ010000003.1 coordinate 1,659,981, forward strand.
ATAATGTTCCTAGTGTCAAACAAATGCTAATTACTGTATAGGCTAAACATCCAAACTTTCCCTCAAGTATATGTTCTCCATTTCTAGATTGTGCTGCATGCCGTTAGACCTGTGGAGTTAAATGGATGCTCCTGCTCGTGTGCTGCTGGAATGGCTTTATGCAACCATGTGGTTGGACTCCTGTTTCAAACAGCTCACTACAGCACCATGGGGCTGAAAACTGTGCCAACCCCACTGTCCTGCACCAGTGTGCTTCATTCATGGCACCGTCCAAGGACACAGGTAAGTTTGTCTAATGCAAGTTGTGTCTTTAAAGTTTGTAAGTGCACACTGTTGGAATACTGATTCTGGTGTAGATGTTTCTACACAGTGTATCCATATCCTACACCTCATCCATATGAATTGTTCACATGGTAATATAAGATTTGTCTGGGTCCCTCAGATATAGCCATACATGCAATTCTAGAATTACTCACACATCACATTTCAGTATACATTTGTTTCCTTCTATTTTGCAGAGCAGCGGTTGCCTGCATAGGATGTACACCTACAATATGACTTGTGTGCTGAATTAAACTGATACTCTCTCAGACTAGCAACTGAATTTAATTTATTTTTGTGTTGATGCAGGGGATTCGTCCCGAACCCACGGATTAACTCGTGGTACGAAAGCCAAAGGCGCTAGGACGCAGTAGTGTCAAATCTACTCTGTATCGCGCTTACGCTGGTAAGTTTTAATTACGGTAATTTACTTATAGACTTTTATCACGGCAGAATTGATTACTGGAAGTGCTCGTCGAAGCAGTGTATCGATTCTTCTGGTTATGTATTTTCAATGTGCTTTTGTTAACATCTAGTTGAATAAACGCCTCTGAAAATTTGTAAATCATCCTGCGGGTGTTCATTTTAAGAGACAGGAGAAGAGATTTTTTGATGATTACTGTGTACATGATTTTTCAAACTCAAAGGAACTTGTAGGTTTTTAATCTAACATAAGCCATGGCTCTTAAACATGCGTGAAAATTTCACCCCACGTCAGTGCTCGTCTAAATAGTGACCACAACGCTGCAGTGTGTGAGCACTGATGAATAAGATCAAAATTAATATTTTTATTTATTTGTATTAAATATTTTAGTCATTTTTCATTTCACTGTATGTAATTACACGTTTATTCCAAAAAACTGTTAGCCTGTTAAGATGAATTCAATTTGTAGGATCGTTACATTTCTTTACGGCAGTTTAAGACATTAATTCATCTTTTTTCATACTGCTCTTACGATAATAGACCATGGTTTTACTACAAATAAAATCCAAAATAAAACAACACGTTAATAGTTAAATCATGGTAACCAAAAATCAGCCATATTTTAACCATGTTTATCAGAAAAAAATTGGTAAAATTCAGTTTAGGATTGTAAATTCAGTATGAAATATCAGTAAGAAAAAAACGCTGTTAATGAGAAGACGAGCACTGGACTTCGTCAGGTTAGTTTGGAAATAAATGTATGTATTAATCAGAATGCGCATTTGAAAGGGAAATATATTTACAGGAGGAACATTTCAACTAGTTGAAGATATAACGTAAACATCCTTAGTGCCGCGTCTAGGACAACTCGAGGTATCACACACCAGATGTGTACTTTCTCAGTTTATGGCCAGCAATATTGTTGTTTAAGCACATTATGGAATGTGCTATGTTATGATTAATCCTGAATCCGATTATTCATTATTATTACTATTGCTGAAAGTCCGATAACATCAGCAATTTTTAAATGAGAACATGCAGAAAGTTCTTTATATCAGATTAGCTACACTGTCGCTTGTAAATCATTGGCAGTTATTAACTGATGAATGGTTTCTGTTACTTGTGTTTTTAGGACCCCTTCCTGACCCGACGGTGTTGTCAGTTGGAGCCCAACTACGCAACCATCAGCCACAACCTGGCATTTGCAAATTCTTATACGGCCTCTCTGACCTGACTTTAGTGGACTCTAAATTTGTACTAGTCCCTCGAGGTTCAGTTCTTTCTTATCAGTGCACAGCACACCAGTAATACCTCGAGAAATCATTAAGCATCCAGAAGCTCCCTCATTCCCACAACGTCCATTAATTAGTGGCTTAACATTAGAACGGCATCTACATTTTGTCCCCAATTGTCATCAGTTTTATCACATACAGAGTTTAGAACTAACCCGTGAATGTGCAAGTATCATCGAAGAGAATACAAGGGGGCAGTCGGAGAATCCTTTGTGGAAGGAAGTCCGACAGCCCCGCCTAACTTCCAGTAGATTCGGCGAAGTTTGTAGCGTTAGAGGGGAGTCATCTAGTCAGGCTCTGGCAGCCAGGATCATAAAGGGGGTAAGGCAAACACCTGCCATGAAAAGGGGTATTGACCTTGAGCCAGAAGTTTTACAACAGTACAGTGACCGTTGCAATGTCAGTGTCGCTCCTTCTGGATTCGTTGTGAATCCTGATCCGCCTTACCTCGGTGCTAGCCTTGATGCCAAAGTGTATGATCCCACTGCAAATCCACCCTTTGGGTTAGCTGAAGTGAAATGCCCAGATGTTAACAGTATAACAGAGGTTACACATGTGAAGTTTATTGGTGGTGAAGTTTATTGGTGGTCAGGCCAAACTAAAAAAAAATCACAAGTATTTCTGGCAAGTGCAAGGCCAGTTAGCCATAACTGGTTTAAAATGGTGTGATTTCATTACATCCACACAAAGTGACCTCACAGTAGAGCGAATTTGGCTCGACGAGTCGCTGATCAGTGAAATGAAAGGTAAACTTGATATATTTTATTTTGCCACATATATGGAAACGTACCTGAAACTAAAGTAACTCCATACATCCCCCCCACCACACACACACACACACACACACACACACACACACACACACACACACAAATGGGATCTCTTTCTGATTTTATTTATGGAACGGACATACCTACTCTCTAATCATCACCACCACCACATGCATGTGCGCACGTACGCACACACAAACACACACACAAGCAAATGTTCCCACACACTTGTACTTAATCGATTAATTAATTGTTTTAATTGTAAATTAAATGTATATATAAATGTAATATGAGTGTCTGATTTTTGTAGTGTATAAATGTTATGTTATTGTATTAATTTTCACATAATTTTTTATAATAGATGTATATATGTCATGCTATATATATAAAATATATATATATATAAAAATAATAAATGCTGTGTCATGTTTTAATGCAATAAAATGAAACCAAACAAATCTGAATCATTCATCTTATGCCTATAGCACAGTCACTATTCTGAAACTCTTCAACTAACGTTACTTCAAAACGCGCATTAACCTGATCGAAAACTGACTGGCGAAGCACACGAGTCTCCCCCCAGCTGTTCCACGAAAATCGGCTTGGTGTAGTACCGGATTTTAGTCTCTTCCGCCCACTTTTCGAGACGTAAATGCTTTCCTTGTCAAAGTGCAAGCTGCACACAAACGTACTACCCCGACTTCTATGAAACGAAGGACCTTCGTCCCTCCTTATCAATCTCACCCAAGCCTTGCGGAGGTTTTCGTCTTTTGGGAAGTCATGGAAGCTAAGGTATGGCTGTTATGTCTTTGTTTTGATGTTGAACAACCCGGTACACTGCAATAGCACCGGCGAGAGGAGGCAGCCATAGTTTATCTGTTAACCACCGGAAGTGCGAGTACACTGCTTGGCGATTTCGAACGTTCCAAACCAGGAAATGCGATAAAGGCCTATTGGAAGGGATTTAGGCCTTAATAGGTAGACAGTTGCTAAGGTGGTTCTCAGTGGTTAATATTGCAAGTGAGGCTGTTTGACAAAAAAAAAATCATTAAAAGTCCATCATTGGAAGACTGTGTGATTTTTATTGTTCTACGAGATCTGAATCTCTAGAGAAATCAGTCAGAATTTTGAAATTGAATAAAACTTTAGTGGTTTGATTGTCTTTGAGGGGATAAAATGAATTGCAACATTTCTTACGTTATCTTCTGTGCTTTTGCAGTGTCTGGATCAATGGCTTTATAAGTAACCAAGTCACTATCAACTGGTGAATCTTCAGGTTTGGAGATAACCTTCTCCTTTGGATTAAACTCCGGAGGCTCATTCACATCTTCTACATTCACCGTGACTGTGGCAGTGGAAGTGGCCAAAGAACCGACAAATGGATCATCGTTCTCAACAATCACAGACAGAATGAATTGCTTGTTCTTCTCAAAGTCCAGGGGCTGAATGGAAAAGAAAGTGTCTTTTACTAATGGAACATGATCACAACTAATTGCCTGTACAAACGCAAGCAACACACAGTACCTTTACAGTGGTGATGATGCCCTCTAGCTGGCTGGGTCCAGTACTGACACTGAAAACCCCACTCTTGTCACCGCTAATAATCTTATATTTGGTTGACCAGGCAGGAGATCCCTCTTCATCTCCATCAGTAACTGTAAGTCTGGCCACTTCAGCCTCTACTTTATTCTCTGGGACAGATACAGTGTGCTAAAACAAAGATGAATGGTGTAAATAAGTATTAATAAAGTATTAAAATGCTTATAACAGCCTGAATGTATTAATATACATTACCGTGGTTTGCACAAACTGAGGTGCGTTATCATTGCTGTCAGTCACAGTAATAACAGCTGTGCCGGTGGATCCATAACCTCTTCCATCCAGGTCAGTCGCCGTAATTAACACAGTATATCTGGACCATTTCTGAAAGAGAAGATGTTTTCAGGTGAGAGTTTGTTTACATTAAATATTCTTCGCCACTGCGAGATCCATTCATCATTTCTCACCTCTCTGTCCAAGCCTAAAGCATTCACACGAATTCCTCCGGTAACAGAGTTGATCATAAACAGGTCTGGTTTTGGCAATTCTGGATCTTGCTTGACGATTGCGTAACTGACTATACCATTGTAAGTGTCTGGATCATCTGCATCAGTGGCTGTGACTGTCATAAACTCATGACCTTCAGTGAGAGAAGAATAAAGACTGATTCGGTGGTAAAACTGAAGAGGCATTTGAAAAAGAAAATAAACTGCTAAAAACCATTTCATTGAGAAACTGCATCATACACCTACCTATATCAGAAGCTTCAGGAACTTTTCCATTGAATGGATTTTGTGTAAAAACAGGCTTATTATCATTTTGGTCCAGCACATTTACAATAATTTCCATGGGACTTTCCTTGATATTCACATCAACTCCAGAAGCATAAGCCATAAGCTAAAGACAGGAGAAAAATGGGCATGTTAAGAGACAAATATCTGAGATTGTTTGAAAACACATAAAATTAGATTTGTATTTCTATTCCATGTCTGTTATCTTTGACACGTATATTTGCAAGTGTAGTTATGACTTAATTTTTAGTTAAAATAAAAATTACAAGTATAAGTATGATAAGTAAATTGTGTGTCAAGCTTATTCACAGGGCCTTTTATCGGATTCTTTATACTTTTATTTTAGCTTTCAAAGTATTAAGTACGAGCAGACAATCCATTGCTGAAATGCACTAAAAATCAACTTACTCTGTATGAAGCTTTTCTTTCTCTGTCGAGTGGTCGAGTCACAAACAGATTCCCTGTTAATCTGTCTATAGTAAAAGTCCCCTTAGGATCCAGATCCGCTCCTTCACCTGTGATACTGTATTGCATCGTAACTTCCTTAAAATAGTCCGACTTTATCTAAAGACAGAAAGCAATAAGAGAACAAAGTCAATAACAGACAAACCTCTCTCGATCATCTCATTTTGAACTTTCCCTTCATGACTTTCTCTCACCTTGACCAGTTTCTCTGGGAAAGGACCTCTGCTATCCTCAGGTACATTGAATGGAGGAACAACCCAACCTCTCTTTGCTCTCTTCAGACCCGTTGAAGACTTTGGAAACATCAGAACCAGATCGTCAGAGGGAGATTCCATCTGAAAATGTTAGTAAAAGACACTAAGCAACAAAACATTTTTGTTGACAATTAAACAAAGCACAAGCCATAAAATATTTAGATAATAGCATCTTTAGAATCAGTATGAACTTTATGGCCAATTATGACAGAAAGACAGCGACAAGACACAGATAATAAAACTAAAATAAGGGAATAAAAATTATATAATATGAAAATCAGTGTGTCGCGTTAACACGTTAGGCATGTGATTCATTTCAAAATCCTAAAATAATTTAATGCAATTAACGAGAAAAAAAAAGACAAAAATACGTGAAGCTGCGTCATTAAAGTCATTTCTACCAGAAAGACTCGGGAGAATAAATACTGTAACAATAAATACATTTATTGATAGCCCAGCAAGCAATAAAGTTCTTTGGCGTAGGCCCCGTCCATAGCTCGCAATCCGAGGGTCCGGACTCTGCATCTCCTGCCTGAAGACGAAGTATCTGTAACCCTGGTAGGAGGAAATTTCTATTCTAACTCTTTATCCCGATTCTGCATCTCTGTTTGCAATCAGATCATTTTAAGTCGTTAAACTCTGTGAAAGTCTTCAGTGGTCCAGTAATCAAATTCATTCAAACATTCAGTCTAAAACACTAATGTAAAGAAGGCCAGGCTGATTACACCAGAGATATCAGAGACTCACATTGCGTTTTTAGTGTATCATTAATTCCAGTGTGAGCTTTGCTTTAAAACACGAGCTCTGTCATATTCTGTGATTGTTTCTGAAGAGCGCAGTTTAGGTGTCGTTCAGGAATCGTACAAACAACAAACCGTGTATGTGTGTTCTCGATCACTGATCGCATGCTGCATTACAGACAGTTTACACACACACTCAGGATAATGTTTGATTTGTCATGTCTACATTGCTGTGTTTAGTAATTGTATGTTTATAAAGTCAAAGGCAAGGCAGTTGTTTTAGGATTTTTTAGCTTCTCCATTCACTCATTTAAAATGAAAACAAGATCTTTGCTGTTGCTCTGTACACACACTATGAATTCTTTACAGTGACATAAAGAAATGGTGGAATCCGACTTGTCCCGTTGATGGTCTGCTTGCATGCTTTAACCTTTAACCTTTGCACCAGCAGATCCGTTTCCTCGCTAGAGAAGCGTTCAGTATTTCAGCTTGCAAATTCCTCCATGCTGTGTTTTTGAAGATAATGGAAGATGACACTCTGATTGGTTTATTGCATGTCATGCCCAAAACACACCCATTAAGGTCCTTTCACACTGGACGCGATTTTGTCGCACAAATAATTTGCGCGATAGTTTTATTTTTTGATCAGCTGTTTGTGTAATGAGTGCTTCCACACCGAACGCGAATGTGCTGCGCAGAAAAAACGACTTTAATTTTTTTCGCTTCGATGTCGATTTTTTTTTACTTTTGCGGCGACAGAAAAGGCTTCAGCCAATCACATACAAGGTAACAAAGGCGAAGCTTGTTGACGCTTTGGCTGCTCTGACGTGGCAGCATTATGTGCGAGAGAAGAGAAGTGTCACAACACGAAATGTAAACTAAAAACAAGCAATACATTGAAACTAGAAACCTTTTATAATGACAGCATTTTTATATTGCCTAATCCGCATCTCAACGCACGCATACCCATCATTTATGACATGACGGTGTTTCTTACCAGCAAAAGAACGAGGCATGGGATAAAATAGCTGGGATATATAGCTGCTGATGATTTATAATATTTTTGACTAGGAGGGAAATAATTGATGTAGAATATTTTCAACATTCATGGTTGTGTGTTTCATTTTATTTTTGCATGCATGTATAGGCCACTCACCAGAGCATGTGCATAAATAAAGCAGAGCGGGGTCACGCTTAAATTGGCCTATAAGTTAAAAAACTCAAACATACGTTTCATATATACGTTTAAATAATATAATGCTATTTTTTTTATTTCATCTATGTTGATGATCTATATGAAAAGGGAACCGCATGAGATGAGTAAGGATCATAAGATGCCCAATATATCGAAAACATTTGGAATGGGTCAGCCATAATTTTGGCCACTTATTAAGTTTTGTTTTGTAGAAAATCTTTCTTTAACGTGAATTTCGTTTTGTATAAATTGTATCTTAATTTTAATCAATGTTTCATCAACAAATTGCCTGGATTTAATAGGAATAAGAAGCAAATATAGTAGACAATAGGACACGGAGGCGCGTCTGAACTGGAGCGCGTCTCATACCGAAAACTGACAGAAAACACTAGTTTATTAATAAACAATTAAAATGTTTAATGCATAATCCTTACTTTGGACGGTTCTTTGTGGCAAAGTTTTAGCTACTTTACAAGATTAGCATACTCCCCTTCAGACTCTCTGTTCTTTAAGATTGGGTGCACACACAAAACCTTCTTTTCTGTCTTTTAAAGAAAACGAAAAGCTCGTCTTCACTGGATGATGATGATGATGATGAAGTGTCCGTGTTTTCTCAGCTGTCGGCGTGAAAGTTTTGGAATGTTGAAGCTCTGAACGTCGCAAATTCGCGTCGCAGCTGATGTGAATGGTTTTGACGCGAACTATTCGCACGCGAACTATTCGCTTTTCCGTTTCGCTTTTCCGTTATGCGTCCGGTGTGAAAGGGCCTTAACTCATTAAGAGAACAGAGACAGAACTCACTGTAGCAATGTTCAGGGAAGAAGGAGGCGGGAACCGGCGGACAATCAAAATAAAACTTTATTTTAAATGAAATAAACACAATACCTGCCAGCAGTCCCTCACGGAACTGCTGGCTACCCAAAATAAAATATAACTACCTGCCAGCAGCCCCTCACGGATGACTGCTGGCTACCAAAATAAAATAAAATAAAACAAAACACAAACAAAAGCAGGCCTGTTCCTCTCTCGCTCATACACTTCGTCGCTCCCCCTTTATGCTTCCGCTCCTCCGTGAGAGATGCGAGACCGGTGTGCTTCACAGGTGCTGCTCATTAGCAATCGCAACACAGGCCTCGCGACGTTCTCTCACGTCCCTCAGCCGTTCTGCTCACCACACTCACCCATTACTCATTAAGAGAATAGAGACAACCCTTTTAGACCATGTGCCGGGAGTGTCGATCATTTTTCCTGTCGTTAAACTAGCAAAAGTGGATTCGGACACCCTAAGTGCTCTTCCGCCGTGCGCTTTGGACCATGCGCTTAGATCGTTAAAAAAGCGCCCAACGACTGCAGAGTAGAACTGCAGAATCAGTTCGAACTTCCTCAGGTCATCTGAAACCTTCAGGAGCTTTACTGAGGGGTCTTTGGTGCTGCAGTCGTTGTTGTACAGGGAGACGAGCAGTGGGGACACATCCCTGGTGCCAGTACTGATTGTACAGGTGTTGGATGTGAATTTTGCCAGTCTCACTAGCTAGGTGTCAGAAAGCTGGTGATTCATTGACAGATGGAGGATGGAACAGAGAACTGGGTTAATTTGGTCTGGAGGATAGCTGGGATGATGGTGTTGAAAACCGAGCTGAAGTCCACAAATAGGATCCTCACATAAGTTCCCGGTCTGTCAAGATGTTGCCGGATGTAGTGCAGTCCCATGTTGACTGCATCATCCACAAGGGTTCTGTGAGGTCCTCAGGTAGGCCAACACCAGCCTCTAAAATTAATTCATGACCGTTGTCAGATGTTAAAACAACTGGTCTGAAGTCAGTCAGTCAGTCATGTGATTTTGGAATTTATTTTGGATGGGGATGATGGTGGGACATTTGAAGCATGAAGGGACCTTTGCACAGCTCCGGTGATCTGGTAAAGATCTTTTTGAAGTAACATCGTGGTAGTTGCATGTACTGTCAATGGAGGGACAGACAGCTCTCGGATTTCATTTAAGATATCTTCTCGTGTTTCGAATATGAACAAAAGTCTTACAGGTTTGGAACGACATGAGGGTGAGTAATTGACATTTGTTTTTTTTGGGTGAACTAACCATTTACTAGTCATTGTTTATCAAGCACATTTTCTATCCAATTCCAATAGCCGGAAAGAAGACAAGGAGTGTAATGGTGAATGGTGGTGGACGGGTAGGGATGCAAAACAGAGGAAGAGATAGAAGAGGCCAATAACATAGGCACATTTCTGATGAAATAAAGGCCACTATTGTGGGTTAGGGTTAATCCCTTACGGTAACGCTGGGTAAACACAGAAATGAGGGAGACCTAGATCCAAAGGCAGAGTAAGATTTAATGAAAATAAGAGTCACAATGATAATAAAAACACCAGGGAACACAAGACGCAGAACTGAGCACACCAAACAAACAGCCATACAAGGACAATACCTGACAATCAACACAGGAAACACTGAGGTTTATATACACAAGATAACAAGAAGCTAATGAGGAACAGGTGTTAGTAATACTAATGAATCACTATGGCAACAAACAAGGCAGCAATGGAAACAAAAGCAAACAGGTCAGGCTTGTACTGTACTGACAGCAGTTTTTTCAAGGAACTTGTTTGTACCTGTGGAGAGGAGATGTTCATGACCGTGTCCATGTGATGGTCCTCATGATGATGATGGACACGCTCAACTCTGACAGAGACCGTGTGCTTCTTTCCACTGGAGTCCCAAGTGTCCGCAGAAAACACCTTGTGGCCTTCATGAAGAGTCACTTGTCTCTTCAGTGTTACAGTTCCATCCGTGTCCACATCAAAACACCTGTCAGCGGACTGGAAGAGCGTTCTTGTTCTTCCATCACATGCATTAAAAATTACTGTCAGAAAAAGAGATTCAATTGGCACATATGTAAACCATTTTACGGTTATTAGTACTGATTACAGAAATTTTGGAATTGTGACACTAGTCTGCAACGTATAAAATCACACCAATTCATTGACTGTGTTAGCGCCACCTTCTGAGATGTCACATCACTGTTGCCTCAAAAAGATGCATCTGTGCCATCAGATTTCTACGAAGGAAGTCATAGCAGTCAGGGAAGGATATGCATTGATCTAGAAGACCCAATCAGGGAGCGAATGTGGGCAGCCACCCCTTCATTTTCAAAAGTCTCCAACTAAAACGGTGTCTGCAGCGTTTCCATTTCCAAGGGTCAAAAACTCTGAAGTAGTGTTGACCCAGGCGTAACCGCAGCAAAAGTTATACGTTTTAAAACAAAAATACACTTGTGTTAGCCTAAGGCTACATAAACAATAACATGGAGACAGACCTGCAAATTTTGCTTTTTAGCAGCCATTGTGCAGTTAAACTCTGCATTTTATAATACTGCAGCTGCCTACATGCGTTACAGGTCTGCCAGGTTCCTGCACTTACTAATCACGCCGCACTGCCTATCACACGCACTCCCTCTCCCTCTCCTGATCACACACACACACACACACACACACACACACACACACACACACCTGTACCTCATCATCACCTCCACTATATAAGCACACACTTCACCGCAGTTCATTGTCTGATCTCGTTTCCTTATGAAGTTGGCACCTCTCCAGTGACTCCAGGAGGCGATGGAGGAGGCAGAGTGAACCAAATGGGGGACTGGGCTGTCTGGCTCTAAGTGGAGATTGTGCCAAATGCCTCAGCCCATACCTTGAGAGAAGATTTGCTCTCAGATTTAACTGACATTTGATATGCCCTTCCCTCAGCGAGAGTAGCTTGCTCTGTGACCAAAGAATAATGCACTGTGCTGATTCCACATCGGGTGCGAACGTATCCCCCACTGGACTTTCTTCATAAACTGTGCCCTAACCTACTGACAAGGCGTCTGTCATAGGCACTTTTATGGGATTGCGTTCTCACGCAAATTTGCCTTGTTTAGTAAATCTGGCCCCTAGAGTAAAAAAATTGGGGATGTTTCTGAGGTAAAACCGAAGCCTCCTGAATGCTGACCATCGTTTAATGGATAGCACACCCATTTTATCAGGATCAGGAACGACTCATCTGCAATGCAGGTCAGGAAACCTTAGCTACCATCCTCAGGTACAGGCGCTTAAGAGGGTGTGAATGCTCAATCTAGCGAGGCCGGTGACCCCAGTTCTTCTTGGGGGAGTCTGGACAACCCGTTAGGGATTCTGCTAAGAGCTGAAGGGGGATCGGCTCACATTCAGAACAAACTCTTGACCCCGCCGGGGAAACTTATCGATGACAGCATTCACTGAGTCGCTGAAAAACCTCAACTGAGCAACAGGAGAATCCAGCAGAAAGGACTTCTTTCTCAGGTATCTGTGAGGTTCAACCACAAATGTCTCTCAATCACCACCAACTCTACCATAGAACGACCAGTGGCATTAGACATATGCTTAGTTAATCAGAGAAGCAAGTCATTTGCTCATTTGAGCTCCTTGACTGCCTCAGGAGTTAAGCAAGCCCCTTCATCCTTATCCTTCATGACATCAGCTTGGTACATCTGCAATACTGCTATAGTATGCAGCGCCACATACATACGCCTGATTATCAGCCATAAAGGACTTCTGGGAACGCCTCCGCGCGTTTACGTCTGAAGCACGTATGTCAACTAGTCCAATGAAATGAATGATCGTCACGGGGGGGTGACGTCATGACCAGGAAGGAATAAAAGCACATCCGGTGCGTTACTCGCGTTAGCTTCTAGAGCCGAAGCAAAGTCGATCGCAGGGATGCAGGAAGTATGGCAGGGCGACGCATCGTCTTGTTCCCTTCTCAGGGAACTAGGGTTACAGACGTAACCTGAGACGTTCCCTTCCGAGGGAACTCGCGATTCGTCGATGACGCTTTGGGAACGAGAATACCCAATACGCCATACTTACAAAATGCCAGATGACAAAACTCTCGGCAAACTAAGTAAGAAGCACCTGGGACCCTGGGGCAGCGTCCAGGTCCAGGCTATAAAACCTCATAAATGTGAGCGGTGAGGACCAGCCTGCCGCATCACAAACCTCCTGAAGGGAAACCCCTGATAATAAGGCTTTAGAGGCCGCCATACTCCTAGTAGAATGAGCTCTGACCACCAAAGGGCACGGCTGGCCAGATGACTCATACGCAAGAGAGATAGCCTCGACTATCCACTTGCTAATAGTCTGTTTAGAGGCTGGAAGACCTTTCTTAGGTGATCCAAAGCAGACAAACAACTGATCAGATTTTCTCCACGGGGCAGCTCTGTGGACATAAGTGTCCAGTGCTCGCAATAGATTCAGTTTTTCCTGGTCCGAAGAGGCAAACAGAGGAGGACAGAAAGCCTGCAGAACAATAGGCCTCGGAATATTGGTTGGCACCTTAGGAACGTAACCCTGTTTAAGATATAAGAATGCCTTGACCATCCCAGGTGCAAATTCAAGACAGGTGGGAGAAACCGAAAGGGCCTGAAGGTCACCGACTCTTTTGAGGGACGAAATAGCCAACAGAAAAATGGTCTTGAAAGACAGAAATATCTCAGAAACTGACTCAAGGGGCTCGAAGGGAGCCCTTGAAAGGCCTTCTAAGACTATTGCCAAATCCCAAGCCGGCACCCTAGTACGCATTGCAGGCCTCAGCCTCAAGGTGCCACGAAGGAAACATGTAATCAGGGGGTCTCGACCCAAAGATGTACTACCCACCGGGGCGTGGAAGGCCGCAATGGCCGCCACGTATACCTTTAAGGTAGAAGAACATGAACCTGATGAGAAGCGATACTGGAGAAATTCAAGTACTGTGTTAACTGAACAGTTGACTGGATCCCACTGATGCTGGTGACACCACGAAGTGAACACTCTCCACAGTGCTGAGCCTCATATTTCTTTCTGTTTTGAGCCATCATTTATCATTTACTATCATTTCTAGTTGTTTATACTACTAAATACAGCTTACCCAACATCTGAGATTAACCTTACATCTCTAGCTTCCGTTATTGTTAACACAGCACGCTAACTCGCTAACGTTAGCCTGTTAACGCGCACCCCGTGCGATTTATTTATTTATTTTTTCTCGCGTGCCCGCACCTTTGAGTTCATAAGTCCAGGTAAGTAAGAATCAGTCAACAAACACGGTGAGTAATGTCTTGTCCTGTTATTGTCACCTGTGTCACATGTCATATGTTTAGTATAGCCTTCTCCGATGGCAATTTAGGATTTATATGTGATAAATGCAAGGAGATAGTCAGGCTGACGGAGAAGATTTCAGAACTAGAGACACACATCCAAACTTTAATTGAGGATGGTAAGAATGCTAGATCTTTAGATAGTGTTTTAGATGCGCCTAGCATAGTGAACTCTTTACATGATACGGTTCCGGCTGAAGTAGAGCCCGTGCAGCAGGGCAGATGGGTGACTGTCAGAGATCGTTCTAGTCGCGGATCAAAGAACCACTCTTCCGTTCCGATTCCCATAACAAATCGATTTGCCCCACTCAGTGGAACACCCACTGAGAATTCTGTTGATTGTGCCCTGGTAATTGGTGATTCGATCACACGGAACGTGAAAATAGAGACACCAGCCACCATAGTCACATGTTTGGCGGGAGCCAGAGCGCCTGACATCAAAGCAAATTTAAAAGTGCTGGCTAATGCTAATCGTACATTCTCTAAGATCATTATTCATGTCGGCACTAATGATGTTCGACTCCGCCAGTCGGAGATCACCAAGATTAATATTAAAGAGGTGTGTGAACTCGCAAGTATGATGTCAGGCACTGTAATTTGCTCTGGCCCTCTTCCTGTTCGCAGGAGTGATGAGATAGTTAGTAGATTGGCCTCACTGAATCGCTGGCTGTCTGAGTGGTGTCCGCAAAATAATGTAGAATTCATAGACAATTGGAAAAGTTTTTGGGGCAAGCCTGACCTGTTGAAAAGAGATGGTATTCATCCCTCCTGGGCTGGTGCTGCTCTTCTCTCTAGTAATTTGTCTCATAGTCTTAGAGCTAAAACATGACAATCTGGGGCTCAGGTCAGGAAGCAGACAGACTGGCTAAACCGACCGTCTGCTAGCGGCCTCACGTCACCAAGGTCAGATAAATCCCATCACATAGAGCCTCTTTCACCTAGATATCATCATATAGAGACTGTGTCTGTTCCCCGAATTTGGAAATCCAAAAAACGTCAGGTTAACCCTCTGGGGACCAGAAACGCGCGGGCGCGTTTTGCTCGTTTTTTTTCACATAGCAGAAAAATAGACTTAAAGTACTACCATCATTTCTGTTCATATAGAGTTAAGAAATATGAGAAAATAATCTGTTAAATGTCTACTTTTTTATGTGCCCACATACAATCGAAATAAAATATTGTGCTTTTGTAAAATAAAGAAAATAAACAGGGTGTGCGTTCTGCCTCTCAGTCACCGTGAACTTTTTTTCTGGAGCACGTCTCTAATCTTCAACACAACTGAGCTAATACTATTCACCCAGCCATAAGCAATATATCTTTTAAATCATTTGAGTTTGTACTTTTAAATGATCCGATTCAAAACTAAAATAAATATTCTCCGTTTATGTCATCTATATAAAAAGAGAGACGTGTCAGCCCGTCTCATTATCGTTCTCTCAGCTGATTATCTCTGGTAATGTGACACGCCCACGGAGAGCACGCGCTATTCAAACGCAAATATGTGAAGCAACACATTGAGACGCGTTAACGCCCATAAACTCTGAAAAGACACATTATTTTTTAGTCAGATTAATCTACTGTCGTCTTGCGCGGCTATATGAGGAACAATCCTGGGACATTTACCACTGGGTTTATTTTCACTGCGAGGATGAACAGATTCAGCTGAGAAGTAAGTGTTTTTTGCAAGTGCTTTGTTCTAATCGCGATATAGAATAACGTAGTGTCTGTAAACGGAAAAATAGCGTACTGTTAAATGTGAATCATGTTTGTGTGTGTGTGTGTGTGTGTGTGTGTGTGTGTGTGTGAATGAATGAATGAATGAACGCACAGATACGCACTGTTACAGACTAAATAACATTTCGTTGACTCGTTTTGGATAAAGTTTTTACTCTAAAATAGACATCAAATAAGCTTTTTTTAGGAGTTTCTGCTCATATGTTAGTATGTTATAATATATAGTATGTTTTGTCAATAAACTAATCAACTAAGATGTTATAGTGTTTGTTCAAGCTATATCAAAATAATGAATCCTCAACTTTGAAATATGTATGATCAAACTAAGACATTTATGGAGAAAGACAATTTTCTTTTCAAGATGTTTCCAACTCTAACTTTGAACTTTGAACTGAAATAAAACCATGTCTACATGGTGAAGGGTGTGTGATAGAAGTGTCCAGACGTATGCATCCTGTATTTTCCTTATATAAATCCAAACAATCTAAAAGCCATTCTTTTTTAAATCTCCTCATTCTTTGTGCAAGGCTATTACATGATAGGGCCTGATAGCACCTAATAGGGCTATTATGGGGAGGGTCTTTGTCTTTCTCAGGTGTGGAATGCCACACATATTAATGAGAGACCACGCCTCCTGCATAAAGCTTTCTCAAACAAAACACGTCATTAAAAATGTAAAAGACTTTATTGACTTATCTGAATGAGTAGTCAGGATGATTCTCACATAGTTTTGGAGCAAATATTCTAGGCTATGTGATACAATTTTCAAAAGTCTTGTGAAGAAATAATCAATATGTGTTTTGTGGTCTTATTTCAGCAACTTTCATTTTTATTTTTTTCAATAACCACGCATAAACATTATTCTATTAAAAATACAAACATGTACATACATGTTGCTCACTCATCATGGTAGCCAAGTTTGTGCTATATAGAGTGAATTTACACCTTTGCCATTAACATGTTTATAAATAACTGAAAAAAGCACAAATGTCAGTGCATGTCAAAACATCCCAAGGGCCCCAAAAACACTCTGGTCCCCAGAGGGTTAAAAATGTAATTGATGTTCAACAAATAAAAAACAGATATAATACAGATGAGCAAATGATAAAGCTTGGGTTGCTGAATATTCGATCCCTTACTCCAAAATCACTCATAGTTAATGATATGGTTTCAGATTATAATCTAGATGTGCT
Source organism: Rhinichthys osculus (assembly GCA_029959095.1). Lineage (NCBI taxonomy): Eukaryota > Metazoa > Chordata > Actinopteri > Cypriniformes > Leuciscidae > Rhinichthys > Rhinichthys osculus. The sequence goes on from JARWKJ010000003.1 coordinate 1,676,878, forward strand.
GTGTTTGACAGAAACCTGGCTAAAACCAAACGATTATATTACTTTAAATGAGTCAACCCCACAAGATTACAGTTATAAACATGAACCTCGTCTGAAAGGCAAAGGGGGAGGTGTTGCTGTAATTTATAGTAATATTTTCAAAACCACTAAGAAATCTAGTTTTAAATATACTTCTTTTGAAGTGTTGGTTCTTAATGTAAAAATATATAGTGTAAACGATAAATCGCATTTGAGAATTCTGCTGGCTACTGTGTACAGGCCACCAGGGCACCATAAAGATTTTATCAAAGAATTTGCGGACTTTCTATCAGAATTAGTATTGGCTGCAGATAAAGTACTAATTGTTGGTGATTTTAATATACATGTAGATAATGAAAAAGATGCATTGGGATTGGCATTTAAAGATATTGTAAACTCAATTGGAGTTAGACAACACGTGTCGGGACCTACTCATTGTCGTAATCATACTCTAGATCTAATATTATCACATGGAATAGATATTGATGCCGTTGAAATTCTGCAGCAGAGCGATGACATCTCAGATCATTATCTAGTCTCATGTAAATTACATTTAGCCAAGGCTGTAAAGCCGACTCCGTGTTATAAATATGTTAGACCTATAACTTCTGCCACTAAAAATTGCTTTATCAATAATCTTCCTAATCAGTTTCATCATCTCAGCATCCCAGATAGCTTAGAAGAACTCGATATTGCAACAGAAACTTTTAACTCTCTCTTTTCCAGCACTTTAGACGCATTTGCTCCATTGCGCTAAAAGAAGATTAAAGAAAATAGTCCAACACCGTGGTACAACGAGCACACCCAGGCCCTTAAGAGAGCAGCCAGAAAAATGGAGCGCAACTGGAAGAAAACTAAACTAGAGGTATTTCGGATTTCATGGATTGCTTACAGAGAGGCTTTAAAAGCTGCTAGATCTGCTTATTTTTCAACCCTATTAGAAGAAAATAAATATAATCCTAGGTATTTATTTGAAACAGTAGCTAAACTAACGAAAAAGAAAGCTTCAACCCCAGAAGTGTCCAAGCAACACAGCAGTGATGACTTTATGAACTTCTTTACTTATAAGATTGATAATATCAGGGACAAAATTATAACTATGCAACCGTCTACCACAGTATCGCATCAGGGAGTGCATTGTAGTGTCCCTGAGGAAAAATTTGATTCATTTGTTGCCATAGGAGAGGACGAATTTTCTAAACTCGTTAAATCATCTAAATCGACAACATGTATGTTAGGCCCTATACCGACTAAGCTACTGAAAGAGATGCTTTCAGAGGTCATGGATCCTCTTCTTACTATCATTAATTCGTCTTTGTCTCTAGGATACGTACCAACAACCTTTAAGCTGGCTATGATAAAACCGCTTGTTAAAAAACAACAGGAGAGAACATCAGTCTGTGAGTGTTTACTTTCTCATTTGTTTTTAGCGCGGCTCTTCGTTACTGTGTTTACCCTGGTAAAAACGCGCGTGTGTTTGTTTGTGTCGTGACTGAGTTTCGCTGGCCAAATAGTTGGGCGTGGCCAAAGCGAGTTAAAGTACTTAATCTAGGCATTTGCTAATAGTTGTTAGAAGAAGCATTAGAACAACAGGAGAGAACATCAGTCTGTGAGTGTTTACTTTCTCATTTGATTTTAGCGCGGCTCTTCGTTACTGTGTTTACCCTGGTAAAAACGCGCGTGTGTTTGTTTGTGTCGTGACTGAGTTTCGCTGGCCAAATAGTTGGGCGTGGCCTGCTGTATTTCATTAACAGGGTATTAGGTGTGTATAAAACTGGTTAGTGCACCGCGGCAGCGGTCGCGGCTGCCCTCGTGTGAAGCCCTCATCGTGTGAAGACCAAAGAGTGTAAAGACCAGCGACTCTACCTGTGCGACTCCACCGAGCAAGGACACCGACAAAGCACTTGAGTATTAAATTCTTCTTGTTTATTTATTGTTGTTTCCTTTCTCTTCTACACACTTTTCTTTGAATCTTTCTGTTTGTAAGCTCCTTTTCACTATGTGTTTTCAAATCTCTACTATTACTAACATACGTAAATCAAACGTCACACGTCACAGGCGGTGCAATCCTAACAATCTCCGTACCCTTCCGGTGTCTTCTAATACTTTATTCTCTTTTCCTATTGGTCTCTGGAACTGCCAGTCCGCTGTTAACAAAGCTGATTTCATTACATCCTTTTCAAGTCATTCAGGTCTCAGTCTATTGGCCCTGACTGAGACCTGGATCAGACCAGAGGACACTGTCACACCTGCTGCCCTCTCCACTAACTTCACTTTCTCACACACCCCCCGTCTGACCGGAAGGGGTGGTGGTACTGGTCTGCTCATCTCAAATGACTGGAAATTTGATCCTTTACCACCTCTATTTGACAACAGCTCATTTGAATCACATTAAATTACCATCACTAGTCCTATAAAAATCCATTTTGTAGTTGTATATCGTCCCCCAGGTCAACTTGGCAGTTTTTTGGAGGAGCTTGATGTGCTACTCTCATCCTTCCCAGAAGATAGTACTCCTCTTGTAATTCTTGGAGACTTCAACATCCACCTAGAAAAACCTCAGGCTGCTGATTTCCACACCCTGCTTGCATCATTCGACCTCAAACGAGTATCTACTGTGGCTACTCACAAATCAGGTAACCAATTGGACCTCATCTACACGCGCTACTGCTCTACGGACAATACACTGGTCACTCCACTGCACACCTCAGATCACTTCCTCCTCACTCTCAACCTCAACCTGCCTCAGAACACAACACACACTCCTCCACAGGTCACCTTTCGACGAAACCTACGCTCACTTTCACCCTCTCACCTATCCTCTTTGGTCTCATCCACACTTCATCCACCTGATCAGCTCTCAACACTTGATACTAACTGTGCAACTGATACTCTTTTCTCCACTTTAACATCCTGCTTGGACAACTTCTGTCCCCTTTCCTCCAGGCCAGCCCGCGCCACACCCTCTGCCCCCTGGTTAACTGATATTCTTCGCGAACATCGTACTAAACTCAGGGGTGCAGAGAGAAAGTGGCTCAAATCGAAAGATTCGACAGACCTGGGTCTTTATCAATCCCTTCTCTCTTCCTTCTCTGCTAATATCTCTACTGCTAAAATGGCTTACTATCACAACAAAATCTTCAATTCTTCTGACTCTCGCATGCTTTTCAAAACCTTCTCCTCTCTTCTTAACCCTCCTCCTCCTCCTCCATCAACCCTAACAGCTGACGATTTTGCCACATTCTTCATAGAAAAAACAACCACCATCAGCGGCCAATTTACCAATCCACAAACTGACACACACATTTTTCTAAACAAACGCACACATTCTACCCTCCTTCTCTCTACTTTCAGAGGCGGAAGTCTCTAAACTCCTCCTTTCCAATCGCCCTACTACCTGTCCGCTTGATCCTATCCCCACTAATCTACTTCAAGCCATTTCTTCCTCAGTTGTACCCACACTCACGCACATCATAAACACCTCTCTTCACACTGGTACCTTTCCCACAGCTTTTAAGCAGGCTCGAGTAACCCCACTGCTTAAGAAACCCAATCTAAATCCAGCACATCTAACAAGTTACAGACCGGTATCTCTTCTTCCATTTGTCGCGAAAACACTTGAACGAGTTGTTTTCAACCAGATCTCCTCCTTTCTTACACAGAACAACCTCTTGGACGACAATCAGTCTGGTTTCAAAAGCGGACACTCAACTGAGACTGCCCTGCTCTCAGTAATTGAAGCTCTGAGTCTGGCAAGAGCAGCTTCCAAATCCTCAGTCCTCATCCTGCTGGATCTGTCTGCTGCTTTTGACACAGTTAACCACCAGATCCTCCTGTCAATCCTAAAGATGAAGGGCATCTCGGGAACTGCACTCCAATGTTTCGAGTCTTACCTCTCAGGTAGGTCCTTTAGGGTGTCGTGGAGAGGTGTGGCGTCTAAGACCCAACATCTAGCTACTGGGGTGCCTCAGGGCTCAGTGCTTGGACCACTCCTCTTCTCCATCTACATGACATCACTAGGATCTGTGATTCAGAAACATGGCTTTTCCTATCATTGCTACGCTGATGACACGCAACTCTACCTCTCATTCCAGCCTGACGATCCGACGGTAGCTGCTCGTATCTCAGCCTGCCTGACAGACATCTCTGGCTGGATGAAGGACCACCACCTTCAACTAAACCTTGCGAAGACAGAGCTACTTGTGGTCCCGGCCAACCCAACACTTCATCACAACTTCTCCATTCAGCTAGGCTCGTCATCCATAACTCCATCAAGGTCAGCTAAGAACCTTGGGGTTGTAATTGATGATCAGTTGAAATTCACAGACCACATTGCTAGAACTGCCCGGTCCTGCAGATTTGCCTTGCACAACATTATGAGGATCAGGCCCTTCCTTACAGAGCATGCCACACAACTCCTTGTCCAAGCACTTGTTTTATCCAGACTGGACTATTGTAATGCTCTCCTGGCTGGTCTTCCAGCTTGCTCTGTCAAACCTCTACAATTGATCCAGAATGCTGCAGCCAGAGTAGTCTTCAATGAGCCGAAGAGAGCACACGTCACTCCTCTCCTCACACAATTGCACTGGTTGCCAGTTGCCGCTCTCATTAAATTCAAGGCACTGACGTTTGCCTACAGAACAACCACTGGCACTGCTCCCTCTTACCTAAACTCATTACTTCAGACTTATGTGCCATCCAGAAACCTGCGCTCTGCTAGCGAATGTCGTCTTGTGGTACCATCTCAAAGAGGCACAAAATCTCTTTCTCGGACCTTTACCATGGCTGTTCCCTGTTGGTGGAATGATCAGCCTAACTCAACCAGAGCTTCTGAGTCAGTAGCCACTTTCAAGAAACTGCTGAAGACATATCTTTTTCGGCAGCACTTGATTCAGTAGAATTAACACTTTCTCTTCTCTTCTATTCTATAAAAAAAAAAAAAAACCTGCACTAAAATTAAACTGAGAGGGGTTATAGCACTTACGTATTGTTGTCCTACTGTTAGTTTAACTGCTTCTATTGTTCTCATTTGTAAGTCGCTTTGGATAAAAGCGTCTGCTAAATGAATAAATGTAAATGTAAATGTAACTTGATCCTACAGAATTAGTCAATTACAGGCCGATCTCGAATCTGCCTTTTCTATCAAAGATATTAGAAAAAGCAGTATCCTCACAACTGTGCTCCTTTCTAGAAAGAAATGATATCTGCGAGGATTTTCAGTCAGGATTCAGACCGTACCATAGTACCGAGACCGCTCTCATCAGAGTCACAAATGATTTGCTCTTATCATCCGATCGTGGTTGTATCTCTCTATTAGTGTTACTTGATTTTAGTGCTGCATTTGATACTATTGACCACAACATTCTTTTAAATAGACTCGAAAATTATGTTGGCATTAGTGGAGTTGCACTAGCATGGTTTAAATCATACTTATCTGACTGTTATCAGTTTGTTGCAGTAAATGAAGATATGTCTTATCGATCACAAGTTCAGTATGGCGTACCACAAGGCTCAGTACTAGGACCGTTGCTGTTCACTCTGTACATGCTACCATTAGGACATTTCATTAGGGAACATGGAATTAGTTCCCTTTCGAGGGAACTCGCGATGCGTCATCGACGCTTTGGGAACGCCCCCAGTGTGAATGCGTCAGAGCATCAATGTCAACTAGTCCAATGGAAAGAATGAGCGTCACGGGCGGGTGACGTCATGACCAGGAAGGGATAAAAGCACATCCGGTGAAACGCGGCATTAGCTTCTCTGTCTATTTACTCTATTTACTCATTACTCTGTCTCTGTCTATTTACTGTTGTCTGTTGCGGAAAAACTATGGAAAACAAACAAGTGTACAAGCAGTGTGCTTCTCCCTGCCCGCATTATTTAACGGGTGGGGACACACACAAGCTTTGTGTCATTTGTTTGGGAGTGGAGCATGCGGTCTCAGCCTTTGAGGGGGCTGAGTGTCAACATTGTGAGATGTTACCGCTTCGCATGCTCTGCTCTCGCCTGTCACTCTTTGATACTGAGAGTGGGCAGGCTCGCGTTCCTCAGGAATCAGGACCTGCGTCTGCCGAGGCAGCGCAGAGAATGCATTCCTGGGGATCGCAAAAGGATCTTTCGGAGGGGTTGGAGACGGGTCCGAGGGCCTTTTCTCCTTCCTTACCAGAGATATCCAGCGCTCCCCCCCCCCGGTGTCGGAAGCACGCTCTGCGGTTTCTTCCGCCCGGGGAGAGAGCCCTCCATTACTTCATTGCTCTTCCTCCGAGGAGGTCGATGCTATGAGTTTGGAGAGTGAAAGCACACACATGTGCGAAAGAGATTCACAATTTATTTCCCCAGCATATGATGAGCTGGTGGATGTTATGTCGCGGGCTGTAGAAAAATTAATTATTGAATGGCCATCTGATAAGAGGGGCGCTCGTCCTAAAAGTAAATTAGATGAGCGCTTTTTATCTTCTACTGCTTCATCTCCACCACGAGGCCTTCCATTTTTTCCTGATCTTCGCAATGAGATTTCTAAATCATGGAATAAACCATACTCATCACGACTTTTCAGCCCTCAAGTTAATATTTATTCGAGGATTAGAGGGCTGAAAGAGTATGGTTATGAGGCGATGCCCCAGGCGGAACAGAATTTAGCCAGCTATCTTTCCCCTGGTCCCGCATCGTCTTGAGAGCCTCGGCTTTGCCCACTAGACCGCTCAAAGCCAGTTCGGTGTTAGTGGGCAAAGCTTATACGGCAGCAGGTCAAGCTGGAGCATGTCTGCATACTATGGCAGTGCTTCAGGCTTATCAAGCTGACCTGCTGGGGGATCTGGATAGTAGTGAGGGAGTCAGTCATGACGATATTCGAGAACTTCGTCGGGCTACCGATCTTTCTCTCAGGGCTACTAAAGAGACCGCCAGAGCAATTGGGCGGTCTATGGCAGCTTTGGTAGCTACTGAGAGACACTTGTGGTTAAATCTTTCTGAGATTAAAGAAAAAGATCGTGCTTTTTTATTAGACGCTCCGCTTGAACCTTCTGGTCTCTTTGGCGACGCAGTTCACGCGGTCGTTGAGAGATTTCAGGAGTCAAAAAAGCAAGCTGACGCTTTTAAAAAGTTTATCCCTCGCCGTGTCCAGCCCCCGTCAAGCTCATCATATCGTGTGCATCAGAAAGAGAGTGTTGCATCTCGTGCACCTCCAGGTGGAAACTGGAGACAGACGCAACCCTCTCAACCAAAGTCTTCTAAGTCGAAGCCGGATCTGAGGACCGTTCTTCAGGCGAAGAAGACTTCGGTTCAGAAAAAAAAAAGGTCCTGATGGTCATGCATCAGGCCTGTGAGGACAGCCCCGACCGAAATAGAGCGGTGTACACCTCATTATACGGTGCCCGTTCCATTTCGGGGTCCTCACGAGACCGTTCTGCCAACCCTGCCACCCTCGGTGCTTCAGGACGCAGCGGTCTCCAGCGAGTCGCTGATGCTATGCTGCGGCACAGCATCGGTTTCGCGCCCTCTGAGGGGGGCTTTAGAGCGGCCAGTTCAGGTACTTCCTGCCATTATGTTTCAGGCTCCGGAATTAGCTGTCTCGATAACACCAGAGACCAGCCTCGAGAGGCTGGTTCCCTTAGTAAATTTTCTGGCAGCGTGGAAGCTTCTGCCGAATATTTCTCGTTGTGTCCTGCAGATTTTAGAGAAAGGATACAGAATCCAGTTTGGTTCTCGTCCTCCTCGTTACAACGGGGTGCTGCCCACAGTGGTGCATCCCGAGCAGGCTCTGGTAATGGAGCAAGAGGTAAAGGCCCTGTTAGCAAAGGAAGCTATAGAACAGGTGTACTCACCCGACAGAGAGTCGGGTTTTTACAGCCGTTATTTCATTGTTCCGAAAAAGGATGGGGGGTTGCGTCCCATTTTAGATCTTCGTCTGTTAAATCGGTCAGTACAGAAACTCAAGTTCAAGATGCTGACACTCAAACAGATCGTGACTCAAATCAGATCCGAGGACTGGTTTGTCACGATAGATCTGAAGGACGCTTACTTCCATATCTCCATCTTCCCTCAGCACAGGAAGTTCCTAAGGTTTTTCTTTCGGGGGCAAAGAATACCAATATCGGGTGCTTCCTTTCGGTCTAGCTTTATCACCCCGCACGTTCACGAAATGCATGGATGCAGCTCTAGCCCCTCTCAGGCTTCAGGGCATACGTATTCTGAACTACATCGACGACTGGCTGATTCTGGCGGAATCAGAGCAGTTGGCGGTTCGGCACCGAGGTGTCGTTCTCGCTCATATGCAGATGTTGGGGTTGAGGCTCAATGCCAAGAAGAGTGTTCTTTCTCCAGTACAGAGAACCACTTTCCTTGGTGTGGTATGGGATTCAGTGACGATGCGGGCCACTCTATCGCCCGTTCGTGTAGCTGCTATTCTGACAGCCACCAAAGAGCTAAAGCTAGGCCAGTCACGCACTGTGAAACAGTTCGAGAGACTGTTGGGTCTCTTGGTGGCAGCGTCAAACGTGATACCTTTTGGCCTGCTGTACATGAGACCTTTACAGTGGTGGCTAAGGACCAGAGGGTTCTCCCCGAGGGGAAACCCACTTCGTATGATCAAGGTCACGCGGCGGTGCCTTCGTGCCTTGATTATATGGAGGAAACATTGGTTCTTAACCCAGGGTCCGGTATTGGGAGCTCTTTGCCATCGTGTTACTATTTCGACAGATGCTTCCCTCACCGGTGTAGACTTGGAATTAAAGCCTCTTTTGTTTCCCGTTATTATTTGATTTACGGGACCGGACACCAGTTATCTTGCCAAGAAAGATTTTTATTCTTATATGTCAGGAGAGAAACTTCAAGATGTTGTATTCATGCCAGGTCAATGCGTTTCCGTGTTTCTCTGAGGTAGTACAGTAAGATTGAGTTTTTATACATCACAGAGAGTCTTACAGCTTCCTTGTAAGGTAACAAAACATGTTGCTCTGAGCTTCTTAAAATTAGAACCTATATGTCATACGTACACGTCATGTTTAACATGTCACAATTCACTTCCATATTAAGAACTATCCTTGTTGTTTACATCTGTGATACACTCACATCAGCGGAACATGTTACATTGTACACACCCCATAGCAAAATATAGCTTCCCCCTGTCTGACATGTGATCATCTCATGCTTCATACTATCTATAGTTTTCCTCATGCGTTCAACTCATGCTTTTGAAACTCCATAAGATAATAGAACTGATTATGAATATTAATAAAGAATAATAATACAGATACATAATATTTAATAATTAAATAATATTAAAAGATGAAATTTTGAATCTTCACCGGCTAGGGAGCGGTAATGGAAGGCCGCTCGGTTCAGGGTCTGTGGAAAAGTCATCATCTTTCATGGCACATCAATTGCCTGGAGATGATGGCTGTCTTCAATGCGTTGAGACAGTTCCTCCCAGACCTGAGGGGCCATCATGTGCTTGTACGAACAGACAACACATCAGTGTTTCAGTTTCAGTTTCAGATTCCTTTATTAGTCCCCAAGGGGCAATTCAGTTTTACAGCCAACCCATCCATAGTAGTTAAATGCATTAACACACAATGTATGAAAGAGAAAAGAAGAAATAAATAACCACATCCACACACACACACACACACACACACACACACACACACGCACACCTGCCACTAACTAAACAGAGCAGAGCAGTGGAAAGCAAGAGCCAGTACCCTGTAGTTATGTATTTTCGTTTAGCAGTCTTATAGCAGAAGGAATGAATGAGTTAGCATAGCGATTAGTTTTCCGTATTGGCACATAATACCGCTGACCTGACTGCATAATAACAAATTCTATACTGAGTACATGATCTGGTTGGCACATTATTCTGTCTGTAGGTATCGAGGACAGCAGTCAATCGGTGAGAACGTCAAGAGCGCGTAAGTTGTTTTTTCTTAATATCCAGTTCTCCTGTTGCTCTGTTTACCATTTGTCAACTAAGTAGGGCTATTTTCGATTCTTTGCTTCTTTGTAATTTTTATCTTCACTAAATATCTTTATTTTAATTAGTCGCGTTCCTATTTTGAATATCTGCCGTCTTAAGGGTTGGAGTCTGTTTGTTATTGTAGCACTTAAGTATTGCTGTTCATAACAGCTAGTTTCGATTTGGGCCATTGTCGGGATACTTGCTTTGGCTGTGCTAATTGCAAGGGCTGTTAAAGCAGATATAAATTAGAAGTAAATTCAGGTGAAAACCAGGACAGCAGTCACTCGGTGAGAACGTCAAGAGCGCGTAAGTTGTTTTTTCTTAATATCCAGTTCTCCTGTTGCTCTGTTTACCATTTGTCAACTAAGTAGGACTATTTTCGATTCTTTGCTTCTTTGTAATTTTTATCTTCACTAAATATCTTTATTTTAATTAGTCGCGTTCCTATTTTGAATATCTGCCGTCTTAAGGGTTGGAGTCTGTTTGTTATTGTAGCACTTAAGTATTGCTGTTCATAACAGCTAGTTTCGATTTGGGCCATTGTCGGGATACTTGCTTTGGCTGTGCTAATTGCAAGGGCTACCACAGCTGTCCTCACTCAGACGATTGATAGCATTATTTCTATGTAGTGTGCGCGCTGTCGCGGAAGCGTCAGCGGAAGCATTCAGCTCTCGTGTTCAGCCTCCTCATGTGAAGACCGACTCGGGTAAAGACCTGCGACTCTACCTGCGCGACTCCACCGAGCAAGGACACCTGCAAGGCACTTAAAGTATCTTCTTCACCCTTTCCTTTCCTACCTTTATCTTATTTCCCATTATCATTATGTGCTTTCAATACATTCCTGTTGTCTCTCGACAACGCTCTCTCACCACGCACAGAAGACAGCGCAATACTGCTTATCTGCGCCCTTTTCTCTCATCCTCACACTCACCTCTCACTCTTTCTATGGGTCTATGGAATTGTCAATCAGCAGTCAATAAAGCTGACTTCATTCCAGCCTTTGCATCTCATTCTACTCTTAATATCTTGGGCTTGACTGAGACCTGGATCCGTCCAGAAGACTCAGCAACCCCTGCTGCTCTCTCTAACAACTTCTCTTTCTCTCACACACCTCGCCAGTCCGGGAGGGGTGGGGGCACTGGTCTGCTCATTTCTAACAATTGGAAATATTCACCTCTCTCTTCTCTATGCAATAACAACTCATTTGAATATCATGCTATTACACTTACAACTCCCATGAAGATCCATATTGTAGTTATTTATCGTCCCCCAGCTCAACTAGGAAGCTTTGTAGAAGAGCTGGATGTGTTGCTGTCCTCTTTCCCTCAGGATGGCATCCCACTTGTAGTCTTTGGCGATTTCAACATTCACCTAGCGAAGCCGTATGCAACAGACTTCATCTCTCTCCTAGCCTCTTTCGATCTCAAACGGCTCATCACCAACGGTACTCACAAGTCAGGCAACCAACTGGACCTGGTTTACACACGCAACTGTATCACAGACAACATTTTAGTGAAACCTCTCCAAGTTTCAGATCATTTCCTCATTACTTTCAATCTACAACTCACTACCCATGCTCCACCAACCTCCCCACCATTTACTTTCAGACGAAACCTGCGCTCACTTTCTCCATCCCATCTTTCCTCTGCCGTGTCATCTTCTCTTCCCTCTCCCTCACATTTCTCATCTCTGGATGTGAATACTGCAACGGATACTTTATGTTCCATCCTAACCTCTTCTTTAGACAATACCTGCCCTCTCTCCTCTAGGCCAGCACGCACCACTCCCTCTAACCCCTGGTTATCTGAGGTTCTTCGTGAACACCGGACCAAGCTCAGGGCAGCGGAGAGGAAATGGCGCAAATCAAAAGACACATCTGACCTCAGTAGGTATCAATCTCTGCTCTCTGCCTTCTCTGTTGACGTTCACACCGCAAAATCTTCATATTTCCACAACAAGATCAACAGCGCCTCTAACACACGTTCACTGTTCAAGACATTCAATTCTCTCCTCTGTCCACCTCCACCACCACCCACCTCCTCTTTAACTGCTGATGATTTTGCTAACTTCTTCACTAACAAAACTACCACTATCAGCAGTCAGTTCTCAGCACAGGAACCCAGACTAACCTCTCCCACAGCCAATAACCTTCTCTCCTCCTTCACTCCACTAACCGAGGAAGAAGTATCTAAACTTCTCCTCTCCAGTCATCCTACCACCTGCCCTCTAGACCCCATCCCCTCACACCTTCTACAAGCCATCTCTACCACACTTCTACCAGCTCTCACACACATTATCAACTCATCCCTCCACACTGGCATTTTCCCTACAGCATTTAAGCAGGCTCGGGTAACCCCTCTGCTTAAAAATCAACATTAAACACATCACTTCTAGAGAACTACAGACCTGTCTCTCTCCTACCATTCATTGCAAAAACACTTGAACGAGTTGCTTTTAACCAAGTATCATCCTTCCTGTCTCTGAACAACCAGCTGGATGTCAACCAATCTGGCTTCAAGAAAGGACATTCAACTGAGACTGCATTGCTGTCAGTCACGGAAGCCCTGCGGATCGCAAAAGCTGCTTCCAAATCATCAGTTCTCATTCTACTGGACCTGTCTGCTGCCTTCGACACTGTGAATCATCAGATCCTCTTGTCCGCCCTCTCATCACTGGGCATCACTGGAACCTCCCTCAACTGGTTTGAGTCCTATCTCACAGGTAGGTCTTTCAAGTTCACATGGCGAGGTGAGGTATCCAAAGCACATCAACTGACCACAGGCGTTCCTCAGGGTTCAGTTCTCGGACCGCTCCTCTTCTCCATTTACACCACATCACTGGGACCTATCATACAGGCACATGGTTTCTCTTACCATTGCTATGCTGATGACACCCAGCTCTACCTCTCATTTCAACCAGATGATCCCTCAGTAGCTGTACGGATCTCAAGCTGTCTGGCGGACATCTCGGCATGGATGAAGGAACATCACCTGCAGCTCAACCTGGCAAAGACTGAGCTTCTCGTCCTCCCTGCCAATCCGTCTCTACAGCACGACCTCACTATCCAGGTAGATTCATCCTCAATCACCCCATCAAGGTCGGTCAGAAATCTTGGAGTAATCTTTGATGATCAGCTGACCTTCACAGACCACATTACAAAGACAGCTCGATCATGCAGGTTTGCTATGCACAACATCAGGAAGATCAGGCCTTTCCTAACTGAGCATGCAACACAACTTCTCGTCCAGGCCCTGGTCATTTCTAGGCTTGATTACTGCAATGCTCTTCTGGCTGGACTTCCATCATGTGCAACTAAACCTCTACAAATGATCCAGAATGCTGCAGCTCGTCTGGTCTTCAACGAGCCCAAAAGGGCCCACGTCACTCCTCTGCTCATCTCTCTGCACTGGTTACCACTCGCTGCTCGCATCAAGTTCAAGGCTTTGACGCTTGCTTACAGATTGACCACAGGCTCAGCTCCCTCCTACTTTCACTCGCTCCTACGAGTCTACATCCCTACCAGAAGCCTACGATCAGTCAATGAGCGACGGCTCGTGGTACCATCACAGCGGGGCACAAAATCACTCTCCAGAACATTCTCATTCACGGTTCCATGCTGGTGGAATGATCTCCCCACCCTCATCCGGAATGCAGAATCCCTGACAACATTCAAAAGACAACTGAAAACACATCTCTTCCGGGAGCACTTAACTTAAAAAAAAAAAAAAAAAAAAAAAAAAAATCCTTTCCTCTAAATCCTCGCTTGCCTGGCTTATGCTACTCCGAGCTATGTCTGAACTTTGTATTTTGAGCACTTCTTGCGTTGCTTTTGCCTCTTCACGATGACTCGCTTGGTTTAGTCCTCAGTTGTAAGTCGCTTTGGATAAAAGCGTCTGCTAAATGACTAAATGTAAATGTAAATGTGCCTTATGGACAGCACGTGTTTTCCAGAGAGAACAGGAGATCATTTAATTGGGTACCAGTGATTTTTGAGCATACCTTAACAATGTCGCTCAAACTTTTTTTTTATCTTTTACGGCTAGTCCATTAAACCAACACAAGAAAGAAAAAGTTAATAGGCTCTCAATGAAGGCCTGATAGAATGTACATAAAATTATTTTACAGACCCCAAAAGAGTTAAGCTTCCTCAGTAAGTATATTCTTTGGTTTGCTCGCTTAATAATGCTATCACTGTTCTCACTGAATTTCAGTTGTGAGTCAAACACTGTGCCTAAGTACTTATATGCTTGAACTATTTGAACATTTTCATTATGTACTACACTTGGTTTTGGTTCATCACTATGCTTCCTAAAATCTATGATTACTTCTTTAGTTTTTGACACATTTAAGTCAAGGAAGCTGTCATCACACCATACGACAAATTCCGTAAGGGCACTATTGTGGTCAGATTGGTTGCCCTGTAATAGGGACAACAGGGCTGAGTCGTCTGAAAACTTCACCAAATGGCTGTTCTCCCAAGATGACCTACAGTTGCCAGTGTATAATATAAAAAGCAAGGGTGAAAGTACACAGCCCTGAGGAGAACCTGTGTTTGATACGATGACAGATGACATATAACCATTTACATAGACCTGCTGCCTTCTATTTGTTAAAAAATTTAAAACTAATAATAAGATCTGCTCGGGTAACTTAAAACGTGAGGCTAATCGTTCGACTAGAATGTGGGGCTGCAATTTGTTAAAAGCTGAACTAAAGTCAGCAAATAAAATTCTTACAGGCAGGTTTCTCCAGATGTTTATACACCCTGTCAAGAATGTAAAGCTTTGCATCCTCTACCCCCTTGCCCGCTTGATATGCGAATTGTAGTGGATCTAATTTATCTACAGTTAGGAGGATGATAATGTCCTTTATGATTTTTTCAAAACATTTCATTACCAGGGAAGTCAGTGCAATTGGCCTAAATTCATTGAGGTCTTTAGGAGATTTTGTTTTAGGGATAGGTATTACTGTTGATGTTTTCCATATGTCAGGTATATCCCCACTGTCAGCACATTTTTGAAAGATAACTGTGAAAACCTCACTAAGCTGCTCGGCGCAATAGTGCAGTGTACGCCCACAGATGGCATCAGGACCAGCAGCCTTTACTTTTTTTGTATTTTTAAGTAATGTTATGACTTTAGTCTGTTGTATTTTTATCCCTCTCTGAGGCGTTAACGTCTCTCTCAATGTGGCTATACTATCTGAAAAGGGCCTTTCAAACCTGCAGAAAAATTGATTAAAAGTATCTGGCAAATCGCCATCGTCTATGCCCTTCAATTTTATTTGTTGCCTTGTTCTACCTACAGGCTGATTAATGGCTGCCATAGTTTTAATACCTTGCCAAGCTGCCCTTAAATCCCCACTGTTATATTGATTTTCAATTTTGTTCTTATACTGGATTTTTGCCTTCCTTATTTCATTTTTGACTTCTCTTGAGGCGGCTTTTTTCTCTACCAGGTCCCCTATATAGAATGTCTTTTTTTTCCTATTGATAACACTCTTCAATTCCTTCGTTACCCAAGGCTTATTATTGGGATACATGACCACTTTTTTAGATGGAATAACCATGTCAACACAATATTTGACATAATCAGAAATTTTTTCTGTAAGTTCATTAATGCCACTACAAGTATCATAAAAACAGTTCCAATCAGTGCATTCTAGACACCCCTGTAGAGAGGTAATACTGTCTTCTGTCCAGAGTTTGATGATTTTCTCCTCACGCTCTAGGCGTCTGAAAGCGGGCTTGTACACAGGCATCAGATAAATACTATTGTGGTAGGAGGCACCTAGTGGCGGCATACCCAAGGATTTATAGGCCCCGTTTATTGAGCCATAACAAAGATCTAAGGTGGTATTCCTTTGCGTAGTAGAGCAAGTTATATACTGTTCATATGATTTTAAGGTTTTGTTTAAAGTACAGTGGTTAAAATCTCCTATAAAAAACTTGGGGGCCTCTGGGCAAATAGAATCCAATCTATGAGTGACATCCGCAATCACTTGCGTTGCCGTTGAAGCATTGGCTCGCGGGTGAATATACACAAGCGTATAGTGGTCTCTTATCTGAACCGTCAGGGGGGTCTGCGGTCGCGTCCGCTTTGCAAACTGGCGCACCAGATCCTCCTGTGGTCTCTGGGGAAGGTACTCTCCCTGAGGGCAGTGTATATTCCTGGGGACCAGAATATTGGGGCAGACATCCTGTCGAGGCAGGAGCTGAGGCCAGGGGACTGGAGACTCCACCCCGAGGCGGTGGAGAAAATTTGGGAGTTTTACGGCCAAGCAGAGGTGGATCTGTTTGCGTCTCAGCATACGACGCACTGTCCACTTTGGTTCTCCCTTACTCACCCAGCCCCCCTGGATGCTATGGTTCAGACGTGGCCGAGGCTACGTCTGTACGCATTTCCCCCTGTTGCTCTGCTCCCAGGAGTTCTGGAACGAGTCCGCCAGTACGGAATAAGCCTACTGCTTGTAGCACCACGCTGGGCGAGTCGGATCTGGTTTGCGGACCTGATCCATCTCTTAGACGGTCCTCCCTTGGAGATCCCGATCAGGAGAGACCTTCTGTCTCAGGCCGGGGGCACAATATTTCACCCTCGACCAGAAATTTGGAACCTGTGGGTTTGGCCTCTGAGGGGGCCCAACTCATAGAGAGTGGTCTCTCAGCTGAGGCTGCTGAGACCATTCTAAGCTCCAGAGCTCCAGCTACTAGGAAACTTTATGCGCTTAAATGGAGAGTTTTTTCTGTATGGTGTCACCGACATCAGTGGGATCCAGTTAACTGTTCTGTGAACACAGTACTCGAGTTCCTGCAGGAGCGCTTTACGTCAGGTCTATGTCCTTCCACGCTCAAGGTCTACGTGGCGGCCATTGCGGCTTACCACGCCCTGGTGGGGGGTACATCGTTGGGTCGAGACCCCCTGATTATACGTTTCCTTCGTGGCACATTGAGGCTGAGGCCTGCAACTCGCACTAAGGTGCCAGCTTGGGATTTGGCAATAGTACTAGAAGCCCTGTCTAGGGCTCCGTTCGAGCCGTTCGAGCCCTTAGATTCGGTTTCAGAGAAGTTTCTTACCCTCAAGACTATCTTTCTGCTAGCTATTTCTTCCCTTAAGAGAGTTGGAGACCTTCAGGCCCTTTCGGTTTCCCCCACCTGCCTTGAGTTTGCACAGGGATACGTCCCTAAGGTGCCGACCTTGATTCCGAGGCCTATTGTGCTGCAGGCTTTCTGTCCTCCTCCTTTTACATCTGCGGACCAGGAAAGGCTGAACCTCTTGTGTCCAGTGCGAGCACTGGATACTTATGTTCATCGGACATCTTCAATGAGGAAGTCCGACCAGTTATTTATTTGCTTTGGATCACCTAAGAAGGGTCTTCCTGCTTCTAAACAGACGGTTAGTAAGTGGATAGTCGAGGCTATTTCACTTGCATACGAGTACTCTGACCATCCGTGTCCCTTGGTGGTCAGAGCTCACTCCACGAGGGGTATGGCGGCCTCTAAAGCCTTGTTATTTGGGGTTTCTCTCCAAGACGTTTGTGATGCGGCAGGCTGGTCCTCACCGCTCACATTCGTCAGGTTTTACAGTTTGGACCTGGATGCTGCCCCAGGTTCTCAGTTGCTTAGTGTTTAGCTACGACAGTCTGACACTCAGGTACTTGTAATTCTGGCGTTTTGGGTATTCTCGTTCCCAAAGCGTCGATGACGCATCGCGAGTTCCCTCGAAAGGGAACGTCTCAGGTTACGACTGTAACCATAGTTCCCTGAGATAGGGAACGAGACGATGCGTCACCCTGCCATACTTCCTGCATCCCTGTGATCGGCTTGCTTCGACTTTTTGAAGCTAATGCCGCGTTTCACCCGGATGTGCTTTTATCCCTTCCTGGTCATGACGTCACCCGCCCGTGATGCTCATTCTTTCCATTGGACTAGTTGACATTGATGCTCAGAGGCATTCACGCTGGGGGCGTTCCCAAAGCGTCGATGACGCATCGTCTCGTTCCCTATCTCAGGGAACTATGGTTACAGTCGTAACCTGAGACGTTTTCACTGTTATGCCGATGATACTCAGCTGTATATTTCTTCACGCCCCGACGAAACTTACCAATTCACAAAATTAACGGAATGCATAGCCGATATAAAAAATTGGATGACTAGTAATTTCCTACAACTAAATTCTGAAAAAAACAGAGATTCTAATTATTGGACAAAAAACTTCCACACATAATAACCTAGAATACTGTCTAACACTTGATGGCTGCTCTGTTAAGTCTTCGTCGTCGGTTAGGAACCTGGGTGTGCTCTTTGATACCAATCTCTCATTTGAAAGTCACGTGTCTAGTATCTGTAAAACCGCATTTTTCCATCTTAAAAACATATCTAAATTACGCCATATGCTCTCATTAACAAATGCAGAACAATTAGTTCATGCGTTCATGACATCAAGGCTGTATTATTGTAATGCTCTACTAGGTGGTTGCTCTGCACGCTTAATAAATAAACTACAGCTAGTTCAAAACGCAGCAGCTGGAGTTCTTACCAGAACCAGGAAATATGACCATATTAGCCCGGTTCTGTCAACACTGCATTGGCTGCCTATTAAACATCGTATACATTTTAAAATATTGTTGATTACTTACAAAGCACTAAATGGCTTAGCTCCGCAGTACTTGAGTGAGCTTTTAAAACATTATAGTCCTTCACGTCTATTGCTCAAAATTCCGGCCAGTTGATAATACCTAGAATATCAAAATCGACTGCTGGCGGTAGATCCTTTTCTTATTTAGCACCAAAACTTTGGAATAGTCTTCCTACCATTGTCCGGGAAGCAGACACACTCTGTCAGTTCAAAGCTAGACTAAAAACACATCTCTTTGACCTAGCATACACATAATACATTATAGACTTCGATAATTCAATGTTAGGCTGCATAGATTAGGTCAGCCGGAACTGGGAACACTTCCCTTAAATCCAGATGTACTCGTTACATCATAAGAAGAATGGCATCTACGCTAACTTTAGTGTCTTTGTTTATCCCGAGGTTTTCCTGCAGCCTGCCGGATCCAGGCCGTATCCAGATCTGACGAAGGAGATTCGCCTGGACCCGATGACAATGCAGTGCTGAAGTGTCAACTATCCTCTCCCTATGGAGGATCCCTTTCCCACTCTACAGATAAAGCGTTGTTGAAAATCCGGTTCGCGTACCCCGAAGTGATAAAATAAAATTCTGTATCAAATTTATAGGCAAGACAAGTAGTTTGTTTAGGCATGGTTTGTCGGGAAATTACAAACCTGCGCACACATATTCAAACGAATTTAACTATAGAATAAATTTTTAATGCGCATGTGAACGCCATCAGGTCACAGGTTCGCGTTTAAAGTCTGTTTAGTGGCCCCTAATGTAATAACAAATGATAATTTTGCGGGAAGTGAATCAATCAAAACCAACTTTAGCTGGAAATAACATTATTCAAAAATCGCTATAAAGCCAAAACAATCTCTGTTACCGTAAATTGTATGTTTATCTCTGTAAAGCTGCTTTGAAACAATCTCCATTGTTAAAAGCGCTCTATAAATGAAGTTGACTTGACTTGACTTATTCCGTCCTGGCGGATTCTCTCCAGAACTCCTGGGAGCAGAGCAACAGGGGGAAATGCGTACAGACGTAACCTCGGCCATGTCTGTACCCCAGGGGGGCTGGATACGTGAGGGAGAACCAAAGTGGACAGTGCGTCGTGTGCTTCGTGTCTGTACGGACAAGCACATGATGGCCCCTCAGGTCTGGAAGGAAATGTTTCAACGCATTGAAGACAGCCATCATCTCCAGGCAGTTTATGTGCCAAGAGAGATGATGACTCCTCCACAGACCCTGAGCTGAGCGGCCTTCCATTACCGCTCCCCAGCCGGTGAGGGAAGCATCTGTCGAGATCACAACTCGATGGCAAAGAGCTCCCAACACCGGACCTTGGGTCAAGAACCAGTGTTTCCTCCATATAACCAAGGCGCGGAGACCCCGCCGCGTTATCTTGATCATACGAAGTGGGTTTCCCCTCGGGGAGAACCCTCTGGTCCTGAGCCACCACTGCAAAGTTCTCATGTACAGCAGGCCAAAGGGGATCACATTGGATGCTGCTGCCATTAGACCCAACAGTCTCTCGAACTGTCTCAAAGTGCGTGACTGGCCTAGCTTTAGCTCTTTCGTGGCTGTGAGGATAAAAGCTACACGAACGGGCGGTAGTGTGGCCCGCATCGTGACTGAATCCCATACCACACCAAGGAAAGTGGTTCTCTGTAGTGGAGAAAGCACACTCTTCTTGGTATTGAGCCTCAACCCCAACCTCTTCATATGAGCAAGAACGACATCTCGATGCCGAACTGCCAACTGCTCCGATTCCGCCAGAATCAGCCAGTCGTCGATGTAGTTCAGAATGCGTATGCCTTGCAGCCTGAGCGGGGCCAGAGCTGCATCTATGCACTTCGTGAACGTGCGGGGTGACAGAGCTAGACCGAATCGAAGCACCCGATATTGGTATTCTTTGCCTCCGAAAGAAAACCTTAGGAACTTCCTGTGTTGAGGGAGGATGGAGACATGGAAGTAAGCGTCCTCTAAATCTATCGTGACAAACCAGTCCTCGGATCTGATTTGAGTCACGATCTGTCTGAGTGTGAGCATCTTGAATTTGAGTTTCATGACTGCACGATTCAAAAGACGAAGATCTAAAATGGGACGCAATCCCCCATCCTTTTTTGGAACAATAAAGTAGCGCTGTAAAACCCTGATTCTCTGTCGGTCGAGTACACCTGCTCTATAGCTCCTTTCGCTAACAGAGATTCTACTTCTTGCTCCATTACCCAAGCCTGCTCAGGATGCACTAACGTGAGTAACACCCCGTTGTAACGAGGTGGAGGAGATCCAAACTGGATTCTGTAACCTTTCTCTATTATCTGCAGGACCCAAGGAGATATTCTGGTCAGATTCTTCCACTCAGTCAGAAAATCTACTAAGGGTACCAGTCTCTCGAGACTGGCCTCTGGTGTTAAAGGAACAGCCACCTCGGTGACCTGAAGCGCACTGGCAGGAAACAACCGAACTGACTGTTTTTGAACCCCCCTCAGAGGGCGCGAGTCTGACGCAGCGTCGAGTTGACACTGCGCCAAGAGCTCGCTGGAGACCGCTGCGCCCCGAGGCACCAAGGGTGGCGGGGTTGGCAGAACAGTCCCTGAGGACCCCGAAGTGGCACGGGCACCGTATGATGAGGTGAACACCGTTCCACTCCGGCTGGGGCTGTCCTCAATGGTCTGACGTACATAGCGTCAGGACCTTTTCTGAGCCGAAGCCTTCTTCGCCATAAGAACGGTCCTCAGATCCGGCTTAGACTTAGAGGACTTCGACTGAGAGTGTTGGCTCGGCCCCCATAATTTTGAAGGGGGAGCACGAGACGCTGTTTTCTGTTGCACACGGTGCGAGGAGCTTGGCTGGGGATGCTCACGCCCAGCATGCTTGGCGAGGGAGGAATTTTTTAAAAGCCTCTGATTGTTTCTTTGTTTCTTGAAATCTATCAACCACTGTATTCACCGAGTCACCGAAAAGACCGGAGGGAGAAATACGGGCATCCATAAGAAAAGCCCGATCTTTATCCTTAATTTCAGCTAAATTAAGCCAAAGATGTCTCTCAGTAGCTACGAGGGCTGCCATAGACCGCCCAATAGCACGAGCGGTCTCCTTCGTAGCTCTGAAAGAAAGATCTGTAGCCCGACAAAGTTCTCGAATTTCTTCGGGACTAACTCCCTCACTATCGATATCCCCCAACAGGTCTGCCTGGTAGGCTTGGAGCACTGCCATAGTGTGCAGACAGGCTCCAGCTTGACCTGCTGCCGTATAAGCCTTACCCACTAAATTAGATGTTGTCTTTAGGGTTTTATTAGGCAGCACGGGAGCCTTCAGGGACGATGCTGACCCAGGAGACAGATAGCTCGCGAGCGTCTGTTCCGCTGGGGGCATCGACCCATAACCATAATCCCTCAGCCCCCTTATATTTGAATATGAGTGAACTTGGGGACTGAAGAGATGAGAAGAATATGGTTTGTTCCATGATCTACATAGCTCACTATGCAGATCAGGGAAAAATGGAAGGGCCCGTGATGGAGACGATATATTAGATGATAAAAATCGCTCGTCTAATTTGCTTTTGGGACGAGCATCTTTTTTCTCTGCTGGCCAGTCAATATTTAATTTTTCAACAGCACGAGTTATCCCCTCCACTAGCTCCTCATATGCAGGGGAGAGGGATGACGAATTCTCCGTAGTGGGAGAAGCTCACAATGCTGACAGTCAGCCCCCTCGAAGGCTGACACAGCATGCTCCACTCCCAAACAAACTACACAAAGCTCATGTGTATCCCCACCCGTAAGGAAACGAGGGCAGGGAGAAGCACAAGCCTTAAATAGTTGTTTCGCCATACTTAGATATAGAGAGACAGACAACAATAAATATCACTGACAGTTTTGACACGGAGCGCTTTGCTGAGGCACAAAAGCTAACGCGAGTAACGCACCGGATGTGCTTTTATTCCTTCCTGGTCATGACGTCACCCGCCCGTGACGCTCATTCATTTCATTGGACTAGTTGACATACGTGCTTCAGAGTTAAACGCGCGGAGGCGTTCCCAATGCGTCATCGACGGATCGCGAGTTTCCTCGAAAGGGAACATCATTTCCAACCAAAAGACGAGCAAGCTTCCAGTCTTTGGCATAGTTTCTCGTGTAAACTCCACAGAGAAATACACTTCAAACAGTCCGGCGAGAACAAGAAAGAAATGGAGAAATCCATCTTCTCATTCTCTATAGTCTCTATAGCCTCAAGCTCATCATCAGATCCCCAGGATCCTGGGTCATGTCACGCCTCAGAGCCGCAGAACTAGTGTGACAAAAGACGGCGGATTTTCCTGATTTACATAGACTATTTAGCCTAATACTAAAAATATTGAAACAAAAACTGTTCAGTTGCTTCAGTGTTTTATTTAAAGAGATATGTAAACACAGCTTACCTCTTCCTAGTTTTTGTCCTTGGTGAAGGTCATCTCTGTGCACTTTAAAAACCAGCAACTCTGACTGAAAGCCTGGAGTGCATGAAGACTCCTCCGCAGATTCACACAAAAGGACCTAATTTGAAACATATACAAATTTGTAACATTAACAGATGTAGAAATTTACATGTTGATTATTTAATCACTTCCAGCACAACAGCAGCGTATGTGAGCTAAACTGTGGATCATTTTCCATTGTTTTGCCACAAGATGTATTAAATGACTACATCATTCAAATTACATTAATTCTTTTCTCAGTCAACCCGGATTGTGTTGGAGGATTATATGTTTGCTCGGAGCATTTTGTTTTGTAAACAAATACACTTTTTTTTGACAGATGAAGCATCATGTCTAGGAAAACTTTCCAATAAAATTTCAATTAATTAGATGCTTCATATGTAAAATGTAAAGTTGCGCATTATTGGGGCAGAAACTGAAGATATTTTATGTATTTGTAAATAAAGCGCCACAATCACACGCTGGTTACATGTCCTATTGACTTAACAAAAGTCTTAAAAACACTTGAATCCATATAACGAAAGGAAAAGACAGAAGCCTGTTAGTTTTGATAAAATCAACCCCTGCAAAATAGAAGCGACTTATAATGTAAAAATAACAGTGGCGGCACCAACAATGCAGACGACATTTTATTTTTCTCTCTTAAACCTTTGGTATTGATTTTTGGTGGATTTTAAGAAGTTCAGCTTTTTAATACTAGCTCTAAACTTCATTAAACATATTAAAGAAAGTGCATTTATAATGTCAAATAAAATCAGCTTCTCAAGAAATTAATATATATATATATATATATATATATTCTCTGAACATGATGAGCACTATCAGACACTAATAAAAATAACCAAAGGTTTTGGAACGTGTCCTGGATAAAATCCTACCTTACAGAGGAAAATAATAACTCCCAATCTCCCAAACTTCATTGTCTTGGAAACAAAAGGTCTTGAAATGTCCTTCAGGTACTAATTCCTAGTTGGCTTGTAAGATCTCAATGCTATATAGTTGCGGGGGTTGGGGGGAGGTGTGTGTGTGTGTGTGTGTGTGTGTGTGTGTGGGGGGGGGGGGGGGGGGGGTCTATTCCGTTTGCTGGTCGTTGGGTATATTTCCTGTTTTGAGTGTGAATGGTGTCAGGTTAAAATGCTCAAAATGTAAAAACTGCTCAAAAAGTGAGTGGTTGAAAAACAAAAAAGTTTAAACTCAAAATTTAAACTACCTGCATTTGTTAGTGTATGTAAGGTCCAGTATATCAGTATTTCACAATTTAGAGCAGTATTTTAATAACTTGACTGGAGCCAAAGAGTTCTGTACTCTCTAATAAAAGCTGTATCTGTTAACATTATAACATCGAGGTCAGTTTCTAGGCTAACACACTTTCAGCTAAAAACCACTAATAGTGACAAAGCAGAAAAAAAGAAGAATATTTGCAGGAGTAAAACCTTTACATTATTATACACAATTTAACGTTACAAGCCTATATGCAAAAGATTCTGGTCAAAATAGCAGTTTATCCTCTTTTTTTTTTATTTTCCTGTCAAAGCTGTTTTGAAACGGTCTGTATTAAAGTGCTATACAAATAAAGGTGATTTGACTTTTTTTTTTTTTTGCTAGCAAGACTCATTCAATACTTAAGTAATCTTTTCAAAAATCGTTAACAGTCTGCATTACCACCCTGATATGATCTTAGCCCAAACTGTTATTCTCATCTATTTTTTCCAACTGCTACCACGCATCAGTCAAAGCTGAAACCACTGTCAAAACTCAGTGAAACAGAAGTCTGTGAGGACTAAACAGTGAATAATTCTTTATTTCATTTAATGACGGCATCTTCTAAAATCCATAAACCTAAAAATTCCTATACTGTATGTGCAGCACATTTGTCAAACATTAGCACACTACTTTCCAAACTGATAAAACACATGCGAAATAGAATGATAGAACATTTTGTGCATTTCTGCAGTATCTTGAAATATATAGAAAACCGTAGCAGTAAAATATTTACAATAAAATGAACAATCATTCCAAACACTGCAATTTCAGCTGAAAGCCTACTCAAACTGTCATGTTTTAGTCTTGTCTTCTTCTACTACCACTTTTTTCGAAGTACCATTTTCTCTTAGTACACAAAACCAAACTGATCACACTAGTCACTCTTTTAAAACCTCATGCTTATCTCTTGCACTCGATCCGGCTCTGTGTTCACAAATTGCAAACGATGTCTCACGCACACAAGAGGTGTCAGTGAGGTCAGCAGAGGGTGTTTACCTGTGGTCTGTCTGGGTCCTAATGCCCCAGTATAGCGATGGGGACACTATGCTGTAAAAAGCACCGTCCTTTGGATGAGACATCAAACCGAGGCCCTTATTATCCACATATGGGGCTTTTGCACCAGGTTATAGTCCCCCGAGAACTAAATTCCCCCTAGTGCCATTTTCCTGGTTGCATTCACACCGCCAGTAGGAACTGAAGTGACATGAGCCGGCAGAAAGCAACAGCGCAGGATTCAACGATGTCAACAACTGGAGGATGGAGGACACTATGATTAGAGCTGTGCTTTTGTTGTGGGTTTTGTGATAACAGAGAACTAATGTAGACTTATAAGTTATGCAATTGAAAGAGCAAAAGGAGGGCCATAAGACGAAATCTCCAGCAATCTTGTATTGACATTATCACTGTTATTATTATTAGTAGTAGTATGGTTGTTTGTATTTTTCATTAAAGGGTTGGTTGATCATGATTTCACTTTTCTAACTGTAGTTAGTGTGTAATGTTGCTGTTTGAGCATAAACAACATCTGCAAAGTTACGACACTCAAAGATCAAAGCAAAGGGAGAGATTTGCTTTGAAAGAAATCGTTTTTTTAAGGACTACAACAAACGGCTGGTGGAACTACAGTAGGCTACGTAACACAAATTTAATAGCATGTCACTCTGTAGGCATCTTACAACAGTTCCCACACAAGCGATTTTATAGATTATCATGACAGAATATGCTAATTGAAGACACTCTGGGGACAACAGAGACTAGTTTTACATATTGTAAAAAGGGGTATTATACCACCCCTATAATATTATGTAAACA
The DNA here is from genome assembly GCA_029959095.1 of Rhinichthys osculus. NCBI lineage: Eukaryota > Metazoa > Chordata > Actinopteri > Cypriniformes > Leuciscidae > Rhinichthys > Rhinichthys osculus. The sequence continues at coordinate 1,703,024 of JARWKJ010000003.1, forward strand.
GGATGGAATGAGAGGCATGTAGCCAATGACAAAAAGGAATAGTGTTGTCTATTGCACATGTTTATTGCCCAGTGGGGGCATTTACTGTTCATGAACTGTTCACTGCCTGAGGAAACAACTTTTCTTGATTCTGGCTGTTCTGGTGCTGATTGGTCTGTAGCGCCGGCCAAACGGAAACAGTTCAAAGAGGAAGTGGGGTGGATATGAGGGATTATTATGGATATGGGGTGGATATGAGGTCTGTTATTCGCATATCTCGCAAACCGTTAGTCCAATGGATTTCAAACTTGACAGGTGTTGGGCACGAGTAAGTGCAGTGCCGAGTTTGACGTTGTTTGGATTAGAAATGCAAAAGATTGTGGTTTAAAAATAAACATTCTGACATAAACACTCTGTCAGCTACTGTTTACTTCTGAATATTATATGTTATTCGTGGCCATCATTTTTAGTTTTTCTGGAGTTCACTGTTTAGCCGCTCCCTGAATCGTGTAGTTCAATTTTCCACATATATTGTGTGTCATTATGTAAGTATCAGTATTTGCTTTCTACCTTACACAAATAAAAATGTCACTGAACTTTTGCTGTGTAATTGTAACAATGAGCACTCAAACACACCAATCCAACAATTACTAAAAACACACAGAAAAACTGATTTTGCACGGGCACTTTGCACTACCGTAGTAGCCTATAACAAATTACACAGAGGCAACAGCAACACATATTATTTTTTTCTCTCCCTTAAATGATTGATATTCATTTTTGGATGTGTATGTTCAAATGTTTAGCGCTTTATTTCCCACTCTTAGCACTCAACTTCATCTTAACATTCACAGAATGTTCATTTTTAATTTCAAACAAATTCAGCTTCACAATATTTTTCCCCCTAATTATTTAAGGGACCTTCAAAACAACGTGTTTCAGACACTAATAAATACATCCAAAGCTTTTGGAACATGCCCTGATATAAGGTATATAAAATCCTACCTTACAGAGAAAAATAATAACTCCCAATCGCACAATTTTCATCGTCTCCATTCGAAGCAAAACGTCTCAAAAGTCCTTCAGGGATTATACTTTCTTATTGGTTTTGAAGAGTGTCAAGTCCTTGAGTTCCCCAAAATGCATGCAGATGGGGCGTTTATTATCTTTATAGAGGAGTTTGCCTATGGAGTGATGCAATGTGCCAAGAACAAATCTGAAGTGACTGGAACTGGAACTGTCTAGTTTTGGTTTCTGGTTTTCGGTTCATGTTTCCTGTCTTGTCATGTGATTCCCTCATCCTCATGTGATTCTGCCATGAGCTTCGCTAGTCTCTTGTGTCATGTTGTCATTGGTTAATTGTCTTGATTATATTCACAGGTGTGTCTTGTGTATTAGTAATTTAGTCTTTGTGTATTTAAGCCCTCATGTTTGCCCTGTTACTTGTCATTTATTGAAGTATGTGTGCTTTTCTATGTTTACAGGTCTGTTCATAGTGAAGTATGGTTTCATTTTTTGGAATTTGTTTATATTTTGGATCTTTGAACACTGTAAATAAACTGCACTTGGGTTCTCTTCACCATCGTATTTCCATTTTTGGCGCGCTATCAACGCTTTTCAGCGTGTTCCAACCCCGTCCCTAAAGCTACCCGTCACTGGGGTTAATACCATTTATGAGTGTTCCCCTACCATCCTAGGGAAAAAATCGCTCCCCAGATGTAGATCTACATTTTGGTTCGTTTCGCTCCGACATTTAACGGCGTCGACAATGTCGACTCGACATACACACAAAAGATGACGGTTCGTTTCGCCGTGGACACACACGCGGATAGCTCAAAATGCGTATAGATAACACGCCACTTGAATTGAAAGTGGCTTGTATGTTTACGCAAAAGTCATGATGTCATGTTGGTATCTGCAACCTCAAGGGCAGTTTCTGGGCTCACATATTATTCATCTAGACACCTGGGGCCCGTTCTTCGTACGTTGCTTAAAACATTCGAGATCAAACGAGACATCCAAGATAATATCATCGTGCTCATCATGATCCGGCTAATTAGGTTCTTCGAACACTCCTGGCGGTTATGATTAGTATAGCTGGATTGGGTTATCTGAGATAATTGTGCGTTCATGCGCTGGGTTAAAGGGGGATATGTATCGATAGTAGAAACATTGATCAGCAACGCTGCTATTGGCTGCTCACCGTGGCCAAAGAGCGCGCTCAGTTTTTTTCTCCACAGAAGAGCAAGAGTTATTGCTTGAAGGATATGCAGAATTTGAACACTTAATTAAAACGCCAGGGAACACCTCAAAGTGTGCAAAAGCCAAGAGAGAGGGCTGGCAAAACGTAGCAGACAAATTAAGTTTGTAGTTAGATGTTTTTATCACTTATTACAGTATATATTTTTATATTTTAATAATTTCTAAATGATTAATAACTTTGTTCATTGTAATGTCAGAGTCACCACCCACTACTAGAACATGGGAACAAGTAAAAGTGAAGTACTAGAATATTCTACATAATAGTAATTTGTAGCCTACTAACTAATCTCTTTTAAAAAGGCACTGTTAATAAATGTTTGCCTGTTTATAAAAGCAACCAAGAAAAAGGCTGAGAAAAAAAAACAACGAAAAAACAAACAAACAGGTGGTGGTCCTGCACCCCCACATTACAGCCCGATCTCATGAAAGTGCGTATCTATACCACGAATTAAATTTTTTCGTGTCATTTATACGCCAAAAGTAGTTTTTGCGTGTTTATGATACGCAGTTTTTCGCGTGCATATGATACGCATTATTTAGCGTGTAATACGCACGCACTCCCCGTCCCTAATCCTACCCAAGAGATTACAGTGCGTAGCATATGCACGCAAAAACCATTTTTGGCGTATAAATAGCACGATAAATTAAATTCGTGGTATAGATACGCACGTTCATGAGATCGTGTTGCACATTATACCCAGGCAGAAGAGCTGACCCTTGGGTTGACTGTGAACCTTGTGGAGGGCATCCCTGGGTTCAGCTCTTCCTCAGACCCACAGCCAGAGGCCAGGAGCAGAACACCTTCACTGCTGGGAAATCAACTTTAAATGATCCTACACTGTAAAATAATGTGTTGCTGCATTAAATTAAGTAGGCCTATAATCCAAATGGCTGTCCAGTCATATCAGCTGTTAAACCTTGAGTAGCAATGAATTGCTTTGACTTGTGAAAGTCTACATGAGTGACTGTGAAACTACATAGTTAATGTAAAAAAAAATATGTTGCCTTGAGTTATTGATCACATTTCCCCCCAGTGTACTTCATTGTAATGAAATTGTGTTTTCCTCTTTTGTGCAGTATTAAACAATACACCAACACTTGTATGTGTTCCCAAGTATATGCAGTAAGTGGACTTTTTCTAATGTTACATCAAAAGGGAAGAAAGTAGCTAAACACTTTGTAATGGCCATTTTTCCCCCAATGCACAGGACAGTGAAGAAACCCTCTCAGGTATCTTAAAGTGCATAAATAACTTTACTTAATTTACACTTGAGTACCTATTATTTCTAATATGAGTTGCAGGAGTCCACATCTACAGAAGAGCAGTGATGCAGAGGTGGGCAGTGTTGTACTTTTCCTTTTAATTGTTGATGCATGAGCCATGTGTTTGACAGGTGTACCCCTACCCCAGAAAACAGAGTATTTTGAAAATACTTGACAACTTAAAGAAAAAAAAACTGGCACTAGAGATAGAGTTGCTTCATAGGAACTTCAGAGTAAGTGCTAATATATTATTTCACACAGAGTACAATATATATTATTTGCAGGCAAAAGATGACTTGATCACTGGCTTTTCTTTACAAAGAACAATTAAAATAAAAATCAAGGAACTAAGCATATTTTTCTTGTCTTTTATTTTATATTTTTTCTGATGGTGCAATGTTGTGTAATATGGCCCATGTCACAGGTCCTGTCAGGTGCAACCCTCAGACTTTTCAGACACTTTAGTTGGCTAAAGTTCACTTCATTATGTGCCCTTGTCCTGGCTAGAGCTGCATTGCAACTGGTCTGGGGTTTGGGTCAGGGAATGGGGTCATAAAACACCTGTCTACAAGCAGGATCCTGTTGTAATCACCTGTTTAATGGAAAAATTCAGTTCTGTTAGGATAAGCATGTCGGCCTATGTAATACAGTGAGCTTGATATTTATATTTTTCCTTACCATGTTCAAATAATGTGCATAAATCTCTGAAAATTCTTGAGTCATGCACAGATCCATATTTGTGATATGGAACTAGTCACACACCATCTAAGAGATTTTAGTCAGTCAACTGCCTTTTTAAAATTTGATATAATACTAATCTTAGTATTATATCAAATTTTAAAAAGGCAGTTGAATCTGGATAAGAATCGCAATAGTGACTTGCCTGCTATTAAAGCCCGACTCCGACGAGTCGAACATTTATGCGTTTCCAACAAATTAATGATGTAAATGACATCCTCACGAGTCATGAGAAAAATGATATCTCTCAAAAAATAGGCTACACTATCGCGCTGCGCTATGGACTTCCCGTATCAGCTCCGCTTATGAAGCCGCGATCTAATCCTGTTAACATGAAATAAGCTGCTCGCGAGCAGGTTCAAGCTAGCGCACCTGTTGCTATGACAGCAAGTCCAGGATGAGCGTCGAAGAACCAAACAATCCAAGATCATGCCAAATCGCCAACAATCAAATCCAGCTAACTGAGTTAGCGACGTACGAAGAACAGGCCCCAGGTGGAATAAGTGATAGGGAACACAACAAATATTCCCAGCGTTTCAATGTGCAAAAAAAGAAATTTCAGAAAAAAAGAATTAAAAGCTTCCTCTTTATAGGATTGCAGTAATGGAAACAAAGAATAAAAAAGTAAAACTGATTGTAAAACCTTTTCTTTTCTTTCTTTTTTTTATTGCTAACAAGCATTACTAAATACTGAAGAAATCTTGGCCAAACAGTTATTTTCTAATTGTTGTATTTTATTTTATTGCTAACATGCATTGGTCAGAAATTAGAAATCTGTGAGGTCTAAATAGTGAATACTTTTATCATTTTTCATTGCTTTCACAAAAAAATACATTTAAAGATCACATCTTTCAAAATCAATGAACTCTTGTGTCATTCATATTCTGTCAACTGAACAGAAAAATAGCAAGTGTTGTCCATTTCTGCAATTAATTGAAATAGAAAATCTTATCCAAATATTTACAATAAAATGAAATAATCATCCCAAACATAAATAATTGCAATTTCAGTCTTGTCATCTTTTGCTAAAAGTGGACAGCTTTAGAATGATATTGTTTGGATATATGGATCAAGGAAGACGGTGGTGGGGAAAGAAAAGTGGCAGAGAGATCCTCACATTACTGTACGTACAGCATGAGATTATGCATGGTAATTATCTTTGCAGCGCTGGAATTGCAGTATTGTTTACACCAGTAAATTACGATGCAATGATATGGGAGGGAAGTGACTGTTTTCACAAGGTGAACTCTATATAAAAATCCAAACTGATCAATTTAAAATGCTGTATTTTATTCTATCCGTCTCATGTGTATCTGACAGTCATGTGTGCCTTAACAAATAAAGTCATAGCATAATGATATCTTTGCAAATCATTAGCTATAATGATTCATTAAAACAGACGACTGGAAGATGAAGTACATGGCTTCAACACATTAGGTTATTCTTAATATTCAAATTGATGCGTCTTCGTTTCCTCGCTCCTCCGTCCTCAAGCCTGCGACATAAGGATGCATAACGGGGGGTCAAATTAACCCGGCATGCTATAATTTAAAAGTTTTAAAACGACGTGCACAAAATGTGTGTTTTAGGTAACACTTTACAATAAGGTTCATTAGTTAACATTAGTTAATGTCTGAAAGAAGAAATTCATATACACCTAGGATGGTTTGAGGGTAAATTATGGGATCATTTTCATTAACGGCGCATGATTTGAACAGACATATAACAGACATTTTACAGTTATATTGGTAAATGGGACTCGATTTAATAAAATAAAATCATGCTCATGTATTTTGAACTCTGTTTTACCCCTAAGTGAAGAATGGAAAACACCTTCGCTGTGAGTATCGGGTCCTTGACACCGTTTCAACACCGATTTTTACTCTCATTTGGCGCGTTGAACCCTCGGCTGACAAGCTGTCCCGCAGTGCTGTGCATGATGAAATAAATGTATTAGAAACCTTGACATTTTGCATTTTATTTACTGTATAAGGCCATTTTTTAATCCTACATTAATCAGTCAGATTTATGGAGTTCATGTGGGTCATAAGCTACTTTTTAGCTCGGAAAATGCGGAATATACAGAAAAATCCACTGAGTTACTGCATTTTCCTGCATTATGTCGAGAAATTGCTTGCTTTTTACCCCTTTTTCTTTTTTTTGCAAGAAGGACTTGCTGTATTAAAACAACTTGAGGAACTGCTGTTGAAACCAGATGGTTGAAAAGAGGAATTTAATCGCTCAGATACAATTGTGGTCCGAATAAAAAAAAATATAGATGTAGGCTATGTGGTTTTCTCAGTGTTTTAATTCTAGATAAGACCAGATGCTTCTAGAACACATGGAAGTGGACGTGGTTGAGGCTGAAAAGGAAGAAAAGAGGAAGTCAACACTTTTTCACGGAGAAAGACTGATTATATGCAAAACTCAGTTGGTTACTTTAATGGGAAATCCTAAACTGGATTTTGAAATTATACGCTAACCAGATTAGCAAGCTTTAATTTAATTTGCTCTGTAAGGTAACCAAACCATACAGTTAGTCCATATCGTCAGAGGTGATACTCAATTTCTCAGCCTCAGTTATTGAGTATAGGCTCATAATCAGTTGTTCTATTGTTTAGAGCGAGTGATGTTTCACCACTGAGTTCCTCTGGTGGTAGAAATGAGAATAACACACAGCAATGCAGATTTTAGGGGTATTTTAACTACAGTTTCAAATGGACCGGTCTCTATATTTCCAGGTCCAGACAATACTTTTTTGTAACAGTTTTACATTTCCATCGAGCCAGCCGTAGTAGTTTTTTTAAAAGAAAAATCCTAAACACTCAAAAAAGTATAAAGATGAGAATCTAGAGCCGCGAGAGCCAAAGCAGTGATGTCGAAGAAATCTTAACAACAAAAGTAATTGTTTCTCCCAACTGAATATGAATACAATTTCACAATTCTCTCTCTCACACACACACACACACACACACACACACACACACACACACACACACACACACACACACACACACACACACACACACACACACACACACACACACACACACTTTGAATATTGGTGTTATCATCTGTAATAAATTGCTTATACTTATATATATTAGTATTAAACAAATCACTGATTAAACAATAAGATATGTTGGATTAATTGATAGTCAAATGTATTCAAATGAACAACAACAGATGCAAAATTAGAAAGTTTAATGTTCATAACATTATGAAAGGCATTTACTTTATAAGAAAAGTAAATAACTTTTAATAACCTTTTAATAAGTTTAATCTTTAAGTTGTGATTTTGAATCTTGTAATAAATCAACAGAAAATTTATTCTGAAATGTTTGAAAAACAGTACATTTATGATGATCTTTTGTGAGATTGGTATTTAAAAGTTTTTAAAATATGACAACCAATTACTTGTGAATTTAAAAATGTTTTAATAAACCATCTGGCTGTACATTCTCATTTATATAACAATGAAAACAGCAATGTTAACATGACGTAGATGTAATGAATGTAAAATTTTTATGTTTAGCAAATGTGAAAAGTAAGATATAAATGATTAATGAACTATTAAGACGTAAGGTCACACATTTAACCGATTGGGCCGATGGATGAATCTTTGCAGACAGAATGAAAACCCAAATCCTCCAAGTCAATGACCAGGGTTCCTGTAGCCGTTGCTGGAGGTGTACCTGCACACAAGCAGACATCAGAAAAGGGATATGCCAGCAAGAATTATCCTCTTAAAAAAAGAAACACAACTTACCATCATCCACGGTCAAAAGGATAGCTGTGTATTTGCCATCTTTGACAAAGGGAGATTCTCTATCCGTGGGTCTCTTGACTTTAATCGTTACAGTGTCTTGATGTACACTGAGCCAGCCGGCAGGATCACTGCCAATCTTATACCTGGGAGGAACCAAAACATACAGGTGAAAACTAGAAATGTTCAGCAAGAACATCTTAATGTTAGTTTGACATCGTCTTGTCTGGTGGTTTAAAATCATTTGAAGTTCAAAGGATCTATTGTGATATCTGTTTCTTATTGTGGCAAGCAGGGCGAGGCCGTGAGCCATGAGACTGGAGCGAGTGCTAGTGAGCGTGTGCTAGTGAGCGTGTGCTAGTGAGCGAGTGCTAGTGAGCGAGTGCTATTGAGCGAGTGCTAGTGAGCGAGTGCTAGTGAGCGAGTGCTAGTGAGCGTGTGCTGGTGAGCTACTGCTAGTGAGCGTGTGCTAGTGAGCGTGTGCTACTGAGCGTGTGCTGGTGAGCGAGTGCTAGTGAGCGAGTGCTAGTGAGCGAGTGCTAGTGAGCGTGTGCTTGTGAGCGAGTGCTAGTGAGCGAGTGCTAGTGAGCGAGTGCTAGTGAGCGTGTGCTGGTGAGCGAGTGTGCTGGTGAGCGAGTGCTAGTGAGCGAGTGCTAGTGAGCGTGTGCTGGTGAGCGAGTGTGCTGGTGAGCGTGTGCTGGTGAGCGAGTGCTAGTGAGCGAGTGCTAGTGAGCGTGTGCTAGTGAACGTGTGCTAGTGAGCGAGTGCTAGTGAGCGTGTGCTAGTGAGCGTGTGCTAGTAAGCGAGTGCTAGTGAGCGAGTGCTAGTGAGCGTGTGCTAGTGAGCATGTGCTGCTAGTGAGCGTGTGCTAGTGAGCGTGTGCTAGTGAGCGTGTGCTGCTAGTGAGCGTGTGCTAGTGGGCGAGTGCTGCTAGTGAGCGTGTGCTAGTGGGCGAGTGCTAGTGAGCGAGTGCTAGTGGGCGAGTGCTAGTGAGCGAGTGCTAGTGAGCGTATGCTAGTGAGCGAGTGCTAGTGAGCGTGTGCTAGTGAGCGTGTGCTAGTGGGCGAGTGCTGCTAGTGAGCGTGTGCTAGTGGGCGAGTGCTAGTGGGTGAGTGCTAGTGAGCGTGTGTTAGTGGGCGAGTGCTGCTAGTGAGCGTGCGCTAGTGGGCGAGTGCTAGTGAACGAGTGCTAGTGGGCGAGTGCTAGTGGGCGAGTGCTAGTGAGCGAGTGCTAGTGAGCGTATGCTAGTGAGCGAGTGCTAGTGAGCGTGTGCTAGTGAGCGTGTGCTAGTGAGCGTGTGCTATTGCTAGTGAGCGAGTGCTAGTGAGCGTATGCTAGTGAGCGAGTGCTAGTGAGCGTGTGCTAGTGAGCGTGTGCTAGTGAGCGTGTGCTAGTGAGCGTGTGCTAGTGAGCGAGTGCTAGTGAGCGTGTGCTAGTGAGCGAGTGCTGGTGAGCGTGTGCTGGTGAGCGAGTGCTAGTGAGCGTGTGCTATTGAGCGAGTGCTAGTGAGCGAGTGCTAGTGAGCTACTGCTAGTGAGCGTGTGCTAGTGAGCGAGTGATAGTGAGCGTGTGCTGGTGAGCGAGTGCTGGTGAGCGTGTGCTGGTGAGCGTGTGCTGGTGAGCGTGTGCTAGTGAGCGAGTGCTGGTGAGCGAGTCCTGGTGAGCGAGTGCTGGTGAGCGTGTGCTGGTGAGCGTGTGCTGGTGAGCGTGTGCTAGTGAGCGTGTGCTGGTGAGCGTGTGCTAGTGAGCGTGTGCTGGTGAGCGAGTGCTGGTGAGCGAGTGCTGGTGAGCGTGTGCTAGTGAGCGTGTGCTAGTGAACGTGTGCTAGTGAGCGAGTGCTAGTGAGCGTGTGCTGGTGAGCGAGTGCTAGTGAGCGAGTGCTGGTGAGCGAGTGCTAGTGAGCGTGTGCTAGTGAGCGTGTGCTGGTGAGCGAGTGCTAGTGAGCGAGTGCTAGTGAGCGAGTGCTAGTGAGCATGTGCTGGTGAGCGAGTGCTAGTGAGCGAGTGCTGGTGAGCGAGTGCTAGTGAGCGAGTGCTAGTGAACGTGTGCTAGTGAGCGTGTGCTGGTGAGCGAGTGCTGGTGAGCGAGTGCTGGTGAGCGAGTGCTGGTGAGCGTGTGCTGGTGAGCGAGTGCTGGTGAGCGAGTGCTAGTGAGCGAGTGCTAGTGAACGTGTGCTAGTGAGCGTGTGCTGGTGAGCGAGTGCTGGTGAGCGAGTGCTGGTGAGCGAGTGCTAGTGAGCGAGTGCTAGTGAACGTGTGCTAGTGAGCGTGTGCTGGTGAGCGTGTGCTGGTGAGCGAGTGCTGGTGAGCGAGTGCTAGTGAGCGAGTGCTAGTGAACGTGTGCTAGTGAGCGTGTGCTGGTGAGCGAGTGCTGGTGAGCGAGTGCTGGTGAGCGTGTGCTTGTGAGCGAGTGCTGGTGAGCGAGTGCTGGTGAGCGTGTGCTGGTGAGCGTGTGCTTGTGAGCGAGTGCTGGTGAGCGTGTGCTGGTGAGCGAGTGCTGGTGAGCGAGTGCTGGTGAGCGAGTGCTGGTGAGCGAGTGCTGGTGAGCATGTGCTAGTGAGCGTGTGCTGGTGAGCGAGTGCTGGTGAGCGAGTGCTGGTGAGCGTGTGCTTGTGAGCGAATGCTGGTGAGCGAGTGCTGGTGAGCGAGTGCTGGTGAGCGTGTGCTTGTGAGCGAGTGCTGGTGAGCGAGTGCTGGTGAGCGTGTGCTAGTGAGCGTGTGCTGGTGAGCGAGTGCTGGTGAGCGTGTGCTTGTGAGCGAGTGCTGGTGAGTGTGTGCTGGTGAGCGAGTGCTGGTGAGCGAGTGCTGGTGAGCGTGTGCTTGTGAGCGAGTGCTGGTGAGTGTGTGCTGGTGAGCGTGTGCTGGTGAGCGAGTGCTGGTGAGCGTGTGCTGGTGAGCGTGTGCTGGTGAGCGAGTGCTGGTGAGCGTGTGCTTGTGAGCGAGTGCTGGTGAGCGAGTGCTGGTGAGCGTGTGCTAGTGAGCGTGTGCTTGTGAGCGAGTGCTGGTGAGCGAGTGCTGGTGAGCGTGTGCTGGTGAGCGAGTGCTGGTGAGCGAGTGCTGGTGAGCGTGTGCTAGTGAGCGTGTGCTGGTGAGCGAGTGCTGGTGAGCGTGTGCTTGTGAGCGAATGCTGGTGAGCGAGTGCTGGTGAGCGTGTGCTGGTGAGCGAGTGCTGGTGAGCGAGTGCTGGTGAGCGAGTGCTGGTGAGCGAGTGCTGGTGAGCGTATGCTGGTGAGCGTGTGCTGGTGAGCGAGTGCTGGTGAGCGTGTGCTTGTGAGCGTGTGCTTGTGAGCGAGTGCTGGTGAGCGAGTGCTGGTGAGCGTGTGCTGGTGAGCGAGTGCTGGTGAGCGTGTGCTAGTGAGCGTGTGCTGGTGAGCGAGTGCTGGTGAGCGAGTGCTGGTGAGCGTGTGCTTGTGAGCGAGTGCTGGTGAGCGAGTGCTGGTGAGCGTGTGCTGGTGAGCGAGTGCTGGTGAGCGAGTGCTAGTGAGCGAGTGCTAGTGAACGCGTGCTAGTGAGCGTGTGCTGGTGAGCGTGTGCTGGTGAGCGAGTGCTGGTGAGCGAGTGCTGGTGAGCGTGTGCTGGTGAGCGAGTGCTGGTGAGCGTGTGCTGGTGAGCGAGTGCTGGTGAGCGAGTGCTGGTGAGCGAGTGCTGGTGAGCGTGTGCTGGTGAGCGAGTGCTGGTGAGCGAGTGCTGGTGAGCGTGTGCTTGTGAGCGAGTGCTGGTGAGCGTGTGCTGGTGAGCGTGTGCTGGTGAGCGAGTGCTGGTGAGCGTGTGCTGGTGAGCGTGTGCTGGTGAGCGAGTGCTGGTGAGCGTGTGCTTGTGAGCGAGTGCTGGTGAGCGAGTGCTGGTGAGCGAGTGCTGGTGAGCGTGTGCTGGTGAGCGAGTGCTGGTGAGCGAGTGCTGGTGAGCGTGTGCTTGTGAGCGAGTGCTGGTGAGCGTGTGCTGGTGAGCGTGTGCTGGTGAGCGAGTGCTGGTGAGCGTGTGCTGGTGAGCGTGTGCTGGTGAGCGAGTGCTGGTGAGCGTGTGCTAGTGAGCGTGTGCTGGTGAGCGAGTGCTGGTGAGCGAGTCCTGGCGAGCGTGTGCTTGTGAGCGAGTGCTGGTGAGCGAGTGCTGGTGAGCGTGTGCTAGTGAGCGTGTGCTGGTGAGCGAGTGCTGGTGAGCGAGTCCTGGCGAGCGAGTGCTGGTGAGCGAGTGCTGGTGAGCGAGTGCTAGTGAGCGAGTGCTGGTGAGCGAGTGCTAGTTAGCGTGTGCTAGTGAGCGTGTGCTAGTGAGCGAGTGCCAGTGAGCGAGTGCCAGTGAGCGTGTGCCAGTGAGCGTGTACCAGTAAGCGAATGCCAGTGAGCGAGTGCCAGTGAGCGTGTGCCAGTGAGCGTGTGCCAGTGAGCGTGTGCCAGTGAGCATGTGCCAGTGAGCGTGTGCTAAAGCGTGTGCAAGTGAGCGAGTGCTAGTGAGCGAGTGCTAGTGAGCGAGTGCTAGTGAGCGTGTGCCAGTGAGCGTGTGCAAGTGAGCGTGTGCTAATGAGCGTGTGCAAGTGAGCGAGTGCTAGTGATTTAGTGCTAGTGAGCGAGTGCTAGTGAGCGTGTGCTAGTGAGCGAGTGCAAGTGAGCGAGTGTTAGTGACCGAGTGCTAGTGAGCGTGTGCTAGTGAGCGTGTGCTAGTGAGCGAGTGCTAGTGAGCGAGTGTTAGTGACCGAGTGCTAGTGAGCGTGTGCTAGTGAGCGTGTGCTAGTGAGCATGTTTTATTGAGCGAGTGCTAGTGAGCGGGTGCTAGTGAGCGTGTGCTAGTGAGCGTGTGCAAGTGAGCGTGTGCTAATGAGCGTGTGCAAGTGAGCGTGTGCAAGTGAGCGAGTGCTAGTGAGCGAGTGCTAGTGAGCGTGTGCCAGTGAGCGAGTGCCAGTGAGCGAGTGCCAGTGAGCGTGTGCCAGTGAGCGTGTGCCAGTGAGCGAGTGCCAGTGAGCGTGTGCAAGTGAGCGAGTGCTAGTGAGCGTGTGCTAGTGAGCGTGTGCTAGTGAGCGAGTGCTAGTGAGTGAGTGCTAATGAGCGTGTGCAAGTGAGCGAGTGCTAGTGAGCGTGTGCTAGTGAGCGAGTGCTAGTGAGCGAGTGCTAGTGAGTGAGTGCTAGTGAGCGTGTGCTAGTGAGCGTGTGCAAGTGAGCGTGTGCTAGTGAGCGTGTGCTAGTGAGCGTGTGCCAGTGAGCGAGTGCCAGTGAGCGAGTGCCAGTGAGCGTGTGCTAGTGAGCGTGTGCTAGTGAACGTGTGCTAGTGAGCGTGTGCTAGTGAGCGAGTGCTAATGAGCGTGTGCTAGCTAGCGAGTGCTAGTGAGCGTGTGCTAGTGAACGAGTGCTAGTGAGCGCAGCTCACACAGCTCTACTTAGCCCTATCGCCTAACGACTACAGCCCCATTGACTCCCTGTGCCAATGCATTGATGAAGTAAACAGTTGGATGTGCCAAAACTTTCTTCAGTTAAACAAAGACAAAACTGAAGTCATTGCTTTTGGAAACAAAGATGAAGTTCTCAAGGTGAATGCATACCTTGACGCTAGGGGTCTAACAACTAAAAATCAAGTCAGGAATCTTGGTGTGTCTCTAGAGTCAGACCTTAGTTTCAGTAGTCATGTCAAAGCAATAACTAAATCAGCATACTATCATTTGAAAAATATTGCAAGAATTAGATGCTTTGTTTCGAGTCAAGACTTAGAGAAACTTGTGCTTGCTTTCATCACCAGCAGGGTGGATTACTGTAATGGACTCCTCGCTGGCCTTCCTAAAAAGACCATAAGACAGTTGCAGCTCATACAGAACGCTGCTGCCAGGATCCTGAGCAGAACCAGAAAATTTGAACATATCACACCAGTCCTCAAGTCTCTACACTGGCTCCCAGTTACATTTAGGATTGATTTTAAAGTATTATTACTGGTATATAAATCATTCAATGGGCTAGGACCTCAATATATTGCAGATATGCTCACTGAATATAAACCTAACAGATCACTCAGATCATTAGGATCACATCAGCTAGAAATACCAAGGGTTCACTCTAAGCATGGAGAGTCTGCTTTTAGCTATTATGCCAGCCGCAGCTGGAACCAGCTTCCAGAGGAGATCAGATGTGCTCCTACAGTAGTTACATTCAAATCCAGACTCAAAACACATCTGTTTAGCTATGCATTTACTGAATGAGCACTGTGCCAATGTTCGTCCGACTGTTTTTACTGTACTGGTTTTGTCTTTGTTTGTTTTCTAATTTCTAATTTATTTATTTTTATAATCTCTGGAAGAGATTTTGAAGGAGAGCGGGAGAGTCTTCACTCCGATGAGGCAAGTGAAAGAGTAAGTTATACTGCTGTATAAGAAGTCGCTGAGAGCGTCGTTAAGGGTAACGGCAGCAGACAGCGCACACGAAGCGTGATCTGTGGGGGCCCAGCTGGGCATTACTGGTGTAGCACCACCCCAGCAGAGTACGTCCCTGGGCTAGAGGTCCAGTGGCACCGTAAACCGGCTCAATCTCTCCCATCTCAGATAGGGGTGGACCAGTACTACTTTATTTGATTTTTTATTCTAAACTGTTTTAATTATTCTTATTTGTTTTGATTATTTTAATTTCTTCTATGTAAAGCACTTTGAATTGCCATTGTGTATGAAATGTGCTATATAAACAAACTTGCCTTGCCTTGCCTTGCCTATAAATCCCGATAAATCTCAGTCAGCGGAAGAATGTGCGCACACGCGTCTCCTCCCCGAAATAACCATATATGGAGCTTACAACGCCTAGTTTTACTATGCATATCCTCATCTGCATATCATTTGCATATGATTATTCATCCACGTGATAACATGTTTAACGGTAGCCTACAAGACATTAGGAAAATATGAAATAGCCTAATTGCCGTCACATTACATTAATAAAAATTATTTAGTAGCCTATCCTTGCCTTGTTTTTGAATAAATAAATCAAATAGTGTAAAAAACATTTCAGAGAAAGTTTTCACAATCTTTTCCACTGACCAAATAGTATTTTTAATTGATTTATATTTTTAATGGAAACAGATAGACTGTTGTGCATTATTTGCAGGAAACTATTTTTTCAGACAATCTGCTATAAGCAATTACCTCTTTAGTTAAAACATTAAAACACAGCATGCCAGAGGAAAAGTGTTCAAAAGCATTGCATCCACAACAAATATTTCTATTTATTGAATATAAAAAAATGTTTTAACTTCTCAGTAATGATTTCATGTTGAACTCCATCAATGAGAATGGCATATTTAATCTAAATGTTTATATCAGAAGTAACACAGTTTAAATCATTATTTTATTTATTTAAACTGTTATTGTGAACATGCACTGTTTTTATGATTAGGACTCTGTCGTTAGATAGGCGTTAGTTTCACTAAACGGCACAACGCGCTCGCTGGCGCGGACATTTAAGAAGGGATGAATATTTGCCTCAAGTGATATGCTTGGTGAGTGAAATTATATTTGTATTATCTTTCTGTATAGCCTATGAATAATTTTCTTTAGATTTTCTGTCTAAAAGTGACCAAAAAGACATTTAACTCCAGCTCACCATCGGTGTCGCCAAACTGCTCCGTCTCCAAAACGTTCGTACGCATGGGTCAGAGTTTGCGTGCAGGTGCGCACATTTTTCCGTCAAGTTTGTTTTTATAAATCACAACTTATGCGTCGGAAGTGGCGTACGCCTCTTTCAGGGCCTGTTTTGTGCGTACGCAACGGTTATAAATGAGACCCCTGGACTTTACGTTATGTTTTTGTTTGTTTATGTGGCAGTCGTCCGTGAGGAGCTGCTGCTTTACTTTCGTTTTGTTGGGTTTTTTAGGATTAAAGTTTATGTTTAATTTATTTGCTATTATTTTTATTTTGTTATTAAACTCTTTGCATTTTGATCCAGCTCTCTGTGTTTGGTCAGTGTTAAAGAAGGAATATAGGCAGGGTTGCCAATGGCCGATGACTGGAGAATTTGCCGTACATAAATACTGTTTTACTCTCTGTAAACAGGGCAAAACAGGCAGTTATTATGACACTAAAATATTAGATACCAGTGAACATTCTCTATTAAAATTTTTATACCACATAAAACTACTAACCTAAATAATATACATTTAAAACATTATTAAAGACAATAAACAGTCCGTAATAAAATAACAAATTGCAAGCAATAGAACAAAGATACAAATTAAATAAACTTTTTTTTCTTATAGGTCTAACAGTAGTAAAGTAAAGAGTAAAAAAATCTAAGGTAAAATAAAGTCTTCACTTCAAATTAAATATAGATTAATCCTTATTAAAGTTACAAAAGTTATTTAGGCAAGAGCAGTGAGTGATTTTTTTTCATTTGTTGATCATTTGTTTGATTAACATCAAAACGCAGACGGCAACAGGATTATTAGTGCACGGATCTAATATACTGATACCGACACGAGTTCTCTTTCTCAACTTTTTACATTCATTTAAGACATAACCGACTGTTTACTAGGATACTCACTGAAACAAGCATTTTTTGACATAATGTTGTGGGAATTTGTCATTTCAAGCATAAGACGTGAAAGAGAGCTCAAATCAGTATTTGAAAAGGTTATAAATGCAAATCTATGTTTTTTTTTTTTTTGTTAGCTTTAAGATCTGGAAATCTCTAAAGAAAGTAGTCCGAATTTTCAAATGGGATAATGAAATCTTCTAATATTTCTCACGTTATCTTCTTTGATTTTCCAATGTCTGGTGCCGTATCATTGCTGACAGTCACAGTAATAACAGCTGTGCCGGTGGATGAAAAACCTCTTCCTTCATGGTCCGTCGCCGTAATTAACAAAGTGTAAGTGGGCCATGTCTGAAAAGAAAAGTTCAGATGAGTTTGCTTACATTAAATTATTCTTCACCGATGCGAAGATCTATTTATCAGATTTCTCACCTCTTTGTCCAAGCCTAAAGCATTCACACGAATTCCTCCGGTAACAGGGTTGATCATAAACAGGTCTGGTTTTGGCAATTCCGGATCTTGCTTGACGATTGCGTAACTGACAACACCATTATAAGTGTCTGGATCATCTGCATCAGTGGCTGTGACTGTCATAAACTCATGACCTTCAGTGAGAGAAGAATAAAGACTGATTCGGTGGAAAAACTGAAGAAGAAAAACTGCTAAAAACCATTTCATTGAGAAACTGCACCATACACCTACCTATAACAGAAGCTTCAGGAACATTTCCAATGAATGGAGATTGTGTAAAAACAGGCTTATTATCATTTTGGTCCAGCACACTTACAATAATATCAATTGGCGATTCTACTATATCCCCACCAACTCCAGTCGCACGAACTAAAAGCTAAAGAGAGAAGAAATACAGGCATGTTAAGAGACAAATCTCTCTCTCTCTCTCTCTCTCTCTCTCTCTCTCTCTCTCTCTCTGAGATCACCTGACGCTCATCCAAAAATAAATGTGGTTTTAATGTGAACAATTATCATACAGTTTTATACATGTTTGGTATCATTTGAAATGTCTCAGTGCGACTGGTACAAATGTCTCATTCCCAAAGAAGTAAACCAATAGATAATAAAGTTCTTACAAGTTTAGAAATATCTTGCACACAGACAGGTGTGACTTTCAGGCAAATGGCTTTCTGCTCTCAAAAGGTGTAACCTCTGAATGCAAATTTCCATTGTTAGCAAATGTTTCAATGTGAAAGAAGTTTCTGTCTATATAAAGAAATGCAAATGAGTTTTGTAACTCAAAATTAGCCCGTGATGCAGAGTGGATGCCGGCACTCCTCATCATGTATTTCAAATGTCGGGTTTATCTTTTACTCATTTGATGTTATTGTATTGATTATCTTTGAATTGATTATGAAATTGACATGAGACATTTACGTGACATAATAAATTGTAAACATTTGATTTTATTCTAATTGACTCTGACATTGTTTTCAGTAAAGAGTTAAAAAGAATAGTCAAACATTCACTCACATTTAATGATGCACAGATATCATCAAAACCTTTTCATTTATGAAGTCAGGTGAAAAAAAAAAACAGAGGAAATGTATTTCATTTAATTAAATTACTTTGCCACGCAGAGACCTTCCCCGCTGATCGAATGCCGCCATTGGATCGATTGAAACGGCCTTACAATGTCTTTGAGCTTTGACACATCAATATTCAAGTGTAGTTGAAGAAAACTGACTTAATTTTACTAGATATACAAATTACAAAAAAATCATGCTCTATGGAAACACATGAAAAGAAAAGCCGTTTTCCGGGGCCTTTTTATCTGATTAACTGATAACAGCTTTAAAAGAATTCAGAATGAGCAGAAAATCCAACACTGAAATACACTTAGAGACTAAAAATCATCTTACTCTGTATGAAGCTTTTCTTTCTCTGTCGAGTGGCCGAGTCACAAACAGATTCCCTGATAATCTTTCTATAGTGAAAGTCCCCTTAGGATCCAGATCCGCTCCTTCACCTGTGATCCTGTATTGCATCGTAGCTTCCTTAGAAAAGTCCGACCATATCTAAATACAGAAATCAATAAGAGAACAAAGTCAATAACAGACAAACCTCTCTCATCATCTCATTTTGAACTTTCCCTTCATGACTTTCTCTCACCTTGACCAGTTTCTCTGGGAAAGGACCTCTGCTATTCTCAACTATATTAAATGGAGGAACAACCCAACCTCTCTTTGCTCTCTTCAGACCCGTTGAAGACTTTGGAAACATCAGAACCAGATCGTCAGAGGGAGATTCCATCTGAAAATGTTGTATTTATATAATTATTATTCAATGTTTTTGTTGACAATTAAATACAGCACACAAGCCATCAAATATTTGGATAATTTTTGCATCTCAAAATGTTTACTACAGCTATTGAGTATTAAAATCTGTCTGGGGAAAAACAGTATCAATATACAATTTTTGGGGTCACTATTCAATAAATCAGTTCAGGTTGATTCGAGACCTCTTCGTTTCATCGCCAGCTGTACATTATTCCCTTTTAATAATAATAATAAGGAGGAGGAGCGACGACAGTGAAGGATGAGAGAGGACCAGGCCTGGATTATTTTACGTTATGTTTTATTTATGTGTGTGTAATATAAAACAGTGTAAACATTTTGGTAATCATAGGTTTTAGGCTTTAGCATTGCATAAATGAAACAAATCGGCAGACTTATTGTGTGTTTGAGACTTGTGTGTTTACGACTTGTGTGTTTGAGACCAATGAGAGAGAGCTGTGACAAATTAGATTCATCAGCAGGGCTTGGAAATGTCATGTTTTTAACACAGGCCTAAAATATTTAGTCCTAAACATGTACAGATCATTGAATATGTCAATTTAAAGGGTAACACTTTAGAATACGGTTCCTTCGTTAATGAATAACTACACAAGAACCAATGAGTAACACAATATTAACAATCTAGTAACTATTATTAACCAACAAGCAACTCTGATTGACGAACTAGTAAGTAATAGCGCACAGATGAAAGTGGTACTTCACTGTTAACTAATCAATAACTACTATTTTTTTAATGCTTCCCAGAGAACTACTGAAAATGTTCATAATTCATGCAAAACTAATCAATAACCAATGCAGGACAAATGACTAGCACTACATTAACATTTTAACTGCTACTGTAAACGAATACACAAGGTTGTTTACATTATCAATTTGTAATAGCGTAGCAGACTTATGATTTGGGAAAGCTGTTAATAATTGGCCTATGCTGTCTATTTATCAACTGAATAATTTGAAAGAAATGGATGTTTAAATGCAGTTGTCGGGACCTTACTTGTCCTGTGGCCAGTTTTCCGGCAATCCTATGGACTGGCATTGAATCACTAGAGTCATGGTGATACTGGGACATATTGAGTCTTCAGCCACCCAAATACCCTATACAGTTATTTTATTATTTAACCTACCTCACAATAAAAATATGTTTTTATGTATGTCTCCTAGCTCATATATATATATATATATATATATATATATATATATATATATATATATATATATATATATGTTTGTGTGTGTTTGTGTGTGTGTGTGTGTGTGTGTGTGAGATATGTGTGTGAGAGACTCATATCTTGTGAGTGAGAAGATTCTACACTTTATTGGCTTTGTATTAGTAACTACTGTAAGAATCATGGGAACTAACTAGTAATGACTCAAGTGTTACCACATACTTCTAAATAAATTTTCTAAAACTATACTAAAGTTCACCAAAAACCTCAAACGCTTGAAATGACTTTTGTGTTTGGTTGCACAAATCATGACTAGATCATGTAGTAACACTTGAGTTATTACTAGTTAGTTCCCATGATATTCACAGAATACGGATCCAAATAATTAGTAATTCCCATAGAAGTATGAAGTACCACTTTCATCTGTGCACTATTACTTACTAATTCGTTAATCAGAGTTTATTTTTTGTTAATAGTAGTTACTAGATTGTTAAAAAACCTTTTCAGTAGTTCTCTGGGAAGCATTCAAAATATAGTAGTTATTGATTAGTTAACAGTGAAGTACCACTTTCATCTGTGCGCTATTACTTACTAGTTCGTCAATCAGAGTTTCTTGTTAGTTAATAATAGTTACTAGATTGTTAATATTGTGTTACTCATTGGTTCTTAGTTATTCATTAACGAAGGAACCGTATTCTAAAGTGTTACCATTTAAAGTAGCACACATAAACACTGAAGTGTCCAATAGAGGTCAGGCTTGTACTGTACTGAGAGCAGTTTTTTCAAGGAACTTGTTTGTACCTGTGGAGAGGAGATGTTCATGACCGTGTTCATGTGATGGTCCTCATGATGATGATGGACTCGCTCAACTCTGACAGAGACCGTGTGCTTCTTTCCACTGGAGTCCCAAGCGTCCACAGAAAACACCTTGTGGCCTTCATGAAGAGTCACTTGTCTCTTCAGTGTTACGGTCCCATCCGTGTCCACATCAATACACCTGTCAGCGGACTGGAAGAGCGTTCTTGTTCTTCCATCACATGCATTAAAAATTACTGTCAGAAAAAGAGATTCAATTGGCTCAATAAAGCATCTTGTCACGTATGTAAACCTGGAATGGGGAACAAGACGCTGTGTCAGTAGCAGATGCTATGGGAACACCCTCCAGGTGTGATGATGATCTGAAATAGTGCTGCCAAAAGTACCAGTACGTCAACTATATGATTAGTCAATGAATTAGTGTTACCAAGTTGATACTTAATCTAAAAAAAATTCCAATACCAGCCTCTCTGTAGTAGCGTATACCGGGTCAATCCAGTACCCACTGATAGAACGTGATATCAGCTACATTGTTTATATAGGGAGCGCTCTTTGCTCAGTTTCTGTGTATAACTTTTGCCCTACTACATCATGCCAGAGATGGTGATAAAGTCAGAGGTAGTGGAGTTAGTGATCTGTGTTTGAGTATAACAAACACTCAAACACTTAACATGTGTATCTCCGCTTGGACACAGAGATGCGCACTTTTGAAAAATGCAGTGTTGCTGGAAAATGTAACAAAACACAGGCGGATAATTTACTTCCTGAATTAGAAAAGGCTGTGGAGCGATAGCGTGTCCTTTTGAGGCATGACTCAGCTGGAGGGTGTCCTTTATAGCATCAGCTACTGAAGTGAATCTATGGACGTTTATTTATGGCATACATCACTTATTAATGAGATACAACACTTAAACTTAACTTGAGTGAGTCCCTTAATTTTGACTCTGATGAAAGCAAATTTAGTGGATGCAGAACTTTTTTTTTTAAAAGTTAAAGAAATATTTAGTCAAATACTACAAATATTTAAACTCCAAACATTCAGTTGTTTCTATGTTTTATTTAAAGAGAACACAGCTTACCTCTTCCTAGTCTTTTTCCTTGGTGAAGGTCATCTCTGTGCACTTTAAAAACCAGCAACTCTGACTGAAAGCCTGGTGTACATGAAGACTCCTCCGCAAATCCACATACAAATACCTTATTTGAAACATATTGAATCCTTTTATGTAATATATACACTTGAGATTTCCCATTTTTCAGTTGCTTGCAAGCATCAGTCAATACTGACACCACTTTTTAAAAGTAAATAATTTGTATTTTTTTTTGTTCTGTTTAAAGCCAAAGTCTGCTTTACTAACACGAATCTTGGCCTATCAGTTTATCTCAAGTCTCCAAATTTTCTGAAACCACAAAACACTGAAAAGATGTCTTAAAAATATGAATAACACCTTTTCACTTTATTGACCTTGCTACCTTTGCTAGTGTTTTGAAAGAATGAGTTGATTTGAGACATTTATGACGTATTTTGGTAGTTCCCATGAAGACTCCTCCGCAAATCCGCATAAATATACCTTATTTGAAACATTTTAAATCCCTTTATGTAATATATACACTTGATATTTTCAGGCTTAGGTCCAGAGAATGTGTAGTTGGCATATTCTAGTTATGGAGACGATTCTTCCATCATTAGCATCCCTGTGGAATTAGCTGTTGTGCCAACTAGTTAGGTGTTGGAAAAAGTGAACTAACTATTGAGAAATGTGTCCTAGCAACTGTTAAAAATAAAAAATAAAAAATTTAAAAGCTGGTCCACAAATACTTCGGTTTCGCTGACTATGTGAAAAGTTTTGACAGGGTCAGTTCACTTTTTACCAATACATTATTAGCAATCTAAAAAAAACAACCCCTGCAACATACAAGTGACTGAAATTTCTCATTTCAAAAACTATGTCTAATCACTGATAATATAAAAACTACACAGCGGCAACAGCAACAGTTTAGCGTTTTATTTCTCCTGATTACCACCTGATTTGAAGTATATAAAATCCTACCTTGCACAGGAAAATAACAACTGCCAATCGCACAGTTTTCATTGTCTCTCAGAAGTCCTTCAGGGATTCCTTTCTTGTTGGTTTTTAAGATTGTGCAGCTATTTCATAGCTTGAGTTCCCCAAAATGCATGCAGATGGGGAGTTTGTTACCTTTATAGGGGAGTTTTCCTAAGGGTGTGGCATATGGAGTGATGCAATGTGGCAGGAAAAAAAATATATAACTTGACTGGAACCAATGAGGTGTACGACTTGATTTTAAGACAAAAGCTGAGATAAAATGCACCAATAAAGCAATAACCATGGAGAGAATATCTCAAAGAAAGAGTACATGACATTGTCTTTTCTCCTTCCTTATCTCTGAATCCCCCTTTCCCTGATTCAAGCCACTAAAAGTTCACTAAGAAGGTCTACATACCACATATTATGTATCTTATTAATCTATTGTTTTTCCTTTTTTTGTTTGGTATCATTTTAAATGTATAAGTGCGATTGGTAAAATGGTCTTAATGTCATTGCAGTCATTATTATTATTAGAAAGATTGAAAACTTCAAGACATTCGATAATCCTCTCCTTTTCCCCCGAAACCAAGTGTTTCCCCCTGCGGTAAATGAGTAGACCCAAAACAACTCACAATATATTTATATAACAATATAATGCAATACAATACAATATTATGTACACAATATATTTGTACAAACATTTTGTTCTGGTCTGTGTATATAAGGGTGATTGGCAGAGCAATCTTGGGAACCTGTAAGCAGAAAACCCCCATGCAGTGCTGAGTCAGTGTCTTACACTCGAAACACACTCACACACCACTGTGTGTCTCTGTCAGGTACACTTCTTATACGCTTCGAGTCATCTTTGAGCAATTGATGTTATGTAGCCTATTTTTTATTTCTGAATTGGCTTTTAATTGTGTAACTGGCATGATGCATTTTTACCTGACAAATAAAATGTTATATTTGATTCTTATTCTGTATGATTCTGAAATAATTTTTTTCTAGTATAGATTAATGTGGAGTCTGGTGTTACCTGAAATCTCTGTCGAGTATAGATCAAACAAAAGGCACTAATGAACGGAGCATGAAGCACAACATCAAGGAGACCTTCTGATTTCTGACTTTTACAAGTGAAGCTTCCGCACCACCTCCTTCACACCACCAGAGGGAGATATCACCCGAAAACTGACTGCTTCTCATTTGGACTTCATCTCCCATTGGCCCTCATACCTGGGACTGATTACACACACATACACACACCTGTAGTTCATTATACACACACTACTTAAGAACACCACTTACGCAGTGTCAGTGTGAAGTCTTGTTTTGCCCCGGTGAACATTTCTGTGCGTTGATTCCTGTTTATAGTATTTTTCCCGTATTTGACTTGGACTGTTTTTCGTACTCTGTTTGTTTGCTGCCTGCCCACATCTTTGCCTGCCTTCTGGACTCTGCTTTGTTTGCTGCCATCCCTCACCTCTGCCTGTTCCTGTTAATGCTGAGGCAACTATATTTTACTGCTTGTGAATTTGACTATCAATAAACTGCAGATGGATCCCCACTCCTCTGACGCCTCATTACTGAAGACTTCGCCACACAGTGATCCAGCAGCCATTATGCAACTGTCATCAGAATTGTCCGCACAAGCCAACCAGCTCGCCATACACCAACATCCATCACCTGACGTCACTAACAGAGGGGCTCATCAGGACACTACAGGGCCTTCGGTTATCCCCAATCGAGACCGCATCAGCTCCGATTGCCGCCCCAGTGGACTCCATAACCACTCCTACCTCATCTGTAAACCCACGATTAGCCTTTCCCGAGAAATTTGATGGAAATCCAGTTAAGTGTAAGGGAGTTCTACTGCAGTGCTCTCTCTTTGTTAATCAACAGCCTACTTTGTATCCCACAGACTCAAGCAGAATCTTATTCGTGTGTTTGCTGTTGAGTGGAAAGGCTCTAGACTGGGTCACCACTGTGTGGAGAGAGGATGGTTCATCCAAACTGAGTGGATAGAGGACACATTAAAAGTACTGTTCAGAAAAGGCCTGTGTCATGAACTTCAAGCTGAATTAGCCTGTCGTGACGAGGGAAGAACACTGATCGAATTCATTGTACTGACAATTCAGATCGATAATCTGATCCGATCGCGACGTCCTACTCGTCCACACTTCTCCAATGCACAAGCTGCTGTCTCTTATCCAGAACCTATGCAACCTGGTTACACTCGTCTAACCCCCGAAGAATGAGAATGACGAATGCAGCAGCACTTATGCATGTACTGTGTATGTACATGTATGCATGTACATGTATCTCCAAATCAGTGAGTCCACGAACTGAAATGAATCATTCCTCGTCCTTTATTAAAATTCCTGTGGACCTCTCTTTCAAGGGCAAGACCATATCTACTTCTGCTCTGTTAGACTCTGGGGCAGCCAGTAATTTCATATCTACTGCATTTGCACAACAACATAAACACACATTGTGCAATTTTTATTTGGCAGTGAAGGCGCAAGATGGTCGCCCCATAGGAGAAGGAAGAGTCGAACACATCAGAGAGAAGGTCTACATGCAAGTAGGAATACTCCACAAAGAAATCATCATATTCTATGTCATTCACTCACCTAACAATTCGGTCATTCTCTGTTTACCGTGGCTACGCAGACTCAACCCGCACATCTCATGGAAAGAAGGACAAATTGTTCAATGGGACCCAAATTGTCATGACCAATGCTTGAGTCAAGTCTCCTCAATCCCAGTACGATCCATTAATGTCCCAGAATTGAACACCGACATCCCCGATCTACTGGTAGAATATTCAGATCTGGCAATATTCAGATCTGGCCATTTCTTTCAGCCGAACCAAGGCATCATTCATCTCTTCCGGGAGCACTTAACATAACATAAAAAATAAATTAAAAAAAATTAAAAAAAATCCTTTCCTCTAAATCCTTGCTTGTCTGGCTTATGCTACTCTGAGCAATATCTGAACTTTGTATTTTGAAGCACTTCTTGCGTTGTTTTTGCCTCTTCATGATGACTCGCTTGGTTTAGTCCTCAGTTGTAAGTCGCTTTGGATAAAAGCATCTGCTAAATGACTAAATGTAAATGTAAATGTAAATCTAACCTACCTCCTCACAGGTCCAGTGACTGCTCAATTGATTTATTGCCTGGGGCAACTCCTCCCAAAGGCCGAATTTTCCCTCTGTCTCAACCCGAATCCAATGCCATGAAGATCTATATAGAGGAGGAACTAGCTAAAGGTTTCATCAGTCCCTCAACATCACCCGCTGCCTCCAGATTCTTCTTCGTAAAGAAAAAAGATGGTAGTCTCCAACCCTGCATTAACTATCGCGGTCTCAACGACCTTACCATCAAATTCTGATACCCATTACCCTTAGTACCCGCGGCCCTAGAACAACTCAGACAGGCTAAATACTTCACCAAATTAGATCTACGCAGTGCATACAATCTCATCTGCATAAAGGAGGGTAATGAATGCAAAAATGCCTTCTGTATCTCTACAGGCCACTATGAGTAATTGGTCATGCCTTTCGGATTGGCTAACAGTCCTTTCATGTTCCAATCATTCATTAATGACGTTTTACGAGACATGCTTAATCGCTGGGTTGTGGTATACATTGATGACATCTTGATTTACTCCAATTCTCTTGATGAATACATTGAGCATGTAAGATCCGTTCTCCAACGTCTGATTCAGTACCAACTCTAAGCCAAAGCTGAGAAATGTGAGTTTCATCCGACCATCATTTCGGGGATACATCATCAGAATAGTTTCTGGTGGTCCACGATGTCTGCTGACACCATCCAATTCGTCAATAATTGTACTGTATGCAATACCTCCAAAACCCCACGTCAATTAACTGCTGGTCTTCTTCAACCCCTACCCTCCCCTTAACGTCTCTGGTCACATATTGCAATTTACTTTGTTACCGATCTTCCCAAGTCTCAAGGCAACACCACCATCCTCACCGTCATAGATCGCTTTTCCAACGATCACTCTCACTCTCACTCTCACTTCCGGGTACCATCCACAATCTAACGGCCAGACTGAATGCATGAATCAAGAACTTACACGCTTCCTACGAGCTTACTGCCAACAGAACCAGACCGACTGGAGTAAATATCTAATGTGGGCCGAGTATGCACAGAATTCACTTCAGAAGCCTGCTACAGGTTTGACAAGTGCGCCCTTTCAAGTGCGCCCTGGGCTATCAACTTCCCTTATTTTCCTGGTCTGGCAAACCTTCCAACCTTCCCTCTGTTACTGAGTGGCTACAGCACTGCGAAGAAACTTGGAACCATGCACACACCCATTTACAACATGCTACGAGGAGACAGGAACAACAAGCTAATCGTCATCGCCGTCCCAGTCATGAATATGCCCCGGCTCAATCGGTTTGGTTATCCACAAGAGATCTTCGTCTCAAACTTCCATGCTGAAAACCCAATCCCAGGTTTGTTGATGTAAAAACATTAAAAAAATTGCCCCAGTTTCATTTCGTTTAGACTTGCCTAATAATTATCGTATTTCTCCCACTTTCCATGTTTCGCTTCTGAAACCTGCTGATGGTCCGAGAGGAAAGTTGGAGGAGGAAGCGGAGACCCACAACCCCCGAACCATTCAGGTGACGGCGAGGAGGCGTACCAGGTTCGAGAACTACTCGATTCCATGCGATTCCACGGGGCAGGGGTGCGATCCTGGGTCAATGCGGAGGACATCCTCGACCCCATCCTCATGGAGTAATTTCACAGGACGCATCCGGAGAGACCGGCCCATCGACAACGTCGTGGGGGGGGGGGGGGGGGATTCTGTTACAAGTGATGCTTCTCATTTGGACTTCATCTCCCATAGGCCCTGATTCCTGGGACTGATTACACACACACCTGCAGTTCATTATACACACACACTACTTAAGCTACTTACTAGGGGTGACCCCGAATAGTCGAAGATTCGATGCTTCGATAGGAGGAGCCTGATTCGACTACCAATCTCACGGTCGAATCTTCGCAGATGTGTTATTAAACGAGGATTATGTCATTTTGGCTATATGAGTGTGCTCAATGTCACATAGATTTCACATAGAACTACTGGTTTTCTGTCAATACGTTAATATACAGCCTATTATGATAATGCTGTCAATAAAAATGTGCAAAGAAAGAAGCTTTTAATAAATATTTTTTAACGTGCGTGCAGCGTGAATAAATCCAAACACCCCGTGACAGATTTAAGTTTCACTTTCGATCCGTGACCGACAGAGGAGCGCCTTTTCGGCAGGGATTTTAATCTTTAAAAATGTCTGGGATAAGAAATCTAAAGATGGACACCATCAGAAAGGATATTCTCCAAGGCTGGATTTAGCATCAGGAAAACCATGATCGCACTTCTGCCGGCCAACGTTAACAGGTTGGTTTTCCTCAGGACGTTCTAAAATGCTTAACGTGAAAAAAGCTTTTAAAGGAGTCATAATGTGCAATTTTCACTTTTCCATGAGAATCAAGGTATGTTATGATTGACTAACGATTATACATTGGCCGGGATGCCGATATTCAAAAGTGAAGCGTTTGTTTATCCCAGGGTTCTTAAACTAGCCAACGTGCACGCGCACTCAAATACGAGATTTCAATTTCTCCCCCGACTTGACGTCAAGACAGGGCCGGATATACCATATATGGACACCGCAGAGGAGGCCCGCCCTGCCCCTCTCCCCATCATATTCAGTCAAGAAAGATGCAGAAACGTAGTGCACACGTGAGTTGCTCTGTGGTTGACTGTCATAATCCACATTCTAATGTTTTTTCTTTACCCAAAACTGACCAAACTACAAGGGACAAGTGGATGAAATTTATTTTCAATGACCCTATTCCAACAACCATCTCAACTTGCTCAACGTTAGGTGTCTGCGCTAAACATTTCACAAAAGAATCTTTTACAAATTTGGGGCAATATCAGGCGAAGTTGGCATCGAAGCTACGTTTGGAAAAAGGTGCCATTCCAACAATCAGGGACTTGCCTGAATTTGAAACGGTAAGACTGTGTTTTTATTACTACATTTTGTGTAAATAGCAGCTAACTACTAATGCGGTTAATGTATGTGATGTAAACACGGGGAATGGACTCTACGAATGCTAGCCACATCTTTCCACTTTAAACAGACTAGAAAATGATACAGCTATTATTTAATATAATCGTATACAATATAACAATGACAACATATCATTGTATTGATTTTTTTATATAATAGATAAGGATAGATACATTTAATAAACAGTCAAGAATTAATAAACATAAAGAAAAACATAACGTTACATGTCTGCAGATGAAAATTATTAAATATCTAAAAAACCACAACGTCAAAAAAGGCAAAAACAACACATTATAGCAAACATTAATCTCTATAACCACTGTAAGCTGAAAATAAAGTAGACTACATCTCCGTTAATGTAATCTACATTAAATTAAAGCTAAACTTATGTGGGAGAAAATAGCAAAAAACGTTTTAGCTCGTTACTGATGTTAATGTATGTCTCAGTCAAAAAAATTGTCTTTACCATTCAGAGACATGTTGATGTAGACGTCCTTCAATTGACTGTTGTTCCTCTTCCGTTTCCAGCTCTGGTTCAGAGTCTGGCTCAAACATATACGGTTGAATCCCGTAGGTCGCGGCCAGGTCGGGTTCATTAACAACTTGCGCCATGATCTCTTTTTGGAATGATATGCTGAAGTTACCTGCGGTGTCAAGCCCCCTCCTTCCTGCCACCAATCAACGCGCCCCTCATTTGCATTATTAAAATGACCGTCCACGACAGCCAAAACCTCGCATCAGATCTCGCGAGACAATAATGCATTCAGAAATAAGGGTCAAACGAGCTCTCTGTTTATTTTTTTCCAATTTTTCTTTTTTAGAAGGGCATGAAATGACTATAATAGAGCGTGGGTATCAAAGTTAATACTACATTATGACTCCTTTAAAACGCTTAAATGGCACTTTTACGTGCTTAATGTATGAACACAGTAGGCTACACACCTTAAGAAACCATTCCATGTGCAGATAAGCAGATGAACCCAGAATATGAACGCAATGCGTTTCTCCTATAGAAAGTCACGTAAAGCTTTTTCTTTAACGGTTTTCTATGGGAGGAAAATGCTTAACGTAGCCTATAATAAAACGCGTTGCGTTCATATTCTGGGCTCATCTACTTTTCTGTAGGCTATATAGAATGCTTTATTAATAAGGTGTGTACAGAATTTGATCTTTTAATATAACAGTTTTAGGACAAAGCCGTTAAGCGTTTTTCGCGTTAAGCGTTTTAGAATGTATTTTATCCGCGCACACGATTTGAAAAGACTCAAACGGACACAGGCCGAGTGAAAGGCTGGATTTTGTTTCTCGATCAGGTATGGGTACAAGTGATTCCAAAACATTTCAGCCGGTTCTAATTTGATTTTTGGATAGGCTACTGTGAACACGTTTAGCTAAAAACACTGCCGCTCCCGTTTAGCGTTTATTGTTGTTTCTGCAGTTAAAAAGACAAAGTTGACAATCCTGGCCATACTTTCGTTATTTTAATAATTTCTTTATTTTAATTGTTATTAATTGATCACTCAGGGTGATCTAATTTAACTATTTGTGATTTGTGTTTTGAATATTTGTATTTGCAGTTATTTATGTTATTTCTTAGTTTTATTGATCCAAAATGTTTTTATACATTTTTTTCTATATCTTTGTGTGATGTTCTGTACATCGTGGCTTTAAAATGTTAAAGCCCCGCCCCCTCCCCAATACCACACACATGATTCGACTATTAGTTGGGACTTGACGAATCTGATTCGACTATGAAAATCCTTAGTCGGGGACACCCCTACTACTTACACAGTGTAAGTTCAAAGTCTTGCCCCGGTGAACATTTCTTAGCGTTGATTCCTGTTTACAGTATTTTTCCCGTGTTTGACTTGGACTGTTTTTCATACTGTTTGTTTGCTGCCTGCCCTGATCTTTGCTTGCCTTCTGGACTCTGCTTTGTTTGCTGCCTACCCTGATCTCTGCCTATTCCTGTTAATGCTGTTGCAACTTTATCTTTTACTGCTTGTGAATTTGACTATCAATAAACTGCAGATGAATCCTCACTCTGCTGACGCCTCATTACAATCACTGACTTAGCAAGTTGGAGCTCGGGACTTTTTTAAAAAAAGTACAGCTTTTGTTATGAGTAAGAATAGAGCGGACACTTAAGGGTAAAATAGTTCAACCCGGTCACACTAAATGCGTCTCTATAGCACACATTGTGTTTATCGTGCAATTTATACGCGAGAATGAGTTTTTACGTGCATATGATACGCATGGGTAGGTTTAGTAGTGGTGTGGCCTACGTATACGTTTGGGTAGGATTAGTGGTGTGGGCTGCGTGTGTATTACATGCAATAAAGTGCACATAACATATGCACGCGAAAACTGCGTATCATATGCATGTAAAAACTAATTTTCTCGTATAAATTGCACGATAAATATGCTATAGACACACATTTTCATGAGCGCTGCATCCTCTGACTATTTTAGACCTGGCTAGTTTATGTCCGTGAGCGCACATTCGCAACGTGCAGTCTCAAAGATACCGGGTCCCTTAATGAAAGAAAAATAGAAACGATGGGATACCCAAAATGTACAAACATCTAAATTAAATCGTAATCAATATTTATGATTATAATCATTTGAAATTGGAGTCAGATTAAGCATAGAGCTAAAGTAATATTGAAAATAAATTTGAATACATTAAGTGAACTTCACTGAAGTGCTGAAAAGACATAGGCTACCAACCCGAACTCACGGCAATTCGTACAAATTTTACAAGTTGCCGAAATCGTAGGAATTCGTACGAATGACCCACCCCTGACCCTAAACGTACACAACACGTGGGTTTAGACAAATCATACAAATTCGTACAAATTAGCCACCTTTTAATATGGAATGCCAAAGCTGACTTAATTCTAAATAAATAAATACATAAATAAATATACGAATCAATGTAAAAAAGCAAAAATACATAAATAAATAAATATACAAAGAAATGTAAAAAAGTACAAATAAATGAGTATTTATACTTTTATTTCCTTATGTATAATTGTATTTTTTCACACATTTTTTATTTTTTTATTTATACATTTATTCATTTATTTATTTCCACATTCATTTATGTATATAAGTTTTATGTCTACATTTATTTATTTTCACATTTATTTATTTCCACATTTATTTATTTCCACATTTATTTGTCCGTATGCTAATTAGGGGGGCGTGTTTTACCTCAGACATCAGCAATCGAGCTCAGAGTGGCAGTGCTGAAGCTTTGAGGCCACAGTTACACCTTGTGGTGTGTGACCAAACGAAACGCAAGAGGTGTGCGGACAATATCACATTTTAAGTCATGTATATAACCTAACTGTATGTAGGGTAGGCTATAGGGTTAACACACATAGCACACATGAACAAAAAACTGCACTTCAACGGGTCTGATAGCAGACACTTGGACATGGAAGCGCATGAAAGTATCCACTATTAATAACAATGTAAATGCGGTGGATAGGGGCTGATAAGAGCTTGGTTTATTGTCGATGAGACTCGCACAGCAGCGCAGAACGCGGAGAGAAACCAACGCACATTTCACTGACTCCTACGCAAGCATGTTGATCAATGAGTTTGAAACGCGACTCAATACACAGTTTACATTCGCGTTTCATAATTTCGGATGCATAACAGGTGACAATTCAAATGATTAAAACACAACCCATATTTCATAGATGCTGCTCTTAGATACTGATTAATCACAAGTCATCAATTTGGAATTATTCTTAAATCAAACAAAAGGGGCTCATGTAAACGCAGCTGGAGCCACGCATCTCAGCCCATGCAGTGGAGGACAGTAGCATCATCATGCCCATCAAACAGCACCTGTCGTGCCCATGGGCGTGCTGATATTCCCCCTATAAATTGATGTAATATCTACCCAAACCTTATTGATTGATTGATTGAAAACTTTATTGAACAACAACAATCAACATGAAGTGTTCAAAAGGATAAAACACAAAAAAGCCCAAAGGCTTGTTTCCATTGTGGTCCTTAAGATGGAAGAAAAGTGACAATACATGAATTAAAAACATTGAGAACAATAAAGAAAGGGGACAAAAAAATACAAACAAAATAAAACAGATAAAAACACAATAAAAAGAGCAAAAACAAGGGCCAAATTCCCAGATAGACGCAAGCAGACACACAAGCGGACAGTACAGTATTCCTACTACTTCAAGGATTTCTATTTCTCTTTCCTTATTTCCATTTTTTTTTTAAAGGTTTAATAACCAATTTTTTATTGAAGATTTAAAATGATAATTCATTCATTCATTCATTCATTCATATTTTATTTATTTCATTCTTTTGAAAAAGAAATGAAAAGGAGCAAAAAGAAGATAAACTTATAATATCTGCCCCTTATCAACATAAGTCAAATTACAATTCCAAAAAGGTACGCTTACAACACACGTCTACTTTGCAGCACCAGTATGCAAAGTCATAAATCAAATATCACATTTTCCTGCTAAATAGATGCATTATATTTTCCTATTAGTAATGTTTTTACACTCTTCTTAAAAACAAAAAACGATATAGAAGTTTTAATTTCACTATTTAGATTGTTCCACAGACTGACACCTTGTATTGAGACACATCTTTCCTTTAATTTTGTTCTAAACTCGGGTTTCTGAAAGACTTCAGTTCCTCTTAAATTAAATTCACTAACTCTCTTGATGAATCTATTTTGCAATTTATCAGGTAATATTTTCAGATGAGCCTTATACATTATTTTTTAGAAGACTATATTCTAATAAGTCATTGAATTTTAAAGTTTTAAACTGTATAAATATTGGATTTGTGTGGGCCCTATATTCACTTCCATTTACAACGCGAATGGCACGTTTTTGTAATTTAAAAACAGGTTCTATATAAGTCTTGTTTGCACTTCCCCATGCTTCAATGCAATAGGTCAGATGTGGAACAATCAATGAATTATATAACAAAATTAAGGCACATTTATTAACAGATTCTTTTACTTTATGTAACACAGCTATAATTTGGGATACCCTAGATTTTACATGGTCAATATGGAATTTCCATGTCAACTGTTCATAAATCACAACACCTAAAAACTTAAATTCATGAATCCTTTCAATCTGTACTCCTTGTACTGACAATACTGCATCTAAATCGACATTTATACAACTAAAAATCATAAATTTTGTCTTACTGATATTTAAAGACAGTCTATTGGCATTAAACCATCTAATAATTTTCCCAAACTCATACTCTACAACTTGTAATACCTCATTTATATTTTTGCCAGCATAAAATAAAGTAGTATCATCCGCAAACAAAATACATTTTAGTAACTTAGAAACATTTACTATATCATTCACATAAAGAAGAAAAAGTACTGGACCTAGCATCGACCCCTGGGGTACACCACAATTTATTGAACAATTTCTTGATTTTATGTTATTGATTTCAACAAACTGCTCTCTGTCTTTTAAATAACTTTTGAGCCACTGATGAGCTATACCTCTTATACCATATTTATATAATTTAATCAATAATATTTCATGATCTAGAGTGTCGAACGCTTTTTGCAAGTCCACATGACACTTACAGTAACATATTTCTTATCCATAGCATTGGTTATTTCTTCTACCAGTTCCAACATTGCTGTTGCAGTTGAATGATTTGACCGAAATCCATATTGACTATTTGTTAACAATTCGTTTTTATCCAAAAAACGTTTTAATCTATTCACAAATAATTTTTCTAAGATTTTAGATAACTGTGGTAACAGAGATATGGGTCTATAATTCGAAACATCATTTTTATTTCCTTTTTTAAAAATTGGAACCACTTTGGCTATCTTCATACGTTCTGGAAATTTCCCTGTAGTAAATGATAAATTACAAATATAAGTAAAAGGCTCAACAATAACGTCTATAATTTGCTTTATCAGTGACATATTCATATCTATATAATCATTTGACTTTTTATTTGCAAATCCAGACACAATTTTCAAAATTTCACTCTCTTGTACCCTCTCAAGAAAAATGCTGTTTACACTATGTGGAATAATACTACCATCAATATTTTCATCTGGGATGTATTGTACTAAATTTGAACCAATATTTGCAAAATAATTATTAAATTCGTTTGCAATTTCTTCTGTCGCATACTTATCTGAGTTATTCTTGGTTATAAAATCGGGAGTAATAATTTTGGAAGAGCTAACAGTTTAAGGTTTAAGGGTAAACCATTCCACAAGTCAGCTGCAGAGGATAGGAAAGAGTACTTTCCCACACAGCTCTTAAAACGGCAGGGCCTGTAATCTGTGGAACTCCCCCTGGTGCAGTAGCTGTGAGTATCACTAATTTTTGAAAAGTAATCACATAAATACTTGGGTGCCAGATTATTTCTTATCTTATAAACTAAACACAGTTTTAGTTGAGAAACCCTCTCCTCCACTCTGAGCCACCCAAGACTGGAGAAATAGTCAGGAAGAAGATGAGTTCTAGGATGTAATTTAAGGATCACTCTGATTAGTTTATTTTGACAGATCTGTAACTTGTCTTTAAGGCCTTTATTAAGTCCTGTATACCAAGATGTACAGGCATAGTCAAGATGACATTGAACAAGCGCATCGGCCAGGATTTGTAAGGTTTTACTATCTAAGAGGCTGGATATTCTTGCCAGGAACTTAGTCCTTTGGCTTACCTTTGAGATAATTTTTCGGGCCATAAGCTCCCCTGATAGTTTGTTATCTAGTATACAGCCCAAGTAAGTAACTGCTTCCTTGGCTGTAATTTCAACATCACCTACGACTACACTAAACCCCATAGCCTTTTTCAGTTGATCTCTGGACCCAAAAAGAATTTACTCTGTTTTGCCAAGGTGGAGAGACAACTTGTTGTCTGTTAGCCAAACACTGAGTTTAAGGAGTTCTGAACTAAGCAGCCTTTCCACCTCTGATTTGTCTTTATGAGAGACTAGAATAGCTGAGTCATCTGCAAATAAAAACAAATTACAGTCTATAGCTGACGACATATCATTGACATATAACAAAAAAAAGAGAGGACCCAAAATACTCCCCTGGGGAACTCCACAAGTTAATTTAAGTGGTGAGGACAAGGTCCCTTCCACATCTACCACCTGTTCTCTGCCCACCAGGTATGACCTCACCCATTGAAGAGATGCAGGAGAAAATCCTAAGGCTTTTAGTTTGTTCAAAAGTACATCATACTGAACCGTATCAAAGGCCCTTCGAAGGTCTATTAACACCATGCATCAAAAGTTCCCCTTTTCTCTTTCCTAATAAAGTCTGTAAAATAAAGCAGACAGGTATCAGTGGAATGGGCTTTTCTAAAGCCTGATTGGAAGTCAAATAAAAGTTTATGTTCTGCTAAATAACTGTCTATTTGCTCATAAATGATCCTTTCCACAATTTTTGATATTGAACACAAGATAGATACAGGGTGGAAATTTCCAGAGTCTTGCCACCTTAAATTTACTAGGGGAAATGGTTATTTTCAATGGATAAATTAATAAGATAAGTTATGACAGAAGTGATTATTTCAGCAGCATCCTTAAGAAATATGGCAGGGGTGTTGTCAAAACCGGTAGCCTTGGAAGAATTTAGGCCTTTGAGTTTTTTAAGTACCAGCTCCTCTGTTACTTGTTTTAAATATAAAGTATTTGGCTGGACTCCATTTTCTTCATAAAACTTATGCACCCTCTGTGGATCACTACAAACACCTGACGCAGATGGAAGCTTCTGCACCAGATTACTTGCAATTGTTGTGAAGAAACTATTAAAAGTATCTGGCACCACTTTTTTATCATAAAATATGGACCCATTAATATCTAGGCCTATTTTACCTTGTTTTTGCTTAGGGTTCTCTTTTGTCCCCAAAGGCCTAAGTGTTACCCACAATTTATTGGGATCCTTTTTATGCTCCTCAATTTTAGACATAAAAAAAATCCTTTTTTCGCCTCATCCACCATTCGCTGAACCTTATTTCTAAGTACTTTATATTCTTTAAAAAAGAACAGGCAATTTGGTTCTTTTAAACTCACTTAAGATGTTATCCCTTAAGTAAATTGTGTCCAAAATATCATTAATTATCCAAGGCTGTGATCTTTGTTTAATCCTGGTCTCTTTTAATGGGGCTATCTTATCAAGTATTTCCAAGAAAATAGATTGAAAGCAATCCCATGCGGAATCAACATCACATATGTTAGTAATTTCCATCCAGTTTATATTATTAAGTATGTCCTGAAAGTCATTAACATTATACCCTTTTAAACATCCGCTCTTCACAGATTTGTGACATTTAATCTGAGCCCTCTTAACTTTCCTGGTACAATAAGTAAAAAAATGGTCACTAATTCCATACACAATGACTCCACTTTGTAGGATTGTACTTGTGTCAGATACAATGATGTGGCCAATAGCAGTTTGGCTATGCTCAGTTATTCTGGTTGGAACACTAATTAACTGGGTTAGACCATGCATTTTAAGAAAATCACAAAAGCCATTGTATAATGGACCTTCTGTTTACAAAACATCAATATTATTATCTGCCATTAAGATAACTTCCTGGTTTAAAAAATCATGACAGCCTGCACTAACACCTTCCAAGGTTTGGATGAAGTCATTTTGATGTGGAGGTCTATAAACAACACCACACAAAATTTGTTTGCTTTTTGGAAATAAAATATCAATCCACACAGCTTCAAGGTTAACATTGTCCAGGTCCTGTCTTAGATTGAAATCAAATGTAATACTCAATGAAATGTAATTGTCACACAGTTATGACATTTACAGTAGTAATATCTCTAGTAGGGGGTGGCTGCTGGAAATGGTCAGGGCAAGGATGTCAGGTTTGGGTGAAGGGATGAGGCGAGGACTCAAACACAGAGGTCAATAGGCTTTTAGTAATTAAATAAAAGCTTCCTCATAGTGTAAAGCAGACTGGAAAAGCACTAGGCAGGACAGACACAGCAGGACATGAGGGATTCGCTCGATAAGGAACTGGCACAGGACTGAGAACAGAAGGAGAATAATGACTCAATTATTTCCGTTTCCACTGTCAAAAGTTGTGAATAGTACCAAAATGCCGAACCTTGGTACCTAAAGGGCGGAGCTAGACTCCCTGCAGAACGTTGATTGGTTGACAGAGAATCATCACTTGCATGTGCTACAAGTGGAATGACAACAAAACAAGTGCCATTTTTTAATATACAGTTGAAATATAATACTACTGTTATTGTGTCACAAAATATAGTTTTAAGAGTTTTTCAGGCGAAAATGTTGTTGTTTAAAGCTCAAATTTGTGGTTTATTTATAAAGATTTATGAAAATTTGATCCAGGTCGTGAGATCCATTCCAGGTGTTCACCGGGCGCTCATGTTCCGCGCCTGGAACAGCCTTTCCTCGGCAAGTCGTTCTGGCGTTTGCTGCTGACTCTGTATAACAGCAGCCACAGCAATAGCAGCAACAGAAGTAATAACAGCAGCAGCAGCCACACCAATAGCAGCAACAGCAATAACAGCAACCGCAGCAATAACAGCAGCAGCAATAACATCAGCCGCACCAATAACAGCAGCAGTAATAACAGCAGCAGCAACAACAGCAGCCGCAGTAATAACAGCAGCAGCAATAACAGCAGCAGCAATGACAGCAGCCGCAGCAATAACAGTAGCCGCAGCAATAACAGCAACAGCAGCAATAACCACAGTGGCAGCAGCAATAAAAGCAGCAGTAATAACAGCAGCCGCAGCAGCCACAGCAATAACAGCAGCAGCAGCAGTAATAACTGCAGCAGCAATAACAGCAGCCGCAGTAATAACAGCAGCAGCAATGACAGCAGTCGCAGCAATAACAGCAGCAATAACCGCAGCAGCAATAACTACAGCCGTAGCAATAACAGCAGCAGCAGCAACCACAATAACAGCAGCAGCAGCAGCAATAACCAAAGCATCAGCAGCAATAACAGCAGCAGCAATAACAGCAGCAGCAATAACATCAGCCGCACCAATAGCAGCAGCAGCAATAACAGCAGCAGCAGGAGCAATAACAGCAGCCCACCAATAACAGCAGCAGCAATAATAGCAGCAGCAGCAATAACAGCAGCAATAACAGCAGCCGCAGGAGCAGCAATAACAGCAGCCGCAGCAATAACAGCAGCCGCAGCAATTTCAGCAATAACAGCAGCAGCAGCAGCAACCGCAATAACAGCAGCAGCAGCAGCAATAACCAAAGCATCAGCAGCAATAACAGCAGCAGCAATAACATCAGCCGCACCAATAGCAGCAGCAGCAGCAATAACAGCAGCAGGAGCAATAACAGCAGCCCACCAATAACAGCAGCAGCAATAATAGCAGCAGCAGCAGCAGGAATAACAGCAGCAATAACAGCAGCCGCAGGAGCAGCAATAACAGCAGCCGCAGCAATAACAGCAGCCGCAGCAATTTCAGCAATAACAGCAGCCGCACCAATAACAGCAGCAGCAGCAATAACAGCAGCAACAGCAATAACATAAATAACAACAGCCGCACCAATAACAGCAGCAGCAGCAATAACAGCAGCAATAACAGCAGCAGAAGCAATGACAGCAGCTGCAGCAATAACTGCAGCCGCAGCAGCAATAACAGCAGCCGCAATAACAGCAGCCGCAGCAAAAGCAGTAACAGCAGCAGCAGCCACACCAATAACAGCAGCAACAATAACAGCAACTGCAGCAGCAGCAGCAGCAATAAAAGCAGCCGCAGTAGCAGCAGCAGCAGCAGCAATAACAGTAGCAGCAATAAAAGCAGCTGCAGCAGCAGCAATAACAGAAACAGCAGCAATAACAGCAGCAGCAATAACAGCAGCCGCAGCAATAACAGCAACCGCAGCAATAGCAGAAATAGCAGCAGCAGCAATAACAGCAGCATTAATAACAGCAGCCGCAGCAGCAGCAATGACAGCAGCAGCAATAACATCAGCCACACCAATAACAGCAGCAGCAATAACAGCAGCAGCAAAAACAGCAGCAGCAATAACAGCAGTGCAATAACAGCAGCAGCAATAACAGCAGCCGGAGCAATAACAGCAGCCGCAGCAATAGCAGCAATAGCAGTAACAGCAGCAGCCACACCAATAACAGCAGCACCAATAACAGCAGCAATAACAGCAACTGCAGCAGCAGCAATAAAAGCAGCCGCAGCAGCAATAACAGCAGCAGCAATAACAGCAGCCGCAGCAATAACAGCAACCACAGCAATAGCAGAAATAGCAGCAGCAGCAGTAATAACAGCAGTCGCCGCAGCAGCAGCAGAAATAACAGCAGCAGCAATAACAGCAGCAGCAGCAGCAGTAACAGCAGCAGCAATAACCGCAGCAGCAGCAGCAGCAGCAATAACAGCAGCAGCAGCAATAACAGCAGCAGCAGCAATAACCGCAGCAGCAATAACAGCAGCCGCAGCAGCAGCAATAACAGCATCCGCAGCAGCAGCAGCAGTAGAAATAACAGCAGCAACAATAACAGCAGCAGCAATAACAGCAGCCGCAGCAATGACAGCAGCCACAGAAATAACAGCAGCAGCAATAACAGCAGCCGCAGCAATAACAGCAGCAGCAATAACTACAGCCACAGCAATAACTGCAGCAGCAGCAATAACAGCAGCCGCAGCAGCAGCAAGAACAGCAACCGCAGCAATAACATCAGCCGCACCAAAACAGTAGCAGCAGCAATAACAGCATCCGCAGCAGCAGCAGCAGCAGCAGCAGCAACAACAGCATCAGCAATAATAGCAGCAGCAATAACAGCAGCCGCACCAATAACAGCAGCAGCAATAACAGCAGCAGCAATAACAGCAATAACAGCAGCCGTACCAATAACAGCAGCAGCAATAACAGCAGCCGCAATAACAGCAGCCGCAACAATAACAGCAGCCGCAGCAATAACAGCAGCCGCAGCAATAGCAGTAACAGCAGCAGCAGCCGCACCAATAACGGCAGCCGCAGAAATAACAGCAGCAGCAAAAACAACAGCAGCAGCAGCAGCAATAATACAGCCGCAGCAATAACAACAGCAGCAATAACAGCAGCAGCAGCAATAACAGCAGCAGCAGCAATAACAGCATCCGCAGCAATAACAGCAGAATATATTCTACAGAATTGGTTCAGTTAGAGTTGGAAACATCTTGAATGTATTTTTCCACTGGGTACCACAAGAAAGAATGCGAGGACAAAAGAAATATATATTTCTTTTGTCCTCACATTCTTTCTTGTGGTACCCTGACACACCTGTGTGAAAGGCTCATTATGCGGCTCATTATGCCGGTCATTGTCTTCTCAGGTGTGAATCAGAGCATTCACGCCCCCACGCATATTGCCTTTCCAAACAAAAAGTGTCTTACAAAATATAAATCAATGTATTGTTTTATGTCAGGAGTGCCCAACCAGTCGATCGCGATCTTCTGGTAGACCGTGGACTGATCCCAAGTTGATCGCAAGGAGTGTAGAAAAAAATGAAAAAAATAAGTTTTTTTTTTTTTATGCGTGTTATATTTTGTATTAAAAGTACACTACAGCCTATATCTTATCTTGAGTCCTTGCCAACACGTCCACAAAAAAAGTATTTAAAAAAGAGAAAAAGAAAAATATAACTTAGGTCACGTTTAACCTACGGTCGCGCATGCATGACAGTTGTAAACAGTAGCTAGAAGCTAGCGAACCGCGGTTACACACTCCTAAAAACGTTTATTCTCATTCCAAGTATGTTTGTTTGATATGCAATGCAACGATGGCGTTGGCAAAGAAAGGAAATCTGGAGCGGCATTTTAAAACAGTACACGGGAGCTACGAGAGGGATTTCCCTGCAAAAACGCCTTTACATGCCACAAAAGTGCGGGATTTGAAAGCACAGCTTGCAGCGCGCCAGTCAATCTTCACCAAACCGAAGATCCAGAGTAAATTGTAAGTAAATAAGTAATTGCTGGTGTTATCGGATTTTTTAGGTGATATTCTCAATTCATTCAGTTAACGGACTGAGGTAAAGTGAATTCAGACTGCAGACTAAGCAACGATACAGTACAATCATAACATCGTACAGACATTATCTTAATTCCATAATGTCCTTAAACATAACAATATTGCTGGCCATAAACTGACAAAGTGCGCGTCCAGCGTGCGATACCTCGAGTTGTCATAGACGCGGCGCGGCGCGGCGCTGCGCTTCTCGTCCGGTGTACGACACCCTTTAAGGCCGCAACTATTGCTTCCTATCGCGTCACGTTCTTGCTAAGTACAAGCCATTCAATGACGGCGATATAGTGAAGGAAACCTTTCTCGAGGCAGCGGATAGCCTTTTTGACGACTTTAAAAGTAAAACAGATCGTGAAGGCCATTCAAAAGGCCATTAAAGAAGTGCAACTCTCCCGCAATACTACAACAAGGCGATTTGAGAGAATAGCTGTGGATGTAACTTAGAGGAGCTATTGACGAGTGTGAGTGCTTTTTTTCTGTTTGGTTCATATTAAGGTCAGTTATGACTAATTTGTGTGTGTGTGTGTGTGTGTGTGTGTGTGTGTGTGTGTGAGAGAGAGAGAGAGAGAGAGGGTGTGCGAGAGAGAGTGTGAGTGTGTGTGTGTGTGTGTGTGTGTGTGTGTGTGTGTGTGTGTGTGTGTGTGTGTGTGAGAGAGAGAGAGAGAGAGAGAGAAAGTGTGTGTGAGAGAGAGAGAGAGAAAGAAAGAGAGAAAGAAAGAGAGAGCGTGTGTGTGAGAGAGAGTGTGTGTGTGAGAGAGAAAGAGAGTGTGTGTGTGTGTGTGTGTGTGTGAGAGAGAGAGAGTGTGTGTGAGTGTGTATGTGAGTGAGAGTGTGTGTGTGTGTGTGTGTGTGTGTGTGTGTGTGTGTGTGTGTGTGTGAGAGAGAGTGTGTGTGTGAGAGAGAGTGTGTGTGTGAGAGAGAGAGAGAGAGAGAGAGAG
Organism: Rhinichthys osculus; assembly: GCA_029959095.1. Lineage (NCBI taxonomy): Eukaryota > Metazoa > Chordata > Actinopteri > Cypriniformes > Leuciscidae > Rhinichthys > Rhinichthys osculus. The sequence goes on from JARWKJ010000003.1 coordinate 1,745,937, forward strand.
AGTGTGTGTGTGTGTGTGAGAGAGAGTGTGTGTGACAGAGAGTGTGTAAGAGAGAGTGTGTGTGAGAGAGAGTGTGTGTGAGAGAGAGAGATACAGCGCACCATGCAAACTGGCAACTGTGTGAGAGGAATTTGTCTGTGTGTTTGAGAGAGGGAGGGTTTGTGTTGTGATGTCTAGTAGTTGTGTGACAACAAGAACTACTTGTTGTCTTTCCTTTTTTGTTACATGCTTTATTTATCAAAGTGTATGTTTTCTTTGATTATATAACTTTTCATGTTAATTATTTGTTGTTATTGGTATCAGCAGCCGCAGCAGTAGCAACAGCAGCAATGACAGCAGCCGCAATAACAGCAGCCGCAGCAGCAATAACAGCAGCAGCAGCAGCAATAACAGCAACCGCAGCAATAACAGCAGCAGGAATATCATCAGCCGCACCAATAACAGCAGCAGCAGGAGTAATAACTGCAGCAGCAATAACAGCAGCCGCAATAACAGCAGCAGCAATGACAGAAGCCGCAGCAATAACAGCAGCAATAACCGCAGCAGCAGCAGCAGCAATTACTACAGCCACAAAAATAACAGTAGCCGCAGCAATAACAGCAGCAGCAGCAATAACAGCAGCAGCCACAGCAATAACAGCAGCAGCAGCAGCCGCAGTAATAACAGCAGTAGCAATAACAGCAGCAGCAGCAGCAATAACTATAGACACAGCTATAACAGTAGCCGCAGCAGCAATAACCGCAGCATCAGCAGCAATAAAAGCAGCAGCAATAACGGCAGCAGCAATAACAGCAACCGCAGCAATAGCATCAGCCGCACCAATAACAGCAGCAGTAATAATAGCAGCAGAAGCAGCAGGAGCAATAACATCAGCCCACCAATAACAGCAGCAGCAATAATAGCAGCAGCAGCAGCAATAACACCAGCCGCAGCAGCAGCAATAACAGCAGCCGCAGCAATAACAGCAATAACAGCAGCCGCACCAATAACAGCAGCAGCAGCAATAACAGAAATAACAACAGTCGCACCAATAACAGCAGCAATAACAGCAGCAGAAGCAATAACAGCAGCCGCAGCAGCAATAACAGCAGCCGCCGCAATAACAGCAGCCGCAGCAATAACAGCAGCCGCAGCAATAGCAGTAACAGCAGCAGCAGCCGCACCAATAACAGTAGCAACAATAACAGCAGCAATAACAGCAACTGCAGCAGCAGCAATTAAAGCAGCAGCAGCAATAACAGAAGCAGCAGCAATAACAGCAACCGCAATAACTGCAGCCGCAGCAATAACAGCAACCGCAGCAATAGCAGAAATGGCAGCAGCAGCAGCAATAAAAGCAGCCATAATAACAGCAGCCGCAGCAGCAGCAATGACAACAGCACAGTAATAACAGCAGCAGCAATAACCGAAGCAGCAGCAATAACTACAGTCGCAGCAATAACAGCAGCAGCAGCAGCAATAACAGCAGCAGCAATAAAAGCAGCGCCAATAACAGCAGCCGGAGCAATAACAGCAGCCACACCAATAACAGCAGCAGCAATAACAGCAGCAATAACAGCAACTGCTGCAGCAGCAATAAAAGCAGCCGCAGCAGCAATAACAGCAGCAGCAGCAGCAATAACAGCAGCCGTAACAATAACAGCAACCACAGCAATAGCAGAAATAGCAGCAGTAGCAATAACAGCAGTCGCCGCAGCAGCAGCAATAACAGCAGCAGTAATAACAGCAGCCACAGCAGCAGCAATAACAGCAGCCACAGAAATAAGAGCAGCCGCATTAGCAGCAATAACAGCAGCCACAGAAATAACAGCAGCCGCAGCAATAACCGCAGCAACAATAACTACAGCCGCAGCAATAACAGCAGAAGCAGCAACAGCAATAACTGCAGCCGCAGCAATAACATCAGCCGCACCAAGAACAGAAGCAGCAATAACAGCAGCAGCAGCAGCAATAACAGCAGCAGCAATCACAGCATCCGCAGCAGCAGCAATAACAGCATCAGCAATAATAGCAGCAGCAGCAATAACAGCATCAATAACAGCAGCCGCAGCAATAACAGCAACAGCAATAACAACAATAACAGCAGCCGCACCAATAACAGCAGCAGCAGCAATAACAGCAGCCACAATGACAGCAGCCGCAGCAATAGCAGTAACAGCAGCAGGAGCCGCAGCAATAACAGCAGCCGCAGCAACAACAGAAGCAGCAATAACAGCAGCAGCAGCAATAACAGCAGCAGCAATAACAGCATCCGCAGCAGCAGCAATAACAGCATCAGCAATAATAGCAGCAGCAGCAATAACAGCATCAATAACAGCAGCCGCAGCAATAACAGCAGCAGCAGCAATAACAGCAGCCACAATGACAGCAGCCGCAGCAATAGCAGTAACAGCAGCAGCAGGCGCACCAATAACAGCATCCACAGCAATAACAGCAGAATATATTCTACAGAATTGGCTCAGTTAGAGTAGGAAACATCTTGAAAAAAATGTGTCTTTTTCCACTGGGTACCACAAGACAGAATGCGAGAACAAAAGAAATATATATATTTTCTTTCTTGTGGTACCCTGACACACCTGTATGTGGCTCATTATGCTGGTCATTGTCTTCTCAGGTGTGAATCAGAGCATTCACGCCCCCACACATATTGCCTTTCCAAACAAAAAGTGTCTTACAAAATATAAATCAATATATTGTTTTATGTGAATGATTAGGAGGGTGATTTTCAGACCATTTTAAAGCAAAAACTCTAGGCGACAACATCCATTAGTCAAAAGTCTTGTGGACACATATTTAGTATGTGTTTTGTGGCCTTATTTCAGAAACTTTAAGTTTTATTTTTTTCAATAACCATGCATAAACAATATTCTCTCAAAAATACAAACATGTACATACATGTTGCTCCCATATTATGGTAGCTCTGTTTGTGCTGAATAGAGTGTAATGACAACTTTGCCATTAATATGTTTATAAGAAACTGAAAAAAGCACAATGTCAGGGCATGTCAAAACGTCTCAAAGACCCCAAAAACACCTCAGAACCCAGAGGGTTAAGATCACTTGGATTAATTGTTGGTCAAATGTATTCAAATAATAAACAACAGATGCAAATTAGAAAGTTTAATGTTCATAACATTATGAAAACAATTGCTATTGCTTTACAAGAAAGGTAAATAAAGATTAAACTTGTAAAAAAATAGTTAAAACATTACGTTGTAATTTTAAATCTTGTAATACGTCAACAGAAAATATTCCTAAATTTTTGAAAACCAACAGTAGAAAAGCCAAAAACTATAGTATAAACCATCTGGCTGTATTATCCTTTAGATAACAATGATTACAGCAATATTAAGATGACAGATATAATAAATGTAAAAAGATTTTCAGCAAATGTAAAAAAAAAAAAAAAAAAAGATTATTTATGAATAAATGATTAATGAGTTATAAAGTAATTATACTGACTGCAAAAAGTTGATGAATGTATCATTGCAGACAGAATGCACTGGTTTTTATTCGGCAATAAGTGTTGTCACGGTCAGCACATTTCACTGATTCTCCTTCGCAGTCACACACACTTGCTTGAATGGTGCTTTCCTGATCAAACCCACCCTGATCAATAACTTTCAGGACAACATTGTAGTCACCCCGCTCCAATGCAGTCTTTGGTGTCAGAAAGACACCCGTTGCTAAAATGGGCACATTATAATAGTTAGACATGTATAGCAAGATATCAAGATATTTTAATGCGTAACATGAAAAATAAGATTAATTTCTCTTTAAAACATTAGTAATTGCTCACTTGTGCCATTCATCGAGGTGGACCAATTTTTACTGGTTTCTCCGTGGGTCTCAACTCTAAAAGGACCAGCGAAAGGAGGTCCATCTTTGTCTGATATAGAGAGTAGCACTGGGGCTGAACCACGATTGCACATTCGTATATTCCTTTCATTGATGACAGGAGCGTTGTCATTTACATCCTCCAATTCAATAACCAGGGTTCCTGTGCCAGTTGCTGGAGCGTCACCTGCACACAAGCACAGACATCAGAAAAAGGCCAGCAAGAATTATCCTCTTAAAAAGAAACACAAATTACCATCATTATCCAACGCCAAAATGATAGCTCTGTATTTGCCATCTTTGACTAAGGGAGATTCTCTATCCATGAGGCTCTTGACTTTAATAACTCCAGTGTCTGGAGCAACACTCAGCCAGCCGGCAGGATCGCTGCCAATCTTATACCTGGAAGGAACCAAACAGGTTAAAACTAGAAATGTTCAGCAAGAACAACTTAAGTCTGGCCTGGAATTTTAAAAACATTTGAAGTTCGAAGGATATACAGGTATGCTATGCTTTGAATTCTGCGTATGAAGATTTGACTTTGGAAGGGATTTAGGCCTTAATAGGTAGACAGTTGCTAAGGTGGTTCTCAGTGGTTAATATTGCAAGTGAGGCTGTTTGACAAAAAAAAAAAAAAAAAAAAAGTCCATCATTGGAAGACTGTGTGATTTTTATTGTTCTACGAGATCTGAATCTCTAGAGAAATCAGTCAGAATTTTAAAATTGAATAAAACTTTAGTGGTTTGATTGTCTTTGAGGGGAAACAAAGATTTTCAACATTTCTTACGTGATCTTCTGTGCTTTTGCAGTGTCTGGATCAGTGGCTTTATAAGTAACCAAGTCACTATCAACTGGTGCATCTTCAGGTTTGGAGATAACCTTCTCCTTTGGATTAAACTCCGGAGGCTCATTCACATATTCTACATTCACCGTGACTGTGGCAGTGGAAGTGGCCAAAGAACCGACAAATGGATCATCGTTCTCAACAATCACAGACAGAATGAATTGCTTGTTCTTCTCAAAGTCCAGGGGCTGAATGGAAAAGAAAGTGTCTTTTACTAAAGGAACATGATCACAACCAATTGCCTGTGGAAACACATGAGCAACACACAGTACCTTTACAGTGGTGATGATGCCCTCTAGCTGGCTGGGTCCAGTACTCACATTGAAAAACCCACTCTTGTCACCATCAATAATCTTATATTTGGTTGACCAGGCAGGAGATCCCTCTTCATCTCCATCAGTGACTGTAAGTCTGGCCACTTCAGCCCCCACTTTATTCTCTGGGACAGATACAGTGACCTAAAACAAAGAGATGAATGGTGTAAGTAAGTATTAATAAAGTTGAAATGCTTATAACAGCCTGAATGTATTAATATACATTACCGTGGTTTGCACAAACTGAGGTGCGTTATCATTGCTGTCAGTCACAGTAATAACAGCTGTGCCGGTGGATCCATAACCTCTTCCATTCAGGTCAGTCGCCGTAATTAACACAGTATATCTGGACCATTTCTGAAAGAGAAGATGTTTTCAGGTGAGAGTTTGTTTACATGAAATATTCTTCGCCCTTGCGAGATCCATTCATCATTTCTCACCTCTCTGTCGAAGCCTAAAGCATTCACACGAATTCCTCCGGTAAAAGAGTTGATCATAAACAGGTCTGGTTTTGGCAATTCTGGATCTTGCTTGACGATTGCGTAACTGACTCTACCATTGTAAGTGTCTGGATCATCTGCATCAGTGGCTGTGACTGTCATAAACTCATGACCTTCAGTGAGAGAAGAATAAAGACTGATTCGGTGGTAAAACTGAAGAGGCATTTGAAAAATATAAAACTGCTAAAAACCATTTCATTGAGAAACTGCATCATACACCTACCTATAACAGAAGCTTCAGAAACATTTCCAATTAATGTATTTTGTGTAAAAACAGGCTTATTATCATTTTGGTCCAGCACATTTACAATAATTTCCATTGGCCATTCTGCTATATCCACATCAACTCCAGTCGCATGAGCAATAAGCTAAAGACAGGAGAAGAAATACAGGCATATTAAGAGACAATTAAGACAAAAGAGACAATGTTGTTTAAAAAAAACACAAATAAATTAGATTTGTATGTTTATTCCATGTCTGTTATCTTTGACACGTATATTTGCAAGTGTAGTTATGACTTAATTTTTAGTTAAAATACAAATTACAAGTATAAGTATGATAAGTAAATTGTGTGTCAAGCTATTACACAGGGCCTTTTATCGGATTCTTTATACTTTTATTTTAGATTTCAAAGTATTAAGTACGAGCAGACAATCCATTGCTGAAATGCACTAAAAATCATCTTACTCTGTATGAAGCTTTTCTTTCTCTGTCGAGTGGTCGAGTCACAAACAGATTCCCTGATAATCTGTCTATAGTGAAAGTCCCCTTAGGATCCAGATCCACTCCTTCACCTGTGATTCTGTATTGCATCGTAGCTTCCCTAGAATAGTCCGACTTTATCTAAATACAGAAAGAAATAATAGAACAAAGTCAATAACAGACAAACCTCTATCGATCATTTCATTTTGAACTTCCCCTTCATGACTTTCTCTCACCTGGACCAGTTTCTCTGGGAAAGGACCTCTGCTATCCTCAGGTACATTGAATGGAGGAATAACCCAACCTCTCTTTGCTCTCTTCAGACCCGTTGAAGGCTTTGGAAACATCAGAACCAGATCGTCAGAGGGAGAATCCATCTGAAAATGTCAGTAAAAAACAATGAGCACGAAATATTTTTGTTGACAATAAAATGTTTACTACAGCTATTGAGTTTTAAAATCTGTCTGGGGAAAAACAGCTAATATAACATTTTTGGGGTCACTATTCAATAAACCAGTTTAAGTCGATTCGAGACCTCTTCACTTCATCGCCGGCTGTACATTATTCCCTTTTATTAATAATAATAATAATAATAAGGAGGAGGAGCGACGCGACAGCGAAGGATGAGAGAGGACCAGGCCTGGACTATTTTACGTTATGTTTTATTTATGTGTGTAATATAAAACATTTTGCTAATCATAGGTTTTAGACTTTAGCATTGCATAAATGAAACAAATCGGAAGACTTATTGTATTTACGACTTATTGTGTGTTTACGACTTATTGTGTGTTTGAGACCAATGAGAGAGAGCTGTGACAAATTAGTTTCATCAGCAGGGCTTGGAAATGTCATGTGTTTAACACAGGCCTTCAATATTTAGTCCTAAACATGTACAGACATTGATCATTGAATATGTCAATTTAAAGTAGCACACATAAACACTGAAGTGTCCAATAGAGGTCAGGCTTGTACTGTACTCTTGTAGGAACATGTTTGTACCTGTGGAGAGGAGATGTTCATGGCCGTGTCCATGTGATGGTCCTCATGATGATGATGGACTCGCTCAACTCTGACAGAGACCGTGTGCTTCTTTCCACTGGAGTCCCAAGCGTCCACAGAAAACACCTTGTGGCCTTCATGAAGAGTCACTTGTCTCTTCAGTGTTACAGTCCCATCCGTGTCCACATCAAAACCCCTGTCAGCGGACTGGAAGAGCGTTCTTGTTCTTCCATCGCATGCATTAAAAATTACTGTCAGAAAAAGAGATTCACACAATAAAGCATCTTGTCACGTATGTAAACCTGGAGTGGGGAACAAGACGCTGCGTCAGTAGCAGATGCTATGGGAACATATCCAGGTGTGATGATGATTTGAAATAGTGTTGCCAAAAGTACCAGTACGTCAACTATATGATTAGTCAATGAATCAGAGTTACCAAGTTGATACTTAATCTAAAAAAAATTCCAATACCAGCCTCTCTGTAGTAGCGTATACCGGGTCAATCCAGTACCCACTGATAGAACGTGATATCAGCTACATTGTTTATATAGGGAGCGCTCTTTGCTCAGTTTCTGTGTATAACTTTTGCCCTACTACATCATGCCAGAGATGGTGATAAAGTCAGAGGTAGTGGAGTTAGCAGAGGTGGAAAGAGTAATAAAATATTCTACTCAAGTAAAAGTACTACTACTTCAATGAAATTTTACTTAAAGCTATGGTATACGATTTTGAAAATCGGTCGAGAAAGCCTGAATTTTTTAAAAAACTCATCCCGCCCCTCCACACACACACCCCTCCCCTCTGTGCTACCTGATCCCTCCCACCGGGAAACGAACTGAACTACGTCACTCAGTCAAGCTGTGATCACTGGTAGTAAACATCGGAACTGAGATGTAATGTCAGTTCATGTAATGTTCAATCTAATGACCTCGCTAATGACACATATGTAAAATTGTCTTTAGACACTTGAACTTAGTTGCTTCATCAACAATTCAATGTCACGTTTGAGTTCACGTCAACGCAAGATTAGCAACACATGAAATGTTCTAAACTCCCCACCACCATTAGTATAATACTACTAGTATTGCTAAGGTTTTCAGTAATTGTTATTGCAGCACACAGCGCATCTTGTTCAAATTTCGATCGGCTCGAACAGAAACCCGCTAACTTAAGCCAAATGAAATATATTCAAGGACTTCAAGAAATATAATTACTTTGACCCATGATAGGCGATGCTAAACGCCTAACATTCCAATGCCGACCGGCAGCATGAGCAAGTTGTCAAACTGATAAAAAGCTATTTTTGTAACACGTCCATAAAAGTATAAATAAATGTTTACCTGCTCAACAAAAAGTCAGCCGTGTCAGCGTCGGTCTTTAGTCCCAGATCTTCCTGAAGCTTCCTCCAACGGTCAATGGTGGACCCTATATTTATATCCTACTCAAAGTTCGGCGTTCTTCACATTTTTTTTTTATCTCTGCTCGTTCCTCTAATGACTTTCTCTTTCGTCCTTACTTTACTGTAGGGGCAAGCAGGGGACACATGCTGCTGTCTTTTTTTTTTATCCATTGCTGATATGCTACTTAACTAGCTATCATTGACTGTCAGCTGCTTGCTCGCGCAATTTCATGACGCAGGAGGGGTGCGGGTGGGTGGAGACGCGAGCGCCAGGCGGAGTTTCAGTGGAGCTGGTGATTGGATGAGAGCAGTTGACCAATGTAAGCTGTCCGGCCGGACAGCTTACATTGGTCAACTTCTCTGCGGCTGTACAGCCAATAGAGTGAATGGATTTTTTTCATTCTTTTTTCTATTCATATTGTTAGGATTGTACTATATAACCATAACCAGCATCTAAACAAGGATATTAATAATGAAAAATCTTTGAAATCGTATACCCTAGCTTTAAGTACAAGTAAAAGTACCGTTCTAAAAATCTACTCAAGTAAAAGTAAAAAGTAGCTCATTTAAAATGTACTCAGAGTAAAAGTTACTGAGTTACTTTTTTAACAGCGGGTGGGGGAATCCCCCGTGTAGGGTTGTATTAATGGTATGAGATTTTCACAGTAGAAAATATCACGGTTTACAGTATTAATCAATTATTAAAGGTGCCATATGTATTTTTTAGCGGCCTCTATCTGTGATGTTTCAGATTGCAACCAATTTTTACAAGAGCGCTCATGCTCGTGCTCGAACACAAGAGCGAGCACTCATGGTACCGGCCACACTGAGACTTTCAACACACCGGAGAAAGCATCACACAACATGCTGGAAACTCATGTAAACTCCCACTGCAATGTTACAATAATAGGCTACTTTTATCAGCTTGAGGTTGAACTAATGCTCCATGCTCGTACCATGATAACGTTACATTTGTGGTGTTATCTAGCATAAGGCATTTCACTAACCATTCGTGTATCTTTCACAATCAGCAATGTCAACATAGGTGAATGCATAATATGATAACGAAAACGGTTAGTGAACTAGACTGAACAATGTCAGTGTAACAGTAAGATCGTAGGAAGTAAAATTACTGTACTGAACGTGTCGGAAATGTGTATTATAAACAATATGATAGTGGGATGAGTGACGTTAGACAGTAGATCTAGTACATAAAATAAAAGTTACATCCTAAAGCACTTGCTATCCTGGAACAGTCTTTTGTATTCATTTCATGTCTCATGTATGTTGTAGTTTACATTGCTATTTCATTATAGTTTAACATTATTTCAGCATATCTGAAAACTTGTAATTTATCACAATAAAAATAGCGGAGGTCTCTCCATAATTCAAACGCTCTGCCGATGTTGATCCGTGTTTTCGTCCTAAGTCGATTCGATTCACGTTTGGCCTGACGAGCTTCAGCAGATACATTTTTGTTTTGTTTTGTTTTTATATTTATGTGGAGTTTGTGTTGGAGTGTGTGTTGTGCTGGAGGCAGGTCGTGTTTAGTGTTATCAGACTCCATGTCGTTAGCTGCAGTGCCGTCGCATAGACTGTATATAAAAAGGAGAGAGGCTCGGGAGCGCGCATGCACGTCAAATCCGATGGCTTTCGCAGAAAATCCGACCCGGAGACTTCACATAGAAATAGGAATACTGGCCTTCAGAGGTAATAGCAAAACCCGACAGGTGGATCATTGTAATGTGTGATTACAACCCCTTCACACACAGGCAATAAAAAAAGGATTCATTTTAGAAGAAAAGTTACATATAGTACCTTTAAATAAATAAACAGTATTATTAAATTATGGTTATTATTATTATTATCATTAGTTAAAATGACAGTTAAATTAATGAAAACAGAGGTTTTTTGGTTGAACAAATGCTTTTACTATAACAAACTTGAAACCATTTGTTTGTTTTGTTTATTAAAATTTCAATAAAACATGTCTAATCAATTAAATTCAATAATTGATAATGAATTAGATTAACAACTTATTTTTAACATTAATAATTTATTCAAATGTTTAAGAATAATATAGTCCTATGAAATGTATTTTATTCAGAAAATGAATGTTTCTTTTTATGATTTGATCCAAATATATTATCAAAAACGGTGGTAATCAAATGTAAATTTAAACTTTGTGTCTTTTTATTTTTTTGGGGAAGCGCTGCAAAAACAGATTTACTAAATTAAACCATGGACAAAAAATATATATATATTCCTTTAAATAATGTTTAAATAAAATGTATTATTGTTGTTATTATTATTTTGAGAAGTTCGTTCTATTGTATGCCCAGAATTTTTCCTTATTAGTAAAATCGAACAAAACACAGGCGGATAATTCACTTCCTGAATTAGAAAAAGTTGTAGAGCGATAGCGTGTCCTTTTGAGGCATGACTCAGCTGGAGGGTGTCCTTTATAGCATCAGCTACTGAAGTGCGTTTATTTATGGCATACATCACTTATTAATGATACACAACACTTAAACTTAACTTGAGTGAGTCCCTTAATTTTGACTCTGATGAAAGCAAATTTAGTGGATGCAGAGCATGTATAAAATTTGAAGTTAAAGAAATATTTAGTCAAATACTAAAAATATTTAAACTCCAAACATTCAGTCGCTTCAAGGTTTTATTTAAAGAGAACACAGCTTACCTCTTCCTAGTCTTTTTCCTTGGTGAAGGTCATCTCTGTGCACTTTAAAAACCTGCAACTCCGACTCAAAGCCTGGTGTACATGAAGACTCCTCCGCAAATCCACATACAAACACCTAATTTGAAACATATTAAATCCCTTTATGTAATATATACACTTGATATTTCCCATTTTCCAATTGCTTGTAAGCATCAGTCAATACTGACACCACTTTTTAAAAGTAAATAATTTATTTTCCTTTTTAAAGCCACAGTCTGCTTAACCGACCAGTTTATCTCAAGTCTCCAAATTTTCTGAAACCACAAAAATACTTCACAGACGTCTTAAAAATATGAATAACACCTTTTCACTTTATTGACCTTAGTTATTACCTTTGCTAGTGTTTTGAAAGAATGAGTTGATTTGAGACATTTATGACGTATTTTGGTAGTTCCCATGAAGACTCCTCCGCAAATCCACATAAAAATACCTTATTTGAAACATTTTAAATCCCTTTATGTAATATATACACTTGATATTTCCAGGCTTAGGCCCAGAGAATGTGTAGTTGGCATATTCTAGTTATGGAGACGATTCTTCCATCATTAGCATCCCTGTGGAATTAGCTGTTGTGCCAACTAGTTAGGTGTTGGAAAAAGTGAACTAACTATTGAGAAATGTGTCCTAGCAACTGTTAAAAATAAAAAATAAAAATGTTAAAAGCTGGTCCACAAATACTTCGGTTTCGCTGACTATGTGAAAAGTTTTGACAGGGTCAGTTCACTTTTTACCAATACATTATTAGCAATCTAAAACAACTATTACATGCTGGAGATAAATTCAAATAAGAAACCTAAAATAAATCAATAACATTAGATTAAAAATGGTGTTTATTTTCACATACGAGTATACTCTTGTCCCAGTGGAACCTAATTTACAGACCAAGTGTGAATAACTACAAGCATATTACCCTGTTTGCACTCAGTTTGCAATTGTAAAGCAAACCTTTTTACAAAACACTAAATAAACACACTTAGACATATAGCGTTAGACAGATATAGCATTCAAAACTAACAGGTCTTGTGTTTTATTTGGAAAACACTGCCATTCAAAATACCAAACTCTATAATACATATTTTCAATTAGATTTTCATGTTTTTAGATTGAAAGAACAAGGGGGAATATGGCGTTATAAGGCAAAATGTTCAGTTTAAATATTACCTTTTTTTAACGACTTCTATATAACAAAAGGAAAAAGAGGTAACAAACAGAAGTATGTTAGTTTTTTTATGGCTGGGGGGGGGGGGGGGGGGGGGTTGATCAACCCCTGCAACATACAAGTGACTGAAATTTCTCATTTCAAAAACTATGTCTAATCACTGATAATATAAAAACTACACAGCGGCAACAGCAACAGTTTAGCGTTTTATTTCTCCTGATTACCTCCTGATTTGAAGTATATAAAATCCTACCTTGCAAAGGAAAATAACAACTGCCAATCGCACAGTTTTCATTGTCTCTCAGAAGTCCTTCAGGGATTCCTTTCTTGTTGGTTTTTCAGATTGTGCAGCTATTTCATAGCTTGAGTTCCCCAAAATGCATGCAGATGGGGAGTTTGTTACCTTTATAGGGGAGTTTTCCTAAGGGTGTGGCATATGGAGTGATGCAATGTGGCAGGAAAAAAAATATATAACTTGACTGGAACCAATGAGGTGTACGACTTGATTTTAAGACAAAAGCTGAGATAAAACGCACCAATAAAGCAATAAAAGGCACCATGGAGAGAATATCAAACTCCCCATCTGCATGCATTTTGGGGAACTCAAGCAATGAAATAGCTGCACAATCTGAAAGAAAGAGTACATGACATTGTCTTTTCTCCTTCCTTATCTCTGAATCCCCCTTTCCCCGATTCAAGCCACTAAAAGTTCACTAAGAAGGGCTACATACCACATATTATGTATCTTTTAAATCTATTGTTTTTTTTTTCTTTTTATGTTTGGTATCATTTTAGATGTCTCAGTGCAATTGGTAAAATGGTCTTAAAGCTCCAGTCGGCAAGTCTGGCAGATTGAGTGGATTTAGGAAAATTTTGAATGTTTACAACTCTCATGCCCCTCCCCCACTATCAACGGATACCCTCCCACCGTGACCGAGTTCATGCTCGTCAGTGCATGTGCACCAGATTTTCAGTGAACGCGCCCGTCTCATCAGCATCCATCAACGCCATGGAGTATTTGGAGGTATGCTGTCCTGGCTAATCTACCGATAGATTGCAATTGCTAACGTCATTTATTCTCTAAATGAGCTTGATTTATACTTGATTTTCCGCCATCACTCTTCGTTACTGCGCGAACTTCCGCGAACTTCAGGCGTGTGCATGTGATTGTAGCGTGCGCGAGGGGCACGGCCGCATTAACAATAGGCCTAGGCGGGGCTAAAGCCCCGGGGCCCGAACAAGGAGGGGGCCCTTGATTGGCTGTGGAGCAGATACTACTAGCCATCTGATTGCCAAAGCCTTACCACGCAACGCCCCCCACAAATTAGCCCTGTTATTTAGTAGCGCTTTGCCGAATATTCCATGCATTATCATGGAATCATTATCATTAATATTATAGTGACCGCTCGCAAAGACCCGCCATTTTTAGTTACTGTGTGACAAGCCAGGCGGCTCTCACGAGTCACGCATCATGTTCTCACTCACGCACTGAAAAATACATCGCGGGGCAAAGACTAACATTACACCGAGTGACTATGAGAGAGAGTTCAGAGCAGCTTACTGTTGATATGAAACAAAGTCTCAACTTTCAAATATTGTAATTTAAATAATTTAAACAATACCGTTTTCAAGTTCAAGTCCACCGACGTTAATCTACTGACAGCTTTGTTGTCGGACAAAATTGCGTATTCGGCGTTATGATTGGCCAGGTCGCCTGTCAATCAAACCCCAGTGGGCAGCAGGACAGGGCATGGTGAAATGAAACGTCACGTTTTAATTTAACATAATACATTTATTCTATATTTAACTTGTGAACGATCGACCTTCTGCTGCACATAGGCCTATAGATGGCTGCCTGGAGTGCCTGCGCCTTATTAGAATATAGCTACGCATCAACCAATAAATCGCCTCCACCCTTCACTTCATTCTAGAGTCTAGACTATTTTTTAAAACACAGCGTCATCGTCGACCCCACAAATTTTCGGTAAGTTTGATTATTAACTTGATGGATGTTTGATATTGCTTTTTGTGTTCGATCAAACTCTATATTCGCCTAAAGGGCTGGCGATAATATATCCGGTAGAAAATGTAAATTTTGCTGAGACATCATGATGTAAGTTTATAAATTAAACGCGTTTTTAATCATTGTGGTTTGGAAACAAATTATTTTAAATGATGGTGAACTTGAGACGGTTTTGCACAGCGCACTTGAGTTCCGACCCTTAGGTCTTAAAGTGACAGTAGCTGCTAATAAAGCTGCTGTCGCCATTTGTGTCCATAATGTTAATCAAACATCAGAAAGAAAGTAATTTACTGCCCTTGAATGAATCACTTTTGTAAAATTAATAAGAATGAATGTTAAATTTATAGTGAAAATTATGTATTGTATATTTGATTAGGCTACTTTATACAATATAATATTATTCAGTGCTTTAAGTTCTTCAAGGTCGATTTCTTATGTGCCTTTGTTCTATTGTTATTTGTGACTCTTGTCATCGGTAAGCTTGAGATTCTTTTCTTAAGTTACTATTATTTTTTGTGATATTGAAATTGGTCACAAGAATTATGAAATGTTAGTGCCATTAAATTTTGATATGAGAAAAAATAGTTTTAAAAGTAATATAACTTAACTGTGTGAAGTATATCATAGATGGATAAAATGACTCGTATAATGATAGAACATTTAGCTCATGTAGTTGGTGACCTGTAGTGGTTGGGGCCCTGCAGTAACTCATAGCCCCGGGCCCAGTGAGCTCTTAATGCGGCCCTGGCGAGGGGTGGCGTGTGCCCGATCTGTGATTGACAGTCAGATCTCACACCCCCCTGCGCTGATTGGACATGATGAACCGGGAGCTGTGGATTTTTGCAAAACAAATAACACGCTCCAGGTGGAGTTAGAAGCTCGGGTTTTTTTCTAAAACCACTTTATTTATGTTGTTCTGTCAGATTATAGTGTCGATTTCACTGAATATGATCAAAAAAATTTTGCCGACGGCAGCTTTAATGTCATTGCAGTCATTGGTATTATGGGAAAGATTGAAAACTTAGGAGAATCCTCTTCTCCTCTTTGGTTGTGTCTCTTCAAGATATCCGATAATCCTCTCCTCTCCCCCGAAACCAAGTGTTACCCCCTGGGGAACATGAGTAGTTTGTACAAACCTTTTGTTCTGGTCTGTGTATATAAGGGTGATTGGCAGAGCAATCTTGGGAACCTGTAAGCAGAAAACCCCCATGCAGTGCTGAGTCAGTGTCTTACACTCGAAACACACTCACACACCACTGTGTGTCTCTGTCAGGTACACTTCTTATACTCTTTGAGTCATCTTTGAGCAATTTATGTTATGTAGCCTATTTTTTATTTCTGAATTGGCTTTTAATTGTGTAACTGGCATGATATGTTTTTACCAGACCATTAAAATGTTATATTTGATTTATTCTGTATGATTCTGAAATTATTTTTTTTCTAGTATAGATTAATTTGGAGTCTGGTGTCACCTCAAATCTCTGTCGAGTATAGATCAAACAGAAGGCACTAATGAACGGAGCATGAAGCATTAAGGAGAGCTTCTGATTTCTGACTTTTACAAGTGAAGCTTTCGCACCACCTCCTTCACACCACCAGAGGGAGATATCACCCGAATACTGACCGCTTCTCATTTGGACTTCATCTCCCATTGGCCCTCATTCCTGGGACTGTTTACACACACACACCTGCAGTTCATTATACACACACCATTTAAGCACGCTTCTTACAGAGTGTCAGTGCGAAGTCTTTTTTGCCCCGGTGAACATTTCTAAGCGTTGATTCCTGTTTAAAGTATTTTTCCTGTATTTGACTTGGACTGTTTTTTGTACTCTGTTTGTTTGCTGCCTGCCCTGAACTCTGCCTGTCTTCTGGACTCTGCTTTGTTTGCTGTGTGCTAGTGATGGCAAAATGAGGCTTCCTGAACCACTGAGACCTCGCAGCCCATTGCTTCACCCAAAGGTTCATTACTCAAAGCTTCATTCAGCATTGCTCACTAGTGACACCTAGCTACTGTGCAAAGAAGTAACAGACAAATTAGTTCATTCTTAACCAATGACCTGAGGAGACTTATGACATCCGTCTGTCAGAATTTCCTTGTGCAGAGACAACTGTCACACACACAGTTAATTAATTATTCATAAATTGTTTGGATAGTGACAGTATGCCACTATGTTGAGTGCAGTGCTTATGGTGGAGGGAGTGTAATAAAGTAAACTGCACAGAATAGTCTGGGGTGGGAAAAGTTAAGAATAGTTTCTGGTGTGTTTTGTGCAGTGAACTGTTACTGAATTTAGTGCAATGTTGTGCTTATGGGACTGGGGATATAGAGGAGCAAACTGCAACACTGCAGTTTGGGGTGGGTGAAGGAAGGATTACAATAGATTTTTATTGAGAAACAAAAAATGTTTCAAGTGTGTTGGGGTTTAGATGATTCCTCTTTTTGGACAAAACCTCTCCAGCCTTGGAAAAGATCATTTCACAAGGAACAGAGGATGCAGGGGAACATACAAATGTCAGTGCCAGTTGGTATAAATGAGGATACTGATGCTTCTGTTGAGCCCAGACAGGGGAGGAACTCATCTTTACCAGGAAAAGGGAAAAAAGGAGTCGCAAAAAGCAAACAAATCCAAAAGGGCAATCCAAAACACAAAGGCAGTCCAGTCCAGATCCAAAAATCCAAAGCAATCCAAATAATGTTTTCTAATTAATATAACAAGATTATAATTTAGCTACTATAATTATTAATAACAATATACTATACGTATTCTAACCTGATATAATGTAATAATATACAGCCCGAACACATATATGACACAATAACGACAATGCCAATGAGAGTTCTCTAACTCTCTGACTCTACTACAACTGCTTCTACTACTCCTGCAACACCCAGAAGGTGGCGCGAGTTTCGAACCCCCTTTATCCGGAAGCGACACTCAGACCGAACCGATGTTTTCACACAAACCGAGGCCTCGTTTGCATTAGTCACGTGATTTTCACGTTAACACAAGCCTCGGCACACAGATTTTTTCTCGACACAAGCTCCGATGCCTCGGTTCAAATGTCACATAACTGCTGCCTGCCCTGAACTCTGCCTGTCTTTTGGACTCTGTTTGTTTGCTACCTGGCCTGAACTCAGCCTATTCCTGTTAATAGTGTTGCAACTGTATATTTTACTGCTTGCAAATTTGACTATCAATAAACTGTAGATGGATCCTCACTCCGCTGAGGCCTCATTACTGAAGACTTCGCCACACAGTGATCCAGCAGCCATTATGCAACTGTCATCAGAATTATCCGCACAAGCCAACCAGTTTGCCATACACCAACATCCATCACCTGACGTCACTAACAGAGGGGCTCATCAGGACACAACAGGGCCTTCGGTTAGCCCCAACCGAGACAGCATCAGCTCCGATTGCCGCCCCAGTGGACTCCATAACCACTCCTACCTCATCTGTAAACCCACGATTAGCCTTTCCCGAGAAATGTAATGGAAATCCAGCAAAGTCTAAGGGATTTCTATTGCAGTGCTCTCTCTTTGTTAATCAACAGCCTACTTTGTATCCCACAGACTCAAGCAGAATCGTATTCGTGTGTTTGCTGTTGAGTGGAAAGGCTCTAGACTGGGCCACCACTGTGTGGAGAGAGGATGGTTCAATCTTACCCTCCTTCACTATCTTTCTGCAATGCTTCAGAGAGGTCTTCGAACATCCTGCTGGAGGGTCTGAGTGTGGGGGATCAGCTACTCGCTATGTCGAGAAACACAGGAGCAGAATATCTATTGACTTTTCGCACACTCACACACCCAAACTGAGTGGATAGAGGACACATTAAAAGTACTGTTCAGAAAAGGCCTGTGTCACAAGCTTCAAGCTGAATTAGCCTGTCGTGACGAGGGAAGAACGCTGAACAAATTCATTGAACTGACAATTCAGATCGATAATCTGATCCGATCGCGACGTCCTACTCGTCCACACTTCTCCAATGCACAAGCCGCTGTATCTTATCCAGAACCTATGCAACTCGGTTACACTCATCTAACCCCCGAAGAATGAGAATGACGAATGCAGCAGCACTTATCCATGTACTGTGGTAAAGCCGGTCACCACAAGTCAGCATGTCCAATCCGACCAGCTCTGTATACCTCCAAATCAGTTAGTCCACAAACTGAAATGATTCAATCCCTCGTCCTTTATTAAAATACCTGTGGACCTCTCTTTCAAGGGCAAGACAATATCTACTTCTGCTCCGTTAGACTCTGGGGCAGCCAGTCATTTCATATCTATTGCATTTGCACAACAACATAAACTCTGTGCAATTTTTATTTGGCAGTGAAGGCGCAAGATGGTCGCCCCATAGAAGGAAGTGTCGAACACATCACGGAGGAGGTCTACATGCAAGTAGGAATCCTCCACAAAGAAATCATGAGATTCTATGTCATTCACTCACCTAACAATCGGTCATTCTCAGGTTACCGTGGTTACGCAGACTCAACCCGCACATCTCCTGGAAAAGAAGGACAAATTGTTCAATGGGACCCAAATTGTCATGACCAATGTTTGAGTCAAGTCTCCCCAATACCAGTACACTCCATTAATGTCACAGAATTGAACACCGACATCCCGATCTACCAGTAGAATATTCAGATCTGACCATTGCTTTCAGCCGAACCAAAGCATCTAACCTACCTCCTCACAGGTCCAGTGACTGCTCAATTGATTTATTACCTGGGGCAACTCCTCCCAAATGCAGTATTTTCCCTCCGTCTCAACCCGAATCCAATGCCATGAAGACCTATATAGAGGAGAAACTAGCTAAAGGTTTCATCAGACCCTCAACATCACCCGCTACCTCCGGATTTTTCTTCGTAAAGAAAAAAGATGGTAGTCTCCGACCCTGCATTGACTATCGTGGTCTCAACGACCTTACCGTCAAATTCCGATACCCCATTACCCTTGGTACTCACGGCCCTCGAACAACTCAAACAGGCTAAATACTTCACCAAATTAGATCTACGCAACACATACAATCTCATCCACATAAAGGATGGTGATGAATAGAAAACTGACTTCTCTACCTCTACAGGCCACTATGAGTACTTGGTCATGCCGTTCAAATTGGCTAACAGTCCTTTCGTGTTCCAATCATTCATTAATGACGTTTTCCGAGACATGCTCAATCGCTGGGTCGTGGTATACATTGATGACATCTTGATTTACTCCAATTCTCTCAATGAACACATCGAGCATGTAAGATCCGTTCTCCAACGTCTGATTCAGTGCCAACTCTATGCCACAGCTGAGAAATGTGAGTTTCATCAGACCTCTACATAATTTCTGGGATACATCATCAGAATCGTTTCTGGTGGTCCACGATGTCTGCTGACACCATCCAATTTGTCAATAATTGTAATGTATGTAAAACCTCCAAAACTCCATGTTAGCAATTACCTGCTGGTCTTCTTCAACCCCTACCCATCCCTCAACGTCCCTGGTCACATACCGCAATTGACTTTGTTACCGATCTTTCCAAGTCTCAAGGCAACACCACCATCCTCACTGTCATAGATCGCTTTTCCAAATCATGTCGACTCATTCCCCTGCCCAAACTTCCTACCGCTTTTGAGACAGCCGAGACACTCTGTAATTATGTCTTCCGCTTCTATGGTCTGCCTGAAGACACCGTATCGGAACGGGGTCCACAGTTCACTTCAAGAGTATGGAGCGCTTTCTTCAAACATCTCAACATAAATGTCAGTCTCCTTTCCGGGTACCATCCACAATCTAACGGCCAGACTGAACGCATGAATCAAGAACTTACACACGCTTCCTATGAGCTTACTGTCAACAGAACCAGACCGACTGGAGTAAATATCTAATGTGGGCCGAGTATGCACAGAATTCACTTCAGAAGCCTGCTACAGGTTTGACCCCTTCCAAGTGCGTCCTGGGCTATCAACTTCCCTTATTTTCCTGGTCTGGCGAACCTTCCAACCTTCCCTCTGTTACTCTGAGTGGCTACAGCACTGGGAAGAAACTTGGAACCATGCGCACCCATTTACAACATGCCGTGAGGAGACAGGAACAACAAGCTAATCGTCATCGCCGTCCCAGTCATGAATATGCCCCGGGTCAATCGGTTTGGTTTTCCACAAGAGATCTTTGTCTCAAACTTCCATGCTGAAAACCCAATCCCAGGTTTGTTGATGTAAAAACATAAAAAAATTGCCCCAGTTTAATTTCATTTAGACCTAATAATTATCGTATTTCTCCCACTTTCCATGTTTCGCTTCTGAAACCCGCTGATAGTCCGAGAGGAAAGTTGGAGGAGTAAGCGGAGACCCACAACCCCCAAACCATTCAGGTTGACGGCGAGGAGGCGTACCAGGTTCAAGAACTACTCGATTCCATGCGCCGGGGCAGTAAACTACAGTACCTGGTGGACTGAGAGGGGTGCGATCCTGGGTCAATGCGGAGGACATCCTCGACCCCATCGAGGATGTGGATGCGGGGGGCTCTGTTACAAGTGATGCTTCTCATTTGGACTTCATCTCCCATAGGCCCTCATTCCTGGGACTGATTACACACACACCTGCAGTTCATTACACACACACACTACTTAAGCTACTTACACAGTGTCAGTGCGAAGTCTTGTGAACATTTCTGAGCGTTGATTCCTGTTTACAGTATTTTTCCCGTATTTGACTTGGACTGTTTTTCATACTGTTTGTTTGCTGCCTGCCCTGACCTTTGCCTGCCTTCTGGACTCTGCTTTGTTTGCTGCCTCCCCTCATCTTTGCTTGCCTTCTGGACTCTGTTTGTTTGCTGCCTACCCTGATCTCTGCCTATTCCTGTTAATGCGGTTGCAACTTTATCTTTTACCGCTTGTGAATTTGACTATCAATAAACTGCAGATGAATCCTCACTCTGCTGACGCCTCATTACAATCACTGACTTAGCAAGTTGCAGCTTGCGACTTTTTTTTAAAAAGTACACCTTTTTTTACGAGTAAGAATAGAGCGGACACTTAAGGGTAAAATAGTTCAACCCGGTCACACTAAATGAGTCTCTTAAGCACACATTGTGTTTATCGTGCAATTTATACGCGAGAATGAGTTTTTACGTGCATATGATACGCATGGGTAGGTTTAGTAGTGGTGTGGCCTACGTATACGTTTGGGTAGGATTGGTGGTGTGGGGTGCGTGTGCATTACATGCAATAAAGTGCACATAACATATGCACGCGAAAACTGCGTATCATATGCATGTAAAAACGAATTTTCGCGTATAAATTGCACTATAAATATGCTATAGACACACATTTCCCTTTCAAGGGAACTTCGAGCTGCGTCAAACGCTGCGGGAACGCCGCTGCGTTGTGCGTCATGAAGCACGTATGGAATCAGCCCAATGGAGAGATGAAACGTCATAGGCGGGTGACGTCATCGACCAGGAAACTATAAAGCACCCGAAAAACACAAGCGCATTAGCTTCTGTGCTTTCAGTCGCGCTACATGTGAATCTGTCCCTGTGTGATATTGTCTGTCTTTACATACCCTGCACCACACAAACAATTTATCTATATATTGAGAGATATGGCGGACGAACAACAGTTTAAGAAGTGTTTTCCTCCCTGCTCGCGTTATCTAACGGGCGGGGATACACATGATCTTTGCATTGTTTGTTTGGGAGTGCAGCATGCCCAGTCAGCTCTCGAGGGGGCTGACTGTGAGCATTGCGAGCGTCTGCCATTAAGGACGCTTCGCTCCCGCCGGGCGCTCTTTGAGGAGAGCGGTTCGGTGCGCGCTCCCCGCGGTTCGGGTCCCGCTTCTGCCGAGGCAGAGCGGCGGCGCTTATCGTGGGGATCGCAGATGGATCTCTCAGCGGGGGTTGAGACGGGCTCTGCCTTATCTCTCCCTTCACCTGTGAGATCCAGTGCCTCAGTCCCGGGTTCGGAAGCACGCGCTGCGGTTTCTTCCGCTCGGGCTGAGGCACCAATACTGCAGCTATCCAGTTCTGAGGAGCTGGATGTTGTTAGTGTTGAGGGAGATGTGGAGGATTCGCCACCCCACACTCCCGAGAGTGATGAGCTTATGGAGGTTTTAACAAGAGCTGTTGAAAAACTCAATATTGAATGGCCAGTGACTAGACAGGAGTCTGTTTCTAAATCAAAGTTGGATGAGAGATTTTTGCCGTCACGTTTGCAGCCTCCACGCCGGTGCCTGCCGTTTTTCCACGATCTCCACACCGAGGTGTCGAAATCGTGGAGAAAACCGGTGTCATATAGAGTGTTTAGTCCCCAGACTTCGACATATGCAAATATTATGGGAGCTAAGGCTCATGGTTATGGTGCTTTGCCTCGTGTGGAAGAGACGCTTGCGAGCCATCTCTCCCCCGATGCAGCATCATCTTTTAAGGCACCGGCATTACCCACCAAGCCTTTAAGAAACACCTCGGCTTTGGTGGGTAAAGCGTATTCGGCAGCAGGTCAGGCTGCGTCATGCCTGCATACTATGTCAATCTTGCAGGCATACCAGGCTGATCTGCTAAGGGACGTGGGTGAGAGTGAGGAGGTCAGTACTGACGTAGTTCGCGAACTGCGTCAGGCTGCTGATTTATCCCTGCGTGCCACCAGAGAATCGGCCAAGCTAGTGGGTCATTCTATGGCAGCTCTGGTGGCCGCAAAAAGACATTTATGGTTAAATCAAACCAATATTAAAGAGAAAGAAAAGGCTTTTCTTTTAGATGCTCCTCTCTCTCCCCTGGGTTTGTTTGGTGATGCTGTAAACTCAGTTATCGACAAATTCCAGGAAGAGAAGAAACAAACTGCAGCTTTTAAAAAGTTTCTTCCCCTGAAAGTTCATGTCCCTGGGGCTGCTGGGCGGGAGCAGCCCCGGCCGTCTACGAGCTCATCACATAGAGCGCAGCAGAGGCAGAGTGTCGCGTCTCGTGCTCCCCCTGCTGGACAGTGGGCTCAGCCGCGACACTCTCAGCCGAAGCCTTCTAGCAATAGAACTGATCTGAGGACAGTTATATTGGCTTAGAAGGCTTCGGCTAAGAAGAAGTCCTGACGCCAAGGCGTTCAGGATACTGAGGGTGGTCCCCACCCAGGGCGGAAAGGTGTTCACCTCTTTTTACGGTGCCCATTCCTCCTCGGTGCCCTCAGGGGCTCGTTCTGCCAACCCCGCCTTCATGCCGGGGCACAGACGGTCCCAGTGAGCGCTTTCCCGAGGGACGCTCGCTCCCTCTGAGGAGGGTCTCAGAGCGGTCAAACCAGTTGTTCCCTGCCGGTGCGCCGTTACAGGGCGCTGCGTTTGCTGCTCAAGTTACACCAGAGGCCAGTCTCGAGAGACTGGTACCCTTAGTAGAATTTCTGGCAGAGTGGAAAAGCCTTCCAAAAATATCTCATTGGGTCCTGCAGACAGTAGAAAAGGGTTATGCTATCCAGTTCAGGTGTCGTCCACCAAAATTCAGAGGGGTTCTGCACACAGTGGTGGGCCCCGAGCAGGCTCTGGTATTGGAACAAGAGGTGAAAACGCTCCTTCAAAAGGAGGCTATAGAACGGGTTCCTCCTCCCAGTTTGGAGTCAGGTTATTACAGACGGTATTTCATCGTTCCAAAGAAGGATGGGGGGGTGCGTCCAATTTTAGACCTGCGCCTATTGAATCGCTCGGTAGGGAAGCTAAAATTCAAGATGCTCACTATCAAGCAGATCGTGTCTCAAATCAGATCCGAGGACTGGTTTGTCACGATAGATCTGAAGGACGCGTACTTCCACATTTCCATCCTTCCACAACACAGGAAGTTCCTGAGGTTCACCTTCGGGGGCGAGGCCTACCAGTACAGGGTTCTTCCGTTTGGCCTAGCTTTATCTCCCCGCACTTTCACGAAATGCATGGATGCAGCACTAGTGCCTCTGAGGCTTCAGGGCATTCGTATTCTCAATTACATCGACGATTGGTTGATTTTAGCTCAGACGGAGCAGATGGCGATTCGGCATCGAGATGTTGAGGCTGAACGCAAAGAAAAGTGTATTATCTCCTTCCCAGAAGACCACTTTTCTGGGTGTCGTTTGGGATTCGGTCTCGATGCGGGCGCGACTCTCTCCGACCCGCATCGCTTCGATTCTCTCAGCTGTGAAACAAGTAAAGCTAGGCCAGCTACTCACTGTGAAGCAGTTTCAGAGACTGTTGGGTCTGATGGCAGCAGCGTCCAACGTTATACCTTGCGGTCTGTTGTACATGAGACCGCTACAGTGGTGGCTCAGGACCAAGGGATTCTCCCCGAGGGGAAATCCGCTCCGCACGTCAAAGTCACGCGGCGCTGCCTTCGTGCTCTGGTCATGTGGAGAGAAACTTGGTTCCTATCCAAAGGTCCTGTGCTGGGGGTTCTTTGTCGTCGCATAACGCTAACGACGGATGCTTCCCTCACAGGGTGGGGGGCGGTCATGAGTGGTCGCCCAGCCCAAGGTCTGTGGCAGGATCATCATCCATCGTGGCATATAAATTGTCTAGAGATGTTGGCTGTGTTTCAGGCTCTGAAATACTTTCTAACAGACCTGAGAGGCCATCATGTGTTAGTTCAATCAGACAACACGTCGGTGGTCTCTTATATAAATCATCAGGGGGGCCTGCGGTCTCGCCGGCTTTACAAGTTGGCCCGTCAGATCCTCCTGTGGTCCCAAGGGAAGCTACTATCTCTGAGAGCAATGTATCTTCCTGGGTATTTGAATGTGGTAGCAGACTCCCTGTCGAGGCAGGGGCCGAGGCCAGGGGAATGGAGACTCCACCCCGAGGTGGTGGAGCTCCTTTGGTTGAGTTTCGGTCGCGCCGAGGTGGACCTATTCGCTTCCAAGGAGACCACGCATTGTCATCGGTGGTTCTCCATCAGTCATCCAGCCCCCCTGGAGTTGGATGCTATGGTGCAGCCGTGGCCGAGGTCACGTCTGTACGCCTTTCCCCCGATTGCTCTGTTACCAGAAGTTCTGGAGAAGGTCCGCCGGGACGGGGTCAGCCTACTACTAGTAGCCCCGTTCTGGCCGGCCCGAGTATGGTTTGCGGACCTGATTTCTCTCCTGGACGGTTCTCCTCTGGAGCTCCCGGTCAGGAGGGATCTACTCTCCCAGGCGGGCGGCACGATACTGGATTTGTGGAAACTGTGGGCTTGGCCTCTGAGGGGGCCCAGCTCATAGACTCCGGTCTCTCAACCGAGGTTGTTGAGACCATTCTTAACTCCAGAGCTCCATCCACGAGGAAGCTTTATGCCTTGAAGTGGAAACTTTTCACTTCTTGGTGTGGAGAACACCTGCAGGACCCAGTTAACTGCCCAGTGGGTGCAGTGCTGGAATTCCTGCAGGAGCGCTTCTCCACAGGGTTATCCCCCTCCACACTAAAGGTGTATGTGGCGGCACTAGCTGCTTACCACGTCCCTTTCAGTGGAGTTTCTCTTGGGAGACACCCGCTTATAACCCGTTTCCTCCGTGGCACTTTGAGGCTGAGGCCAGCAGTTCGTACGAGGGTGCCGACTTGGGATCTGGCCATTGTATTAGAAGGTCTTTCCCTAGCTCCTTTTGAACCTATCGAAAAAGTTCCCGAGAAGTTTCTCACTTTTAAGACTATCTTTTTACTTGCTATCTCTTCACTAAAAAGAATCGGAGATTTGCAGGCTCTGTCGGTTTCACCCTCATGCCTGGAATTCTCGCCTGGCATGGTTAAAGCTTTTCTGCATCCTAGACCAGGGTACGTTCCTAAGGTCCCTACTAATGTCGTTAGACCTACGGTTCTGCAGGCTTTCTGTCCTCCTCCATTTATGTCATCGGACCAGGAGAAACTTAATTTACTCTGCCCTGTTAGGGCATTAGACGCTTATGTCCACAGAGCTGCCCTGTGGAGGAAATCAGAACAACTTTTTGTATGTTTCGGGCCACCCAGGAAAGGGTGTCTGGCGTCCAAACAGAGAATGAGCAAGTGGGTGGTCGAGGCTATCTCACTTGCTTATGAGTCGGCTGGCCAGCCTTCACCTTTGGCTGTTCGAGCTCACTCTACCAGGAGTATGGCTGCTTCAAAAGCTCTATTGGCGGGGGTTTCCCTGAGTGATGTTTGTGATGCGGCTGGATGGTCTTCACCGCATACTTTTATTAAGTTCTATGACCTAGACTTAAGCTCTACCCCTGGGGCACAGGTGCTCTCGTCCTCTGTGCGCTAGTTCTCACATGGCGGTCATTTGGTCCTATGGCGACGTGGGTATTCGCGTTCCCGCAGCGTTTGACGCAGCTCGAAGTTCCCTTGAAAGGGAACGTCTCGGTTACGTATGTAACCCTAGTTCCCTGATAGGGAACGAGACGCTGCGTCGCTCCGCCATACTCCCGGCACTCCCGTTAGCGCTTCCTTCAAGCCTATCAGAAGCTAATGCGCTTGTGTTTTTGGGGTGCTTTATAGTTTCCTGGTCGATGACGTCACATCTCTCCATTGGGCTGATTCCATACGTGCTTCATGACGCACAACGCAGGGGCGTTCCCGCAGCGTTTGACGCAGCGTCTCGTTCCCTATCAGGGAACTAGGGTTACATACGTAACCGAGAAATCATAATACGTAACCGTTTTATGAACGCTGCATCCTCTGACTATTTTAGACCTGGCTAGTTTTTGTCCGTGAGCGCACATTCGTGACGTGCAGTCTCAAAGATACCGGGTCCCTTAATGAAAGAAAAATAGAAACGATGGGATACCCAAAATGTACAAACATCTAAATTAAATCGTAATCAATATTTATGATTATAATCATTTGAAATTGGAGTCAGATTAAGCATAGAGCTAAAGTAATATTGAAAATAAATTTAAATACATTAAGTGAACTTCACTGAAGCGCTGAAAAGACATAGGCTACCAACCCGAACTCACGGCAATTCGTACAAATTTTACAAGTTGCCAAATTCGTAGGAATTCGTACGAATGACCCACCCCTGACCCTAAACGTACACAACATGTGGGTTTAGACAAATCATATGAATTCGTACAAACTAGCCACCTTTTAATCACTCGTACGACTTGTTCGTGAGATAGTGTTGGACATGCACACATTATACCTTCGCCCACACCGTTGGATTCTGGGCCTTTACAGAGGTCTATGGTTTATCTTAAGAAAGCTGCATCTGTTAGCATTTTCAATAACCTCAAGGGCAGTTTCTGGGCTCACATATTAGTCATCCAGAAACCTGGTGAAAAAAGTGATAGGAAACACACACACAGTGTTTTTAAAAGTTTTCTTTTTACAGTATTTTAGTAATGGGACAAATAAAGAATTAAGTAAAACTGTAAAATGTTAAAATAGGCTACACAATATACTGTTATGTGGCTACACAAAAATACTGGTCAAAACCACCATTACGTTTTTTATTATTGCTAACAAGCATTATTCAACACTAAAGTACTTTTTCATATATTTATTCTCAACTTTTTTTGGATTGCTAACATGCATTGGTCTTAAAAAAAAAAAAAAAAAATTCATTGCTTTCACACAAAATGCATTCAATGACCACTTCCATAAACTCTTTTGTCATTCATTCTCATCTCCACCCGTATTTATTTCATATGGAATTTTGACTCAACACAGTATTTTTGTAAATATTAATATTGGCAACAGAGAACGTGCTATAGTACTTAAGAACGACCTTATGATTGAATCCTGAAATAAAGCAAAATAACAGAAAAAAAGTCCTCAGATGCCATGTCTGTAATTTATAGCAAAGCATCTAGCATTAAAGGTGTAGTCTGTAAGAATGACAGCTAGTGGTCGAAATAGGTACTGCAGTTCAAATTCAAAACATCGGAGATCATTGTTCCTCCTCCTCAGACTCAGGCCAGATTGAGGACACGCAACAAGAACGAGCGCAATTGACAACGAAAGCCGAGGAGACTTAACCGCAAATTAATGAGTTGATTTATCCGAGTTTTAATATGCTCTCGTTCATAGAGATTCTTAGATGATAGCAAGGCTTTTTATGTTGGGTAGAATCTGCAATCTCTGACCCAATCTGTTTGCTGTGTTTCCTGCTAACTGGCGTCCCGGGATGTCGAAACAAGGTAACAACTGCTTTTAAAATAACGCTTTTGGTGCTACATAAAGAATTAAGGTACCAGAGACTCTCCTTTCAATGAGCCATGTGTATTACACCACAAATAACCATACAGTCAGTAAACATACAACATACATAGTCATTCAGTTGCAAGGGAAACATCAAAATAGTTCAGGCTTTTATAGTAGCATCTTTGGCTACCAAGAGCTCAGTCCTAAGAGTTATAGGAGCAAGATGAAACAGTACTTAAGTGCAATGTTGATGAGGCCGAGTTTCCAAGTGGCTGTCGGTAATGAGAACGAACTGTAGCTTGTGAAATGAACAATAGATGACAGAGGTGTTGTTGGCAAAACAAAGACAATTAATCCCCTTTTTGGGCAAGGTCCTAGCTGTAGTTGAGCTGCCTCCTCATGCCTGCACGTTGAACCCTCTGCATCAAACAAAAAAATAAACTTAGTGCCACCATTAACACATCTACCCATCTCATTTACATAAACATTACCTAACATCACATATAGAAACAAAGTACTAACTAGAGTACTTACATTTGAGATTAGGAACCTCAGGTTCCTCAAATCAGGGCAAAAACACAAGACAGCATTGGTGAGAAAGCTTCTCCATGTGGTTAACACATCCTTCCTCTCTCATGCTACTTCTCTTATCCTTTTTATGCAACCAGGCATCTCACTGGCTAGAGTGCCCCTAGTGACAGGATTAAATATTGCACGTACAGAAAGCTAATGGGACAAATGTAACTGTAAAACTGTTACAACACTATTGGGTGAACAGGAAGTGGGCGGAGTCACACACCAAAACAAAAACACACATTCAAATTCAAAGTAAAATAAATGGCTGTCTAAGTGTTTTTCAGAGAAATTAGTATGTGAACTCAGCATGTTTTTCAGGTCAGCATAAATTTATGCAAACATATTATGGTATTTATATGCTTTAGTAGAGTGAAAAAGTTACATACAGCAACTTTAATTCGATCTCAAACAGATTCATTAAAAGAAGTTATTACTCCTCCACATGCGTGACATCATTACTGTACGTTCACACCGCCGCCGACTTGAGCGGCAAAGAAGCTCTGGCCGCCCTGTCAAGGACGCTTGTCAAGAAGTACGGGGAAGCTTGTTGACGCTTTGAACGCTGTGACGTTGCAGGGAGAAGAGAAGTGTCACAACAGGAAATGTAATAAACAGAAAAACCAAGCAATACATTGAAGAAACCTTTTACAATGAATGACAGCATTTTTATAACCGATTTGGTCGGGGAAAGAATAATTAGCTATTATTATTATTTGCATCAGTGCAATCGGTGTTACCGTGAGCAAATGAATTGCATTCCCGCTTAAAACGAGCGTTCGTAAATATTTCAAATAAAAGTTGCGCTCATTCTCAAATGTGTATCACTGGATCATTATACTCGTGAAGTTGTTGTGTTTGGTGCTGCTTTATTGTATTTGCGGAGAAGATGTCGGACTCAGAGATTTTGGGTTCATGACACCCTCCAGGACCGTTATCTATATGCAAACAACATCATTATAAATGATAGGAAACCCAGCAACGGTGATGATTAGCTTCTCCTCCGTTTTCTCGGAACTAATGTTTTGGTAGGAACGAACGTTTACATCGTATGTTTCTCCGGAATCAGCCAGAGCGAAGCACGTCTATATTCTGATTGGTTGCTGGCGTTTTGCCGCTGCTTGCCGCTGAACCGCGTCACACCTCATTACCATAAAGTTGAGCTTCTTTCAACTTTCTGATTGACGCTCAAAACGCCCAAAACGCGACGCCGATGGATTTGACGCTCCTTGCAGCGGAGAGAAGCCAGCTTCCATTGAAAATGAATGACTTCCGGCCGCTTTGGAAGCTCAAGTCGGCGGCGGTGTGAACGTACAGTTAACCAACGTGGTTGAACGACCAATTTGCGACAATACGGTTTCGGGAAACAGTCATGACTAGCTATAGTTGATTTCTCCAACGATGCATCGTACTGAAACACACCCCTGATCGTGACTATACAAAATAGGCCGATATATTAAAGACGATAAATAATGTATTATTTCCTTTAGCTGAGACACTTCAGATGCGCACTGTTCAACATGATGGGTTTGAATTTGAAATATGATTGGAATCACTTCAAAAAAGGAAAATACAGTTCAACGTCTGCAAGTCTGTCATATAGGCTACAACAAATTATAATGAGAACATGTGTACTTGAGACAGGGCTTTTAAAGGCGAGTCTTTTTTTTTTTGTAATCAGGCTCTCAAAAAATGATATAACTAAAGTACTTTATGCACCGACTGCTTTCCATTTACTTCCAGTCTGCATTTGGGTCTGGGTGTTTTGCACTGCTGGAGACAATGAGTGAATAAAGTAGATGAATTAGAATTGAATTCTGATTCTGTATAATCTCCATATTCAACCTATTACAGTTATATTACAACTGCGTGGTTTATTTAACTATACCAAGCAATTTAATTACAGCATTAGTTTTGTTATGTTTGTTTTTTTGCAGGACTTAAAATAGATTGAGGAACTGCTGATGAAACCAGATGGCTGAAAAGAGGAATTTAAACACATAAACACATTGTTCAGATGCAATGGAGGTCAGAATTTGTAAACATTTGATTTATGTGGTTTTCTCCAATTCAAGATAAGACCATTTCTGAGGAAGTCAACACTTCTTCAGTGACAGCATGGAGAAACAGGGGAACAAACTGTAAGACTTCAAAAAAGGGTTACTCACAATGGGAATTTCTTAAACTAGATTTTGAAATTAAATTTGGACGAGATTAGCCAGCTTCAATTTGACTTGCTCTGTAATGTTGCCAAACCATCATAATCACTCATCAGTGTGACTCGGCTCATAATCAGTTCTGTTGTTTATGATGTTTCGCCGCTGAGTTCCTGCGTCCTCTGGTGGTAGGAATAAAAATTACACACAGCAATAAGATTTTTAGGTAGCACTTCACAATAAGTTCTCATTCGTTAACATTAATGTATTAACTAACATTAACTACCACTGAGCAATACATTTTTACAGTATTTATCAATCTGTGTTAATTTTGGCATGTGTCATTCGTTGTTTGTTCATGTTAGTTCCCATATTTTAACAAATACAACTTTTGATTTTAATGATGTATTAGTACATTTTGAAATTACCATGAAGTAAGATTAATGAATGCTGTAGAAGTGCAGTTCATTGTTAGTTCATGTTAACTAAAGTAGGTAACTTATAAAACCTTATTGTAAAGTGTTACTGGATTTTATTCTTTAGAGATTATGGAATGTCATCAGGATCAAATGTAAACTATGTTCAAATATACAGTAAAACTCTAATATTGTGAAATATTATTGCAATTTAACATAACTGTTAAATTATATTTAATTCCATTTAAAAATTTAATTTATAAAATGTATCACGGTTTACATAAAACTAGGCAGCACAGCTGTTTTTTTAAATTTATAATAATCAAATGTTTCTTGAGCATCAAATTAGAGTGATTTAAACAGGAATAAATTACAATTACATATATATATATATATATATATATATATATATATATATATATAGAGAGAGAGAGAGAGAGAGAGAGAGAGAGAGAGAGAGAGAGAAAGTTATTTTACATTGTAATAATATTTCACAATATTACATTTTTTTTACTGTATTTTTGATCCAATTAATTCAGCCGTGGTGAGCAGAAGAGACTTCTTTCAAAACATTAAAAAAAGAAGAGATGGAGAACAAGAGTAATATTGTGAGTTCAATGCTCTCCTGAACAAGAAGAAAGTCTGTTAAGCTGTTAAATATCCCACAACTGTTGACATAAGTCATTTGATCCTCTTGATTTGCAAACCTCTCATATTGGATATCGAAGGTTAGATTATGATGGAAATGCTAATACCAAATTAAATAATCAATGTACAATTATTTTAAATCAAATACACATATTTATACTCATATTTACATTGACATTCTAGCATACTGTAAGTCTGTGAACTTCCTGAATCTGAAGGCATAAACGGCTAAATCTGCCACAACAACAATCACTGCTTTTTAATGCACCTGAAATGTATGTAATTTGGACACAGATGGAGTTTTGGTTCCTTGCCACTGTCGCCTTGTTTTTGGCTTGCTTAGTTGGGGATATTTAATATTCAACAATATTATTGAACTGTGTTGTACTACTTTCATGTTATCACTGTGAAGCTGCTTTGATGCAATCTGTATTGTGAAAAGCGCTATATAAATAAATGTGACTTGACTTGACTTGACACTAGATGTCAGTATGACTCCTGCTCTCTCAGTGAGTCTGGTCAAGTCTTATATTCTTTCTTTTACTCAATTCTAACAATTTCCTTTAATATTTACTCAAAAATACTGATGCATCAAAGTCAATTTGGTATATGGTTGGTGGTTGAGGAGATTCCCCCTTCTATGTAAAGTGCTTTGAGTGCCGAGAAAAGCGCTATATAAATGTAAATGTAATGAATTATATTGAATCGACTTCAGACTTTGGAGTTGATTCTCGAAATGCCTTTGAATTGAATAATTTATTCTTTTTGGAATGTAAGTCGTCATTGATCAGACAAGATTTTTTTTTAAATCTTAGATCTTATCTCATCGCCTACTGTACATTTCAGTACTAAAGTTCATGGAAGATATGAGGTGATTCATTTGTGTTGTCTCAGTCTGGATTTGATTATCAAGACAAACATCACATTAGGCCTATAACCCCATTGCCATATAACCGTAATGAGGGTGATGTTACAAAATGTAACAGTAAAAAAACTCATCCTCATATTATGAAGCACATGCAAGCAAGTTGATTTTTAAATGCTTGTTTTTACTGAATCGGCCTTAAAGAACACAAAACATGCAATTTTTTAAGTTTAGACTAATTTTTCCTCATATTCTTTAGAGTTTAGAATCATCAAGGATTCGGTGCCTCTGTCATGACACAGGATTCACAGGTGAAGTAATAAACAGGTTTATTTGCAGAAGTGTGTAATCATAACTGATGAATATAGTGTTCAGGATGGATATCTGGATGAGTAATGGTCTTATCTGATGCAGGTTCTGAGCGACTGAAGACGGATCATTAGGTTTTGTGCAAGTAAGGAGTCAGGTCAGTGGGAACAATGGGACCAGACGATGGTGAACTGCAGAGGGAAGAGTGATATAGTGCTGGATGATGATCCGTGAAGACTGGTGACATGTGACGTGATCTCTGTGTTTGGGAAGTGCATGCAGGGGCGGGCCAGAGAGGATGATGGGAAATGTAGTGAGGAGGTGGTGGCTAGCTGGTGACCGTGACAACCTCTACATTCTTCTAATAAAGAAAATTTATTTTTAAATCAATGTGTTTTAATAAAAAATAAAAAACCTGTTTTCTAGGGATACGCCGATATGAAATGTTTCGCCGATGCCGATAACCGATAATACTTTATATTCGAAAGCCGATAAATGATATATTGGCCGATAAATCTAAATGCTAATTTTTATATAATTTTTGAGAGCCTGATTAAAAAAACAAAAGTCTCACCATTATAAGCACTGTCCCAAGCATGTTCTCATTATAATTGTATGTAGCCGATATGACAGACTTGCACATGTTGCACTTTACTGTATTTTCCTTTTTT
This sequence comes from Rhinichthys osculus, assembly GCA_029959095.1. Lineage (NCBI taxonomy): Eukaryota > Metazoa > Chordata > Actinopteri > Cypriniformes > Leuciscidae > Rhinichthys > Rhinichthys osculus. The sequence continues at coordinate 1,780,180 of JARWKJ010000003.1, forward strand.
GAAGTGATTCCAATCATATTTAAAGCAACTCAAAACCCTCATGTTGAACAGTGCGCATCTGAAGCGTCTCAGCTGAAGGAAATAATACATTATTTATCGGCTTTAATATATCAGCCAAATTTTCTGATCAGGCCGATAACGATAAGATTAAAAATGAACATATATCAGCCGATACCGATATACTGGCCGATATATCGTGCATCTCTAATGCTTTCTATTATTTATAGTACCTTTCAGTCTCTATATTTTGTCATATATAGCAAACAAACTGCTTTACATGATTTTCCAGCTGACTGGCACTTTCCCATTGAGGTGTAAACGCATTAATGAGTCCCTGAATCACCTTTTCAACAGGTTTCCAGCCTCTTGCCTCTCACAATGAGCCTCCATTGTCTCCGTCAACCCGCCTGAGCTTGAAAAACCTGTTTATAGATGAAGAGTGAGTGCACTTCCCACATGCCACATGTTTCTGCAAAGATACCTCATGCATGCAGTCTCTCCCGTCAGCAACAAAAGCAGACTTGTTTTAACAAGCTGTTCTGTACAAACAGTCCTCCTATTCATAATACAGGTCAGCTACACCATTACATTCCTTCTATGCAGCATCCTCACAATTTACATGTCTTAATAGTAAATACAATATTAATATATGAAATTATATCAGTTTACTAAAACTAAAACATAGTTTCTTGGGAATATTGTTTTAATTGTTAATCATCCTGTGTCTCAAATATCACTTTCCACCCTGATAGCAACCTTTTGAAATATATTCTTAGTAATAAAAGCCAGTTTTGCAATGATGATCTCAGGAAGTGACATCATTTTTCCTGGGAAAACAACGGCACAAACATCACTCAGTGTATGACACGAAATCCTTTCCTACGTTTCAACACAAACATGTTAATGTTTTAAAGCAGAGATGTTTTTAGTTATATATCGGCAACCATATCGGTATCGGCCGATATATGTTCATTTTTAATATAATCGTTAACGGCCCGATAAGAAAATTGGGCCGATATATTAAAGCTGATAAATATTGTATTATTTCCTTAAGCTGAGGCACTTTAGTATGGAAGGCATTTTCTGCCAAAATTAAATAAAGGGATGACGCACTGTCACCGTGAAAATGAAAATGAAAATGAAATCATTTAATTTCATTATCAATTTTGTCACATATTTTGCGTATACAGTTTTCTGTAATGACATGGTTAAACTTGTTTTAGTTTTCATTTTCATAATTTATTTATTTATTTAATTTTGGCAGAAAATGCCTTCCATACTTCAGATGCGCACTGTTCAACATGAGGGTTTTAAATCGCTCGAAATATGATTGGAATCACTTCAAAATACAGTAAATAATAAACAAAATAAATATGAGAACATTATAATTGTGTACTTGTGATTAAATGAGACTTTTGTTTTTGTAATCGGGCTCTCAAAAACATATACAAATTTGGATTTAGATTTATCGGCCGATATATCGGTTATCGGCTTGCAAATATAAAGAATTATCGGTATCGGCCAACATTTTCATATCGGTGCGTCCCTACTAAAAATCATTCATTTGCATTGTACGTGTTGATCAGGCAATTGACTGAGCAAAACCCACTGTGCGTGAACAATAAAAACTGAAGTAGGGGGTTAAATGCAGAGATTTGGGGTGTGGTGGGATTCCTCAGATCTCAGATCAAACTCCGGCTCTTCCTCCCACTATAATCCCTGCCGTCTGCCTGAGAGAGTAATGTGTCACCTATTTAAAAGCCCGGGGGACAAAGAGATTGTCAAGAGAGGCTATTTAGTATCAACAAACGCTCCGGAGAAATGCGCTGGAGTGATTCTATATACAGTGCTCAGCATAAGTGAACACACCCATGCTGAAGCTGACTAAAAAGAGGAAGAAAAAATCATCCTTTGGAAATTGATCTTAATGCCTTAATTGAAAAAATCCAATCTTTAAGGACACCAATTTTCTTTGTGAACGAATAATGTATCGTAAATAAATAAATGTTCTTCATTAAAATACAGGGGTCATAAGTCAGGTTGTTAAATCCCCATAGAGGGGCAGATTTATATTTTTAAAGGCCAGTTATTTCATGGATCCAGGACTAATCCCAAAGGCCGAGGGAACTTTATCAGGATCACAGTGTCCTGATCCATGAAATAACTGGCCTTTACAAATAAAAATCTGCCCCTCTATGGGACTTTAACACGGGGTGTCCTGACTGATGACCCCTGTATTATTTATTTATGATACATTATTCATTCACAAAGAAAATTGGTGTCCTTAAAGGTTGGAGTTTCCCTCTTTTTTTAATTAAGGCATTAAGATCAATTTCCAAAAGATGATTTTTTTATTCCTCTTTTTAGTCAACTTTAGCATGCGTATTCACTGTTCAGTCAAACCAAAAATTAATCAGACACCAGATATAATTTTTTATATATTTTTTTTTACTAGTGTGTGCAGGACACTATAATTAATTTATTTAATTAGAGGAGAGCAAAACTAAGTAAACTGTGACATATTATACCCAAATATTCTTCTGACAGTGACTACCAGTAACATTAATAACAATCTGGGACTAAAAGTTATTCCTCCACTTTGAGCTGATGATGTTTTGCTGAAGTGTGTTTTCTGTAATCGCTAATGCTCTTTTTACACACACACTGAACAACATGAAGCATTGCTTGGTCACTGGTTGAGCTAAACTGGTATTATCTAATTGTGTAGTTAAATTTAACAGCTGATTCAACATAATTCATGTGTGAGAGTCTAACAAAAGTGAAATATCCACTGATTTGATAACTCTTGGCATATTTTATTACCATTTTCTGAATAAACAGTGATAATGTGAGAAGGTGTCTGAATAAATTTAGGTTTGACTATATATTATTGTGCAGTTTGGGTCTGAGAAATCACATTTCACTACCAGATAGATACACTTGAAGCTTATACCTCAAGGATATATTATTAACACATATAAGAGAGCAATTTCGAAACAGAAAGGAGTGACTTGACGTCATAAATCCCCTCCCTGAGAACCGATAATCATCCTCATATCTCCAGTATCTGGCTTATGACATCACACAGTTTCCAGTATTCGGCTGAACTGAACTAAAGTCTCAGCTCTACTTCCGTGTTTGTTAAAAGCCCTGTCAGACGGTCTATGTTTGGCAGACTAGTATTGACTCAGGGGGAGGGTGTTTAATCTACATTAGGACAACTACATGCCTCCAGCTGTAAGGCTCAGTAGGAGATGGGAGGTCCTCTAATGCATTTCTAAGTAACAAAAGACCAGTCGCACTCGCAACACAAGACCAGTCTTGTCCTATGGCTGTGAAACCGAGGTGTTATCAGCAGCTTTCTCTTCCAGATCTGGGAAGACGACGAGTCACGGTGCGCTATATATACGAACACGACACCGCAAGCAAAATATGATACCGATACAAGCATAAACATTTCATGGAGCCTAAAAGCCCTTCTTGGATAATGATGGGCTTTTAAGGCTGATGGACGCGAGAGGTCAATCGTTGTGGGCAGCACTGGAAGACACTCGAGCTGGAGTCCATGTTGACAAAGTTTAATAGAGTTCATATAGCCATTAACAAACAAGCAACATGCTGTACATTGCGCTGGGTAAAAGCTCTCATAATAGCATAGTTGCATTCGTAATTATAAGCACAGGAAATATTGATTTGACTGGTCATAGTATCGAAGAAGAGCACTTTGAAGTGGATGAGTGTCTTTGATAGTGTAATGTGGAACTGGTTTGGCATGGCGAGATAAGACACCATCCCCCATATGCTTTTAACTGAGCCTCGCCCAGCTTTAAACACTCGCCAAACACACACAAACTTGTTTGTTACCGCATAACACAGCTCAGAGTGCATCCAAAGGTTCATCCTCACTCAAATCCTATAGGTACGGTTATATTCAAAACTGTTAAAGTGATTAAACTTGCTGTTACGGGAAAGGAAGCAACATGTAGGAAATTTGAACAATGAAACATTTATTGACTTAATTTGAGACCTTTGATTCAGGAGCTGACTGGGCCAAAATAACAAATTCCACTTTGAAGTGTTAAACAATATGAATTCTTGAATATTTGGCATTGATTTTTGATTCAGCTTAACATAAACAGCATTTCATTTGGCGGCTGGGAGACTATCTTTTCAAACAAAAACAGTCCAGCGTAATCATTAACTCAGACCTCCACGGCTGGCCTTGTAATGCATTAACCCGTGTAAATGATTTCACACTGAATGCTGTTTACTGTACATAAAACTACTGCCACAGTCGCTCAGCAAAAACTCCTCCTCACTTGCAATGAATCAGCTCAAAATATGTGTGAAAATGCTTCTATTTTGCATTTTAATTTCATGAGAAAATTGTATATGTGTTCAGATCAGGTTATGATAAACCTTTTTAGAGCATACTGTACTTCTTTTAATACTGCTTAAAAACGTGAGCATGTAAGGTTGCACAATGGTTATTTGAGGATTATATATAAAATACCGAGTTGGAGCAGTGCAAGTTATCTATTTTGTATGTTAAAACCTTTATGGATTTAATGAGAAATTTGATGTATAAATGTATTTGTTGTAAAATGCTATTATTATGCTGTTGTCAAACCCTAGGCAAAGAGTGGTGCGATACCAGTCATCTATGAGAAGGTGTTGGCATGATTGTCTATTTTAAATGTTTTGTGTTGTATTTTGTGTAGGTTGTTGTATGTTTTCTTTAATGGACCTTGTCTGGAAATAAAGTTGAACTGAATTGAATTAATATGCACCTTTTATTAAAGGAGTGACATGCAAGATTTTGTATGTATGAATTGCTTTTTTATTGCCAATGTGTGAAAAGCTTGTAAAGAAAATTAACAAAGCAGACCTTCCCCGACTTCCTTGTCTATGAAAGCCTAGGCAGATTTTTATGTGAAGGAATCAGGGCGTTTTTGCCGGGAAAATTAAAAAGATGTGACGTTAGCGCGCGCGAACTTCTCTTCCTTTAAATGGGAGATGAAACAGATGTGTTCAGGATGATAGAGCCATTCTGTACCGTAATGCCAATGTGTCATGCAAAGAAAAGGGATTCATTCAAACTATAGTCTCATATAGCCAGATCTATGGAAGCTTGTTTCCGCCACAGGATAAAACATTTTAAATGATAATTACGACTTTTTTTATCTCACAAATGCGAACATCGCACGTCTGACTTTATTTCTCAGAATTGCGAGATATAAACTCACAATTGCGTGTTATAGTCAGAATTGCGAGATTTAAACTCACAACTGCATGTTATAGTCAGAATTGCGAGATTTAAACTCACAATTGCGTGTTATAGTCAGAATTGTAAGATATAAACTCACAATTGCTTGTTATAGTTAGAATTGCGAGATATAAACTCAAAATTGCGTGTTATAGTTAGAATTGCGAGATATAAACTCACAATTGCGTGTTATAGTCAGAATGCGAGATATAAACTCACAATTGCGTGTTATAGTCAGAATTGCGAGATATAAACTCACAATTGCGTGTTATAGTCAGAATTGCGAGATTTAAACTCACAATTGCGTGTTATAGTCAGAATTGTAAGATATAAACTCACAATTGCGTGTTATAGTTAGAATTGCGAGATATAAACTCACAATTGCGTGTTATAGTTAGAATTGCGAGATATAAACTCACAATTGCGTGTTATAGTCAGAATGCGAGATATAAACTCACAATTGCGTGTTATAGTCAGAATTGCGAGATATAAACTCACAATTGCGTGTTATAGTCAGAATTGCAAGATTTAAACTCACAATTGCGTGTTATAGTCAGAATTGTAAGATATAAACTCACAATTGCGTGTTATAGTTAGAATTGCGAGATATAAACTCACAATTGCGTGTTATAGTTAGAATTGCGAGATATAAACTCACAATTGCGTGTTATAGTCAGAATGCGAGATATAAACTCACAATTGCGTGTTATAGTCAGAATTGCGAGATTTAAACGCACAATTGCGTGTTATAGTCAGAATTGCAAGATATAAACTCACAATTGCGTGTTATAGTCAGAATTGCAAGATATAAACTCACAATTGCGTTATAGTCAGAATTGCGAGATATAAACTCACAATTGCGTGTTATAGTTGGAATTGCGAGATATAAACTCACAATTGCGTGTTATAGTTGGAATTGCGAGATATAAACTCACAATTGCGTGTTATAGTCAGAATTGCAAGATATAAACTCACAATTGCGTGTTATAGTTAGAATTGCGAGATATAAACTCACAATTGCGTGTTATAGTCAGAATTACGAGATTTAAACGAACAATTGCGTGTTATAGTCAGAATTGCGAGATTTAAACTCACAATTGCATGTTATAGTCAGAATTGCGAGATTTAAACGCAAAATTGCGTGTTATAGTCAGAATTGCGAGATATAAACTCACAATTGCGTGTTATAGTCAGAATTGCAAGATATAAACTCACAATTGCGTTATAGTCAGAATTGCGAGATTTAAACGCAAAATTGCGTGTTGTAGTCAGAATTGCGAGATATAAACTCACAATTGCGTGTTATAGTCAGAATTACGAGATTTAAACGAACAATTGCGTGTTATAGTCAGAATTGCGAGATTTAAACTCACAATTGCATGTTATAGTCAGAATTGCGAGATTTAAACGCAAAATTGCGTGTTGTAGTCAGAATTGCGAGATATAAACTCACAATTGCGTGTTATAGTCAGAATTGCAAGATATAAACTCACAATTGCGTTATAGTCAGAATTGCGAGATATAAACTCACAATTGCGTGTTATAGTTGGAATTGCGAGATATAAACTCACAATTGCGTGTTATAGTTGGAATTGCGAGATATAAACTCACAATTGCGTGTTATAGTTAGAATTGTGAGATATAAACGCACAATTGGTGTGTTATAGTCAGAATTGTAAGATATAAACTCACAATTGGTGTGTTATAGTCAGAATTGAGAGATATAAACTCACAATGGGTGTGTTATAGTCAGAATTGCAAGATATAAACTCACAATTGCGTGTTATAGTTAGAATTGAGAGATATAAACTCACAATGGGTGTGTTATAGTCAGAATTGCAAGATATAAAACTCACAATTGCGTGTTATAGTCAGAATTGCAAGATATAAACTCACAATTGCGTGTTATAGTTAGAATTGTGAGATATAAACTCACAATTGCGTGTTATAGTCAGAATTGTGAGATATAAACTCACAATTGCGTGTTATATTTAGAATTGAGAGATATAAACTCACAATTGGTGTGTTATAGTTAGAATTGCAAGATATAAACTCACAATTGCGTGTTATAGTCAGAATTGTGAGATATAAACTCACAATTGCGTGTTATAGTTAGAATTGTGAGATATAAACTCACAGCCGATGATACTCAGCTGTATATTTCTTCAAAACCCAACGAAACTTACCAATTCACAAAATTAACGGAATGCATAGCTGATATAAAAAATTGGATGACTAGTAATTTCCTACTACTAAATTCTGAAAAGACAGAGATTCTAATTATTGGACAAAAAACTTCCACACGTAATAACCCAGAATACTGTCTAACACTTGATGGCTGCTCTGTCAAGTCTTCGTCGTCGGTTAGGAACCTGGGTGTGCTATTTGATACCAACCTTTCTTTTGAAAGCCACGTGTCTAGTATCTGTAAAACTGCATTTTTCCATCTTAAAAATATATCTAAAATACGCCATATGCTCTCATTGGGAAAATCCGGAACAATTAGTCCATGCGTTCATGACCTCAAGGCTAGATTATTGTAATGCTCTACTGGGTGGTTCCCCTGCACGCTTAATAAACAAACTACAGCTAGTTCAAAACGCCGCAGCTCGAGTTCTTACCAGAACCAGGAAATATGACCATATTAGCCCGGTTCTGTCAACACTGCATTGGCTCCCTATTAAACATCGTATAAATTTTAAAATATTGTTGATTACCTACAAAGCACTAAATGGTTTAGCTCCGCAGTACTTGAGTGAGCTTTTAAAGCATTATAGTCCTTCACGTCTATTGCGATCTCAAAATTCCGGCCAGTTGATAATACCTAGAATATCTAAATCGACTGCTGGCGGTAGATCCTTTTCCTATTTAGCACCAAAACTTTGGAACAGTCTTCCTACCATTGTCCGGGAAGCAGACACACTCTGTCAGTTCAAAGCTAGACTAAAAACACATCTCTTTGACCTAGCATACACATAATACATTATAGACTTCTATAATTCAATGTTAGGCTGCATAGATTAGGTCAGCCGGAACTGGGAACACTTCCCTTAAATCTTGATGTACTCGCTACATCATAAGAAGAATGGCATCTACGCTAATATTAGTGTCTTTGTTTATCCCGAGGTTTTCCCGCAGCCTGCCGGATCCAGGCCGTGTCCAGATCTGACGAAGGAGATTCGCCTGGACCCGATGACAATGCAGTGCTGAAGTATCCACTATCCTCTCCCTATGGAGGATCCCTTTCCCACTCTACAGATAAAGCGTTGTGAATTCCGGCTCGCGTACCCCGAAGTGATAAAATAAAACAAAATTCTGTATCAAAATTTATAGGCAAGAAAAGTAATTTGTTTAGGCTGGGTTGTATGAATTACAAACCTGCGCACATATTTTAAAAAGCGCATAACTATAGAATTCTGAATGAGCATGTGAACGCCGTCAGCGTTAATCACAGGTTCGCGTTTAAAGTCTGATCATTTCGACGGAGGTGAATCAATCAAAATTAACTTTGGCTGGAAATAACATTATTCAAGAACCGCTATAACGCCAAAACAATCTCTGTTACCTTAAATTATATGTTTATCTCTGTAAAGCTGCTTTGAAACAATCCATTGTTAAAAGCGCTATATAAATGAAGATGACTTGACTTGACTTGACAATTGCGTGTTATAGTTAGAATTGCAAGATATAAACTCACAATTGCGTGTTATAGTCAGAAGTGTGAGATATAAACTCACAATTGCGTGTTATAGTCAGAATTGCGAAATATAAACTCAATTGCGTGTTATAGTCAGAATTGCGAGATAAACGCACAATTGCGTGTTATAGTTAGAATTGCGAGATATAAACTCACAATTGCGTGTTATAGTCAGAATTGCGAGATATAAAGGCACAATTGCGTGTTATAGTCAGAATTGTGAAATATAAACTCACAATTGCGTGTTATAGTCAGAATTGCGAGATAAACGCACAATTGCGTGTTATAGTCAGAATTGCGAGATGTAAACTCACAATTGCGTGTTATAGTTGGAATTGCGAGATATAAACTCACAATTGCGTGTTATAGCTAGAATTGCGAGCCATAAACTAGCAATAATGACTTTTTTCTCCAGTTTGCGAGTTTATATCTCACAATTCTGACTTTATAACACGCAACTGCATCTTTATTTCACGAAATTCTGAGATTTAAAAAAAGTCTGAATTTTGAGATAAAAAAGTCACAATTACCTTTTTTATTTTTTATTCTGTGGCGGAAACAAGCTTCCATAAAGATCTATACTATAGCTAGTCTCAAATGTACAATCAATCTATCATAACAGTGTAATTTTAAATTGACCTCATCTGTCGACATGATGAATCGCAGAGCTGGTTCAAAAATATCCACATCTCTATGATCAGATGCTTTCTGAACTGATGATTTCTCACCGCTGGCATTTTTGTTGTGTTTATGTTGTTTTTGAAGCTGGCACATATTTACATATTCATCTAGACGTTGCTCTCAGCAACATGGACACCGTTGGGATGTTTGTAAAAAGTTTCGCTGCATGCATGGGCATTTCCATCTTATTTTTACTTCTACGCAAAGAAGAAAAATAACTTCGCTATGAGTAAATAAATACTGGTCTTGAAATACGTTCAGTCTCTTGTACATCACGTGTTCATGAGCAAAAAGCTGCAGTTCACTTTACGGCCAGCGGTGTCACTAATAGCAAGAGTTTCTGAATTCTGTATATCTTTGAATAATATTATCTTTTTGAGAAAAGTTTAACATTGCAGCCAATTCTTTATTATAAGACATTTAGGAATTTCTCATTTTTCCAAAATCCAGACACAGGGCCACTGTTTAAGAAATAAATGTCCTGTAATGTCATTCCCCCTTCCAAGTGCACTGATTAGCATTTAGCAACACACATTTTTGTTAACGTCTGAACACAGTCAAAACACAACCACACATATTTAGATCTAATGTCAAGGACTAAAAACTGAAATTATGTATACATTCAACGATGATTAAGAGGTGCACACATTACAATCAAGTAGCAATACTCGTGATATATTAACAAAACTCATAGCATACTAAAAAAAACAAAGATGTGAAGATGCATTTCCAAGAAAGAATATTTTCGGTCTGGGAATGGTATGCAAGCCATGGTCACATTCTAGAGTTTCATGTTTTCTATTGCAATGTTTGTCCTCTGGGGCTTATCAGCGACGGATAAGCAGACTCCAAACAAATGATTAACAAAATATGCATTGTCTTCCAAGGTGCTCAGATGAATGTCAAGCCTTTCTGCAAATGCACACTGTGGAAACACATTGATTTGTATTATTATCTTTGATTGACAAGCCTTCGCACTCGATGTATATAAAACCCTCACAACTACGAACAGCGCTTAGACTAGACTTGTCGTCATGCTGAAAAGGCAGAATTTAGAAAGACACATTAAAGCCATCTTCAGAACTGATAGCAATTAGTTCAACAGTTTCTCAAAGGATGAAGAACACAATGTTCTCCTTTGTCTGTGTTCTTGTGTAAAGGTCAGCTGAGAGAGACTTGTGCATGCTTTCATCACAGAAGGGTGGATACTGTAATGGACAGTTGCAGCTCACACAGAACCAGAACACATGAACACGTCACACCAGTCCTCGGGTCTTTGCACGGGCTCCCGGTTACATTTAGGATTGATTATAAAGTATTATTACTGGTCATTCAATGGCCTAGGACCTCAATACATTGCAGATACACCATAAACCCATCAAATCTCTCAGATCATCAGCTAGAAATACCAAGGGTTCAAAACTCACAGCACTTCTGTTTAGCTGCATTTACTGAATGAGCTGTGCCACTGCGTCCGACTGTTTGTTTTATTTTTTTATTCTAAACGGTTTTAATTATTCTTATTTCGTTTGATTATTTTAATTTCTTCTATGTAGAGCACTTTGAATTACCATTGTGTATGAAATGTGCTATATAAATAAACTTGCCTTGAATAACATTCATGTTTTTGTGTTTTGTAAGAAGATCCAAACTCTCACAGTCAGAGTCCAGTTTAGTGTCCTCCTAACTAACATTGTTAGATGAAAAACAGGCCATTCATCCAGAAAAAAATTAAAAGAAGGGGGTTGGTCTTGGAAACTTAAGGGTAGGGTATGGGATTTGCAAAACGGACGGCAGATTTTGAAAATACACAACTCAAAAGGTCCCACCTTCTTTCCTCCAACGCTGGCCCTGACTCCACCCATTCGAAGGACATGGACGCGCAATCATGCGTCTGCAAAACTCGGATGCGCGAGATTGCACTTACTCTCTCTATCTCTATACCGGGGCGACTTGCACTTACTGTGACTGGGTCACGAGCTTTGAGTATGCGCACGAAGGGGACGAGCGCGTGAGGGGGATGGGGGAGGGGCTACGGTACGACCGTTTGATTGACGCATTTTCTGTCCAATGATTCTAGGTGGTCTTGGAAATGATTGGCTGGAGTTTTTCGAGTCCTGCTAGTTCCACAGATGATTAAATTGCTTAATTTTCATTTCAGTGCTTCTAACTCAGTGTCTGTAAGTGGGTTAGGAATAGGATTTCAAGTGATTTTGAAGAAAATGGTCAAAAAAGAAAATCACATACCCCACCTTTAATATCCTGATCCAGTTGTTGAACTGAACTGAATCAACATAGAACTGAATCAAGCTGAATAATGACATTAATGTTTTCTAGAAGCTTGTTTACATAGAATAAGGGTTACTGCGATGTTTCAGATTCAGATTCAGATTCAGATCCAGATTCAGATCCAGATTACTTTATTAGTCCCCAAGGGGGCAATTCAGTTTTACAGCCAACCCATCCATTAAGGGTTAAAGTTAAAAAGTGCATTAGCACACAATGTATATAATATAATGGTAAAAAACAATAAAATAATACAATAAAATAAACAATAAATAAGTACTGCAGCAGTCATACATCCCCCTGTATACATTTACACATGACCCAACCATTACACACACACACACACACACACACACTCCTATGTTTTTCGTTTAGCAGTCGTATAGCAGAGGGAATGAATGAGTTGGTTAGTTTTCTGTATTGGCACATTATCTCACAATTCTGACTCTTTTTTTTCCACGCAATTGAGAGATATAAACTTATAAAGTCAGAATTGTGAGATATAAACACACAATTGTGTTAAAATGTCAGAAATGTGCACTGACTTTTTTCTCAAAATTGCAAGTTTACATCACACAATTTCGATCTTTTAACTCTCAACTGCAGGTTTATATCTTGCAATTCTGAGAAAAAAGTCAGAAGTATGAGTTTATATCTCTTACTCCTGTCACTTTATAACTTATAATACGTTTATTAAAAGAAAAGTCAGAATTGTGAGATAAAAAAGTTGCAGTTACCTTTTTATTTTAATTTTATTTTGTAGCAGAAACAAGCTTACGTAGGTTTCAGTACAGCTGAACTTGTTTCATAAAGAATGAGCTTTACATTATTGAACAGAACTACCAACAACTGAAGAATAATGACACTATTGTTTTGCTGCTTTACAGCAGAATTACAGTCTCATATTTTATAAAATTTGCATAATTAATTCAGCTATTTTCTTGTTTATTATTGCAAAACTGCTTTGAAAACATTTCTATTGAAGCACTAAAAAAATAACGGTCACTTGACTTAAATTTGGATACATGGAAAAATATCCGTAATATATTTTAACTACATTAATTTATTAGCTAATGATCTACACTGACAAAAACAACAGATATATATATATATATATATATATATATATATATATTTATATTTTTTCCTGGAGAGATAATTAAAATCATAATGGAGGAGTCAATATATCTCGTTGTTTACAAAAAGAAAAGAAGTTCACAAAGATAAACGGCTATAGGCTCATTTTTACCACGCTCCGTTGGAAACAAAATACTTATGGTTTCATGATCACATTGGAAACTCATGATCAAACTCAACACTAATGGAGAAAATAAAAGCGATCTTTGATAGCCTGAGGCATCCCAAGCTGAGCAGAAAGCAAACAAGAGGCACCCGAAATTAGTTATGGATCTGGGTATTTCGTTAAATTAATAAATACATTATAGGCTCAGTGATATAATACAAAGCAAGCATTATAGACCACGTTAGAGAGGTTATTATTGAGGCATTGTGTGGGAAGAGGCCTGATGACTTTTGGAAAGTCATAACCATTGTATTACTAATCTTGAAGTAAATCACCAGGGTCACAAGAAATACCAATCGAATACGTCAGCTAACATGGAAGATGTGCAATATGATTTACTGAAATCTAAGCTATTTTTGCTATTTCTTCACATGACCAATGGGATTCATTGGGAAATAATGCACTGTTTGTAAACTGTATGAGCAGACTGCACTGACATAGGCTACATTGGTTTATTTAAGTTTTCATTTTGTAGGCATGGGCTATAAACAATTTCTCTTTCCAAATGTTCTATTTGTTACAGAAACATAGTATTTTGATTAATGTGGGCTATAGTTTCAGTAAACTAGTTCTTTCAATCCACCAGTAGATTCATCATCGCTATCAGTTTCATCATCAGCAGACAGATGATGTGTCTGAGGGGATTTTTCACTATAAAGCCATGAAAGGAGTTTTTCAGCTCAGAAACATGAGTTAGCAGTTGAACAAATAGTCTTTTAAAGAGTTAATTGTGTGGGGTGGTATGCAGGCTGTTTAAGAAGCCCAGCGTTTCGATATTTCACACGAAGTTCACTAATCCGGGGATTTTCGAACTCTTTTTTTTTATTTTACCTGTGTGTTTGCCTTGAATACCATATTTGGACATGGTAATTACCGGATGGGCGAGGTCACCTGGCTGCTGACGTCAGAGCAGAAATACCTGCTGAAAACCATTTCCTCAATTTGCTGCTGTTGAGAGGTCGGGAAAAACAGCAGCTCTTCACTTATACACCGCGAAAGATTAAAAAGCTGAAAGGATTTTGTGTGGATTTTGGTGTGTCGAATGGCGTGTGTGGGGATTGTGCGATTAGGAGTTATAATATTTCTCTTTCAGGTAAGTTTTCTTCTCTGGCGTCGAGTTGTGAACCTAAACGGCCGCGCGCTTTTGGACTAACGGCTTCGGTTTATTACAAAATGTTTTATTTTTTGTTGACTTTATTTTTGTAACTAGGTATTTTCGTGTGGATATACGGAGGAGTCGACATGTACACCTGGGTTTGAGTCGGAAACAGTCGTTTTTAAAGTGCACAGAAATCACCTTCACAGGGGGAAAAGACTAGGAAGAGGTTGGTCAATACAAATCTCTTTACAACACTGAAACGTTTTCAAAATGTTATTAAATATTCAAATATAACGCGAAGTACGCTAATTCAGAAATGCTATGTGTGGTCTATGCTAACATTAAATCTGGTCTCACCTCAAGTTTAATTGTTGTGCCTCGAGTTTCGTCAAAAGTCGGTGTAACTTAGTCGCTCCTTGTTTTACAGCACTTAATTAATTCAACTATTTCGATTCTTTACCATAGCCTTTTATTAGATCTAGAGACTTTAACAACTTAAAGATATTTGCAAGTTATTACCTTGTTTTTGTTTCCTGGTGTGACAAAGAGCGTTTTTATTGGTGAAGGTTAAACTGTTGATTTTCTCTGCAACTTAAGGTTGAACACCACAAATGCTGAATTAAATCACATTTTAGTTCTCTCATATGTGAGGTGTTTAGTTCAAGTCTGTATGTGAAATCTCATGCTTCAGTAAACCTGCAGGTGTTGTGAAATTCAGATGATCTCATCCTGAGTTTCTGTGGGAGTGAAACTGGGAGATCTGGGTCAACAAATCATTTAAAATTTAGCCTATCACTTTCTTTTTTTTCTTTTCAATCATTGAAATATATAAACCCTGTTATATTTGGTTTTGTCATACCCATTGCTTTATTAGCCACAATGTTTATTAAGTGTAAACATTCCTATTTAATACATTGAATCAGGTACTTTCCATGAGAAGTATAACTTTAGTTTCGATTTTATGTCATTATCTCACAAGCATTGTTTATTAAGTATATTTCTAGAGCAATGTTGTGAGTTGATGCAGCATTATTCTGATTTATTCTTTCATATGAACGAAATGTATTAATTGGATAAAAATTAGTGGACATTGTCCAGTCTTTGGTTTCATATTGCAATAGATCTAAGTTTACCTCTGTACATCTTGAAAGGAGTTTCCTTTTATTGTCCCACTAATGGTGGCTTATGTCTAAGAGCTGATTGGTTTCACCACTTCCGACCTCTAATGGATGCACTATTAGCCATTGCAAAACCTCTGTATAACTGGATAGTGGTTGTTTAAATGAATTATGCTGTAGTTTTGGGAAAAGGATAGACAGTAAGCATCATTCTGAAGTTGTATGGCATAAACTAAAGCATGCATGTAAGCTCTACCACATCCAAACAAACATCGAACGGGAATATTGCAAATTGAATTTCTTTTTTTTAAATTGGTGTTTCAGAACTTTTCTTGGTAACACTTTACTTAACGCCCTTATGTGTAATACATTATAAAAGCATTTTTAATGCAGTAATTCTGCCTTGTAATGCACCTTATAATGCACCCATGTTCTCATGAATAATTGTAACCACGGTTATAATACATTATACTTCATTGAACACGCCTTTAGAAAGAAATGCATGACAAACAACCAATTTCAGATTCAGCAAATCTTGTAATGCATTTTAACATTGGTTACAGTTATTTATGAAAAGATGTGATGTACGTAATGTATAAATACCTTCATAATGCATTAAGGCCCTTGCACACTGAGTCCGAAATTTCCGCACGTAAAAAAATTAATTCGACCTCAGGTTGTCAATCACGCTTGCACACTGACTCTGAAACTGTCTGTCATAAAAAAAATCAGATCGGGTTCAAATTTCGGCGTTTTTCGCATCCGTAGAAAGCAGTTCAAATGGTGTTTTGACAATTCAGAGCCACTGAATCATGAATACGAAAAAACGCATAAAATTTCGGACTCAGTGTGCGGGGCCTTTATTCATAAGGGCTTAAGTAAAGTGTTGCCCTTTTTTTTTTTTTTTTTGGTCCCGTTCATGAGGCTCTCAAACTCTTTCATGAGACCAGAAATGTATTATAAAGTGGCCGACTGGCTGTTATTACAGTGAATCACTTAATCCTGTGGGTGGTAAAACATGTGGCAACAAGTAGTTTTTGAATGATGAAATGAAAGTTTTGTGAAACGATTGAAGCTTATGTGGAAATATGACTGGTGTATGTATCATATCAGCATATCAATTGATACTATATTACTTTCCTAAAGAAAAGTTATTTTTATTTTTTTTTTAATATAAAATCACATTGAAGTCATAGCTTGAGTTTGTTCTGCCTGTCTTAAGTTTATGCTCCTTTCCCTCTCTCAGTACCTTTCAGTAATTGTGATGGAAGAACAAGAACGCTCTTCCAGTCCGTTGACAAGCGATTTGACGTGAACACGGACGGGACCGTAACACTGAAGAGACAAGTGACTCTTCATGAAGGCCACAAGGTGTTTTCTGTGGACGCTTGGGACTCCAGTGGAAAGAAGCACACGGTCTCTGTCAGAGTTGAGCGTGTTCATCATCATCATGAGGACCATCACATGGACACGGCCATGAACATCTCCTCTCCACAGGTACAAACAAGTTCCTACAAGAGACCGCTGTCAGTGCAGTACAAGCCTGACCTCTATTGGACACTTCAGTGTTTGTGCTACTTTACTATCACACTTTAAATGGGCATTTTCAACTAACAAATTCTGTATTTTTACAAATTATTATTGGAGGCCTGTATTAAATTCATGATTTTCCAAACCTAAAAGATTGCCTAAACTTCAACAGTATTTTATATTCTTAATCATAAAGGTAATTTAGCCTAATCACAAAATTACTATTGTTTTGCATTAAACACAATTAATAATAATATTGCATGCTTAATTCTTGGAAATGCACATTTGATAGTAAAGCACTGAGATGAAGATAAAATGAAACTTTTAATTAACAACAGTAACATGCAAAAAGGTTTAAAAAAACACGCACACAAAAACGGGAAAACGGCTTCTGTGATTTATAGGAGCGCGCTTTACTTGCTTTGTGTAATTCAGCAGTTTAAAGGTGTCATGAATCGAGAGATCAAGTTTTTCTTAATCTTTTGACATTAGAGGTCATTATACTAAATATATATATCCTGTAAGGTTCAGAAGTACACTTCTTCATTAGTCCAAAAACAGCTTTTATTGTAACCAAGCTCAGAAAATGACTTGTTTCGGATTTTGTCACATTATTACGTCAAAACCGTTGCCATCCTTGTGAACCTAACATTAAAGGGTGCTTTCACATCTGTAGTTCGGTTCGTTTGGTCCGGACCGAGGGTGAAAAATGATACTTTGTATCATTTCAGGCGTTTTGTTTCCTTTTCTCACCACACTGATTGCTCTGGTCCGAATCAGTTGATGAAACGACCCAAAATGCAGTCACGTGACCACATCCACATCACTCGTTGGCCTGATGTGTCTTGAACATATTTCCATAACTGCACTTCGATTGGTCAGAATTAATGTGTGGGGGTAAAATCCGGCTGACATGCGGAGAATTCCCTCAATGTGTGTTCAGAATCCGCACAAGCTTTATCCTTTCACAAATCCCCTCATAAACAACAAAGTCTAGACGCGATATAAGAGAGACTCACTGTGCAGTGCGGACAACTGCAGTGTTGATGAGGCGTTTCAGTGAGTGCAGAACGCGGGAGTCAGTCGTGGCTTAAAGAGCGCTATTGGGGATCTAAATAATAGTTTTGTTTGACTACGGCAGCTGGTTTAGTCCAAAAATGCGCAGTTCTTTGGCAGTCGGGTCTGTTCGAGGTCGGATCACGTTCTCACCACAAACGATCCGCTCCGTTTGAAAGCGTACCGACGCTTGTTTGATCCGCTTTTGGTGCGCGCCCGAGTGCGATCGCTGCATTCACACCGGCCCAAACTAACCGCCCCGAGGGGGACAACGAGCTCTAGTGCACCCTAAGAAACTGTGCATGAACTTATTTTTAACAAAGTTCCAGTCAGATTGCGTCAGTACAACACTGTTCATTTGTTCGCTTAATTTTACTACGGATTAATTTTTAAACCAGACACAGTTCGACACAGACACTGAAAATAAAAGATTCAGTATCAACTATATAGTAATATATAATCTATATTTTTGGCATGTCACCATTGCTTTGTCTGATACAGATTGTTTGATATGTACTGAGTATTTATACTGTAGTGCTGCAGTTGACCTTTGTCAACTCAAACTGAGGATACTCCGTACTTAAACTTTGTTTGCCACAGCCAAGACCTATAAAAGCATATGTAATGCACATAAATGTTTCCAATTGTTGGCAAATGTTTTAACTATGTACCAAGATTTCAACATCTGGAGTGTTCAAAACAATTCCCCACGTGTAATTGGGGGACATTGAAAATTTTAATATGCTTAACCGTTACCCATTCACAGCAGTGTGTGTTTACATCAAGTCTTAAAGTGACACGCCCATCAAAACAGTATTCAAACGAAAGGGTCAAAAACAGGATGGAAAATGGCTTATTGCTTCTAAATTATGGGTTGTTTTTTATGTAAAAATCTTGATAACCTTATGTGGACTTTTAAAAAAAAAAAAGCCGTTTATGAACCCCTTTTTTAGAGACTACAGTACAAAAAAAGTATTGACATTTCTATATTTGATATGTTATGGTAGCTATTTCATAATCTCTAAATATAAATTCAAAAGCAAAATGTGTGAATTTGCCACAGTGTTAGTTTTCCTACATCTTGAAACTTTGACATTTGTTTCCATGTGTAACAGTTACAAAGGATGCACAAATAATGGTTTTGGTTATCATTTAAAAATAACATTTGAGCTTTAAAGTGCTGGAAAAAAGTTGTGAAGCACTTTAAAAGTCCTTAAAGTGTTTCACTCGCAAACAGTTGAAGGAACCCTGAGATGAATATTGCAAAAATATTTAATATTTCTGCCACAATACCATGGTTACAGTTAGCGTTACTACAATGGTGAAACCATGGTGATTCATGGATTGAAAAGCCATCTATAACTTGTTCATTCATGGCACAATGTTTCTCCTGGTTTCCATGTCAGCACCTTTTGATCTGATATGGTTTATAAAACACAATTCTCTGCTGAAATTGGACATTATTAATACTTTGTTAAAACTGTGGCAAGTTCAAGCACTTTCTCACTTGGTCTCCCTGCGCTGTGTACTAACGGTGTCACATGATCGAGATCTGCCCACGAGTAAACCTGTTCTGCGCTTTTGTCTTTTATTGGTCTGAGTTAATAGCCGGTTTCTTTCTGCTTTCGTTTGATGTTACTCATATGCAACAGAAACGGCAGCTGTTATCAGTTGGGCAACATGATGGTGGTACCAGTGCGACTTCTAACAAAATTGAGCCGCACCGGCGGGAAAAAGGTTGCAAAATGCGACCATTTAGTAAGGAGCCCTGAAATATTCAGTGTACAGCGAGCCAAGAAACGAGTTGTTTCAATTGTCATATTCTAAATTTCAGATGGAATCTCCCTCTGATGATCTGGTTCTGATGTTTCCAAAGTCTTCAACGGGTCTGAAGAGAGCAAAGAGAGGTTGGGTTATTCCTCCATTCAATGTACCTGAGGATAGCAGAGGTCCTTTCCCAGAGAAACTGGTCCAGGTGAGAGAAAGTCATAAAGGGAATGTTCAGATGAGAAAGAGGTTTGTCTGTTATTGACTTTGTTCTCTTATTGCTTTCTGTCTTTAGATAAAGTCGGACTATTCTAAGGAAGCTACGATGCAATACAAGATCTCAGGTGAAGGAGCGGATCTGGATCCTAAGGGGACTTTCACTATAGAAAGATTATCAGGGAATCTGTTTGTGACTCGACCACTCGACAGAGAAAAAAAAGCTTCATACAGAGTAAGCTGATTTTAGATCTCTAACTTTAAAAATACAAGGAATATCTGTTGATTTTAAATGTATTTTCATTTTAAATTGTTTGAAAGCTGTCATCAGGTAATGTTAAATGTTCCCCGTTTGTTTGTAATTTGTATATCTACTAAGAAATTAGGTGTTTTCTTCTACTACACTTGCATATTGATGTGTCAAAGCTAAAAGACACAAACTCAGATATTTGCCTCTTAACATGCCTGTATTTCTTCTCTCTTTAGCTTATTGCTCATGCGACTGGAGTTGGTGTGAATATCACGGAAAGTCCAATGGAAATTATTGTAAATGTGCTGGACCAAAATGATAATAAGCCTGTTTTTACACAAAATCCATTCAATGGAAATGTTCCTGAAGCTTCTGATATAGGTAGGTGTATGATGCAGTTTCTCAATGAAATGGTTTTTATCAGTTTATTTTCTTTTTCAAATGCCTCTTCAGTTTTACCACCGAATCAGTCTTTATTCTTCTCTCACTGAAGGTCATGAGTTTATGACAGTCACAGCCACTGATGCAGATGATCCAGAGACTTACAATGGTATAGTCAGTTATGAAATTGTCAAGCAAGATCCAGAATTGCCAAAACCAAACCTGTTTATGATCAACTCTGTTACCGGAGGAATTCGTGTGAATGCTTTAGGCTTGGACAAAGAGGTGAGAAATGATGAATGGATCTCGCATTGGCGAAGAACGATTTCATGTAAACAATCTCACCTGAAAACATCTTCTCTTTCAGAAATGGTCCAGATATACTGTGTTAATTACGGCGACTGACCTGAATGGAAGAGGCTATGTAACCACCGGCACAGCTGTTATTACTGTGACTGACAGCAATGATAACGCACCTCAGTTTGTGCAAACCTCGGTAATGTATATTAATAAATTCAGTGTTATAATAAGCATTTTAACTTAATACTTATTTACACCATACATCTTTGTTTTAGGTCACTGTATCTGTCCCAGAGAATAAAGTGGGGGCTGAAGTGGCCAGACTTACAGTTACTGATGGAGATGAAGAGGGATCTCCTGCCTGGTCAACCAAATATAAGATTATTAGCGGTGACAATACTGGGGTTTTCAGTGTCAGTACTGGACCCAGCCAGCTAGAGGGCATCATCACCACTGTAAAGGTACTGTGTGTTGCTCATGTGTTTCCACAGGCAATTGGTTGTGATCATGTTCCTTTAGTAAAAGACACTTTCTTTTCCATTCAGCCCCTGGACTTTGAGAAGAACAAGCAATTCATTCTGTCTGTGATTGTTGAGAACGATGATCCATTTGTCGGTTCTTTGGCCACTTCCACTGCCACAGTCACGGTGAATGTAGAAGATGTGAATGAGCCTCCGGAGTTTAATCCAAAGGAGAGGGTTATCTTCAAACCTGAAGATGTAAAAGTTGATAGTGAATTGGTTACTTATAAAGCCACTGATCCAGACACTGCAAAAGCACAGAAGATCACGTAAGAAATGTTGCAATTCATTTTATCCCCTCAAAGACAATGAAACCACTAAAGTTTTATTCAATTTTAAAATTGACTGCTTTCTCTTGAGCAGTGGTTCTCAACAAGGGGCGTGAAATTTTTTACATTTTTGTGAAAAAACACGGACAGTGCATTTGTTTACTGTGTGTATTTTATTGTGTTTCAAGCTGATGAATACATAAATATAAAACACTGCTCTGCAGAAAAAACCCAGCTGCCTCTCCAGAGGTCGGGTTTTACATCGCTTCTACAAATTGCGTTCAGAGGTGAAGATTATTCTTGTTGATGCGAAGTTCGACCTTGTGCGGTACCAGGACAACCCCCTGTGGTTGGCGCAGTTGTCATACCTTGTAGACATTTTTGACGGGTTGAATTTGTTCAACACATCGATGCCAACATCAAAGTCAGTGCATTCGTTGGCAATTTGGAGTTGATTTGCTTGGGTCAGAGATCTCTTCAGTCGCCCAGGAAAAGGCCTTTCAGTTGACAAGGAGAAATTAGTCAATTTAAAGAGCGACACTAGATTGCAACACCTCAATAGCTCATGCTCTCTGGACCTATCCTCAGTTATTTTACTACTCAAAAGGTCTTCACGGCAACCCGTCAAAATAAAAGTTCGGTTTAACGTCAGACATATATTACTGTTGTACATTAGAATTTAGATATGTCCAAATGTAATAATACACTAACACCTTTTATGTTCCAAAAGGTTGAGAACCTCTGCTCTAGAGATTCAGATCTTGTAGCAAACCAATTTCCACAGACAAATCTAAAAACCACCTTAGCAACTGTCTACCTATTAAGGCCTAAATCCCTTCCAATGTGAAATCTTCATACACAGAATTCAAAGCATAGCATGCCTGCATATCCTTCGAACTACAAATGTTTTTAAAATTCCAGGCCAGACTTAAGTTGTTCTTGCTGAACATTTCTAGTTTTAACCTGTTTGGTTCCTTCCAGGTATAAGATTGGCAGTGATCCTGCCGGCTGGCTGAGTGTTGCTCCAGACACTGGAGTTATTAAAGTCAAGAGCCTCATGGATAGAGAATCTCCCTTAGTCAAAGATGGCAAATACAGAGCTATCATTTTGGCGTTGGATAATGATGGTAATTTGTGTTTCTTTTTAAGAGGATAATTCTTGCTGGCCTTTTTCTGATGTCTGTGCTTGTGTGCAGGTGACGCTCCAGCAACTGGCACAGGAACCCTGGTTATTGAATTGGAGGATGTAAATGACAACGCTCCTGTCATCAATGAAAGGAATATACGAATGTGCAGTCGTGGTTCAGCCCCAGTGCTTCTCTCTATATCGGACAAAGATGGACCTCCTTTCGCTGGTCCTTTTAGAGTTGAGACCCACGGAGAAACCAGTAAAAATTGGTCCACCTCGATGAATGGCACATGTGAGCAATTACTAATGTTTTAAAGAGAAATTAATCATTCTTTCATACGCTACACAATGAAATATCTTGCTGTTTTCCTATACATGTCTAACTATTATAATGTGCCCATTTTAGCAACGGGTGTCTTTCTGACACCAAAGACTGCATTGGAGCAGGGTGACTACAATGTTGTCCTGAAAGTTATTGATCAGGGTGGGTTGGATCAGGAAAGCACCATTCAAGCAACTGTGTGTAACTGCGAAGGAGAAGACGTGCAATGTGCTGACATACGGGTCGCAGGAATGCCACTATCTGGAGTTCTGGGAATCCTGGGAGGAATCTTGCTTCTGCTGTGTATGTAATTTCTCCCATGCATTTGTGTGTGTGCATGTAGATGGTCTTCCAAATTTTGTATGCATACACAGGGGCTCCAGACTAACTTTTCCACTGGTTGCACTGGTGCTACCAACTTTCTCAGTTGGTCGCACCAGTATATGATTTGGTCGCACCTTTTTTTTTTTTTGCTACATGCCATGGGATTAATCAATGCATGCTGATGAATAGTGGTTTAATGGACCAAGGCTAGCAAAGGCTTTCTGGGTTGCAGCAGAAATACCTGTAATATATTAATTATCATTGCCAAATTTCAGGATTTTCATGGATTTTGGACAGTAATTTTAAGCATTTTACATTTGAATTATATACAATCTATTTACATTTGAATCATATTCTATCTGTCTATTATCATCATTCTATCTTTTAAAAACCATTAAACATTCAAATATATGCATTACATTTTAAAAGATTAGAGTATTATAATAAACTGATACAGATTTTTCGTTATCAAAGTTTATAGTTGTAACAAAAAGCAGAAATCTCTCACTCCTTACCTTCTGCATTTTATAATAATTTCCTTTTCCTCTGTCGAGCGATCATGAGAGTAATCGCTCGACAGAGGAAAATATAACCGCTGAAAAGACGTAGGAGGAAGGGGCTCTGTGTTTCGTGAGACCATTTTTATATGCCTTAATTTGTGAATTCGTAATTGGCGCGTTTCACCATCAGTGTGCAATGCGCGTGACGTCTACGTTCGTCAATAAATAAACGGCACGTGTCTTGCGGAAGAACATTGTAGACGGAACTTCTCTCCGTTAATGTCTATGGCGAGTCACGCAGGCACTGGGCTACTCCGCAGCCGAGCCGACCCCGAGATAAAATATTCTGAATCACTACGGTACGCCTATAATATGTGTTTATAAGTCAAAAACACGGTTTGGAAAATGGATTCATGATGTAGCCTACTCGTTCATTTTGAACATAAGTTACGGACTGCAGCAGCTGATACAACGGCATTCTGTTGCTCAAGCGTCCACTCGCACATATGCGGCCACATAACATTTTAACTCGCACATTCTCAAAAAATGGTCGCATGTGTGACCAATTTGGTCGCAGTCTGGAACCCTGATACAGAAAGTTCAGTGTTTCCCACAGGATAGAACGTTGTAGATGTTCAAAGATAAATTCAGCAATCTATCACTTTGAGACTTCAAAATCAAGAGCTCCAACCCAATTCAGTGTGCAGATTGAACGAAGAAAAAAAAGTCTGCCGTCAAACCAAAAAACGTGATAAGGTTCAGGTTCAAGTCACAATGGCGCAAAACACAACGTTAAAGATGTTATTATGAGAAGTTAAAATATATTTTCTGGCCGCCACAGTCTAGTTAATGAATGGGAAGCACTGGAATCTATTTGTGGAGGTCAGTGTTGATATTGTGGCGAGCCACCACAGAGAAGTCCACGTATGGGAGAAACTGTACATTATACTGCAGAAAAGGAGTCTCATTGCTAGCAAGTTTTTCCAAACATATTCACTCTTTAAATTGAACTCCTATAAGATCAATAGCAATCTAATTGTCCTTGACCTCTTTAGAGTCCCTATTCAATCGTTCCTAGTTCATTATTACTGCTGAATCCTTTAGGTTTGCTGTGTTAAGTAAGTTGTGCTTCTTATACCACCACAGTGCTCGCTCTTCTTCTGCTCTTGTTCATGAGGAGGAAAAGTAGTACCAAAAAAGAACCCCTCCTTCCTGAAGATGATATAAGGGACAACATCTACTATTATGATGAGGAAGGCGGTGGAGAAGATGATCAGGTTGGTTTTAATTTAAAATACTTTAAGGTGGTTTATCAGTTTTTATGGCTGAGTTTATTGGTAATTGGTAACTGGAAATTGACAGTCAAACTTGCTGTTACCTGGCTTTTGCACAATCAACATGTCTTCTTAATCACCATCTTTTGCAGTATAAGCATTTGTGAACCTCTAAATTAACGGGGTGCCCTCAGAAAGCGCTTATGGGGCCTAATTCAAGGTCCAGTGATTCACTACCTGAATTGCTGTGGTGCCCGCACTAAAACATTAAGGACCCGCAGGGACTCCGATCCTTGTGTAAAGACAGTCTATTGCATCGAATTTAAGGCCATAACAACTTGTACCATGATATACAAGTGGTACAAGAAACTTCTTTCTAGAGATTAAATTTGGAAACTGAAAAATGAATCGTGAAATAGCTTAATGTAATTGCTTTTTAAACTTCAAAAGGCAACGATTTCATTGTAAATGAGAGCACTGCACGTTTCAAAGTAAGTTATCACGTGTTCACCTGCCCTTCCAATCTTAATGGTAAATGAACTTTGTTTGCTGAGGCTCGACTGGAGCTCTGAACACAACCAAAGGTTCTTAGTAGAGAAAAAATGGGGGAGGTGGAGGAATGCTTGAAGAATTTCCTCTGGGGCGGCATAATGACTGCTTGTATACACCGATGAGCCAAAACTTTGACCACCGGTCTAATATGCTGTTCTTTCTCATGCTGCCAAAACCACACCGACCTGCCAAGGCATGGACTCTAGTATCTGACACTAAGACATTAGCAGCCGATCCTTCCGATCTTGTAGGTTGTGAGGTAGAGCCACCGTGGATTAAACTTGTTGGTCCTGCTCATCCCACAGATGCTCAATTGGATTGATATCTGGGGAATTTGGAGGACAGGGCAACACCTTGAACTCATGTTTCTCAAACCATTCCTGAACAATGTGGAAGAATGAGACCTCATCCTGCCGAAGGAGGCCTTTTCCACCAGGGAACAGTGTCAGAAGGGGCTGTATCTGGTCTGTAGTAATGTTGTTTAGGTAGGTGGCTCGTGCCAAATGTGTTTTCCAGCAGAACATTGCTCAGAGCATCTCGCTCTCTATTGGCTTGTTGCCACAGTGGATCCCATTGCCATCACTTCGCCAGATCAACACCGCACCCGTACATGGCCTCCACATGATGCAATAGGGGACTCAATTGGATTGATATCTGGGGAATTTGGAGGCCAGGGCAACACCTTGAACTCATGTTTCTCCAACCATTCCTGAACAGTGTGGCAGGGTACATTAGTCTGTTGGAGGCCACTTCCACCAGGGAACGCTGTCAGGAAGGGCTGTACCTGGTCTGCAACAATGTTTAGGTTGTTGCCATATCAAATTTACGCCACATGAATGGCCGGACCCAGTGTTTCCCAGCAGAGTTTGATGC
This sequence comes from Rhinichthys osculus, assembly GCA_029959095.1. NCBI lineage: Eukaryota > Metazoa > Chordata > Actinopteri > Cypriniformes > Leuciscidae > Rhinichthys > Rhinichthys osculus. The sequence goes on from JARWKJ010000003.1 coordinate 1,806,894, forward strand.
CATGAGACATTCCTCACATAATACATTTTTTTGACTTGTACCACAGTAGACTTTCTGTTGGTTCAGACCATTTGTTGCCCTTGTCCATTGATGAGCCTTGGAGCGCCCAACACCCTGTTTTGCCGGTTTGTGGTTTGTCCCTCCTCGGACCACTGGTAAATCCTCACCACTGCTGACTGGGAGCAACCCACAAGCCTTGCTGTTTTAGAGATACTCTGACCCATTTGGCCCTTGTCAAAGTTTCTTTATTTGTTGCCCATTTTTCCTGCATCATGATTGAGAACTGACTCTTTGGTTACAATCTAATTTGTTCAGACCTTAATATGTGGACTTGTTAAGATATGATCAATGATATTTGCTTTGACTGGTCAAAAGTTTTTGGCTCATCGGTGTAAGCTTGTGGTGATTGACAGGACTGAACGATTGGGCTCCTCCCAAGCTCATGTTTGGAACTTCAGTTATACCAGGAGATAGCCTAATTGTGACTCGTCTCTCTTAAAAAATGTTTAAAGGCTGAAATGTGAGGTTAAGTGCTTTATAAAACTTTCTTTGCTAAAACCTGCCCCTGCCCATATGGCCGTCTTGCCATTTGCATCACACACAATACAAGATCACATGGTGATAAGCGTCTGTGACTGCTTAAGCCTGGCTCAGATCACGATCACTTAACTAGCATTGTTGACCGTAACGAGCTCCGAATTGGCTGTGATCCAGGGTTTTGCTGCAGAGCTTGGAAGTTTATTTGTTTATTTGTCATGTAGTCTGAGTTTGCTTTGAGTCTGATTTTAGTAAATGCATAGCTTTAGATTGCTTGCATCAATTTGAGGTTCTGACTACGTTAATTGCTCCGTTTTATTTAATTTTTTTTAAAAAAATTTATCTGGTTGAATGAATGATTCAATGACTCTCATAAAGACTTCACTTGAATAATTACTGGATGAATCTGCAATTTTGAATGATTCCATTACATTTAAGTCACTTCACGCCACCTACTGGTGTAACAATGTAATTGATAGAATATTAATTTGAAGCATCAAGTTACTTTCAAAAGGTACAGTGAAAACGCTACCGTAGGCATCAGTGTTTATATACGAGCTATAAACATTTATCCCAGTATTTCTGTGATTTAATCTGAATTATTGCATTAAATAAGGCTACTGTGTGGTTGAAAAGACTTTGTGAAGTTGTTTGATACCTATACATAAATGATCTTTACAATAGTTTAATAGGCCTAGCGAATCATTGCCATTTTAAGAATAAGATCATGTGGGTGTTTGAATAGATATCGTGATCTTAACGATTAATCGTGCAGCTGTAGTTTGCAGAGCTCCACTCGCATTGACTCTAGTCTAATGAATGAGCATTATAAAAAGGAAATGTAGTAACCCAGAAGTCAGCATGAACAGTATTAGTGTGAATGCTTGATGCATACCTGCGGTTGCAGTTACGCCCCAGACAGCAACATGGTGTCGGCCCACATCTGGTACGCATGGTTTCCACACAGCCCAGATGTGGGCCGGATCTGTAGCTGTCTGGGGCTGATGTTAATGTGCTGTAAATGCAAGGTTTGTGAATGTAATTGCATACTGACCAACTGTCTGCTGCCATGTAGTAATTGGTTTTTCTACGCAGGACTTTGATTTGAGCGTGCTGCATCGAGGCTTGGACAACAGACCTGAAGTGTTCAGAAACGACGTGGCGCCCACTTACATGACGGCACCTCAGTTTAGACCCCGACCCTCCAACCCTGATGAGATTGGCACATTCATTGATGATGTAAGTGATTTTGTTAAACCTCAATTAAGAGAATTCCTTTTAAAGCAAGGTCGAATTATTAGAGATGCACTGATGTATCGGCCAATAATCGGTATCGGCCGATTAAAGCTAATATTTTCGCCATCGGCCGATTGTTTAAAAAACGCAGATGATCAGTGCCGATTATATTCGGTCAATCAAAAGAGTGCGGAAAAATGTCAGACTGCAACTCTTACTGTGTGTGAAGAAACGGGTCTGGGTCATTCATAAAATTGCGTGTTTACTCTGCACTCTTTACAAATGTCTTCAAATTGGAGTGATTCCGAAACTAAAGCGTTTCTCCTCGTCCGGGCGTATGAAGAGATTTGTCAACACCTTGGAGGAACAGTTAGCGATACTGTCATGTATGATTAAAATGTATAGAGAGCCTAAGCCCCTCCCCTCCGCTTCCGGCTCATGGGACCTTATTTCGGGAAAAAAATATGTATGGTAGTCAATGGCGAGAGACAACTTATCTTTTTATTCCGTCTGAACTGTGCCCTGAATTACATATATGATGTTTGTCAATTTAAAAGATAACTATGAAAGTCGCAGTTTGTCATAAAACAGAAGAGTAACATGTAGTTCATTGAGCTATTTTCACATAAAACTAAATCTCCTGGAAAGCAAAACAACGAGCGAGATCCGCTGCTCGTGTGTGTGCAGTCTGGTACAAAACACAGGCATGACGGCGTAACGTTACAATTATAACGTAAGACTATAGAAACAATGACAGACGTTAGCTTCAGTAAAGTTAGCTTCATTGAGAGAAAATGTGCGCCTTTGGGGTTTGTAGTCTTTGTAACTATGTATTTTCACAGTCTTATACCTCAACAGTTTTACATCAAACTGCGACTTTCTTGACCTTTAAAATGTATCTTTTAAATTGACAAACATCGTATGTGTAATTCAGGGCACAATTCAAACGAGATAAAAATATTTGTTGTCTCTCGCCATTGACTACCATACAATATTTTTCCGAAATAAGGTCCCATGGTGGTCGACCGGACGGGGAGGGACTTAGGCTCTCTATAGCCGCCTTTGTCATTAACCGGAGGTTTATGCCTTGTTACTAGAGTTTACTGGCATTTTGGAACTGATGTGTGAATTAGGGCTGCACAATTAATCCAAATAAAATTGCATGTGATTTGACCAAGGCTGCGATTTATTTTATGCACAGCTTGTCAGTGCAGCGGCTGATCGGTAGTAAATGCTTCTCCATCTGAACACCAGAGGGCGTCACTCACACACTCACACACCAAATCCCTCTGAACACGAGTCACACACACACTCCATAGAAGTATGATAACACGCATCATTCCAGGAAATCCCTATCGCAGTATCTGAATAAACAGAAGATTGAAACTGATTAAACATGACTAATAAACACACGACTGCCTTATTCTGTGTAAAAAGCACATCTCACAGAAGGAGCTCAACTCTTGTTATGAAGTTTGGAGTAAAAACATGTTAAATGTTGTCTTTGTTGGACAAGAGGTTCATAAATGCTTATGTTTGGAAAGCTGTTTGACGCGTGTTGCCTTTTCAAATGCGCGTTATAAGCGACTCAAACTCGCAGTGCTTTCAGAGTGAGCAGCGTTTACAGAGCCGTGCTTCACTGACAAGCTGCGCAGCCTTTACGATTTTTAAAATCGTGATAAGCCAAATCGATTTAAGTGCGATTACATGGAAATTGCGATTAATCATGCAGCCCTAGTGTGGTTGGTCCGTTACCGGTAAAAAGCCAGGACGCTGTTGCATGTGAACGGCACATTATTTTAATTTACTGTTAAAGTCGTTCATTATAAAGTCGTACTATTATACGGTAATTTAGCGGGATTGCTGTGAAAGGGGCTAACAACAATGGTCTGTTACCAGTAAAAAGCCAGAACGCTGTTGCACGTGTGAACTGCACCCCTGTTCACACGGTTTTTAACTTGCCGGTAAAATCGTTCTGGCTATTTTTACGGTAATTTACTGGGATTGCTGTGTGAAAAGGGCTAACGACGCTATTCTTTGTCCGGTAGAATCTGAATGCTGCGGATAACGACCCCACCGCGCCGCCGTACGACTCTCTCCTGGTGTTCGACTACGAAGGCGGCGGCTCAGACGCAGGTTCGATCAGCTCCCTCAACTCCTCCAGCTCAGGAGGAGACCAAGACTACGACTTCATCAATGACTGGGGCCCGCGCTTCAAGAAGCTGGCAGACATGTATGGAGGAGGAGACGATTAAGACTCTTTTTGTTTGTTTTTTTTTGTTCATTTCTCTCTCTGCAAGAGATGGTTTAAAAATGCAAAATATGAGAATTTTTATACTTTGCTTTATGGTCTGGTGATTTGAATGTTTAAAGTTGGAACTGGAAAAATAGCACTGTTCACCTGTCAACATAAAGGAAAGATGCTGAAGTGTTTTCTTGTCATGGGAGCAGTCTAGGCAGGAACGTGGCTTTTTTTTCTCCCGTAAAAGAAGCTCCCAATTGAAAAGACATTCAATATTTGTTCGGATTGCTCTGTGGGGAAGAAGCTGTAATGCAGCTCAAGATGTTTGTCCCAAAATGTTTTGCCCTGTATATTTTATGAAATGTAACAGTTATGTTTTTACAACTTCTTTGGCATTAAAGATTGATCTAAAGCATTAATTATACTGTAAATGTACTTTTTTTTTTTTTTTGAAAAGCACTGAATTTTCAAAAACCTTTTGTATGATATGCTGGTCTCTATTTCTGTCCTTTTCCCTCAGCTGCAAGGATATTAATTGTATCATGTATGCTTTTATTTCTTTTATATAGTTATATTGTTTTTTCAGCATTAAACTTTTACACTGATGCTTATTTCCCTTTTTTTATTAAATTACTTTTACTGTTTTTGTTTCCAAGTGTTCACTCAATAACACACTACACAAACGACACTGGCTAAATTATTATTTTTAAAGTGTGTATGAAACCATTGCAACCAACTTTATTAACTTTGCTTGAGAAAGCCAACTTACTGAAATTCTATTTAAACTTCTTTTGCAACTAAAATTCTGTAACTCCTAGAGCTTTCAAGCTAGAACCTCCAAGCCCAGATCAGACTGTTCTGACTTAGTGTGCTTTATCTTTTCTAACTGGTCTGACTTGGGGTTTTCCTAAAAATTAAAAATCATAAATTTCCCATAGGCTTGCATTGATGGAATAATCAAATGAGTCAAGACTTATAAAATTCAAATTTAAACTCATAAGATTGTATCAATCTGTCATATTAATCATGCTAACAATGTGTTAACATCTTTTTAGCAACATGCTAATCATGCTAGCAACGTGTTAAATTGTTATAGCAACATGCTAGCAATGTGTTAAATCATGTTAGCAATGTGCTAATTCAAATTTGAAACATGCTAGCGGCATGAAAAAAAGTCCTATCTATCTGACATGGGGTGAAAGGTTGTAACAATTATTCTAACAAGTAACAACTACTCTTATCATGTATGCCCTGAAAAGTTCAATGAAAACCACAACAACTTGTAATTTGCTAATCTCTCTTTCTCTCCCCTCCCTAAAAATGGTTTAGTCCGATGGAACCTGCACAAATCGCAAGTCCCACCCCATCTAGTGAACAGAACCATTCAGAGTTGAGAAGAACCTTTGAAGTTCGCCTATTGTGCGACTGACTGAAAATTTCGGGATGTATTTTGTTGGTTTGTTTTACATGCAGAAAAATGAGTGTAAGGATCGCAGATCTGCCGCTGATGTGAAATGTTTAAGGTAACAATATTGTCAAGAAAACGTGAATAACTCACTGTTCCGGATGGTAGGCTACATAAGCTTTATTTAATGAAATATTATGTTGTAGCATATTACGCTATCTTCATCAAAAATGAAAACAATATTTAAGTGGTTATTTTATATTTGCATCTTTTTCCAGAATGTTTACCTCAGCTGTTCGACACAAGACTGACTAGAAAGACTATTTAGATTATATTGCTAGTAGGCCTAATTAAAAAAGAAAATTGTTTTATTATTTTATATCTATTTATCCATCCATCCATCTCTTATCTGTCCATCTATCTATCTATCCATCTAGTATCTGTCTATCTATCCATCCATCTCTTATGTCTATCTATCTATCCGTCCGTCCGTCTGTCTATCCATCCATCTCTTATGTCTATCTATCTATCCGTCCGTCCGTCTGTCTATCCATCCATCTCTTATGTCTATCTATCTATCCGTCCGTCTGTCTATCTATCCATCTATCCATGAATCCATCTACAGGTCCTTCTCAAAAAATTAGCATATTGTGATAAAGTTCATTACTTTCCACAATGTAATGATAAAAATTAAACTTTCATATATTTTAGATTCATTGCACACCAACTGAAATATTTCAGGTCTTTTATTGTTTTAATTCTGATGATTTTGGCATACAGCTCATGAAAACCCAAAATTCCTGTCTCAAAAAATTAGCATATTTCATCCGACCAATAAAATAAGTGTTTTTAATACAAAAAAAAAGTCAACCTTCATATAATTATGTTCAGTTATGCACCCAATAGTCAATACTTGGTCAGGAATCCTTTTGCAGAAATGACTGCTTCAATGCGGCGTGGCATGGAGGCAATCAGCCTGTGGCACTGCTGAGGTGTTATGGAGGCCCAGGATGCTTCGATAGCGGCCTTAAGCTCATCCAGAGTGTTGGGTCTTGCGTCTCTCAACTTTCTCTTCACAATATCCCACAGATTCTCTATGGGGTTCAGGTCAGGAGAGTTGGCAGGCCAATTGAGCACAGTAATACCATGGTCAGTAAACCATTTACCAGTGGTTTTGGCACTGTGAGCAGGTGCCAGGTCGTGCTGAAAAATGAAATCTTCATCTCTATATAGCTTTTCAGCAGATGGAAGCATGAAGTGCTCCAAAATCTCCTGATAGCTAGCTGCATTGACCCTGCCCTTGATAAAACACAGTGCACCAACACCAGCAGCTGACATGGCACCCCAGACCATCAATGACTGTGGGTACTTGACACTGGACTTCAGGCATTTTGGCATTTCCTTCTCCCCAGTCTTCCTCCAGACTCTGGCACCTTGATTTCCGAATGACATGCAAAACTGAGCAACAGTCCAGTGCTGCTTCTCTGTAGCCCAGGTCAGGCGCTTCTGCCACTGTTTCTGGTTCAAAAGTGTCTTGACCTGGGGAATGCGGCACCTGTAGCCCATGTCCTGCACACGCCTGTGCACGGTGGCTCTGGATGTTTCTACTCCAGACTCAGTCCACTGCTTCCGCAGGTCCCCCAAGGTCTGGAATCGGTCCTTCTCCACAATCTTCCTCAAGGTCCGGTCACCTCTTCTCGTTGTGCAGCGTTTTTTGCCACACTTTTTCCTTCTTACAGACTTCCCACTGAGGTGCCTTGATACAGCACTCTGGGAACAGCCTATTTGTTCAGAAATTTCTTTCTGTCTTACCCTCTTGCTTGAGGGTGTCAATGATGGCCTTCTGGACAGCAGTCAGGTCGGCAGTCTTACCCATGATTGCGGTTTGAGTAATGAAACAGGCTGGGAGTTTTTAAAAGCCTCAGGAATCTTTTGCAGGTGTTTAGAGTTAATTAGTTGATTCAGATGATTAGGTTAATAGCTCGTTTAGAGACCCTTTTCATGATATGCAAATTTTTTGAGACAGGAATTTGGGGTTTTCATGAGCTGTATGCCAAAATCATCAGTATTAAAACAATAAAAGACCTGAAATATTTCAGTTGGTGTGCAATGAATCTAAAATATATGAAAGTTTAATTTTTATCATTACATTATGGAAAATAATGAACTTTATTACAATATGCTAATTTTTTGAGAAGGACCTGTATCTATTTATTTATCTATCTGTCTATATCTGACAGTCTATCTATCTATCGCCTTCAAAACATTCCAACTTTAAACATTAAAAATGATAAACTACTATATACTGAAAACCATCAAACTTTCTGGTCTGGCTTTCTCAAGAAAACTTCGAAGTTTGTCTTGACAAACATTTTTATCTAGTTGTATTTATGACTCATTTCTGAATTAAACTGTGGTAATGCTTTATTTTACAGTGACCTTGTTACATTTTCTATGTACTTACTATAATGAATTATGCAGAATTATTAATGTTAATCAGTAATTAATTGCATTCACATTGACACCTTAAACTGAAGTGTAACTGAAACTGCTCATTTTTTGACATGACTCAATTGTATTCATTGGTTGTTGACTGTCAGTCAGTCTCATAACAGGATTATGATATTCTGATTAAGAATTATAAAATCAGTGATCTAATCTCAGGGTTAAAAGTTAATTCGTGTTTTAATCCCAATTCCCAAAGGTCTTTCTTATGAATCTTTTATGACGCATTACTGCCACCAACTAGAAAGGAGTGTGGATTTAATAGAATTTAAAGGGGTCATATAATATGGTACTTTTTACAAGTTGATTGTACTGAAATGTGTGTTGGCAGTGCCTGTACACAACCATCATATAATGATAAAAATCCATCCACTGTCTTTGTTTTAATCTCCTTATATGTATTCCCCTGTCTCAAATTGAGCCGTTTCATCGTGTGACGTCACACGGCGCGTGACGCCCCTCCCACGGTTGTTGATTGACAGCAGTGTTTCAACACAGCCCCGCCCTGAGCGAGCTCTCATCATAGTCCGTCATTATTGATACACTGGAGCAGAATGGCGTCTAAGCGAGTGTTGTTCTGTTCTTGGGTGCAATAACAAACACAGAAATCATTTTAATGTTCCTAAATTTGAACCGCTGAAGACGCAGTGGCTGAGTTTTGTTTATGATGGGAATATTCCCCACGATCAGCGTCAATGCGTTCATGTTTGCGCGAATCATTTCTCACCAGACTGCTTTTTAAACGAGGGTCAGTATAAAGCTGGTTTTGCTAAGAAGCTGCTCATGAAAAAAGGATCGGTACCAGCTATTGGTGTTCCTGCTGAACCTCCAGAAGAAGTGAGCATAACGTTTTATTAACCTTTTACGATACATATTAATCTTTGCCAATCGCTTGCACGCTTCACGATGAATGCGGCTAATGTTTACACTCAGGGTACATTAGTTACGGCATGTATTCTATGTAACGTCACGACATTCTCAATATAATTCATAATCCCACGTTTATAATGAACAACGCGTTATTGTGTTATTAAAAACTGTGTATGCAGGTGTTACAGTTAACATGCTAACACTAAGTTACACCTGGTTTACTTGTATGTTACTGATTAAGAAGTAATGTAAAAAAAACAGTTATAACTGCATGAAGAAACATTTTCGTACTGCACTAAACATAAACATACAACAAATTCTTAGGTATCCTTCAACTACTGCTAGAATCATTACTGACATGACAGGACATGTTTCAGTCACGACACTGAGATAACGTTACGCATCACTGACAAGCCTACATTTACCAAAAAAAACGTTTTTCAACATAAATCTGTCAACGAACTAACCTACAGGCTACAGTAAACACATAGTGTTTGTATCCCACTACTCTACCCTGACAGTACATACAAAAATAGATTCAAGTGACATTACGTTAACCAACCATTCAGAAACGTCCTGTTCGAGCCTTAATGGTCGAACTTCTTCGGGGCGTCATCTTGTTCCGGGTCCGACTCCGGTTCAAATTGGTATGGCAACACTACAGATGTGTCCTCAGAGACTCCCGCTGCCATTCTTTCGCCAAAATATACCATCAACAGTTGTCAAGGCAACACTCCACGTGCGTTGTGTCAAAAACGCCCCAAAGAACAGAGGGGCGGAGTCAGCAAGCTCATTATCATTTAAAGGCATACACTGAAACAGCGTGCTAAAAACAGAGCTGTTTTGGAGCAGGTAAAATTAGTGTTTTCTTAAAATACTAATGAGAATTTTTAATAAAAGTATATTACAAAGTTTTCATTTAGACCCTAAAGATTCATATTAACTTGTACAAAAATGGCATTATATGACCCCTTTAATTAGTTATTTATTTGAACTAAACTATTGTTGTGAACTAAACTCTATTAGCTTGCTCTACTTTATAAATGACTGATGTGTTATTCTGGCCAGGGGCGGCCTTACCTATGTTTCACCCGTTTCAATTGAAACGGGCCCCGCCCTCCAAGGGGGCCCTAACAGACCAGCAAAATCCCATTCATTTTCTCCGTAGGATATTGATTTTCAGCCATAATGTCTAAACCATTCAAGGTAGATTGACCACGAGCTACGAGGTTGTGAAATGAAAGTTTCTGCTCCTTTAAAAGCCACAAGCTACGAAATCAACCTTGTTATTTGCAAAACACTGACGTCTGATTGGTGGAACTCGCGGTTACCATGGCGACGTTTACCACTCCCGCGAACGGCTTAAGCGATCTGAAGTATAATATCAGTAGTTTATGTATTTATACCTTTGCCTTTTTTGCCGTTAGGTTAAAATGTTTTTTTGAGCAGAAAAAGAATTTTAAGAGGAAATGAAACTGAAAAATGAAAGATATCAGACAACAAAAGAAAAGCTTTATTCAGTCTACCAAAAGTGAAGTTACCCTGCGTGAAAGGGCGAGGCTTATTCCATGATCTTTAATTGTATATAGTTTTAATCAAACAAGGTTGGATTATTTCTATGTTGAGCTGCCTGTTCGTGAAGCTGAAAGAGAACGTAATAAAATAATATACCATTGATGCAACCCAACAGGAATCCTTGCTTTTTCTGCTCTATTATGTTTATGTTTTATGTAGGGCCACATATTAGTTATTGAAACGGGCCCCCAGATGCTTAAGGCCGCCACTGATTCTGGCCGGTGTGAAACAATGATGTCTTGAGAACTTCAAAAACAGTAAAAAATTAAATGACAATGTTATATTTTCATGCATTTTAGTTGTTCTTGTTAGCAAAGGTTTGGCGGACACACGTCAAGTGTTTTGCTCCTACAATCTCTTTCTTCCTGGGAGCAACAACAGGTGAATGTTAGTGACTTTTTCTTCATCACATCTTTTCTTTCCATATAATGAAAGTGAATTAAAAAGGCTGTGATTCTTGCCTGACATCTCCATGCATGAAAGAAAATCATATCAATTTAAAAACAACACGAGGATGAGCAAATGATGACTGTATTTTATTATATAGGGATGAATTATCCCTAACTTTAAAAAAAAAAAAAAAAATGGAGAGAAGAAAATCAACTTGACGCACATGTGATTACACTAGTGGCACACTAGATGACGACATCGAATACAGGTGTAGACTCAACCTCAAATCTCAATTGTAAATGTCTCAAATCTTTTCAGAACATTAATTTATTAAAGTATTACTCAGACAATTTCCCGCTCCTTAACCGTTCTGAATGGGAAATTGTTCTTGAAAAAAAAAATGTAATCCCATATAATACCATATACTGCAGGCTACGTGTTTGCAGAGAATTTTAAAATACCCAACTTAGCTACTTTAATAATAGTACAGTATTACACTGTATTTCAGTTATCCAGTTAAGACATCCAACATTGGCTGTTTGTGAATGGAAAACATTCCATTATTACAAATCAAAACTGTAACCTTGCAATTGGTTTTGCATCTTCACTGTAGCTGTTAAAACACAGCCGTGAAATATGTGCTCATTCTCTATTTCTCTTGACTTGAGGGGCTTCATTTATAAAGCGTGCGCTCGCACAAATATGATCGTAGATGCTAAAATCCATGCCAATGTTCATATTTTTAAAACGCTCTTCGATGTGAAAAAAATGCTTGGCCCCCGGTCCGGGTCTAAGCAGAGTAATGCACTTTTCCTTGTGGCAGAAAAGTCTGAGTACATCTGAGCAATTCTTGCTGTTTGCCATTCTCAGGTAAAGGATTTTGACTGGTGCTCTTTTATATGTTAAATACTTAATTAGGCTGCCTGAGTTTAACAGTGGGAGATCCAAACCATACAGTTTCAGCACGATTTCAAGATCATTTGCAAGATCAATACATTTTTCAATAGTAAATAGCCTGTCAATAGCACTTGATAATGTCCTGGAGTGTGTAACTATTGAACTAAAAAATGAAAAGCAAAAGAATATTATTATAAGCTGTGTCTATAGGTCACCTGGATCAAGTGTAGACTTATTCAATGAATGGATGGTGAAATTGTTTTCTGAAGATATAAATAAGCCCTTATTTGTATGTGGGGACTTCAATATTGACCTTCTGAACTCAAACAACTACAAACCTACCTGTGAATTTGTTGATAGGATGTATGGTATGTCCTTATTTCCATCCATCACAAAGCCTAGTAGGATTACCTCTCACAGTGCAACTTTAATTGATAACATCTTTACTAACAACCTTTTAAACAAAACAGTTAATGGTCTATTGATCTGTGATATTCCTGACCACTTACCAGTCTTTACTATATATGACTGTAATGTTTCTAAACATATTAAAACTTGCAATGTGAACTATAGACGAGTACGAACTGAGGAAGCTATTAATTTATTTAATGAAGAATTAAGGTTACAAGATTGGAATACTATTTATGGAGAGATGCAGACTGATGTGGCTTACAATAATTTTATAGAAATATTTACTTCCCTGTACAACAAGCACTGTCCCATCAGAATATTTAGTAAACCGAAAAAAAATCTAAAATGCCCTTGGATTTCAAAAGGCCTGCAGAATGCATGTAAGAAAAAAAATAACCTTTATAAATTGTTTGTTAAATCGAAAACCAAAGAAGCTGAGGACAGATACAAGCTGTACAAAAATAAATTGACAGCTATAATGAGAATGGCGAAAAAACATTATTATGAAAAACTATTAATTGCTAATAAATCTAACATAAAAAGAACCTGGGCAGTATTAAATAGTGTTATTAAGCAAGGATCGAATATAACGGATTATCCAGAATATTTTGTTGACTCTAATGGAGAAAACATTGATATGAATAAATTAGTAAATGATTTCAATAATTTCTTTGTAAATGTTGGTCCTTATTTAGCAGCTAAAATTCCTAACCAAGAATTGAAGTTGAACACTGAAAGAAATGACTGTACTATTTTCCTCTCTCTGTCAGTGAGTGTGAAATAATGAATATTGTTGAAAAATCCAAAAACAAGTTATCTAAAGACTGTCACTCCATCGATATGGTACTAATAAAAAAGACAATTAATAGTATCATAAAGCCTCTAACACATATCTGTAACCTGTCGCTTAAAAACGGCTGTGTGCCAAGAAAAATGAAAATTGCTAAGGTTATACCATTGTTAGAAAATGGAAATAGGAATCACTTTACTAATTACAGACCCATTTCTCTCCTTCCCCAGTTTTCAAAAATCCTTGAAAAGGTTTTTGACAAACGGTTAGAAATTTTTACATATAAGCATAAGCTAATTAATGAAGGACAATATAGGTTCAGACCCAACAGATCTTCTTCGATGGCCATAATTGACGCCACAGAAGAAATATCGAAGGCTCTAACAAACAAAAAACATGCAATAGGAATTTTTATAGATTTCAAAAAAGCTTTTGATACCATTAATCATGATATATATTACTTAAGAAATTAGAACGATATGGAATACGGGGAGTTGCTGGGAAATGGGTGAAAAGTTATCTGAGCGACAGAGTACAGTTTGTTCAAATGGGTGAGTTTTCTTCTGGATGTCTTGACATTGCTTGTGGTGTCCCGCAGGGGTCAGTATTGGGCCCCAAATTATTTGATTTATATATTGATGATATTTTCAATGTTTCTCAATTGGTTAAATGTGTATTGTACGCTGATGATACAAATATTTTCTATAGTAACGATAGTTTGGAGCGACTGATTAGCGTTATAAACAAAGAACTAAGTAAATTTAAAAAATGGATGGAAAGTAATAAATTATCATTAAACCTAGATAAATCCAAAGTGATGTTTTTTGGAAAGTATCAAGCTGATTCGCAGAAAATGGTTGAGATAGATGGAGTACACATTGAAAATGTTCAGGAAATAAAAATTTTAGGTGTAACGATAGACAACAAGCTAAGTTGGAACGCCCACATCAGACAAATAATAACTAAAGTCTCCAAAAGCCTTGCCATAATAAGTAGAGTTAAGCATATCCTTGATTATAATGCACTCCATACCCTGTATTGTGCTTTAATACAGCCATATCTAACCTACTGTGTAGAGGTATGGGGCAATAATTACAAAAATGTAATACAGTCACTTTTTTTGCTACAGAAAAGAGCTATACGAATTATACACAAGGCCGCCTATTTCGAACACACAAATCCTCTCTTTCTCAAATCAAAGCTATTAAAAATGAAGGATCTTGTAAAAATTATATAATGCACAGTTCATGTTCAAAGCGTATCACTATTTATTACCTGTGAACATTCAAAATATGTTTTCTCAAAAGGAGCAGTCGTACAGTTTGAGAGGATTTGGAAACTTTGTGGTCCCAATGGCGGGTTCCACCAGGAGGAGTTTCTCTATGTCTGTTTGTGGGGTTACTTTGTGGAATAATCTGGGGCTTGAATTAAAGCAGTGTCAAGGCATTCACAATTTCAAACGTCTTTACAAACGAAAGGTCTGGTTCCATTACAATGACAATGAGGTTTGATTGTTTCATGTTGTGTGGATTGTTGGATTAGTTGTTATTTATTTACCCTTGTGGTATTCCGTCTACCATTGTTGGTAGTTGTTCGTCATTATGTACTCTTGTGGTATTCCATCTACCATTGTTGGTATTTGATAATCATTGTTATGTACCTTGTGGTATTTCGTCTACCATTGTTGGTATTTGATAATCATTGTTACCTGTGGATAATCATTGTTACCTGTGGAAATATCTGTATATTATTAATATGTATGGTATGAATGTATGGGTTTGACCTGTGCAACCACTGTTTCTAAATGAGGTATTATTATTACTATTATTATTATTCTTTTTTTTTTTAAATATATTATTTTCTCTTTGAGATTATTGCTGAAGGAAGCAGCCTTTATTTGTTTGTTTAAATTCTTTTATAGATTGGGGTGGGGTTTAATAAGTTTTACTTCTTCCCACTCCATTTTCAAGCATACGTGTATAATTTGTTATTATTGTGTATCTTTTCTGTTGTCACACTATTTAGCTTGAAATAAATAAATAAATAAAATAAAATAAATTTGCCATTTATAAATTTCACTTCAGGAAGAGAGGCGTATATAGCTACGCATGTTTTTGTGTGTAGCCTACGTTTTCTGAATCATGAAGGCCTACGCATTCGAGAAATTATCGTAAGATCAAATGTAGGACGGTTTCTACGCAACATTTAGCCTACACTGCAAGTCTTCATGCATTTTGTGTGTTTTGTTTGTCTCGTTTGTTTATGTTAGGCCTGTATTGTATCCAATATCTGTGTTTATATTAATCCCCGCCCAAAATGTACTGTCGGTGATCCTGGTTGACCCTCGGGTTTTGAATGGCCGGCTTTATAGCCAATATAATTTATTTATATCATTCACATCGGGTGGTACCATGAGTATGTGCCAGCATGCCCTAGTGAAAAAAAAACTATACCAAAATATATTTAAAATACATTTATTTCATACTCAGTCCATTATCATATTTACTGACATCACTTGATAATTACTGATTTAAATATTATTATTAAACTTTATTTGGAGCACTTCTTAATTACACAATGCACATTTATTATGGGCCTTTCTCAATCTGTGTTCTTGTCTGTACTTGTGTTCTTGTGAAACGTCATCTTTTGTGGCCCAAGTACTGTCCCAATACACAAGTTTGCATTTTGGCAAGAACGGTTTAAAATGACACGCCCATTTTACCGAGGATGCATCTGTTTGTAACTTGTGTGAACTTGACGGCAGAAATATCCCAGCATTCATTTCGGCATTTGAGGAAGGAGAGACAGGTTAATACAGGTTAAAGTCTTTTTCTACAATTTCGTATGCTATTTCATCACTAAATTCACTTCTGAGAACATTTGATGCAAGAAATCAACTGTGTTGATTTCAAATATTGGCATTTTTACGAAAATTTATGGCGAATCGAAAATGTGCTCAAACGTTTTCGGAAGTGACAATCTCCATAAGCGCCGGCGGGTGTTAGCTAGCGAGCCAACCGGCCAGTCTGCTCACAGACTCGCTTTACCCCACAGTCAAGAGACCATTGCAGCAGATGACAGCGGAGCAATAATGGCAGAAGAAAGCCAGACCCACAACTGTAAGAAGATTTTACTTTTCGTACCGCTGTTATTATGTAATTGTATTCTGAAAAATGTGATAACATTTTAATTGAAACCAAGGGGCATCTGAGGAAACCGCAGCATGAATTGCATGGCGAGCGGCCAACGAGGCTCTCTTCACTGGACGGAGGAATTCCGCAATACCAGCAAGAACACATCGTCTCAAACTGTCCCGACCATGGGACTGTGCCCTTGACCTCACACTGGGTGAGCCAGTTCCCCGTAGCAAAATATACCCACTCTCCATCCCTAAAGAGACATGCTGGAGTACATTCAGGAGGCTCTCCAGCAGGGATACATCCATCCTTCCACTTCCCCTGCTGCTTCGAGCTCCTTCTTCGTGGCCAAGAAGGGCGGAGGCTTGAGGCCCTGCATTGATTACTGGGAATTGAATAAAATCATAATGAAATTCTGTTATCAACTTCCCCTCATCCCAACAACCCTGGAACATCTTAGAGGCGCTAGCATCAACAACATCAACCTCATCAGGATACGCGAGGGAGATGAATGGAAGACTGCTTTTGTGACCCCTCCTGGCCACTATAAATATTGCGTCATGCGCTTCCACTTTATTCCAGGACTTCATGCACAAGGTGCTCCAGGAGTACCTCCACCTAGGACTGTGCGACATGACGATATATATCGGAAGGACGATATAAAAAGTCTGTCGTTTCATATTATGCTCTATTGTTTATATCGTGGTGTCGTAAAAAAAAAAATTCGGCAAAACTTTTTTTATAAATATTTTATATTTCTACATTCTTAATCAAACATTTGCCCAGGAGTTCAAAATAAAAGGAGAAAAAGTAATTGCATATGATTGAGAACATGTTTGAGTAGGGCCTATATACTTAATATATTCTCAATATAAATATCAACTATTCTTTTAGTTGATATATACTAAAATAAAGTATTTTCCATGTGGTTAGTATTAATTGATCAAATTTACAGAGAAAGTACTATATCGTGATATATATCGTTATCGGGATATAAAATGGCTTATAATCGCAATATGAGATTTTGGTCACATCGCCCTACCTCCACCTGTTCATGCTAGTCTACATTGATGATATGCTTGTATAGGCAAGGCAAGGCAAGGCCAGTTTGTTTATATAGCACATTTCATACACAATGGCAATTCAAAGTGCTTTACATAGAAGAAATGAAAATAATCAAAACAAATAAGAATAATTAAAACAGTTTAGAATAAAAAAATCAAATAAAGTAGTACTGGTCCACCCCTATCTGAGATGGGAGAGATTGAGCCGGTTTACGGTGCCACTGGACCTCTAGCCCAGGGACGTACTCTGCTGGGGTGGTGCTACACCAGTAATGCCCAGCGGGGGCCCCACAGATCACGCTTCATGTGCGCTGTCTGCTGCCGTTACCCTTAACGACGCTCTCAGCGACTTCTTATACAGCAGTATAACTTACTCCTTCACTCGCCTCATCGGAGTGAAGACTCTCCCGCTCTCCTTCAAAATCTCTTCCAGAGATTATAAAAATAAATAAATAAATACATTTTAGTATCCCTAACTGCCTGATTCACTTCACTAAGTTCGGGGATCCCCTATCTGAGATGGAAGAGATTGAGCAGGTTTGCGGTGCCACTGGACCTACAATCCAGGGACGTACTCTGCTGGGGTGGTGTCTCACACCAATATTGCCCAGTGGGGCCCCCACAGAGCACGTTTCACTTGTGCTGTTTTAACAACAGCGAACCTTTATACTCTCAGCAGTATAAATAATCTTCACTCGCCTCATCGGAGTGAAGCTCTCCCGCTCCCCTTCAAAATCTCTCCCAATCAGATAGCCCTAACCAAATAATAAGAAATTAGAAAACAAACAAAGACAAAACCAGTACAGTAAAAACAGTCGGACGAACAGTGGCACAGTGCTCATTCAGTAAATGCATAGCTAAACAGATGTGTTTTGAGTCTGGATTTGAATGTAACTACTGTAGGAGCACATCTGATCTCCTCTGGAAGCTGGTTCCAGCTGCGGCTGGCATAATAGCTAAAAGCAGACTCTCCGTGCTTAGAGTGAACCCTTGGTATTTCTAACTGATGCAATCCTAATGATCTGAGTTATCTGTTGGGTTTATATTCAGTGAGCATATCTGCAATATATTGAGGTCCTAACCCATTGAATGATTTATATACCAGTAATAATACTTTAAAATCAATCCTAAATGTAACTGGGAGCCAGTGTAAAGACCTGAGGACTGGTGTGATGTGTTCATATTTTCTGGTTCTGCTCAGGATCCTGGCAGCAGCGTTCTGTATGAGCTGCAACTGTCTTATGGTCTTTTTAGGAAGGCCAGTGAGGAGTCCATTACAATAATCCACCCTGCTGGTGATAAAAGCATGCACAAGTTTCTCTAAGTCTTGACTGGAAACAAAGCATCTAATTCTTGCAAAATTTTTCAAATGATAGTATGCTGATTTAGTTATTGCTTTGACATGACTACTGAAACTAAGGTCTGACTCTAGAGACACACCAAGATTCCTGACTTGATTTTTAGTTGTTAGACCCCTAGCGTCAAGGTATGCATTCACCTTGAGAACTTCATCTTTGTTTCCAAACGCAATGACTTCAGTTTTGTCTTTGTTTAACTGAAGACATTTTTGGCACATCCAACTGTTTACTTCATCAATACATTGGCACAGGGAGTCAATGGGGCTGTAGTCGTTAGGCGATAGGGCTAAGTAGAGCTGTGTGTCGTCTGCATAGCTGTGGTAAGCAATTTTGTTCCTTCTCATTATTTGGCTCATTGGGAGCATATACAGGCTGAACAGGAGTGGTGCAAAAATTGAGCCTTGAGGGACTCCGCAAGTCATGGATGTCCACTCAGACTTATGGTCTCTTATACTCACATAATAACCTCTCCCTTCTAAGTATGACCTGAACCATTTTAGGACTATCCCAGAAAGCCCCACCCAGTTTTCCAGCCTGTCAAGAAGTATGTTGTGATCGACAGTGTCAAATGCAGCACTGAGGTCGAGTAGTACCAGCACTGATAATTTGCCTGTATCAGTATTTAAGCGAATATCATTTATACTCTATACGGCTACTCTACCTTCTGCTAATACGAGTATGCCTGATAATTGCATGAGTGCCAAAGTATGATGTCGCTATGGATATACGCGTCCTATCTTATAACTGCCGTGGCCTGCGCTTGGGTCAAAGTGCTGTGGATAAAGCTCGCCGTTTTATTGTTGATCAGTTGCTGGAGCACAGTGATATTCTGTGCCTACAGGAAACATTTCTTGCAATGCAGGATTTAACGGGCCTAAACTCAATCAGTGACAGCTTTCACAGTGCTGGAGAGTCTACCACTGACCTCAGCCTGGGAATACAAAGAGGCAAAATTCCAGGAGGTTTGGCAATTCTGTGGAATAAAAAGCTGGACTCAGCGATTAATGTAGTTAGGCTTGGTGTGGACTGGTGTATTGCTATACGTCTGACACAGTGTGATAGGGAATTTATTATTTTAAATATTTATACCCCATATGAATGCCAGCAAAATGAAGAAGATTATGTAAATAAGGTTGCTTTTATTAGTTCATATTTACAAAATGAGTGTTTTTCAAATATCTTTATCGTTGGGGATATGAATGCAGACATTTCAGACAAGTCAGTGTTTGCTAAACATTTAAATAACTTATGTTTCGATAATAATTTAATACTGTCCAGCAGAGAGCTCCTGCCTGTTGATAGCTACACACATATAAGTGAGGCCTGGCACACCACGTCCTGGCTGGACCATTGCCTCACTACAGCTGATGCTCACGCATCCCTGGCACATATGGAAATTTTATACGATATATCCACTTCTGATCACATTCCTGTAAAAATGGTGATCAGGTCTGAGTACATACCGTCAACTATAAAGTGTGAAAATAACTCAAATCATGTTTTTTTGGATTGGTCCTCTCTTACATGTGAAGAAATGTCTTTGTACTATGAACATACTGATCAATTATTGAATAATATATATCTCCCTAGAGAGGCACTCATGTGCAAAAATGGTAATTGCACAAACCGTGAACATATCATAGATATCTCTGCTATGTATACTGCAATTGTCTCTGCTTTACTTGAAGCTAGTAAGCCTCTAATTAAGCATAAAAAGGGAGGAAAAACTCGGCCAGGCTGGAATGCATATGTGGCTGAATTCTATGCTGAGGCTCGTGAAGCTACTAGATCTTGGGCAATGGCTGGTAAACCAAGACAGGGACCTATTTTTGAATATAAGAAGAGCACAAATGCAAAATGTAAATATGCAATACGTTTCATTAGTAAAAATGAGCAGCATCTGAGGGCAGAAGCTATGGCCAAGAAACTTTTAAACAACACAAATAATGATTTCTGGAAAGAGGTGAAACGTACAAATAACTGCAAACCCTCACTACCATGTTCAGTTGATGGAGTCCCTGGTCCAAATGCTATTGCTGAGCTCTGGCAAATGCATTATAGAAAATTGTTTAATTGTGTACAGACTAAATGTTTTAAAGTAGATACAATCAATGTTGACAATGTAGATACAATCAATGTTCATGAGGTATCTAAAGCTATTAGGAACTTAGCAGTTAATAAATCAAGTGGCCTGGATTCTATCTCGGCTGAACATCTAAAAAATGCAAGCATAAGGCTATATACACTTCTTGCACTAGGCTTTACTGCCTTCATGATCCATGGCTTTCTTCCAGACTCAATGATCTCTGTGATGTTGATTCCTGTGATTAAGGATAAAGCAGGAAAAGTGGGTTCCTCAGACAACTATAGACCCATCGCCTTAGCTAATATAGTATCAAAAGTTGCGGAATTAATTCTACTTGAGAGGATTAATGAAATAATTACCTCTGCAGATAATCAATTTGGTTTTAAACCGAAGCATGGTACGGATATGTGTATATATGTCCTGAAGGAATTATTAAGCAACTATAAGAGAAAAAACTCAACTGTTTTTATATGTTTTTTAGATGCATCCAAGGCATTCGACCGGGTGAATCATTGGAAATTATTTAAAAAATTGGATGCAGCAGGAGTCCCTAAATACATTGTCAGAATCCTATCATATTGGTATGCCCAACAGACCATGCAAGTGAAATGGGACAGCTGTATTTTGGCTCCCTTTCATATCAGCAATGGAGTAAGACAAGGGAGCATCTTATCCCCCATTTTATTCAATTTCTACATGAATGATTTATCATATAAATTAAACCGAGGTAAAACTGGCTGTATGGTCGGTAGTACAGTGATGAATCATCTTACGTATGCAGATGATTGTGTGATTTTTAGCCCGAGCTCAGCTGGACTGCAGCATCTTCTTAGTATATGTTCTGCGTTTGGGGAAGAACATGATGTAAAGTACAATGACTCCAAAAGTGTTATCATGATCTGCAGAACCGCAGAAGACAGACATTTAACTTTTCCTGTTTTTAGGCTCGCAGGTAATGTTCTTAATATCTGCAGTAAAGTGAAATATCTTGGTCATCTGATTACAGATCAGCTTACAGATGACAATGACATTAATCGTCAGTGCCGTATGCTGTATGTGCGGGCAAATGTTCTAGTACGCAAATTTGGTTGCTGCACTGCTGGAGTCAAGTTGACCCTATTTAAATCATACTGTTCGCCTTTGTACACTGCACATCTGTGGCTGAACTACAAAAAAGCTAGTCTTCAGAAATTGCAAGTAGCATTCAATGACGCTCTGAGGATGTTACTAAAAAAGCCCAGATCAACTTGTGTGAGTGAGTTGTTTGTGAGCACAAGAGTGGACACACTGCAGTCTGTCCTGCGAAAAGCGATGTTCAGGTTCATTTGTCGACTGAATGATTCTGTAAATCAAGTTGTTGTGGTGCTGGTGAATGTTAGGTACAGTGCCACACGCTGCATGTCTCAGTTTTGGGAACACTGGTATAAGTGTCTTTTAAAAACGAGTCATTTGTAAATTTGTATTGTGTATTTGTATTTGTATTATTGTATTTTTATCTTATCTTATTTTGTATGGTTAGACCATGAGTCTGAATAAAAGGATACTACTACTACTACTACTACTATTATCTTTATGAGCGCTGTCTCTGTGCTGTGATGCGATCGGAAACCAGATTGAAAATTGTCAAAGTATCCATTTGAGCTTAAGAATTTGTTCAGCTGATTGAAGACAACTTTTTCAATGATCTTGCCTATGAAAGGAAGATTTGAGATCGGTCTATATTTGCTACTGACAACTGCAGTTGTCAAGCCCCTCCTGAAAAAGAGCAATCTGGATAAGACCATATTGCTCTTTTTCAGGAGGGGCTTGACAACTGCAGTTTTCAGGGAGTTTGGAAAACTCAGAGAGAATTGAGGCATTTACCACTTCTAGGAGATCTGCTTCTATGCTGTTTAACACACTTTTGAAGAAAGATGTGGGAAGTGCGTCAAGGGCGCAGGTTGATGTTTTAAGGTGCTGTACGGTTTCTTCCAAAATTGTGCCTTCAATTTCTTCGAAAACAGACACAGTAACTACTTTCTCCGGTTGTGGTCTGATCTGTCTGACCCCAGTGCGGCTCAATGATGTGCTGATCACTATTCTGATATTCTTAATTTTCTCTGAGAAGAAAGAAGCAAACTCACTGCACTTGCTGTCTGAGAGCATTTCACTGGGAATCTGGCTTGGGGGGTTTGTCAGTCTCTCTACAGTAGCAAAAAGAGTGTGTGTGTTGTTTAAGTTGCTGTTTATAATATTTGAGAAGAAAGTCTGTCTAGCTTTGCCTAGTTCAATATTAAAAGCATGGATACTGTCTTTGTAGATGTTATAATGCACTACAAGTTTTGTCTTCCGCCACATGCGCTCTGTTTTTCTGCATGTTCTTTTCATATTTTGCACAGCTGTTGAGTTTCTCCAAGGTGCTTTTTGTCTACCACTCTTCCTGACTTTCACAGGAGCAATATAATCTATTACACCTTTAACCTTTGAGTTAAAAGAATCAAGGAGAAAATCAACAGAGTCAGCAGATATGCTTGGTTTTAAAGATATGGCCTTCATAAATAGCACACTAGTGTTCTCATTTAAGCATCTCTTCTTGACAGACACAGATCTAGCTTCAATGGCAGGAGAGATCAATATATCAAAGAAAATATAGAAATGATCAGATAGTGCTACATCCTTAATAACAATCGATGAAATGTTTAAACCCTTACTAATAAGTAAATCTAGAGTGTGTCCATGATTGTGTGTGGGACCATGTACATGCTGAGTCAGATCAAAAGTTTTTTAAACAGTTTTGATTTCTTTTGCCATATTTTATTCTGCATTCTGCAAAACAGTCAAACTCTGAGGAAATTGTTGATAGCAGTTCTGTAATGTCCTCAGCAAAGGCTGGAGAGTATTTTGGAGGCCTGTAAATGATGAAAAGTAAAATACAAGGAGCACCTTTTAACACAATACCCAGATATTCGAAAGACGGGTAATTCCCAAATGATATTTGCTTACATTCATAGACATCTTTAAAAAGAGCAGCCAAGCCCCCGCCTCTCTTACCCGCTCTGCAGACACTCATAAAAGTAAAGTTAGGAGGGGATGTTTCATTGAGGACTGTTGCACTGCAGCTGTCTTCTAACCAGGTTTCATTTAGAAACATGAAGTCCAGGTTGTATGTGGTTATTAAATCGTTGACTAGAAGTGATTTATTTTTAAGTGAGCGGATGTTTAAAAGTGCTAACTTAACAGTCTTACTTTTTGTCCCCACAGCAATCTTAGTTTGGTGCGTAATAGGCACCAGATTAGATGGGTTTGCTGTACGGCTTTTGAAGGCCTTAGATTTTCTATCATGTAATTGAACGGCAATAGAGAAAGATTCAGGCACACTCGGTACCCGCTTGTTTTGTAAACATTTAAGAAAGTTATTGTTTTCATAGCGGGGACCCGACACATATCACTGAGAGCTGGTATCAGTTGTTTTTGGTTCACCTCGAGCCGATGGAGGAGGGTGTGAACCCTGGCGCTGTGGCAGAGGCCGAAGAGCTCTCACAGGAGGAGGAGGAGGGGGAGGGTGAGCTGGGCCCGCAGGCTTTGGTGGTTGTGGGGCCTGCCGTTTTTTGGTTGACATCTGGGGGCTTGCAGCAAAAGAGTGGGATAGTTTGGTTCCAGCATACACCAGTTGTTCAATTTTCTCTGAGAAGCACAGAAGTGGAGATGCTGGAGAAAGGGATAACGTGTCTGGGGAGAGGGGCTGTTGCTCTGGTGTTATCGGAGGCTGTAATATGCTGTCCTGGATTTCCTGGCTGTTTTCCAGAAAGTCGTCCTTGGGTGCTGAATCTTCTAGCAGTTTTAGTATGTCACAGTCTGTTTGTGGTGAGCTCTGTGGGTAGGGCTCAGCTGAGATTGTGTCCGTGAGCAGAGGTTGTTGTGGCTGAGTGGTGTTATCATTGTCCTTGTGTGATATGTCAACCGCATGTCCATTCAGGTGCTGAAGTGAAGTCCTGTGGTCATTCATACTGTGTCCAGGTGTGTGTGTGCCATTCAGGTTGAGTGGATTGGCACACACTGCAGAAGGGTGATTGAGGGAGAAGTAGATATTGTCCTTTAGCACTCTTGAACCAAGTTTGTTTGGGTGGAGCCCATCCTGTTGAAACAGTTGCCTCTGACTCCAGAAAAGATTGAAGTTGTCAATAAAGTTCAATCCTTTTATATTGCAGGTTTTTTGCAGCCATGTGTTGAGCCCAAGCAACCGTGAAAACCTGTTTGTTCCTCTTGCTGGGAGTGGTCCACTGATGAATGGCTAAACTTTAAGTCTTTTAAGTGTTTCAAAAAGTTCATTGAAATCCTTCTTATGGAGTTTTGACTGTTCTTTATGAATATCATTTTTCCCCTCATGGATGATGAGTCGATTTGCAGTCTTATGTTTCATCAGAATGTTCTGAAGTTCCCTATTATTAGTATCCCTGCTAATAATGTTTCTGATTATGGAGTCACCCACTATCAGAGTCCTGGGCTCGGCTGCGCTCTGAGCTGAGTGCCGCTGTCTGCTCGACCTTGAGCGCCAGTTAGCAGTGTTGGCTACTGGCTGATTCAGTCTGTGTTCGATCACATTTATCACATTCAGGGATTCCTCATTCATTAATACTTCAAATCTGTTCTCAAGATGTATAGGCGGTGGTAGTAGACCAGTGTTTGCAATCCTTGTCAGAGCCGTATCTGGGGTAGAGGATGCTACTGCAGCAATATGTGATGCTCGTGACAATCTGATGTCTCGAGTGCCTTTGGGTCTCGCTCCCTGTTTGTGCCATCGATTTGTAAGTCGATCGGCTTGTTTCTCTACACTCAGTATGCCCTGTATTGGAGCACTAGATTCATGGGACTCACCGTTTGTATGCTGAGGGCGTCCATGATGAAGCTCTGTTGTGTGTTCCGTCTGGTTTGGTGGTCCCACAAGTAACTTTGTTTCAAGAACTGCAATCCTTTGTGAAAGTCTCTGGCAGTTAGAGCAGCAAGTAGATTTCAGAAGAGGCATTTTCTCTTATCCTTTTGCAGTTGTGTTTTCCCTTCCCCGGAATGTAAGCTTTCAGTGGGAGGCTGGTCGGAGAAAAGAATTCTGCTTTTTTGTAGTAATCAAGCGTTTGAGCACTGTGCTGATTTGTTGAAGTTAAAATTAGGTGATAAAAGAAATAAAAATATAAAAATATAGAAGCAATAGAGCGATTAAGAAGTAAAAAAGCGATAGAGCAAAGCGCGGAGCAGTAAGCAATAGCGTCCGAACAGTAGCTGAACAGGAAGTTTAAAATCCCGTATACT
Source organism: Rhinichthys osculus (assembly GCA_029959095.1). Lineage (NCBI taxonomy): Eukaryota > Metazoa > Chordata > Actinopteri > Cypriniformes > Leuciscidae > Rhinichthys > Rhinichthys osculus. The sequence continues at coordinate 1,832,683 of JARWKJ010000003.1, forward strand.
CCCGGAGCTTGGTCGAACATCGCCAGCACGTTTCCGAGGTCCGCCAACACCTGAGAGAATTCAACCTGTTCCTCAAGGCGGAGAAATGTCAGTTCCATCAATCCTCAGTGCAGTTCCTGGGATAATATAACATCAGTAAAGATGGTATCCGGATGGACGAGGGGAAAGTCACTGCCAAATTCATCTACAATCATCTCATCTACAATTTCAGTTACCTCAGCAGCACAGGACACCTCCAACGCTTCATCCATGCACTATGGATAATAATAATAACTTTATTTAAATAGCACTTTTAAAACTTCTTAGCACAGAGTGCTTCACAAAAGGCAAAAAGACGCAAAAGAGCATTACAAAATAAAAACAAGAACATAATAAATTAAAACAAAACAAATAACAAATGTGCAATAATCCTGCTGTCTAATCAGCATCTTGATACGCCACACCTGTGAGGTGGATGGATTATCTCGGCAAAGGAGAAGTGCTCACTAACACAGATTTGTGAACAATGTTTGAGAGAAATAGGCCTTTTGTGTACATAGAAAAAGTCTTAGATCTTTGAGTTGCAACCATTGTCATGTTTTCTTCCGCAAGCTTAAACAGGGAATTAGTGGAGGGAAAACCCCTATGTGCAGAAAAACTAGATAAATCATCGCAAAGCATGAAAGAATCACTGCTTGAAAACTTCAGGCATCGAAGTCATCGAAACTGTGTCCTACAGCAGATCAATGGACTTTCATCATAGATGTTATCTGACCTGTCATTGGACAGAGCAGGAAACACTGAAGAGGAAACCAGCTGCCTTAGAAGAGTCTGAGGATGTCACACCTGTGATTTAAATGCAGGAAAAATAAGTGAGATTCTCACTGAACATCCAGTGTAAGATCTGTGCCACAGTTACAGACAATGGTAGGAATTTTGTTAAAGCCTTCCAAGAATTTGGAAATATGAATGCAGAAAGACACTTTAGTTGTCCAACAAGAGCTTAACTTTTTCTTGCCGCCACATCATCGATGTGCTGCACACACACTAAATCTCACTGCCAGACACTCTAAAAAACAAAAAAACATTACATTTATGGTAAAAAAAAAACAGCAGCTGTGGTTGCCAGAAATTATGTTTTCATTATCTGTTATGATGTTAATTTACCAACCTATTGAAGTATTAATATCTGTTTTATACCAATTTAATACACTGACATCCACCAATCACAGTGGTTATTAGAGTCACATGATCAATCAAAGCTCATCATAAGCATATTTTCCACAAGAAAGTTAATACTAATATATAGAAGCTGCACAGTGTCATTCACACAAACACTAAACACCATCATGTTAACATACATGAAATTTAAAAAATGCAATAAACATTAATTTAACAACATTAAATGCAACATAAAACCCTTATGTACATAACTGATTAGAAAAAAATAAGAAAAACTATGAAGAAAGTTATTTCAACAAAAATACATCAAATGTGAAGTGTCACGCAGGGAATTGTGGGAATGTCAATTTATGGTTTTTCACTGTAAATTATAACATGACTTTTTCTTTTTCACTTCCAAAAACTGTAAATTTAATGGTGTTTTTCTATAAAATTACATTAAATGTACGATTAGATCTATCACAGTTAGTTACTAATAATACAGAAACTTTCTGTTAACCAATTAACAGTCTTTTACTGTTAAAATCATGATCATTTTTCTCACTGTAGCCCAACTAATTGATGTGTGTGACCGTACAAATCGAGGTATTTTTGGTGCAAAACAACTGAACGCCTGTGACAGTGGAATTTGTAGTTGTAGAGAATATCCACACATGTGTATCAGTAAATTGGAAGTCACAGAGAGAATTGTTTTAAGAGTTGAAAACTTGAAGAGTTTTTTGTATCTTCCACAAACACAACACAACAGTTACACCATCTCAAGTTCTGAGAAATTTTGCTCATCTGCAAATCAGTGTGTGAATTCATCCAATGAGAGTTGCACACTTGTAGAATATTTTGCAGTGGGCGGAGCCTACATGAATATTCATGAGTTTCCCGGGCATGCGCGTGCAACTGCTCTTCACGCTCCTCGTTTCTCAGCAGGTTTAATGGATTTCAGCCAAACGGCACCCCAAGAGACAGCATTTCTCTAGGAGTACACAGCAGTTCTGAAACCTCCTATGCAATTGATCTCCTCCAGGGGGAAAATTACTGTTTTCTTGGCTTTATAATTCAGACCATTCTTAGCTGACTGAAAAAATCTCTCAGGTACAGTTCTCGGGCAAACATAATCGATTGTCAAGTCCATTGATACTTGGCTCAGAGAGGGACTGGCCTCCCATGGTGCTAGATAAATGCTAATATAAATGATAGATGATATATAAAAGATAAATGATATATAAAGGCATCATTCATTCAAGAATGGAAGCATCAAACCAAAGTTTCGGCTGTTGTGGCTTCCTGCTGAGGAGAGGGAAACATATAAGAAGGATGATAGTCCAAGAGGCTGATCTTCTAACGTTTTGCTTTTGATTGCAGACTTTGGTATTTTGGCCAATCTGAGCAAAATAACTCTTTTAAAACTTTACCTTTACCTTTTTAAACTTTACTTGGGTCTTTTCATCTGGAGAAACTGAAAAGTGTAGATTTCTACCAAAGTGTAGAAGTGATCTTAGATAGCAATCTTTCTTTTGAAAGCCACATTTCTGACATTTGTAATAGTGCTTTTTAAATCTTAAATACTCAATTACAGCATATGGTCTCATCATGGAATGCAGTGAAAGGCTATATAATTGCAATGCTGTAATGATTGGCCTTATTGTTACGAATTAAAATGAGGTCAGATTAAACTGTGTGAGTTTGGAGTCAGGCCTATAGCTACTATATATGCACAACTTTAGAGTAAAACATTAATAATAGTGTTTTATTAATAAACAAAAGTGATATTAAAATAATTAATATGTTAAAAAATCACATTTTACTGTCTGGGGTGAATCGGGTGACTGTAATGTAATATGTTTTTGTGAGGTTTTTTGCTTTTTTGTAATATTTCAAATGAATAGTATTAAAATAGTATTAGTAAAAAAAATTATAATAATTTCCCTATTCCGGCTATGCTATGGGCCGCCCCTGGTTATGACAGTTCATTCCATGCATTTACACAATAACTTACATTGTACAGTGTTGCCCAATGTGTTTTACTTGAAAATCTTGAATTTCGTTTAGAAATAACTGAAAAGCTTTCAGTTTCCCACAAACTTACACCCACAGTGTGTCATTCATCCTTGCAACGATGAAAACGAAAAGCTGGCTCCAACACAGCAAACTGTCACAACCTGTAAAATATGTGGTCTATCGATATACAGAAAAGCCATGTAGTAACACGTTACAATAACAGTCTGAATAATCATGTAGGCTACTTATATCTGAATTAATCATTTCTTTAGCACAAACTAATGAGTCGAAGCATGCACTAGCCTACTCAAGAACTAATGAAGAACTAAGAGTCGCGTGAATTCATGTGTGAATAACGACCACCTTTGCTAGCAGTTGTTTGTTAGAAAATTTATGAATTTACACTTTCATATTCTTTCTTGAGTAACTGTGGGCAGTTGTGTTAGGGAGTCTGACTTTTAACCCGAAGGTCGCAGGTTCGAGTCTCACGTTTAGGTTAAAAAGGATTTAAACAGCGAAGTAGGCTAATTATTAATTCAGGTATTAGTAGCCGTGATTATTCATGAACTGTTACTGTGTGCAACCAAACTAGATTTAGGCTATTTATCTCTTTATTTTATTTTTATTTATTTATTTTTGACAGGTAAAGCCAGTGTCTATAAAGGCACACATGAACACAATTTTTTTATTTTTTTATTTTTTTTTACAAGTGTATGAGAATAATTTATAGCGTAGGCCTACAATGATGCGTTGAACTTAGCAATCATTCGGACGGTAGTTGTTTCTCATGTAGACGTAGGCCTATGTAAAAATAAATGTGCATGGCACGTCATGATAAAACCACGTAAAACTCATGCATTTCGGATGGTGATTTATTCACGGTGTAGGAGAGAGTTTTGTGATGATCCCGCGAACGCGTTCCTCACGCGCTCGGTCGCACGACTGTCTGTTGTAAATAAACTGTCATATGCTTGAATAATATTGAAGAATAAAATATTGAATAATAATATCCTATATATTAGGCTATTTGATTGCTTAAATATGGTGTTTAAAAATAGAAAAATAGCTGGTCTCTCTTGCATTTTATCTCTCAAAACGAAAAGAAAGTGGAAATCAGCAGAAATGAGTTAATGCAGCCTCTTATTTGAGGTGATCATAAAGCTGCTTGGTTTACGTTTTTAATGTTTATAACTGTATTTAATAGGCTACATATTTTAAAATTGAATTTGTTTTCTTCCTTTTACTTTTTGTTCAGCTCATATTTGATATCGTGATGAAATATTGTTCTTTAAATACTACCCAAGCATTTCAGTAATAAAACGTATTTAAAATGCAAATTATAGCGAAGCTCAACAGTTAGGCCCTACGGTGCTCGGCAGTGGTCAAAAGTTATTGATCTCTTCTTGTAAATTGAGTGATATGGATTCAGTTGACAATTAAATTAGGCTTCCATGCGACCTTGGTTTTTGACCAAAAAAACCCCCAGGTTATTCGGCCGGAGATTTTTACCCTTTGTTTTGACCCACATTTAATGTAGGCTACACATTGCGGCAGAGCCGGCCGAGCCACTAAGCGACCGTTGCAATTGCAAAGGGCCCCGTGGCCAGCAGAGGGCCCCCTAGAGTCACTGCTAGCTAGTGGGGGGGAAAATCGCACAACAAAAGTAACATAAAATAAATAAATAAAAAGAAATGGACCTACAGCGCTCTTTATCAGGCATCATGATAAGCACAGAGTTGTTATTTATTTAGTTCTGTATTATGGCAAATCAACCGGGAGCTCCCCGCGAAGGGCGCGCGCGCGTCTTGATCCCGACTGCCCCTTTGATGTCACTCGTTGTCACTTGGTCAGTCAGTTAGCGATTCCGATGAATCGACGATGTCTGACAAGAAACGAAAATATCTTTCTGGCCAAGAAAAACGACAAAAAAAAAAAAAAAAAAGCCTGGAAGAAGAGAAGAAGCAAGAAGATAAAGGTACGTAGCCTAAGCCTGTAGGCTTAATTTTCCGATTTCTGTAATATGGATAATCTGCACTAAAAGGTTTATATTAACATTAGCCTACATCGTGCTTGCATTAATTTTCTATAGTTGTTTAACTTACATGCTAATAACATGCTGCATAAAATTGGTTTAGTATTAGGCCTATACCATTTGCTGTGGTGTTACTGTTAAAGCATTTAACAGAACAATATAAACCCAGTTTGGATTCTACACTAAAGTGCTAACATTAGTTTACTCCTTATGTCCCCTTAGGAGCACTATTAAAGTAACGTTATATGCTGCCTGTAAGCAAAGCTCCAGCTGTTGGTGAGTATAAAGGGGCTGTAAAATGATAACCTTCTGCATTTTAAAAATTAAGTCTAACTTTCTGTATAATTATTTTCTTTATTTGGATTGGATTTAAATAGTTATATTGAAATGTTACCTTATTCTTAATATTGTTACTATTTAAATGTTATTCTATTTGCTCTATTTAATTTAAATTTTATATATATACACTACTGTTCAAAAGTTTGGGGTCGGTATGATTTTAAATACTTTTAAAAGAATTCTCTTCTGCTAACCATGGCTGCGCTTATTTGATTAAAAATACAACAAAAATCAGTTATAGTATTAAATATTATTCCAGTGTAAATCAGCTGTTTTCTGTGTGAATATATAGTAAAGTGTAATTTATTCCTGTGATCAAAGCTGAATTTTCAGCATCACCAGTGTCAGTGTCTTCAGTGTCAAATGATCCTTCACAAATCAGTATAATATGAGGATTTGATGCTCAAGAAACATTTATTATTATTATCAATGTTGAAACAGTTGTTGGTCTGTCAGTTGTACAGTTTTTTTTTTTTTTTTTTAGGATTCTTTGATGAATAGGGTTAGGGTTAGAATCTTTTGTAACATTATAAATGTCTTTACTGTCACTTTCGATCAAATTAATTATTCCTTGATAAATAAAAGTATTGATTTCTTTCCTCCAAAAAATAAAAATAAAATTCTCACTGACCCCAAACTTTTGAACGGTAGTGTATATATGTGCTGTAGTTTGTGACTCTTAAACTCTGGTGTCAATAAAAATGTATCTATGTTCAGTGATAATCACTTTATCTGTCTTTTTATTCAGCAAGTTAATCAGTGTGTGTGTGTGTGTGTGTGTGTGTGTGTGTCTTGCACTGCCATTCAGCTCAGTGGTATCAATTTTCCTGTTAGACATCAAACATAGTATATACAGTATAATATAGTTATATAGTATGGTATAGTATAAGGTAGTCATTGCTTTTCTTTAGGCCTTAAAACGGTCAAAGGGGCCTCCAACCAAATTTTGCTTAGGGCCCCCAAAGGTCTAGGGCCGGCTCTGCATTGCGGGAGGGCATTTTGAACGTATTATAGCCTATCCAAATTAAATTAAATTTATATAGGCTACACTCTCTTCACTTTTATTTTAATGATATTATTAAGAAATGTTAACTATCAATTGTAATTGTAAAAGCTTTTCAGTGAAAGGGGATTGTCTCCACAGGAATACCTCTAAATGTATTCCTGTCTCTTCTATAAGATCAGAAACTTGATATAGATCACATATGCAGGAATGCACATGACATTTTTGATTGACAGACCAAACCCACATTATAATGTCACAGGAGGTGTAGACTAGCGCCGGAAGTGAACTTCATATAAAGGTGCTTAAGAATAAACTGAGGATCCAGAGTTTGTAGCCTACATCTTTCATTCAGGCAAGATGTTGACCTACAAGGTGATTGTTTCTACTAGTAGACAGATTATTGCTGAGAGAACGAACAGCATTTTCCTGACGCTGATAGACTCGGAGAATCAGAGCAGTGAAAGAGTCCTGGTTAACAAATCCTTTTTTGGTGGTCTTGGTGTTTTTGAAAGGGTAAGAACTTTAAAGACTTGATTATTTTTATTTTAAGTTATTTTTATGTTTTATTTCCATTATTATATAGGATACATTATTGGTCAAAAGTTTGGAAACATTAGGCTACTGTTTTTAATGTTTTTGAAAGAAGTCGCTCACCAAGGCTGCATTTATTTGGTCAAAAGTAAAATTAGCCTATGTGTGAAATATTATTACAATTTAAAATAATGGTTTTGCTTTTAATATACTTTAAAGTGTAATTTATTCCTGATCAATGGAATGTTCAGCATCATTACTCCAGTCTTCAGTGTCACATGATCCTTCAGAAATCACTCTAATAGGTTATGCTGATTTACTATCAATTTTAGAAACAGATGTGCTGCTTAATATTTTTTTATAACATGTGATACTTTTTTCAGGATTCATTGATGAATAACAAAGTAAAAAAGAACAGCATTTATTTCAAATAGAAAGATTTTGTAATGATATGCCAGTTTTATTCTAGCTTCATGCTTTATTTTTTTTTTATCAACACATGGATGTGCACAATAAAATTGACATTAAAATTAAAGAAAATACGGATTCACATAACGCCTCAGTCAAGTCAAATAAATGTTTATTCATCATAGTTGCTTTTTACACCATTGTCTATAACACTCGAAACAACATCGTAGATCATAGCTAGTGTAACTTTAGGTTATACACTCAATTTCATAATATTTAGAAGGAAAAAGTCTGCCTATTGATAAAGATTGAGTGCTCTCTCAATATATTTAATAAAGACATTAGTATGTGTGTATGTATATAATATATACATATATATATATATATATATGTCTTTATTCATTAGAACGTTGATCTATCTCCAGGGATTTAATTTGCATAAAAAATATAATTGTTTTCATCGTATTAATAGCCTATTACCTGATATTGTCCCCAACAGTTTGTGAATTTGTTGAACATTGCATGTTTTAACAGTCAAAACACAGTATTTATCGAATACCAGACACAGGATAGTTTTTCTTCTTTTTCTTCTTGTCGTCTTCATTTATTAAAAAGATGTCCACATATTTTCTTATAACTCTTATAATCTGTCACGTATGCTGTTGTGCTCACCAATGACTCAGGACAGGGTCCGTCAGGTTGTAATCATTACAGTAATATTAGTGATGACCCGAAGAATATTGCAAACTTTTGGTGAAAATTTTACTCTAAATTTCCCAACGCTGTCTCACGACCAATTCGTACGATTTGTCTAAACCCCAGTGATGGGTAGGTTTAGGAGCGGGTCAGGCAGGAGTGAATACGAATTCATACTAATTTGGCAATTCATAAAATATGTGCGATTTAGCAAAAATCGTACGAATTCGTACGAGTGATGTCGTACGAATTAGCCACCTCGTAAAATTCGTACGAATAGCCGTGAGATCGGGGTGGATTTCCCCCAACAACATATGATTTCTTTGAATCTTAACTTACACAAAGTTAAATGCTTTAGATCAACACTTTTGTGATGCCTCTCTCATTAAAAGAGCCATTAAGCCATTCATTAAAAGACAAAAAATCGTCTGGAACAGACGGACTCGGCTCAGAATTTTATAAACTGTAGTTGTATAGGCTAATATAGCAGCACCATTTAAGGATTATGAGGAAAGCAAGAGAAAACATTACTTCCAATGGTTAATAACTCCTAAAATTAAATAAAGATCCAATCTTCATTGACAGGCATCTAATCACATTCTTAAATAATCCTACAACAAATAATGATAAAGTTTTGTGGCAAAAAGATTAAAATAGCCTACGTTTTGAACTGACAAAACGCAGTCAGGGTTTATACAGATAAGTCACATTTCCAATAATATACGGCTAGTAGATGTACTTTGAATTTATTGACAGTGATGGCTTCGTTTTCTTTTTAGATCACTAATGCTTTCGACACAATGGAAAACTAACTTTCATTTTAGGCACTTCAAAAAATTGGCTTTGGCGACTACTTTGCAGGATGTTTTAAAAATGGTGTAAATAAACAGAAAAAGCTCAATCAAACTAAGTGGTATACTGTAAAAACAAAAGAAAAAAACATAAACTAACCACAAAAGTACTGCCAGCTTATTACCAGGGCATTATGCAGTAATTTTACGGACATTTCCACTAACCCTAAAACACAACGCTCTTCACATTCTCCAGTATTCTAGCTGATGATGCAGACAAATAATTAGATCAAATGAAATTAGCGCTTTTAACTGTGTTCTGTGTCTATTTCGTGAACACAACTTGAATAATCTGCAACAGGTAAACATGTCAGCTGTGTGGATTCTAGTGGAGACATGTTTTTTGTGGGTTGGTTTGATGGTTTGTTTGATGGTTTGTGGGTCCCCCCATATTACGTGTCTAATAAAAGTTGTCATTAAAGGAGTTCTCCTTTGACATCTGTGTGGAGAAGGACTTTGGAGACGTTGTTCAGGTGAAACTTGAAAAGGAGAAATACTATGGCAATTTTCAGTGGTTTTGTGGGCATATCAAGGTGAAAACACCCCATGGAAAACGCTTCGAGTTCCCCTGTCATTGCTGGATAGAAGACGAAAGGGAAGTGATTATCCGAGAAGGCACTGGTACATGCATTTTAAATGAAGCATTATTATTTTAAAATTGTGTTGTTGTTCAGTTGTTATTGAATCGTGTCTTAAATGCTGTCTTTTCTATGTGTAAAATGTGTGATATATATTTCTTTGTGCATTCATTTAGCTCGATTGCCTCAGGATGAAATCGAATCGCTTGGAGAGAAAAGAAGAAAAGAACTGGAATCTAGACAGGAACAATTCAGGTTTGAAGAAACAATTCTTGAACAATATTCATTTGTTGCAGTTTTTTCTTTATTCCTCCTAGATACAGTTCAGTGTGCTTGACACAATAATATTGTAAATATATTGTTACATATACAGTATATTGTCATATACATAGGTCCGTAGCAGCAGTGTGTGTGTGTGTGTGTGTGTCACACTCACAATAGTTTGGACTCGTTATTGTTGCAAGTAGGTGAATAAGGATGCTACACATACAGTGGGTTAAGATCCGTGTGTTTATATATATTGGAGAACTCACCCACGCAGCACCAAACTGCTGACTTCCTGATACAAGTTAACATACCCCATTTTTCCACAAGGTGGAGCTGCTGCCTAAGCAGTACAAAAGTATACCCTGTAACATCTCCCTTCCTGTAGTAAGATATCCAAATATTAATGGCATTGCCCACAAACCTGAACTTCATTAAACTCTACCTGTTAACTCTGCAAAGAACACCCCAACTTATTAACAGGCTATTACCATGAACAGAACAAAACCTAATTTACCTAACACAGCTGTTGGAACACAACTACCGATATGACAGCTATTAGCAGTGTTCTTGTTTTCCAGTTTTCCAGTGTTCAGTTTGCTCCACTTACAGGTTCAATCTATCCGAGGCTTAATTAGCCTGCCACTCCGGGAGTATGCCTGGCCCTGCTCCGCTCGGAGTGGCGTGCAACTGGTTTGTGATGAATGGGTTACCCCCCCCCCATGACTGGTGCCTGTCTCTTCACTGCTGTCCTCGCTCGCAGAGCCCTCCTCTGTGGCATGTGCATCCCCGGGACACTCAGGGGAATGTTCTAGATGCCATGATGACAAGGAGGGGACTCTCTCCGAAGGTCTAAGATCGACCCTGTTGCGATAGTATTTTGTCCCCTCCACATTAACAACATAGGACCTGGGGCCCGCCTGCTGCAGGCACACCCCTTTTCTCCACCGGCCAGTCCTGTCCCCAGGGAGTGGTTTCATCCTGATGGGCTGGCCGATGTTCAGCTCAGGTAAATCTTTGGCTGATCTATCATAGCTCAGTTTCGCCATCTGGCGTTTCACACACAGTTTGTCCGGTATCTCATTGATGACCCGTGGCATCAGGAGCTGGTTCGCCACAGGGAGGTGCGTCCTCAGTCTTCGCGACATCAGCCGCTGTGCGGGAATGCAGTGCAGTCCTTCGGTGGGTGTGTTTCTCCAATGGAGAATGGCTTTCCATGGGTCCTCGCCAGCAAACGCGGCTCTTCTGCACAGGTTTTTTACAATCTTTACTGCCGACTCTGCTTTGCCATTGGCTTTTGGGTGTCTTGGCGATGAGGTAACATGTTCAAAGGACCACTCTTTTGCAAATGTCCTGAAAACTCCACATGCAATCTGACATCCACAGTCAGAAATGACCCGGTCTGGTATGCCATGGCGTGCAAATTGAGCCTTGCACCTCAGGACTGTAGTTTCAGCTGAGAGGTCAGGAAGCAGATCGACCTCCCAGAAGTCAGAGTAATGGTCCACCACGAGCAGGAAATCCTTTCCTGCATGGTTGAACAGGTCCATGCTCACTATCTGCCAGGGACGTGTGGGTAGTGGGTGTGACATCATGGTCTACTTCTGTTGTTCATGTGCATACTCATTGCACACAGAGCATTGTTGCACAAAGTCTTTGATTTCCCCCTGCATGTTGGGCCAGAATAGAGTGTCACGAGCTTGCCTATAGCAAGCCTCTCCCCCTATGTGGCTGTAGTGGATTCGTCTCAACATTTCCGGTCGCAAAGTTTTAGAAATGATAACACGCTGGCTTCTGAAGAGTATGCCGTCTTGCACACTGATTTCGTCTCTGATGGCCCAGTACCCTCTAATCACTATGGGCGTCTCCTCTCTGCAGTCTGGCCATCCTTAAAGCACGACAGTCTTGAGCATCTGAAGGCACTCATCTTTCTCTGTGTGTTGTCGGATTTGTGTGAGGGGTTCGCTGGTGACGTTCAGATAGTCTGTCTGCTGAATTGCTGCGGTGTCGTACTGTTCCTGCTGCAGGCTGCAGACCATTTCCCGCCTGTACTGTGCGTCTGTGCTCTGTGGTGGGGTAGCAGCTCTGCTGAGCGTGTCACTGATGTACATTTCCGGGCCTGGCTTGTACACCACTTTGAGGCAGTAGTTCTGAAGCTTGAGGAGGGGCTTAATAAAGATGGACACCAACGGGCGGTGATCTGTCTCTGCTGTAACATCACCTCTCCCATACAGGTATTAGTGGAATCGCTGACAGGCAAACACAATGCTCAGGCATTCTTTTTCTATTTGAGCATAATTTTGCTCTGTTTGGGACAATGCACGGGATGCAAATGCAACTGGCTGTCTTTCCTGCAGCAAGCAGCAGCCCAGGCCTGTCTGGCTGCAGTCGCTCTGTATGGTGACCGGCCTGTTAATGTCATAATATCTCAAAACAGGTACAGCTGTAATCAGCGTCTTGAGATCCTTCATGGCCATGTCATGTTTTGGCAGCCAGTGCCACTGCACATCTTTATCGAACAGCCTCCTCAGTGGTTCGCAGATCTCTGATAACTGCGGCATGAACTTGGACAGGTAGTTCACAAACCCCACAAAACGCTGCACGCCTTTAGTGTCTGTGGGGTTGGGCATGTCCAGAACTGCTCTGACCTTGTCAGGGTCAGCTTTGAGGCCCTCAGCCGAGAGGACTTGGCCGTGAAAGCGGACTTCCTTAACTCGAAATTGCAGTTTCTTCAGACTCAGCCTCAATTTTACTTCTCTGCATCTGTCCATCAGTGCGGTGAGGTTTGCATCATGGTCTCGAATGGCTTCCTCCTCTGTGTCGCCACAGCCCACAATTAAGATGTCGTCAGCTATAGGCTCAATTCCTTTCAAGCCCACAAGGAGCTTGTGCTGCTTCCTCTGATACAGCTCTGGCGCAACCGACACGCCGAAAGGGAGTTTCAGCCAGCGTTTCCTGCCCCACGGCGTCCAAAATGTAGTCATCAGGCTGCTCTCCTCATCCAGGCGGCACTGTAGAAACGCGTCCCGCGCATCCACCAGCGTGAAGATACGTGCTTTTGGCAGTTTGTACAGCACATCATCTAAGGTGGGCATAAGGTAATGGGACCGCTTGAGAGCTCGGTTCAGGGGTCTGGGGTCAATGCAGAGCCTAAGTTTCTCTGGCTTCTTTACTATGACCAGATTACTTATCCAGTCAGTGGGTTGTGTGACTGTGACTAAGTGCCCATCCCTTTCATACTGGTCCAATTGCGCTTTAACTGCTGCTTTGAGGGCCACTGGTACGTTTCTGGGAGCGCACTGCACAGGGGCCACAGTGCTGTCCAGCTCAAAGTGAAGGTCGCCAGGCAGGGAGTCAATGGGGCCGTTGAAGACATCATGGTACGTGCTGATTAAGCCCTCTTTAGACAGCATGCTCAACTTGATGTGCTCTACACTATTCAGCTCCTCTGGAATAGTGAAGCGTATCAGACCGAGATCCTCGCCTGTGGAATCCGAAAGCTGTGGCATCTGGCCGGATTTCACGATTTCAAAGTCAAGTTTGTGTCTCTTGCCTCTAATGAGTACTAAACAGGCCCATTGAGTTCATCCAAGCACTGTTGTAAAGTTTCAGTCTGGTGAGACTAGGCTGAAGAGCCGTCGTGGGTGATAGTCTCATTTTGTCCTTAATGCTCATCACGTTGCAGGTTGCTCCAGAGTTGAGCTGGCATCTCTGGGGCCCATTCTGCAGTGGGAGGTTGACAAACCACTTCTTACCCTGTGTGTTCACTGCTCCTATGCTCATTGCTGTGTAGATCTGGCCCAGATTGCCGCCATCATCATAATACATTCTTATTTTAATTTTGAAACTTATAAAGCGTTAAAATTAGTATTCAATTTATATATTAAAACTAGTGTATGAAATGGCAAATGTAATATTTTTTGCACCAACGTTGCACAAATGTAGCTAATGGAAAATGTAAATATAAATACAGAAATGCATTGTCATTTTACATATCACATTGTCATTTTGCATATTACATTTCAAATTGAATATTGCTACCCATATGCTTCTATATACTTGAGCTGGACGCTGACTTGGATATTTTCTCGGTTCTGGAAAATGTTCCCCCTTTTTAACTGAGCTGTAAATGCCATGTCACTAATCACTCTGGAAAAGCAAGAAAATGGTTTTCTGGCAATGCTGACACTTTTTAGAGGATTCCCAAAAATAGCCAACTGGTAAAATATACAATATTTTAATGATTGATTGCAATATATTGCATTTTTGTAAAAGAAAAACACAAGGCAACTGACAAAAGTATAACTTGTAATTGTCTCTATTAAATTGGGCTGCAAGAAAAAAATAAAAACACTTCACCTTTAAATGTAATTAAATAAAACAAGGTTTTTTAAAGGTTCTCTAAGCGATCCTGGGTGACGTCACTTCTTGTTGACGTTCGAACTATTGTCAAACAAAACGGAGGCTAGCCAGACCCTCCCTCCTCCTCATCCGCACACTAACCCCCCAAACCCCGCCCCCAACCCCTTCTTGTCGGTCATTGGCTGGAACAGTTTGTTATGTTTTGGGGAGCGGGTCGCTGCAGTTTGCTTTTGTTGCTGTTTGTGGAGCCTGGGCTGTCTACAGAGATCGCGTTTCTTTACAGTGTGTTCAGAGGACAGGCAGCCAGCGGATAGTGAGGAGATGTTTGCTGTATGTGACAAAAAAATGTTTTGGCCTAAAAAACGCGTGACATCGCTTAGAGCACCTTTAACTAATTTAGAATCAGGTAATGCAAATAACAAAAACAAAAACAATGTAACATAAACAATGACATAAGGGAACTGAAAACACAGAGCATATATAAGCAAGATAACAAACTAAAAGCCTAACTGATGATGTGATAGACTTTTGGAAACTAAGACAAAGCACCAGGAGACTGACGATAAACAAACTAAAAGTCCATGAAAGTGAGACTTAACATTAGTGTACATGACAGTGTAACCGTACAAGTAAATGTTGTCATTTTTCTTGTTGAAGCTGGAAGGTGTGGCGCGAAGGCTTCCCTAAGAGCATGGATCATCTTCTTCCAGAAGTTCAGTTCGATGCAGCAAAAACTTTTGAGTTTGATTTCAATTTCCTGAAAGCGTAAGTTTGTCATGGCCACAGTCCTTATTGATTTGATACTGAGATTTTCCAGTTTGAGTTCTCCAGAATGAAATTCGTGCACATAGTGTTCGTGTCTATAATTACAGTATGCACTCTTTTTTTCAGGATTGGGGAATCATTTCTTGACAAATTTAAAGGTTTCATTCATTCCTGGAAAGACATGGCTGATTTTGAAAATATATTGGAAGATTTTAATATCAAGAACACTCTACTAGGTTTGTTTCTTCATTTAAACAAATACTATATATCCAAAATCAATTGTTGTGAGAAACCAACAAAGCAGAGGCACTTTTTCCATACGGTCCCTGTAAAGACAGTTGACTCAATTTTTCCCCTTGAAATCTGGACAGAGAACGTGATGCAAGACTGGAGTAAGGATTACATGTTCGGCTATCAGTTTTTGAATGGCTGCAATCCTGTCATGATCAGGAAGTGCAAGGAAATTCCAGTCAAGTTTCCAGTCACACATGAGATGGTGAAGGGCTTTCTGAAGACAGGAGTCACACTACAAGAGGAATTAACGGTCAGAAACATTAAGACATTAATCACTTGAACAGTCGGTCAGTTATCAAATTCAAGACTTACTTGTGTGTATTCTGACATCCTTCACATAATTTAGCTTACATAAATGACTCAAATCAATGATATTTCAACCCATGAACTATTACTTCTAAACTTTGCACCTGTGTACACGTTTACAGGCAGGAAAAATCTACATAGTGGATTATGAAATACTGGAGGGAGTCCCAACATCCAGCAATCAGGTCTATTTGACTGCACCCCTCTGCCTGCTGTACAAGAACAGATTGGACCAAATTGTGCCAATTGCCATTCAGGTATCTGTCACTTATATAATCAGTATCAAATTAAAAGAAATTAAAAACATTTCCGTGAATCTACTCATGAAGTAAAAATGTCCCGCTTGGCTTTATTATATCTGAATCAGCTCAGTCAAACCTCAGGGGAAAAGAGCCCAATCTTTCTCCCGAGTGATAATGAACATGATTGGATGCTTGCCAAGATGTGGGTGAAATCTGCCGACTTCATTGTACACCAGTTGGTCACGCACCTTCTCAAGACACATCTGATATCAGAGGTTTTTGAAATTGCCATGTACAGACAGCTCCCTGCAGTCCATCCTGTATACAAGGTACATGTCTCTCAATACACAGTCATGATATTTAGATTCAGGGCTAAACTGAAGATTGTAGTTTCACATATGTCAATTTATTGATGAAGGGTTGCTGGTTCTGATGTCCTTAACTTCTTTTCATCCATGGTTTAATGTTAACCAAAAACCTCCAGGGAATGACATGGAAACCACTTTAGCTGTTTCAGGTTATGCTTTTAAATCAGTTTTTATGATTTAATGCACATGTTTAAATGCTTCTTACAGTTACTGAAACCTCATGTTCGTTTCACAATTGCAATCAATGCAGAGGCTCGTGAAAAACTCATCAGTGAAAACGGGGTCATCAGCAAGGTATTACACCTAATTTAATATATGCCCACATAAACAGCATATTGCTTGGATTCAAAGCGATTCTATTCATATTTGATTTAGTCTTTCTCAGACCTTAGTAGTTCCTAAATTTAAAAAAGGCAAAGAGTAGTGCTGAACATATTGAGGCAGTATTAACTGAATTCTTGGTATCCACAGATTAGTAGCCTCACTGGAGATGGGATAGCTAAAGTGATTAGAAGAGCCATGGAGACTTTATCCTATGAGTCCCTGTGCTTCCCTGAGACCATAGAGGCTCGAGGAATGGAAGATGCGCCCAAGTACTATTATAGAGATGATGGCATGAAGATCTGGGAGGCAATACACAAGTAGGTGTTGCAACAGTTCAGATCATGTACTACTAGTGCAAAAGTACAAATTAGTCCACATACACTCCAATAAAAAGTTATTTTAATAAATTTGTCATCTTCCTAGTTTTGTTTCTGCTGTGGTCGAGATCTACTATGAGAGCGATGAGACCGTTCAAAGTGATGGGGAGATTCAAGGATTTGTTAAGGATGTTTCCTTTGGCATGAACAATTCTGACAGTGAGTACAGGTTTAATTTATCAAAGGCTCTCTGTAAGGGTGGATTTCTAACAGGGGTTCAGGCAGCAGGACTCCCGAACACTGATGGGCAGTACCGCTTTAGAAGTAACGCGTTACTGTAATCCAATTACTTTTTTCAAGTAACGAGTAAAGTAAGGGATTACAATTGCAAAAACAGTAATTAGATTACTGTTACTTCCCCGTAAGCAGGCTGCGTTACTGCATTAGTTAACCGTCATTTTGTTTCGTGAGACTGTCTCGTCCCATGAGTCGTGCGTGAGTGACAATGACGTATGAGCGCCGCGACGTCAGTGGTAAACACCGAAATGTGTAGTGTTGAACAAGAGACAACATGGAGCGCGGGAGAGAGACACGCATTTGATTGGTCTCACACGCCACACCCCCGATTTCTCACGCTGAAGTGTCAACCCGGTCGGTCAAATGCCTGAAAGATGAGTTTATCTATAGATCTACCTGTTGAGCCACTCGTGATCGACTAGTTATACCGCAAATTATTTAAATATCCCGGAATCTAGAGCGAGCGTGCATGCGAGACAGAGACCGTGTAGCGCACGCGCACCCGCAGAGAGGGAGAGCGAGCGAGAGACCTTGCGTGTGCAGAGAGCATGCTGATCTAGAAAAAGGACCCCCATTGGAGAATGTCAAAATTCCACCTCAAATCTGAGCAAGCACCTAGCAAGCCGGCACAGGAATGTGAAACTTACTGAAAAAAACCCTGAACCCCCAACTGACATGACATGGCTGTTTTGGTAAACTAATTTTTACTCCTCTCTGCACTTTACTGTTAAAAGACATAAGTGTTATGTCTGTAAATACGACTCGTACTTGAGCTTACTTGACTTCTTTATTGTTCTTGTTCACATCACCGAACAGTGTGTCAAAAAACATTCAAACCTTTACGTCACTTCCGTTCACCAACCCTTAAAGAAACAACCGTTCGTTCTATCTTATAAATGTAACAAACATATTACTTTAACTAAACATCAGATTATCATACTAACTAAGCATGCAACAGTAAGTGTTAATAATTTGGAATAGAGTCAGGAGAGATTATTTTATTTACATCTATTCGAATGAAGGATTTTACAAAATTTTACAAGGATTTTATAAAAAATATATTTATTTTATATGCTGGAATATGCAGAAATATAAGTTAACAGAAGAAGGACTTTCTTTATTTTATTCAAATATGGTGGAATGTGCAGAAAATAGGTTTAAATGTTCATCAAAAGTCTGAGACTGTTGCATTTAATTTAATTTTTGCTTGATGCAATGTGCATAAAGTTAAAACATTGAAACTAATAAAACAAGTTTTAAAAAAGAGAGTGTTTCATTTGATTTAATTTTAGATTATGGAATATGCAGAAAGAATAGAATTAGGCTGAAAGGTCTATTGCTTTATAGCGTATTCAGGTCGTGCATCATGTTTTTGAAAAGTAACTTAGTAAAGTAACTAGTAAAGTAACTAATTACTTTTGAAAATAAGTAATCAGTAAAGTAACTGGATTACTTTCTTGGAGAAGTAATCAGTAACTAATTACTATTTCCAAGTAACCTGACCAACACTGCTCCCGAATGACTAGAGCAGGTGTGCCCAACCCTGCTCCTGCCGATCGACTGTCCTGCACAGTTCATCTCCAACCCTAATCAAACACATCTGAAGCAACCAATTAAGGTCTTCAGGCTCACTTGAAAATTAAAGGCAGGTGTGTTTAATTAGAGTTGGAGATAAACTGTGCAGGACAGTCGATCGGCAGGAGCAGGGTTGGGCACTCCTGGACTAGAGAAACGTTGAAAAGCACAATGGTAGAAAAATTTACATTTCTTGTCTATTACCACCCACTGCTACTTATACCAACAACGGAAATAAGCGCAGTTACAATAACTATGAATTATTACGTTTTTTAAGAATTCAGAATTATTAAGTTTAAGAATTATTAAACTAGTTAGCACATTATTTATAATTGAAAGACAAAATATGATTATGGTTACACTTAAAATAGTTACAAAATAGATGTATGAGATACTAAAAACTTCTACCAATAATAGGACCCAGCATATACACTTACCTAAAGGATTATTAGGAACACCACACTAATACTGTGTTTGACCCCCTTTCGCCTTCAGAACTGCCTTAATTCTACGTGGCATTGATTCAACAAGGTGCTGAAAGCATTCTTTAGAAATGTTGGCCATATTGATAGGATAGCATCTTGCAGTTGATGGAGATTTGTGGGATGCACATCCAGGGCACGAAGCTCCCGTTCCACCACATCCCAAAGATGCTCTATTGGGTTGAGATCTGGTGACTGTGGGGGCCATTTTAGTACAGTGAACTCATTGTCATGTTCAAGAAACCAATTTGAAATGATTCGAGCTTTGTGACATGGTGCATTATCCTGCTGAAAGTAGCCATCAGAGGATGGGTACATGGTGGCCATAAAGGGATGGACATGGTCAGAAACAATGCTCAGGTAAGCCGTGGCATTTAAACGATGCCCAATTGGCACTAAGGGGCCTAAAGTGTGCCAAGAAAACATCCCCTACACCATTACACCACCACCACCAGCCTGCACAGTGGTAACAAGGCGTGATGGATCCATGTTCTCATTCTGTTTACGCCAAATTCTGACTCTACCATCTGAATGTCTCAACAGAAATAGAGACTCATCAGACCAGGCAACATTTTTCCAGTCTTCAACTGTCCAATTTTGGTGAGCTCTTGCAAATTGTAGCCTCTTTTTCCTATTTGTAGTGGAGATGAGTGGTACCCGGTGGGGTCTTCTGCTGTTGTAGCCCATCCGCCTCAAGGTTGTGCATGTTGTGGCTTCACAAATGCTTTGCTGCATACCTCGGTTGTAACGAGTGGTTATTTCAGTCAAAGTTGCTCTTCTATCAGCTTGAATCAATCGCCCCATTCTCCTCTGACATCTAGCATCAACAAGGCATTTTCGCCCACAGGACTGCCGCATACTGGATGCTTTTCCCTTTTCACACCATTCTTTGTAAACCCTAGAAATGGTTGTGCGTGAAAATCCCAGTAACTGAGCAGATTGTGAAATACTCAGACCGGCCCGTCTGGCACCAACAACCATGCCACGCTTAAAATTGCTTAAATCACCTTTCTTTCCCATTCTGACATTCAGTTTGGAGTTCAGGAGATTGTCTTGACCAGGACCACACCCCTAAATGCATTGAAGCAACTACCATGTGATTGGTTGATTAGATAATTGCATGAATGAGAAATTGAACAGGTGTTCCTAATAATCCTTTAGGTGAGTGTATGTAAAATGTTACCTGAGAGATAGAAAGGAGGGAGAGAGTGAGAGAGAGAGAGAGAAAGTGTAGAGATTAAGAGACAAAGAAAAGGGAGAGAGAGACCCAAGAAAGGGATGAAAATCAAAAATAGAGAGACAGAGCAACTGTGACAATTAGAAAACAACCAATGTCCACATATCTTGGTCTACAGGCCTTGAGCAATATCAGCACCTCTATTGGCGCTTTTCCACTACTGGTACGGCTCAGTACGGTTCGGCGCGGAACGGTTCGGCTCGATTCGCTTTTCCACTGCTGGTACGACTCGGCACGGCACGGCTCGGTTCGCTTTAGCTCGGTTTGCTTTTCCACTGCAGTTAGTACCGCTTCAAAGTGGGTGGGATTATAGTCTGACCGTTATAGTTTATCCGCTCCTCAGCAACCAACGAGAGGAACGTCTGCACTTCATCCTCTGACCACGTTTCAGTCATTTCTTTTTTGGAATTTTTCTTTCTTTCTTTTTTCTTCAAGCAAGTCAAGCAAGTAGTTTTAAAACAGGTGCTACAGCGGTGGCTGTTACTGGCTATTTAAATCTAGCGGGTTTGATGTCTCGCAAATACAATGACGCTGACAGTGATGATTCTGTCTGACCAATCAGTGATCTGCAGTGTTTTTGCATCACATTTTAGTATCGGTACGGCACGCTTGGAACCTCGACAGAGGGGGTACCATTTAAAGCGAGCCGAAGTGAGCCGTACCGTTCCATGCAGTGGAAAAGCGCCACAAGTGAGCCGTACCGAGGCGAGCCGTACCGTACGCAGTGGAAAAGCGCCATATGTCTTTAGGAATTACAAATGGTCCTTGGTTTAAGAAGGAGGGGGGTCGAAACAGTAACAGCAAATGTCTTTGTTCATTTCAGTAAAAGCAAATGTCTTTGTTCATTTCAGTAAAAGCAAATGTCTTTGTTCATTTTCAAATATCTTTGATTATTTTCAACCCTACAGTTTCCCCCCTCGGCACCGTTGGCCACTCACATGGAGTCAAAAGGCGGCACTGTCCATTTCCAGGTGTTTGTAGATGTCATGGTCAGACTTTTTGTCCAGACTTTTCGTTCCCATTCCCTCGAAAAAGTCACATCGTCAAAAGAACAGGTACTGAATCTGGTAACAAATGATTGTTTTTTTTTTTTCTGAGGCAGGACATATGTGAACTTGGGTAGAAGGGATTCTGTCATTTAAAAGAGCATATAGCGCAACAAACAGCAAAAGCATACATATGGCATTTGTCATTGGTCAGAGGTTTGATAAGCCCTTAAATTGATGTACTTAAAAAGATGGTCACAGCAAGAATCTTTTATTCTTTTATTCTATAAGATCTTACAAGCTCTTAATTTTTTTCTAAAAAAACATTGAAATGAATTGCATTATAACTAGGGCTGTCAGTTAAACGCGTTAATAACGCACTCATGGTACGGCAGTAAAGTTTCTTGATTATTACGCAAGAATGAGAGTATAGTTCCTAGCCATATCAGCCTAGAAAATCGCAACTTTACATTTTCCGTCGGTCTTAGTGCACGATGTAACTACAGAAGAGTCAAGTTTTAAATAGGAAAAATATCGAAAAATTTGAGAAATGCTAATGGTCTTGTCCACTTCAATGATGTATGCTAATCTATGCTAAAAGTGGTACCGCCAGAACCGGAGATCGTTGCGCCGCGCGAGGACGTTTTGTTGCCGCGTCGACCAAAGCGCAAGCGGATCTAGCTAGACCGGAATCAAAACAACAGGCACGCCGCACACACTTGTTTGGGCTTGCGAGCCGGCCAAATAGTAGGTTAACGTTACGTTTTGAGTGGATGACGAGCGCGAGACGCCGAAATGGATGCAAATAAGATTCTGAATGGAAAGTTTACTTTTAAAAAGTTGCCAAATGGTTCCATTGACGAGACCAAAGTGATCTGTGTGTTTTGTCGTTGTGAACTGAGCTATCATCATCGCAGCACGTCCAGTCTGAAATACCACTTGATGATGGCCAAGCACACACACACACACACACACACACACACACAGCTGATGCGAATTCTCCGCCCCCTCGTCAATATCAAGACCTCGTCAGTATTTCTTTCACCCTTTTATTGATGGACAGTGTTACATTGTGTGAGAGATTATTTGCTCCAAGTGAGAATGTTAGTGTGAAATTGAACACACTATATGCCAATGTTGTTTTCAATAAAAAAACATTTGCACAAAGCAAGCCGATCCACTTTTCCATGTTGATAAGAGCATTAAAAAGAGAAAAAAGAATGGGACAAAAAGAATTCAAGAGACATTTAGAATAGATAAAAATGTGCGATTAATCGTGAGTTAACTATGACATTAATGCGATTAATCGCGATTAAATATTTAAATCGTTTGACAGCACTAATTATAACAGAACAACAAATTGCTGGTCTAAAATTTTTTTCATTAAGAGTATCAACAAAATATCAGTGTAACCAAACACAGAGATTAATTTGAAATAATGTCCAAAAAAACATTGTTGCAAGTCACATGGACAAAAATACAAATAAGCAGAAATCAAATAAGTTTCAGAAATGTTTCAAAAGCATTAATGAGAATATAAATATTTGTATTTAGGTAAAAATGAGAAATACTGACATACATTTTGATAGATTAAAAGCAAATGTCTTTGTTCATTTTCAATTATCTTTGATTATTTTCAACCCTACACCTGTTTACACCTGGTCAATTGGATCACAAGAGGATGACGCTAAATACAGGAGTAAACGGGGTCTACATGTTTTGAATTGTCCTCTTTCGACCACTTCCAGAGGTACACTTTCATAGTGTAGACGCTTATGTTGTCGAATGCATTCGAACAGTCATTAAAAGAAAACGTCTATTCTCCGCCTACTGGCCAGTCTTTTTATGGGCAATGTGGAATTGTTAAAGTCCCTCCCAGCTAGCAGGGAACGTTCTCAGAACTTTGGCTAACATTCCCTACAAGTTTGGTTAATGTTTTAAAGAAAACATTTGAATGTAATGTTCAAAGAATGTTTTAAGGATGTTTTCTCATTTCAAATAATGTTCCTATAACGTTAAATGTAAACTAAGATATAACGTTTTAACTGTAACATTTTGAGGATGTTTTGGGAATGTTGTTGAGATAACAGATCATACAATGTTTTCAATAAAACATTGGTACAATGTTCCATAATAACAGAGGAGGAACATTATCAAATCAACGTTCGTAAAATGTTTTGAGGATATTATTGAGGCCTGAGATGATGGAGTGTTTTTTATAAAACGTTCTTGTAATGTACACAACTAGAACATTATAACTGCAACATTTTGAAGATGTTTTGGGAATGTTGTTGAGATAACAGATAATACAATGTTCTCAATAAAACATTGGTACAATGTTCCATAATAACAGAGGAGGAACATTATCAAATCAACGTTCGTAAAATGTTTTGAGGATATTATTGAGGCCTGAGATGATGGAGTGTTTTTTATAAAACGTTCTTGTAATGTGACATGTTAACACAACTAGAACATTATAACTGTAACATTTTGAGGATGTTTTGGGAATGTTGTTGAGATAACAGATCATACAATGTTCTCAATAAAACATTGGTACAATGTTCCATAATAACAGAGGAGGAACATTATCAAATCAACGTTCGTAAAATGTTTTGAGGATATTATTGAGGCCTGAGATGATGGAGTGTTTTTTATAAAACGTTCTTGTAATGTGACATGTTAACACAACTAGAACATTATAACTGTAACATTTTGAGGATGTTTTGGGAATGTTGTTGAGATAACAGATCATACAATGTTCTCAATAAAACATTGGTACAATGTTCCATAATAACAGAGGAGGAACATTATCAAATCAACGTTCGTAAAATGTTTTGAGGATATTATTTAGTCCTGTGATGATAAAATATTTTTAATAAAACATTCCTTTCAAATGACTTTTTAACAAAAGTAGAACATTTTTCATGAAACATTTTTAGGATTTTTTTAGGGATGTTGTTATCTTTTATAAATCATTGGCACAAAAACAAAGGAGGAATATTATCAAAGCAACATTCATCAAATGTTTTGAGGACATTATTGGCCTGCGATGACAAAATGTGTTAATAAAATCTCATAATATGATGTGTTAATAAAAGCTCATAACATTTTAAGGATATTTTAGGGAAGCTGTTTAGGTAACAGATTGTAGAATTCTTTTAACCCATAAAATATTAGCATAATGTTCCATAAAAGAGGAACATTATCAAAACAGCATTCGTGAAGTGTTTTGAGGATATTACTCTGAACTGTGTGAACTGTTGCGCGAAATGTGTTTACGAGAGACGAGAAGCTGATTGGTGACCACTGTAGATTGACGTTTAAAACCACCAATCACAACGTGATTTTCCCGTGACGTAAGAACATTTGAAATCGACAAACAGCGCGAAGAAAGTAACGTTTTTGTTGAAGAAATCGGCGCAAAATGTCCGTTGTCTAAATTGGCTATTTGACACATTGGCCCAAACAACAGAACTCCTGGTCAACGGAACAGAACTCTTTCACAACGGTAAGTTTTTTTGTGTGTATTTTTCAGTTTACATAGCTTTCTCTTATCTTTGATATCAATGTCTTTCAGTGTTAGATCTTACTTTCTTAGAATTGTATGACAGTCGCATAAAATCTGAGTGTATGTTACTTTTTAATAACAGCTAGATTTGTTTTAATCCAGACTCCAAACTGCCTGTTTGAAGATGAATATAGCTAACACAGATGACGCAATAAACTCTCCATTTAGGCTACAACAAAGGTACGAATACTTTTTTGCTACTTAAAACTGTTAATCTTAATATGTCATTTGAAAGTAAAAGTTGTTAATATTTCAGTAATTCATAAAGAGGTAAAGGGAAAATTGGAAAGAGCATTCAGTCTAAAACGTTTTCAGTCTTTTGTGTTTTCTAGCAAATATTGTATGTGCTTGTAATATCGTTGTATGTTGACCGACCATGTTTTAAAATATTTCAGGTAATTACTCTGGTGCTGATGGTCAATGTAAAGGACACAATCTGGCAAATATTGAAGCAAACATAAACCTGCAGAGGTGAATGGATATGGGAGCTGAAGAGCCTTGCAACTGGTAAGTGGTTTTGTAACTTTTGTTGTAAATCTTCATAGAATTACCTCTATATTATAGTACAGATTATAGTAATCTTGTTCAAATGTTAGGAAATAATTATGTTGGTTTAGGAAAGCCAACATATTGTTAACCTATTTAAACTAAATATTATTATTCTGATTTCTGAGACAAAAATGTTCAACTCTTAACTCCTAGAGCTTTAGTGCTAAAAGCACCTAACACAGACCATAAAAGATCTCATCCAAAAGACATCCAAAAATGAGAATTAGCCCATGATTTACTCACCCTCAAGTCATCCTTGGTGTATATGACATTCTTCTTTTTCAGAATACAATCGGAGTTATATAAAGAAATGTCCTGGCTCTTCCGAGCATTATAATGGCAGTGAATGGCCGTTTCTGTTTTAAGTCTATCATGCTCATGCATCCATCCATGATAAAAGTAATCCACACGGCTCTGGCGGGGTTATAAAGGCCTTTTGAAGCGAAGCGATGCGTTTGTGTAAGAAAAATATCCATATTTAAAACTTTATTTACTAAAATAACTAGCTTTAAAATAACTAGCTTAGCATATATTTCTTTCTGCTTTTGAACTAAAACGTACAGCTTCACTACTAATAGCAAAGAGACGCTGCACTTACAGGTATGATTAATTGGGGCGGCAGTGGCTCAGTGGTTCATGTGGGTTGTCTACAAACCGGAAGGTTGGTGGTTCAATCCTCGGTTCCACCTGACCAAGTGTCGAGGTGTCCATGAGCAAGACACCTAACCCCAGCTGCTCCCGACGAGCTGGATGGCGCCTTGCATGGCTGCCGTCGCCCGTCGGTGTATGAATGAGTGAGTGAATGGGTGAATGTGAGGCAAATTGTAAAGCGCTTTGGTGGCCATTGGGTCTGTGAAAGCGCTATATAAATGCAGTCCATTTACCATTAATTCACTCTAGAAATTGTTCTATCGCCAATGCATTCAAATGCAGTGCTACTTTATCTGTATCTGATTTAAAACAAGCAGAATTGTAACGTAACGAAATGTAACGATCCATAGACAATATAACTGATGAAAATGAGCTTTAAGTCAGAGCAATAGCGCTGTGATGCTGGAGCTGTGCTCAGGGCGACCTGAGTTCCAGTCTTGGTTCGAGGTTCAGGCTTCTCAAGCCAACATCAAAGTTTGTTCACATAATTTAGCCTTTAGTTGTGTTATTAACATGTATATAATGGATTAAGTATATGTTTTAAATTACAGAAAAAAAAAAGATACTCATAAGGTATCATATTTATACTTTAAATAAATTAGTCTTTACATAATTTCTGATTACTAATTAGGCTGGCTAATTTTGAAAGTTGTCAATGTCAATATTGCTTGTGATCTTAATATGTATGTATTTGTATTCTTTCTGTTTACACTGTTGCATGATCTTCTTGTATAGGCTATGAGGAAAAACTACCATGCACACAGAGAACAGAGCTCAATGCTGCTAACTGGGCGAGCAGCGACAACTAGAAGAGAAGAACAGTAGAACACCTAATCTTAATACAGATGACTGGATTACTCTTCTGAAGAACCAAGACAAGCAAAGACTGATGATGAGCGCTCTGAGCAAACACAGCAGTCAAGACGCATGAGTGACTTTACTGAGTTCTTCATGTAATGTTGGGCATTTACTGTACGCAGAACTTCTAATAATTTATGTGGATGCCATTTATAAACCTGTTAGATTTTGATGTTCTAATTTTGAGATTAATAAAATTGTATGTTTTAACAATGTTATAGCTAAGCATTTTTTTTGTTTAAGACAACATTTTGGGAGCAAAAATAAAACTTCCCGCTAAAAACTTTATAAGAATGTTAGGGGATGTAATGTTCTAAAAATGTTATGATTAAACCTTTATAGAAGGTCATCACAAAACATTTTTAGAGTGTTCTTAGAGAATGTTATGCCATATTTTAAGAGATCATTCTGGGAACAAAAAGAAACTATGCCCGCTGAAAATGTTATAAGAACATTAGGGAATAATGTTCTAACAATGTTAGCATTAAACATTTTTAGAATGTTTTTAAAGAATGTTATTAGAACTTTAAAGAGAACATTCTGGGAACAAAAAGAAAACTACCCGCTGAAAATGTTATAAGAACATTAGGGAATAATGTTCTAACAATGTTAGCATTAAACATTTTTAGAATGTTTTTAAAGAATGTTGTTAGAACTTTTAAGAGAACATTCTGGGAACAAAAAGAAAACTACCCGCTGAAAACATTATTAGAACAATGCATGGTAATGTTCTCAGAACATTTTTAGAACAAAAAAATTCTAGCTGGGCTGTAAAGTCAAAATTAAGTATGTGTTCTGAGTTTGTCACACCACAGAAAAATGTGTAATTAGCCACCCAGCCAAATTTGAATGATAAAAAAAGCCGGCAAGTACATAAAATAAGCTATCAAAATCTTGAAAAAATGAGCATTATTCTCTGCTCTCAAGCGCTGGGGGCGTGTCTGCTGTGGGGGCGTGTCCGCTGGCTGCGCTGAAGCCATGCCCACTCG
The DNA here is from genome assembly GCA_029959095.1 of Rhinichthys osculus. NCBI lineage: Eukaryota > Metazoa > Chordata > Actinopteri > Cypriniformes > Leuciscidae > Rhinichthys > Rhinichthys osculus. Next base: position 1,860,714 of record JARWKJ010000003.1, read on the forward strand.
CAGGAAAGCATTGCAAAGGTGCCGGCGGTGATATTAGGTGATACTGCTTTCGGGACGGGGAGATGAAGGCCGAGGCGGGAGATAGTCGGTTCGGCCCCATTCACCAGTAACAGCGGATTATCAGTGAATCCCAGTTGTCTCTGACGAAAGTTTATAAAACTATCCCATGTAAAATGATCAATACAGAGGCGGGTGTTGGCGGTGATCCTCGGCTCTCCATCAAGGTTGGCTCTTCACAAAATTAATCAACCTCTTCTTGATGTGATCGTTTTTAGGAAATGTAAATAAAGACACCGATCTGTTTTATACATGATCGCATCCAGGTAGTACGCATTTCCGTGTCGAAGGCATAGCTAGCTTAGCCTGGGTTTCCCCATCCTGCCTTTGAGCAGCGCGATTTTATTCACGCTGCAAGGCAGTCTGGATACCATGGTCCAGATTTTCGCCTCATCTAGGGAACCAATCACAGAACGGGGAGGGAGCAGCAAGACGATGACGACACACCGAAGCAGTTTGTTTATATCTATGGATCCAACATGGCAGCAGACGCGAAGTTACTTTTCGATGCAGCCTTAATTAGATAGTGTTCTAAGTAGTTTCATGGTAGTTTCGTGTACACATAAATCTCTGACCCATCGTCGTCTTCCTCGTCGAATTTCTGTCACTCTACATACGTCATCTGGTATAATTGAAATGATTGGCTATGAGCTATGTACAGGCGCATTTGATAGACATTCGTAGCACCCAATAAACGGCTCTTGGCATTCGTAAACCACGCCTCAAATAAGAGAAAATGAACGTGGTTCCCAGACCACGTATCATTCTCAATGATACGTGGTCTGGCGTTAGCCAGGCTATAGCTAGCTAGCAAACTGTAGGCTGTAGCAACTAATAGTACTGACAGTAACTCGCGATTGATCGCCAAACTGATGCGAATGTGCTCTATTGTTAGGGGAGGGGCCGAGCCTCAGTGTCTCCAGTGCGTCATCAAGTAGGGGCGTGTCCACGAGCTCAAAGGCTCCAGTGCGTCATCAAGTAAGGGTGTGTCTACGAGTTCAGTGTCTCCAGTGCGTCATCAAGTAGGGGCGTGTCCACGAGCTCAGTGTCTCCAGTGCGTCATCAAGTAGGGGTGTGTCCACGAGCTCAGTGTCTCCAGTGCGTCATCAAGTAGGGGCGTGTCCACGAGCTCAGTGTCTCCAGTGCGTCATCAAGTAGGAGCGTGTCCACGAGCTCAGTGTCTCCAGTGCGTCATCAAGTAGGGGTGTGTCCACGAGCTCAGTGTCTCCAGTGCGTCATCAAGTAGGGGCGTGTCCACGAGCTCAAAGGCTCCAGTGCGTTATCAAGTAAGGGTGTGTCTACGAGTTCAGTGTCTCCAGTGCGTCATCAAGTAGGGGCGTGTCCACGAGCTCAAAGGCTCCAGTGCGTCATCAAGTAGGGGTGTGTCCACGAGCTCAGTGTCTCCAGTGCGTCATCAAGTAGGGGCGTGTCCACGAGCTCAGTGTCTCCAGTGCGTCATCAAGTAGGGGCGTGTCCACGAGCTCAGTGTCTCCAGTGCGTCATCAAGTAGGGGCGTGTCCACGAGCTCAGTGTCTCCAGTGCGTCATCAAGTAGGGGCGTGTCCACGAGCTCAGTGTCTCCAGTGCGTCATCAAGTAGGGGCGTGTCCACGAGCTCAGTGTCTCCAGTGCGTCATCAAGTAGGAGCGTGTTCACGAGCTCAGTAGCCGTTTCTCAATGTCAAGGAAGGATCCTCGGAAGCCGGAATTTCGAGGATGCTACGTCATCGACATCCGTTCGAAGGACTGTTCCAATGTCGAGGATCCTCAGAATTTCAACCAAGGACTGAGTCCTTCGTTCGGAAAATATCCCATACACAGGAAAGGATGCATATGTGTAGACTTCGCGCTCTTCGCGCTCTCAAATCACCCACAATCCTATGCGGGTAGCTTTGCTATCTTGTTAAAAAAATACACAATGTCGCACGTTAGCGGAGTCGGAGCAATAACGGGGCAATATGCTTTCAAATGTAAATATTTACGTTACCATACATTTGTTATAACCGTCATATAAGTAAAGTTTAACGTTTAAATGCCAGTACAAATTACTACCGTATTGATATCACTAATTATACAAATATATACTAATTTAATACGTTATTGATGGCTAACTGAACCGGACCTGTCATTTTAACAATTGTTAGCTTGTTTGCCGTCACCGGCATTTCTTTTATAAATAACTACTTAAGTTGTACAAAGTAATGTAACGTTAATATTATACCATTTGGAGCGTTATTCATAGCTTTCTCGTCTTTATTAGCAGGGACCAACGGACCTTTTCACTGACGTAATGACGCAATAACGTGCACTTGCTAGCCTGTTCCATTTACGTGTTCTCCGAATGCTAAGAGGAGCCTCGCCTAGCCTCTGAAGGAAATGACTTGGAAGGACGAGTCCTGCCAAGGAAGTATCCTTGACATTGAGAAACACCTAGTGTCTTCAGTGCGTCATCAAGTAGGGGCGTGTCCAGGAGCTCAGTCAAGTCACATTTATTTATATAGCGCTTTTCACAATACAGATTGCATCAAAGCAGCTTCACAGTGATAACATGAAAGTAGTACAACACAGTTCAATAATATTGTTGAATATTAAATATCCCCAACTAAGCAAGCCAAAAGCAAGGCGACAGTGGCAAGGAACCAAAACTCCATCAGATTGGATGGAGAAAAAAACCTTGGGAGAACCCAGGCTAGTCAGGGGCCAGTTCTCCTCTGGCTAACAATCATAGGGTTTCAAAGAAGCTTTACAGTAAGTGCATATCAGAAAGTACCTGGAAAAAATACATTTAGTTAATCATGTAATATTAAGGGGATAACATATCGCCGGCGTTGAGTCGTCTCTTCGCAGGCGTTGAGTCGTCTCTTCGCAGGCGTTGAGTCGTCTCTTCACAGGCGTTGGTCTTCTCATCACAGGCGTTGGGGCATCCGAAATCCCCGTGAGAGGCAGGATACAAAACTGGAGCCTACGAACGCCATTTTTCTCGGGACAAGCGTCCCGAGATAACAGCAGAAAGGCAGATGGGAAATAATTAGCATAGCTGATGTTCATAATGATTTCCATTAGACGGGAGTAGGTGTTAGAAAACCATAATCTCACAACTCTCCGCAACCCAAACTCTCCGCAACCCAACCGCAACCATACGGACCGACCCGTTTGTCTCAGTGTCTCCAGTGCTCAGTGTCTCCAGTGCGTCATCAAGTAGGAGCGTGTCTACGAGCTCAGTGTCTCCAGTGCGTCATCAAGTAGGAGCGTGTCCACGAGCTCAGTGTCTCCAGTGCGTCATCAAGTAGGGGCGTGTCCACGAGCTCAGTGTCTCCAGTGCGTCATCAAGTAGGGGCGTGTCCACGAGCTCAGTGTCTCCAGTGCGTCATCAAGTAGGGGCGTGTCCACGAGCTCAGTGTCTCCAGTGCGTTATTAAGTAGAGGCGTGTCCACGAGCTCAGTGTCTCCAGTGCGTCATCAAGTAGGGGCGTGTCCACGAGCTCAGTGTCTCCAGTGCGTCATCAAGTAGGGGCGTGTCCACGAGCTCAGTGTCTCCAGTGCGTCATCAAGTAGAGGCGTGTCCACGAGCTCAGTGTCTCCAGTGCGTCATCAAGTAGGAGCGTGTCCACGAGCTCAGTGTCTCCAGTGCGTCATCAAGTAGGGGTGTGTCCACGAGCTCAGTGTCTCCAGTGCGTCATCAAGTAGGAGCGTGTCCACGAGCTCAGTGTCTCCAGTGCGTCATCAAGTAAGGGTGTGTCTACGAGCTCAGTGTCTCCAGTGCGTCATCAAGTAGGGGCGTGTCCACGAGCTCAGTGTCTCCAGTGCGTCATCAAGTAGGGGCGTGTCCACGAGCTCAGTGTCTCCAGTGCGTCATCAAGTAGGGGCGTGTCCACGAGCTCAGTGTCTCCAGTGCGTCATCAAGTAGGGGCGTGTCCACGAGCTCAGTGTCTCCAGTGCGTCATCAAGTAGGGGCGTGTCCACGAGCTTAGTGTCTCCAGTGCGTCATCAAGTAGGGGCGTGTCCACGAGCTCAGTGTCTCCAGTGTGTCATCAAGTAGGGGCGTGTCCACGAGATCAGTGTCTCCAGTGCGTCATCAAGTAGGGGTGTGTCCACGAGCTCAGTGTCTCCAGTGCGTCATCAAGTAGGGGCGTGTCCACGAGCTCAGTGTCTCCAGTGCGTCATCAAGTAGGGGCGTGTCCACGAGCTCAGTGTCTCCAGTGCGTCATCAAGTAGGGGCGTGTCCACGAGCTCAGTGTCTCCAGTGCGTCATCAAGTAGGGGCGTGTCCACGAGCTCAGTGTCTCCAGTGCGTCATCAAGTAGGGGCGTGTCTACGAGCTCAGTGTCTCCAGTGTGTCATCAAGTAGGGGCGTGTCTACGAGCTCAGTGTCTCCAGTGCGTCATCAAGTAGGGGCGTGTCCAGGAGCTCAGTGTCTCCAGTGCGTCATCAAGTAGGGGCGTGTCCACGAGCTCAGTGTCTCCAGTGCGTCATCAAGTAGGGGCGTGTCCAGGAGCTCAGTGTCTCCAGTGCGTCATCAAGTAGGGGCGTGTCCAGGAGCTCAGGGGCTCCAGTGCATCATCGAGCCCCATTTTAGTCCCGCCCAAAAAATCCGGAAAATAGCAATGGTGAAAAACTGTTTAACGGTCTAACCGCACAATTCAGTACTTCACAGTTCACAGTCTTTGTAATATGTTTTAGCAATACATTTCTATCATTTATAATGTGTTTAGAATTTTTTTTTTAGAATTGCCTTTACAGGGACTTTAATGATTCTTTTAGATTGAGACCAGTTACTGAAAGTGGAGTTTTAAAATGTATTAGTGAAATAAAAAGAAATAAGGCACCTTGGATTGACAATATTCCTACAACATTTTTAGGGTCTGTACTAGAGTAATTGCTCCTTTTGTATATATATATATATTAAATGTATCAATTGAACAAAGAAAAATACCAAGTGAGTTTAAACGTGCGAGTTATTCTATTATATAAAAAGGGTTGCAAGTTAAATATGGTTAAGGATAGGCCTATTTCTGTCTTCGGTGTGTTGTCTAAGATAAATGGGAAAAAATAATATATGACCAGATTGAAAAATATATTAGTAAAAACAATACATTATATGATTTACAGTCCGGTTTCAGGTCTTTACATTTAACTGAAACTTGTATGCCCTGATCCTTCTTGGATACTGAGAGCTTTGTTAAGCCTCCTCTCACTAGAGAGAGGTATCTTTAAGCCTCTGCTTCCCAGAGCTCGGCTAGGATAGCAATTGCGAGTGGTTGAGGCCTCCACTATGCAAAGCTTTGCGGACCAGTTAGACTGGGTTATAAGCTCTTTCTGAGCTTTGTCTATACTGCCGATGGGTTAGAGCATTGCAAGGCTTCTTGTTTGAGGCCTCCGCTCTACAGGGCTGTCTGAACAGAAGTTCTGAGTGTTAGACTATCTGGAGCCTTCTTGGACGCTGACCTGAATATGAATCTAGTTAAGCTTCCTCTAGAATAATCCTGTTGAGGCAGCAATGCTAGAATATGTTGTGTATGCATGTGAGGTGCCAATGCGATCACTGGAATTGTTTTCCTTCTAAGAGAGGAAACTGTTGCTCTGTAATTTATGGTCAAACAGACAGAAATAAGACATCATTAACTGTAAAGCTTTTGTTAAATAAAGAAAACATGTTTCCTTTCCGTGAACTATGGAGCGCGTCACACTGAACCGAAACAACAATGAACTGAAACAATTTTTTCTTTCATTTTGTTAATCTGTAATTATTTAAGTGAAATATTTTTTCTTGTATAGGCTTATATATTGCTTATTACCTAACATTAATTTTCACTTACAATATAGGCCTAATACTTGACAGTTGATGTCATAAGTTCTGAAAAACAAACGTCAGCGTATTGCCATTGCGACTTGCCTATGATGATGATTTAACAGCTAGGCGCGGGCATTTACTCAAGTTGGATGCATCAATGTCACATTTGCATAGGCCTACTATTTGAATTTGTGATTCATTGAGTGCCAAATTAAACAGAATGATAAAATAAAGTTATTTCCGGACAATGGCCATTTCAAATAAGCGTTTTTTGAATGATTAAATTTTGATTTCGTTTTTTTCGGTCCTGGTTTTGTTCCTGTCAACATTTAGTTTGTTTCCGGTGTTTGTTCCTTGAACCGGTTCAGAGTCCTGCTTAAAAGTAAAACATTTCCAAAAATGTACTCAAGTAAATGTAACAGAGTAAATGCACTTTACCCACCTCTGCATGCACTCTTAGCATTCGGCTCCGGTCGCTTTCATATGTAAATTAAGCAAGCTTATTTCATCTATCAGATCGAAAGATCTGAAGAAAGATCACACATTTACTCGCTCATAGACCCTACCCTTGAAATAAATCAGGACAGAAGTGGTTGAAAGTGGACACAATAGATTGAACAGCAGGTGCAAATGGGAACGTGTCTCCATCATGTACTTGTGATCCGATTGACCAAAACGCATCTTAATACCAGGTGTAAACAGGGCCAAAATGTCAGTGTTGGTCTGTGGAAGCATGCATGATTGTTTGTATTCTTGTATATTCTATATGCATCTTTGTGTGTTTCAAGTCACCCTTAAATGTGTGCACAAGTTAAATGCGTACTTCCACTGTTTCCAGAGTTTCCAGTCTCTCTGAACACTCGAGAGGAGTTAGTCAAGTACCTGACCGTTGTGATATTCACAGCTTCAGCACAACATGCTGCTGTCAACTTTGGACAGGTGAGATTACACACTTTCATATCATGTGCAGGAGCATTAATAAACCAAATTAATAAAATTGCCTGTCAAAATTCTGTATAATATCTATAAGCTAATATGTGTGAGTAAACTTTTATGTTGCAGTTTGACTGGTATGGCTGCATCCCCAACAGTCCTTCCATCATGCGCAAGCCTCCTCCCAAACAGAAGGGCAAAGTGGACATGAAGTATATCATGGAGAGTCTGCCTGATCGTGGATGTTCCAGCTTGGCTCTAGGAACCGTTTGGGCCCTCAGTCGCTTCCAGAAGAACGAGGTTTGATATTGATTCGTCTGGATATATTTTCCACTTGAAATTGTAGCAAAAATGGCAGCAGTCTAGTCTAAATTAAAGTGAAAAAGAAATTCACCTGTAACCTGTAACTGGCTGAGGGTACAGAGCAACAGCCTTGCCCTTTTTAATATAAGAAAATGTAGTGTTCATCAGAGGGGTCCAAGACCCTGGGGCTTTTGTTGCACTTAAACCACAAATACACAAAACAATTGAATGAATTTGAGGAGTCCTGTGAATTCAAAAAAGCTCAATATAGAGCTATAAGGCCATCTAGTGGCAAGAGTCATGAAATATCATGTTATATATTATTTTTCCACAAGAGATCAGAAAAAAACAAAACAATGTAAGATATTTTGAGCTGAATTACAAGGGTTATGCATGATATTGTGTTATTTTGAATTTAAGTTGAAGAATGTGAGGAATGTGCTTAAATTACTATTTATTTATTAATTATTGACCAAATTTTAAGGTAATTTAAAGGTTAAAAAAAAAATTGGTTTAAACAAGTAGAAAAATAATTATCAAAATGAAAGAAATAAAAAGCTTTCTGGACAAAAAAAACGTATAATTATAAGGGAAAGATGTGTTTCAAAATGTGAGTGAAGGATGAGGGGTAAAAAAAAAAAAAAAGGCCAAAGATGAGTAAAAAAAAAAAATATATATATATATATGTAGGCTCAAACGCATTTTCAATTCTTCTTATTGTTGTAGATTGTTTGCTTGCTACAGTGTGTTTTCTGCGGCACTGCCAGCGTACATGTATTTTCAGTCAGGTAGTGTAATTCATTTAACTGACCCTTCGCTAAGTCCCACATTAAAAACATCATCATGTTTGGGGTGTAACAGAAAATGTATTTATTCTTTTAATGGTGTTACGTATTCAAAATATTAAATATTAGGAGCTCTGATCTGTTATTGTCCAGTATAAATCATAATAATAACTGTGCTGTTCAATTTTAGTCTGCATGCAAAAAAGAGGGCAGCAAAAAACTGAGAATGAAACATCTACTAGTACACTATATATTTTTTATGTTCACAAAAATTTCAAATTCAAAACAATGTTGAATAAGAAATCCATGTAACAAATTACATTTTACGCCATGTGCTCTGTAGAGCAATACATTTCTTCCAATCCTCACAGGCAAGCTTTTGCTCTTCTCTAATGTTAGATAATGGATGTCCTGTGTGTTTTGGATAGTTTAAAACTAAATTTTCTAAAAGTTATAGAAGAGATAATTTATCTTTTTTTTCTGGAGCACGTATAACAGTGACAGTTAATTTATGTTTTGATTATCCATAATATGGTTTATGATTTGAAAATCCCCAATTCCTTTGTTAGTTTTATAAGCTTGTCTGAGTGATTGATAGTAACCAAGGGGGCGGAGCTTAGAGAAGGGTCAGTTGACCTTGTAAAAAGAAAGAAAGATGTTGTTCTGCTTTCTGAAGAACTTACTTTTCCCCCCAGCGATACTTAGGCACGTATCCAGAGATGTGCTTCACAGAGCAACCAGTGAAGGAAGCCATAAAGACTTTCCGCAAGAAACTAAAAGAGGTGACCAAAGAAATCAAGAGCCGGAATGAGGGATTAGATTTGGCTTATTGTTATTTGTCCCCAGACAAAATCCCCAACAGTGTTGCAATTTGAGAAAATATTGTGCCAGGCCTATAAATAATGTTTATGGCCAATGTGTGCTTGACATAGAAAAAGAGAAGAACAGCTCTACTTAAAATATGAAGTATTGTAAAACACAGAGCATTCTGTCTTTTGAGGCGATTTATAGAAATTGTTTTATTAACTCTTTTTGTATTTGACTCTGTTGCTGGGAAGTAAGGGATATTACTTTGTAATGCCATCTGTGCACATATGTATGTTATCTCAGGGGTTATTGTTTGGTTCACACCAGGAAAGCAGAACAGTTTATTTGACTATATGCTTTAAAGAGCTAAACTTGTGCTATAATCCATTTATTATTGTCTTTCTTTTTTATTCTTTTCTATATTCATAATAATTCCAATTCTTTAATCATATAAACTTGCAGATGAATATATCCATACTATGGTATTCATTTACTCATCTTTTGATTCATTTATTCATATTCTTTATTGCTCAGATGATCTATTGTTTGCAGTCTATTTTAGATAATCATTTGACTTATTTTTTTACCTTGCATAGATTATATTAAGATCTCACATCTATAATGATTTTTGGCCGATTATCTTACATGCAAGATGTTTCATGAATGCTGTAAAAGGAAATGTTTTGAGATTGTGAACATCTCTGACAGCACTTCAAATGGTTGTTGCATTCGCTTTTTTCCGCTGGAAAGCTCTCATAATAAAGAAAGCTTTAATAAAATAATTGGAAATAATGTTTTCCATTACATCTTATATCGAGATATTGTTTTCTTTGTGATCTCATGACAACTGTTTTCTTTTTTGATTATCAAAAAATACACATTTAAAGGTTATTATTCAGGTTATATAATTTAATAGACACTTTAATGGAAATATTAAATATAAGTAATTAATATAAAATAATTAAGATGCATTAGTATACTGTAAGAATACACATTCTTAAAAAAGTAGATTTATTTTCAATATTGACATAAGAATTGTATTAATATTATGATATTTATTTTAAAAGTACATTTTTAAATAAAAACCTTAACTGGTAGAGAATGATGCTAGCAACACCAATGTGTAGGGAGGTCAATGTGGGACAGATTTAGAATCAATATGTGGATTTGGAGTAGAATAAATAGAGCAAACAAATCCAGAACATAATGCAATGAGGCATATTCAAAGGCAGGCCTAAGATGAAAACACAGCTATCAGTCAAACCAGGCAAACACAATGAAAACAGTAACCCAAGAGATTATATCCAGTAAACAGGCACAATGGTGATAATCAGAAACATGAACAGCAGGCAATGGAATATGTTCAGTAGTGCAGTGAAACTGGGAATATTTCATAGAGTATACATGGAAATGCCATGGGTTAAATACATGAGACAAACGGCGTGGCGCAACATAACTGAAGAACATCACATAAGAAAAGCGTGGATTTTCTTTCATTTAATTTATTTCTGTTCTTTTTACAGGCCACTACATGAGCTTCAGAAATGGGTATGCCAAACAGAAACAAACTATTTATTTAAGTGCTGTCATAACCTAAAACAGTAAAAGTAAAACAAAATACATTTACAAAATACTATTACAAACAAGGAGAAAATGTACTTTTACAAAGAATTAATAGGCACCCATCTCCTACAAGACAGTGGAATTACCCTATTTACAATTTACCTTTTAAGAGACAAAATAATAATAATAGAAAGTTCCCATTCATAGGTTCTCTCGACCCTGAGATCTCTCAATTCACTGTCGCTATGGGAATACCTTCGGTGTGACGAATGTGTGAAGCCCTTATACCATACAATTTGATTGGCCTATAACGCTTAGCACTGCCCCAAGAATACATCACACGTATTTCATCAGATTTTATTCCTTCAGAAACGGATTTTCTGTTGCCTGTAGGAAAGCGGATTTCTCGTGTTCATTGCTACACTCCAGAGCAGAACAGGGACTTGGATCGTGTTGTTCGCAAATGGATTTGACAGAGGGGTTTGAGACAGGCCCAGCCTTCACCTGCCAGATCCGGTGCCTTAGGGAGATAAACGCACCAAAGCGTCTTACATTGCATTTCAAGGTACACATTTAAGCCTCGTACACACCGGGACGAATATAGGCTCGCGTTATTCGTCAGCGTTTTTCAGCGCGTTTTTTGTGTTCACACCCAAGCGATTTTCGCTGACGATGAGCCGAGTGAACATGCAAATTCATTCCCTGACATTAGATACCCCGGTCCATAAAGTGGCGCTGCGCAACTACGCTTCTGACACTCGCTTGTCACTCAGAAGAAGAGAGCAAGTTTGTCGCCTTTGTCATATAGTTCTTTATTGTCGTTGGTGTCTCTTTATAAAGACACCAACAAGACCAGCAGCTCTACATTCATCTAGCCTTGCATCTTCCTCGTCTTATTTCTTCCCGGCAGAGTGTAGACGCTGTATATCTTTTTTGCCGTTACGTATGTGTGTTCGGCAAGACCGTTTTGTGTTTGAGTGCCCCCAAGTTGTGTTTTACTGTAACTTCAGAAGCTCCAGACACGTGAGCAAAAGCGCCAATTTCATTGGTCGGATAGTTTTTGACGCGGCGCGTCAAACCAAAAAAAACAAACCCGAGGCGTTTTTAAAAAAATGACGCTTTTACGCGTCGGTGTGCACACTCACATTGGCGCCCATTGTTTAGTCACGAGGCGTTAAACGTCGGCGAATATCACACGCGAAATTCGTCCCGGTGCGAACAGGCCTTTACATTCTTATCAGTTCGGGAATCGAACCCAAGCAAGCACCCACGCTCTACTGTTTGAGCTACAGGAAGGCTGTAATTCAACTAATTACACTGTTGCTAAATTGCTAAACTGTTGCTAAATTAAACATTGATTGGCCAGCCGAGAAACAAGAAGTTAAAAAGAAAAGTTTGTTAGATGAAAGATATTTACCACCTAGATCACAACCTCCTCTTCGGGGGTTGCCATTTTTTCCCGATCTCCACACTGAGGTGTCGAAATCGTGGAAGAGGCCCATGTCATATATTGTCTTCAGCCCACAGAGCTCTAACTATAGTAATATTATAGGGCTGAGACAACATGGTTATGTGACATGGTAATTGAAATCCCAGATGTTACCCACCAAGCCTCTAAAAGCTACATCGGCGCTGGTGGGTAAAGCCTATACGGCGGCAGGTCAGGCTGCAGCATGTGTGCCCACGGTGTCTATACTGCAAGCATATCAGGCTGACCTGCAAAGGGACCTAGATGATAGTGAGGAAGTTAGCGATGACGCAATTCGAGAACTGCGTTACGCTACAGATTTGTCTCTTCAGGCCACCAAGGAGACGGCCTGAAGAGACATATAGGCTGCATAGATTAGGTCAGCCGGAACCGGGAACACTTCCCATAAATCCTGATGTACTCGTTACTAGAGTTGTTCCGATTCCGATACTAGTATCGGAAATGTCGCCGATACCAATAAAAATGCTGGCATCGGAATCGGCGAGTACTTCTACCTATGTACCGATCCGATACCATTTTCTTACACAATATCTAGTTATGCACGCTAGCTTTGCATAACGCAGCAAATCAGAGATCAATTCTTCTTCGCTGCTCTAAACAGTGGTTGCTTGTGGCGACACAGGAAGTTGTGCTGTTGCCACAAGCAACAACTCTGTTTAGAGCAGCGAAGAAGAAAACGCGCACGCGCAATAGCAGTATATCCACTGTTTGGCAGTATTTCAGACTGGACCAACCAGCCAGTAAAACGGCGACATGTCTCGTATGCCATACTGCGTATTAGCAACTTCAACACGAGTAACTTAAAGCATTTGAAGACGCGTCACCCCGCATAACACGATTACACAAAGGCAAGGGCAGAGAAGAATGAGCCGCGCCAGAATCAACAATCTCTGAAAGCTTCATTCAAACAAAGAGAAAAGTTGTCAAAAGACAGCCAACGAGCGATAAATATAACCGACAACGTGTATTGAGTTTATTGTTCTGGATGACCAGCCGCGGTCAAAACTGAAATGCCGTTTATTTAACAAAATTGTTTATGGACTTTAAATTATAAAGAGATTATTTTCTTATATTATTCATATATAATTTTTTTAGATTCCTAGATTTATTTGTTGCACTTTTTTTATGCAGTTATATTGTAAAACTAAAATACCTTTTTCAGTTGACAGTATTAGATGTGTGGTTGCATTTTAAGTTCTTTTTCACTTAAGAAAGATAAATAATATATTGCTGTGAAATGTATGTCAGATAATAAAAATAATCTAGTTCACTATATGTATTTTTTCATGTTTAATTAATACTCTGAGTCCAGGTATCGGAATCGGGAAGGGAAAAAGGGTATCGGAACATCTCTACTCGTTACATCATAAGAAGAATGACATCTACGCTAATATTAGTCTCTCTGTTTATCCCGAGGTTTATCACAGTCCGCCGGATCCAGGCCGTATCCAGATTTGATGAAGGACCTGCGTCTGGACGCAACGACAACGCAGTCCTGAAGTGTCACTAGTCCCTCCCTGTAAAGGCCTCCTTCCCTTCTCCTCTGGACAGATAATCGTTGTCGGGATAATTCTGGTTCACGTGGCTACGCCGAAGCGATAAAATTCTGTATTATAAATTTCAAGGCCGGACAAGTAGTTTGTTGAGGGTTTTTTTTTTTTTAGGGAAGCACTACATGCCTGCTCACATATATTCAAACGCGCATCCCTATAGAATGAGCTCTTAATGGGCATGTGCACGCCATCAGCGTTCTCACAGGTTCGCGTTTTTAAAGTTTGCGTAGAGAGAACAGAAGTTTTCTGTTAAAACGGTGTCGTGTTAGCAGCCCCTAAGGTAATAACTAATGATCGTTGCGACGGAAGTGAATCAAATAAAACTAACTTTAGCTGGAAAATAATTTTATTTTATTCTAGAGCTGTCATAAAGCCAAAACAATCTCTGTTGCTTTGATTTCCTATTATCACTGTAAAGCAGCTTTGGAACAATCTACATTGTTAAAAGCGCTATATAAATGAAGATGATTTGACTCGACTTGACAATTGGCCGATCTATGGCAGCCCTGGTGGCCACGGAGAGGCATCTCTGGTTGAACCTATCCGACATGCGTTATAGGGATAGAAGTGTCTTGCTGGACGCTCCGCTCTCGCCTTCTGGCCTCTTCGGCGACTTTCAGGAGGCAAAAAAACAGTGGCAGCGTTCCAGCGCGTCTACGAGCTCCTTGCAGCAGCACAGAGTGCAAAAATAGCAAAGCATCGCTACTCAGCCTCCTCTATAATCAGGGGGGTCTGGGTGGCACTCACAGTCGAAGCCATCTAGAAATAGGCAGGATCTGAGGACCGTCAATATCTCAAAGAAGGCTTCAACGAAGAAGAGGTCCTGAAGCAGAGGTGTCAGGCAGCTGAGGGCAGTCCCCTCCGGAGAGAAATGGATTCCACCTCATTATACGGTGCCCGTGTCTCTTTGATCCCCTCAAGGAGACGTCCTGCCAACCCCGCCACCTCTGCTGTTTCGAGGTGCAGTGGTTTACAGCGACCCTCTGAGGAGGGCAGCAAAGCTGGCAGTTCGTTTGTTCCCTGCCGGTTCGCCACTTCAGGGCACTGAGGTGGTAGCAAAGTCCAACGATCATCTGAAGAGGGTCGTAGAGCAGTCAGTTACTGAAGCTACTGCCAAATATATCTCGTTGGGTCCTGCTCACGATAGAAAAAGGTTACAGAATTCAGTTCGGTTCTTGTCCACAAGTTATTAGGTGTCCTCCCTACGATGGTGGACCCCGAGCAGGCTCTGATCATGGAGCAAGAAGTTCAGACTATAAGGTTATAGAAAGGGTTCCTCCTCTCAGCAGGGAGTCAGAGTTTTACAGCCACTACTTCATTGTGCCAAACAAGGATAAAGGGTTGCGTCTAGGGCTGTACTCAACCAAAGAAAATCTTGGTCGACTGAAGTCCTGAAATTTTCGACTAAAAATCGACTAAAAATGACGTTAAAAAAAAAAACGTTAAATTAATTAGCTGCGCACAGTGCGCAGTACTTGGTAGCCTTGTTGTCCACCTAAATGAATTATAAGTAAACATAAAAAACTAGTAGGCTATTTGCAGTAGGCCTATATTAAATAGTTTTTGACCTAATTATTTTGCACTGAAATGAGTCTGACACACGAGTCTGTCGGCTCTGACAGCGTTGCATCACGTGCACCTGCGCAATATCATAGCCTATGATTTCCGAAAATAGTACTATGTTGTCAACTAGTGATATCATCACAAGAACTATTGAGGAATATGCAACATAATTTAGACAATTATTTTTGTCATATGTAATAATAATAAGATAACTGTCAGACACTATCATTTCAGCAGCTGTGTGCATGTCCTCGCACAGAGCGAGGCTTAGGAATAGACTATTAACTTAAAACTTTTACTCTTAATAAACACAAAAGGCACGTCCACTTTAATAAAAAAAATGTGTTTATTAAACAAACCAGATCAAGAGCAGGAACAAAATAAAGTGCATAACTGAAAAATAAAGCATCTTAGGCTCAAAACTAACACAAACAGTCGGCACAGCGCAATTGTGCATTAGGCTCCAAATAAAAAATAAAGTTAGGTTATCACACTAAAACATTGAAATATGCAAATTCTGTTATGTTCATATAGCCTACTCAAAACAGACAGGGCAAGCTAACGCAGACAAGTGAGCTTACCACTTTTAGATGATATGTCATGTTTGTCGTCGACCTGTGGAAAACTGTTGCTTGCAAACTTTGCATTCAACCTTTTTCCCGTTATCAATTTTAACAAAATGCTGCCACACTGTCGATTTCTTTGTTGTTGACATGTTAGAATAGGACTGACTATTAAACGCTCTCACAATTAAATAAATAATATTCAGCATCAAACCTTCTATAGCCTACATCGTTCTCTCTTGGGTTGGGCTAATCCAAAAAAGTTGAAAACAAGGGGGGTGTTCTGAAGACCGACTGTTACCTGTGAAACAGAGGTGCTCTGAAAACACCCCCATTAGCAGTTAGTGCTTTCCACCTGATGAAATGAGCGTGCCTCAGCGCGGCAAAACTGATGAAATGAACGCGGCAAAAAATCGACCAATCAGAATTTTGGTCGAACCAGAACGTATCGACCAATTAATCGACTTATCGACTAGGACAGTACAGCCCTTGTTGCGTCTTATTCTAGACCTGCGACAACTACTACGACGCACAGTTCTAAAGCTCAAGTTCAAAATACTTACACTCAAGCAGATGCATGACAGTTCAGGTGGCCAGGGTGGAGCAGACAGTTCAGGAGACCATGGTGGCGCGGCCTCCGTGGTCCTATAAAGGGACCCCCTGCCCTCCACCAAAATCCACCCCATGGCAAAGCTCACAGAATTCCCTAACGTAATCCTCAAGTGCACGATGACCTTGGCTGAGGCGGAAGAGATGAAGTGCTGGGTCCATGTTTGGTCTGGTATTCTGTTTCGATTAAATCCTGGAGGCAAGTTGAAGTGAACGTCCTCGGGTTACGACTGTAACCCTTGTTCCCTGAGAAGGGAACGAGAACTGCGTCGAATGACACTTTGGGGGGAACGCCCCTCAGCGTAGCGCCTCTGAAGCATGAATGAAACTGAGCCGATCTCCGATTGGTGCAACGTCATGACGTAGTGTGTGACGACACACAGGCGGAACTATAAAGGCACGCCGGCAAAACAAAATGTCAGCTTCCGTGATGAAGCAAGCGCTCCCAGGTAGGGGAAGGCGTGGCCAAGGGACGCAGTTCTCGTTCCCTTCTCAGGGAACAAGGGTTACAGACGTAACCCGAGGACGTTCCCTTTCGAGGGAACTCCAACTGCGTCGAATGACACTTTGGGGGAACGAGTACCCACTACCCCACAACGTGCCCTGCCTGCCCTAGTGTGAAGCTGCTCACAGGCACACTTAGGACGAGAGCACAAGAGAGCCGGGTGTCGACGGAATGTCCAGACTGTTAAACCTAATAAAGGTATGAGGGGTAGCCCATCCCGCTGCATCGCAGACCTCCTGGATGGGGGCCCCCGCGAGAAGGGCTCTAGAGGACGCCATGCCTCTGGTAGAATGAGCCCTCACGGCCAGAGGTGAAGGCATACCGCGCACCTGGTAGGCCGTGGAAATCGCATGGACAATCCAGTTGCTGATGGTCTGTTTTGAAGCGGGAAGCCCCTTCTTGGGCGACCCGAAACACACCAGCAACTGGTCCGACTTCCGCCATGAGGAGGACCTCTGAATGTAAATACTCAATGCTCTGACAGGGCAGAGCATGTGAAGTCTCTCTTCATCTGCCGTCATGTGAGGTGGAGGATGAAAAGCCTGCAGAACCGTAGGCCGTGCCGCACTGGACAGCACCTTAGGCAAATAGCCAGGCCTAGGGTGAAGAATGGCCTTAATGTTGCCTGGAGCAAACTCCAGGCACTCGTTAGATATGGAGAGCGCCTGGAGATCTCCTACCCTCCTCAGAGAAGTAATGGCCAACAAAAAGACCACCTTCAACGAAAGGTTCTTGGCCTCAGCCGACTCCAGCGGCTCGAAGGGGGCCTCGGCCAGCCCTTCGAGAACCACTGCCAGGTCCCAAGTGGGAACCCTGGTACGAGCCGCAGGTCTCATCCTCCAAGCCCCACGGAGGAAACGTACAACTAATTGCTGTCTCCCCAGAGGCCCATCACTCAGAGGAGCGTGGAAAGCCGCAATTGCAGCCACGTACACCTTGAGTGTGGACGGGGTAAGACCAGTGGAGAAGCGATCTTGGAGGAACTCCAGCACTGAAGCCACTGGGCAGTTAACTGGGTCCACCTCACGCTCCCTACACCAAACGGTGAAGACGTTCCACTTTAAGCCGTACAATTTCCTCGTGGATGGAGCTCTAGAGCTGATTATGGTCTCCACTACTCCAGCTGATAGGCCGGCCTCTAGGTACTGTGCCCCCTCAGGGGCCAGACCCACAGTTTCCATAACTCGGGCCGAGGGTGAAATATTGAGCCCTCTGCCTGTGTCAGCAGGTCCCTCCTGAGGGGAATCTCCCAAGGAGGGCCGTCCACAAGCAAAATTATGTCGGAGAACCATACTCGGGCCGGCCACAACGGGGCTACCAACAGTAGACTGATCCCGTCGCGACGGACTCTCTCTAGAACTCCCGGGAGCAGAGCGATCGGGGGAAATGCGTACAGACGTAGCCTCGGCCACGTCTGCACCATGGCATCCAACCCCAGCGGGGCTGGATGGGAGAGGGAAAACCACAGTGGACAGTGGGTCGTCTCTCGAGACGCAAACAAGTCCACTTCCACTGGGCCGAACCTCTGAGATATTGACTCCACCACCTCGGGTGGAGCCTCCATTCCCCGGGCCTCAGCCCCTGTCTCGACAGGATGTCTGCTCCCTGATTTTGACTCCCCGGGATGAATGTTGCTCTTAGAGACAACAACTTCCCCTGGGACCACAGGAGGATCTGATGCGCCAGTCTGCATAGAGGGCTAGACCTCAGACCCCCCTGATTGTTTATATAGGCCACTACCGACATATTGTCTGACCTCACAAGGACATGATGACCTTTGAGGTCCGGCAGGAAGCTCCTCAGAGCTCGGAACACCGCCAACATCTCCAGGCAGTTTATGTGCCAGGAGGCATGATGGTCCTGCCATAGGCCTGAAGTAAAGCGGCCGTCCATGACCGCGCCCCAGCCCGTGAGGGAGGCGTCTGTCGAAACGGTTCTCCGGCGACATGACGCTCCCAACACCGGCCCTTGGGACAGAAACCAAGCTTTCTTCCACATAGATAGGGAACGAAGGCATCTGCGCATAACCCTGATCATGCGGAACGGGTTTTCCCTCGGGGAGAACCCCTTGGTTTTTAACCACCACTGAAGGGCCCTCATGTGCAGCAGGCCGAATGGAATGACACTGGACGCTGCCGCCATGAGCCCCAACACTCTCTGGAAGTGCTTTACAGTGATGGCTTGGCCTAGCCTCATCCCGGACACTGTGGTCAGGATGGACTCGATCCGCGCGGGAGACAATTGTGCCCGCATCGTGACCGAGTCCCACACCACTCCCAGGAACGTGGTTCTCTGGGCTGGTGTCAACACGCTCTTTTTCGTGTTGAGTCTCAACCCCAGGCTCTGGATGTGGGCGAGGACGACATCTCGATGCCGAACCGCCAGCTCCTGTGACTGTGCTAAAATCAGCCAGTCGTCGATATAATTGAGCACCCTGATGCCCTGAAGCCTCAGCAGTGCCAGAGCTGCATCCATACATTTGGTAAATGTGCGAGGGGAGAGAGCTAGGCCGAACGGAAGAACCCGATATTGGTACGCTTCGCCCCCGAAAGCGAACCTCAGGAACTTCCTGTGAGATGGAAGGATGGATATGTGGAAGTATGCGTCCTTTAGATCTATCGTGACAAACCAATCCTCGGACTGAATTTGACTCACGATAATGGGAATAGTGAGCATCTTGAACCTGAATCTCCTCAGAGAACAGTTCAGGTGCCTGAGATCTATTATTGGACGCAACCCCCCATCCTTCTTGGGAACTATGAAGTAGCGGCTGTAAAACCCGGACTCCCTGTCCGGTGGAGGAATACGATCTATAGCCTCCTTTGCCAGCAGGGAGTTTACTTCCTGTTCCAATACCCGACCCTGCACTGGGTCGACTACAGTCCAGACCACCCCGTTGAATCTGGGTGGGCGGGTACTGAACTGCAGCCTGTACCCATTTTGAATGGTGCGCAGGGCCCAAGGAGAAATATACGCCAGATTTTTCCATGCATCGAAATATTTTACCAAGGGAACCAGGCTCTCGAGCCTGGTTTCGGGTATTAATCGGGATTCGTTCTCGGCCCCCTGAAGCGGATTCCCGGCAGGGCTGAACCGAAAACGTTTCTCGTTGAGGCGGACGCGAATGCTGCCTGACCGCAAGCCTGTGGGGCGGACAGTGCAGCCTGCGTTCGCTGGATACCGATGTGTCCCGAAGCGTGTTTAACGGCGGGAGAGCAACATCGATTTCCTGCGGGCTCCGTGAAGGAGACGACCTCGGTCGTTCCACCACGGGTGGGGCTGCCCGCAGAGATCCTAGACCAGCTAGGACCTCTTAGACAAAGCCTTTTTAGCCTGCAGGACGGCCCTCAGGTCACCCTGCTTCTGCTGAGGCTTCGCCTGAGCGCGCTGTCTAGGCCCCCAGGCTCCTTGAGGGGGGGCTCTAGACGCAACGCTCTGTTTTTGGGCCTGTCTATAGGCAGAGGAGCTGGAGGATGGCTGTGGCTGCGGCTGCCCACTGGGGGCAGACTTCTTGGACACCGAGCGGCGAGGGAGATACTGTTTGAAGGCCGCTGATTGCCTTTTCGCCTCCTGAAATCTGCCGAACAGACCAGAAGACGAAATCGGGGCATCAAGAAGGAAAGCCCTGTCTTTCTCCTTGATGCCCGTCAGGTTTAACCATAGGTGCCTCTCCGAGACCACCATGGCCGCCATGGAGCGACCGACAGCGCGGGCCGTCTCCTTGGTGACTCGGAGAGACAAATCAGCGACCTTCCTCAACTCCGCAATATCCTCCGGAGTTGGACCCTCGCCCTCATCGATGTCCTTAAGAAGGTCGGCCTGGTACGCTTGGAGCATAGCCATGGTGTGAAGACTCGCACCAGCCCGACCCGCAGCCATATAAGCCCTGCCCACCAGCAAAGATGTGTCTCGACATGGCTTAGTGGGCAGCACCGGGGCTTTAAGGGATGATGCCGATTCGGGAGATAAATAGTAAGCTAATGGCTGTTCAACCCGCGGCATCATCCCATAACCTTTCTCTCGTGCCCCCATGATGTTACTGTAATTTAACACAGGGGGATTGGAAACACGAGAGGAAAAAACGGCAAGCCCCGGTGATGAGGTTGTTCCCTGTGCTGCAGGAAGCGCTCATCCAGCTTACTTTTAGTATGCGCTTCCTGCTTATCTTGTGGCCATGTGATATTTAAATGGGCCACTGCACGGGAAACAACCTCCACCAACTCCTCATACGCGGGGACACGGGGCGGCGAGTCGTCCCCGAAATCCCCGCCCTCGATGCTGAGCACGTCTACCTCCTCGGAGGCAGACAGCTCGAGCATCGGATCCTCGACTCGCGCAGAAGAAGCCGCTGGGCGGGCTTCTGCGCGAGGCTCGAGGACATCGGAACTGCCCGATGAATCCCGAGAAGGTGCCTCAGCAGCCTCGAGATCCCCGGACAGATCCATTTGCGAGCCCCATGAAGAGCGTCGCCGCGCCGCCTCAGCGGACGCGGGTCCCGCACCACGGGGCTCGCGAGGCTGACCATCTTCGTCGAAGATAGCCAGCCGGGAACGCAACACACGGATTGTCCTCTTATCACAATCCTCGCAAGCAGCCCCCTCGAGAGCTGCCTGCGCGTGCTGCATTCCCAAACAATGCGTGCACAGTCGGTGTGTGTCCCCGCCCGTGATGTAAGGAGGGCAAGGATGCACACACTTTCTGAAGCTCACACTCGCCATTTCCACTCAGTTTTAAAACAGACAACAATAAATAGGACAGACAGTCACAAATAGCGCTTGCTGAAGGTGCGACGGAGGTGAATCAATCAAAGTTAACTTTAGCTGGAAGTAACATTATTCAAGAACCGCTATAACGCCAAAACAATCTGTTACCTTAAATTATATGTTTATCTCTGTAAAGCTGCTTTGAAACAATTCATTGTTAAAAGCGCTATATAAATGAAGATGACTTGACTTGACTTGACTTGAAGAACAGAAAGCTGACATTTTGTTTTGCCGGCGTGCCTTTATAGTTCCGCCTGTGTGTCGTCACACACTATGTCATGACGTTGCACCAATCGGAGATCGGCTCAGTTTCATTCATGCTTCAGAGGCGCTACGCTGAGGGGCGTTCCCCCCAAAGTGTCATTCGACGCGGTTGGAGTTCCCTCGAAAGGGAACCCAAATGCAGCTTTAATGAACAAGACAAGATTAAACATAAAACAAAAACATGACATGGCATGGAATTCAAAACTCAAAACAAAAACCTGTACCAAACATTCAATACCAGACAAAAACACTGGGCAAACATGAGGGCTTAAATACACAGACTAATTACAAGACAAGGAACACCTGTGAACAATGATCAGACGATTAACAAATTACAAGACACATGGCAGGATCACATGACAATCAGGGAATCACATGACAGACAAGAACAAGGAACAAGACACAAAACCCACAATGTGACACACACACACACACACACACACTAAAATACACACAAATACACAAATCATGTTTGCTGTTGTTTTGTATGTTTTGTTGACCTTGTTTTTTGTTTTTGTTCTTTTTTATCTGTCACCTGTAAATGGTATCTATCTATCTATCTATCTATCTATCTATCTATCTATATATATATATATATATATATGTTTATACATCGTCCACATGGTTCCTGTTTTGTTAAATGCTCATTAACCCACTGGTTGCTGGACATTTAATGACCACTGTGCAAACTGCTAATATCAAAATATGTTCCCAAAAAGTAATGGAACCATATACCATATATAACCCTAGTAATAGCAAACTATTAAGCTACTTTTTATATGTCACTGTATATCAGTCACAAGACACCCAAAGCATTTGTGAATGAAACAGCCATTATTATGAATCAAAACTGTATCCTTGTTATCTTTCTGCGGCATCTGAACCGTTCTCTGAGGAGATTCATGTTCAGAATGTTGACTATTCCCACCATCGTAAGAGAAAATCAGGTCCAATGACTGGTTTGTCTCTATAGATCTGAAGGACGCATACTCCCACATAGCTATCCTTCCCTCTCACAGGAAGTTCCCGATCTTCACTTTTGGGGTGAAGCGTTCCAATACCTGGTTCTTCCATTTGGCCTAGCTCTCTGCCCTTGCACGTTTACGAAATGCATGGATGCAGCTCTGGTCCCACTGAGGCTCAAGGGCATCCGTGAGTTGAACTATATCGACGACTGGCTGATACTGGCCCAGTCTCAGGAGATGCCGGTTCGGCATTGAGATGTTGTTCTTGGCCATATAAAGTGATTGGGTCTAAGACTTAACACAAAAAAGAGCATGTTGATACCCGCCCAGGGAACCACCTTTCTGGGTGTGGTATGGGACTGGACTACGATGCGGGCAAAATTGTCTCCTGCACGTATCGAGACGCAGACGACCCACTGTCCGCTGTGGTTCTCCCTCACGTATTCAGCTCCTCTGGGGCTGGAAGCCATGGTACAGACGTGGCCAAGTCTTCACCTGTATGCATTTCCGCTGATCGCTCTGCTCCCAGGAGTTCTAGAGAGGGTCCTTCGGCAAGGTGTTAGTCTACTCTTGGTAGCCCCGTTCTGGCCGGCCCGATTATGGTTCTCGGACATCATATCACTCCTGGCAGGTCCTCCTTGGGAGATTCCCCTCAGGAGGAACCTGCTTTCCCAGGCCAGGGGCACAATATATCACCCCCGGCCAGAGTTGTGGAAACTGTGGCTCTGGTCCCTGAGGAGGCTCAGTACCTAGAGGCTGGCCTCAGAGTGGTCGAGGCCATATTCAACTCTAGAGCTCCATCCACAAGGAGAGTGG
This sequence comes from Rhinichthys osculus, assembly GCA_029959095.1. Lineage (NCBI taxonomy): Eukaryota > Metazoa > Chordata > Actinopteri > Cypriniformes > Leuciscidae > Rhinichthys > Rhinichthys osculus. The sequence goes on from JARWKJ010000003.1 coordinate 1,884,038, forward strand.
AATGTTTTCATCGTTTGGTGTAGGGAGAGTGGTTTGGACCCTGTTAACTGCCTGGTGGCTTCAGTGCTGGAGTTCCTCCAAGATTGCTTCTCTGCTGGTCTCACCCCATCCATGCTTAAGGTGTATGTGGCAGCAATAGCAGCTTTCCACACCCCATTAGGTGATGGACCCCTGGGGCGGCACCAGCTGGTTTACGGTTCCTCCGTAAACCGAAGGATGAGGCCTTCGACTTATGACAGAGTTCCAACCTGAGATCTGGCAGTGGTTCTTGAAGGGTTGTCTCTGGCCCCCTTCGAGCCACTGGAGTCAGCTTCTGAGAAATGTCCAACCCTCAAGGTAGCTTTCCTTTTAGCTATTACGTCCCTTAACAGAGTCGGAGACCTTCAAGCTCTGTCTTTTTCTCCTCCCAGCCTAGAATTTGCTCCCGGGAGGGTGAAAGCTATCCCTACCCTAGACCGGCCATAGTGCCTAAAGTACCTTCTAATGTGGCGCGGACTACCATCTTACAGCCCTTCCATCCTCCACCACATGTGTCGGCAGAATAGAAGTGACTTCATTTGCTCTGCCCCCTTCAAGCATTAGAGATTTACACTCACCGGCCACTTTATTAGGTACACCTGTCCAACTGCTCGTTAACACTTAATTTCTAAGCAGCCAATCACATGGCGGCAACTCAGTGCATTTAGGCATGTAGACATGGTCAAGACAATCTCCTGCAGTTCAAACCGAGCATCAGTATGGGGAAGAAAGGTGATTTGAGTGACTTTGAACGTGGCATGATTGTTGGTGCCAGAAGGGCTGGTCTGAGTATTTCAGAAACTGCTAATCTACTGGGATTTTCACGCACAACCATCTCTAGGGTTTACAGAGAATGGTCCGAAAAAGAAAAAACATCCAGTGAGCGGCAGTTCTGTGGGCGGAAATGCCTTGTTGATGCCAGAGGTCAGAGGAGAATGGCCAGACTGGTTTGAGCTGATAGAAGGGCAACAGTGACTGAAATAACCACTCGTTACAACCGAGGTATGCAGCAAAGCATTTGTGAAGCCACAACACGCACAACCTTGAGGCGGATGGGCTACAACAGCAGAAGACTCCACCGGGTACCACTCATCTCCACTACAAATAGGAAAAAGAGGCTACAATTTGCAAGAGCTCACCAAAATTGAACAGTTGAAGACTGGAAAAATGTTGCCTGGTCTGATGAGTCTCGATTTCTGTTGAGACATTCAGATGTTAGAGTCAGAATTTGGCGTAAACAGAATGAGAACATGGAACCATCATGCCTTGTTACCACTGTGCAGGCTGGTGGTGGTGGTGTAATGGTGTGGGGGATGTTTTCCTGGCACACTTTAGGCCCCTTAGTGCCAATTGGGCATCGTTTAAATGCCACGGCCTACCTGAGCATTGTTTCTGACCATGTCCATCCCTTTATGGCCACCATGTACCCATCCTCTGATGGCTACTTCCACCATTTCACAAAGCTCTAATCATTTCAAATTGGTTTCTTGAACATGACAATGAGTTCACTGTACTAAAATGGCCTTCACAGTCACCAGATCTCAACCCAATAGAGCATCTTTGGGATGTGGTGGAACGGGAGATTCGCATCATGGATGTGCAGCCGACAAATCTGCGGCAACTGTGTGATGCCATCATGTCAATATGGACCAAACTCCCTGAGGAATGCTTCCAGCACCTTGTTGAATCTATGCCACGAAGAATTGAGGCAGTTCTGAAGGCAAAAGGGGGTCCAACCCGTTACTAGCATGGGGTACCTAATAAAGTGGCCGGTGAGTGTATGTTCAAAACTCTTCTCGCTGGAGGAAGTCAGACCAACTATTAGAGTGCTTTGTGTCACCCAGGAAGGCATACCAGCCTCTAAGCAAACGATCAGCAACTGGATCATTGAGGATATCTCTCTGGCCTACCAGGTGCGCAATATGCCTTCACCTCTGGCCATAAGAGCCCACTCCACTGGAAGCATGGCGTCTTCTAGAGCCCTTCTCTCCAGGGTTTTCCTGCAAGAAATATGTGATGTATTGACTTGAGATGTTACATAAGTCACAATGACTGTTTGAGTACTGTACATATGTAGCAGCTGTAGTGTGAATTTATAGGAAGTGAACAATTCAGCACTGACTAATGAACTGGAGATTTGATAGAAACACACATGGTCATAACACAGTCAGTTACTAATTAGAAATGAGCAAATCAAACTTCATGTCTGATTTATAATTTGAATTCATGTTACGGGTTGCTAAATGAGAGAACTGGCATTATCTGAATCAGCATGTTCTGTTTTTTGTTTGTTGTTTGTTTGTTTGTTTTTTATATATGTGAAATCCACACACACACACTTCTCTTATAGATAGATACTGTAAATACAAGATAGATAGATACAATACACATAACAAGGGCTGAAAAGTAATATACAGAGGTCGCTTTCAAAGTTAGATTAGAGATACAAACAAATAACATATCCATAACAAGGTAAAATTTACAGACCAAGAGCTGAAAAGTAATATTCAGAGAAAAAAAATAGTTTGTAAGAGGTTTTTGTAGGAAAGAAGGGTAGATGCATGACGGATATCTTGAGGAAGAACATTCCACAACACTGAAAGACCTGGCTCCTAAATACACCCGACTAAACTTAGGGGTGACTAACTTACTCAACTTACTTAAGCTGGACTGTGACGCTATTTTCTTCTGGAAACAAACTTTGTTGCAGTATTTATTGCAATCTGTATTGTAAAAAGTGCTATATAAATAAATGTGACTTGACTTGACTAACAATCCCGCTCTAGAAGATCGTAAGGAGCATAAGGCCGAGGTAAGTCAGATAAATATCCAGGACCAAGGTTATGAAGAGGTAAGTGGGGGTTCTCATGGAGGTTCTCATTCCTTCATTCTAATGCTCATTCTTTCTTGTGTGAGTGATCAAGCGGGCTTCAGAGTTTTGAACATAATGTAGTTGTTTAATTTTTTTAATTGAAAGGCCATAAAGAATCTAGATGAGATGTGACAAAGGCATGTATAACAGATTCAGCATCCTGCTGATTAAGAGAGAAATCGAATACGAGAGATATTACGTAGGTGGGAAAAAAGATCAGTATTGCCTCCGTTTTACGCAATTTAAATTTAAGGTAATTTGCCTCCAGCCAAAGCTTGAGTTCCTTGATGCAAGTTGTTAATTTAGGCGGAGGAAACACTAAAGTGGGAGGTGTGCTAAAATAGATCTGGATGAATGTCATCAGCATAACATGAAGTTAACCCCATAGCGTTTGATTATTTGTCCAATTGGTAATGTCACCGGGTGAACAAACCGGGAACCAAAAAAATGGTTGACTCGTTTCCAGGGGGAAGAAATGCCGGTGTAACACCGGGCCGGCTCTGTTTTTACCTGTCATAGCCGCCGATCATAACAAGCGCCAGCTGAAGCCAGTGAGTAGCGCTTCATTGAAGCATGTGCTCGGGAAGAAAGCAGTATAAAGAGAGGGGCTTGAAGCACAGTAAGCAGGGAAAATGCTCTGGCAATAGGAAAGCTCCACAAGAGTGCTTGAGTGGATGGCGGCAGTGACCGTGAGCGGCGGCAAGTGCGGAAAGCTGAGGTTTAATGCCTGATCGGTGTTCCATGTTGGGTCCCCCGAGGCATGCTCATTAAGTGAGTCCTTTTAGAAACCACGAACAGCAACGCAACGAAGTAAGAGAAAATCATACAGAGGAAGAAGGAGAGTGACTGGCAGTAAAGAGAGTGGAAACCCACTGCAGGATTCACGTGATCCACCGAGGAAAAGTTAAGTGCACCCCTTTATGAATCACTTCTTGGAGAAAAACACATGTGAAGATTGCCATCACCAGTGTACGACTAACCTGTGTTTGTGGGCAGAGTGTGTTATCCTGTTGACAGTAACAGTAGCGGCTGGGAAGATCGCTGAATCCATGTTTATCTTCTGAGTCTAATATTCTGTGGTTCATACATCCTATGAAGAAAAGAGAAACGAGTTGATTAATCGCTGTGAAGATAGAGTGAGTTTGCAGTGTCTACAAGAGTGAATTAAACACGTGTGGAGATTTACAAGAGTGATTTATGCACAAGTGTGGTGAGATCAAACAACTGTCTTCTCTGAGTTTCTGACGGATGAAATTGACCCATAACTTTGAAGATTCTTTTGAATTGAGGGGACCCTCAGCTGTGTCCAGGTCCCTGAGATCGTGTGCAGGGTGCAGGGGAGAAAAGCTCAACACACCTTAAAAGCCACTGCCTGTCCCACGAGCTGATTCAACGAGTCTGACGACGAGAAAAGCCACTGTCTGTCCCACGAGCTGATCCAACGAGTCTGACGACGAGAAAAGCCACTACCTTTTCCTGCTTTTATTCTTTTATAAATTTAATAAATACTTACCTTTTTAACTTACCTTGGTTGTCTGCCTCTGGTGTCTGCTCCTCCGGAGTGTGGTAAATAACCCTTGGCCTTAACCCCGGTGACAGTAACATATAAATAGTGAAAAGAAAAGGGCCCAAGACAGAACTTTGAGGGACACCAGAGCTGATGGATTTGGAGGATGATTTATGCTTCTAGTATGCAACAAATTGTTGCCTCCCTTTCAAATAGGAGGAAAACCAGTCAAAGGCTGTACCAGTAATTCCATTGACAGGAGTATCTCATGACTTACTGTACAGTGTCAAAAGCTGAGGGAAGGTGTTGATAGGTATGAAGCGTTTTACTCTGAAAAAAGTACACGTTCGTGTGTACAAACACGTTTGATCAGAACCCTCTAGAGACTGTATGGGTGGAGTAAATAATGTTCTAGGCCTATTGTGGGGTTTGTTACTGTATGTAGATAAATAAGATTGAGCAGCATTAAGAGCTTCCCTACAGCTGAATATGTTCAGTTTGTGACAAGGAGTGAACAATAATGCCCGTTTTCTTGTAAAGCCTTTCTAGAAGGGCTTCTTGTAAAGCCCTTGGTTTTCATTGCCCTAAGCTCAGTGTTGAACCAAGGAGAAGTGCGAGAGGATGGAATACAGTATATTTAGATTTTAAGGGAGCACATTGATTCAAAATATTAGAAATACTTTCATACTCTCTAAATGCAGCCATTGAGTGATACATAAAAAACATACACCCATCTTTATGTATACCAAATTCATATTCTCTGCCAGTTTTACAAGCAAATGCATTATGCATGAAAACGTTTTTTTTTTAAATATATATATTTCTTTATTTCAGACCCATGGGTCCATATAAACATACAACATATAAACAACAAAACAAAACACCAAACACAATTTAAAAGACATACAAGCTTTCTTTACAATGCTTCCAAAAACAAGAAAAATACCTTGTATCACTCAATGCAATGTCATTTAAGACCCTAATAATACTATTTTTTTAAACACTCAATCTACATATAAAATTATACGTACATTTTCTTAAAACAGCATTCAACGTAGGCACATTATTAACCACAAACACATATTCTGTGTATATTCATGTTTGTCTATAGACATGTTCTGTATTGAAAGAACACATTATTTTACTGATAGTTGTGAGTTTTTTTTTTTCCCATTTCCATTTGCCATTTTGATCATTGCAAGAATGATTGATACACTCTGGGTGTAAGTTTCTACGAAACTTTAAAACAAGATGAGACCAGATATCCTGTTTACCCTGAAGCATTCCCATATTTGACCTCTTTTTCAACTTGATGTGAATAGCGAAAACGGTTTTCCACATTTTTTTAATCCTTCATATATGTTTCACATTACAATAAGTATCTTTGAATATAGGCCTATAACTATGATTAAAAGCTCAATACAGCTCGAGTATGTATAACCCGTATGTCAGTGCAGAAATAAATGGAGATGTTTGCATCTGTACTCTACTCTGAAATTACACATAGCCTACATGATCTCTTACAAGAACAAAAACAGACAAACAATTCAGTTCCAATCCTTTTTGACCACTGCCGAGCACCGTGATTTGCTGTAATTTGCATTTTAAAGATGTACACTTTTATTGCTGAAATGCTGGAAAGAATTTACAAGAACAATATTTCATCACCTTAGCAAATGGGAGCTTGTAGCAACTCATAATGTTATAACTGCACATAATGTAATACGTATTAGGCTACATTATTATTGTAATTGTTCATTATGTAATAATTTTTCAAAACGTCATAAAATCTTGAGCTCATAATGTAACACCGTGTCCTAACTACACGCGACGCGATAAAATTCCAGCGACAGCAAGTGTGTCTGTCCACACTAGACGCGACGCGACTGCCGGTCTGAGTATTTCACAATCTGCTCAGTTACTGGGATTTTCACGCACAACCATTTCTAGGGTTTACAAAGAATGGTGTGAAAATGGAAAAACATCCAGTATGCGGCAGTCCTGTGGGCGAAAATGCCTTGTTGATGCTAGAGGTCAGTGGAGAATGGGCCGACTGATTCAAGCTGATAGAAGAGCAACTTTGACTGAAATAACCACTCGTTACAACCGAGGTATGCAGCAAAGCATTTGTGAAGCCACAACACGCACAACCTTGAGGCAGATGGGCTACAACAGCAGAAGACCCCACCGGGTACCACTCATCTCCACTACAAATAGGAAAAAGAGGCTACAATTTGCAAGAGCTCACCAAAATTGGACAGTTGAAGAATGAGTCTCGATTTCTGTTGAGACATTCAGACGGTAGAGTCAGAATTTGGCGTAAACAGAATGAGAACATGGATCCATCATGCCTTGTTACCACTGTGCAGGCTGGTGGTGGTGGTGTAATGGTGTGGGGGATGTTTTCTTGGCACACTTTAGGGCCCTTAGTGCCAATTGGGCATCGTTTAAATGCCATGGCCTACCTGAGCATTGTTTCTGACCATGTCCATCCCTTTATGGCCACCCTGTACCCATCCTCTGATGGCTACTTCCAGCAGGATAATGCACCATGTCACAAAGCTCGAATCATTTCAAATTGGTTTCTTCAACATGACAATGAGTTCACTGTACTAAAATGGCCTCCACAGTCACCAGATCTCAACCCAATAGAGCATCTTTGGGATGTGGTGGAACGGGAGCTTCGTGCCCTGGATGTGCATCCCACAAATCTCCATCAACTGCAAGATGCTATCCTATCAATATGGGCCAACATTTCTAAAGAATGCTTACAGCACCTTGTTGAATCAATGCCACATAGAATTAAGGCAGTTCTGAAGGCGAAAGGGGGTCAAACAGAGTATTAGTATGGTGTTCCTAATAATCCTGTAGGTGAGTGTATACTCCCTGTTCTGTTAAGTCCTTTGTCAGTTATTGTTTTTGTGATACGTGGTAGTTTGGCTATTATATTAAAGACGGTGCATTTCACTCATCATCTTCGTCGTGCGCTTCTTACAGCCACTAAATCACATGCAACCATAGTGCATGCTTTAGTATTGGAGCGATTTGAATTCTTGTCAGTCGATACTCAAACCAATAAGCTCCACACTTCACCACAGTGGTAACGGAAAAACACTAACATAACCTCCATTTCTCATCTTGCTAGAAAAATGCTTAAAACAATACTTTTTTATTTCAATAATTACTCTCCCAATTCAGCCCATTTGCAAAGGGAAGTGAGAGTCCTGTTTGATTGGGTTAATTGATTGAAACATGTTTTCAAAATGAAAACATTGCGTTAAGTCAAAGAATAACCGTTTCAAGTCAATTTAACATGAAGCAATAACATTTGAACTAGAAACCTGATACAATACGTGACAATACGTGATCAAATAGCTAAAATTATTTTTAGAATATAAACAAGTTTTTCATCAGATCAACAAATCCTAGATTAGCACTAAACTGTGGTTAATTCTTATTGGTGCTACAATTAATTTCTTATAAAATGAGCACAAGATTTTATTAAATTTTGACAAATTTATTACATTATAAACATTTTATTACATTAACAGTGTAATACCTATTAAATTATGTGCAGTTTTACATAATGCTTCATTACATTATGAGTTGCTTCAGAGCTGTTAAGAAAAAAATGTGAAAAAGAAAAGCAATACATACCATTTTAAAATGTGTATTAGCCTATATACAATTGTAAACATAATTATAAACAGCTATACCTCTTGTCTTCTAATGCTTATTATTATAGTCCTAATATTTATTATTAGTTATCTCAAATTATCTAAACTGTTAAACAATGCTCTGTGTATGTTTGTAAACTAAATACAATGAAGAAAAACATGATATACGCTTTTTGGGGTCCATTTTAAAAGGATAGTTCGTTTAAAAATAAAAATTATGTCGCACCCATGTTGAATGACTCATTCTTCCATGGAACATCGTTTAAAAAAAAGATGTTAATGTTGTTTTGTACATACAATGTAAATGAAGGAGCAACAATATCAGTTCTACTGGTTCCCAATATTCTTCAGAAATGTTCCACAGAAGAAAGGAAGTAAAATGGGTTTCGAACGGGTGTGTAAATGATGACAGAATTCTCATTCTTGGGTGGACTAATATTATTCCTGGCCAGGTCTCCCAGAAAACTCTTTTATTTTTTTTATTTTTTTTATAGCACACAATATTTAAAAATAAAATATCAACACTAAATTACCCACACAAATTACTAGATACATTGTGTGGTTGTATTTTTCGGTGCTTTTACAGTTCTCCCTCACAGACACTAACAGCACTTCAGGTTCGTTCACGCCTTGCCGAAATTACCGTTATTACAAGATTCCAACTTGTAAAAATCATTCATGTCCTCATCCACATCCTTTCTGGGCAGTTTTCAAGGCTTTTGCACAAATAATCAGATCACTTCTCAAGATGGCCATTGGCAATCATATGAGCAGCTTCTTTATCATTGCCAACAGTTACCCTACGGGTCTCGGAAGGGGTGTTTAAAAGGATTTAATGCATTTTGAATTGACTCCCGCCACTAAACGGGCAGCGCCCTTCTTGCCTGAACTGCACGCGGAACTCACGAAGTTCTGAAACGCCCCGCTCTCTGCTAGGACTCGCTCTGACTCTTCCACCCCGCTTCGCGTTGTGGACAGAGCCGCAGAGAAGGGCTATCTCTCCATTCCCCCTGTAGAGGACCTGGTGGCCGCACATCTATGCCCGCCCTCCACGAGATGGCGCTCATCCTGATGGTGCTTCCCTCTAAAGCCTGCAGAGCGACTTCAAGCTTTCACGCCCACGCTTACTCAGCCGCCGGCCAAGCAGCCTCTGCACTTCACTCCATGTCCGTCCTTCAGATACTACAGGGTGATATACTTCGTGAATGGGACGAGAGCGGAAAAAATCCCCCTCCAGTCGCGGATTTGAGGAGCGCCACGGACATTGCCCTTCGCGCTACAAAATCTGCTGCTCAAGCCCTGGGGAAATGCATGGCCGCCATTTGCGTGTCTGAGAGACATTTGTGGCTCACACTCGCCAACATGGGAGATTCTGAGCGCGCCGCCTTTCTCAACGCCCCGCTCTCTCCATCCGGCCTCTTCGGATCTGCTGTCATGGGTATCGTCGACCGATTTTCCGAAGTGCAGAAAGCCTCCCAGGCCATGAATCTCTTTCTGCCTCGTTGCGCTAGTTCCTCTGCAGGCCGCTCACGTGATCAGCCTCCTGCATGAGCCCCACCCCAGCGCCCAGCTCAGCACAGTCAGACGTTTCAGCGACGCCAGGGCGGCCGCCCTCGTTCTCACTCTGACAGCCGCCACAGACCGCCGCCGCCTCGGGGGCCTCGGCCTAGGATTGCGCTGAAACCTGATCACTCGAAGTCTGCCTAGCACAGCTGAGAAAAAGACGGCGCTCTCCCGCCTCGGCCGGACCGCCGTCAAAGTTTCGCCCTCTGTTAGTCCCCGCTCACGCGGCTACTACAGCAGTGTACTCCGCCATTACCAAGCCGGTCTCCCTTCCCGCTTGCATGAGCACAAACGCCGTTTTCACGGCGACCCAAAGAAATCTCATAAAGAGCATAAAAGCCTCCTGTGTAGAAAATGTGCCCACAACACTGTGTTCACTCATACACATAAGCACTTCAAGTCCCGTGTCTCACACAGAGTCCACTCTCATAAAGCGGTTTCAACCCGCTCGAGTTTCAGAGTGCATAAGCGCGCCCACGAGCCCGTGTGCGCGTCCCACCTCTGCTCTGTTACACGGCCCATAAACTCCTCTCTGAGTGTAAGTCCCGCTGTCATAAACACTATGAGCGCGCTCACGCAGCCCGCTATGTGCAGCGACGGGGACCATGTAGCCATTCACCCCCTAGCATTACGCTTCAAAGCGTGGGAAGTTATTCCGGGAATTTTCCAGTGGGTGCTAAACACAGTAAGGCTAGACTATCGCTTACAGTTTCACCGCCGCCCTCCACGTTTTCGAGCGCGGCTAGAAACTATTGTAAACCCAGAAGCAGTGACGCTGCTCCGTTCAGAGATAGCAAAGCTATTGTGCAAAAGGGCTATAGAGAGTGTTCCTCCGTCTATGAGCGAGTCGGGGTTTTACGGCCGTTATTTTCTGGTTCCCAAGAAAGACGGCGGCCTCAGACCAATCTTAGACCTCAGATTTCTGAACAAAGTTCTCATGAAGAGACCGTTCAAAATGCTCACTATCAGAAAACTCCTCGCGCATGTGCGCCATTTCACTAGATCTGAAAGATGCTTACTTTCAGATTCAGATAAATCCCCTTCACAGGCCATTCTTACGTTTCGCCTTCGAAGGCCAGGTTTATCAATACACCGTCCTTCTGTTCGGCCTATCCTTAGCACCCCGTACGTTCACGAAGTGCATGGATGCGGCGCTCGCCCCCCTGCTGAGTCAGGGGCTGCGAATACTGAACTATTTGGACGACTGGCTGATTTTGGCACAATCACAGAGAGAGCTACTGTCTCATCGTACAGTTCTCCTCGACCATCTGAAAGCTTTGGGCCTCTCTGTCAACTGGACAAAGAGTGCACTACAACCCAGTCAGACTATCTCCTTCTTGGGTATAGAGCTAGACTCGGTAGACTCACACCTCTGAAAACTTTTCAGAAGGCGTTGGGTTACATGGCCTCAGCCTCCGCGGTGCTCCAGCTGGGGTTACTGCGCATGCGCCCGCTTCAGCTCTGGTTGAAGAGCCGTGTGTCTCACCGTGCGTGGAGCACGGGCCGCCAGCTGATAAAAGTAACGCAGACCTGTATCACAGCTCTGCAGCCATGGACTGTGGCAGAATGGTTTCAGCGGGGCGTTTCCATGGGGACCCTTTCTCGCCGAAAAGTCATCTCGACAGACGCATCCAACACGGGTTGGGGTGCGGTCTGCGAGGGCTCACCGGCCTTCGGCCCCTGGTCAGCTCAAGAGAGCCTCCTCCACATAAACTGGTTGGAGATGTTGGCGGTCGAGAACGCGCTCACGCGCTTTCTTCCACGCATTTACGGTCACCACGTGCTGATCCGTTCGGACAATATAGCCGTGGTCTCCTATCTAAACCGTCAGGGCGGAGTCAGATCCAGGAATCTCTTCCGGCTGACAGAACGCATCTTAGTTTGGTCTCAGTGTCACCTGCTCTCGCTCAGAGCGACGCACGTGCCGGGCCATCTGAACGACGGTCCAGACAGTCTGTCCAGGAACCCCATTCCCCCCGGGGAAGGGTCCCTGCACACTCTTACAGTCCAAAAGCTGTGGCGGATATTCGGCAGAGCAGAGGTAGACCTCTTCGCCTCAGAAGAGAACACCCACTGCCCAATATTTTTCTCAAAGAGCGAGGACGCGCTAGCCCAGACCTGGCCCAGCCGCCCACTTTATGCATTCCCTCCGGTTTCTCTGCTACCACAGGCGCTTCAGAGAATCAGGGAAACACGCCACTCGGTGCTCCTCATAGCCCCGCATTGGGAGGGTCAGACTTGGTTTCCGGAGCTCACTCAGCTGTCACAGACAGCCCCGTGGCCCATTCCAGTCAGAACAGATCTCCTCTCCCAAGCTCGCGGCACGATCTGGCATCCCCACCCAGAGCGCTGGGCGCTACATGCGTGGGTGATCAGCAACTACCCGTTGCTTTGCCAGAGGGAGTGTTAAACACGATCATGGAGGCTAGAGCGGCTTCTACTAGAAGGCTCTATGCGTCTAAATGGTTTGTGTTCTCTAAATGGTCACACAATGGTCACACAAATGTCATGAATGGAAATTCCGCTGGACCATGCCCACGATGAGGCCATGCCTCTAGTGGAATTAGCCCTGATGCCCAGAAGGCATGGCAGGTCTTTTGATGTGTATGCGGCTGCAATGGCATCAACTATCCATCTGGATAGAGTCTGTTTAGAGGCGGCCAACCCCTTGGTGCGCCCACCGAACGAAACAAAAAGCTGCTCGGATTGTCTGACCGGAGCAGTGCGAGTAATGTATAATCTCAGGCCCCTGACCGGACACAGGAGATTAGAGTCAGATTCGCTATCGGATGCCCTGAACGGGGTACAAGTTATTTCCCTATCAGCTCTGCCTGCATCCGATAGCGAATCTGACTCTAATCTCCTGTGTCCGGTCAGGGGCCTGAGATTATACATTACTCGCACTGCTCCGGTTGCGGCATACACATCAAAAGACCTGCCATGCCTTCTGGGCATCAGGGCTAATTCCACTAGAGGCATGGCCTCATCGTGGGCATGGTCCAGCGGAATTTCCATTCATGACATTTGTGTGGCAGCGGGATGGGCTTCCCCCTCCACCTTTGTCAGATTTTATATTGTGGAAGTTCCCGCCTTGCAGGCTAAACTACTAGCAGTCTAGTAGGTTACAGCTCTTCTGGTTGAGCTGCACTATAGGGAATTGTTCACACAGACCAGTTTCGCTCTGTCCCTCTCTATCAGGTGCTTATGTACTACACAATCTCCGGCCCGCTCTGCTGGCCTTTGTCACATGTACATATATTTATTCCCACTCATAAGGGTTACCTGGGGTCTCCCCTGGGACTCATAGTGGATGCTTAGCACGCACGGCGTTGACCAGGTGTTCCCGTAGCGTAAGCTAGCTTACGCAATACGAGAGAACCTCTCGTAAGAGAACGAATCGGTTACCTCGGTTCTCTCTAGATGAGGGAACGAGTATTGCGTTCCTGGCCGTGCTTGTGCTACTAGCGTTCTCGCTTCATTCTATGAAAACCAGAGTTTACAGCCTGGGACGCTAATTTATACTCTCTGACCCCGCCCGTTTCGGTGGGCTCTGACGCAATGAATGCACTGTATTGCGGTGTGAGATCCAAAAAGGTAGTTTGTTGCCTGAGGGCAATACTGTGCCAAATCTTCATGGGAAACGACACATTACAATTAAAGTTGTGACAGTTCATGCTTTTCCATTACACAATAAATGGCATTGCATTATTGCCTAACACCTTTGTGTTTCTCTCGTGAGTCTATAGGTAGAATTATTCAGAAATACAACTGAAAAGTTTGACACACCCACTGTGTCATTTATACTTGCAACATATGAAAATGCAACACAAAAAGTAATACTATTTTTTTTAATGATTGAATGAATAAATGAATAAATAAATAACTGAATGAATGAATGATAAAATCTGTCCAACAAAACCTCACAGTTCAGAAACCTCACTCTCAGTAAAATAATGTGTTCTTTCAATACAGAATATGTCTATATAGGCAAACATGAATATACAGATGTAAGTCCGCCTAATTTGATCCAATGGCGGCATTCAAATTAGCGGTGAAGGTCTCAACACGCGTTCCGTCTCTTCCAATGGCAAAGGGATTTTTAATTAAATGCAATAGATTTTATCTTATGTATTAACTCGTTTCATCTGACTCCATAAAATGAAATGGTTTTTCAATGATATCTGTGCATCATTAAGTATCCGTTAATGTTTGACTATTCCTTTTAACTCCAATGAAAATAAAGTCAAAGTCTGTTAGAATAATCAAATATAACAATTTATTATGTCAGGTAAATGTATTATAACAATTCCATAATCAATTGAAAGATAATCAATGCAAATCATCAAATGTTCTAGAACAAAGAGGAAATCTTTTACCCGACATGAAATACATGAATGCTAAGTCTCGGCGACTCAGCATCCACAGGCTGATCTGAGATACAGAAAGAGCCCTGAGCTCTAGTTGCATTTTCCTTATATAGCCAGACCTTATTTGATATGTAAAACTAGAGTTTAGTGGAAATTGACTGTATTCCCCAACCATTACTGGGGGTAGAAGTTTGACCATCTGCGAAGAACAGTGGAAATTAGCATTCATGAATTTACACCTTTGGGAGTGCCTAGAGACCACATTCCTTTGTGTGCCAGTTATTCCTAAACTCTTAAAAACCTTATTTCCTTTTGTTTTATACTTTGGGAATGAGACATTTGTACCACTCATTCTTGAGACATTTAAAATGATACCAAACATAATACTCAATGATAATCATTAACATCAAACCATACATATATTCTTATGTGAGTTTCAGGTGATCTGCATGAAGGGGAAGGAGTGGGGGATGAGCAGGGCCGGCTCTAGCCATTTGGGTGCCCTAAGCACAAATGCTTGGTGGTTACATCTGTAACGTAATAGCCTATCTAGGGGGGAAATTAGCTTTATTTGTCATTCAAATATGACGATGAGGACCCCAACGATTGGCCTTCCTTTTCTTCTCAAACAAACTAACTGCATCTTTAACAGCCCAAGTTTCAAAATTTCCCGGGGGAGCTAAAGCCCCGGATCATTTGCACTACTAGCGACGCCCCTGGACATGCGTACACGACGCAAGGGCGCCCGCGCTACAAAATTAACATTTTTATTTAAAACATTGTCTTACCTGCAAGCGACGCGTCACGCGCGAGTATCATCCCTTTCTCTTCTTTTTCCTTTTTTTCTGCCCCCGACTCTTGGTGCCTTTTCGAGGCCATGTCTGAGGTCGGTGTCTGCCAAATTTGACATTGATTGAGGCATAATCGAACAGACCACTGGGAGGTGGGGAAGGGGGACACCAGAGGGAGACTGGCACAGGAGATTCACCTTTTTCTCGACTAATTTGGTCTAGGCCTATATTACTTTTGTATTGCTTTTGTATATTAACATGCTTTAGACATATTTTATTTGTTATTTATACTAGTAGCCTATTGTGATGATTTTTCACGACCCAGATTTTTTGGTGCCCCCCCAAGCACTTGGTGCCCTACGCGCAGTGCGTGGTGTGCGTGTGCGGAGTGCCGGCCCTGGGGATGAGGGGAAGAAATGTAGATTAGGATGATTCAGAGGTGAGACCTCTAGTCTCGGATGGGGCCTTCACAAGAGTGAACCCAAATGCTACTATGCAGTGGGTTCTTTGTCTTCTCAAGAAGTGGTCGTTCCCTATAACCAGTTTTCCAGTCTTACAGATTCCCTCCTTGACCCCGTGGGTCACATTCGGATGAACACTTACGGGGTCAGAGTAAGACGTTTATTGTAATCCTTGAGATGTAACTCAAAATTGTCTTTGCAATGTCAGCATCTGTAGAAATTCAGAGGGCTGTGCTCATCTGCTGAACACCTGGTCCCACCAGGTGTATGTAGCTTGAGTCCAGCAGGTGGATGAGTGCATTCAGGTTTTCTTCCTGTGATGTAGGCAAAGTTCATAGAGTCAATCTGGACCTTTTGACTTGTTCAGTTGACGTGTCATTCCTTCATGGAGAAACTTCCGCTTCCCTGGCACCTTCCCCATGACGATAATCTGTCCCTTCTTGACCAATCCTGTCACCTCCAGCGGTGCGGCTGTCTGGACAGACCTCAGTGGATGAAGGGGTTCTCCTTGGCTCCACACTGCCTTGTGTGAGACACCTGAAAAGCATCTTAAATGTCCGCTTCACGATTGAACACATATGAACTTGAACTCGCGAAGAAATCCATAGAAGCGGATAATGCAACAAAACAAAATCATGTCATGTTCAATGTAAAATACCATGTTCTTGTCAGCAGGTGTGAATGGTACATCTGTCTCATATGTTTCTCAAGGTCCCGAATGGTAAGGATGTCTCATATTAAATATCCAATTCTTAAATATATATATATATATTTTTGGTCTGAATTATGCAAAGGAAATGCAGCAAGAGGTCAGTATAATCAAAGCAATCAAATAGATTCTATGGATCAAGAAGTCATGTAATAACAACAATACTATTCAATAAATGCATATGGATATAATAATCAGTGTTTGTTCAGGAATCTTCCAATGCAAGCCACTTATGCAAATCTAAGAAGTGACTTGGAACATGCTTAAATGTATTCAAGAATGGAGATTGTTCATTCTTTGCAACAGGTGTGAGATTGTGTGTTTGTGTGAGGGTGTGTGTGTGTCTGTGTGTGAGTGTGAGAGTTTGTGTGAGAGAGAGAGAGAGAGAGAGAGAGAGAGAGAGAGAGAGAGAGAGAGAGAGAGAGAGAGAGAGAGAGAGTGTGTGTGTGTGTGTGTTGTTGTTGGCTAAGTCACAGTCAATGACAGGGTTGAATTGTAAATTCTGTAATTGATCGAAGCGCTCACACGAAGCGATCTATTTAGTTATGATGTTTCTGTTATTAGTGGTTGTTGAGAAATCATGGGCCCTATGATTTTCCAACCACCCTAACAATAATCAGAAAGTTTAAACATTTTAAAATTTGATAGCAGGTCTGCCTCTGCTTTAATTTTGTTTTTGCATCATTGATTTGTGACTGTAGCCATTCATATGTATATTACAGTGTTTTCCCATGAGTTGGCAGAGTGTTGTGAATAGCGTATTGAAGGGTTGGTCAAAATCCCTTGCCTCTTCAAATACATATATAATCATATATCCTTTTGAATGCTTATATACTTCCTTTATAAAAATCAATTATCAAATATATTCATTATCACATAATCATTTTTATATTCTTTGTGCTTGTGAAATTATATTTTCTTAAATGCATGTGATGTAAGTAACCAGTTTCTTTTAGGTACATTCCAATCTTACTTTGAGATTGCACGTAGTCCACGCAGGACACGAAGGCCACGTAACCCATAAGGCCGTTTGTCTCTTTCTCTTTCTCTGGGACCAGTAGAAAGGTTTATAGAGGGTCCTAAAGGCAGCGTGGACACATATGATCCTTCGTTGGACATATGGTTAAGCTATATTGAGCGTTACTATATCAAACTTTAATTGTTGTATTAAAATGAATTCTTTCCAGTATATTTCCTTCCTTGGGAGTAAATGCCAGTGATCTGTTTTTCTCCCAAATGAGTGAATGTTTTAGCATTATGTTTTGGTATACTTAACTGATAATAAGGAGCTCAGACTCTCTTCAGCCTTGATGGGAGCTGTTATTTGCTAGTGTCTATTATTTGTGTGTGTGTGCGTATGACATTCTATGTAGGTTCTGGACGTTCGGACCAGACAACCCGGCGCCCTTCTCTAACCTGCGAGGCCACCACAGACCTAAATCTAATGAGTGGACGACAACTATCTTTACTGATGGCGATAGGCACCCCTATCTCCTCACATGTGTTAAATTGTTTAGGCTTTCATGTTTCTTAGTCAATGAGAATCATTCGACCTGTAAGCAATGACGTAGCTTAGACCTTGGAAATGGTATAACTGCTGTGATCTTTGTAACTGTAAGCGGGGCGGCCTACGAACTCCTGTGTGAGTCTTGAAGCTGAACTTCTGCTGATGAAACTGCAAACTATCTTTAGTAAAACTTTTCTTTGATTTTTTATAATTCTGACTCCGGGTCTTTATTCTTCATATCTGGTTCTGGGTCTTTGACTGTATACCCCTTACAGTTATGGTGGAGGATGCGCAGGCAATTATTCTCGGTGACACCCCTGGCAAATCAAATGGTAAATGGTAAATGGACTGCATTTATATAGCGCTTTCACAGACCCAATGGCCACCAAAGCGCTTTACAATTTGCCTCACATTCACCCATTCATACACTGACATTCATAATTCAACAAACAAGGTAGTAAGCTTTTATTAATTGTTAGGGCTGTCTGACTGGAAGAGATTTTGAAGGAGAGCGGGAGAGCTTCACTCCGATGAGGCGAGTGAAGCTTCACTCCGATGAGGCGAGTGAAGGAGTAAGTTAATTATACTACTGACAGTATAAGAAGTCGCTGAGAGCGTCGTTAAGGGTAACGGCAGCAGACAGCGCAAGTGAAGCGTGCTCTGTGGGGGCCCCGCTGGGCATTACTGGTGTAGCACCACCCCAGCAGAGTACGTCCCTGGGCTAGAGGTCCAGTGGCACCGTAAACCTGCTCAATCTCTTCCATCTCAGATAGGGGATCCCCGAACTTAGTGAAGTGAAGGCAGTTAGGGATACTAACAATAATAGGGTTGTTTGCCAGGGATGCATCAGGAACGATTCCGAGAGAAAAATTAAAAAAGTTGTGACCCAAATTGGCGTGGACCAGTATATGTAACTGTGATTTTGGAGTATACTTTGCAGTTTCATCACGCAGAAGCCAAGCTGTGTTGTTAAAAGATCGCCGCCTCCATTTCTGCAATAACTTCAGGCGAGTATGAACCATGATTAAGATATGACAGAAAAATATAATAACTTGATCAGTAACCTGAACAGTCCTGAAACAAATAGTGAGACAGGAAAGCAAACGCTGTAAGCAGCTGTGCTCTAAAGCCCTCACTTTAAAGAAATTTGCAGAAATGATTAAGTAAATGGTAGTCAGGATTTTGATTCTGATTGGAAATTTAAACAACTTGACTGGCTACAAACAAACAAAGAAACGGAAAAATTAAAATGTTTAGCCTCGTATTGCTTACGATGATTACAAGAAGCAAGTGAAAGAAATTCTGGGTCTGGGATAATTTCCCTGGACAAGCGACTAAAGTTAAAAAGGCACTTTGTGAAAACAACTTAGAATATTTTGCAGCTTATGAAAATTAATGTTCTGCCAATAATAATGATGAAGATTATGATTTGGCTATTGTGAGTGAATCCACCATTGGTGGACTGTAAAAGAATACAGAGAACTGCTTAATCAGAGGCTCTGTTTGAATTCCTGAATGGGACACACACTGCTTCAAGGGTGTGATGCTGTAGTTGAGGCTGAAACAAATTCACCAGATGACAGAGAGTGTTTTAATGGTGGTCATCAGGACCATTTAATACGTAACTGTAAATGCCCACCGAGAAGGTGTTTAAAAATGTGATAAAATGACAACACATTTCTGGTAATAATATTGGTTTGAAAATAGATCAGTGTTTAAATGACGACAGTGACATTTTTCGTCTGAGAAATAAGAGATAAAAACAAGGTTAAAAGATTGAAGTCTTAAAGTTGATGTAAAATTAATGACTCCAACAAATGTGAGTTGCAAAATATATCAAAGTAACTAAAAGGATGATTGTGTTGTAATTAAACATTTTAAAAAGATTTTAGATGATATAGAGAGACTAATCTCACAGATGATTTACAATAACTGCAAAAGTATCACAAGCAGAGAGTGCTTGCCTCGTCAAACTTAGTGTGAATCCTAATTAGAGATTGATAAACTCCAAGAGAAAACTAAAGTCAAATATTAAACTATGGTTGAGAACTTGACAATTAAAATTGAGATTGAGAAATGTGAAACGTTATTGAGAACTAGAATAATTAGTTTTATGTAAGAACAAATAAGCAGAAGCAGTACTGGATTAACAGTTGGTAAATGCTGATTAAACAAACAGCTTGAAAAGTTGACCATGAAAGAACTAGAAGCTGATGTTTTGCTTTCAAAAGATAAGTTTGTTATTGGCTGTAATGAAACAGTTTGCTTATCTGAATCTGATGTGTGCTGTGGCTGAAACTGCCAGTGCAACAGACTCAATCTGAGTGGAAATTTGTAAAAGACAAATATAAATAATATGTTTATTTGAAACCGTATGTAATATCTGGCAAAGATGCCTTAAGCTGGGATAGGGTTAAAAGATGGTAGATAAAGTTAGACGTTCATGAGAATGCAGTGTACCAGTCCCTCTCTCATTCAATGTCTCTCTCTCAGTCAATAAGTGATAAGCTATTTGTAGTGACATCTTTGATTAGGTTATTTAAGGACCAGTAACTTCTTTGTCTGATCTTAGTCCCCACCATGAAACGGGGGCGGCCTACGAACTCCTGTGTGAGTCTTGAAGCTGACTTCTGCTGATGAAACTGCAAACTATCTTCAGTAAAACTTTTCTTTGATTTTTTATAATTCTGACTCCGGGTCTTCATTCTTCATATCTGGTTCTGGGTCTTTGACTGTATACCCCTTACAGTATGATATGTCATGGGATCAGCTTTCCCATCCTATGTGTGTGAAGCCATTCGGTTCTGTTAGTGTGAAGATGCACAATAGATCTTTAGTGAAGTGACACTTTTGGACTCTATGTCATCTTTATCTTCTCATAATGTGTAGTGTTCAGTCTGAATAGACTTGATCTATTCCAGGTGATGATGCTGTGAGGGTGTAGTGATGGAGGAGTGTGTTCAGTGTTCAGGAGATGGGTGGAATCTACTCTATAACAATTGTGTTGCAAATTTTAATTCCAGTTCTAAACTGGGAGGCCATGCTAATGTAGTGGTTTGTGAGATGTAAATGGCCTTTGAAGTGTCTTTTCCCACATCTCCCGAATCTCAGGTTATGTTCTATCAATCGTGAGGTGCGGCCGTCCTGGCATCTGCCCCTGAGGAATTGCAGTAGTAAACCTGACAGAAACAAATGCAGAGAGAACCACAGTTCCCTTTCGTTGTCACTCCGAGTTCCGTCGGATGACGACGAATGGGGGTTTCGCTTAGAAAGCCTATCGACTTCGAGTACTACAAAACGAGCTAATGGCAAAGAAATGCCATGGGTCTGCGGAATTTGCATAGCGTAACTCCGCCTCACCTCGTGGGTATTTAAGGAGAACGCTGGCAGCAAATAGGCATGTTTTCGCTTCGGAGCCAAGAGCATCTCTTCGCTCCACAGCCATTTCTGACTTCACTCTACGAGACGAGCCACTCTCTCCGGTGTTGGTGTGACGGCGATCTGCAGCGAGTTCACATTGCCTGCTGATCTGTGCAGTGATCTGCCAATGAGTGTGTTTCTCCCTGCTCGCTTCAACATCGCGGAGTTGTTTTCTCCTCTCATAAAAGAGCTCGCACGCGGCACGTCTTTTTAAAGACGGCTCGCCCGTGCATTTCTGGTTGCGGTCGACTCATTTCCGATTTTGATGGGCACATTCTCTGCTCTGCGTGCTTGGGCTTGATCACGCTAGAGCAGCGTTTGTGGATTCTGTGGCTGAACCTGTCGGATGTGCAGAATGTCGGGCGGACCCATCTGCTTGACACCTCCATATCCCAGGTCAGCCTCTTCGGCGGTGCGGTTGAGGGCTTTGCCCAACAGTTCTCAACCGCCCACGAGCAGACTGAGGCTTATTCTGCTCCGACGGCCCCGCCGTCCGAGCAGATCCCTCGGTCTGCCCACCGCCGAAGGCGCCCTCCTTCGGCTCCCACCCAGCCCATCATACCGCCTCGCTGCCCCACCGACGGGAAGTCTGTGTTCGCGTGACCCCGCTGGTACAGTTCTTGGGAGCCTGGCTAGAGCTTCCCAACCTGTCCCACTGGGTCACACGAATGATCAGGCTCGGCTACGCGATTCAGTTCGCGCGGTCTCCTCCCCGCTTCAGGGGAGTCCGCTCCATTATGGTCGGTGGCAATGCCCCTATCATGAGAGCGGAGGTTGCTACCCTGCTGGCGAAGGGTGCGATTGAGACTGTCCCTCCAGCCGAAATGAGGACCGGCTTCTACAGCCCGTACTTCATTGTCCCGAAGAAAACCGGTGGGTTACGGCCAATCCTGGACCTGCGCGTTCTGAACCGCTCCCTTCACAGGCTGCCATTCAAGATGCTCACCGCCAAATGCGTTTTCGAATGTGTGAGGCACCAGGATTGGTTTGCAGCGATCGACCTGAAGGACGCCTACTTTCATGTCTCCATCCTCCCTCGACACAGACCGTTCCTGCGGTTTTGCTTTCGAGGGGCAGGCATATCAGTACGCAGTTCTCCCATTCGGGCTAGCCCTGTCTCCTCGCGTCTTCACGAAGGTCGTCGAGGCAGCCCTTGTTCCCCTCCGGGAACACGGGGTTCGCATTCTGAATTACCTCGACGACTGACTAATTCTAGCTCACTCTCGAGATCAGCTTTGCGGACACAGGGACTTGGTGCTCCGCCATGTAGCCCGTCTGGGCCTTCGGGTCAACTGGGAGAAGAGCAAACTTTGCCCCGTGCAGAGGATCTCTTTACTCGGTATGGAGATCGACTCGGTCGCCATGTCCGCGCAGCTTACGAGCGAGCGCGCGCAGTCACTGCTGACTTGCCTGAGACAGTTCGAGGGCAAGAGTGCGGTTCCACTGAAACTTTTTCAGAGGCTCCTGGGGCATATGGCATCCGCAGCCGTGGCAACACCGCTCGGATTACTTCATATGAGACCGCTTCAGCTTTGGCTTCGCGACCGAGTCCCGAGGTGGGCATGGCAACACGGCACTCTCCGAGTACCAGTTACTCCGACCTGCCGTCAGACCTTCACCCCGTGGTCGAACCTCAGTTTTCTACGGGCCGGAGTGCCCCTGGAACGAGCTTCCCAGCATATTGTCGTAACGACAGATGCCTCTTCCACGGGCTGGGGTGACAATTCGGGCCGGCTTACTCTCACGTGATCCTGAGACCCCGGCCTGGATATGTGCCCAAGGTTCCTACCACTCCCTTCCGGGACCAGGTGGTGAACCTGCAAGCGCTGCCCCCGGAGGAGGCAGATCCAGCCTTGGCACTGCTCTGTCCAGTACGTGCTCTTCGCATCTATGTAGACAGAACGCAGTGTTTCAGGACCTCAGACCAGCTCTTTGTCTGTTATGGTGGGAAGCTGAAGGGAAAGGCTCTCTCCAAGCAAAGGTTGTCTCACTGGATAGTGGACGCCATTGCTTTGGCATACCAGCAGCAAGGTCGACCGTGCCCCCTTGGTGTGACCGCCCACTCCATCCGGAGTGTCGCGTCCTCTTGGGCTTTAGCGCATGGCGCCTCTCTAACAGACATCTGCAGAGCTGCAGGCTGGGCGACAACCTAACACATTCGCCAGATTTTACAATCTCCGAGTGGAGCCAGTCTCCTCCCATGTACTGTCTTTTTCAAGCTAACATGGGACCCGTTAGGTGTCTTCGCTTGCTCGCCATGCCACTCCACGGACTGGATACGTGCGATCTTCTCCTCAGGTGAGCTTCCCCGAAAGCCCTGAGCTCCTAATGTCATACTTCTCAAATTAATGCCCTGTTTGGCGATTACAATATAATGTATATTATAATTTGAGTTATAATACAATTACATTATATTTAAGAATATAAATTAAATTATATTATTTCTGGTCTCTGAAGAGTCTCTGCTCGTTCGCATGTCAATCCATTTGAATATGAAAAGGCTTTCTTACTCAAGGCTGATAAGGTGTACATTCGCTGTTTCTCTTTTCTGTTTGCTAGGTTTCGAATACCTTTTCTTCTCATTTAGTCTTTTTAAATGGCCATTTTAACGTTTGATTATTCTTTTGAACTCTTAATTTTAGTTTTATCCGTTTAGATCAGGGAATCTATATCGCTCAGCGTTCCTTCTCCCAAGGCCGCACGGCACACTCCCGTCAGTTCCAATAACCAATTCAGAGGTAATTTGACTAAATATCTGGGATCTGCCGTATTCACACGTGCAATCAGAGATATCTTTACAAATCCCCTTGAATGCCTCCTCTAGAAATTAAATCAATGTGTCACTTTAGTAGGGACGATTGACCACCAAGAAAGAGGACAGTTTATCAACTCAACTTCCCTTAAAATGGCTTCAGGCCAAGCCCGTGGTGTTTAAACCACGCACGTTTATCCAAAGCGATCACTGACCTAAAACAGTGGATATGGACACACCCAAACCTAGGTTGATTAAACAGCGTTTGCTGATTCTAGTCGGAAATAACTTGTCCCCTCATTCAAGTACACTTAAAATGGAATCGGATATTAGCCGTCGCTAATCTGACGCGAAAGATGTGGAAATATACAAATTAGGGCCGGGACTTTAACGCGTTAATTAAGATTAATTAATTACACACTTTAACGCGTTAATTAATTACACAAAAAAAGTTTATTTAATTATTCACATCAAACCATACATATATTCTTATGTGAGTTTCAGGTGATCTGCATGAAGGGGAAGGAGTGGGGGATGAGGGGAAGAAATGTAGATTAGGATGATTCAGAGGTGAGACCTCTAGTCTCGGATGGGGCCTTCACAAGAGTGAGCCCAAATGCTACTATGCAGTGGGTTCTTTGTCTTCTCAATAAGTGGTCGTTCCCTATAACCAGTTTTCCAGTCTTACACAGAAGTCTGAAAAAAATGTTTTCATGACAATGCAGGAGTCCTTTGCAGTGGATATAAGACGTTCATGTTTTGAAGGCACTACATATGTTTATTTCTTTTTTTATATATTTTTTCTATGTAGTTATTTATCATAATCGAGACGCTGTGACTAGTCCAATTCTGTTTACACCTTAATTTAAACTTTGTTTAAAATAAGCAGGCTACATCTATTTGATCCTGGATTTAAAATGCAAATTAAAGTGGAGTGCAACAGTTACCCTACGGTGTGACAATGAAGAAAATCTGTGCCACGAGTCACATAATTGATTGTTTACTTTCACTGTCACGTTACGCAAAATGGGAGGAGTATGTCAATCAAATCAGCGTTAATCACGGACGGGAATTGAATATAAGGAAGTGTGTCATACCTGGAAAGAGCGCGTCACACGTTTGTGCACTGAGAAGTTTGTAGGGGAATTATGATGGATTATTGGGGAGAAACTGCCGCTTGCCGATCTGTTGTTTCCTATGGTTGAAGTCTGGTGCGTCGCGAAAGTCGGTGCATTCCCAGGAAAACTACTTTGGAACTGTTTTAAAGACAAGCCAAGCTGTTTCATCCGCCTATCCAGTGTTGAAGAGGACACTCGATCTCCCTAAAAAACTGTTTCTTGCCTGCAATTGTGGTCAGTACCTCTATGCCGCCCTACACACATCATTACACACGCATACACCCCTCGCATTTCACTTTTGCAGATTCAGTGTGCTTTGTTTGTTTTCATAAATTGTCGTTGCCTATTAAAATGATATTTTGTGCTGTTGGTGATTTACAACGAACTGAATGAGTTGGTTACTTTATTTCTCTTTTTCTTTTTTATGAACAATTGTGAATGAATCTGCCAACGTGGATTAGTGACGCGTTGTGACGCGATGGGATGCGTTGAAGTTGAAGACGAGTGAAGTCTTGCACGGATTTATGTGTGAAGTGACGTCCTGCTCAGATTTATATGTGACGTGTGAAGTTTTGCACGAATTGAAAGTGAGAGATGAGATCTACCGCTGGGGTGGAACGTATGGTGTGTTATTAGTAGTATTATGAATAAATATCCCTGGTGAAATGATTTTGCTTTCTTGATTATTACTAGAATTTTGTTGTGTAACCGGTGGTTATTTTGCTGGCTATCCTGGGTTTATTGAATTTTTTTGACAGGTTTTCACCCTGTCTGGCGCCCGAACTTTTCTTTAGAGTCATTTATTAGTATTAGGGCTACCCCCACCGTTACAGAGTGGCGCCCGAACAGGACATGAACATTGACATGAACATTTGAACTTGAACACTTGAACATGAAACCTCAGATTTGAACACTTGAACCTAGTGAAATTGAACTTTGGACATTTTGATTTTGAACATTTTGAAACTGTTTGTGAACTGTGAACAATTTACTTGGAAAAAAAAAAGGAAAAAAAAAAACACTCTGAGACTCTGTGACTGTAAACTTTATATTTGATGAAAAAAAAATATATTTTTTGGGTTGTTGTGTAAACTGTGTGAACACAAATTAGAGTGCTATCTCTTAGGTGTCACAGTAATTGAGATAATTGAAGGTGACTTGCCTTGAATGCTTTTTGTTTTTGACTTAATGTTTTTTTTGTGTTTGTGGAAAATATTGATTGAACATTTGTGAAAAGTTGTATTTTGTTGTAAATGGACTGCATTTATATAGCGCTTTCACAGACCCAATGGCCACCAAAGCACTTTACAATTTGCCTCACACTCACCCATTCACTCTCTCATTCATACACCGACTGGCGACGGCAGCCATGCAAGGCGCCATCCAGCTCGTCGGGAGCAGCTGGGGTTAGGTGTCTTGCTGATGGACACCTCGACACTTGGTCAGGTGGAACCGGGGATTGAACCACCAACCTTCCGGTTTTTAGACAACCTACATGAACCACTGAGCCACTGCCGCCCCGTTGTCTTGTAAAAATCTTTGGGGGGACAAACAAACTGACACACATCTCATTTACTGATACATTTATTTATTTATTTTTCACACCCAACATTCTTACACTCCAACACTCATGGCAAATACCCCTCCTTCCCAATCTACTTTTGTGGAAATGGAGCCTCCACCAGACATCTCAACTCCAGTATGGCCGCCTGTACTGCGACCTCCGATGTCTCTGGTACCACCTCCAAGTGTTCCTGCCTTCTACCATACCCCTATTCCACTCAGCCCTGTTCATTCTGGAACCCATGTGCACATGTCTTTTCCTGCTCTGGCTGGCAGCACTCCAGTGGAAACCCTCACCTGGTTACCACAAGTGGATAACATGCAACTTTGTACTTCATCTGAAGGGGGAACTCCGTCTTCAGTGGCACAACATGATCTACCCAGCATTTTACCGACTCCTGGAAGGGAAATACAACGAGTCACTGCTCGGGTTCAAAGGAACTGGGATACCTTGTTTGATTTAATGACAAGACAAGAAAATAGAGTGAATGAACTTACCAAAGAAGTGAAAGAAACTTCTTCTCATCACAAGAGTCAGATTGCTGATCTTGCTGCAAAAGTAGAGGATAACAAAAGTCAAGTTTTCACTCTGTTTACTACCACTAAGCAACAAGAGGAGTCTGAAGCAGACAAACTGATTAAAACAATGAAGCTAATGATCACTGGAGAACTCCAAAAAGTGGAATCTACCTTGGTGTCTGAACTACGTTTCATGGTTGATCAGCTCCAGTCAGAGGTTCAGCAGGACATCAAAGCTGTTCAAAACGTATTTCAAACAAGCCAGAATAAGATAAATTCACAACTCCGACAATGTGTTACACAAACTAATCAATGTCTCACCAGTTTCAAAGAATTGAAAAGTGAAGTGGAGAAAGGATTTCAAAGTGTCAAAGAAAGTGCAGATCAACAAAAGTTAAGTGTATTGACACCACCAGATCCCAGCACCACCAGTACGTCATCCCTGCCATCTGATTCTGCTCCAGTGACTCCAACTTCTTCAACCCATCTTTTGACATCTGTGGTTAAAAGTGATCATATAAAATTAACTTTCCCCACATTTGGAAGGCATTCAGACGATGCAGACCCCCTACTGTAATTAACCAAATGTCAGGATTGTATGGCTCTACATCCCCTGACAGATGCAGACATCCTGGCTACCTTCCGTACTGTCCTATACGGAACAGCACGTGAACACTGTGGAAGAGATGGTAAAATTAGGACATCAACTAGAGAAAGATTTTGAACAACAGCTTCGTTATGACTGCGGTCGAATGGGCCCAAAGCATCTACCCACATCACAACGATCTTCCTCAAACCAACCTGCTGAGAAAATCCCAGTTCAGTGTTGGAGATGTAGAGAACAGCATCAACCAGGAAAATGTCCACACTATACCTCTCCACAGTCACCTCAGACATCTGGACCTCAGTATTCCACCAGCGGCAAACATCCTTATCATCCCAAGTCAAGTGGTCACCCATCCAACCACTCTGTTGCTGCAACTAGGATGCATAAGTCACCATCCGCAAGTAAGAAAACCTCATCCTCAACTACAAGCTCTACACTGGTGCAAGCTTCACACTCATCCATGAGAATCTCATGAGGCAGCTTACCTCACCAGACCAGCTCCAACCGTGGTCTCGTGGTCCTCTTTATCTGGCAAATGGAAAAGCAGAAACACCATTAGGATGGTTGAACACCACAATTCATTTACATGACCAAGCTTTTACCTTACCTACTGCTGTACTTTCCTCCCAAGCTCTAGCCTATGCTGTAGTCTTGGGGTTGGACTTTATTTTCTTCAGTGGCTTGCAACTCTACGTCATTGATCAGAGATACTCCTTCAAGCTTGATCCGTCAAAGGAGTACCCTTTTCAACCAGGAAATCCAAGTGTGCCAAATGTAAGTCCCAAAAAAAGAGAGGAGACAACTTAAGAAAGCCACACAGAACCTTTCTTTGTTAACTTCTGTACCCCCTATGTCATCACCATTGCAAGTTCAACACATGGACAGTGTTGATGAAAAGACATTGATTAAAAAACTGTGGACGCTGCTCATTTACCCGTGGAAGGTAAGCAACAGTTACTTCAAATCCTGGAAGGTCACCCTCAGGTATGTACTCTCAGTACTGGACGTACTGAGGTTCTTCAACACCGTATCTATGTCACCAGTCAAGTACCCATTAAACAACGACCCTATCGTTTGTCACTCATTAAGCAACTCGCACTGGATGAGCAACTTGACGAAATGTTGAGTCAAGGCATAGTTGAACCCTCACACTCTAGTTGGGCATCACCGGAGGTTTTAGTACCTAAAAAAGACGGCAACTTTAGATTGTGTGGATTACAGAACAGTCAATTCCGTAACAGAAAGTGATGCTCACCCTCTTCCCAATATCACAGAGATCCTGGAATCACTCTCCGGAGCAGCCATATTCTCCACTATTGATCTCAACAGTGGATATTGGCAGGTGACTATGGACCCTGACAGCAAAACCAAGACAGCTTTCATCACTCCTACAGGTCTTTTTCAATTTAATGTTATGCCGTTTGGTCTCAAAAATGCTCCAGCGACTTTTCAGAGGCTCGTGGAGATTGTTCTGGGAGAACTAAGGAGGAAAATATGCTTTGTGTACATCGACGACATCATTGTGTACTCGCCTTCCATAACCCAACATTTCCATGACCTCCAAACTGTCCTCCATAGACTCGAAACTGTTGGTCTCACCATTAATTTAAAGAAAAGTCAATTCTGTCTTCAAGAACTCACTTTCCTAGGACATGTTTTAAGTGTCCAAGGCATTTCAGCAGACCCATGTAAAACAAAAGCCATTCATGCCTACCCTGTGCCTGCGAACGTAAAGGAAGTGCAGCGTTTCCTCGGGTTAGCGGGGTGGTATCACATGTTTGTTCCAAATTTTTCTACGATTTCTGAACCCATCATCGCACTGAAAAAAGGGACATAGTTGCAAATGGACAACCCAGTGTCAACAAGCGTTTGACCAACTCAAGACTTGCCTCACCTCACCACCTATTCTTGGCCATCCCGATCTTCAGCGTCCATTCATGGTGTACACCGATGCCAGTGACACCGGTCTGAGTGCCATATTAGCACAACGGAGGGATGCTGGCAGAGAGGAGGTTATCACCTATACAGGTCGAACCTTAACTGGGGCGGACATTCTGGATTCGGACGGCAATAAAATAATCGACTAACTCCTGTAATTGCTGAAAATACCCCACGGGCCCTTGAGAAACAATTAGGCAATTATCTGAAATCACACTGATCAATATTTAAAACCAACACGATTTCCGTCATTGTGTAAATTGTATTAGCCTACTTTTGTTTAGAATTGTTTGTTTGTTTTTGTTCTTGTAAGAGATCATTATATGTGCATTTTTAGAGAATAGTACAAATGCAAACATCTTGCCATTTATTTCTGCACTGATATTCACTAATACACACACATGAATAATGGCATAGGCCTACACTTAAAGGAGAACTCCGGCGCAAAATGAACCTTTGGTCTAATTACACATTGTTACCTAGTCAACCGTTATCTGAGATTTGTTTTCATGATTATCGAATGTAAATAGTTTTATCTCTAAAAACAGTTTAGCCTATAAAGCTGGTATAACGCTAGTATATTGGGCATAGTGTAATGACAAATAAAAATCGCTTGTTAATACCACTAACAAGGCTCAAAATAGCCCCACACTAACACGGTAGCATAATGAGGGTCCCTACCTTCCAACCGAAGCATTGAGAACTTTGTCAGAGTCCAGACAGTTTAATAAGAAGATATTTTATACATACAGTCAACTTCGCGTATACAGGCAGAAGCCATCTTTGAAATACAGTCTTTAACAGTCGATCTACGAACGCCGATCCAAGTGCGCTGGTGAGAATGTGAACGAGCTATAAGTTGTGATAAGGTGAGCGCGAACAGCAGGCTTGGATTGGCGTTCGTAGATCGACTGGTAAAGACTGTATTTCAAAGATGGCTTCTGAGATGCAGGTGCAGTGAGAGATGCAGTGAGAGATGCAGGTGCAGTGAGAGATGCAGTGAGAGATGTAGTGAGAAATGCAGTGAGAGATGCAGTTAGAGATGCAGTGAGAGATGCAGTGAGAGATGCAGTGAGAGATGCAATGAGAGATGCAGGTGCAGAGAGATGGAGTGAGAGATGGAGTGAGAGATGCAGTGAGAGATGCAGGAGCAGTGAGAGATGCAGTGAGAGATGCAGTGAGAGATGCAGGAGCAGTGAGAGATGCAGTGAGAGATGCAGTGAGAGATGCAGGTGCAGAGAGATGCAGTGAGAGATGCAGTGAGAGATGCAGGTGCAGAGAGATGGAGTGAGAGATGCAGTGAGAGATGCAGGTGCAGTGAGAGATGCAGTGAGAGATGCAGGTGCAGTGAGAGATGCAGTTAGAGATCCAGTGAGAGATGCAGTGAGAGATGCAGTGAGAGATGCATGTGCAGTGAGAGATGCAGTTAGAGATGCAGTGAGAGATGCAGTGAGAGGTGCAGTGAGAGGTGAAAAAACGTCTCGGTTACGGATGTAATCCTCGTTCCCTGAGTAGGGAACGGAGACGTTCCGTCGGATGACGATGAATGGGGGTTTCGCTTAGAAAGCCTATCGACTTCGAGTATACAAAACGAGCCAATGGCAAATGCCATGGGTCTGCGGAATTTGCATGGCGCAACTCCGCCCCACCTCATGGGAATAAAAGGAGAAAGCCGGCAATATGCAGATATGTTTCTTCGCTGAGGAGTCAAGACTGAACTCGGCTGTTCCAGCGGTACAGCGGAAGTGGCAGGCAGACAGAACGTCTCCGTTCCCTACTCAGGGAACGAGGGTTACATCCGTAACCGAGACGTTCCCTTTCGTTGTCACTCCGAGTTCCGTCTGACTTAGAAAATACACATATGACCCGAAGGATGCATATGGGGAAACACTAGGGTGTCCAGCCGCAGGTGGAATATTTCAACCCCAGGGGTGGCAAGGTGGCTTGCCGAGGGAAAGACACATGCTCAGAGAGGCTTACAGTGGAAATACACATGTGGGGGTAGCTCAGAGGAGGTACCATGCACACGGAAGGCACCTAGCCGACGCCCAGGCAATAGACACTGGCGCCAGCGTCAGCAGTGCTGGAGGAGCTCAGGGCTTTCGGGGAAGCTCACCTGAGGAAATATCGCACGTATCCAGTCCGTGGAGTGGAATGGCGAGCAAGCGAAGATACCTAACGGGTCCCATGTTAGCTTGAAAAAGACAGTACATGGGAGGAGACTGGCTCCACTAGGAGATTGTAAAATCTGGCGAATGTGTTAGGTGTCGCCCAGACTGCAGCTCTGCAGATGTCTGTTAGCGAGGCGCCATGCGCTAAAGCCCAAGAGGACGCGACACTCCGGGTGGAGTGTGCGGTCACACCAAGGGGGCACGGTCGACCTTGCTGCTGGTATGCCAAAGCAATGGCGTCCACTATCCAGTGAGACAACCTCTGCTTGGAGAGAGCCTTTCCCTTCAGCTTCCCACCATAACAGACAAAGAGCTGGTCTGAGGTCCTGAAACACTGCGTTCTGTCTACATAGATGCGAAGAGCACGTACTGGACAGAGCAGTGCCAAGGCTGGGTCTGCCTCCTCCGGGGGCAGCGCTTGCAGGTTCACCACCTGGTCCCGGAAGGGAGTGGTAGGAACCTTGGGCACATATCCAGGCCGGGGTCTCAGGATCACGTGAGAGTAACCCGGCCCGAATTTCAAGCACGCTTCGTCAACGGAGAATGCATGCAGGTCCCCTACCCTCTTGATGGAGGCCAGTGCAGTCAGAAGCGCTGTCTTCATTGACAGGAAGTTAAGCTCGACCGACTGCACAGGCTCAAAGGGAGCGCTGCGCAGGGCAGTTAAGACCACTGTGAGGTCCCAAGAGGGTAAGAGAGGAGAGCGAGGAGGATTCAGTCTCCTCGCTCCTCTCAGGAACCTGACGATCAGGTCATGCTTCCCCACAGACTTACCTTCTATTGGGTCATGATGTGCGGCAATGGCGGCGACATAGACCTTGAGGGTGGAGGGAGACAGCCTTCGCTCCAACCCTTTTTGAAGAAAGGAAAGCACGACACTGATCGAACATCTCCGGGGGTCTTCTCGGTGAGAAGAGCACCAGTTGACGAAGAGGTTCCACTTCGACGCATAGACGTGTCTCGTGGACGACGCTCTAGCGGAAGTGATGGTAGCCACCACCGCTGGTGGTAGGGTACTCAAACCTGCCTCGTCCCGTCCAGGAGCCACACGTGGAGGTTCCAAAGATCGGGACGAGGGTGCCATAGGGTGCCCCGTCCCTGAGAAAGGAGGTCCTTTCTCAGGGGAATCGACCAAGGAGGTGCTGTCGCGAGGAGTATGAGTTCGGAGAACCAGGTCCGGGTGGGCCAGTACGGCGCGACCAGAGTGACCTGCTCCTCGTCCTCCCTGACCTTGCGCAGAAGTTGCGCAGAAGTTGCGCAAGAAGGCTCACTGGGGGAAACGCATATTTGCGGCCCCGCGGCCAGCTGTGCGCCAGTGCATCCGTGCCGACTGTGCCCTCGGTCAGGGAATAATACAGGGCGCAATGGGTCGAGTCGTGAGAGGCAAACAGATCTATCTGTGCGTCCCCGAACTGGTCCCAAATCAGCTGAGCCGACTGGGGATGGAGTCGCCAATCTCTCGGGAGGGGCTGAAGCCGTGAGAGCTCGTCGGCTCCACAGTTCAGGGCTCCGGGGATGTAGATGGCACGAAGCGACCTCAGATGCTTCTGACTCCATAAGAGGAGGTGGCGGGCGAGTTGCGACATATGGCGGGAGCGTAGACCACCTTGAGGGTTGATGTACGCTACAGTGGCGGTATTGTCTGATCGGACTAGTACGTGTTGATTCTTGAGCACGGCCCGGGAGCAGCGCAGAGCAAGACGTACAGCCAGCAACTCGAGGCAATTGACGTGCCACAAGCGGTGGGGTCCTGTCCAGGAGCCCGCGGCAGCACATCCATTGCACATGGCGCCCCAGCCCGTGGCAGAGGCATCTGTTGTAACCACAACATGCCGGGAAGCTCGTTCCAGGGGCACACCGGCCCGTAGAAAACTGAGGCTCGACCACAGGGTGAAGGTCTGACGGCAAGTCGGAGTAACTGGTACTCGGAGGGTGCCGTGTTGCCATGCCCACCTTGGGACTCGGTCGCGAAGCCAGAGCTGAAGCGGTCTCATTTGAAGCAATCCGAGCGGCGTTGCCACGGCTGCAGATGCCATATGCCCCAGGAGCCTCTGAAAAGTTTCAGTGGAACCGCACTCTTGCCCTCGAACTGTTTCAGGCAAGTCAGCAGTGACTGCGGGCGCTCACTCGTAAGCTGCGCGGACATGGCGACCGAGCCGATCTCCCTACCGAGAAAAGAGATCCTCTGCACGGGGCAAAGTTTGCTCTTCTCCCAGTTGACCCGAAGGCCCAGACGGGCTACATGGCGGAGCACCAAGTCCCTGTGTTCGCAAAGCTGATCTCGAGAGTGAGCTAGAATTAGCCAGTCGTCGAGGTAATTCAGAATGCGAACCCCGTGTTCCCGGAGGGGAATAAGGGCTGCCTCGACGACCTTCATGAAGACGCGAGGAGACAGGGCTAGCCCGAATGGGAGAACTGCGTACTGATATGCCTGCCCCTCCAAAGCAAACCGCAGGAACGGTCTGTGTCGAGGGAGAATGGAGACATGAAAGTAGGCGTCCTTCAGGTCGATCGCTGCAAACCAATCCTGGTGCTGCACACATTCGAAAACGCGTTTGGCGGTGAGCATCTTGAACGGCAGCCTGTGAAGGGAGCGGTTCAGAACGCGCAGGTCCAGGATTGGCTGTAACCCACCGGTTTTCTTCGGGACAATGAAGTACGGGCTGTAGAAGCCAGTCCTCATTTCGGCTGGAGGGACAGTCTCGATCACACCCTTCACCAGCAGGGTGGCAACCTCCGCTCTCATGATAGGGGCATTGCCACAGACCATAGTGGAGCGGACTCCCCTGAAGCGGGGAGGAGACCGCGCGAACTGAATCGTGTAGCCGAGCCTGATCGTTCGTGCGAGCCAGCGGGACAGGTTGGGAAGCTCTAGCCAGGGTCCCAAGGACTGTACCAGCGGGGTCACGCGAACCACATACTTTCCGTCGGTGGAGCAGCGAGGCGGTATGGCTGACCCAGACGTTGACGGCATAGCGGCCCGGTGTGAGGGTACAGTCATAGACCGCAGAGTCCTGACAGAGGAGACCAGGGAAGGACGAACGTTCCACGGGGGTCTACTCTGCCAGGGGTCTGGCGACAGAGGAGGATGAGAACGGCACGGTCCGGGGACGGCGCGCACTGTCATCCAGCTCTGGGACAGAGGAGGACGAGGGGTGCAAGGCCCGGGGGCGGCGCACCGTGTCGTCCGAGAACTCTGTGTGCTTAGAGATGGGAAGTCAGCTCTCTGGAAAAAGAGGTTCTCCCCCGGCCCTCCACCGGGGAAAGGAGTGGCCCTGCAACCACCTCCTGGAGAACTGCAACCCATCTCTGAGCTGCCCGTAACGGAGCGCCGCTTTGCCTGGCATTTGGCAGGCTGCGGGGCTGGTACGGGCTGGGGCGCTTTCCTGCGACCACCTCCACGGCGCGGCCCGGAGCTGCTGGGGCCGGGCGGGAGGGGGTGAAAGTCGCAGGAGGGCGCGTTTGGCGGCAAGCTGACTGAGGCGTCTGAGCCGGCGGCAGCAGCTGGCCACAGGGTCAGAACGTGTTTGGTAGCCTCAGTCTGCTTCTGGGCGGCCGAGAACTGTTGGGCAGAGTCCTCGACCGTGCCGCCAAAAAGGTCAGCCTGGGAAATAGGGGAGTTGAGGAAGCGGGTTCACTCAGCCTCGGGCATATCAACCAGGTTAACCCAGAAATGTCTGACCACACAAGTGGACATCACCTGACACAGGGAGCGTGCGGTCACCTTCGTCACTCGTAGAGCGAGGTCGATGGTGGCAGGCATCTCTTAGATGAGCCCTGAATCAGCCCTACCCTCGTGCATGTCATTGAGCACCCCGAAGGATGACAATAACATGCAGTGAGACGGCAGCCTGTCCGCTGCTCTATAGGTCTTTGCCACCGGAGTAGACAAAAAACCTACAGGCATTGGAGGGGTTCTTAGGGTCGCCACACCAGGTGGAGGTGCTGTGGGGGCACAGATGTGCTGCCACAGAACACTCCACGGGGGGAACCCCAGTGTACCCATGGCCGCGGCCTCTACGAGGGCAGAGAAGGTGGAAGAGGCTGCCGAGCAGTCGCAAAAGTCAAAGGAGACTCTCACGATCTCATAACCTCTTCATGCACATCCGGGTAGAAAGGATTTGGGTTCGCCTCCCCAAAACCAATCATCAGCCTTGAGTGCTCGAGACATGGCAGAGTGATCCACACATGCCCGATACTCGCGGCGGCCCGGGAAGCATAGCTGTCAACTCTGGATCAGACTCGCTATGTTGCACATCCGAGAGTGGCAACATAGACGAGCCCTCACTTCCAAAGGACTCCAGCTCACCTTGTGATGCGGCGATAGACACAATTTCATCAGCCGGGGAACTGAATGAGATGCCGGCCCGCCGGCTTCCTCCGCACGCGGCTCTGACCAGCTAAATCATTCAGAACCGCGCGGGTTGCAATGTTAAAGAGAGGGGTGTGGACCACGGATATTAATCGGCGGTTTAGTTCCACACCAGCCGTCTCAGGTCACCCTGGCCACCAGCCAAAGTATTCTCTCACGCGGAGAAAATAGATCGGGGTGTGGATGAGGGGACTCTCACTCGGTTGAGTTCATTGAGTCTTGACCGTCATTGCGATGGTCATGTTCCCCGTAGAGAACGTGAAACATCCGCGAACGCTGCTCGAACGTGATCGAAGCCCAAACACGTCAAAACAGCGCTCGTACCCATCAGCTGAATCTATCAGACTACCGCACTCAGAAATACACGGGCAGATTGACTTTAGAAAGACGCGCCGCGTGCACGCTCTTTTTGTGAGATAAAAGCTTGCAGCAGTGCTGAAGCGCCCAGGGAGAAGCACACACGCTGTTCAGATCAGCAGGCAGGAATGTGAAACTCGCTGGAACACGCCATCACACCAACACCGACTGGAAGCTGCTCGTCTTGAAGATTCTCGAAGATAGTCAGAGAATAGACTGCAGGAGTGAAGAGAACATCTTGGCTCCGAAGCAAAAACATATCTGCATATTGCCGGCTTTCTCCTTTTATTCCCACGAGGTGGGGTGGAGTTGCGCCATGCAAATTCCGCAGACCCATGGCATTTGCTTGCCATTGGCTCGTTTTTTATACTCGAAGTCGATAGGCTTTCTAAGCGAAACCCCCATTCGTCGTCATCCGACGGAACTTGGAGTGACAACGAAAGGGAACCTGATTTGCTTTTTAGTGGAATGCTTTTGAATGTGAACATTACTGTACATGTGGACATACAGTTCCCAACCAAGAAATTTAGTGTAAAAATGGTGGATTGTGCGTTTTGCATGCAAATACCTGTAAAACTGAAACATAAAAGTCTTTGCAGTTTTTGTAATGTCAACAATAGCCAGTATTTTGAAACCTGGTGTACTTTGATTGACTGCATGTACCTTGTGAAGTGAAAACAAGTGTTATTCTTTGACAGAATAATTTTATTTTGAGTCAGATTTCCAGTGTTTTGGTAGCCTGGTTAAAACCAGACCATTCTCAGTTGTAACTGAGTTAGGGTCTGGCAAAGCTTCATAGACAAATCATTTCCAAAGGGGCGTCATCAACGGACGTAGCTCAAATGCATCGGGGCGCAATTGGATAGACCTAAAACCAATCAGAGCGATGAAGAAGATGACGTATGCAGAGCGACGTTGGTTCGTCTGTTATAGAACAACTTGCTGACACTGATTAGCTATTGCTCTACGTTTATTTAAAATTAACAGCAAGACAACTGGAAGTGAATGTGCTTTCCATTAAATAAATCACACACCGTAAACAAAACCTTAATAAAAAAAACTTTGCAATTTAGACGCGCAAACTGGGTGCCGGTGCTGTGAGAAGTACGGCTCGGGCAGATTCGGCTCGAAGTCGTTCAGCCTCGGATGCTGCGCCGCGCGTGCTGTTACAAAAAATCTGTGCACACAGGCAAGCGAAATGAGGTCTTGCCGGTCTTGCGCACCGAACGCGTCATTTTTGCCACGCGCACCTTCGCGCTCGTGCGGACGAGTCGAGTTAAACAAGGCTTTACTCCGTGTCAGCGCGCGCTTCGACCGGTAAAGGGGGACAGACCTCTCCCGAATCATCTCCAGCAGTAGCAGCCTCCGATCGCACCACTAACTCCGCCTCCGTTTCCCTTGTAAGCTGATGTTAGTATTTAAACATTCTCTATGATAAATGTTTGTGAAAAATATATTTTAATAACATGGTTTTGGCGGTTATAGAGTTCTAATGACGGTGTTCAACTATAACCGTCACACATAGTTCCACGGCGGCATCCATCTTTGTAAATGTACAAAATCTGCTTCACCGTCGCTGTGCTGTCGTCATCGTGTAAAGCCCGCCCCAACGTTTCTGATTGGTGCCGCGATTTCTGCGGACTGGAAATGGGTTTCAATGAGCTCTTTTCCAGACTAACTTTCAGAGCAAATCTAAATTTGCCGGAAGTTGTCTGGGTTTTCCCAGGCTAGTGTTTTGGTAAAGTTAGTGTTTGCAGAGAAAGATGTGTTCTATTTTGAAATGAAGAGTTAGCATATATTTAACAAAATGTGTTTTTGAGAAGAAAATTATCCATTTGGCCAATTGTGTTTTGTAGGTGTGAGTCTGTGTTAAGAGTTTAGAAAAAGTATCTGAAGTATGGGTAAGCGCTTGTTAGCGATTGAAAAAAACTGTAACATTATATCAGATAATGAAATACGTTTTTTTACTGTAAATTTAAGTTAAGTCTGTAAAACCTAAAATGTTGCTACCGTATACGGTATTTTATTTTTTTTACGGTAAATTTCTGGTAACTACAGCTGTTGTTTTTTTTTTAGCTTAAATTTAATGGATTTTTTTTACAGTGTGTGCACAGCACATCGATGATGTGGCGGCAAGAAAAAGCTCTTGTTGGACATTTTCCTGAGGAACCGCACTAATATCTGCAAACTGCACACCATCTGTGTGTGTCCTTCTGCATTCATATTTCCAAATTCTTGGAAGGCTTTAACAAAATTCCTACCATTGTCTGTAACTGTGGCACAGATCTTACACTGGATGTTCAGTAAGAATCTCACTTATTTTTCCTGCATTTATATCACAGGTGTGACATCCTCGGACAGATAACATCAATGATGAAAGTCAATTGATCTGCTGTAGGGAACAGTTTCGATGCCCTGAAGTTTTCAAGCAGTGATTCTTTCATGCTTTGCAATGATTTCTCAAGTTTTTCTTCACTTTGGGGTTTTCCCTCCACTTACTCCCTGTATAAGCTTGCAGAAGGAAACATGAGAATGGTTGCATATTTTCAGTTATGAAGTAAAAAAATCAGTGGAGATGGCTGCTATATCACGTTTTGCTTGTTTTACAGGAAGACCCCATGGGGGGTTTGTGAAGGAACTGCATTCCCCACCACCATCGTAACCTGAAACTGACATCCTTTTCCTTGATGTAATTTGCACAAGTGCCGTGCGGATTACATCAAGGAAAAGGATGTCAGTTTCAGATTACAATGGTTTATTCTCTGGAAGAATTATCTGGAAGAATATATTAAAAAATATACACATAAAATTATAAACGCAACACTTTTGTTTTTGCCCCCATTTTTCATGAGCTGAACTCAAAGATCTAAGACTTTTTCAATGTTCACAAAAGGGCTATTTCTCTCAAACATTGTTCACAAATCTGTCTAAATCTGTGTTAGTGAGCCGAGATAATCCATCCACCTCACAGGTGTGGTGTATCAAGATGCTGATTAGACAGCATGATTATTGCACATTTGTTATTTGTTTTGTTTTAATTTATTATGTTCTTGGTTTAATATTTTGTAGGGGTGGCACGGTTCACAAAACCCACGGTTCGGTTTGTATCACGGTTTCAGGGTCACGGTTTTCGGTTCTCTACGGTTCTTTTTTTTTTTTTTTTTTTTAACCTTTAACACTCCAGAAATGTACTTCAGCATATGATATATAGCTTAATTATCCACAATTTAGGATACAGTATTAAAAAAAATGTATATCATGCACAAGCTGAATTTGACTTGACTTTAAGCACATTATTGGGACCATCTCCGAGGAAAGCTAGGTGACATTTTGATACAGCAAGAGAGAAGATATTGATGATATGCTTTTCGTTTATTTGGCAAAAAGTGGAATGTGTATCACTATCTCTACAGGAACTTATGTGCATTTTTAGCACACAAAGATTGAAATTAACTTGCATTTATCAAACTGCCAACTTAAGTGTAGAGAGGAACTCTTAAAACTCTGTCTTTTAAATAAGTCAAAATACATGAAACATAATTTACTATAATTAGGCTATAGCAATAGCAAAGGCCATAATCATAAAGTGAAACATAAATTCAACCTCAACACAAAAACAGTATCAACAATGCTTCTATTCCCTGAGAGTGAGGATACATTTTTTTCCGCGCCTACATTTGAAATCGAACTTGAGCGTGCAAAAGACGTGAGAAGTCCCTTTAACGGCTTTATCATGCTGACTCAATAGATTGTGTTTTCTTAATGTTCTTGATGTTTTTGTTTTTATTTGTACACTTGACGCATTTGAAAATAGCCTAAATAATGTAACAAAACGAAAATAAACCTATATGCGGTCCTACAGCCTATTGTTATTAGGATTGTTTTTTAGGCTCTTTGGTTTTTTGTTTGTGTTTGTTTTAAGAATGTCAGTCGACCAAGACGGCATCGACCGATTAGTCGACTAAACGACTAAAGTTGACAGGCCTAGTTCCCAAACACCGGACTTATACGACGCTGGCGCATCCTCGTTAGCCTTCCTTATTATCTCTCCCCCCCAATTTCCACCAACAGCGGAACGGCTGCAGATCCGCTCAGGAACGGCGGCGGAGTCAATAGTTTTCCATTAAAGTCAATGTGTGCATTTTCACTGACTGCGGAACAGCTGCGTTCCGACTCCGTCCCAGCTCAGGCGACCGCAGCCCTCCGGAGAAGATGCGCAGAGTTTCTATTTTTGCTGGATGCCGGAGAGCACCGCAGGAAGGCGAGCACAGAAACTAAATAAAACATCTGGTAATTTCCATAATAAAAATATAGTTTTCCCTTTTCCAACAAGAACAATAGTTAACTTTATTTACACAGCTTACTACTTTACCAATACATTCAAAAAGGAACCCAAATAAACATTTAGCGTTTTATAAGTTGATTATATTTAAAGCTCCAGTCCGTAACTTTTCCTCTTTGTCGCCATCTGTCTGTTCGAAATCTGTAACTGCAGTGATTCGCGGAATTATCATCTTTACATGGGTTGTAAATCGGCATGAAACAGCGCGGATGAACACAGTGCTTTGAGGCGAGTGCTGCTGTCAGTCACCGCGCTGTGTGGATACTGAATACAGAATCACAGATTCACTTTTTGAAAGTTTGACCAACATAAGAATTGTAAGAAAATGTCTTCTGAACAAGTAAGTAACATCCATTTTTGTTCTGACCAACTAAGGGGGAAAAAGCATTCGACATGATAAGCTTCGTTAGATTTAATAAATGCAATTTACAGCAACCGTGCAAATTATAGCCTACTTTGTTCTCAAATTGTTCATGTTAACAACATCAGCATCAGCATAGCGTGACTAATGTTAAATTTAATGTGTTTTATGGTTTCCTGTGTAGTTCAGAATTCATATTCTCCATAATAGTCAAGTCAAGTCAAGTCATCTTCATTTATATAGCGCTTTTAACAATGAATTGTTTCAAAGCAGCTTTACAGAGATAAACATATAATTTAAGGTAACAGATTGTTTTGGCGTTATAGCGGTTCTTGAATAATGTTACTTCCAGGTAAAGTTAACTTTGATTGATTCACCTCCGTCGAAATGATCAGACTTTAAACGCGAACCTGTGATTAACGCTGACGGCGTTCACATGCTCATTCAGAATTCTATAGTTATGTGCTTTTTAAAATATGTGCGCAGGTTTGTAATTCATACAACCCAGCCTAAACAAACTACTTTTCTTGCCTATAAATTTTGATACAGAATTTTGTTTTATTTTATCACTTCGGGGTACGCGAGCCGGAATTCACAGCGCTTTATCTGTAGAGTGGGAAAGGGATCCTCCATAGGGAGAGGATAGTGGATACTTCAGCACTGCATTGTCATCGGGTCCAGGCGAATCTCCTTCGTCAGATCTGGACACGGCCTGGATCCGGCAGGCTGCGGGAAAACCTCGGGATAAACAAAGACACTAATATTAGCGTAGATGCCATTCTTCTTATGATGTAGCGAGTACATCAAGATTTAAGGGAAGTGTTCCCAGTTCCGGCTGACCTAATCTATGCAGCCTAACATTGAATTTATAGAAGTCTATAATGTATTATGTGTATGCTAGGTCAAAGAGATGTGTTTTTAGTCTAGCTTTGAACTGACAGAGTGTGTCTGCTTCCCGGACAATGGTAGGAAGACTGTTCCAAAGTTTTGGTGCTAAATAGGAAAAGGATCTCCCACCTGCAGTCGATTTAGATATTGTAGGTATTATCAACTGGCCGGAATTTTGAGATCGCAATAGACGTGAAGGACTATAATGCGTTAAGAGCTCGCTCAAGTACTGCGGAGCTAAACCATTTAGTGCTTTGTAGGTAATCAACAATATTTTAAAATCTATACGATGTTTAATAGGGAGCCAATGCAGTGTTGACAGAACCGGGCTAATATGGTCATATTTCCTGGTTCTGGTAAGAACTCGAGCTGCGGCGTTTTGAACTAGCTGTAGTTTGTTTATTAAGCGTGCAGGGCAACCACCCAGTAGAGCATTACAATAATCTAGCCTTGAGGTCATGAACGCATGGACTAATTGTTCCGCATTTCCCAATGAGAGCATATGGCGTATTTTAGATATATTTTTAAGATGGAAAAATGCAGTTCCCTTTCGTAGTCACTCCGAGTTACGTCGGATGACGGAGAATGGGGGTTTCGCCAGAAAGCCAATCCTCTTCGAGTATTAAAAAACGAGCCAATGGCAAAGAAATGCCATGGGTCTGCGGAATTTGCATAATGTATCTCCGCCTCACCGCGTGAGTATTTAAGGAGAGACACCTGCAACAGCAGATCATGTTTTCGCTTCGGAGCCAAGAGAACCTCTTCACTCCACAGCCACAACTGAGTTTACAAGTGACTCACCTCTTCGAGATGAGCGAACTCTCCAGTGTTGGTGTGACGGCGGTATCCAGCGAGTCTTCACATTGCCTGCGATCTGTGCAGTGGTCTGCCTGACTTTGTGTTTTCTCCCTGGTCGCCTCAGCATTGCAGAGTTTTTCCTCTCCTAAAAGAGCTGCACGTGGCACGTCTTTTTAAAGATGTCTCGCCCGTGTTCTTCTGGTTGCGGTCGTTATCTGTCGTCTTCTGATGGGCACGAGCGCTGCTTTGTGTGTCTGGGCTTTGAACACGCTAAAACAGCGCTCGTGGATGACTCATGTTCCTTCTGTGGGAACATGACCATCGCAACACTTAGATTAAGACTCAATGATCTTTCAGTGAGAGTCCCCGCGTACACCACCCGTTCTGCTTCCTCCACGAGAGGTGGTAGTTCGGCTGGGGGACAGGGTGATCTGAGGGTGACGGTGTGGAGCAATCCGACGATACGTCCTCGGACCACACCCCCCTCCGCTGTGTTGCAACCCGCGAGTGCCGCGGTGACTCAGGCGGGTCCTTCTTCGGAAGCCCCGCGTGTTTCATTCGGCGCTCCAGAGGATGACACGATGGCATCACAAGGTGGGCTCGAGTCTTCGGGAAGTGAGGATGCGGCTGCGTTGCCTCCTTCGGGAGTCCCAGCGTTGCCCGTGTCGGATCCCGAGATGACAGCCATGCTGTCCCGGGCAGCCGTGAGCATCGGGCTAGAGTGGAACCCTCCGCCCT
The DNA here is from genome assembly GCA_029959095.1 of Rhinichthys osculus. Classification (NCBI taxonomy): domain Eukaryota; kingdom Metazoa; phylum Chordata; class Actinopteri; order Cypriniformes; family Leuciscidae; genus Rhinichthys; species Rhinichthys osculus. The sequence goes on from JARWKJ010000003.1 coordinate 1,927,454, forward strand.
GCCCCGAGCGCTCGCGGCTGGACGATTGGTTTTTGGGTGAGGCTGCCGCCTCACGGCCTCAGCCAACCCCAATTCCTTTCTTCCCGGAGCTGCATGAGGAGCTGTCGAGATCATGGAAGGCTCCTTTGACCTCCCGTGAACGCTCGTCAGCTTTCTCCGCCTTTCCTCCCCTCGATGACGCAGCTGTCCATGGGTACACTGGGATTCCCCCGGTGGAGCGCTCTGTTGCGATGCAACTGTGTCCTCAGAGCGCCTCCTCTCGTGGCAATCCTAAGCACCCGTCCAAGGCCTGTAGATTCTCGTCATCTATGGTGGCGAGGTCTCACAGAGCTGCAGGACAGGCGGCTGTTGCCCTGCATGCGATGAGCACCTTGCAGGTCTACCAGGCCCAGCTGCTCAGTAACATGCACGAGGGCAGGACTGACCCAGGGACGTTCGACGAACTGCGTGCCGCCACTGACATCGCTCTCCGGGCGACGAAGGTGGCCTCACGCTCCCTGGGTCAGGTCATGGCCACTAATGTGGTCCAGGAGCGTCACCTCTGGCTGAACCTGGCCGATATGCGGGACGTTGAGCGGACTCGTCTGCTCAACGCCCCCATATCCCAGGCCGGCCTCTTCGGCGGAGCGGTTGAAGACTTCGCCCAGCAGTTTTCAACCGCACAGAAGCAGTCTGAGGCGATTAAACACATTCTGCCCCGACGGCCAGCTGCTGCCTCCACCCAGCCGTCGGCACAGACGCCTCAGCCTGCTCGCCGCCGAGGGCGCCCTCCTGTGGCTCCCGCCCCTCCCGCACGGCCCCAGCAGCAGCCTTCACCCGGGCCGCGTCGTGGAGGAAGCCGCAGGAAGGCGCCCCAGCCCCCTCAGGCCCCGCGCCCCGCTAAACGCCAGGCCAAGCGGCGCTCCTGAGACGGGCTGCTCAGTGATGGTGTCGGTTTTTTCCCAGGAGGCGGTTGCAGGCCCCCTCCTTCCCCCGGTGGAGGGCCGGGGGAGAATCTTTTGTTCTCCACTCCCCGCTGCTCACCCACGGGTGGGCAGCACCCTAATGTGGTTAAAGAAAGAACCGAAATGTCCATCACTGAGCACACAGAGCCGGATGACAGTGCGCGACGCCCCGTGCCTCGCCACTCTCGTCCTCCTCATTTTCGAATGCGTGCGGCCACAGGATTGGTTTGCTGCGATAGACCTGAAGGACGCCTACTTTCATGTCTCCATTTTACCTCGACACAGACCGTTTCTTCGGTTTGCTTTCGAGGGGCAGGCATACCAGTACGCGGTTCTCCCTTTCGGGTTGGCTCTGTCTCCTCGCGTCTTTACGAAGGTCGTCGAGGCAGCCCTTGTTCCCCTACGCGAACACGGGGTTCGCATCCTGAATTATCTCGACGACTGGCTAATATTAGCTCACTCTCGAGATCAGGTTTGCGAACACAGAGACCTTGTGCTCCGGCACTTAGCCCGTCTGGGCCTTCGGGTCAACTAGGAGAAGAGCAAACTTTGCCCCGTGCAGAGGATCTCTTTTCTCGGTATGGAGATAGACTCGGTCGCCATGTCCGCGCAGCTTACGAGCGAGCGCGCACACTCACTGCTGACTTGTCTTCGACAGTTCGAGTGCAAGAGTGCGGTCCCACTGAAACTTTTTCAGAGGCTCCTGGGGCATATGGCATCCGCAGCCGCGGCAACGCCACTCGGATTGCTTCATATGAGACCGCTTCAGCTGTGGCTTCGCGATCGGGTCCCGATGTGGGCATGGCATCACGGTACGCTCAGAGTTCCAATAACTCCGACCTGCCGTCAGACCTTCACCCCGTGGCGGAACCTCAGCTTTCTACGGGCCGGAGTTCCCCTAGAACGAGTTTCCAGGCATGTTGTCGTCTCCACAGATGCCTCTGCCACGGGCTGGGGCGCCATGTGCAATGGACATGCAGCCGCAGGCTCCTGGACAGGACCCCAGCGCCTCATGCATGTCAATTGCCTCGAGTTGCTGTCGGTCCAGCTGATATGGGACCAGTTCGGGGACGCACAGATATATCTGTTTGCCTCCCACGACGCATCCCATTGCGCCCTGTATTACTCCCTGACCGAGGGCACGCTCGGCACGGATGCACTGGCGCACAGCTGGCCGCAGGGCCTACGCAAGTATGCGTTTCCCCCAGTGAGCCTTCTCGCACGTACTCTGTGCAAGATCAAGGAGGACGAGGAGCAGGTCATATTGGTCGCCCCATACTGGCCCACCAAGACCTGGTTCTCCGAACTGATACTCCTCGCGACAGCACCTCCTTGGCCAATTCCTCTGAGGAAGGACCTCCTTTCTCAGAGACGGGGCACCCTATGGCACCCTCGTCCCGATCTTTGGAGACTCCACGTGTGGCTCCTGGACGGGACGAGGCAGGTTTGAGTACCCTGCCACCAGCGGTGGCGGCTACCATCACTTCCACTAGAGCATCGTCCACGAGACATGTCTATGCGTTGAAGTGGAACCTCTTCATTAACTGGTGCTCTTCTCGCCGAGAAGACCCCAGGAGATGCTCGATCAGCGTTGTGCTTTCCTTCCTGCAAGACGGGTTGGAGCGAAGGCTGTCTCCCTCCACCCTGAAGGTGTATGTGGCCGCTATCGCCGCATATCACGAAGCAGTTGAAGGTAAGTCTCTTGGAAAGCACGACCTGATCCTCAGGTTCCTGAGAGGAGCGAGGAGACTGAATCCTCCTCGCCCTCCTCTCGTTCCCTCTTGGGACCTCTCAGTGGTCTTAAGTGCCCTGCAGAGGGCTCCCTTTGAGCCTCTGCAATCAGCTGAGCTTAAGATCCTGTCAATGAAGACAGCGCTCCTGGTTGCGTTGGCCTCCATCAAGAGGGTAGGGGACCTGCACGCATTCTCCGTTGACGAAGCGTGCCTGGAGTTTGGGCCCGGTCACTCTCACGTGATCCTGAGACCCCGGCCTGGATATGTGCCCAAGGTTCCCACCACTCCCTTCCGGGACCAGGTGGTGAACCTGCAAGCGCTGCCCCGGGAGGAGGCAGACCCAGCCTTGGCACTGCTCTGTCCAGTACGCGCACTCCGTGCTTACGTAGACAGTACGCAGTGTTTCAGGACCTCAGACCAGCTCTTTGTCTGTTATGGTGGGAAGCTGAAGGGAAAGGCTCTCTCCAAACAAAGGTTGTCTCACTGGATAGTGGACGCCATTGCTTTGGCATACCAGCAGCAAGGTCAACCATGCCCCCTTGGTGTGACCGCCCACTCCACCCGGAGTGTGGCGTCCTCTTGGGCTTTAGCGCGTGGCGCCTCGCTAACAGACATCTGCAGAGCTGCAGGCTGGGCGACACCTAACACATTCGCCAGATTCTACAATCTCCGAGTGGAGCCAGTCTCCGCCCATGTACTGTCTTTTTCAAGCTAACATGGGAGCTGTTAAGTGTCTCGCTTGCTCGCCATTCCACTCCACGGACTGGATACGTGCGATATTTCCTCAGGTGAGCCTTCCCCTCTGAAGCCCTGAGTTCCTCCAGCACTGTTGACGCTGGCGCCAGTGTCTATTGCCTGTGCGTCGGCTAGGTGCCTCCGTGTGCATGGTTCCTCCTCTGAGTAACCCCCACATGTGTATTTTCCACTGTAAGCCTCTTTGAGCATGTGTCTTTCCCTCGGCAAGTCACCTGCCACTCCTGGAGTTGAAAGTAGATGCCACCCTACGGGCTGGTCACTCCAGTGTTCCTCCATATTGAGCCCCCTCGGGCCATATGTGCATTCTTAAGTCCTCCCTATGGGTAGGCATGCTGCGGCATATCTCCCCTGAGATATGCTTCCCAGTGTACCTTGGTATTCCTGTGTTAAGTAGGACTCCTTCGTCCGTGCCTATATCACGACAGGGAGGTCAGACTTCGCAGGGCACTGGAAGACAGCTGTGAAGGTGGCGTGATTACACGGGGACCCCCATTCTCCGTCATCCGACGTAACTCGGAGTGACTACGAAAGGGAACGTCTCGGTTACGGATGTAACCCTCGTTCCCTGAGTAGGGAACGGAGACGTTACGTCTCCCTGCCACTTCCGCTGTACCGCTGGGTAGACGCCTGAGTTCAGTCTCGGCTCCTCAGCGAAGACATGATCTGCTGTTGCAGGTGTCTCTCCTTAAGTGAAGAATGTAATATTTTTGTTTCAGAGGCAAAATTTGGCTGAAGGACGCCGTTTGGGTTAGTGTTGATGGCAAACTTTATAAAAAACACTATGTTAAATGTTATGTTAAATTGATGCTCGAGTTGTGTCGTGCATCAAGAGGGAGATGGTATAACAATTGCCAAATATGGTTTATTAAGGGGTTCACATTTGCTGAATAAATGTTGGGAGAACACTAGGGGCCATTTTTCTGCCTAACAAAATTGATGTCTGTGAGTGTGCACACACCAATAACAAAGATTGTTTCAACAGGAAACGCCAGGGCATCGAAGGACACGGGAGAACAGTAGACAAAAGAAACTACGTACTTTACTATCTGACAATAACCTCGAAATTTGTTTCTCTTTACAGAGAGCATGCAGGATTGGGAGACAGGGCAAAATGTGCCAATAAAATAATGGTTATGGATGAATTTGGCTAACTATCCTGGCCTGGGTTATTATTGTGGCAGAAAGGTGCTACACCTGCGCAGCGCATAACTTAAAATTTTCCTTTTACAGAATGTCAGGATGGATTGGATCAAACAGAACTAATTCTGTTCCAAATGTATAAATATTGTGTGGACATGAGCAAAGTGGGTTGAGTGTTTTTCAGGGTAAAAGGACCCCGAGTGCTATTAAGTGAGCAAGAAATTATCCGGAGATAATGTTTCAGGTTGTTGATTCCACAGGTCACACCAAAGGGGACGAGCGGCTAGACAAGCGGTCACTAACAAAATACTTAAGGTCTCCATTCACAGGTGACAGTTCACTCCAGTGGGGGTGCGGTCGTGATATTAGGGAAAACCTTATAAGGATCAGAAAATGGTTGGAGAGTTTGACACCTGGGTCCAAGCCTCTCACCTACACCAACAGGCCACAACCATCCCATAGTCCACGGGGCGAACGAGATGATCAACACGCCTGGAGGAGGATGTGAACCGACTAATGGTTTAAGAATGTGGTTTTGTGATTATTTATTTTTGATTTGATTAAATCAAAATAGGGCTTAGTATTGATATACAGTAGATCAAAAGATTTGATTGGTTACTTATTCATTAGGAAATATTTAAGGAAAATGTTTTTGGGAAGAGAAGATCTATTAATTAATGTAAATTGTAGGGATAATTGTTGAAGCTTATTAAGTAGAACCACAGCATGTTTGAATTAAAAGTTAGAGGTAAAAGAACACGGAACGTCCGTGGGGCGAACGAGATGATCAACACAACTGATGGTTTAAGTTTAACAGAAGAATCTGTTTTTGTGATGATTTTGTTTGATTGAATCAAACTAGGTATTGATTTGATTGTAAATGTAGAAAATATATTGATTGTGTCTGTAATGGAAATATTAGAGTTAATATTGAACAACTGCATTGGTTAGAAGAATGGATAAAATTATAAGACTTCTCTGGTTAGATTTTGTTAAATATGGCATTAAATAGAGCTTACTAAATTGAATTAGAAGTGAACAAAATATGGAGATGGGCGTAGATTAATGGAAAAGGCTTAATGATAGGAGATAGGATTGTTATTGTGATAATTTTGTTATTCATGGGTGAATATGATTACAGTGACAGGTGAAACATGCTGTCTGTTCAATTGGTGAAAATGACAGTCTATCCCAAAGATGAACAAAATTATGTGACGATACAGGTAGCGGGAGCTACAGTGAGATATGTGTTAAATGTATGTTCTGTTTGTTTTTCTTCTATTTGTTTATTTTCTGAGAAAGATTAAGGGCAAAAGATTTAAAGAAGGTTACAAGCAGCGGTCATCCGTGTTACGAGATGGCGTACAAAGATAGGGTTTGAAACTGAGTGATTTTTATTATACTTTTATCTGTTTGTTTCCTTACTATGTTATAACTACTTTTTTCCTTACTGGCGTGACTGAGGGTCTGTTTACAGGAGCGCAGGAACAGTGATTTCTCGCTTAGCCCGGCGCAGTAAAAATGTTTACTTGCTTGCTAAAATATTACGGGGCCTTTCCCCCACAAAAACAGCTTTATGCTTCTTCATTCTAAACCTTTCTTCACAGGTTCAAGGAGAGTGATCATTTATGCAAAAATCAGAGATAAAGAGTATAAGTGTGATGATATGACTTAAAATTTGTTTTATTGTTTATTATTGTGATTATGGGTAATCAGAATGATAAAAAGTGAGGAGTTGTAGTGGCAATTTTAATGATATTCATTGATCTTTAGTAAAATATAGATGATTCAAAGAATGTCACATGTGTGTCTCACTTGTAGTGAGAGAAGATTCTGTTTATGTACCTGGGGAGGCAGAAGAGGGAGACACTCCAGAGAACAGACGAACAAGGACCTCTGACCTAGATGTCAGAAGGCCATTTTGGTGCAGGGGGGCTTATTGGGCCAACTAGTGACGTCTATGGAAAACTACTGGGAGGAAGGCTCTGGGGGGAAGGCCTTGAAACTAAGATAAAAGCTAGTTCAGTCTGTCTGGGGGTTGTGTCACTCTTCTGCACAGGGTAACAACTGTGTATTAGACTGCTCCTATTCTTGCAAGAATAAATTCTTCTATTTTATATAATTTGACTCTGAGTGTCTTTTACGCAGTGATGTTTGCTTGAGATGAATTTTTGCCACAACAAACATCCGCAGAGTTTTTCCTCTCACTAAAGAGCTGCACGCGGCACGTCTTTTTAAAGACGCGTCTTTCTAAAGACGATCTGCTCGTGTTTTTCTGAGTGTGGTATTCTGATAGATTCAGCTGATGGGCGCGAGCGCTGTTTTGAGTGTTTGGGCTTTGATCGCGCTCAGACAGCGCTCGTGGGTGTGTCACGTTCTCTCACTGGGAACGTGACCATTGCAATGTAACGGTCGAGACTCGATGAGCTCAATGAGTGAGAGTCCCCTCATCCACACCCCGATCTATTTTTCTCCACGTGAGATAATACTTCGGCTGGTGGCCAGGGTGACCTAAGACGGCAGGTCTGGAACTAAACCGACGAAAAATTCCTCGGTCCACACCCCGTCTTTCACATTGCAACCTGCGTGGTCCCAGGTGAGTTCGCCGGCCCGCACGCGGGCCCGCGGTCTCATTCGGTACCCCGGCTGATGAAATCATGTATCACCGCATCACAAGGTGAGCTGGAGTCCTCTAGAGATGATGGCTTGTCTGTGCTGCCGTCCTCGGATGTGCTAGCATAACGAGTTTGATCCAGAGTGCACAGCTATGCTTCCCGGGTGATTGGTTTTTGGGGGTGGCGAACCCAAATCCTTTCTACCCGGACGTGCATGAAGAGATCATGAGATCGTGGAAGTCTCCTTGACTTTTCGCGACTGCTCAGTGGCCTCTTCCGCCTTCTCTGCCCTTGTAGAGGCCGCGGCCTAGGGTGCACTGGGGTTCCCCCTGTGGAGTGTTCTGTGGCAACACTTATGTGTCCCCACAGCGCCTCCACCTGGCGTGGCGACTCTTAAGCACCCCTCCAATGCCTGTAGGTTCTTGTCTACTCCGGTGGTGGGGACCTATAGAGCTGCGGGGCAGGCTGCCACCTCACTGCGTGTTATTGCCATCCTCCTGGGTGTTCAATGACATGCACGAGGGTAGGGCTGATTCAGGGCTCATCCTTGAGCTGCCTGCCGTCACCGACCTTGCTCTCCGAGCGACGTAGGTGACCGCACGCTCCCTGAGTCAGGTGATGTCCACATAGGTGGTCAGACACCTCTGGCTAACCTGGTTGATGTGCGCGAGGCTGAGTGATTTCGTTTCCTCAACTCCCCCATATCCCAGGCTGGCCTCTTCGGCGGCGCGGTCGAGGACTCTGCCCAACAGTTCTCGGCCGCCCAGAAGTGGACTGTGGCTATTTTGTCTGACCCCGCGGCTTTGCTGCCTCCAGCTGCCGGCTCAGACGCCCCAGTCCGCTTGTTGCCGAATGCGCCCTCCTGCGACTTCCGCCCCCTCCCGCCCGGCCCCCAGCAGCACTGGGCCGCGCCGTGGAGGTGGTCGCAGGAAGGCGCCCCTGCCCGTACCGGTCCCGCAGCCCTGCCAAGGCCAGGCTTGCGGCGCTCCCGTTACGTGCAGCTCAGATGTGGGTTGCAGTTCTTCAGGGAGTGGTTGCAGGGCCACTCCTTCCCCCGGTGGAGGGCTGGGGAGAATCTTTCTAAACCAAAGAGCTGCATCCCTCAGCCCTCAGCTGAGCCCTCAGAGGGCCGGACGACAGTGCGCGACGCTCCCGGGCCTTGCCGCTCTCGTCCCCCTCTGTCTCTGAGGGCGCGGATGACAGTGTGTGCCGTCTCCGGACCACACCACTCTCGTCCCCCTCTGTCGCCAGACCCCTGGTAGAGCAGACCCCCATGGAACGCTGGTCCTTCCCTGGTCTCCTCTGTCAGGACGCGGAGCATGACCGTGCCCCCGCACCGGGCCGCTATGCCACCCACGCCTGGGCCGGTCACTCCGCTTCGCTGCCCCTCCGGGGGGACGTCTGTCGTTCGGATGTTTCCGCTGGTTCAGTTCTTGGGAGCTTGGTTAGAGCTTCCCTACCTGTCCCGCTGGGTCGCCCGAACTATCAGGCTTGGCTATGCGATCCAATTCGCACGGTCTCCTCCCCGCTTCAGGGGAGTCCGTTACTTTGGTCGGTGGCAATGCCCGATCATGAGAGCGGAGGTTGCCACCCTGCTGGCGAAGGGTGCAATCGAGACTGTCCCTCCAGCCGAAATGAGGTCAGGGTTTTACAGCCCGTACTTCATTGTCCCCAAGAAGACCGGTGGGTTACGGCCAATCCTGGATCTGCGCGTCTTGAACCGCTCCCTTCTCAGGCTGCCGTTCAGGATGCTCACGACCAAACGCATTTTCAAATGCGTGCGGCCACAGGATTGGTTTGCAGCGATAGACCTGAAGGACGCCTACTTTCATGTCTCCATTTTACCTCGACACAGACCGTTTCTTCGGTTTGCTTTCGAGGGGCAGGCATACCAGTACGCAGTTCTCCCATTCGGGTTGGCTCTGTCTCCTCACGTCTTTACGAAGGTCGTCGAGGCAGCCCTTGTTCCCCTGCGCGAACACAGGGTTCGCATCCTGAATTACCTCGACGACTGGCTAATATTAGCTCACTCTCGAGTCCAGGTTTGCGAACACAGAGACCTAGTGCTCCGGCACCTAGCCCGTCTGGGCCTTCGGGTCAACTGGGAGAAGAGCAAACTTTGCCCCGTGCAGAGGATCTCTTTTCTCGGTATGGAGATAGACTCGGTCGCCATGTCCGCGCAGCTTATGAGCGAGCGCGCACACTCACTGCTGACTTGTCTTCGACAGTTCGAGGGCAAAAGTGCGGTCCCACTGAAACTTTTTCAGAGGCTCCTGGGGCATACGGCATCCGCAGCCGCGGCAACGCCACTCGGATTGCTTCATATGTGACCGCTTCAGCTGTGGCTTCGCGATCGGGTCCCGAGGTGGGCATGCCATCGAGGTACGCTCAGAGTTCCAATAACTCCGACCTGCCGTCAGACCTTCACCCCGTGGCGGAACCTCAGCTTTCTACGGGCTGGAGTTCCCCTAGAACGAGTTTCCAGGCATGTTGTCGTCTCCACAGATGCCTCTGCCACGGGCTGGGGCGCCATGTGCAATGGACATGCAGCCGCGGGCTCCTGGACAGGACCCCAGCGCCTCATGCATGTCAATTGCCTCTAGTTGCTGGCAGTACGCCTTGCCCTGCACCGCTTCCACGCGCTGCTCCTGGGTCAACACGTACTTGTCCGTTCGGACAATACTGCGACAGTAGCGTACATCAACCGACAGGCTGGTCTACGCTCTCGCGTATGTTGCAACTCGCACGCCACCTCCATAAGAAGCACCTGAGGTCCCTTCGTGCTAATTACATTCCAGGAGAGCGGAACCTTGCAGCCGACGAGCTGTCACGGCTCCGGCCAACCTCTGGCGAATGGTGACTCCATCCCCAGTCGGTCCAGCTGATATGGGACCAGTTCGGGGACGCACAGATAGATCTGTTTGCCTCCCACGACTCATCCCATTGCGCCCTGTATTACTCCCTGACCGAGGGCACGCTCGGCACGGATGCACTGGCGCACAGCTGGCCGCAGGGCCTACGCAAGTATGCGTTTCCCCCAGTGAGCCTTCTCGCACGTACTCTGTGCAAGATCAAGGAGGACGAGGAGCAGGTCATTTTGGTCGCCCCATACTGGCCCACCAAGACCTGGTTCTACGAACTGATACTCCTCGCGACAGCACCTCCTTGGCCAATTCCTCTGAGGAAGGACCTCCTTTCTCAGAGACGGGGCACCCTATGGCACCCTCGTCCCGATCTTTGGAGACTCCACGTGTGGCTCCTGGACGGGACGAGGCAGGTTTGAGTACCCTGCCACCAGCGGTGGCGGCTACCATCACTTCCGCTAGAGCATCATCAACGAGACATGTCTATGCGTTGAAGTGGCACCTCTTCGTTAACTGGTGCTCTTCTCGCCGAGAAGACCCCAGGAGATGCTCGATCAGTGTTGTGCTTTCCTTCCTGCAAGACGGGTTGGAGCGAAGGCTGTCTCCCTCCACCCTGAAGGTGTATGTGGCCACTATCGCCGCATATCACGAAGCAGTTGAAGGTAAGTCTCTTGGAAAACACGACCTGATCATCAGGTTCCTGAGAGGAGCGAGGAGACTGAATCCTCCTCGCCCTCCTCTCGTTCCCTTTTGGGACCTCTCAGTGGTCTTAAATGCCCTGCAGAGGGCTCCCTTTGAGCCTCTGCATTCAGCTGAGCTTAAGATCCTGTCAATGAAGACAGTGCTCCTGGTTGCGTTGGCCTCCATCAAGAGGGTAGGGGACCTGCACGCATTCTCCGTTGACGAAGCGTGCCTGGAGTTTGGGCCCGGTCACTCTCACGTGATCCTGAGACCCCGGCCTGGATATGTGCCCAAGGTTCCCACCACTCCCTTCCGGGACCAGGTGGTGAACCTGCAAGCGCTGTCCCGGGAGGAGGCAGACCCAGCCTTGGCACTGCTCTGTCCAGTACGCGCACTCCGTGCTTACGTAGACAGGACGCAGTGTTTCAGGACCTCAGACCAGCTCTTTGTCTGTTATGGTGGGAAGCTGAAGGGAAAGGCTCTCTCTAAACAAAGGTTGTCTCACTGGATAGTGGACGCCATTGCTTTGGCATACCAGCAGCAAGGTCGACCATGCCCCCTTGGTGTGACCGCCCACTCCACCCGGAGTGTGGCGTCCTCTTGGGCTTTAGCGCGTGGCGCCTCGCTGACAGACATCTGCAGAGCTGCAGGCTGGGCGACACCTAACACATTCGCCAGATTTTACAATCACCGAGTGGAGCCAGTGCCCTCCCGTGTACTGTCTTTTTCAAGCTAACAGAGGAACCGTTAGGTGTCTTCGCTTGCTCGCCACTCCACTCCACGGACTGGATACGTGCGTTATTTCCTCAGGTAGCCTTCCTCTCTGAAGCCCTGAGTTCCTCCAGCACTGTTGACGCTGGCGCCAGTGTCTATTGCCTGTGCGTCGGCTAGGTGCCTCCGTGTGCATGGTTCCTCCTCCGAGCAACCCCCACATGTGTATTTCCACTGTAAGCCTCCTTGAGCATGTGTCTTTCCCTCGGCAAGCCACCTTGCCACTCCTGGAGTTGAAAGTAGATGCCACCCTACGGGCTGGTCACTCCAGTGTTCCTCCATATGAAGCCCCCTCGGGCCATATGTGTATTCTTAAGTCCTCCCTACGGGTAGGCATGCTGCGGCATATCTCCCCTGAGATATGCTTCCCAGTGTACCTTGGTATTCCTGTGTTAAGTAGGACTCCTTCGTCCGTGCCTATATCACGACAGGGAGGTCAGACTTCGCAGGGCACTGGAAGACAGCTGTGAAGGTGGCGTGATTACACGGGGACCCCCATTCTCCGTCATCCGACGTAACTTGGAGTGACTACTTAAGGGAACGTCTCAGTTACGGATGTAACCCTCGCTGCCACTTCCGCTGTACCGCTGGGTCGACGCCTGAGTTCAGTCTTGGCTCCTCAGCGAAGACATGATCTGCTGTTGCAGGTGTCTCTCCTTAAATACCCACGCGGTGGGGCGGAGATACATTATGCAAATTCCGCAGACCCATGGCATTTCATTGCCATAGGCTCGTTTTTTAATACTCGAAGGTTATAGGCTTTCTGGCGAAACCCCCATTCTCCGTCATCCGACGTAACGTCTCCGTTCCCTACTCAGGGAACGAGGGTTACATCCGTAACCGAGACGTTTTCCTCGGTTTTCCTCCGCTTTAAATCTCCCCAACCGGAAACGCACGGGCATCCTTGCGTCAAACGCGGAAGTTATGCATGCATATAGCCCATTAATCGCACATTTTTATATATTCTAAATGTCTCTTGATTTCTTTTTGTCCCATCATTTTTTCTAATTTGAATCCACTTATCAACATAAAAAATTGGATCGGCTTGCTTTGTCCAAATGTTTTTTATTGAAAACAACATTGACAATACTGTTCAATTTCACAATAAAACATTCTCACTTGGAGCAAATAATCTCTCACACAATGTAACACTGTCCATCAATAAAAGGGTGAAAGAAATAATATGAGGTCCTGATATTGACGAGGGGGCGGAGAATTCGCATCAGCTGTGTGTGTGTGTGTGTGTGTGTGTGTGTGCTTGGCCATCAAGTGGTATTTCAGACTGGACGTGCTGCGATGATAGCTCAGTTCACAACGACAAAACACACAGATCACTTTGGTCTTGTCAAGGGAAACTTTCAATTCAGAATCTTATTGGCATCCATTTCGGAGTCTCGCGCTCGTCATCCACTCAAAACGTAACGTTAACCAACTATTTGGCCGGCTCGCAACAAGTGTGTTTCCGGTCAACCTGGTCTCACCGAATTCCGTGAAATGAACACGGACCCTTAACTCAAAATCTGTGGCAGTTTCACGGAATCGCCGAAAATTCCGTGATGGGCCCACGGAAATGATGCCTATGTAAGTTAATGACAGGCAGCATCCGTGGTCCACACACGGATTCCCTGTTCGGACCTGCGCTCCCCCAATTGACGTCGTTTTATAATTTGGAAACGTATCGCTTCTTTCTGGGTTTACTTTAAAAAGTACTTCACTTTAAATATTTATTTTTAAAGTGATTTTAACTTGATATTGCATTGTTCTGTCGTCGTTTGATCGATATGATAACATCTGGTCAGTGGTCTGTTCCGTGACTGTACCACGTAATATTCAGTCTCACTGCAGTTCGTGATATGGTCACGTAATTTAATATATAGATTCTTGACACGGAAACGCTAATTTAGTTATATTTTCGTGATAATGTATTTCTAATAACTAATGTATTTCAATAGGAAGCATCTTTCGTGATCACAGCACGATTCTTTCTGCCTGTCGGGCTGCAGCAGAGAAACTGTTTAATCGACATTTATTCACGAGATTTTATCATGGTTTATTTATTTTAATATTATTTCGGTCTTATTGCCAGGGAAGCTGGATTGCTATGCTGTTTATTTTATTAAATGATATTTTATTAGTAGGAAATCGCGCTGAAGAAGTCTCGTCCCGAACACACCGCGATATTTGGCACCAGTTCACGACACGTGTGTCAGATGTTGGTAAGTAGTCGTAAATATGCTGTCATTAATAATGTTTGATATAATGTATTATCTGTTTGTCGATATTAATAAGATTAGCTCACGTTCAGTCACTGCATTATATCTGTCCTCTCTCCATGGGGGCTTTGCGTTTCATTGATGTCTAATTCAAAACAGGGTGATTTAAACACTGTCTGTCACGTGACGTGCTATAGGCCTCCAAGACCTTCAATAAATTAATCATATTTATATCAGGTTTAAGTAGTACAATTAGTTCCAAAGTTGTATTTGTAGAAGAAGCACAGTAAAATCAACACGTATACCATGCTTTTACCAACCTGCGTGAAGTTGGCCCCCCACCCAACGCAAAACACTATGCTCAATCATTTGTGCTCCGTTTGTGCTGGTTTGTGCTGTAAAAAGTTTCGTTTGTGCTGCTTCAGTTTTTTATATATTGCAATAATATTAGGTGGTCATTCTGAGGTCACTCAGCCCCCCACATGCTCCAAATTCACCCAAAATAGTCTCGTTCATTTGTGCTTCGTTTGTGCTGGTTAGTGCCGGTAAAATTTTCGTTTGTGCTGCGTCGTCGGGTTTTAAAATATTAGACATTAAATTATTGTTGATGACGTCACCAGCCCCCCACATGTCACATGATCCAAATTCACTCAAAATAGTCTCGTTCGTTTGTGCTGGTTTGTGCCGGTACAATTTTCGTTTGTGCTGCGTCGGGTTTTAAAATATCAGAAATTGAATTATAGACGATGACGTCACCAGCCCCCCACATGCTCCAAATTCACCCAAAATAGTCTCGTTCGTTTGTGCTCCGTTTGTGCTGTACAAGGTTTCGTTTGTGCTGCTTCAGTTTTTTAGATATTAAAATAATATTAGGTGGTCATTCTGAGGTCACTCAGCCCCCCACATGCTCCAAATTCACCCAAAATAGTCTCGTTCGTTTGTGCTTCGTTTGTGCTGGTTAGTGCCGGTAAAATTTTCGTTTGTGCTGCGTCGGGTTTTAAAATATTAGACATTAAATTATTGTTGATGACGTCACCAGCCCCACACATGTCACATGATCCAAATTCACCCAAAATAGTCTCGTTCGTTTCTGCTTCGTTTGTTGTGCGGTAAGAAATTCGCTTATGCTGCGTGGGGTTTTAAAATATTGGACACTGAATCAGGGTCGGCGCCACGAAGGGGCCCCAGGGGGTCTGGCCCGGCCACCTAGGCCACTGTGCCCCCTCACCTCTGGTCAGCACATCACCCTGCCTCGGAAAGCGATTTCAGCCGCTGGGACTGCAGCAACAGGCACACTACCACTGTGCCATCTTTTGACATATAATTAACTTATCTACACATTTATATATAGAGGCCTATATATATATATATATATATATATAAATATATTTAGTTATATATTTAGTTCTATCTTGATTAAATAAGCTTTGCAACTTTGCATTTGCACTTGCGACAGGCGATTAACTAAATTACGTCACTATAGCAGCTGAAGAAAATACGCAACGAATGAAAAGACCTCGTTCTGAGAAAGTTTAACACTTCCACTCGTCGACTGCAGCGTTTCTAAAGGGATGTGTTTTTGCTTTTTGTCTTTGTTACTAATATAAATGATTATATAGCCAGTCAGGGGTGGCGCCAGAGAATTTTTAACGCAATTGCTGAGGGGGTGCTAGATCATTGACAAGGGGAGCTGAGCAATTATATAGCCTATATATTATATATTTAATAAATGAGCAAAACTTGGCCACTCAATATTTAATATTCAATTATTTTAATTTTCACAATTAAAGTTTTTATTTTACTAAATTGAACAACAACATTCCGCATTCAATCAAATATTCTTAAAGATTTATTATTAATAATGTTATTTCAACATAACATCTCGTTATTTTGACATAATAAGTGTGCGTGCATAAAGCAACATGTGCATTTGTAAATCTGGTGACAGGTGTGCATTGATTTTTAATAATAAACTATTTTTTTCTGTGTCAGCTGCAAGATGAGGTTGACGATCGCCATCTCCGTGAACGCGTCTATAGAGAGAAATTCACATAGGCTATTGGATTACATAACCAGAGAGTAGCCTATTTCTTTTCGTTTTGAATTGTTTCGTTTAAAGACATTTCAAGCTTTATATATTTCTCATGTCTGTGAGGCATATGCTGAGTTTAGGTTAATTTATGATGAAATGCGCTCCAGTTCACGTGCAATGCAAGTGATCGCGCAGGCGCCTCCATGTCATGATTATATTGTCTGCTATATTTGCTTCTTATTTATTAAATCCAGGCAATTGGTTGATGAAAAATTTATTAAAATTAAGATACAATTTATACCACACGAAATTCACTTTAAAGAAAGGCTCTCTACAAAACAAAACGTGGTCAAAATCATTTCTGACCCACTCAATGTCTCCCGATATACACCCTGTCTTACTCATGCTGTTCACTTTTCATAATCAATAAAAATGATTTTTTTTTGTATAATATTTTAACAAATATGAAACTAAATGCGCTTATTTAATGGCTACACGTATAGGCCTAAAGACTCTATTTGTACGAATTGCTGCACATTCATTTAATTCTGAATTTTGCACTCATAAGTTGAAAGGCATTTTTTTGTGTAACACATATCTGCAACATTTATCAAGTTCACGGATAATTGTGCATGCATTTATTAATCATCATGATACTAAAATCATAATAAAGTGCTATACTATTTGCAAAAAAATCAGATCCTAAGCCAAGAATATTGACGCAACGCGTTTAATTAGCCTACACATTAAGCATTTTCTTCCAAGGAAACCCATTATAAGAACGCTTGGTTTAATGCAGATTAGAATGTCCCAGCAGTTGTTATGTCGAAATAACAAGATATGATGTCGAAATAACAGATATTATGTCGAAATAATTTTATGTTGAGTTGCTCTGTATCGTCGCGTCGGGTATATGGTGGCATGGGGTTGTTGTTGTGTTTTTAATTAAAAGTGTGTGTATTGTTATTATTATTATTATTGAGGGTAGAAGAGGTAGGCCCCCCCAGTGACACATCGAGGCTCCTTCGTTCCGTATGTCCTGGCGCCGACCCTGCACTGAATGACAGAGAATTATACTGTGACTTCTCCAGGCCCTTTTGTACAGTTGAAGTAAGACCGAAACGGCAAACCAAATCACAATAACAATGTCTGAACACCATGAAGTTTTTAATAAACAATACAGGGACTACAAAAACACTGATACAAAATTGATGTTCTATTAAATCATCTTTATTAGCATCTAACATTTTGGTAAGAGATTTAATATAACAAACCCGAAATACATCGTAGGCCTACTGACTTAATATAAGATAGCCAGGCTTAGAAATAGCCTAAGTGAATGACCATTAACTATTTTTGATCTTCGTGAATTCAATTATCTATTTTATTAAGTCAGCTTGTAGCCTATAGCCTATAAATAGCCTAACATTTATAATTTGATTTAATGTCATATTTTAAAACCCGACGCAGCACAAACTAATTTTTTTACCGCACAAACCAGCACAAACGAAGCACAAACGAACGAGACTATTTTGGGTGAATTTGGAGCATGTGGGGGGCTGAGTGACCTCAGAATGACCTAAAAAATATTATTTTAATATTTAAAAAACCGAAACAGCACAAACAAAACTTTTTACAGCACAAACCATTACAAACGGAGCACAAACGATTGAGCATAGTTTGACTACGTTTTGCGTTGGGTGGGGGGCCAACTTCACGCAGGTGATCCAGGGCCTACTGCCCCAAAGCAGGACGCTGTAATGGCTATGCTGCTGGCCAGTGATGAAGATGAGGAGGAACAGGTTGAGACGAGCAAGATGAAGGTCTATTTGAAGGACTTCACTAAATGCAACGGAGGCCCCCTGGAATGGTGGAAGAAAAACGAGGATAGATATCCAAAGTTGTCAAGAGTTGCTAAGAGATTTCACAGCATCCCCTCCACTTCCACGCCATCAGAGAGGATTTTTTCAAAGGCGGGTTTCATTGCCAATAAATCAAGGAGCGCCCTTTTACCGACCAACGTGAACAAGCTGGTTTTCCTTGCACACAACTTCAGAAGAATCAGACAACCACAGGTGCAGTAGAACACTTTTCATATGTGAAGAAGTGATTCTTTTTCTTTTTCATTTGGGACAATGTGAACTTAAGCTGAAGGCTGCGCGCGAAGCGTCTCAGGAAGGAAGACATCCTTTCCTTTTTCTTTTTTTGCTGCATGTGCACTTTCTGAAGCCCATTCGATTATGACTTATATTAGGCCTATGTTTATTTTCGTTGTTGTGTAATTGTTTTTATTTTTTCAGGCAGGCTTATTGTATTTTGAAAAATGTTTATGACATTTTGGACTAGTGCCAGGCTGTTGCGCTAAGTTTAATTTGATTTATTTATTTTATCCCGATTCCCGAGTGTGAACTGTGAATTAAAAGCCAAGAAATAGGTTCCTAAGTGAGAGATAAAGGCATGTTTTGGCACGTTGTTGTTTTTGAAGCCAATATGTTCCTATTTTATGTGAACTTTTCTGATGTTTGATATATGTGCGATATGTTTTGTTCATCTGGCTTTGAATAAAAGGTATTTGTTACATACCATGTTTTTCGTTTAATTTTTTTTAGCTCTTTTGTTTGAAATGGAAAAAAATCTAGCTGCTATCTAAAAAAAACAAAAAAAAAGGTTCGACTATCAGTCGACTACGGCAAAATCTAACGGCGAATCAGATTCGACTATGAAAATCCTTAGTCGAAAACAGCCCTAATAATAATAATAATAATAATAACAAACGTGTTTGTTATTTTAGGTAGTTATTATCACGATAATCCATGTCCAAGAGTCCATTTTCCCGGATGAGATGGTTTTTATTCGTTACACTATAAACACACACTGACCTCCTCGAGCTTTTATTTTGGCACTTCCTGTTACCGTCATTTTGAATTTGCATATTAGTTAAATATTTAGTTTCAACCGAAACATTTAGATTTAACATTTAAATTTAGATTTAACATTTAGATTTAGATTTAACATTTAGAATCAACATTTAGATTTAATATTAAGATTTAGATTTAACATTTAGATTTAGATTTAACATTTAGAATCAACATTTAGATTTAATATTAAGATTTAGATTTAACATTTAGATTTAGATTTAACATTTAACAGTTAGGTGTAACATTTAATATTTAGATTTAACTATTAAAATATCTCTAAGTTGACAAATATTGTTGTAAATGTGCTAAAAAGTGACCGTCAAAAATTCATAGCAGTTTTTTTTTTTTTTAAATGATTTATATAATCTTTTTTTTATTTTTTTATTTTTATTTATTTAACAGTCAAACATACATACAAACCAACATAGTGCAGCAGTGAGCAATCTTGTAAATCCATAATTCCAGGAGTGACATAAAAGTGATTTAAGTGTTTGATCTAAGTGTGTATGTGAGCGGGTGTGCGTGTGGGTATGTGTATGTGTATGTGTGTGTATGCGTAAACAAAGTAACCATTTATTATCTATTACCATTGTCATTACCATCACCACCCCACTCCCCACTACCACCATACTGCCAATATTGTGTCGATTTTTATTTCCATCCTTCCTCCTATGTAACAATTGCCATTGTCAATCCTGCACAAAGTAAAAGATGATATAAGATAACCTTCCCCCACATCTCATCAGTCCCTATCTTTTCCTAATTATTATTATTATTATTATTTATTTTTTTTGTGTTATGTGCAATGTCTAAGGTGCATTAAAAGAGGGAGTACAGTGCGAGAGTGTCTCAAATTGGGACAGAGATGCTGTCCCGTTGAAACCACTTCTCGCCTGTCTTGCCTGCCTTGGTGTTTGTTAGGTTTTCCATACATATTCCTTTTTCTTTTTCTTTTTTTATTCTATGTTGTGTTGCATTAAAAGCCCATGAAGAGATAAGGGGGGAGTTATTGCAGAAGTGATGACAATGACACTTAATTCCAATACAGCATTGACAATGGCAAGATTAATGATAATAATAATGATAATAATAATATTAATAATAAATGACAATGATGATGGCAGTGGCGACCGCAATGGTGAAAGCAAAAGACAGCAACAACAGCAATTACAACAATGAAAAATTAAAAGTGAAAATAGTAACCATAACAATAACAGTAAAGATAGTAATAACAATGATGACAAACAAGTTCCAACAACTAAAATGTATTAATATTCGTGGGTTGATTAAGAAGGTGGGAGGAGTCGGAGTTGAAAACAGAGATAGGATTCATAGCTGTAAGAGGTCAGAAAGTGTTGGATGGCAGAGGTCAGTTTCAGATGCGTAATTATGAAGGGGAGATGCGTATTCCACTGCAATGAAGTCTGTAATAAGATTTTTCCAAATGTTAATGTGTAATTTATTTCTAGTTTTCCAGTTCATGAGGATAGTTTTCTTGGCGATGGTTAGAGCTATGAGGAGCATTTTAGAGTTTATAGTTTTATCAGTGATTATCGTAAGGTCTCCCAGCAAGCAAAGAGAAGGCGACAGTGGGATGTGGCAGCCAACTATAGTGGATAGTGACTGTGTGACCTCTTCCCAAAAGTGTTTGATTGGAGTGCAGTGCCAGTTTTTTAAACATTGTTTGAAGCTAAATGTGACAAAATGTTGCTGTTATTTTCAGCGTGAGCCGCTTTACAAACGGCGCCCCATAAAGTTGAGCACGGACACTCCAATGTTTGGGTAAGATGATGACACACACAACTGGATGTTAGCTGGCTGAGCAAGTTCAGCATCACTGAAGATTAAACATTAAAAATAGCACTCATATTCTTGAAGGAGTATTATATTATTAGCTTGCTAATCGCTAGTAAAGCTAATTATTAATTAGCCATCATGCTAGGTTGCATGAGTGCTATTTTTTAATGTTTAATCTTCAGTGATGCTGAACTTGCTCAGCCAGCTACGCATCGAGTTGTGTGTGTCATCATCTTACCCAAACATTGGAGTGTCCGTGCTCAACTAAGGCAGAGGTGGCATCTATCTGTGAACCGAACGCGAAGGGACACTAACAATGGTGTAATGATTCATTCAGTTCGACTCCCAAGACAAGACGATGCTCACCCGACTGGCCAATAGGAACGTTCCAATAGGAAAAAAAGAACGTGGCCCCGCCCATGACACAATTTTCACAGCGAAAGCAAAATCCTGACACGAGAGCAAAAAAAATTGCATTGAGAGCAAAGAAAAGCGGTTTGAGAGAAACACTTTTTCTTTTAGAGAAAATGTTTTCTACGGAGCCCCCCTAGTCCCACTTTGGCAAAAAAAAATTATTATAACTATCTCGTGGCCTCAAGATAAGTAACTCGTGGTCTCAAGACAGTAACTTGTGGCCTAGAGATAGTAACTCGCGGCCTCAAGATAGTAACTAGTGGCCTCAAGATAGTAACTCGTGGCCTCAAGATAGTAACTCGTGGCCTCAAGATAGTAACTCGTGGCCTCAAGATAGTAACTCGTGGCCTCAAGATAGTAACTCGCGGCCTCAAGATAGTAACTCGTGGCCTCAAGATAGTAACTCGTGGCCTCAAGATAGTAACTCGTGGCCTCAAGATAGTAACTCGTGGCCTCAAGATAGTAACTCGCGGCCTCAAGATAGTAACTCGCGGCCTCAAGATAGTAACTCGCGGCCTCAAGATAGTAACTCGTGGCCTCAAGATAGTAACTCGTGGCCTCAGGATAGTAACTCGTGGCCTCAGGATAGTAACTCGTGGCCTCAAGATAGTAACTCGTGGCCTCAAGATAGTAACTCGTGGCCTCAAGATAGTAACTCGTGGCCTCAAGATAGTAACTCGTGGCCTCAAGATAGTATCTCTATCTAGAGGCCACGAGATAGTATCTTGAGGCCACGAGTTACTTATCTTGAGGCCACGAGATAGTTATAATATTTTTTTTTGACAAAGTGGGACTAGGGGGGCTCCGTAGTTTTCACACTAATAGCAAAAAAATATATATTTAAGATTTTTTTTCAAAGTATTTTGAGAGAGTTTTTTTTTTCAGAAATAATTTTAAAAATGTCAAATTTATATATTTTTTATGTTCTATGAGAAAATTATTTCTCTCAAAACTTTTTTTAGTCTCAAATATTATTTTTTGCTATTGATATGAAAACTTTTTCTCTCAAATATTATTTTTTCTCTCATGAAATGCTTTTTTGCTATCAGTGTGATAACTTTTTCTCTCAAACTTTTTTTTTTCTCTCAGATCATTTATTTTCTCACTTGTAATAAAGACACATTAATAGCTCCATACCACGTTCACGCCTCACCGAAATTGCCCTATAATTACAAGATTCTTTATAATTGCGCCCTCGGCTCTTTTTTTAAACGGAAAACTTGGAAATTTTACTTGACATTTTAAAAGTGTGATTTCCAGCACCGATTGTCTGCTGTAAATAAAATGTTTGAATAAAAATAATAACTTCCAATTTAATATAATATCATATTTATTATTTGATTAGTACTTAAATCTCTTACTTAAATAAAAAATAGGAAAACAGGCATGCTATAGTAACTTGGAATGGTTTTCTCTCTTGCATTTTATCTCTCAAAATGATGGATGTCAATTAAAAAACTTATGGATTATTAATTAGTTCATGCAACTTCTTATTTTCAGGAGGTAAACATAAAGCTGATTGGTTTATGTTTTTAATGCTTATAATTGAATATAATACAATATTTTAAATTGTATTGCTATTTTTCTCTTTCTCCATTTTGTTCTTAACAGCTCCAACTCGCTGAGGTGGAGACGTGATTAAATTATGTTCTTGTTAATACTTTCCAGCATTTCAGTAATAAAAGTGTACATCTTTAAAATGCAAATTACAGAGAAGTGCAACAGTTACCCGAAGGGTCTCGGCAGTGGTCAAAAAGGATTTAAACATTTAATTTTGAATTGATATCTTCTTGTAAACACAGTGATGTGGATTGAGGTGGCAATTAAATTACCACACAACCTTTTTGATAAAAAAAAACAGGTTATTCGGCCTGGGATTGTTATGCAGGTGGTGGGAGAAAAACACGACATTCTGGATTCAGACGGCAACAAAATCATCGACTAACTCCTGTAATTGCTGAAAAATACCTTACGGCCACATGATAAATTTATTTCTGAATGCTGACAGTACAATGTAGTTTGTAAGCATTATGTGTACTGTTAATGAAGAAGAAAGATAAAGTTTGCCAGAAAACACTACTAGTCAGTTTATGAGCTGATGGGCATGAGTGACCAAACGTCTCAGGTTATGACTGTAACCGTAGTTCCCTGAGAAAGGGAACGAGACGATGCGTCACTTGACGCTTTGGGAACGCCCCCAGCGTGCATGCGTCTGAGCATCAATGTCAACTAGTCCAATGGAAAGAATGAGCGTCACGGGCGGGTGACGTCATGACCAGGAAGGGATAAAGGCTCACCCGGTGAAACGCGGCATTAGCTTCAAAAAGTCGAAGCAAGCCGATCACAGGGAAGCAGGAAGTATGGCAGGGTGACGGATCGTCTCGTTCCCTTTCTCAGGGAACTACGGTTACAGTCGTAACCTGAGACGTTCCCTTTCGAGGGAACTCTCGATGCGTCACTTGACGCTTTGGGAACGAGAATACCCAAAACGCCAGAATTCCAAGTACCTGAGTGTCAGTCTGTTGAAACTAAGCACTAAGCACCTGAGAACCTGGGGCAGCATCCAGGTCTAAGCTGTAAAACCTAACGAATGTGAGCGGTGAGGACCAGCCTGCCGCATCACAAACGTCTTGAAGAGAAACTCCAAATGGTAAGGCTTTAGAGGCCGCCATACCCCTCGTAGAATGAGCTCTGACCGCCAAAGGACACGGCAGGTCAGAGTACTCGTATGCAAGTGAAATAGCCTCAACTATCCACTTACTAACCGTCTGTTTAGAAGCAGGAAGACCCTTCTTAGGTGATCCAAAGCAAATAAATAACTGGTCGGACTTCCTCATTGACGATGTCCGATGAACATAAGTATCCAGTGCTCGCACTGGACACAAGAGGTTCAGCCTTTCCTGGTCCGCAGATGTAAAAGGAGGAGGACAGAAAGCCTGCAGCACAATAGGCCTTGGAGTCAAGGTCGGCACCTTAGGGACGTATCCCTGTTTTGGATATAAGAATGCCTTGACCATCCCCGGTGCAAACTCAAGGCAAGTGGGGGAAACCGAAAGGGCCTGAAGGTCTCCAACTCTCTTAAGGGACGAAATAGCTAGCAGAAAGATAGTCTTAAAGGTAAGAAACTTCTCTGAAACCGAATCTAAGGGCTCGAATGGAGCCCTAGACAGGCCTTCTAGTACTAAAGCAAGATCCCAAGCTGGCACCCTAGTGCGAGTTGCAGGCCTTAGCCTCAAAGTGCCACGAAGGAAACGTGTAATCAGGGGGTCTCGACCCAACGATGTACCCCCCACCAGGGCGTGGTAAGCCGCAATGGCCGCCACGTAGACCTTGAGCGTGGAAGGACATAGACCTGACGTAAAGCGCTCCTGCAGGAACTCGAGTACTGTGTTCACAGAACAGTTAACTGGATCCCACTGATGTCGGTGACACCATACAGAAAAAACTCTCCATTTAAGCGCATATAGTTTCCTAGTAGCTGGAGCTCTGGAGCTTAGAATGGTCTCAGCAGCCTCAGCTGAGAGACCACTCTCTATGAGTTGGGCCCCCTCAGAGGCCAAACCCACAGGTTCCAAATTTCTGGCCGATGGTGAAATATTGTGCCCCCCGCCTGAGACAGAAGGTCTCTCCTGATCGGGATCTCCAAGGGAGGACCGTCTAAGAGATGGATCAGGTCCGCAAACCAGATCCGACTCGGCCAGCGTGGTGCTACTAGCAGTAGGCTTATTCCGTACTGGCGGACTCGTTCCAGAACTCCTGGGAGCAGAGCAACAGGGGGAAATGCGTACAGACGTAGCCTCGGCCACGTCTGCACCATAGCATCCAGCCCCAGGGGGGCTGGGTGAGTAAGGGAGAACCAAAGTGGACAGTGCGTCGTATGTTGAGACGCAAACAGATCCACCTCTGCTTGGCCGTAAAACTCCCAAATTTTCTCCACCGCCTCGGGGTGGAGTCTCCAGTCCCCTGGCCTCAGCTCCTGCCTCGACAGGATGTCTGCCCCAATATTCTGGTCCCCAGGAATATACACTGCCCTCAGGGAGAGTACCTTCCCCAGAGACCACAGGAGGATCTGGTGCGCCAGCTTGCAAAGCGGACGCGACCGCAGACCCCCCTGACGGTTCAGATAAGAGACCACCGATGTGTTGTCTGTACGGACGAGCACATGATGGCCCCTCAGGTCTGGGAGGAATTGCTTCAACGCATTGAAGACGGCCATCATCTCCAGGCAATTTATGTGCCAAGAAAGATGATGACTCCTCCACCGACCCTGAACCGAGCGGCCTTCCATTACCGCTCCCCAGCCGGTGAGGGAAGCATCTGTCGAGATCGTAACTCGATGGCAGAGAGCTCCCAACACCGGACCCTGGGTTAAGAACCAGTGTTTTCTCCATATAACCAAGGCACGAAGGCATCGCCGCGTGATCTTGATCATACGAAGTGGGTTTCCCCTCGGGGAGAACCCTCTGGTCCTGAGCCACCACTGCAAAGGTCTCATGTACACCAGGCCAAAAGGAATCACGTTGGACGCTGCCGCCAAAAGACCCAACAGTCTCTCGAACTGTTTTACAGTGCGTGACTGGCCTAGCTTTAGCTCTTTGGTGGCTGTCAGGATAGCAGCTACACGAACTGGCGATAGAGTGGCCCGCATCGTCACTGAATCCCATACCATACCAAGGAAAGTGGTTCTCTGTTCTGGAGAAAGCACACTTTTCTTGGCATTGAGCCTCAACCCCAACATCTGCATATGAGCGAGAACGACACCTCGGTGCCGAACCGCCAACTGCTCTGATTCCGCTAGAATCAGCCAGTCGTCGATGTAGTTCAGAATACGTATGCCCTGAAGCCTGAGAGGGGCTAGAGCTGCATCCACGCATTTCGTGAACGTGCGGGGTGATAAAGCTAGACCGAAAGGAAGAACCCGATATTGGTATTCTTTGCCCCCGAAAGAAAACCTTAGGAACTTCCTGTGCTGAGGGAGGATGGAGATATGGAAGTAGGCGTCCTTCAGATCTATCGTGACAAACCAGTCCTCGGATCTGATTTGAGTCACGATCTGCTTGAGTGTCAGCATCTTGAACTTGAGTTTCTGTACTGAACGATTTAACAGACGAAGATCTAAAATGGGACGCAACCCCCCATCCTTTTTTGGAACAATGAAATAACGGCTGTAAAAACCCGACTCTCTGTCGGGTGAGTACACCTGTTCTATAGCTTCCTTTGCTAACAGGGCCTTTACCTCTTGCTCCATTACCAGAGCCTGCTCGGGATGCACCACTGTGGGCAGCACCCCGTTGTAACGAGGAGGACGAGAACCAAACTGGATTCTGTATCTTTTCTCTACAATCTGCAGGACCCAACGAGAAATATTCGGCAGAAGCTTCCACGCTGCCAGAAAATGTACTAAGGGAACCAGCCTCTCGAGGCTGGTCTCTGGTGTTATCGAGACGGCTAATTCCGGAGCCTGAAACATAATGGCAGGAACTACCTGAACTGGCCGCTCTAAGGCCCCCCTCAGAGGGCGCGAAACCGATGCTGTGCCGCAGCATAGCATCAGCGACTTGCTGGAGACCGTTGCGCCCTGAAGCACCGAGGGTGGCAGGGTTGGCAGAACGTTCTCGTGAGGACCCCGAAATGGAACGGGCACCGTATAATGAGGTGTACACCGCTCCACTTCGGTCGGGGCTGTCCTCACAGGCCTGATGCATGAACATCAGGACCTTTTTTTTTTTTTTGAACCGAAGTCTTCTTCGCCTGAAGAACGGTCCTCAGATCCGGCTTCGACTTAGAAGACTTCGGTTGAGAGGGTTGCGTCCGTCTCCAGTCTCTACGTGGAGGTGCACGAGACGCAACACTCTCTTTCTGATGCACACGATATGATGAGCTCGACGGCTGGGGCTGCTCACGCCCAGCAGCCCCAGGGGGCTGGACCCGGCGAGGGATGAACTTTTTAAAAACGTCAGCTTGTTTCTTTGACTCCTGAAATCTCTCGACGACCGCGTGGACTGCGTCGCCGAAGAGACCAGAAGGTTCAAGCGGAGCATCTAATAAAAAAGCTCGATCTTTTTCTTTAACTTCAGACAGATTTAACCATAAATGTCTCTCAGTAGCTACCAAGGCTGCCATAGACCGCCCAATTGCTCTGGCGGTCTCCTTAGTAGCCCTGAGAGAAAGATCGGTAGCCCGACGAAGTTCACGAATATCGTCATGACTGACTCCCTCACTACTATCCAGATCCCCCAGCAGCTCAGCTTGATAAGCCTGGAGCACTGCCATAGTATGCAGACATGCTCCAGCTTGACCTGCTGCCGTATAAGCTTTGCCCACTAACACCGAAGTGGCTTTGAGCGGTCTAGTGGGCAAAGCCGAGGCTTTCAGAGACGATGCGGGACCAGGGGAAAGATAACTGGCTAAATTCTCTTCCGCCTGGGGCATCGCCTCACAACCATACTTTTCAGCCCTCAAGTTAACACTTATTCGAGAATAAGAGGGCTGAAAAGACGTGATGAGTAAGGTTTATTCCACGATTTAGATATTTCATTGTGCAAATCGGGAAAAAATGGAAGCCCTCGTGGTGGAGATAATGTGGTGGAAGATAAAAAGCGCTCATCTAATTTGCTTTTAGGACGAGCGCCCTTCATCTCAGATGGCCATTCAATATTTAATTTCTCTACAGCCCGCGACATAACATCCACCAGCTCATCATATCCTGGGGAAATAAATTGTGAATCTCTTTCCCCCATGTGTGTGCTTTCACTCTCCAAACTCATCGCATCAACCTCCTCGGAGGAAGAGCAATGAAGTAATGGAGGGCTCTCTCCCCGGGCGGAAGAAACCGCAGAGCGTGCTTCCGACACCGGGGGGAGAGCGCTGGGTCTCTCGGGTAAGGAAGGAGAAAGAGCCCTCGGACCCGTCTCCAACCCCTCCGAAAGTTCCTTTTGCGATCCCCAGGAATGCAATCTCCGCGCTGCCTCAGCAGACGCGGGTCCTGATCCCTGCGGATCGCGAGCCTGCCCACTCTCTTTATCAAAGAGTGACAGGCGAGAGCGGAGCATGCGAAGCGGTAACATCTCACAATGCTGGCACTCAGCCCCCTCGAAGGCTGAGACCGCATGCTCCACTCCCAAACAAACGACACAAAGCTTGTGTGTGTCCCCAC
This sequence comes from Rhinichthys osculus, assembly GCA_029959095.1. Lineage (NCBI taxonomy): Eukaryota > Metazoa > Chordata > Actinopteri > Cypriniformes > Leuciscidae > Rhinichthys > Rhinichthys osculus. The sequence continues at coordinate 1,955,488 of JARWKJ010000003.1, forward strand.
CCGTTAAATAACGCGGGCAGGGAGAAGCACACTGTTTGTACACTTGTTTAGTTTCCATCCTTTTCCGCAACAGACAACAGTAAATAGACAGAGACAAAATGACACAGATCGCTTGCTGAGACACAGAAGCTAATGCCGCGTTTCACCGGGTGAGCCTTTATCCCTTCCTGGTCATGACGTCACCCGCCCGTGACGCTCATTCTTTCCATTGGACTAGTTGACATTGATGCTCAGACGCATGCACGCTGGGGGCGTTCCCAAAGCGTCAAGTGACGCATCGAGAGTTCCCTCGAAAGGGAACTACATTACGGTCACATGATAAATTTGTTTCTGAATCCCGACAGTACAATGTAGTTTGTAAGCATTACTGTTAATGAAGAAGAAAGATAAAGTTTGCCAGAAAACACTACACTACTAGCCAGTTTATGAGCTGATGGGCATGAGTGACCAAACTACATTTCCCATCATTCGCTGGAGCAGCATAATAATAATAATAATATCAACAACAACAATAATAATAATAATAATGAAACATAAATGGCACACATAATGCGCATTCTTTTAATTTTCTGAACTTGTAAAAAACAAACTTGAGGTCCAAACAGTTTGTTGCCTGAGGGCAATACCGTGCCATAGAGCGTTAAATCTTCATGAGAAAGGACACATAAGAAAGTTTTGACAGTTTATGCCTTTCCATTACACAATATATGGAATTGCATTATTGCCTAACACCTTTGTGTTTCTCTTGTACGTCTTTAGGTAGAATTATTGAGAAATACAACTGAAAAGTTTTCAGTTTAGTACAAACGTACACCCACTGTGTGTCAATTATACTGGCAACATATCAAATTGCAACAAAATAAATTATAAAAATATATTTTTTAAATGATTAAATAAATGAATGACGAAATGAATGAATGAATGAATGAATGAATGAAAAAACGTGTCCAACAAAATCTTGTTTAAAATAAGCTTTGTTTAAAATAAGCAGGTTACAAATATTTGATCTTGGATTTAATTTATATTTAAAATAGATTAACTTTAATCCTGTTGCTCCAGAACTTTAAACTCAGATTTAAATCTCAATAGAGATGTACCTTGTTAATATGTGTTTAAAATTAAGTGGTGCAAAACAACTCGACTTACTTAAAATAAAGCCCAGATCAACAAATCCTAGATTAGCTTTAAACTGTGCTTAATCCTTATTGGTGCAACAATGCATTTATTATACAATGAGCACAATATTTTATTATTTTTTGACAAAAGTATTACATTATAAACATTTTATTACATTAATAATGTAATTACAATATGTGCAGTTTTATATTATGCTTTATATCATTATGAGTTGCTTCAGAGCTGTTAAGAACAAAATGAGTAAAAGAAAAGCAATTCAATTTTAAAATATATATTAAATGAACATTACAAAATATAAACCAAGCAGCTTTATGTTTACCTCCTGCATTAACTAATTTCTGCTAATGCTTATTAATATAATATTTATAATTAGTAGTAGTCATTTATCTCAGATTCTCTAAACTGTTAAACAAGACTGTGTATGTTTGTAAACTAAATACAATAAAGAAAAATATGATATTTTTTATGACCCCTTTTTGGGGTCCATTTTTAAAGGTTTGTTCAAAAATACAAATTCTGTCGCTCCCATGTTGTGTGACTCATTCTTCCATGGAAGCTAATTAAAAAAAAACGAAATTTGTTAATGTTTTTTTGTACATACAATGGAAGTCAAGGGCACAATTATTTTGTGTTCCACAGAAGAAAAGCAGTCATACTGGTTTCGAAGTGTTGTGTAAATGATGACAGAATACTATGGAAGCCCTGAACCGCAACATAAAAAAATAAACAAAAATCTGTAAAAAAAAAAAAAAAAAAAAAAAAAACCTAGCATTTCGAGATTGAAGTCGAAATATTTCGAGATTAAAGTCGAAACCGCAATGTAAAAAAAAAAAATAAATCTGTAAAAAAAAAATCTGTAAAAAAAACAAAACAACAACAACTAGAATTTCGAGATTAAAGTCGAAACATTTCGAGAGTACGAGAATACACTCAGCCGGCACACGACCGACCTTCAACGTTGAAATATGGTTGAAATAATGACAGTTGTTGTTTCAACGTTGAAACAACGTTGAAATAACGTTTAATGCTAAATGGTTGAAAAAGGTTAACTTTTTTAGGAGTTAAAAAGGTTAACTTTTTTAACAGTCCGTAACTTTTTTTAAGTTAAAAATAATCCAAAATAATTATATTAAAAAAAACGTATTCTGCCAGTGGTCAAAACTCTCTGCTTGCCATAGCTAGATTCAAAACGGTTAGCTTGTAATAATGATTTTAATTCCAGTGGTACTGGTGGGTTTCCGCGGGAAATTCGAGCATGTCTTTGCGTCATGACGTCACACCCGTACACATAAAGAAGGAGTTTCGGCTAGCCGGCTATACTGCGCGTGACGAGATGTTTAGATGGATAGGCTTTTCTCCCAGCACTTTACATGATTAAACTTATGGCATCCAGAAAGATCCAAACAACAATCATCAGTGTCAACTGGAGATTCAGCAGTTATAAAACCCAAAAGACTTCGTACTTCGGATTTAAGGTGGCTAGAGAAAGAGAAAGAAACCGTCTCATGCGAACACAAGGATTAAACATCGGCGGGGCTTTTGAAAAGTGCGTGAACTCCGTGTTTTGAAGGGGTTAAAAACGGAAGAAGAGACGGCTTTTTTCTGCTGAACAAGTAAGACATTTCAATAGTTCAATCGTGTAACAGTACGTTTTCTTAATTCACACAGTTATGGAGTTTCCTTTGTTGTGCCTTTCTCGTTTTGCTATTATGGAGAATATGAATTCTGAACTACACAGGTAACCATAAAACACATTAAATTTAACATTAGTCACGCAATGCTGATGTGATGTTGTTAACATGAACAATTTGTGAACAAAGTAGGCTATAATTTGCACGGTTGCTGTAAATCGCGTTGATTAAATCTAACGAAGCTTATCATGTCGAATGCTTTTTCCCCCTTAGTTGGTCAGAACAAAAATGGATGTTACTTACTTGTTCAGAAGACATTTTCTTATGAAAATTCTTATGTTGGTCAAACTTTCAAAAAGTGAATCTGTGATTCTGTATGACAGTCTCCACACAGCGCGGTGACTGACAGCAGCACTCGCCTCAAAGCACTGTGTTCATCCGCGCTGTTTCATGCCGATTTACAACCCACGTAAAGATGATAATTCCGCGAATCACTGCAGTTACAGATTTCGAACAGAGAGATGGCGACAAAGAGGAAAAGCTACGGACTGCAGCTTTAATGTTGTCAGCTAAAGAATGAGTTATGTAAACATACTTCTAACGAATAAATGACGGTTTGATCACATTACTCATTCTTTAGCTGACAACATTAAAGCTGCAGTTACAGATTTCGAACAGAGAGATGGCGACAAAGAGGAAAAGCTACGGACTGCAGCTTTAATGTTGTCAGCTAAAGAATGAGTAATGTGATCAAACTGTCATTTATTCGTTAGAAGTATGTTTACATAACCTATTCAAACACTGATAACGATATTGAAAATAATTTTGTTTACATTTTTTTTTCTAGATCAAGCATTGGAATACGATTTTTATCGGGGGAGAACACCCAACAGAAAGACCCATTCACAACTAAAGTAAGTCAATTTTACCCACTGTTCGAAAACCTACACTGGGATTAATATATAATATTAAGTATGATTTTCATCTTTAAAGTAAGACATTTAACGTTACAGATAGAAAGTCTGAGTAACTTTTTGTCCTTTTGTCTTTCTTCTGCTGAAGTGGGGCACTGAAAGGGGATTCATGTCACCTTCATCAGTTCTTTCTTTAATTACTGGAAACCATTAAGAGGAAGACCCTCAGATGTGTCATAATAGGATAAATGCGGCTGCAGGTAAAATTATTTGATGGTTTGATTTTGGTGTACCAAACAGCTTTTTTTGTGTGTGCTTCCCTTGCTATGATACACATTTCTGATGTGATTACAATGCTTTAAGTGTATGTTTACATTTTTAATCATGTAATAACTAACAGTCTCAAAGATGACATTACTCCGTTCATGTTGTGTGAATGTTATAATGGCAAACGTTTTTTCAATTTTAAAATTGTTTAAAGGAATGGTAAATATATATATATATATATATATATATTGCTTTAAGGACTTTTTATTGAAAAATGTCTTCTTTCCCCCCTTCAGATTTGCCAAGGATCCCGCTGATTACTGGTAATTTGGTGGAGGATTATTCTTTAGCTGCTACATTGCACTATCACTTCTGGTACGGATTCATTGACCTTTTGTGTTATTTTTTTATTTTACTTAATTTAATAAATGACTTTAAATTAGTGCAATGTATGGTTAGGATTCTGAATTAAAACAGTGTAATGTTTCTCCACAAATATTATCAGAAATATATGGAAATTGTTGAAACAATATTAACCTGCATTGAAAGATATAAGTCAAAGAGCAACAGACCACAACCCTCTCAGCTCAACACCAAAATTTGTTGATTTCTTTATCTGCTTTAAGGATGAAATCATGACCTTATGATTATAGTTACCGTAACTGACACATGAGTAATATTACATTTTTTACAATTCCACCAATTAATTGGGGCTCTGAAGAATTGCTTGTGTAAATTTTCATCTGAATACATCAAATATGTGTTTAGCATGGATAGTGTTGTATTTGTTTTCTAACTCTAATTGAACTGTAAAGTGAAAATCTTGTACATGTCTTATGTTTTATTCATTTAAAATGCTTTTATTTATACAGGATAGTACAGACAGTGGGCAAGAAGTGAAGAGGGAGAGATGGCATCGGAATGGACCTCGAGCTGGGACCCTGTCGGAGCACTGCACTCACATTTTATTGAGAATTTAAAAACTTTTGTACTGTACATTTTAAATATTAAATGTTTAATTTAAGGGTTACTGTAATTGAACAAAAACTATCTTTAAATATCCCATTTAGATTTCTACTTCTACAGGTTTTTAACATTACTTCGAAAACGCTGCAATTTAAAGTTTGAGATGTTTTTCATCTGTTTTAGAAAGTATTTTTAGACTTGTTTTTTTCAGAATAAAACTTGTTTTACAATTTGAGCATTTGTTATTTCTTTATTAAATGTGTTTAATTAAGCTGCTGCAAGTAATTTGAAAGTTAAATTTTTTTTAGTGTAGGCCTACAGTTAATCACAAATTCAGTCAGCATTGTCATGACTATGTTCCAACTGCAAACTAGGTTGTAATTGAATGTACAATTGTATTATCCCATGATAGGTAAGACTGTTGATTCAGTTTGCAAAACCGAAGCATAATTCTAAATTGGTTCAATAGAGGGGTTTCACGACACGTCATCAATCCGGAAGTCGGCCATTTTGGAGGCACAGAACGTAAATAATGCCATTGAACTGAATGGACTCGCAAATTTGGCTGATTATTGCTGCTGAAAAATGGTTGAGTTTTGGTCTGTACCAATCGGTCACATCGGGAAAAAACTTGTCGAGTGCTATAGACTGTCAAAAGTTAAAGAGAAGAGTGCAAAAAACTGATGAAAGAAGGCGTTTGTGGTTGAGAGAGGTACAGCATCAGCCACATGTAACTTAGCTGCTAAATGATGAAGCGTTGACTACGGCTAAAATGTCGACCTAGTTAACTATGGCTACATTCACACTGTCAGTCCAAATCCGATTATCTTTGTATCAAATTGGAATCTGATCTAAAATGATGTCCACACTGTGTATCGCAACTGTTCAGATCCGACGTGTGTGTCCATGCATGTTATTTGGTAATATGGCAATGACTTTGCGTTGATAAGGGGGTTGCATTTGCAATATAATGTTAGATGTTGTCTTTTTTTAAATGTTACAAATGGAAATGTGTAACGTTAGCCGCCGCGCTGGACTACTGCGGCAGAACTGTAGGAGGCTGGGATGTACAGCTTTTTTCCCCACGCTCGTCTGCGCCGGTTTCAGAAATAATAATTTTCTGCTCGTCCGGCACTTTGCAACAACACAGCATTATTTCGACAGTGACTTTCAGCATGTATTCTATAAATGACGTTTGCATTTTAAGACATACCACGCGAAATCCGATCGTTCAGACTGAGGCTGATGTCCTGATATGTGATTTGAATAGGATTTCAAACCACATATGTATGTAACTTGAAACGGATTTCATGTGCTTTTTTGGACTGACAATCTGAACGTATCCTATGTCGGTATTATAATAAATAGATGGAAGAATTGCAGTAATGTTACGTGCTAGAGAACCTAACTCGTTCGGATCTTTACCACATATTAACTTTAGTTTGTCAAAATGTTGCGCTCTCTCCTGCTTCCCAAGTCCTTCTCTATATGATTTCGCACCTACCACGTGTTTTTTCCGTGGTTTATTAGTGTAACAATGTGTTCAGTAGTACATAAACAGTGCAATCCATGCTGTTGTTTACATCCGAGTGCCTCCATAATGGCCGCGCATCCGGGTTACCGCCCAGAACGTGACGTTGGTGAAACCCCTCTATGTCGACATACAACCTTTATTCACCCATATTGAAAGAAGAGACGGTGAAACAACGTCACGATTTCAACGTTGATTCGTTTTGCAAAATCGAAAGGTGATTCAACGTCGACGGAAGACCATAACCCGAAAGGTAAGAGTGAAACGACGTCGCGATTTCAACGGTGAATCAACGTTGTTTCTTCCGCGGTGAAACGACGTCACAATATCAACGTTGATCCGTTTTGCAAAACCGACAGGTAATTCACCGTTGATTCAACCATGGTACCTGACGTTGTTTCAACGGTGAATCAACGTTGAAATGCCGGCTGTGCAGTCTTCCGTAGAAGTTGCGCGTGTGTGCTTGCCATTGTTTCACATTGCCGCACACACAGCACAGGCATTTATAATGGTGCATAGCGAGTGTTTCACACTGTGTGTGTGTGTGTGTGTGTGTGTGTGTGTTTTGTTTCAACAAAAGGAAATTCAACAGACCTGTGCCAATCTACCAGCATTAGGCTACCATTATAGGACGTTATTAAAATATACTGCGCCGGAATAGACTTTAGCCTATAGGAAAACCAACCCGGAAAACACTTTTCAGACTGGATGGAGATATCCAGCTTTATGAATGAATGAATTAATGAATGAATGAATGAGGCATTTATATAGCGCTTTCATATGTCTACTAGGCCTACTCTCAAAGCGCTTTACAATCATATCAGAGAATCTCTCCTCAACCACCATTAGTGGCAGAGGTGGAAAGTAACGAATTACATTTACTCGCGTTACGTAATTGAGTAGTTTTTTTGTGTACTTCTACTTTTTTAAGTAGTTTTTAAAATCTGTACTTTTACTTTTACTTAAGTACGTTTTCTTTGAAGTATTGTACTTTGCTACATTTGAAATCATATCCGTTACTGAGTAAAAAATAATAATACAAGAAGAAGAAAAAAACACAATCCGGAAACTACTGCATTGATTGAAGGGCGGGAGAACAAATGCGCAAAAAAGGTGAGACCCAGCTGAAGCAGAAACCGAAGCGCCAAGCGAATGGCCAGTATGAAAATACTTTTCATAGAAAAAAAGCGTGGTTGTCCTCGAGGATAGATATCCAATTTGCAAAAAATGTGGACGCAAAGTGGCTGCAAAAGGAGGATATAAGACACCATCCCTCCTGCAGATAAAGGTATGTCCCGATTTACGTGATGCAGAGGGAACCCCGGAATCCAGTCATGAAAATGGAATTATTCACGTAACGCAGATGTCAAGTAAAACACGCAAAATAATGGATGGATGAATACATGGAAAGTAGAACTGTGCAATAAATCCAATCGCGACATGGTCTGTGAATATTTAAGCTAAGCACAAAAATACTGCATGTAAATATAACCCTATTTGTTTTGGTCTTCACTACAACCCGTCAAAATAAAAGTTCGGTTTTACTAGGAGAAATTAGGACAGAAATATATTACTATTATAGGCATACAATAGAACGTAGCCTACTTCTCTAAATAATAATAATAACAACAATAATAATACATGTTATTTAAACATTATTTAAAGGAATATATTTTTTGTCCATGGTTTAATTTAGTAAATCTGTTTTTGCAGCGCTTCCCCCAAAAATAAAAGGACACAATTTTAAATTTACATTTGATTACAACCGTTTTTGATAATATATTTGGATTAAATCATAAAAAATATTATATTATTCTTAAACATTTTAATAAATTATTAATGTTAAAAATAAGTTGTTAATCTAATTCATTATCAATTATCAAATTTAATTGATTAGACATGTTTTATTGAAATTTTAATAAACAAAACAAACAGATGGTTTCACGTTTGTTATACAGTAATAAAAGCATTTGTTCAACAAAAAAAAAATCCTGTTTTCATTAAAGGGGCACTTCACCTCTGGGAGGATGAATGTGTATTCCCAGAATGCAATTGCTTCGCTGCCCTAGGAGGCCACGCCTACCGGTAACAGAGCGCAGATGTTAAACAACAAGGCTAGGCTAGTGAGAGTCTCCGTGATGAGTGTGATGAGTCTGCCCGGGTTTTTCGAGATCGCCCATAATTCATCATGTTTACTGTGGCGAGCAGGACGAGTGAGGGCCGCGGGAGAGCGGTGCGAGGCCGGTGGCGTGATTACTGATGAGCGACAGCTGTTAGACGCACCGGCCTCGTATCTCTCACTGAGGAGCGGGAATTTTCTTAGCAATGTCAAAACGCACATCAACCGATCACTTATTTAGCGTTCATGTAAACACTACATTCAGATTCACCAATCGGAATGAATTCAGTTAGATTGAAACCAAAGGTATGCATGTAAACAATGAATGGCGACTGCAGAAAGCAAAAGCTGAATCCCGGACATTTTGGACGATCTCGACGTCCGGGAAAAAGAGGATGGTAACCCCTACTACTCAGCTTTCTCCACAGAGCAAGAGCCTGCTAGCTTAGCTTCCAAACAAAGATGTCTGACACTATGTGTACATTCTGTGAGTGAGATCCCCCTCTATGGGCGGGTTGAGAACATGCGGTACAGCCCCTACTACTGGCTGTAGTCTTTAGCCTCTGGCCAAAAAATCCTCCGATGACGCAAAATGACGATTTTTGCGTCATCGGAGGATTTTTTCCAGACTAAAAATACATAAATCTCTCATATCAGGGGGATATGAGGGGGGGAAGCACGGTAATTCGAAAATACTACTGGTTTTCTACTGATACAAAGCTTAATGCTAAATCCTGAAGTGACCCTTTAATTTAACTGTCATTTTAACTGATGATAATAATAATAATACCCATAATTTAATAATACAGTTTATTTATTTAATAATTGATTAATACTGTAAACCGTGATATTTTCTGAGACGTTATCATACTGTGAAAATCTCATACCATTACAACCCTACATGGGAGAGTCCCCCACCCCCGCTGTTTAAAAAGTAACTCAGTAACTTTTACTCTGAGTAAATTTTAAATGAGCTACTTTTTACTTTTACTTGAGTAGATTTTTAGACCGGTACTTTTACTTGTACTTAAGTAAAATTTCATTGAAGTAGTAGTACTTTTACTTGAGTAGAATATTTTATTACTCTTTCCACCTCTGATTAGTTGTTATTAAATCTGAGGAAATCACGGGATCCGGCCAAATGATTGGATACAGAATGATGCACTTAAAATGTATCCAGAACGTATTTGCGGTGAAGAGGGAGACAGAACGGTTACTGTTGTGTTCTCGACCCAGATAGTGTTGCCTAGACGAGCACGAAAACACTTCAAAAACACTGCCACATAAAGTTTGGACCATTGTGATACTCCGGCGGAGTCTGTGCGCTCGTCTATAGGCAACGCCATGGTAATTCTTGTTGGTAGATTAGCACCTGTGTAGAATTTTGTTGAAAGCCCAGATAACACACACACACACACGCGCTCTGAGCCAGTGGACGCGCACTGTTATGAATGCACACACTTCTACGGAAGACTGTATTATCATAATGTTTCGACTTTATTCTCGAAATGTTTCGACTTTATTCTCGAAATGTTTCGACTTTAATCTCAAAATGCTATTTTTTTGTTGTTTTTTTACAGATTTTTTTTTTTTTTTTACGTTGCGGTTCAGGGCTTCCGTATAATTCTCATTTTTGGGTGGACTGTTATTATTCCTGGCTGGGTCTCCCAGGATACTCTTCTTTTTTTCTTTTTTTTTGTCATAGCACACAACATTTAAAAATATATGTTTACACTAAATTAGCTACACGCACTGATTTCTGCACAGAGAGGTGCTTGCTACAAAAGAAATAGAATCCAGTCTCCATGGAGTTTTAGATGTGGCCGTAAAAATCGTGAACTTTGTAAAAGCCAGAGCCACTAACTCCCGGATATTCACTGCGCTCTGTGAAGAGGTAGGGGCTGATTACCATACCCTGCTGGTGCACACTGACGTGAGTTGGCTGTCCAGAGGGCGAGTGCTGATGCGTCGGTTTTCAACAGTATACTATAGGCTATTATTTTTGCATTTATATATCTGGTTATGGTAATAAACATACCATTTGTTTGAAAACAAATGTTTTTGTCATTCTTGCTTCAAGCTTACAAGAGCGATAATATCATTAAATGTGAGCGGGGGCCCTAAAATATTTTCTTGGGAAAAAGGGGGTCTCAAACAAAAAAGGTTGGGAACCACTGTTTTAGATCTATCGTGAAAAGCCAGTCCTCGGATCTGATTTGAGTCATGATCTGTTTGAGTGTCAGCATCTTGAACTTGAGTTTCATGACTGCACGATTCAACAGCCGAAGATCAAAAATGGGACGCAATCCCCCATCCTTTTTTGGAACAATAAAGTAGCGGCTAAAAAACCCTGATTCTCGGTCGGGTGAGTACACCTGCTCTATAGCTCGCTTTGTTAATAGAGACTCTACTTTTGCTCCATTACCAGAAACTGCTGGGAATGCACTAACGTGAGTAACACCCTGTTGTAACGAGGTGGAGGAGAACTAAACTGAATTCTGTAACCCTTCTCTATTATCTGCAGGACCCTTGCGTTACAAGTGTATTGTTAAGAAAAAAATATTTAGTAAAATGCCTTTCTAATCACGTTTGGCCGGCTGCGTCAGTTAATGAGCATGCGCTTTAATTAATTACTGGAGAATGCGCTTCATGAGGCACACACGCACACACACACACGCAAGGTCTCTCGCTCTCGCTCTTTCTAGCACAGTCTCCACTGCTTCGCATGCGCGCTCTTGCTCGCTCTAGATTTCCGGGAGATTTGAACTCATTTGCGGGCATCAGGGAACCGCTATCAATGGGGGAGACTCCAGGAGCTTCCGGGAGACTTGGGATGTCTGCAATAATAAATTATGGAAAGAACTGAGTTTCACTTTGTAGTGTATATTCTTGTAGTGATGAAATATTGTTCTTGTAAATACTTTCCAGCATTTCAGTAATAAAAGTGTAGATACGTCCTTAAAATGCAAATTACAGCGAAGCGCAACAGTTAGGCCTACTCTATGGGGCTAGGCAGTGGTCAAAAAGTAATGGATCTCTTCTTGTAATTGAGTCATGTGGATTAAGTTGACAATTAAATTAGGCTACCATACGACCTTGGTTTTTGACCAAAAAAAAAAAAAAAAAAAAAAACAGTAAGTTATTCGGCCGGAGATTTTTACCGTTTATTTTGACCCACATACTGTAGGCTACATTGCGGGAGGGCATTTTGAACGTAGTATATCAAAATTAAATTAGATTTAATGTACACTCTTATATTACTCTTCACTTTTACATTAATGATATTATTGAGAAGGGTAGGAGTGGCAATTGTGATTGTAAAAGTGTATGAGTGAAAGGGGATTGTCTGTTCCACAGGAATACCTCTAGGCTATTCATGTCTCTTCTCGAAGTTCAGAAACTTATATCACATATGCAGGTATGAACATGACATTTTTGATTGACAGACCAAACCCACATTATAATGTCACAGGAGGGGGGAGTAGCGCCGGAAGTGAACTTCATATAAAGGTGCTTAAGAATAAACTGAGGATCCAGAGATTTTACATCTTTCATTCAGGCAAGATGTTGACCTACAAGGTGACTGTTTCTACTTACAGTCAGATTTGGGCTGAGAAAACGAACAGAATTTACCTGACGCTGATAGACTCAAAGAATCAGAGCAGTGACAAAGTCCTGGTCAACAAATCCTATTTTGGTGGTTTTGATTTGTCTGAAAGGGTAAGTACTTTAAAGACTTGATTATTTTTATTTTAAGTTATTATTATTATTTATTTCCATTATTATATAGTGGTCAAAAGTTTGGAAACATTACTATTTTCAATGTGTTTTTTTTTTTTAAAGTTTATTTTTATTTTTATCAACACATGGATGGGTAAGTTTCATTCAAAAAAGCAACATTTTGAGCAAAAATTTAGAAAATCACGTGTTAAAGGCTACATCCTCATCGAATTCAGAAACAGTCCTAAAGCTCGCCCTGGGTCGTTTCATTCAGTAACATTAGGCTGTTTTGTTTTATATGCTGTTTAATGTTGTTGATGCGTTATTTTGCAAGCATTCATTCTAATATAGCTAAGATAGACATTTTCAACAATAAAAATGTCATTAAAACGAATTACTTAACTCTGACACTCTCGAAACTACATTTGGAGATAATTAGTTAACTGTAGGCACTCAATTTCAAAATATTTAGAAGGAAAAAGTCTGCCTAGAGACTAAGTGCTCTCTGGATAACGATCTATTTTTCATGCAAAGTGTAGGATAGGCTAACTTAATCATCTTTTGTATTATTTGTCAACATTATTTATTATTTGTAGAATTCAATTCTATATAGCCTATATATATATATATATATATATATATTTGCATTTCAAAGCGCGCAGCACATTTACATTCGTCGTACCGTCACTCTCATCAGTGTGCATGTTCTCTAACAGTGTTTCATAGGCTATTTCCTATACCCCTACGGATGTGGAATTTAAATGGATTTTTTTGTAGCCTAATTGCATATTTAAACAAATACTCTGGTTAAACACTGGATGGTCGTTCCTATGTAATTTTATGATTCTTTTTGCGTGGAATATATTCCATAGATAGACAATGACTCTGGACACAATGGCGATCATAACGTAGTAGGCTACCCCAGAGTGCAGTCTGGACGATGGGGCGGGGCTACACATTGGGTTCACTACCAAATTTAATTGGTTTATAATACAGCAATGAGCAATTCCATTGGTTGTAGACGATTCAGGTCTGAGCATGACATTCCTTTATGTACGTTTTTGTGAATGATTTGGTCGTATTAAATAAATATTAAATACTTACTTTAAATGTAGCCTAGGCCCTATCTTATTATCGGTTTACCATGGTAAATTAAGTACAGATATGTTGGCTAATGTTTTATTGTAGCGATAAAGTTATGGTTTATATGAACGCTTGGTGACTCCACCTCAGTGTAAGGCTAATAGAGCTGCCGTTCACTTGGCTTCTTCAAATTTCCATCAAGATCGGTAGATCAGTTAAAACACGGGATTTTACGCAAATTATGACAATTCACTGTAGCCTATTAAAGACATCGGACAAACCCGAAGGCAAGCAGCTGATTTTAAATTCTAAAGCACGGCCGTTTTTTGTAGTTGATGTTTTTTACGAGATTTGTTGTCCAATGCTTGCATTATTTGGTACAAAGTGCAAATAAATTGTTAAATGGCAAACACGTTTGTCCTTGTTTACCATAAAATATGAGGGCATATATTGGTTCTGTAAAGCCATATGTAATAGTTTTTAAAGATTACAGTTTTCTAATAAGTGTGTCAGCCGGTTAACAACGACTTGAACCGGTTAACGACTCACGTGACTGTGACATCAGGTCCAATTATTTATCACCCCCCGCATTGCTTCAAGTTTCAATCTGCATATACGGGATGAACTGTAATTATAAATATAGTTTATAATTATTACAGTTTTCTAATAAGTGTGTCAGCCGGTTAACAACGACTTGAACCGGTTAACGACTCACGTGACTGTGACATCAGGTCCAATTATTTATCACCCCCCGCATTGCTTCAAGTTTCAATCTGCATATACGGGATGAACTGTAATTATAAATATAGTTTATAATTAACACTCACATATAGAACTAGCTGCAAACATAAAAAAAAAATCACTGCTGTTAATCTGTGCAATTATAATATAATAAAATTGATAAAATAGGCTTTTGCTTTTAATGGAAAACGATAGACCTTGTTGTGCATTATTTGCACAAAACTATTTTTCTCAGACAATCATGCTATTATCATGATAAGCAATTAATCTCTGTAGTTAAAACATTAAAACACAGCATTCCAGAGGAAAGTGTTCAAAAGCATTGCATCCACAACAAATATTTATATTTATTGAATATAAAAATGTTGTAACTTCTCAGTAATGATTTCATGCAGTTTAAGTGTTTAACACCATTCATGAGAATGGCATATTTAATCTAAATGTTTATGTCAGAAGTAAAACATAGTTTAAATCATTATTTTATTTATTTAAACTATTATTATGAACATGCACTGTATTTATGATTAGGATGTATAAAGAATAAGTACGGTTTTAGAAAGGCTGCTCAGTTTAAATAAACGGCCCAACACGCTCGCTGGCGCGGACATTTAAGAAGGGATGGATGTTTGCTTCATGTGATAGCAGTGGCGTGTCCAGGATTTTATATTTGGGGTGGCAAAGGGGGGGCAAGAGCTGAATGAGGGGTGGCAACTCGGCTTCCCATGATATGTGTAAAAAAAATAAAAATAAAAGTGTTATAGTGGTTATGAGGGACATTTGCTTATTTTCATGAATTTCTGATGTTCAGAGAGGGCTAACAGTAAATTCTGAACTATCAGCCATTTCAACTGAAAGATGAAGGCTGTAAGTCCTCATTCCAAGGCGTCATATACGACGCTTTTGCCAAAGCATGCAGGCAAGTAATTGTCTTTTACTTGCCCTTTCAAAAAAATCCACTTGTGTCGCCGCGGACAATGTCGTCGTATAGGCCTAATGAGCTAACGATAGCAACTTTGCATTGATTGAAAATATACATAAGTCATTATAACAACCACCACTCAGGTAACTTTTTTTAGATTAACAAGCAAGATAGACACATGATTGACTTTACCTGTTTCTGTACATTAAAAAGAGAAAAGTCTAAACGGCTTCAGCCTGGTGGTCGCGGGCCTGCCACATGTTGTATTTTTGGTGAAAAGATTAAAGAATGGGCGAGGGGTGAAGATATGCCAGTGACATCACTATATGACGAACACTGTCCTATTAAATATTATTTAGTTTGCACAGACATTTTACTGCTTTGCCATTTTAGTATTTGCTTAGGCTATGTTTGCTTTTGATACATTTACATTTTAATAGCAATTAGTAAATAATCCCAAACCAAGTAAGATCATCTTGGAGATATGTTAAATGTTGAATATATGTTTTAATTATGTTTATGTAAAATTAAATAAAAAGCTTTTAATATATTAATTTAAAAACATTTATATAGTTAAGACATCATTTCCCCACGTGCTTTTTTTGTCAAGTTTTGTCTCCTGAAATCACTGTGATTTGAATGACAATTTCAATACCATTACACCAGTCAGAATATGCGATTCAAATGAAAAATTTGCTTTCGTATTCGTGGAGATTCTCACAACTATAGGCTACTCGGAGTCCAGTCTGGACAAGACGAGCGCATTCTTCCTCCGAGACGAGTCCGCGCGCACTCCAGTTAGGCTACTGCAGCAGCGCTCGCTGCGCTCCGTCACCCGTGGATTTACCGATCTGCCGTTTACACTAGCCTGCTGCAGGGGCAGATATGCACTTTATCTACATAATAAAGACATCAGACTTAAAACTAAAACTATTGTGAATTATAGATCATATTTGACAAGTACTTACTTTTCGTGACCCAATCGATTGAAGTAGCCTAAGATGGGGGGAAGCAGGGGCGGACTGGGACCAAAAAGTGGCCCTGGACTTTCTGGCCCACAGCAGCCCACCGCACGGTGGCCGAGAGAGCTCAACACGCTGCAACTGAAGCCAAAACATGCAAATAAAAAAAAACACCTGCAAATTAAAAAAACATCATCATCAGTTTCACAACACAGTGTGCTCCAAATACAGAAACGCGCTGTAAAAGTTCACAACACAACCAAATACAGCTGCAAATAACACAGACCACAGCGGAAATGTTTCCAGGGGAACCAAATAAGTGACGAACCCGGCTGGGACGTGCTTATTGCTCGTGAGCTTCCTTATGCCCTACTCCATTCGAAGGGCAGACGGCAGAGCCCTTAAAGTGGGACTTTGGAGGGAGCAGGGCTGTAGTGTGCTGTTATGTAGCGTGTGAAACGCACTTGATGAAGGGAGCAACGAAAGACAACGTAATTTCCTCATTATTTTCACCTGGGATGTTCCCATGACAACGCAGCACAGTGTCCATCAGCTGAAGAGCTGGTCTTACGACATAAATATAATGCTGTTAACCTAACGGTTGCAAATACATTTTAACTTTACAAAAAAGCTTTTAAAATATGCGTGCATGTGTGTCTCAACTTTAAAACTTTGGACCCCACATTACCTAAAATTTCTTATGAAACTGCTGTTGTACGCTAGTCAGGGGGAGCTAGAGCCTTCAGAGCCTGTTGAACTGCTACTCTTCGCGCCAAATGTATAATCTGTTCATTTGAAGCATTTCACAGCATCTATCTCTAATGCTTTTTTGTGTACCTGCAGCGGGCAGCGTCGGTTTCTCTTTTTGAATGACGAATATATCTGCAGAAATAGACAGTTGTCTCATTTACAAAATAATGACTTTATTCGACTATTCCTTTTCTTCCTTGTAGGCCTGAAACGAGACTTCAAGAGATTTCCACGACGCATGCGCGAGAATTGCGATCTCCTTCAACTACTTCAGTTCAGTTCTCGCGCGTGCGTCGTGGAAATCTCTTGAAGTCTCGTTTCGGTACAAGGAAGAAAAGGAATAGTCGAATAAAGTCGTTATTTTTGTTTGTTTTTCCGCACAAAAAGTATTCTCGTCGCTTGATAAACTTATAGTTGAGCCACTGTTGCGACATGGAATATTTCAACATTTTCTTTAATGACTTTCTGGGCCGTCAAGTTTCATTCCCTTAGGCAGCCTATGTAGCAGTGATCCACCTCTCAGATTTAATCATAAATATCTTCATTTGTGTTCCGAAGACGAACGAAGGTCTTACGGGGTTGGTACAGCATGGGGAGTAATTAATGACTTAATTTTCATTTTTGGGTGAACTAACCCTTTAGATATGAATTATTTTGTGCTAGCTATGAGAGGGAGCAATTCACCTCTACTCCAAGAAAACCAATCCCGCCTCCTCCAAAATTATATACATTCCAGTTTTAAATATGCATCGGATTACAGATAGGGCTACGTGTGTTTTTTTTTTTATTTAAAAGAAAACTAATAAAGAAACATTAATTTATTGGTATGGCAATCAGAAAGACTGTACAGAAGTGGAAACTGAACTACAAGTAGCCATAATACACATTAAATGTAGTCACGCAATGCTGATGTTGTTAACATTAACAATTTGAGAACAAAGTATAATTTGAAAGGTTTGACGCAATCGTTATATTTAATCAGCACGATTTACTGCAAGGCTTTTCCCCCCTTAGTTGATCAGAAAAAAAAGTGGATGTTAGGCGGCCTGCTTACTTGTTCATATGACATTTACCGATGAAAATTCTTATGTTGTCATGGCCATACTGTACTTCCAAAAAGTAGAACCTGTGATTCTGAATACCAGTATCCACACCGGCGCGGTGACTGACAGACACAGTCTCCTCAAAACATTGTGTTCATCCGCGCTGTTTCATGCCGATGCACAACTCACGCAAAGTTAATAATTCCGCGAATAACTGCAATTACAGATTTCGAACAGAGATGGCGACAAAGAGGAAAAACTGCGGACTGCAGCTTTAAAATCCACAGTTTGTGTTTATTCTTTATTCACTGACGCTAATGGAAAAATGAAGAAGAACTAATGATAAAATTACGAAGCCCTACATGAAAATATTGTCTACCAGCCTACAAAATAGCTCTCCTTTACAATGGCAGTAATTTCATGCAGTCGTGCTCATTGCCCACTAAAGGTGACACTGACTTCTATGGGTAAATTATTAAAACTGCTCAAAAAACTGCTCAATGTTAAAGCTTATGACTCTTTGTAAAGCTGATTTGAAACGATGTGAAATGAGCGCTTTACGATCTGAATAAAATTAATCAAAACATTATCCAATTGATCGTTACTGAAATCGCCATGGTTATCACTAAATATTTCTGTAGTAGGCCTAGACTACGGCCAAACAGCTTAGTAGATAATTCATAAACTCATACATAAAGGAATGTGCATGCTCATGCCTCAAGTCACGCCAATAAGATTGCTGTATTATAAACCAATAAAATCGTGTGTGGGCAGAGCGACAAGTGTAAATCTCATAATTCTGACTTTATAACACGCAATTGCAACTTTATCGCGAAATTCCGAGATAAAATGTCAGAATTGCGAGATGCAAAGTCGCAATTGTGAGAAAAAAAGTCAGAATTACCTTTTTTTTATTTGCCATTCTGTGGCAGAAACAAGCTTCCATACTTTGACACATTGAACACCAGCTTTTATTTTAGGCACTTTTTTTTTTTTTTTTTTACAGGTGTTTTACCTGTATTTTGAATTTTGAACTTAATTGCGTTGTGTTCTAGGGTTAACTGAAATGTCTGTAAAATTACTGGATTTACATGTCATTACGTTTCCTGGTAATAAGCTGCCAGTACTTTTTCTGTTATTTTATGGATTTGTTTTTATAGTATACTTCACCTATAGATTCTCTTTAAACCAAGGAGTTAGACAAGGATGACCAGTCTTCGCTTATATATTCTTAATTGCAAGACAATTCCTTAACTTAAATATCAATAGTATCATTTAACCCTTGTGTTTTGTTCGATTTCTGTGTACACCCCTTATGGACCGGGTCAAATTGACCCTAATTGGATTCAATACAATTCCTCAAAAATCACACTATGAAAAACAACAAAGATTTAGATACAAACTGTAAACTTTTAATATCAACATTTGTCAAACATTACAAAAACATTATATCTGAAAATATGATTTATGAAAATGTTTTTATAACATTTTTTTAAAACAGTTTTGTTTTGACAAAATTGGAAAATAAACAGTATACTGATTTTTTTTGCATATTCTTTTTTTTTACTTTTTTTTTTTTTTTTTTTTACATTTTATGCTTTGAAAATCGTAACTGAACAAAAAAAAATTCTGTATAATGAAATTTTTTCATTTTCCTAAATTAACTTTCCCTAGTTTCCTAAGACCTATTTTCCTAGTTTCATTATTCACTCACCGGGAAGTGAGAAACCAAACATAACAAAAACATCAAATTAATGTTTTTTATTTATTTTTTGGCTCTGTGAAGCTGCCTTTGAAAATCCTACATAAAAGTTTTGGTTAAAAGCTAGGTATTTTAGATATTTTGAATATTGAAATGAGAGCTTATTTTACTATCGGTGTCTGACAAAGATTTTCATCTGTAATTTGCAAATAATTCTGAACACTGTGATTTTAGCTTTTTCGAGTGTGTTTGGTTAGGGTTAGAGCACTTTTAGATGCACTTGCACGTTAGAACTGGAGTTGAAGTGCCCTGACATACAGAAAATAAATGTTTTTATTTTGTGTCTGTACAGTTGCTTTTGAATGGCTGCCTATGAGGGTCAAATTGACCCGTGAACATCACGAACGTAACAGTAATTTTGTTTGTATATGTCAAAACAAATCAGCATGTTGAAACTTTGCATGCATGTTCATCATGATAAATGAGAAAAAGTCACAAAATATCAAGACAAAAAACAAAGGTTAACCAGTATTTCCAACAACTAGAATATCGAAACGGGTCAAATTGACCCGCAACATAACACAAAATTGGCAACACAAAAGTAGCCTATTAATTAGTCAACCAACTAACGATACAGATTTTTTCTTAAATCATTCATTACAAACTCCATGGCTGATACTTTAAATAAAGTGAATTAAGTATCCTTTGAGCTGATCCACAGATTTTACCCTGTAACTTTACCCGTTTACCCTGTAGCTGACATCGAGTTAACACTATTTTTATTATTAATATACTATTTTTTTAAGCAAATTGTACACAAATGCAACTTTTCAAACCATAAACCTGCGTTCTCTGTCTTCTTAAGGAAATGGAAACTGATTTGAATGCAATCTCAGCATCTGCTAATAAGAAAGTTAAGACTTTTAGAATCTGCTCTGCTTTGAGGCTCTTCATGTAATAACTTTTCTATAATATAATGGCCCTCTTAACTTTTAACTTATTTATTTTGTTCTGTATTTTTTGTTTAAATTTATTATTATTATTATTATTATTACTATTGCTAGTTTTGATATTATGTTCTGGTTATCAGTGTAAAAAAACTGTTTATTATAGTCCTTACGATTGAAAAGTAGAATAAATGTGAGTGCAACATTGGACAGTAGGTGGCGCTAGAGGGTTTGAGATAGACACTCCGTCCAAACATACTATGGTTAATATTGAGACTGTCCTTTATATGTCTGCCAAATTTCATAAGTTTCCCTCAAGCTGTGCTTGGCCCCTAATAAATAACAAACATTACATTGTCAGAGGATGAATGATAGGTATTTATTGAAAGAGTTTCAAATGTTCACTTGGCTTTTTGGTTTATAAGGTATTGTAACAACTCAATATTGGGCGTCAGGTCTGTTTCATACGTGTCGATATTGGGTTTAATATTTACCCATTTACCAAATGTAATAAATTGATTTATCAAGGTTGTATTATTATTTTTATTAAGCCGACACTATTCCATATCCCGGCCGTTTGTAAAGTTATAGCAGATTAGTTCATTTCCGTAGCTGATGATGCAGACAAATAATTCGATCCAGTAAAATTAGCGCTCCTCCAATGGCTCGTTCTGACTGTGTTCAGTATTCGTGAACACAACTTTGATAATCTGCAACAGTAAACATTGAGATAAACGGTTGACTCTAGTGGAGATATGTTTATTGTTTGTTTGTTTGTTTGATGGTTTGTTCACCCCCCCCCCCCCCCCCCCCCATCCCATATATATATATATATATGTAACGTGTCTAATAAAAGTTGTCATTAAAGGAGTTCTCCTTCGACGTCTGTGTGAAGAAGGACCTTGGAGACATTGTCCTGGTGAAACTTGAAAAGAACTGCTATGTCAATTTTTCTTCGTGGTTTTGTGAGCATATCACAGTGAAAACACCCTCTGGAAAATGCCTTGAGTTCCCCTGTCAGTCCTGGTTACTTGACGAAAAGCCATGGTTTTGCCGAGAAGGCACTGGTAGGCTACATTCATTTTAAATGATTATTATTTTAAAATTTTGTTGTTGTTCAGTTGTTATTGAATCATGATCTTAAATGCTGTCTTTTCTATGTGTAAAATGTGTGCTGTATATTTCTCTGTGCATTCATTTAGCTCGATTGGCTCAGGATGACGACAAATTTCTTAAAGAGAAAAGAAGAGGACAACTGATATTTAGACAGAAACAATTCAGGTTTGAAGAAACAATTACATTCTTAAACAATATGCATTTCTTGCCGTTTTTTCTTTATTCATTCATAGATACAGTTCAGTGTGCTTGACACAATAATATTGTAAATATATTGTCACATATACAGTATGTTGTCATATACATAGGTCCTTAGCAGCAGTGTGTGTGTGTGTGTGTGTGTGTGTCACACTCAGGTTTGTCTTCACCTGCCTTCGTCACTCATTTGTTTTCACGGACACTTATTATACTCAATTGTGCAATACCATCATTATCACCTGCATATGTTCAGTTCTTTTTGAGTTCAGTGTCCGGTGTCGGCTATGTTTTAAGTGTGTGTTGCTCTCGTTCGCCATTCTGTTGGAGCGTTTGTAAATAAACCGGTGTATAGGATTGTATTCTTCATCCTGCAACCACCCGTGGCAGGAACAGCCCAAACAAGTGAACGCGTTTGTAGAAATTTTCTTTCCAGTTTTCGTGTTCAGTCTTTGCAATTTGACCAATTATTCTGGTGATGCCAAAGGCAATTTGCCATTGTTTAGACACTCGTCCCCCTGCTCAACGTTGGTGCGTTGGGAGGATTTCTATTCATCTCAATGGAAGTACAGTACTTAAACTGGACGCTGACTTGGATATTTGCTCGGTTTTGGAAAGATTTCTCCCTTTTTTACCAGTTAAACTGAGCTGTAAATGCAATGTAATCACTCTGGAAAAGCAAGAAAATTGGTTTCTGGAAATGCTGACACGATTTAGAGTAATCCCAAAAATAGGCCATTGGTAAAATATAAAATATTTTAAGGATTGATTGCAATTTATTGTATTTTTGTAAAAGAAAATCACAAGGCAACTGACAAAAGTCTTAGGCTACTTGTAATTGTTTCTACACACTAAATTGGACTTTAAGAAAAAAATAAAAACACTTCACCTTTAAATGTAATTCTTGGTATCTGTCACATTAGTCCAGAAGAAGACATGCCAAAAAGGATCAAAATAACAAGGTTTATTAACTAACTCCGAATCAGGTCATGCTAAAACCAATGTAACATAAACAAACAGTGTGCCGTGCACAAACAATAGCAGACAATAAGGGAACTGAAAACAAGAGAGCATATATAAGCAAGATAACAAACCAAAAGCCTGACTGGTGTGATGATAGACTTTTGGAAACTAAGACAAAGGAAACAGGAAACTGATGATAAACAAACTAAAAGTCCATGAAAGTGAAACTAACTTAACATAAGTGTACATGACAGTGTGACTGTTCCAGTAAATGTTTTCATTTTTCTTGTTGAAGCTGGACTGAGTGGCGCGAAGGCTTCCCTTTGAGCATGGAGGATCTTCCTCCAAAAATTCAGTTCGATTCAGCAAAATCTTATGAGTTTAGTTCCAATTTCCTGAAAGTGTAAGTTTGTATCCATAGTCTTTGTTGATTTGTTACTGAGATTTTCCTCAGTTCTCCAGAATGAAATTTATGCAAATGGTGTTAATGTCTATAATTATACAGTATGTACTCTTGTTTCAGGATTTGGGAATCAGCTGTTGACTACCCTAGAGGTTTATTTAATTCCTGGAAAGACGTGGCTGATTTTGAAAATTTATTGGGAAATTATAATAAGACCACTCTACTAGGTTTGTTTCTTCATTTAAAAAATACTATATATCCCCAAAAAAACAACAATCAATTGTTGTAAGAAACCAACAAAGCAGAGGCAAGTTTTTTCATACCTGTAAAGACAGTTGACTAAATTTCCCTTTTGAAATCTGGACAGAGAAAGTGATGCAAGACTGGAGAGAGGATTACATGTTCGGCTATCAGTTTTTGAACGGCTGCAATCCTGTCATGATCAGGAAGTGCAAGGAAATTCCAGTCAAGTTTCCAGTCACACATGAGATGGTGAAGGACTTTCTGGAGAAAGGAGTCACACTACAAGGGGAATTACAGGTCAGAAACATTAAGACATAAATCACTTGAACAGTCGGTCAGTTATCAAATTCAAGACTTACTTGCGTGTATTCTGACATCCTTCACATAATTTAGTTTACATAAATGACTCAAATCAATGTTATTTCAACCCATGACCTATTACTTCTAAACTTTGCACCTGTGTACACGTTTACAGGCGGGAAAAATCTACATAGTGGATTATGACATACTGGAGGGAGTCCCAACAGCCAACGATCCGGAATGTCTGAATGCGCCCCTCTGCCTGCTGTACAAGAACAGATTGGACCAAATTGTGCCAATTGCCATTCAGGTATCTGTCCCATAAATAATCAGTATCAAATGAAAACATAAATTAAAAATAAAAGTGCCTTTGCTGTGAATTTACTAACTGAAGTAAAAATATCCTGTTTGGCTTTATTATATCTGAATCAGCTCAATCAAACCCCAGGGGAAAAGAGCCCAATCTTTCTCCGAAGTGATAATGAACATGATTGGATGCTTGCCAAGATGTGGGTGAAATGTGCCGACTTCACTGTACACCAGTTGGAGACGCACCTTCTCAAGACACATATAATATCAGAGGTTTTTGAAATTGCCATGCACAGACAGCTCCCTGCAGTCCACCCTGTATACAAGGTACATGTCTCTCAATACACAGTCATGATTTTTAGATTCAGGGCTAAACTGAAGATTGTAGTTTCACATATGTCAATTTATTGATGAAGGGTTGCTGGTTCTGATGTCCTTAACTTCTTTTCATCCATGGTTTAATGTTAACCAAAAACCTCCAGGGAATGACATGAAAACCACTGACATTTTTCTGTTTCAGGTTATGCTTTTAAATCAGTTTCTATGATTTAATGCACATGTTTAAATGCTTCTTACAGTTACTGAAACCTCATGTTCGTTTCACAACTGCAATCAATGCAGAGGCTCGTAAAAGTCTCATCAATGAAGGCGGGATCATCAGCCAGGTAGCTTTACACCTAATTTAATATTTCCACACATAAACAGCATATTGCTAGGATTCAAAGCGATTCTATTCATATTTGATTATTTAGTCTTTTTCTGGCAAACCATAAATTCTGTCCTTGATATAGGTTTAAAGACGTACACAGTGTTAACAAACCTTCGTAATGGCCTGTACAATTTCTTGACTTTCTGGCTTGTGATATTCTGTCTTTTTGCGGAATGCTCTTACTTCTATTTCATAGACTACCTTGTATATAGTTAACTGGTGTTTGCTTAAACTGACAGACCTAATAGTTCCTAAATTTCAAAAAGTCAACGAGTAGGCTAAATAAGTGCCGAAAATATTTAGGCAAAATATTAACTGATTTCTTGGTATCTACAGATTAGTAGCCTCACTGAAGAAGGGAAAAATAAAGTGATTAGAAGAGCCATGGAGAATTTAACCTACGAGTCCCTGTGCTTCCCTGAGGACATAAAAGTTCGAGGAATGGAAGATGCGCCCAAGTATTATTATAGAGATGATGGCAAGAAGATCTGGGAGGCAATACACAAGTAGGTGTTGCAACAGTTCAGATCATGTACTACTAGTGCAAAAGTACAAATTAGTTTACATACACTCCAATAAAATGTTATTTTTGTTAATTTGTTCATTTTTCATCTTTTTGATCTTTCTGTAGTTTTGTGTCTGCTGTGGTCAACATCTACTATGACAGCGATGAGAAAGTTCAAGGAGATAAGGAGATTCAAAGATTTGTTCAGGATTGCCACTATGGCATGAACGAATCTCCCAGTGAGAACAGGTTTAACTTATCAAAGCCCATGTTTACACCTGGTCAATCGCATCACAAGAGGATGATGCTAAACACAGGTGTAAACGGGGTCTAAATGTTTTGAGCTAGTCCTCTTTCGACCACTTCCAGAGGTTGTCGAAAACCCATTTGACTGGATTGCTTTCATAGTGTAGACGCTCATGTTGTCGAATGCATTCGAACTGTCACTAAAACACCGCCTATTTTACGCCTACTGACCAGCCTTTTTATGGGCAATGTGGAATTGATAGATTCTTTTAGATTAAGACCAGTTTTTGAAAGTGGAGTTTTTAAATGTATTCATTTACATTTATTCATTTAGCAGACGCTTTTATCTAAAGCGACTTACAAATGAGAACAATTGACAGTTAAACTAACAGTAGGACAACAATATGCAAGTGCTATGACCCCCCTCAGTTTCATCTATGTCCATGTAATTGTTTTTTTTTTTTTTAATAAAAAATAGAATAGAATGGAAAGTGTTAGTGTTACTGGATCAAGTGCTGCTGAAAAAGATGGATCTTCAGCTGTTTCTTGAAAGTGGCTACTGACTCAGCCACTCTGGTTGAGTTGGGCAGATCATTCCTCCAGCAGGGAACAGACATGGTAAAGATCAGAGAAAGAGATTTTGTGCCTCTTTGAGATGGTACCACAATACGACATTCGCTTGCAGAGCGCAAGTTTCTGGATGGCACATAAGTCTGAAGTAATGAGTTTAGTTAAAAGGGAGCAGTGCCAGTGGTTGTTCTGTAGGCAAACGTCAGTGACTTGAATTTAATGCGAGTGGCAACTGGCAACCAGTGCAATTTTGTGTGGAGAGGAGTGACGTGTGCTCTCTTTGGCTCATTAAAGACCACTCTGGCTGCAGCATTCTGGATCAGTTGCAGAGGTTTGACAGAGCAAGCTGGAAGACCAGCCAGGAGAGCATTACAATACCAGTCTGGATAGAACAAGCGCTTGGACAAAGAGATGTGTAGCATCCTCTGTTAGGAAGGGCCTGATCCTCCTAATGTTGTGCAAGGCAAATCTACATGACCGGGCAGTTCTAGCAATGTGACCTGTAAAGTTCAATTGATCATCAATTACAACCCCAAGATTCCTGGCTGACTTTGATGGAGTTATGGATGATGAGCCTCGCTGAATGGTGAAGTTGTGATGAAGTGTTGGGTTGGCCGGGACCACAAGTAGCTCTGTCTTCGCAAGATTTAGTTGAAGGTGGTGGTCCTTCATCCAGCCAGAGATGTCTGTCAGACAGGCTGAGATACGAGCAGCTACCGTGGGATCGTCAGGCTGGAATGAGAGGTAGAGTTGTTTGTCATCAGCATAGCAGTGATAGGAAAAGCCATGTCTCTGAATCACAGATCCTAGTATCTGGTGGTTAACTGTGTCAAAGGCAGCAGACAGATCCAGCAGGATAAGAACTGAGGATTTGGAAGCTGCTCTTGCCAGTCTCAGAGCTCAGAAGAGATCTGGTTGAAAACAACTCGTTCAAGTGTTTTTGCGACAAATGGAAGAAGGGAAACCGGTCTGTAATTTTCCAAATGTGCTGGATTGAGAGTGGGTTTCTTAAGCAGTGGGGTTACCCGAGCCTGCTTAAAAGCTGTGGGAAAGGTACCAGTGTGAAGAGAGGTGTTTATGATGTGTGTGAGTGTGGGTACAATTGAGGAAGAAATGGCTTGAAGTAGATTAATGCAAATAGGATCAAGCGGACAGAAGGTTTTGAAAAGCATGCGAGAGTCAGAAGAATTGTTAATTTTGTTGTGATAGTAAGTAATTTTAGCAGTAGAGATATTAAAAGAGAAAGAAGTGAGGAGGGATTGATAAAGACCAAGGTCTGTAGGATCTTTCGATTTGCGCCCCTTCCTCTCTGCACCCCTGAGTTTAGAACGATGTTCGCGGAGAACATCAGATAACCAGGGGGTAGAGGGTGTGGCGCGGGCTGGCCTGGAGGAAAGGGAGCAGAAGTTGTCCAAGCAGGATGTTAAAGTGGAGAAAAGAGTATCAGTTGCACTGTTAGCATCTAGTGTTGAGAGCTGATCAGGTGGAGGAAGTGTGGATGAGACCAAAGAGGATAGGCGAGAGGGTGAAAGTGAGCGTAGGTTCCGCCGAAAGGTGACCTGTGGAGGAGTGTCAAGTCAAGTCACCTTTATTTAAATAGCGCTTTTTACAATACAGATTGTATCAAAGCGCTTCACAGTGATAACATGAAAACATGAAAACAATATAACAAAGTTTGTTTCTAAAAGAAATTGCGTCAACGTCCACCTTAAGTAAGGCAGATCAATAATATTATTGAATATTAAATGTCCCCAACTAAGCAAGCCAAAAGCCAAGGCAACAGTGGCAAGGAACCAAAACTCCATCAGGTGACAGAATGGAGAAAAAAACCTTGGGAGAAACCAGACTCAGTCGGGGGGCCAGTTCTCCTCTGGCCAACGAAGGAACAGTGCATGATTCGGGCAGCATTACAAGTCAGATTGGATCGGAACATTTAGAGTATTTTTTGGAAGTCCAAGTATGCACGCCGGTCTTAAGACGAGTTGTTGAGGATCAGTGCCGTCCACCATAGAGAGTCCATATCGAGTGTGTGTTTTGTTCTGAGGCAGGTTGAGGTTGAGAGTGAGGAAGTGATCTGAGGTGTGCAGCGGAGTGACCAATGAATGGTCAGTGGAGCAGTAGCGCGTGTAAATAAGATCCAATTGGTTACCTGATTTGTGAGTAGCCGCAGTAGATAATAATTTGAGGTCGCATGAGGCAAGCAGGGTGTGGAAATCAGCCGCATGAGGTTTTTCTAGGTGGATGTTGAAGTCACCAAGAACTATGAGAGGAGTACCATCTTCAGGGAAGGATGAGAGTAGATCAAGCTCCTCCATGAAACTACCAACTTGACCTGGGGGACGATATACAACTACAAAATGGATTTAAATAGGACGGTAATAGGATGGTAATTGAATGTGATTCAAATGAGCTGTTGTCACACAGAGGTGGTAAAGGATCAAATTTCCAGCCATTTGAGATGAGCAGACCAGTACCTCCACCCCTTCTGGTCAGACGAGGGGTGTGTGAGAAAGTGAAGTTAGTGGAGAGGGCAGCAGGTGTGGCAGTGTCCACTGGTCTGATCGAATAGCCTGGCCTGAATGACTAGAAATAGATGTAATGGAATCATCTTGGTTTACAGTGGACTGGCAGTTCCAGAGACCAATTGGAAAAGAGAATAAATTGTTAGAAGACACTGGAAAGGTACACAGGTTGTTAGGATTGTACTGCCTCCGACGTGTGACATTTGATTTACGTCTGTTAGTAATAGTAGGGATTTGAAAACACAGTATAAAAGAGCTCACAAACAGAAAGATCAGAAGTTGTGTAGAATAGAAAGGAAACAACAATAAAATAAAATAAACAACAAGAATTTAATACTCAAGTGCCTTGTCTGGATTCTTGCTCGGTGGAGTCGCACAGGTAGAGTCGCTGGTCTTTACACTCTTCGGTCTTCACAGGATGAGGGCTTCACACGAGGGCTGCCGCGACCGCTGCCGTGGAGCACTAAGCAGTTATATACACGTCTAATACCTCGTTAATGACTACAGCAGGCCACGCCCCACAACTAAGCCAAGCGAAACTCAAAAGTCACGACACACAAACAAATGCCCAGTCTGCGTGCGTTTTACCAGGGTAAACAAAACAAAGTTTCCTAGCAACGAAGAGCCGCGCTAAAATCTAATGAGAAAAGTAAACACTCACAGATTGATCTTCTTTCCTGTTGTTCTACTGCTTCTTCTGCTGCTTCTTCTGCTTCTTCATTATTTATTTCACGTATTCGTGAAATAAAAAAAAATAAGGCACCTGGAATTGACAATATTCCTACAACATTTTTTAGGGAGTGTGCTAGAGTAAATGCTCCTTTTGTATTATTAATGTTAAATTTATCAATTGAACAAAGAAAAATACCAAGTGAGTTTAAACGTGCTAGTTATTCCATTATATAAAAAGGGTTGTAAGTTAAATATGGTTAATTATAGGCCTATTTCTATTAATGGAATGAAAAAAATAGTCTATGACCAGATGGCTCGCTCCACGGCTTTCAAGACCTTTATACGCCTTAAGCCACGAAGGGGGCTGGGCTGTCCTATTCTGAGGAGTGGAAGCGAGACCAGAAGGTGAACACCGCCTCTCGTGCTCCCCCTCCTTCCAGGGGTAGAGCGTGGAGGAGACGTGAAGCAAAAGGGAGAAGAGAAGATCTCAGGGAAGTAATCCAGACTAATCTCTCTGAGTGCTATAGTTTCCCAGAGGCAAAATAACATCTGCCTGAAGGGGAACAAGACGCAGCTTTCCTTTGCCATGCTTCCGGCATGCACACATCTCCTTCAGACAAGAAGTGGATGGCGTATTTTACAGGTGCCCTTTTATACTCATGATCGCAACACTAATGACGTCATAGGCTACCGCCTGCCAATGTCAAGTTCATTGTCAGGTTTAGACTCAGCTCACCGGTCAGATTGGATTGTTTACTCTTTTAACTTGTGGCCACGAGAAATAGATGTTGTCCTCTCAACATATGAAGTCACAAGAAAACACAAGGAAAAATATATTGTTCCCTTAAAATAGAATCTCGAGGCCATGACTTTATTAAAGTAGAACTGAAGCCTACCTCTCTCATTCGCCACAAATCCAAATGTTATATTTTAAATAAGCGTATCTGTTCAGAACGATTACATTTAATTTCCGGTTTTGTTCCTGTCAAAGTTTTGTTCTTTTCCAGTTAACGTTCCTTGAACTAGTTCGGAGTCCTGCTTAAAAGTAAAAAATGTCCAATAATTTACTCAAGTAAATGTAATGGAGTTAATGTATTTCACCCACCTCTGCATGCGCTCTCAGCATTTGGCATGGTCTCGTGGCAGTCAGAGCAGAAATTAAAGCTGCTGCTCTCTGTATGTTTTTCCGTCGTCTAGGTTTACGTTCATATGTAAATTAAGCAAGCTTATTTCGTCCATTAAATCGAAAGATCTAAAAAAGCCTATACATTTACCCACCCATAGACACTCCCCTTGAAGAAATCAGGACAGAAGTGGTTGAAAGTGGACAAAAGAGA
The DNA here is from genome assembly GCA_029959095.1 of Rhinichthys osculus. Classification (NCBI taxonomy): domain Eukaryota; kingdom Metazoa; phylum Chordata; class Actinopteri; order Cypriniformes; family Leuciscidae; genus Rhinichthys; species Rhinichthys osculus. The sequence goes on from JARWKJ010000003.1 coordinate 1,986,010, forward strand.
CGGATTAAAACACCAGGGGTCTCATTTATAAAACTGTGCGTAGGAACCTTACTAAAAGTGTACGTGCGCCTGAAAGCCAAAAATATAAATATTCAGACTTATAAAACCGTGTCGACCAGAACCTGCGCAGAATTCACTTTATAAATCCCAGTCAGCGGAAGATTGTGCGTACATCCGTCTCCTTCCCGAAATAACCATATATGAGCTTACAACGCCTAGTTTTACTATACATATCCTCATCTGCATATCATTTGCATATGATTATTCATCCGCATGATAACATGTTTAACGGTACAAGACATTAGGAAAATATGAAATACGGATCACATTACATTAATAAAAATCATTTAGTAGTCTATCCTTGCCTTTTTTTTAAATAAATAAATCAAATAGAATAAAATACATTTCAGAGAAAGTTTTTCTCAATATTTTCCACTGGCCAAATATTATTTTTAATTGATTTATATTTTAAATGCAAACAGATTGGCCTTGTTGTGTATTATTTGCACGAACCTATTTTCTCAGACAATCTGCTATTATCATTATAAGCAATTATCTCTGTAGTTAAAACATTAAACCACAGCATTCCAGAGGAAGAGTGTTCAAAAGTATTGCATTCACAACAAATATTTTTATTTATTGAATATTAAAAATGTTGTAACTTCTCAGTAATGATTTCATGTAGTTTAAGTGTCTAACTCCTATAATGAGAATGGCATATTTAATCTAAATGACTGTCAAATAGTCTTTAAATATCATCCCATAAACTGTATAATCACACCATAGCAACCATATAAAGTACCCTAGTAACCATACAAAAAAAAACAATAAGCTATATCTCAGCACCAGAACATCGTACAAACATGGTTGTTGACTCGTATGCAATCATGTTCAACACCCTAGCAACCGAGTTGCAAGTTTTGCCGTTAGATATATGCAGTAGATTTTCTGTCTAAAAGTGACCAAAAAGACATTTAACTCCAGCTCACCAAACTGCTCCATCTCCAAAACGCTAGTACGCATGGGTCAGAGTTTGTGTGCAGGTGTGCAAATTTTCCTGTCAAGTTTGTTTTTATAAATCACAACTTATGCGTCGGCAGGCGTACGCCTCTTTCAGGGCTTGTTTTGTGCGTATGAAACGGTAATAAATCAGGCCCCAGGTGTAAACGGGAATGTGTCTCCATTAACTTCTTGTGATCCAATCAGCCAAAACGCATCTTAATACCAGGTGTAAACTGGGCCAAAATGTCAGTGTTGGTCTGTGGAAGCATGCATGATTGTCTGTATTCTTGTATATTCTATATTCATCTTTGTGTGTTTCAAGTCACCCTTAAATGTGTGCACAAGTTAAATGCGTAATTCCACTGTTTCCAGAGTTTCCAGAGTTTCTGAACACTCGAGAGGAGTTAGTCAAGTACCTGACCGTTGTGATATTCAACGCTTCAGCACAACATGCTGCTGTAAACTTTGGACAGGTGAGATTACACACTTTCATATCATCTGCAGGAGAGTTAAAAATGGCTAGGCAACATTATGGATAATTTCTATAAGCTAATATCTGTGAGTGAACTTTTATGTTGCAGTTTGAGTGGTATGGCTGCATCCCCAACAGTCCTTCCATCATGCGCAAGCCTCCTCCCAAACAGAAGGGCAAAGTGGACATGAAGTATATCATGGAGAGTCTGCCTGATCGTGGATGTTCCAGGAAAACTCTAGGAGCAGTTTGGGCCCTCAGTCGCTTCCAGACGGATGAGGTTTGATGTCTGATTTGAATAGAGAACATGACAGCAGTCTAGTCTAAATCAGTGTGAAAAAGAATTAACCTGTTACCAGCTGAGGGTACAGAGCATCAAAGTATGAGTTAAAAAAAAGGCCAAAGATGATTAAAAAAAAAATATATGTAGGCTCAAATACATTTTAAATTCTTATTGTTGTAGATTGTTTGCTTGCTACAGTGTATATTTTCTGCGGGACTGCCAACATACAAGTATTTCAGTCAGGTAGTGCAATTCATTTAACTGACCCTTTGCTAAGTCCCAATTTAAAAAGTCATCATGTTTGGGGAGTAACATACTATTTATCTATTCACTTAAAGGTGTTACGCATTTAAAATATTAAATATTAGGTGCTCTGATCTGTTATAGTTCAGTATACAGTAAATTATAATAATAACTGCGCTGTTCATTGCACACCGCAATTTTAGTCTGCATGCAAAGAAGAGGGCAGCAAAAAACTGAGAATGAAACGTCTACTAGAACACTAAATATAATGTGCCACATTCACACTTTTATATCCACACATTTTAAAATTCAAAACAGTTTTGAATAAGTAATTCATATGTTACAAATTAAATTTTAAGCAAATTATTCTGTGTATTTTGTAGTGCAATACATTTCTTCCAATCCTAACAGGCAAGCTTTTGCTCTTCTATAATGTCAGTAAATGGACGTCCTGTGTGTTCGGCTATATTTAAACTAAATGCTCTAAAAGTTATAGAAGAGATCATTTATCTTGTTTCTGGAGCACATATAACAGTGACAATTATTTTTGATAAGTTTTGATTAAGGTCACAGACGGGTTAGTAAGAAAACAGTTCCCAGTATTGTGATTATTTAGTAGATTAGTAAAAGATAGATTAAATTTTAATTTTTTCTAAATAAATTAGTAAATTAGAAAGAGTTCTGTTCACTCACACTAATGTTATCAGCTCTCTGTAACACATTTCCACCTACAACTTAAAAATGTATTAATTGGCTGTACAAGTCAGATCAACTCATTTAAAATCTTGACTTAAAAAAAATGTGTTGAATCTTGTACAACTTATAAATTTAAGCTAAAATTGGTGAAATTAATGGAAAATATATGACTTATTGGTCATATAATATTTTTACAGTGGTGTAATCGGCTTCCCTCTGTTCATCTGAATGTAAAAAGCATTTGCACTAATTCTGATCTCTGCTGATCTGCAGTTCTTAATCATGTTACCGCATTATTTTACAAGTTCTTTAATGAAACACGGCAAATAAAAATACTTTGCAATGTCAGACTTCATTCCAAGAATAATCAATCCACAATTCTTTGTTAGTTTTATAAGCTTGTCTGAGTGATTGATAGTAACCAAGGGGGCGGAGCTTAGAGAAGGGTCAGTTGACCTTGTAAAAAGAAAGAAAGATGTTGTTCTGCTTTCTAAAGAACTTACTTTTCCCCCCAGCGATACTTAGGCATGTATCCAGAGATGTGCTTCACAGAGGAACCAGTGAAGGAAGCCATAAAGACTTTCCGTGAGGAACTAGATGAGGTGACCAAAGAAATCAATAGCCGGAATGAGGAATTAAAATTGGCTTATTGTTATTTGTCCCCAGACAAAATCCCCAACAGTGTTGCAATTTGAGAAAATATTGTGCCAGGCCTATAAATAATGTTTATGGCCAATGTGTGCTTGATATAAGAGAGAAGAAGAGCTCTACTTAACTATTGTAAAACACAGAGCATTCTGCCTTTTGAGGCGATTTATAGAAATTATGTTTCATTAACTCTATTTGTATTTGACTCTGTTGCTGGGAAGTAAGGGATATTACTTTGTAATGCCATCTGTGCACATATGTATGTTATCTCAGGGGTTATTGTTTGGTTCACACCAGGAAAGCAGAACAGTTTATTTGACTATATGCTTTAAGAAGGTTAAGAGGAAAACTTGTGCTATAATCCATTTATTATTGTCTTTTTTTTTCTTCTTTTCTTTAATCATATAAACTTGCAAATGTATCCATACTGTGGTATTAATTTACTCATCTTTTGATTCATTGATTCATATTCTTTATTGCTCAGATAATCTATTGTTTGTAGTCTATTTTAGATAATCATTTGACTTATTTTTTACCTTACAGTTAAATTGAGATCTTACAGATCTTATGTTCTATATTGATTTTGCGTTGATTATATTGTATACACATGAATGCTGTAATTGTTTGAGATTGTGAACATCTCTGACAGCACTTCAAATGGTTCTTACATTTGCTCTTTTCACCTGGAAAGCTCTTATAATAAAGAAAGCTTTAATAAAATAAAAAGAAATAATGTTTTCCATTACATCTATTATCAAGATATTGTTTTCTTTGTGATATCATGACAACTGTTTTCTTTTTTCATTATAAAAAAAAACACATTTAAAGGCTATTATTCATAGCCTTACTTCGTCATACTCATATTCTAGTCAGATGTGAGTCTGATACTGCTCCATAGGGCTTTGATTATGAGGCGTGTCTTAACCGAACCAGGAAAAAACAAACTCTGCACTCAATTGGATAGACCTACAACCAATGAGAGCAACGCAGTAAGTCAACTACTTTGCATAGCACAGTTGTCAACTACAGAACTCAAATGCACACACGCTGGAAGAAGTAAAATAACGAGTGTTGCTTCTTTTACTTGGTCCTCCATGAGTGCGACCAAAGGAGAAACCACAACGACCACAGGGTTTTCATCGCGTCCCATCTTCTTAGTTACCATCGGAGCCAGCTGATAAATTAAACTTTTGCCGAATCCCGTAGGAAGGACGGCAAACATCTTTCCGATCGACAAATGGCTTGATTGCAGTTCTCTGTTCGTCTATTAAAATGAATGCGCTGTCGATTTCTTTTACAACAGACGCGATAGCGGAATCAATACATCTCAGTTCTCCAGCGGCGGCCATCTTAAGGGAAACCAGTTAAGCGCTCTTTGATGACGTGATGATTACGTCCCTGCAGATCATCTGTCCATCATCGTATAAAGCCCGCCCTGGCAATTTGATTGGCCCGAACATTTTTTGACTGATCATAATTACTCCTCAATGGAGCGAGTCCAGACCGAACTTCCCGACCCAAAAATGTTGTGGGCGGGGTTCGGGCTGTTATCCAGGCTATATTATTCAGGTTATAATTTACAGTCATTTTTATTCGCTTTGGTACTATTTTAAAGGTGTACATTTTCAAAACTTTTAGTACTAATATCACAACAGATCATCAAAAGGACACTTTTCAATTTGTTTTAAATTGTTTTAGTACAATACTCAAAATCACAAATGATCCTTTTCACAAAACAAAATAACTGTTTCATCTATATAAATGTTTCATTCAAAGTAGCTGCCTTTCATAATGCCATTACTATCAAACTTTTGATTTGCATCTCTTCTTGTTCAGTTTAATACATGTGTCTATTATTTAATCCAACTGATCTTAATGGTTAATCAATTAATCATTTGGTACACATATAGATTTCTATAGATATAGTGGTAACACTTTATTTTAGTGTAGTGCTGTCAAACGATAAAAATATTTAATCGCGATTAATCGCATTAATGTCATAGTTAGCTCGCAATTAATCGCACATTTTTATCTAATCTAAATGTCTCTTGATTTCTTTTTGTCCCATCATTTTTTCTAATTTGAATGCACTTATCAACATAAAAAATTGGATCGGCTTGCTTTGTGCAAATTTTTTTTTTATTGAAAACAATATTGACAATACTGTTCAATTTCACACTAAAACCTTCTCACTTGGAGCAAATAATCTCTCACACAATGTAACACTGTCCATCAATAAAAGGGTGAAAGAAATAATACGAGGTCCTGATATTGACGAGGGGACGGAGAATTCGCATCAGCTGTGTGTGTGTGTGTGTGTGTGCGCGCGCGTGCGCCTGTGTGTGTGTGTGTGTGTGTGTGTGTGCTTGGCCATCAAGTGGTAGGCTATTTCCAGTGATGGGAATAACGGCGTTATAAATAACGCCGTTACTAACGGCATTACTTTTTCCAGTAACGAGTAATCTAATTGATTACTCTTATCATCTTAATAACGCCGTTCCCGTTACTGCCAAAAAATGCGGCGCGTTACTATAACTGATGAAGCTGTTTTTTTTTTTTCATCAGACCAACTAGATCTCTGAGCGAGAGGCAACTTCTTTTTTTTACTGTTCTTCCTTGGTTAGTGGGTAGAGCACGAGACAAGCGCATAAATGCTGACGACTGAGGTAGAGTAAAATGTCATTGTAAGCCAATCAGAGGTAGAGTTGGGCGGGTGTTCGAAAGCACGCATAGTAGTGATGGGCATTCGGCACTTTTGACTCAGCTCACTGAAAAGAGCCGGCTCTTTTGGCTCACAAACGGCTCTTTAAATGACTTTGACTATAATATTTTAAAAAAAATTACATAATTATTTAATTTCTATAGGCTAAATTTGTAAAAATAGAGTCGGCTCTTCAGATATGCGAGCCAGCTCCCGACGTTCACCTAAAAGAGCCGGCTCTTAGAGTCGCCTCATTCGCGAATCGCGAACGACCCATCAAAAGCTCATTCGCGAACGAGTCGATCCATCATCACTAACGGCTAACGCTCATGAATTGCGAAAGCCCATCATTGTGATGTTATGAATACGTTAAGTTAAGAACTCCATTACCCAGCATGCCTCGGGGAGGGGAAGCGCCGGGTCGGAAGTAAACAGATGTAGCCGGGAGAGTGGCACTGGATGTTGTAATGTGAAAGTTGCCGAGTAAAGTATGTTCAACTTGTAAACACGCCTCGTTTGCTTATTATCGCACTAAGCAAAATAACACATGGTGTCAGAAGTGGCCGTGAGCATCTACGAAAGGAAGATTTGCCGCGGAAGAACGACGGAAAAGAAAGAAAAATCTCCGGTCGCGTGAGTGTAACGTGATAAAACGGCAACATGCTAAAAGAGTTTGCTACGGCGTGTGATGGCTACAGGTGGCAGTGGAAGTGAAGCGGGGGACGAGGGACAGATCGAACAAGTAGAAGAGGATCTGGTGCCCGAAACGGAGGAAAACCAGCAACAGGAGAGGGCTGGGGAAGTCCTGATACCCCGACGTTCAGTAATGGAGAGGCTAAGTCCACCCACTTCCATGCAACTGACTGGTAATTTTGCTGATAATTGGAAGCGGTTTAAACAAAGATTTAATATATATTTAGCAGCAAGCGGAGCAGGGGGTGAAGATGAAAAATTTAAAGCTCACATCCTTTTGCATGTTATGGGAGAAGATGCTTTGGATATCTATAACAGCTTTCAGCTGGATGAAGCTAATTTGACTTTAGCAGAGCTAATGACGAAGTTTGAAGAGTACTTTGTGCCTAGTCAGAATGTGACTTTTGAGAGGTACAAGTTTTTCACCCATGACCAAAAGCAAGGAATACCTTTTGATCAGTACTTAGCAGAGCTTCACACTCTAAGCAAAACATGTGAATTTGGCACCCTGAGAGATTCACTAGTGAGAGACAGGATTGTTTGTGGCACAGTGGATAATGCACTCAGAGAAAGATTGCTCAGAGAGACGGGACTTACATTAGATAAGTGTGTCACTATGTGCAGAGCAGCGGAAACCACTCGAGCACAAGCAAAAGAGCTTCGGAGAGGAGAAATCACAGTGCATGCAGTCCATAAAGAACAGATGAAAAAGAAAGCATTTACCAAACAAAAAGGACAGAAAGAGAAGTCTGCAGAATTCAAATGTGGTAAATGTGGAGTCAGTCACAAGCCAAAATCATGTCCTGCATATGGTAAATCCTGTAACAACTGTGGAAAGAGCAATCACTATGCAAGATGTTGCAAATCAGCTTTTAAACAGAAAGTTCACGCAGTTGGTGAGGAAGAAGATGAGGATGAAGAGTTCATTGTAGATGTGGTGCGTGCTAATGCAACAGAAAAAGAGGAATGGATCGTGCCAATCGAGGTGAATCAGACAATAATACCATTCAAGTTAGACACAGGTGCTCATGTAAACCTGTTATCTTTTGAAGACTATAAAAAGTTGGCAGTGAAAAGTGAAATTCATCCTATTAAAACAAAAGTGACGGGATATACTGGTGAACGTGTTCCTGTTAAAGGTGGATGCATCGCAACCTTCAAACACAGAGGCCAGCAGATAAGAGCATTGCTACTGATCGTGGATACGAGTGCACAACCAATTCTGGGACTCAAGGCATGTACAAAGCTCAATCTGGTCAAAAGAGTGTTTGTCGTGACATCGGATACGGCAAATGATCATGACTCACTCATGGAGGAGTATAAAGACTGTTTTGAAGGACTTGGATGTCTACCTGGAAAACAAAAAATATGTGTGGATAAAAGCGTGCCTCCTGTTGTGCATCCTTGTAGAAAAATCCCTTTCGCGTTACGTGGAAAGCTGAAAGAGGAACTAGCGCGCATGGAAAAATTGGAAGTCATCAAGAAAATAGACGAACCAACTGAATGGGTCAGCTCTCTAGTTGTTTTGCAGAAGAAAACAGGTGCTCTGAGAACGTGCTTGGACCCAAGAGACTTAAACAAAGCAATTAAAAGAGAACACTTTAAGTTACCAACCAGAGAAGAAATCATGGCACAGTTTGCTGGAGCTAAATGGTTCAGTAAACTAGACGCTTCGTCAGGTTTCTGGCAGCTGAGGTTGGACGAGGAGAGTTCGAAACTGTGCACGTTTAACACATCTGAGGGCAGGTACAGGTTTCTTCGTCTGCCGTATGGTATCTTGTCAGCACCTGAAGTCTACCACAAGACTACACACATGATTTCCGAGCACATACCAGGAGTGGAGACCATGATGGATGACATCATAGTCTGGGGCTCGAATCGAGAAGAACATGACGAGAGACTGAGACAAGTGCTAGACAAGACAAGAGAAGTGAATCTGAAGCTTAACAAAGACAAATGTGAGTTTGGAGTGAAAACGCTTACCTTTGTGGGAGATGTTGTCAGTGAAGAGGGAGTGAAGCCTGACCCAAGAAAAACATCAGCAATCAACAATATGGAAAGGCCAAACAACAAAGATGAGGTCAGACGTTTTCTGGGAATGGTCACCTATCTAGCAAAGTTTGTCCCACAGCTGTCAGCACAGTCAGCACCTCTCAGAAGTCTTCTCGAACAGAAGAATGAATGGATCTGGTCTCATGAGCAGGAGAAATGTTTTGTAAAACTTAAAGAGATCCTGACACAAGAGCCCGTGTTAAAGTTTTATGACCCAGAAAGAAGAACAAGGGTCTCGGCAGATGCGTCACAGTACGGCCTGGGAGCGGTGCTGCTGCAGCAATACGACGAGCAGTGGCTACCTGTTGCCTATGCATCTAGAGCCTTGACAAGCGCTGAGTCCAGGTACGCTCAAATTGAGAAGGAGCTATTAGCGAGCATGTATGCATGTGAACGCTTTCACCAATATGTCTATGGTCAAGCTTTTGAAGTAGAAACAGACCATAAACCTCTGGTGTCCATCATGTCCAATCCTCTGAATGACTGTCCTGTGCGGATACAACGCATGCTAATTAGGCTGCAAAAATATGATGTGCACATGATATATACACAGGGGAAATACATGTACACCGCCGACACCTTGTCTAGAGCAGTTGATAAAGGGGAGCGTACGGACAGCGAGAGCACTGCAGAAATACAGGCGTACGTGGACATGGTAGTGACAAATCTGCCAGTAACAGCTGACAGAACAGAACAAATACGGAGAGAGACAAATGCAGATGAAACGATGAAAGAACTCAAGCGTGCAATACAGAAAGGATGGCCTGAAAACAAAAAGGATTGCCCAATGAACATAACAGACTACTGGAACTGCAGAACCGAGCTTACTGTGGTGAATGACATAGTGTTGAAGGGGAGCAAGTTTGTTATTCCATCATCGTTACGTAAACAAATGCTCCAGAAGATACACGAAGGCCATCTCGGAGAAGTCAAGTGTAAACGACGGGCGAGAGAAGTAATGTACTGGCCGAGAATCAACCAAGATATCAGCCAGACAATAGCTTCATGTGAACTTTGTCGCACACACAGGCCAAAACAACAAGCTGAGCTGCTGATGAGTCATCCGGTGCCCCACAGACCTTACTACAAGGTGGGAACTGACCTATTTGACTGTAATGGAAAGAGTTACATAGTGGTCACTGACTACTTTTCAAACTATCCAGAAGTCGGAGCGCTGCAGTCAATATCAAGCAAGGCAGTCATCAGTTACCTCAAGACTGTCTTTGCCAGACATGGTGTCCCATGTGAACTCTTTTCAGACAATGGGCCCCAGTTTTCCAGCTGTGAGTTTGCTGCCTTTGCCAAAGAATAGGGGTTTCAACACTGTACATCGAGTCCAACCTACCCAAAGTCCAACGGCTTGGCAGAAAGCTCAGTGAAAACAGTAAAAAACTTGATGAAAAAAGCGCAGGACAGAGATGATTTTCAGAAAAGCCTACTGATCTATAGGAGTGCACCTCTACATAACGGACTATCACCAGCTCAAATGCTGATGGGTAGACGCATTCGCTCTAACCTACCAGTAAATGAGGATTCGCTTACACCCAAAAGCGCACACAAAGTCAGAAAAGTCAAGGAGGAACAAAAAGCGAAACAAAAACTGCTGTACGATCGAACAGCTAAACACCTGCCAATGCTGAAGCCTGGAGACATGGTGCGTCTCAGGGACATCTCTACAGGAACATGGAGACAAAAGGGACAGGTGGAGAAGGAAGTTGCTCCACGCTCCTATAGGATCCAGATGGAGAATGGATTGTCTCTGAGGAGGAACCGCACAGATCTTCAACTACAGCCGACTGAAAAGGACACTACAGCTCAAGAGACTGTTCAGCAGGACGCGACTGAATCTATGGAGTTAACTGACAGTAATCTTGCAGCGGAGCCTGCGTCACCAGCTGCTGCAACACCTTCCAGTCTGTCGAAATCGCCAGCTGCTGAAAGACAGTCTAGACCTAAGAGACATATTCAGCCACCGCAGAGGTTGATTGAGAGTTGCTAAAGTCTCCTAAGTTTGTTTTTGTTGTTGTTTGTTGTACAAAAGAGCAACATGGACTGTTAAGAGGGTCTAGTAAAAAAAAAAAAAAAAAAAAAGTTTAAATTGAAACTGTTGTTTACAAAGGGAAGTTGTAAGTAAAAAAAAAAAAAATATATATATATATATATATATATATATATATATATATACAGTATATATCACCACCTTAAAATGAGTATGTTTTTACAGGGGTGAATATTATTTCTTTATAGGGGGAAAGATGTGATGTTATGAATACGTTAAGTTAAGAACTCCATTACCCAGCATGCCTCGGGGAGGGGAAGCGCCGGGTCGGAAGTAAACAGATGTAGCCGGGAGAGTGGCACTGGATGTTGTAATGTGAAAGTTGCCGAGTAAAGTATGTTCAACTTGTAAACACGCCTCGTTTGCTTATTATCGCACTAAGCAAAATAACACAATCATAACGCATAGTCGGACAGGACACACAATGAACAACACAAGCAAGCCAGTCAACGAGAGACAGGTATGGCGACGAGCTTAACAAGCTTAGTTTAATTTTGCCCAGTTGTGGCCTGTTGAGGGGCAATACATATCAAAAGCTCCAAAACATCTATTGTGTTATTTGCATTGATCCACTATATAAACATAATATCTACATGGCATTTGATTGGAGGCTAGTCTCACTTTGTCCCACAGCAAAATTTTTTTTTTAGATGTGTGTACAATGTTTCATGTTTCTGTTAATAATGTATTGTATTAAGTGTCTATTTCATTATGATATTCAGATTTATCATAAATAATTGAACATGCACATGTATTGTAAGTTCCGTTAAAGTGGGGTAGAGGTGGGGTCACATTTGAGCATTTAAAATTTAATTTTACTTGAAAGTAACGCAATAGTTACTTTCTTAAGTAACTAGTTACTTTTAAAATTTGTAACTGAGTAACTAATTTAGTTACTTTTTGGAAGTAGTAACTAGTAACTGTAACTAATTACTTTTTAAAAGTAACTTGCCCAACACTGGCTATTTCACACTGGATGTGCTGCGATGATAGCTCAGTTCACAACGACAAAACACACAGATCACGTTGGTCTTGTCAAGGGAAACTTTCAATTCAGAATCTTATTGGCATCCATTTCGACGTCTCGCGCTCGTCATCCACTCAAAACGTAACGTTAACCAACTATTTGGCCGGCTCACAACAAGTGTGTATCCGGTCTAGCGAGATCCGGTGCTTTAAGACAGGACGCGGAATGCGCGGCGCTATGCCAGTTTTCAAAACTTTTTGTATACCAAAAAGTTTCTATTGGCCGCGCTGGTAATCGTCACAGCGGCAAAAGTTGAACTATTTTGAATTTTGACCGCGGTGTGGTCGAAGAAGCAACAAAACGTCCTCGCGCGGCACAAGCCATTGAAATGAATGGGTTTCATACCGCACATGCCGCGTCCTGTTGCGGTGCATGTACTTTTTATGTCTTCTGTTAATCTTTATACTGTTACAAAACAGTTGTAAACATTTGATTGTTGTTGTTTTTGTTTTTTTGTTTTTTTTACTCTCATGTCAATTTACTTTATTTACTAAACAGTGTTTTTTTTTTTGTGTTTTTTTTCCTTTTGTTAATTTTTATTGCCTTTCATTGGCCTTAACTGGGACAAATAAAAAGATCCCTTCTGAACAAACTCATCCAACCTCTCCTGAGTGCTTACATCTGCTCATGACGATTCAGTCACGTCTACCCTTAACAAGCACTCTGATGCCCTGGAGCCTCAGCGGTGCTAGAGCTGCATCCATACATTTGGTAAATGTGCGAGGGGAGAGAGCTAACAGGTACATGAAGTGCACTGTTAAATGTATGTAAAGTTTGTTAGAATTCTCACAAAATTGTTTATTGACATATTACTGCCTAAGTGAAGTTGAGTGTCTTTCCCTTTAATTGATGTGATGTCATGAGTCAATATAATTTCCGGTTCTGTCCCCTCCTCTTCCTCTTTGCATTGGTGATGCAGTGAGAGGTGAGGTTATTTTGGGCTCCCCATAATCATCTTTAATCCTAATCTTAATTGTTGCTTTTATGTCTATATTTTCACTCTAATTCCTGTGTATAATATTATTTTACCTATCTGTGTGGCGATTTTTGTAATTTCATCACGATTAAGCGATATTTTTGCTTATGGGCCTAAATGTGAAATGAGAGCACACGTGATAAGTGCACATCACATTTGTTTTATAGAGTTATTTCGAGGGCGACTCTCACACTAAGAGGCTGATTACATTTGTTTTATATCAGGAAATAAAGATCAGTGAAACTGCCGAATGCCGTCCTGTTCTTCTCATGATACCAACTAAAAACACAACGCAGAAAAGAGACCAGTTACACTAGGCCGAGTGGAAGTACGCTTCGCCCCCGAAAGCGAACCTCAGGAACTTCCTGTGAGATGGAAGGATGGATATGTGGAAGTATGCGTCCTTTAGATCAATCGTGAAAACCAATCCTCGTATTGATTTTGACTCACGATGATGGGAATAGTGAGCATCTTGAACCTGAATCTCCCCAGAGAACGATTCAAGTGCCTGAGATCTATTATTGGACGCAACCCCCCATCCTTCTTGGGAACTATGAAGTAGTGGCTGTACGGACTCCCTGTCCGGTGGAGGAATACACTCTATTGCCTCCTTTACCAGCAGAGAGTTTACTTATCCTTAGAACCTAGGCTGGCTATAATCTCTTTGACGAAGCCTTCTTTGTTAAGACTTCGCCTGAGAGCGACGCTCTCTTTTTGCGCCTGTTTGTAGGCGCAAGCATTTTAATTCCTCAGAATTAAATGCATCCAAAAACACAGGATAAGTGAAACACGGTCTGAATGGTAGGCTGAAATAAAATATCTAACTTTCTAAAGTCAGATAATATTCCATAATTTAAATTTCTTAAAATTCAATGCAGCATAATTATCAGACAATACTTTTTAATATTTGTTATACAACATTTAATATGTGTTATACAACACATGTTCATCCCTTGAGAAGAAAGTTAACAGGTGCGCGGCTGAAACATCCGACAACGCACGGATATACGCGTCGAGATATTTCTCAATGAACACAGCCAGCACCCTCAGGAGCTGACTGTGAATGCCTCGCACCCAAACAGTATTATTTCACAGATCGTGTGTGTATCTTTATTGCAGTAGACTCGTAATCTACGCACTGCATCGGCAAACGCGAGATTCGAGACGTTCACAATATGTTTGGCTTTCATCTCTCGAGAAGAAAGTTAATGGGCGCGAGGCTGAGACACCCGAAAACGCACGTTAACTGTGTGCGTCGAGATATTTCTCAGTGAACACAGCCAGCACCCTCAGGAGCTGACCGTGCAATGCCTCGCACCCACACAGTATCTTTATTGCAGTAGACGAGTTATAAATGTTATAAATGAGTTTTTATGAATGAATGGCTTGCTCTAACTGTTGCCCTGGTCTTCGTCAACAACACCCGCTTGCACCCCCTGCTGGTGAGTTTGACTAACAGCAGATGGAGATTATACTCGGTAATCTACTGCTTTTCCTGCAGCTCCTGGATGTCAACATTGAATTACTGTCGAATTTGAACCACTGAATTTAAGGAAGCGAATTTACAAAGCAAAATAAAATGGAGCGAAAACCGCCTGTTGAATATTATAAGGTTGTATTTTTAATCAGTTTGAATATTTTGGAAGTGAAATATAAAAGGTGACTATGGATTATTGAAATTTTACTAATGAAAATGTGTTTGAAATGTTTTGAATTTAAATATTCACAGCTTAAATATTCAACCATGCTAAATTTCATTCCATAAAAATGCAAGCCCTAAAAATACAATGCATTAAAATACAAAATACAAGCATGGTTAATGCAATGCATTTTTTTTTTCAAGTAGTACAATTCAAAAGGCTTTTTGTTTCAAAAACATTTGGCATTATTCTACTTCCATATCGCCATTCACACAGATCACAATGATTAAAAATGCTGTATTCTGCTGCCAGGCCATTAGATGGCGATGAAACACTATAGACAGAATGCGTAATACACATGTGCATGACGTCATCGTTTTCAGAAATTCACATTTTTATTGTTTACACAGAGACCATTTTCAAAACCATTTCCCTCCTGTCACGTACCAGAACTCTTTACCCTTCCATTACAATTCCATATTAGAATAGATTGTGTGTGCTCTTTTACTGTCATATGATGGTCACACACATCTTAAAGATGAAATTTCTTCCACAGTGGGTTAAATGGTTTAAACTCTTTTATACTCATTTTTTTAAATCACTTGACTTAAAAAGCTGTTTAATACAGCCAAAGACACATATTGCCTCATATTATTTAAAATAATTTGGTTGGGGAGGGTATATCTCTCAGTGAGGCATTCACTTTTGTTTGTTTTGATTGTTTTTCAGCCAAGAATGTTCGTGATGTTTTACGTCGATACAAAAGGCTTTTCAAGCTAACGCGACGTGGAGCAACCATGACCTAAGCCTCCAGAAAAGAGGGTGTCTCTCGGAATGCAGTGGCTCAGCTCGCCCCTATCGCGGAGCTGTACTTTGCAGACAGGGTCCAGTTCAACAGCATCAGCTTCACCCCAGGGAAGCTAGCTGAGTTCGCGGAGAAGTGTAGAGAACACATTGTGGGGGACGTTAAAGAAAAAGTGCTAGCAATGAAAATAAAAGGTTCACTTTTGCCTTTTCGCCTAAATAAGTGATGTAAAAGAAAAAAAGTTGTTTTGCTATGTTCGATAAGAGGATGTTGATATTTCCTTGTTAAATGTTATTTGAAGTGAACCTAAAGTGACCTAACATTGTATTCTTACAGTTTTTTTTTTTTTTTTTTTGTCATTCTAGGCTAAGCAGTTTACTGAAAACAGACAATCTTTTTTGAATCCATGTTTGGTCCTCTCTTTAGTCTGGTAATTCAATAAAAAAAAAAAATAAAAAAATGTTTTACAGCATTTCATTAAAAGCAGTTGGCTGGACAAACTAATGACTCTGGTATTTATTTCCCATTTGGCAGATATGTACTTTTACTGTGGTACTGTTATTTTCGTAATCTTAAACCAAATGCTCATCAGTGTCGGTACTTACTATCTATTGACTGTCTGCTGAAAATCCCCTGACTTTAAGCTGTGATGCTGGCCTGTAAGAGACATTCAACAGCATTTCTAAGATTTTCACTTCATTTTGATGGGGAAAATGTGGCAAAAGATGAATATATGAATTTACCTCAAAGTTAAATGACAGTCTACTAAAAGGTAATTTATATGCAACAAACAGTTAGTTGAGCAATCCTTGCAGAAACTAAAGATAAAGTGTAAGTAACCAGAAGTTAATTTGAAATTGTCTTGTGTTGCTACTTATAGAAAACTGAATGTTAGCTGAAAGTATGTTGATACATTGGTTAATAGCTACATGCTGACTACTTAAAAGCTCTTACTTTGCTGTAGGCTACTTTAAAGTACTGAGAACCTGTTGTAAAGTATTTGGGCCATTGGGGAATATGTATTCAATATTTAGTAATTACAAATGAATAACTATTGATACGGGTTTGACCCAGATAACAATACATGTTAAAAATCACCCGGCAAAGGGGTTACGTTGCCAATCTGTTATGAACGACCGAATATAATGGATGTATAATCAATTATTCATACAGATCGGCAAGATAGATCAATTGTATTTATCAATAATCAAATCATAACGAATTATAATTCAATATTCATATACAAATCGTCTGGAATATTTAGATTCTCAGGATACTCCTCAATGGAATTAATTATTATCGAATAATCTGTTTGTCCAGCAAACTGGTCATGGATCTTCATCAATTTCCACAGAGAAATTACCTTTAAGAGACTCGCAGGAAGAGACGATCTTTACGGCCGTAAAAGATAGCTCTCCTGTTTCGTCACAATACTATTTAAAGTATTATACCATTTCAAAGCTTATAGCTGATCGAAACATTTAAGTGATTTGAAGTATGAGCACAGGCAGAATCAATCAATGAATATATGTATTTAATAAAGGTGATTACGTATACGGTTAATAAACGTTACAAGGAATAAGTGTATTTGCAAACACAATAAAACATCGAGGAAGGAGAATGCATATAGAAAGAGAGAGAGATAGAGAGATAGAGAGAGCTGGTGAGTTTGGCAAAATTCATCAGACACAGAACCGTTAAGAGAGACAACTAGTCAAATCGTACCCTAATTAGGGCAGGCAATCTTAGCAGTATTTTAGATCTCGGTAGGAAACGAATACTTGCTGATCATGTTCTCTCGTGTAACGTTACGTGTGTTCCGAACCCGGTCAGAGGTCCTTTCCGGCGCGCCCGTGTGGCGGGATGTTCAAATCGTCCGTTGAAGGTGTTGCCAAAGAAATGATTCAAACTAAGTTCATTTCACTCGCCGGTGAGAATGAACAAAGGAGAATACAAAAAGGAAAATAAAACTGAACTAGACAAACAAAGGAAAGATGGGTCATCGCATGAACACGAGGTCCCGATGGACCAAGGAGTCACATGATGGAGGAAGGAAGAGTCCAGAGTATGAGCGAGCGAGAGAGTCAAGCGCGCGTCACATGTTGGAGGAAGAGCAGTCCAGGGTACCAGCCAGAGAGGGAAGAGAGAGCCAGGAAGAGCGAGCCCAGTTCTCTTTAAAGGAACTGGAGTCCACACCTCTGAGGTGCGAACTGGCCAATGACATTCAACGAAACTCTTGGTGGCAAAATTCTCTTTGTCTTGTCAAAGCTAAATTATGGCCGCATTCACAGGTTTTACGATCAGTCAGAATTTGTTCAGAATCATTTAAAAGATGGTAGAACATAGTAAAATACATTTTATGGCTTGTTCAATTACATAAATGACCTTGTCAGCTCACTAGGATCCTGGACATAGGAAGAAAGACATTTAAGGAGAGTTATATTGCAGAGTTACATTAAAAGATTACTTAACTGCACTTGCAGTTTGTTTTAAACTAACACACACTCATAGATCCCTTCATAGGACCTGGGCAATCGACAAACATAACAACATATCAAATATACCTCAGTAAATGTCTTTAAATGAGGAGAGTAGTAAAAGTTCATATATGTGTGTGTGTTTGTATCTGCGTGCATTGAGCATCCAACAGGGGGGGGTTCTCTGGAATTCCTTTGAAGCTTGGATTACGTGAGTGGGAGAATGCAGGGTTAGTCTCTGGCGAGTGTTCCAGGGTCGTAAAAGTGTTAGAAGCAGACTTGTTGGCACCAAAGTCCAGTAATTTTCATTAATCCTAAAAACTTTGGGTTTTAGGAAGAATGTGCTTTATTTGCGTTCAGGACAGAGTCATGGATTTACCCCAGATACCTTACACTGTTGAGGATTTGTTGCATGTCTGCAAATACGGTGTTGAACATCTGCAAGCTAAAATTTATATACAACAAACAGTTGGTAGAACACTTCTGAAAATCCTTGCGAAACCAAAAGATAAAGGGTAAGTAACCAGATAAAGTTCATTTGAAATTATCTTGTGTAGCTACTTATAGACAACTGAATGTTAACTGAAAGTCTGTTGATACATTGGTTAATGGCTACATGCTGACTTCTTCTGAGTACTGAGAACCTGTTGAGGGTTTGATGCATGTCTACAAATACGCTGTGGAATATCTGCAACCTAAATTGATAACACTTTACTGACAGAATGTTTAATAGCAGTTTACATGTTACATACAGTGTAATGATTGCTACAAAATATTTAATAGAGAATCTACAGATACTAGATATGTACTTGTCAAGTAACTTATAGTCAGCAGACTCTCAATAGATTATCTATAGGGGGACCATCAAAATAAAGAAGGGCTGTCAGTTAAACGCGTTATTAACGGCGTTAACGCAGGATACTATAGGAGAAACGCGCTTTTTGGCCAAGCAAACTTTGTCGTTTTTTCCACATGCTTTTGCAACAGGACGCGGCATGTGCGGCGGTGCGCTATGAAACCCATTCATTTCAATGGCTTGTGCCGCGCGAGGAGGTTTTGTTGCTTCTTCGACCACACCGCGGTCAAAATTCAAAATAGTTCAACTTTTGCCGCTGTGACGATTACCAGCGCGGCCAATAGAAACATTTTGGCATCCAAAAAGTTTTGAAAACTGGCGTAGCGCTGCGCATTCCGCGTCCTGTCTTAAAGCACCGGATCTCGCTAGACCGGAAACACACTTGTTGCGAGCCGGCCAAATAGTTGGTAAACGTTACGTTTTGAGTGGATGACTAGCGTGAGACGCCGAAATGGATGCCAATAAGATTCTGAATTGAAAGTTTCCCTTGACAAGACCAACGTGATCTGTGTGTTTTGTCGTTGTGAACTGAGCTATCATCGCAGCACGTCCTGTCTGCAATAGCCTACCACTTGACAGTGGTGGACAGTAACGAAGTAAATGTAATTCGTTACTGTGCTTAAGTAGCTTTTTTGCGTATCTGTGCTTTACTCAAGTATTTAAATTTTGGGAGACTTTTACTTTAACTCCACTACATTTCAAAGTCAAATATCTTACTTTTTACTCTACTACATTTTCAAAATCAGTCGTTCCTTTTTATTTATGAGCTCGGATAAAAACGTAACTGGTCAAACGAGCCACCAATCACAGTACAGCGCGCGCGCTTTGTTTTGAACTTGCCTTGGCGGTATCTACTAAGCGCGAACCAGAGCCGTTAAATATGAGAGTTGCGAACATAGATGGTTGTGACAGTGATCTCGCCGCCGCGCGGTCACGTTATTCGTGTAGCTCTCAATAGTTCCAAACAAATCGCGTTGACAATGATTGTACGGCGGGACAGAGACCAGTAGGGCGGAGTCAACCAAAGAAATCCTTAGTCGACCAAAGTCTTGTCCTGCGCAACGATTAGTCAAAAAAAAAAAAAAAAGAAAAGACGCGACGTTTTGATTGAACATATTTTAACAATTGTCATACAGCATTTATAAAACAACAACGAAAAAACATCAAAAATATATAAAACTATAATAATAATACAATTCTTTGAAAATGAAGTGATTTTTTTTTAACTGCAAAAAGTGAGGAGCACTGTCCTCCTAGGTCTATAGTGACAGTCACAATCGCGCACCTGACCACACACGCTACATAAAATTTAACTGCTATCTGCCACAATGAAAAATCCTAACAAAAGCTCTCGTTTATATAGGCTGTATATTCTTCTTTACTTTCAAAGCTATGGGTTAACTTTTGTCCAGCCGATCTAGGAGTTTTAAAACAAACACACAGAAAAACCTAAAAAACAATAATAATAGGCTGTATTGTAGGACCGCATATAGATTTATTTTCGTTTTGTTACATTATTTAGGCTATTTTCAAATGCGTCAAGTGTACAAATAAAAACAAAAACATATCAAGAAAACACAATCTATTGAGTCAGCATGATAAAGCCGTTAAAGGGACTACTCACGTCTTTTGCGCGCTCAAGTTCGATTTCAAATATAGGCGCGCGGTGTGCGCGCTCATGATGGAAGCAACGCGGTCGCGGTGCGACGCGCTCTTTTTTTTCAAGTGCGTCCACGCCGCATCGAGATAAAAACATATAGTGTATAAAAACATAATAACCAAAACAAGTATGAATACAGCTAAACTACCTACCTACCTTACTGAGCACGAAGCAGCAGCGCAGCCAGCCACAGGTGCGAACCGAGTGTTGTGTGTGTGTGCGCTAAACTGTGGCGCTGTTACAAAATAGCCTGAATTAAAGCATTTAAAGTTGGGGATAAACCATAGGCTAATTATATTTAGAATACAGTAATATAAGGGTAGTTGACAAATGACCAAGAAAAAGTACTTTTTTTGGAAAACATAATTTTTTAAGAAAAAATACATATATTTATGGAGTATGAAAACTGCAGTTTCAGAAAATAGTAGTGGTCACTTATTTTGTCAATGACTTCACATATTTTTTTCA
The DNA here is from genome assembly GCA_029959095.1 of Rhinichthys osculus. NCBI lineage: Eukaryota > Metazoa > Chordata > Actinopteri > Cypriniformes > Leuciscidae > Rhinichthys > Rhinichthys osculus. The sequence goes on from JARWKJ010000003.1 coordinate 2,006,768, forward strand.
CGTTTTCACTCAACACTACTGTAAATGTGTCCTATGGTGTGACATTTAAAAAGTATTAAGAAATTATATTAAATAACATATAAAAAAAATACTTGAGAGAATTGTTCACATTATTAAAACATTTTTTATGAAAGTGATATTTATTTTACATGAAAGTACAAATTAAAATAATTTTCACCATGAATAGATGAACTTGATAAACTTTTCCCTACGAATGTCAATAAAACTTTTTCGCCAACCTTACAAAACTGTTTGAAATTGCACCCATCTAAGAGGAGATATTATTGAAACTCCCCTAATGCCAAACTTAACTCTTTTTTAAAAAGATATTTTAAAATAAGTATATTTTTCTGTTGTTTTATGTTTGTCACACCATAGGACAAAACGTCACACCAAAGGACAAAGATAGTCATTGCATAAAAAGAGTCAGAATATATAGTGTTTATTGTAACAATTATAAAGGAGGACATTTGTTTTTATTTTTCAGCAATATAAACTGTGCAAAACATATTACACCAAAAGTAACTTTGATTATAGATCCATCAATAAGGAAACACTGGCTATGTTTCCATCCACACGTTTTTATCCGCATTAAGTGATATCGAATTAAAAATGCCTTATGGAAACAGTAAAATTCGATTGAATTTCATGAATATCGACTCAAATGAAATGCGTTCGGTCTCATCGGATTTTGTCTTGATGGATATACGGCTTATGCGATAAACGCGGATGGAAACGTTATTATGGCGCGATCCATTTTGTCTAGCATTTTGTCTTTGTTCGCAAATGTTGGCTTGAATGTTGTGAAATTCGGTGAGAAAATGAATGGAAAATGTCTCAAATCAATTCGATATACCAATTTGATCGTAAAACAGCATGTGTCGTCATTACGCACAGGTTTTTATTCGCTTTAAAGCCGTTGGATGGAAACACACTTTCACCAGCTTTATTCACATGAGGTTTTTTACCGAACTTCAGATAATTCGATTGACAAGTGGATGGAAACTTGGCTTCTGACATGAAAATAAAATCCCTAAAAACATTGCATAAGTTTAGTTTGTCTCTTCCTTCCTAGTGCTTTAATGTTGAATGTATCCAATTCCCAGAGAGCCTTCTTTTCATGATATCTGTTTGAAATAATGATAGAATATAGATGAATGGATCAACAGAGAAATTAATGTAATGTATACTCAATTATGAACTCATGACCTACTGTGTTTTCCCTACAAATGTAACCACTTACTTGTCAATTTCTTATAAAACACAATATAGATTATTATATTCTGTAATAACAAGCTTATTATGTAACTATTGTTGAACCTGAACCTCACACAGGTCTATTCTGATACTGAACAATTAGCAGTCATTCAGTCACTCAGCAAGATCCCTGAATTATTTTAAGATGTATATGATGTATATGGCAACATTTCAGTTTGATTTACTTTCTCCGTCGTTCTCTTAGGATCGCCTCCTTTCTCTGTGGATCCTTTTTAATTCGCTCCCTATACTGTCTGGTCCTCTCTTTTGCACTCATCTCTCCCTCAGTTCTTTCTGTTCTAAAAAAAGTTAAGTAGCATTATAAAGTAGTAGCACTGTATTTATGTACTTTATATTTGTTTATAGTTGTTACATTATACATTATAGTTGTTTTAGTAACACTTCAGAACATTTTATGTAATGTCCAAAAAATGGCAATAAACATTCAAATGTAAGTCATTATTGAATTTAAAATCATCAAAACTGGTAAAAAAATAATGAAAAGTATGTTAACAAACTTTATCTATTTGTTTTAATAGCTTCTTAAGGAGGTCTTGTCCTATTGTGTGACATCTGTGTCCTATGGTGTGACAGGCCAAAGTGTCACACCAAAGGACATTTCCTGTCACACCAAAGGACATTTGAGCTTTTGTGGCATGTTAATAACCATGCTAATGCAAGCTTAACTGTCATTAGCAATTGGCATGATACATTTGCATTATATTACATAGTCCTGCTGTTAAAAATACAAATTTGAATTAAAAAATGAAATTTAGGGGTGTCACACCAAAGGACAAAAAAACTTAACAACTTCCGTGGTCCGAAAACATAGTTAAATATTTGAACAATTCTGAGAGAAATACTTACCATGTGCACTGCTCATGGGCTTCATATGGGTCTTCAGTCACATGACCTTGAATGGGGTCTTTCAATTAAATGTAGTTGTCCATGATATTGCCCAACTTAATATCAGGTTATTGCATAACACCAAAGGACATTTTTTTCTGAGACAAACTTAATGAAATTCCTACACTTATAGAAATGTATGTATAGGAAAAGTGATGGCCACTTAGTGAAATAGACACTTGCACAATTATGCCAGGAGTGTCCATTAAGATTTTTAAACATTATTTTCTTTATTTATAAAAGGTAATATTAATGAAATAATGTTGTCTCCCGTCACACCATAGGACAATTTAGAGATTTGGCTCAAAGTTGTAAAAAAAAATAAAAAATAACTCTGATATTAAAACAACAAATTCATGTAAAACAAGAAAATGTTTAACCATTTACAGTATTTTAAATGATGAAAATGTGAAATAATTACTTTTTTTCCTTCTGTGACGGTGAAAAAGCCACGTCACGTCAACTACCCATCTGCGTATAAAGGAATAAATATCAAGGAGTAAATCATTGAAAATGTATTTCTATTGGTAAAAAAAAAAAAAAAAAAAAAATGCAACTGGTCGACCAATAAGAATGTCAGTCGACCAAGACGGCATCGACCGATTAGTCGACTAAACGACTAAAGTTGACAGCCCTAGAGAGCAGCAGCTATTATTGCAGCAATTATCAGTAGGTATTGACGCATAATGTACATTGCTTAGTTACGTTGCCACTAAAATGACTTGCATATAATAGCTTTTTTTTTTCTGGGGAGTAGCCTAGCTGAAACACTGCATTAATACGTTTTTGTGTTTAATTTTCGGAGGGAAATTGGCTGTTCCCATAAAATAGAATATAGAATATATATATATATATATATATATATATATATGTGTGTGTGTGTGTGTGTGTGTATATAAGTATATATATATATATATATATATATATATATATATTTAATGGTGTTGTGCAGGTTTATGTGAATATATCATAACATTATGATGTTAATAATTATGACCATAGGCGCTGGAGAAAATTATATACAGTAAATACTGTAAATGTTTTATACCTTATGGGGAAAATTAAACACAAAATTAATTCAATTCAAATATATATATATATATATATATATATATATAATATATATCAGACTAATTAAATAATTATATCTTATATAATGACAACAATAAGAAACATGAATAAATGAGTAAAAGAACAAATAAAAGTAACCATCACACAATAAACAAATGCATATACAATTCAACAACACATGAAACAAATCTTTATTCAAACTACAAGCATGTATTTAAAGGCGCTGAACCCCACATCTACTGCCATCTCAACACAGCGGTTCCCATTCTGCGGCTTTACTCTGATGAATTCACCAGAGGTGACCGTGCCTTCGTGCCGGAGCTTGTTGCTGCGCTTCACAATAAGGCGATAAGGGCAGATGGAGAGATGGAGCGTCTCATCCATGGCACCGTTTCCAGGATTCAGCTCTTGGCTCCTCATCCTCAGTGCTCACACCAGTCTGAATAAAAACATGTTTAATTACTTTATAGATTTGTTTATTTACCTTATTTACAGCACATTTGTCTAATGTCAACAGTGTTGACAACAGTGAATTATCCTACATAATAGCACACATACATCACTCAGATGTCTTTTTCATGTTGTGATGTGCTCATCTGCAATATGTCAATACTTACAATATTTTCCTTTCAGATGTAAATAGACATTTTAAATAAGCGTGTTTAAGATGTATATGGTTATGTAAATCCACTTTAGAGACGTTACGTGTGCTTAGAGCTCCCCTGTTAGCTAGCTATACAAAACATGTTTTTTACAGCAAAATCACAACTATACTAACTACTTTACACCTTCAACAGTTAAAACGTTTACTCTATAGTAGTTTAACACATAAGGAACCGTGTTTACTCACATTTGAAAACCCCCGCGTCGCTGATCTCCGTGATGTTTGATAATGACGTACGCTCTCGCGTGGCCTCCTGGGATAGAAGAGTATCCACAGTATCCATCGGTTGAGCACTCAAAAATCTGGGCTGAAGCAGTAAGCCATCCGGGAACTTCTCCCCTACTCTTTTATGAATACTGATGTTTCGAACGTACTGCTTCCTTCACGTACTGTTTTCGCCTACTATATAGTAGGAAAGTAGGCATATTCGAACGCACTTAAGTCCGAATCTCGCGATAATTAGCACGTCACCCAGGTAATTCTCGCCTACTCTTTTATGATTCGTACATACTTTTCGCTCGCCTACTCTTTTTCCCATACTATATAGTAGGGAAGTATGCGATTCCGAACGCAGCCAGTGAGTTTGAGGAGAGTCAGGAAGAGTGGATCCCTGAGAAAGGGATCTGACAGACAGTTAGGAGGTCAGGGGTCAATTAGGGGTCAGTCAGTAAAGTAACGTGTGTGTGTGTGTTTTTTTGGTGTTTATGTTTATATGAATATTATATGAATATGAACATTTATACATGAGGTGTTAGTTGTAATTAGTAGTAGTATTTTTTCTTCATTGTTTGATATTTTTGATTGGTTGAAACCAATGTAATTGATGTTTGTCAAAATAAAAAAAATTCCAATGCACATACCATATTGCTTGTTTTCCCTATTCCACCTATATAGAAAACCTTGCAGTTTTAGTACCTTCATAGCACATTTTGTGATGGATAAATTAGCAGGGAGCCCCAAGCTCCCAAAAAAATGATGTGAAATATTTCCTGTATATTTCCCGTATGATTCATGCCAAATAGGGTTAACATATAGATGCTTCTAGACAAGGAGACCAGATAACCCTACACACTAAATATTTTATAACCTTTCGGTTTCCCAAGAAATCTCTAAAGAATTTTTTTTCTTCTTATAAAGTACACTCTTTAAAAAATAAGAGGTTCTAGAAAATGTTCTTCAACTGATGCCATAGAAGATTTTTTTTTTTGCACCATAAAGCACTTTGTTTGCTCATTCACGCATCAGAATTAAGCCTTTTTTAAAGATTTAAGGATTTCAATGAATCGTAAAATTACATCAAATTGAAGACTAATCCTTACACATTTGTACTCTTCTCTGAAATTGCACATACAATGATCTCTTACAGGAACAAAAACAGACAAACAATTCAAAACAAAAATACAATGTAGACGATGACGGAAATCGTGTTGGTTGGGATATTGATCAGAACTTGTGTGAATTTGGACAGTAATTGTAAAAGGTATTTTTCAGCAATAACAGGAGTTAGTAGACCTGGCGCCGGCGGTCCGCCACGCCTAGCACCGAAGGGGTGATGGAGGAACTCACGAGGCTAACCAACGTAGGGCGCCAACGGAGCGAAAGACGCACGTATCCGGCTGAGGCACGGAGTGGCGTAGCAAGCTGACACAACCTATTCCTTCTCACCACTGGCCGTAGCGAGTACTCGGGAGGAAACAGGTTCCACACGTAGGCTATATAATCTAGCGAACGTGTTCAGTGTCGCCCAGTCCGCAGCTCTACAAATGTCTGTCAGCGAGGCGCCTTGAGCCAACGCCCAGGAGGCGGCAACACCTCTCGTAGAGTAAGCACGCAACCTGGGAGGACAAGGCTCACCCGTAGCTTCATACACTTGGGTGATAGCATCCACTAACCAGTGAGCTAACCTCTGCTTGGAGACTGCCTTCCCCTTCTGCTGGCCTCCGTAACAGACAAAGAGCTGATCTGAGGTCCTGAAGCTTTGCGTTCTGTCTGTGTAAACCCGCAGGGCGTGGACTGGACAGAGAAAAGCTAGGGCTGGGTCTGCCTCCTCCTGGGGCAGCGCTTGCAGGTTCACTACCTGATCCACGAAGGGAGTGGTAGGAACCTTGGGCACATATCCGGGCCGGGGTCTCAATATCACGCGAGAAAGGCCCGGCCCGAACTCTAGGCACGATTCGTCGACCGAAAAAGCCTGCAGATCCCCGACCCTCTTAAAGAGAGGCCAATGCCAACAGGATCGCTGTCTTAATGGACAGGATATTCAGCTCCACTGTCAGCAAGGGCTCAAAGGGAGGACTTTGAAGAGCTCTCAGTACCAGAGCTAGGTCCCAAGAGGGTACAGAGTGCAAAACACGAGGTGGATTTAACCTCCTAGCACCCTTGAGGAATCTGATGATCAGGTCATGCTTCCCTACGGACTTACCTTCTACTACATCGTGATGTGCGGCTATTGCGGCAACATACACTTTGAGGGTGGAGGGAGACAGCCTTCGCTCCAACCCATCTTGTAGGAAGGAAAGCACGACTCTGATCGGCAAGTTCGGGGGTCCTCCTGGTGGGAGGAACACCACACGACGAATAGGTTCCACTTCAACGCATAGAGGAGCCTCGTAGAGGGGGCTCTAGCAGAAGTGATGGTGTTTACCACTGCCTGTGGTAGATCACCTAGAACCTCCGCGTCCCGTCCAGGGACCAGACATGGAGTTTCCAGAGGTCTGGACGCGGGTGCCATAGAGTGCCCCGTCTCTGAGAAAGAAGGTCCTTCCTCAGAGAAATCGGCCAAGGAGGGGCTGTCGTGAGGAGCATGAGTTCCGTGAACCAAGTCCTGGTGGGCCAATACGGCGCCACTAACAGGACCTGCTCCTCGTCCTCCCTGACCTTGCACAGAGTCTGTGCAAGAAGGCTCACTGGGGGAAACGCATACTTGCGCAGGCCCCGGGGCCAGCTGTGAGCCAGGGCGTCCGTGCCGAGGGTCCCCTCGGACAGGGAGTAAAACCACTGGCAATGGGTCGTGTCCGGAGAGGCAAACAGGTCTACCTGTGCGACTCCGAAAACACTCCAGATCAGCTGAACCGCCTGGGGATGGAGTCGCCATTCTCCTGGCAGGGGAGGCAACCGTGAAAGCTCGTCTGCCACACGGTTGAGCTCCCCTGGAACATGAGTGGCGCGAAGCGACCTCAGATGCTTCTGACTCCATAGGAGGAGGTGGGAGGCGAGTCGCGACATGCGGCGGGAGCGTAGACCACCTTGTCGGTTGATGTACGCAACGGTCGCAGTGCTGTCCGTACGGACCAGTACGTGCTTGTCTTTGAGAAGCCCCTTGAGGCGGCACAAAGCCAAGCGTACTGCTTGCAACTCTAGGCAGTTGATATGCCAATGCAGCTGGGGCCCCGTCCACAGACCCGAGACTGCATGCCCTTTGTACGTGGCCCCCCACCCCATGGCAGAGGCATCTGTGAAAACCACAGCATGCCTGGAAACCTGGACTAGGGGCACTCCGGCCCGTAGAAACGCAGGATCCGACCACGGGGAGAAGGTTTGGCGACAGTGCGGGGTTACTTTGACCCGGAACGTGCCGCTCTGCCACGCCCACCTCGGGACTCGATCGTGAAGCCAGTGCTGGAGTGGTCTCATATGTAACAGGCCGAGCATCATTACTGCGGCTGCCATATGCCCCAGGAGCCTCTGAAATTGTTTCAGTGGAACCGCTGTCCTGCCTCGAAAAGACCTGAGGCAGGTGAGCACTGACTGGACGCACTCCTCCGTGAGGCGCGCAGTCTGGCGACCGAGTCCAACTCCATACCGAGATAAGAGATCCTCTGCATGAGGCAGAGTTTGCTCTTGTCCCAGTTGACCTGAAGCCCCAACCGGCTGAGGTGCCGTAGCACCATGTCCCTGTGATCGCACAACACATCTCGCGAGAGCCAGAATGAGCCAGTCGTCGAGATAGTTGAGAATGCGAACGCCTTGTTCTCTCATGGGAACAATGGCCGCCTCCGCGACTTTCGTGAAGACACGGGGCGACAGGGCCAGCCCGAAGAGTAGGACCTTGTACTGATACGCTCGACCCTCGAAAGCAAACCGTAGAAATGGTCTGTGACGAGGAAAAATGGAGACGTGAAAGTACGCGTCCTTCAGGTCGATCGCTGCAGACCAATCCTGGGGACGGATGCACTCGAAAATGCGCTTCTGCATGAACATTTTGAACGAGAGTTTGTGCAGGGCCCGATTCAAAACTCGCAGATCCAGGATTGGCCGTAACCCACCGCCTTTCTTGGGTACAATGAAGTAGGGGCTGTGAAACCCGGACCTCATCTCGGCAGGAGGGACCGGCTCGATTGCGTCCTTCGCCAGCAGGACATCGATCTCTTTCCGCAGGACAGGGGCATCCACTGACCGCACACGGGTGAAGTGGATGCCCCTGAACATGGGAGGCCGGCGTGCAAACTTAATTGCATAGCCGAACCGAATGGTGCGGATGAGCCATCGAGACGGACCCGGAAGCGCTAGCCAGGCTTCCAGGTACCGAGCCAATAAGCCCACCCGAACCACCGGCGTACCCGCGGAGGGGCAGCGAGGTGGAAGGCCGGGACCTGGCTCCAGTGGCAATGTAGCCACTGGAAGCGGGGTCTGGGCGGTCCACCGTGGGGCAGACGGCAGAGAGAGCTCGTAGGCTTTCTGCTGCGGGCTGCCCGGTGGCGAAGGGAGGGGGAGAGACGAAGAACGAGGCCCTGACTCCTCATGTCCTGGTCTCTGCGCCTCCGGGCCCAGCTGCAGACCGGAGCGACGCAGCCGAGGCTGCGTCACTGCTATCTGCAAGCTGGGGAGAACACACCATTATAGTAGGAACTTAGCATCATTTTCAGAGTATAACCGCCCTCTCTCCGATGTAGCGATCGACATCTGTCCTCCCTGGGGCCCCGAATGAAATGCCTGGTCCCTCATGAGAAGGACCAGAAACCCATTCGAAAGCCTCGACGGCACACGGCACGCTGAGCTGCTCCAACCTTTACGTGAAAGGTGAGGCGAACAACGTGCCGACGTGGTCATGCACTCCTAAGAGAACACGAACCACCCACGAACATAGTCTCACACACTGATTAGGCATGTGAAACAATTAACATGGCCGTCAAATAATGACAGGAAACGATCGCATCCAGAAACACACAAGTGAAACGTCATCCTGAAAAGGACGCGATCGTCACTCGTGTTGCTCTTTCAGGAAGAAAGTACTCTCTCTATCGTGCTGAAGCACACAGGGACCCAACGCGGCAACACAGCGGGGAAACTGCAAGCCCGCTGTGCGCACTCACCGTTTACCAGCTGTGAAAACAGCTTTTTGAATTAACAGCACATAGACGCAGCCGGCAGACAGGAAACCGCGCGGTCACTGAAACGCCATCTCACCAACACAGAGAGATCCCCTCCCGAAACAGCAGACTCGTAGTTGTAAGAAAGATACATTTCTTAAAGCTCACTCACTCAGAGAGGACACAATCGGACGGCTCCGAAGCTAAAAGCATTGCGCAATGTTTACTTCCGCCCTTTATACCCGCGTTGGTAGGCGGGTCGCGGAATGCAAACCTTGCATGCCAATTTTCATTGGCTCGTTTTAATTCACTCGAAGGCAATTGGTCTTCCTAGTGTGATCCCAATTCGTCAGGAAACTCCCCGACGACACGTTGGAGTTCCCAGGACGAAAGGGAACTGTAACCAGTTTGGCTGGAATAGTGAACTGCTTTCAAGTACTTCACACATCTTTTTCCAGCTCTTCAAAACTCAAATAATAAATAAATAAATAAATATATATATATTTAAATGTTATTTTTAATGTGATGACCAAAACATTATTTGTTCATCCTTTAAAGATGACCCCCATTTATAAACCTGAAAGTTATATTAAAGTTATTTAAAATATTTTTTCTTTTAACAAATAAGAAATTTCTCTGGCATTTCTTTCTTTTTGCTGTATCGAAAACGTACCGAACCGTGACTTTAAAACCGAGGTACGTACCGAACCGTGATTTTTGTGTACTGTTACACCCCTACCAGGCAGGGGTCGAGGCAGGCAGCAGACAAGAGACGTGAAACAGTGAACTGGCAAGGGTCGAGGCAGGCAGCAGACAAGAGACGTGAAACAGTGAACAGGCAAGGGTCAGTAAACAGGGATGCAATCAAAGTAGAAATAACGCTCGGAAATGTTAGCCAGGGCAGAACAAGACTTCGCAATGTGTAGCAGTTCAGAGACAGTTTATATGGAGGAGGAAAGTGGGTACACCTGTGCCGGTGATAAGACCTAGGTACGGGGCTGATGGGAATTGAAGTTCAGTACTCAGGTGACGGTGTCCTTTGACGATCAGAGAGATGCAGAATGGGTGCTGTGGTAAACTTCACCTTGAGCTGTTTGAATGCAGTACTACTCTCGGATGACCACTTTAACCGTTGTTTTCCTCCCCGAAGAAGAGCTGTGAGTGGTGCTGCCGTGGTGCTGAAGTTTCTAATGAACCATCGATAGAAGTTGGCAAAACCCAGGAAACGCTGTAACTCATTTACATGGGTGGGCTGTGGCCAGTTAACTACTGCTTGTACCTTGCCGTTGTCCATGGTTACCCCCTCAGCGCTGATGACGTAACCCAAGAAGGCTGTCTTTGTTTGATGAAACTCCCATTTCTGGATCTTGGCGTATAGCTGATGGTCTATGAGCCGTTGGAGTACTGCTCTGACATCTTGTACGTGAGTTTCGAGAGTCTCGGAATAGATCAGAATATCATCGATGTAGACAATGAGTCTCTGGTTGAGCATATCTCGGAAGATCTCGTTGACAAACGCCTGGAATACCGAGGGACTGTTAGCGAGCCCGAACGGCATAACGAGATATTCATAGTGCCCGGTCGTGGTTGAGAACGACGTCTTCTACTCGTCGCCCTCCTTGATCCGGATTAGATTGTAGGCATTGCGTAAATCCAGCTTTGTGAAGTAGTTTGCGGTGCAGAGCTGTTCTAATGCGGCAGGAACCAATGGCAGTGGGTAACGCAACTTCACTGTAATGTCATTGAGGCTGCGATAATCAATACATGGACGCAAACCTCCATCCTTCTTTTTTTTTACGAAGAAAAAACGGCTGAAGCGGGGGAGGTGGATGGTCTAATAAATCCCCTTAGAAAGTTGTTCCTCGATGTAGACTTTCATTGCTTCGGATTCAGGTTGAGAGAGGGGAAAAATTCTTCCCCGTGTGGGAATAGCTCCTGGAGTAAGATCTATCACACAGTCACTGGTTCTGAGAGGAGGAAGCTGAGCAGCCTTACTTTCGCTGAAGGCGAGAGCGAGACCGTGGTATTCTACAGGAATCTCCTGAAGATCTGGATTCTCGGAGTGGGTGGAAATCGGAGTGAGCTTCGTGAGAGGGTGCAGGCATTCCTTCTGACAGGTATTGGACCAGCGGATTATCTGTTTATGAGTCCATGAGATAGTAGGGTTATGTTTCTCCAGCCAGGGCAGACCTAGAATGATGGGGTGTCATGGAGATTCAATGGTGTACAGTTGGATGATCTCCGTGTGCAGGGTGCTGGTGCTTAGAGTGACCTCTTGCGAGATTTAGTGAACCTGGCAGGTGCCCAAAGGGCGTGCGTCCGTCTAGTGCTGCCACTGACACCCGGGATGTACATGGATTAAGACTGAGAGAGATGATGATTTTTAGCAAATGACAGATCAATAAAGTTTCCTGCAGCTCCAGAATCAATTAAAGCACTGGTGTGTACTATCTCATTACCAAAACATAAGGTGACAGACAGTTCAAAGGATTGAGAAGAACAGGGACTGGAACTCACCGTAGCGGAGTCTCGGGGTTTGGGTCTATTAGGACATGCTGCCCTCATGTGGCCGGATTGTCCACAGTATAAGCATAGACGATTACGATATCTTCTCTCTCTCTCTCCTCGGGACTGAGCCGAGTGTAACTGATCTGCATGGGCTCGGGTTCCGGATTTGCAGCGGCAGACTCGACGACTCTATGCATCAGGGAAGCGCGCCGTGCGCACATCAGATTGTCGAGGCGAATGGTCATGTCTATTAGCTGACTGAGCGTCCTCCCCTCATCTCGACACGCCAGCTCTCCCTGGAGATCCGAATTGAGGCCCTTGCGATAGAGTAGTTTCAAAGGATCCTCCTCCCAGCCCGTTTGTGCGGCAAGAGTGCGGAAGGAAAGAGTGTAATCCGCAGCCGAAGATCCTCCCTAGCGTAGAGAAAGTAAAAGCTCGCCAGACTCCTTTCCACCGGCTGGATGCTCGAACACCTCTCTGAACTGACGGAGAAACCTGGTATATGAGGGAAATGTCGAGCTTCCTCCCTCCCACAGCGCCGTTGCCCACTCCAGAGCCCTCCCGGTCAAAAGTGAACAAATGAATGACACTCAGCTGTCGTCGGTAGAATAGAAGTTGGGTTGTTGATTGATAAATATCGAGCATTGCAGAAGGAATCCTTTACACTTCGCAGCTGAGCCATCATATTTATCAGGTAGTGACAAACGAGGATTACCGGAGTTGGTACTCACACTCTGAATGGGCGGATCGGGAGATGCGGCGGCAGGAGCTGGTGCGCTGTGCTGTGTAGTAAGCGCCTGCATGGATCTTACTAGCTCTTCATTCAGCGATGTCAACTTCACGAGCTGTTGCTGGTGAGTAGCCAGTACGGAGGCTCGGGATGACACTTCAGAGGTAAGGCGATACATAGCTGCTGGATCCTGTTCTGGCAAAGTCTTCTGTGATGCAGAGTCATAGACGTTCGAATCCATTTGCAGTATTTATTGAAGAGTAGTCAGACAGGCGAATAACAGAGATCAGCAAACAGGGATGTGATAGGAAATCCAGAATCATAAACAATACCAGGCAGGGGTCGAGGCAGGCAGCAGACAAGAGACGTGCAACAGTGAACTGGCAAGGGTCGTGGCAGGCAGCAGACAAGAGACGTGAAACAGTGAACAGGCAAGGGTCAGTAAACAGGGATGCAATCAAAGTAGAAATAACGCTCGGAAATGTTAGCCGGGGCAGAACAAGACTTTGCAATGTGTAGCAGTTCAGAGACAGTTTATATGGAGGAGGAAAGTGGGTACACCTCTGCCGGTGATTAGACCTAGGTACGGGGCTGATGAGAATTGAAGTTCAGTACTCAGGTGACGGTGTCCTTTGACGATCGGAGAGAGCCACGGAGGTGCGATCTATGACACTAATATGTGACCCGTCACGGAAACCAGGGACACAAGTCGGCAGCACAACTTGCGAGCAAAATGAGAAAGAAGCGTTTTTTTCCAAAATTGGTGATTTCCGCTTTTTTGCAGAATCTGTTAGTTGAGATCATGAAGAAGCCTCTCCATGTTTGAGATAACAGTATTGGTATATTTAAAAGCGTACATTTTGAGGTTGAAATCGGCTTGTTTTTCGGAGATTCTAGCATGCAGTAGGGGCGTGTCATTGTCTGTGTGTATTTCCATACTGAATAGCCGCCGGCGCTTTTGCCCCCGCCCCCCAACAGCGTGGCTACTTATTATGCAGCGCTCTGGCCGGCTCTATCTGATATCAAAATTCAATGAAGATCGATGCCGCAAAGATTGTCGCAGACGAGCTGAACCGTGGCCGTTACACCGAAAATGTTTTCGCCGCACTTTGTGGGCTCGGGAAACTGAACCGGAGGTATGGGCGCGGCGCGCGCGCCCTCGGTGCTTGAATACGGCGGCTCGGCTCGCTGACAGCGGTGGCTAACTGTTTCATATGTGACGTCCCGATTGCTTTGAATGGGGAACGTTTTGTGAACAGGGAACAGACTTAATGGACTGGCAACAATCTCCATAGAACATGAACTGGCACAGAGAATCGAAATAGAGGATGCAGTTAAGACCTTTGCTGCGATGAATGCCTGCCGTGCGCGTTTCTGAAACGTAAGTTAAGCTTTATTTGCTCCTTAGTCGTTATGTAAGATGCTGAACCTGCTGATGATATAATGTGCTTGCGGACATTTCATTTGTGTGTGTATACGCACATAAGAAAGTGGTGTAAAGAGATTTGCAACAGTAATCTGAGGAGGAAATATGATTATTTGGAAAATTCCTGTCATGACTGCTTAAAGAAAAATGCCAGCAGGCATTTACCTCCTGCATAAACTTTAATAGTGTTGACATTTTGGGCACACGTGCGTTGCGCACTATTTGCGTTATATGTAGGCCTATGGCTTATTGGTCTTTGTGTGTTGTTGCTGGTTTTGCGTTATATGTATATGGCATATTGGTGTTTGTGTGTTGTTGCTGGTAAACGTTGCAAATAGAGGGGCAGCACAATTGTTTTTCGCCTAGAGCGGCAGAAGTGCATTCGCCGGTTCTGGGGGTGAGTTTGCATTAAACATTAAAGTTTGTCGTTTTGTTTTAATTCTAAGAACACGTACATGTTATCTCATGTTTAGTCTGTTTAGACCTTCCCATACCTACCTATTGTTATTAGCTAGCTCAGGAAAGAAAAAAAAGCTGTAAAGCACAGGGGGAGCTTTACAGGGGGTATGGCTTATCTAAATGAGATGTAAATGAGCCCTATTGTCACTCCCAGCAGGAGAGAGAGGTGAGAATGCACAATCTTTTGAGGCCGTTTTCTCCCATTTTAGTTTTTTTGAGTTCCTACCTTCAAATGGCCACAACTTCTCCAAATATTATCAGATTTCCACGTGTTACACATCGTTGGAAAGCTTGGAGACTACACTTTCAGAATCTATGAATAACTCAAAATGCCGAAGAACCGACTTGTGTCCCTAGTTTCCGTGATCGGTCACATATGCAAATTCAAAATGTCGGTAACCGGAAAGTGCCAAAATAAAAGCTCGAGGAGGTCAGTGTGTGTTTATAGTGTCAAATAACGAATAAAAACCATCTCATCCGGGGATATGGACTCTTGGACATGGATTATCGTGATATTAACTACCTAAAATAATAAATACGTTTGGAGAAACTGTATTTGAAGAGTAGGGTACTTTGAGTTTGTAGTGTCACTTTTATGAAAGGTGCGGGACTTATGACCTGTAGCCATAATCGCCAGCCACGAGGGGGCTCACTTTGACTGATCTGTCATGTTCGCTTGCATAAAACGTGTATAATAATTAGAGCTGACTTCTAATAGTCGAGGATTCGAGGATTCGATTCGGAGAGGTCTGATTCGACTATGAACCTCATAGTCGAATAGTAGGGAAGTGTTAGGACCTGTTCACATATCGCGTCTTTTGAGCGCTCAAGTTCGTTATTTCAAAATATGCGCGCGGTATGCAACCAATGAGCAGCAGCACACTACAGGCTTGTAACGTCCGGACCACATTTGTTAGCATTTACGGATTTATTGGCTCACAATGGCTTCTAAAAAATCATCAAAAGTGTGGGAGTATTTCGAGAAGGTTAAAGATGACCCAAAGAAAGTTAAGTGCAAGTTGTGTCAGCAGCTTCTTTCATATCACACGACGATAACCAACATGGCGTATCATTTGAAACGGGTAAGGCTTGTTAACTTTACAAACAAAAAACAAACAAACAGTTCTACCACTCTTTTGTCAATACAGACATAATTCATTATTATCATTTTTCTGACAGTTACACCCGCAGTGTCATGACGACAGCTCAGGCAGCACGTCTGCATCAGCGGCTGCCCCAAGATTAACGCAAAAAAAAATTTGATTTGAGACCACCAATTTCACAGAAGAGAAAAAAGGAAAATTACTGAAAAGATTGCGGAGTTTGTGGCACTTGATATGAGGCCTGTGCGCATTGTTGAGGGTGAGGGATTTAAACAACTCTTGCGCACACTTGAGCCAGGCTACACCGTCCCTACAAGAGCTACAGTGATGGATGTCGTGCACACAAAATATCTATCGATACAGTCAGACATTTACATGGCTATACAGAACTGTGAAGCTGTCAGTTTCACAACTGATATCTGGACCTCACTTCAGATGGAGGCTTATCTCACAGTCACATCACATTTCATCTCCGGAGACTGGCGACTGGAGAGTTTCGTTTTAGAAAAAAAAACAGTCACACAGCTGATCACATTGCACGAGAACTGACGGAGATCATTTGTAAGTGGGACATTCCAAGTAGCAAGATCGTTTCTGTGGTTCATACGGTGACCGGGAGGGGACATGTTCGGTTCACTTATTTTTGTTGTGGCCACAACATATAAACTCGTGGGAACGTGATATTAAGTCCTGGGAACGTGATAATAACTCGTGGGAACGTCATAGTAAGTCGTGGGAACGTGATTATAAGTCGTAGCCACGAGATCATTTTGTTGAGGTAACGACATCATTATGTCGTGGCCACGCGATGCAAAGTCGTGGCCACGAGATCATATGTTGAGGGAACGATATATTTTTCTCGTGGCCACGACTTCGTATTTTGAGAGAACGACATCTATTTGTCGTGGCCACGAGTTATGTTGAGGGAGCCTCAGCGGCCAATAGGCTACTGTAACCGTACCATATCATAGACTGGGCTACAGCAGAGATGGAGATGACAGAAGATATAACATTTTACTTTAAATTAGGAATGTCATATAAAGATATAGGGCGGTCTTTGGCATTAAGACATGGGTACGTTATAAGTGAATTCTTATTGAATGGGCTTTTTTGTCGCACGTTTTGCACTGGCATTCAAGTGGGTTTGACGTTGGACGATTGATATTCGCATATATAGGGACTGTTAAATTCAAAATGAAATTGTCCAAACGAAAATTGCCCCAAATCTTGGTCTTTTATTATGAATAAACAAATCACCACCAGCGCTGGATGGAGACAGAGAGCTCACTCCTCTATTAATGAAAACCAGATGTTTAACTTACATCCATACAAAAGAATGTGCAGACGTGGCTCTTCTGCTGGACCATAGAATCTCTATTGTACCTAGACTCTTAGATTGTATGCTAAAGGAGAATAATATTTCTTACAATGGCCACTTTGATACGATAATTATCATAGAGAGACTTGTCCTCCCTGCCAATCCGTCTCTACAGCACGACCTCACTATCCAGCTAGATTCTTCCTCAATCACCCCATCAAGGTCGGTCAGAAATCTTGGAGTAATCTTTGATGATCAGCTGACCTTCACAGACCACATTACAAAGACAGCTCGGTCATGCAGGTTTGCTATGCACAACATCAGGAAGATCAGGCCTTTCCAAACTGAGCATGCAACACAACTTCTCGTCCAGGCCCTGGTCATTTCTAGGCTTGATTACTGCAATGCTCTTCTGGCTGGACTTCCATCATGTGCAACTAAACCTCTACAAATGATCCAGAATGCTGCAGCTCGTCTTGTCTTCAACGAGCCCAAAAGGGCCCACGTCACTCCTCTGCTCATCTCTCTGCACTGGCTACCACTCGCTGCTCGCATCAAGTTCAAGGCTTTGACGCTTGCTTACAGATTGACCACAGGTTCAGCTCCCTCCTACTTCCACTCACTACTACAAGTCTACATCCCTACCAGAAGCCTACGATCGGTCAATGAGCGACGGCTCGTGGTACCATCACAGCGGGGCACAAAATCACTCTCCAGAACATTCTCATTCACGGTTCCATGCTGGTGGAATGATCTCCCCACCCTCATCCGGAATGCAGAATCCCTGACAACATTCAAAAGACAACTGAAAACTCATCTCTTCCGGGAGCACTTAACATAAAAAAAAAAAAAAAAAAAAAAAAAAAATCCTTTCCTCTAAATCCTCGCTTGCCTGGCTTATGCTACTCAGAGCTATGTCTGAACTTTGTATTTTGAGCACGTCTTGCGTTACTTTTGCCTCTTCACGATGACTCGCTTGGTTTAGTCCTCAGTTGTAAGTCGCTTTGGATAAAAGCGTCTGCTAAATGACTAAATAAATGCAAGGATCAAAAGTATAACTCCTATTGGAATTAAGGCAGATATAAGCATTTGTTCCCAATTTGTGATCCAATCTCAAAAACTACTTCTATCACTCACTTCTCTTTTCTGTAATTCGTCAGCAATTCTTGTCATAGTATTGATTCCGTCAGCTATAATATGACCATCAGCATCATTTTCTGGTATATACGTACAACAGGAGATTCCAACGATTACACAGACTCCGCCTCTCGCTGCTGTAAGTTGATCCAAGACCAACCGGTTCTGCAACGCAGTTTAACGAAGTGCGCGCAGTTCTTCTTGGACACCAGCTAAGGTGTCCCTTGTAGTTTTAATAAAGGAAATCAATTCATATCTTGTAACTTCTACTTCAATTTGAAGACTGCCAATTCCTATTGTTGAAAATACTCTTTCAAAGAATTTTTCCGCACCAGTCCATAGTCGGTGTTCTTTTGGTACTGGATTATCTCGACGCAAGCTACTAACGGAACTACGATCAGAGAGAGAGCGTGTGCTTCGCTGGTTATTCACCTTATCATTTCTTGATTGTCTAATGATCATAGAATATTCTTCTAAAGTTACGAGGGCACATCGTCCACTCCAATTAAAAGGTAACGAAGTATAGACCATGTGCCCACATAACCAGAACCAGTCTCTCAAAGCTCTTGTTCCTTTTACAGATGGAACATACCTGTTACAATTTTTACCCGAATAAAGTCCACAATATTCATCACATAACTCTTGAACCTCGGGAGTTGATGTTGCATAAGCGTTCATAGTAGACAGGGGGTTTGCAGGTCTTTTTAAGCATTCTTCCAAATTAAATGTACCTTTTCCCGACACACAACTCAAACAACATGGCATATTTCGTACTTCACAACGACGATATATTTGGTTACATCTATTCTCAGGAATTGAACCCAGTGTTGAGGATCCTATTCTTCTTTCTATACAAAACAATGAGTCTGTGATGGGACCTACAGTTGCCGCTTTAGCATGTACTTGTACTGCAACTGTCAGTGTCCTTCCATTGGGACAAGTCCAATTTACCGTTGAATTCTGTGGAGCAATTGCACCAATATTACTAAAGCTGCGTTTCCACCGCAGGAACTTTCCCTAGGAACTAGGAACTTTGGGGTGGTACTCCGTATGTTTACACCGCAGGAACCAGGGTCTAAATGAAGTTCCGGGTAAAAATTTCCCCCCCAGAAAGTCCCTGCTGGCGAGGTAGTACTTTTTCAGAGTTCAGGAACTTTCGGGGTGGGACTTGTGCGCTGAACATGCTGATTGGTTCTTTTACCTTGTTCTCTCTGCCGGATGGCGCGCGTTCGTCCCATCCATCTCACGGTCATGTCCGCTATAGCTGATAACAAACGTTGTCTATCTAGCATTACAAGCTTTCTGAAATGAATACGCTTTGGTATTAGTGTTTGTCTCTTTTCTGCCGTTTTGTTAATTACCTCGTTAGTAAACCAATAGATCGCACACAAAAACAGCACAGCTTGAATCTCCTCAATACTTAAAACTCAAAACAAGTACGCGCAGACTGGGCGGAGCAGTTGCACGCAGTTCAACGTCACCAGACTAATCTTCCCGGTACTTTAGTCCACAGTGTAAACGCAGTGAGCAACCGTTCTGGGGCAAAAAAAGGTCCTATGAAAAAAGTTCCTGGGACAAATAGTTCCTGGTAATTGCGGTGGAAACGTGGCTTAAGAAATAAGGGACAGAACAGTTCTTCTTCTGTCGTTGGTGATTGAACAGTTACATGAGGTCCAGAAGCACTTTGTGGCATTTTTGTGCAAACATAACAGTCACCCTTTTTTCCTGTAGTCTTAGCAGTGAAGTTGGCTAACCTCCACCACATATTGGAAGCAAACACATGTGGTTCGTCTTCATGGCTCAGCCAAGTTTCATTACCACTGCTAATAAGCGCTTGAGTATAAGTGAGCATGCTTGTCAGCACGATCAGGTGTAATAGCAACTTTGCAGACATGGCTTAATGGATTCAATGATACTTATTGATACTTATTGCTAATTTCAATCAGCAATCTCGTTCTTCGTCTACTTCTCTTCCTCGTCTCCTTTCGATCAGTGCTGGATGTCCACCTCCGCATAGGCTTATGCATTCCCTGGGGACGGGACGGCCTTCACCCTGTTGGCATGGATCCACTGCGGCTGGAAGTCAGTCAGAATACCAGTCCTTGTCACAGCGATCACCGAGACAGGCCCCAGATAGTTTGGTTCCCCCAGTTTCGTGGGTTTCAGACACCTTATAAGCACTGATTGCCCTGGAACGAAAGGATGAGTTGGCTTTTCTGAGGGAAGAGGGAGAGACAGAGAAACATCACCATTTATGCCATTTAATGTTCTAACTAGGGAATCCACGTAATCCGCGATGATCACCTCCGTGTCACATGTGGAAAGATTGCCAGCGCGACCTCTGACCCACGGGGTTGGAAATGGTCTACCCATCAGAATTTCAAATGGAGACATTTTTGTGGTTGCTGATGGGGACATTCTCATTTCCGTCAATACGGCAGGCAGCAAATCAACCAATTTCTGCCTATATCTAGACATGCCTTATTGAGACGTTCTTTTATTAGTCCTCTCTACGTTGCCTGAGGATTGCGGAAAATAGGGAATGTGAAAATGCCAATTAATACTAAGCTCTTTGGCTAATAATTGTGTGACTTTAGAAGCAAACGGAGTTCCATTATCACTAGCTATAACGGTTGGAATACCGAAACGCGGTATAATTTCTTTTGCAAGAACCTTTACAACTGTCTTTGCATCTTCTCTGCCACACGGAAAAGCTTCTGGTCACTTAGTAAATCGATCAATAATCACGAGTAAATACTTGTGATTTCCATATGGAGGCATGTGTGTAAAATCGATCTGTAAATATTGAAAAGGAAGCTCAGGATGCGGCAAAGCGTCATGGCGGGTTGCCTTGTGTCCGTTCGTTCGTGCACACACCAGGCAAGCATCCAATATCAACAAAGTATTCTTTCGAACATTTGCTATGCAGTGTGATTGATTCAAATTTTGTATGACTTTCTCTTTTGACACATGTGATACACCATGATAATGCCTGCACAGCATTACAACGGTGGATGCTGGCAGAGCAATTCTACCCTGCTTGTCTCTTAGAATACCAGCTTGATCTGGTGTTACTTCATTTACTGCCCAGTGTTCCAAATCGTTTTGAGTAGGATTAGCTTGCAGTACTTTAATGTCCAAATCATTAATCAGCGACGAATTCATCATAGGCACTTCGGTGCTTTTTTCGTTTACGTGTGGACTAAGTATTACTTCTTTAGCAGCCCATTTCGCAACTTCATCTGCAAACCTGTTTCCTCTCGCATCATCCGATTCACCTGTTTTATGACCAGCTACTTTAATAACAGCAAGTTTCGATGGTTGCTGTGCCGCACTAATGAGCTCGGCCACGATGTTGTGATGGGAAATTGGTTTTCCGTCGGAGGTTTTGAAATTTCTTTCCTCCCACAATTTAGCAAAATCATGGACAACGCCATAAGCGTATTTGGAGTCAGTGTATATATTGATGGACTGACCTTTCGCCAATTGACAAGCTCTCGTTAGAGCAATTAATTCTGCAACTTGTGCTGATTTGTATAGCAACGAATATGCCTCAATTACACGATCAGGTAATTCGACAATAGCATAACCACACAAGTATAAATTGTCGTTTGGCTTGAAACAGGATCCGTCTATATACCAATTATCTCCCTCCTCCAGGACAGATGTAGACACATCTGGCCTGCAGGCAGTTGAAGTTTGGATTCTGGCCAGGCAGTCGTGGTCGTCACTCTCAAATTCACCATCCGTCAACAACCTGTACAAATGTACAGTAGGGCCATGAATGACAGAAGTTACTTTCAACGTTAAATTAGCAGTTGCTAATAATATAGCCTCATAGCCCGAATGGCGTTGAGCAGTCATGTGTTGCGTAGAAATGTTATGCATAATCGTGCCAACTTGGTGGCTAGTATGAACTGTGAGTGGATGTGATAAAACAACCCTTTCAGCATCCTGTACCATGATTGCTGTAGCAGCCACAGCCCGTAAACAGGCCGGGAGTCCCCGAGCCACTGAATCAAGTGTTTAAGACAAATAAGCTATTGGACAAAAATTACCCCCATGTTCTTGGGCTAGGATTCCCGCGGCTGTGCCCCCACCCTCGTGCACGTACAGGTGGAAATCTCGCTTGTAGCAAGGAAGGCCGAGGGCAGGAGGCCTTAAAGGGGTCATATAATGCCATTTTTGTACAAGCTAATATGATTCTTTAGGGTCTAAATGAAAAGTTTGTAATATACTTTAATTAAAAATTCTCATTAGTATTGTAAGAAAACACTTATTTTACCTGGTCAAAAACAGCTCTGTTTTCAGCACGCCGTTTCAGTGCATATGATTTTAAATGATAATGAGCTTTGCTCACTCCACCTCTCTGTTCTGCGCATACACCGTTTGTAACACAATAACACAATAACCACGCGTTGTTCATTATAAACGTGGGATTATGAATTATATTGAGAACGTTGTACATAGAAAACATGCTGTAATGTACCCTGAGTGTAAACCGACGCATTCATCGTGAAGCGTGCAGCTGGCAATTTGCAAAGATTATATAAATATTAATATAAAGATTAATAAAACGTTACACTCACTTTAGTTCTTCTGAAGGTTCAGCAGGAAGACGAATAGGTTCCGATCCTTTATTCAGGTGCAGCTTCTCAGCAAAACCAGCTTTACACTGATCCTCGTTTATAAAGCAGTCCACTGAGAAATGATTCGGCAAACACGAAAGCATTGACGTTGCTCGTGGGGAATATTCCCTTCGAAAACAAACTCAGCCACTGCGTCTTCAGCGGTTCGGATTTAGGAACATTAAAATGACTGCTGTGTTCGTTATTGCACACAAGAACAGAACACCACAATCGCTTAGACGCCATTCTGCTCATAAACAGTGCTCCAGCATATCAACAATGACCGCGCCGGTCCGCGCAGACTATGATTGACAGGACGAGCGAGGGCGGGTCTGTGTTGAATCACTGCTGTCAATCAACAATCGCGGGAGGGGCGTCCGTTTTATTGACGTCACAAAAACGAACGGCTCAATTTGAGGCAGGGGAAAACATATAAGGAGATTATAACAGAAACACTGGATGGATTTTTATCATTATATGATGGTTGTGTACAGACACTGCCTACACACATTTCAGTACAATCAACTTGTAAAAGTGCATGTACCATAATATGACCCCTTTAACAGAGAGGATTTCAAATGTCTGAACGCTTGGTCCATCTCACTTGTCCGTGTAATGTCCTCTTTGTCATCCAGCGTAGCGTCTCGCAGGATTTTGTCATACATGGAGCAATGTGGCACCCATAATCGACAGTAATTAACCAGTCCCAGAAAGCTTTGCATTTGCTTCCGTGTTGAGGGATGCTTGAACGAAGCGATGGCTTTGACTCTGTCCGCAGACAGGCGAACTTGGCCTTGTGACAGTTCATGGCCGAGGTAATTGACTTTCCTCTGCACCCACTGAAGTTTCTCTTTAGATGCTTTGAAACCAGCCTCTACTAAAACGTTACAGACAATGGTAGTGGCAGCAGCACACATGTCTGCAGAGGCACCAGTGACGAGAATGTCATCAGCGTATTGGAGCAGGCAGGTGTCAGGAGGAAGTCTTACATCCTTCAACATTGCGTGCACAACAGCAGAAAAAACAGCCGGGGAATCACGAAATCCCTGGGGTAATCTCGTCCACATATATTGACATTTCTGAAAACAGAAAGCAAAAAGTGCCTGAGTTTGTTGGTCAACAAGAATACTGAAAAAGGCGGAGCATAGATCAATGACAGAATAGAATGCATGTTCTAAAGGGATATAATTAATAATGGTTTGCACATCAGGTACAATAGGAGCAAGTGGCTTTATCAAATCATTAATTTTTCTCAGGTCTTGTGTTAAACGCCAAGAACCATTTGCTTTCTTGATTGGATTAATTGGTGTGTTGTAAGGTGAATGAGTTCGAACCAGAATGCCTTGAGCCAGAAACTGATCAATGAGGGGTCGAATTCCCTCCTCTTTTTCCTTTGAAAGCGGATATTGTTTTTGAAACACAGGCCTATTCGTTGTCAAAGTGGCCACATAATGTTGGATATCAAGGAGTCCTACGTCATCTTTATGGGTCGCCCACAATTTCGGGTTGACATCAGCTACTTCCTGTCCGAGCTCAGTTGCAGACACATCTTTGAAGAGAGCACTTCCTGTGTCGGTCGTAAGAGAAAAAGCTGCTGGAAACATGAGTTGCAAAGAGTCAGAGTCAAATTCAAGTCTAACACCCAACTTGTGCATCAGATCTCTTCCTAACAAGCAGAATGGAGAATTTGGTATTATTGCAAAATCATGCATTTTGAACAATGATGGTACATCATTAGAAGTAACCAGTAAAGTTGGTGTCAAATCACAAACAACTGGAATATTACCTATCCCTACAGATTTTAATTTCTTACCCGTTACGGGGCCGTTATATACATTAGAAGACAACGAGGAGATTGACGCCCCGCTGTCGATTAAAAAAAACATATGGTTTGCTGTCAACATTCAATTCAATAAAGGGTAAGACATTTGACTCGTTCGGATAACTCAGTGAAATTAATGAAAAGTTATCAGAAAAAGTCTCAGCATCATGCTGACACTGTCATTTCTGTTTCCACTCTGTTGGATAAACAGGTCTCTGCTTCTCAGAGGGAGAAAGAAAAGGAGGGGGTTTTGGTCTGAAGCCATCAGAGCGCCTGAACATCTGTTTCTCATTCGATTGCTGAAATCTCTCCGCTCTTTTTCTACAAAAACGTTGCGTGTGACCCCGACAGCCACAGAAAAAACACTTTATGTCCTTTCTGTCATTGTTTGCTGGGCGGTTTTGAACCGCTGAATTCACTTGAAACATTGCAGGAACTCGTCCTTTAGAGGTGTCAAAAGCCCCAGCAGACTAAAGTTCACGCAAGCGTCTGCCCAATTCCTCAACAGAAATGTTGCTAATATTGGTTGTAGTAATTCGAATCATTTGTGCAGTCTCACTGTGCATGTTATTCAAAAATGTGTTCACAAACAGCAAACAATTATCATCATCAACAGAAAGAGAGGATTCTTCAATCCAAGCACGTTTGAATCTGTTAAAGAAAGCCACTGGACTCTCGCCAGCTTTTTGTTTCGTATTTGCTGCATGAGAGATGTCTTGTTTAGCAGATGACAATTTCAGCAAAAATGTCGTTAATTGTTTGAAAAAAAGTTGAAGCCACTTAAGTTGTATTACCTCACCTTTGACGAAGTGATCACTGCACACACGGGCATTTTCCCATTCGGCTCCTCCCGACCGCAGACGTAGGTACAGTTTGCAAGCCGTTTTACCGGAATTTTTCGGTCAATTTCTTGCATTTCCCCCCCTTATGAACAACAACTTTTGGTACACGATAAAAACACCTCGTGGTTTGATCGATTTAAGTAACCATAAACGACGCAAAACATAGGCATCACTGCAACAGTCTGTGGGACAACGGTCTGTTCCACAGAATGTGAGTGCCCTTTTTTCTCATCCAGCAGAGAGTTGTTTTCTCTCTCGGTTGAAGAAGAAAAGGCAGCAAAAACTGCACTCTCCCCCACAGGCAATTCAGCATTTGGGACAATCTTATTGTCCATATTCTCAACCCTTTCTGGACCTTTATTCCAATAGCATTGCATGTCTTTCCAGATCTTATAAGATTGTTTCAAAATACGAATAATCCCAATTTGGATCACCCCAATTTCCAAAAATCATGTCTTTGGCGCTTTGCATGTCCGCATCATTGAACGAACCCTCACGAGGAAACGGATCCAGCTGTGTTTTGCCAAAAGCCCAGCCAGCTAAATTTGACAAATATGGCTCCGTAAACAATGCTTGATTATTTCTAATCATAAAATCTTTCGGGGATTAATTTACCAACGGCGGACTAATTTTATTCCCCATTGTAAACACACAAAGATTTCTCCTCAATGCAACTTAAATAAAGTTCAGTATGGCCAAAATAAAAAACAAAGAAAAGTATAAAGTTTCAAGTTAGTTGTGTTAGTAAATTGGCCAATAGAGAGAGAAATAAGAAAAAAGAAAAAAAGAGAAATGAAAATAGTGATTTATTTATCCATAGCCCACGACCAAAGAGAAATTCAAATAACCTTAGCGAAAGAAAAAAATTATCTCAGTGTCAAATCAATTTTTTCCTTGCAAAAAACGGAGGAAAGTGATCAATTTTCCTAACGTTCTTCCCGCATTTATCGAAAACACGAGGATAACCGGTCCCGTATCGTTTTATACGAAGACAAATAACATCAAAAGAGGGAGCTCAAGTCTCTTTTGCCTGTTCTTCCCGCACTTATTAAAAAATACGAGGTAACCGTCCTGTACCTCTTTATACAAGGACAAATAACAAAAAAAAGAGGGAGATCAGTCCCCTTTTTTCTGCTCTTCCCGCATTAATTAAAACCTAGACTCTTGTACCTAGACTCTTAGATTGTATGCTAAAGGAGAATAATATTTCTTACAGGGACCGTCTCAAAATTACATGCGACATTGGCATAAACGTTTCTAACTTCAATAGCATTTGAAGACAATGACTTACAGTCATAAAACCAACTGTACATTGTTCACCCAGGTCTCATGTATGATGCACACCTTTTAGATTTTTGATATTTATGACAATAAACTTATAAATCATGTGCAAATATCGCTATGTATTTCACTACTGTATGGGATCATACACAAAATATGACAATGTTTAAAGCTCAATAGCATTTTAAGACAATGACTTACAGTCATAAAACCAACTGTACATTGCTCATCTAGGTGTCAGGTATGTGACAGTAGTGAAATACATAGCAATATTTGCATATGATTTAACAGTTTATTGTCATAAATATAAAAAAATATTTAAAAAAGGTGTGCATCAGACATGAGACCTGGGTGAACAATGTACGGTTTTATGACTGTAAGTCATTGTCTTAAAATGCTATTGAAGTTAGAAACGTTTATGCCAATGTCGCATGTAATTTTGAGACGGTCCCTAAATATGCGAATATCAATCGTCCAACGTCTAACCAACTTCATGCCAGTGCAAACGTGCGACAAAAAAGCCCATTCAATTTAAGAATGCGCTTCAGGTGTCTTTCACTTATAACGTACCCATGTCTTAATGCCAAAGACCGCACTATATCTTTATATGACATTCCTAATTTAAAGGTGCAATGTGTAAAAAATTTGAGTATCTATTAACAGAAATGCAATATGACATCCATAACTATGTGTTCAGTGGTGTATAAAGAACTTACTTAATAAACGGTAATGTTTTTATTACCTTAGAATGAGGCATTTATATCTACATAGGCGCGGGAATCCCCTTCTATGAAGGTCGCCATATTGTGACGTCATGTTTCTACCGTAGCCGAACGCGAACAAACAGTGCTACAGAGCGCGTTTCGTCACTACATTGAAAAAGAAGCCGCAGGAAGCTAGAAGAAGCTAGTCATAAACACCGTGAGTAGTGACTTTTCCCTTGTCAGTGGTGTAAATATGTAGTTGGATTGTTTCATGTAACTTAATTCTTCTCCCTCGCTGTGTTATGGCTTTGCTATGTGGGGATAAATGTGCTGGTTAAGTTCGTGAGACAGCTGATTAGTAGGCTACTCTTGTCATTGACCGTAAAACAGTTACAGGAATCACCAACCCGTCGATCTTGGAAGCATTTTAAGTCGACCGCGCTGTCACAATCACGTCATTTTTGCCGCACGCACCTTTAGGCTCATGCGGACGCGTCGAGTTTAAACAAGGCTCAGCCACAGTAACAGCTCATATTAGCCAGCTAAACTTTTACTACCCTGTTAGAAAAAATATATTGTTGCATAGTTTCATGTGGTTCTTCTCCCTCGCTGTATTATGGGTTTGCTTTGTGGGGAGAATGTGCTGGTTACGTTCGTGAGACAATCAGCTGATTACTATTATTATATTATGTAAGGTGCATTGTGTAATATTTCTGAGGATCTATTGACAGAAATGCAATTTAAAATCCATAACTATGTTTTCAGTGGTGTATAAAGACCTTACTTAATGAACCGTTATGTTTTTATTACCTTAATGAGACATTTATATCTACATAGACGCGGGAATCCCCTTCTATGAAGGTCTGAAGGTATGTTTCTACCGTAGCCGAAAGCAAACAAACAGCGCTAAAGAAACCTCATTGCTTGACTTACTACTCTCTGCTGCTGACTCAGACTCAGACGACGACATATTTTGTCTTACGTCGGCCACCGTAGCTTCTCATTCGAGTTTGAAAACCGAGGGATAGGCCGCGAGTGACATGCTGTTTGCAATTTGCAAGTCTCACCACTAGATGCCGCTAAAAATCCCACACTGCACCTTTAAAGTAAAATGTTATATCTTCTGTCATCTCCATCTCTGCTGTAGCCCAGTCTATGATATGGTACGGTTACAGTAGCCTATTGGCCGCTGAGGCTCCCTCAACATAACTCGTGGGCACGACAAATAGATGTCGTTCTCTCAAAATATGAAGTCGTGGCCACGAGAAAAATATATCGTTCCCTCAACATATGATCTCGAGGCTACGGCTTTGCATCGCGTGGCCACGACATAATGATGTCGTTACCTCAACAAAATGATCTCGTGGCCACGACTTATAATCACGTTCCCACGACTTACTATGACATTCCCACAAGATATTATCACGTTCCCACGAGTTTATATGTTGTGGCCACGACAAAAATAAGTGAACCGAACATGTCCCCTCCCGGTCACCGTACACTCTAAAAAATAAAACATTGGGTCAACAAAAAAAAATATGTTAACTGTTTCCACTAGAATTTTTAGGTTAAGACTGCTGGCAGAATTACATTAATTGAAAGCGATGTTTTAGGCCACAATAAAACGCATTTCTAAGGAACATGAATGCAAGTATTTAAGTTGATCCAACATAATGTTTTGAGTAAGGTGAAGAAGCTTTTAGGCCACAATAAAACACATTTCTAAGTAGCATGAACTTAATAATTTTCAACATGAATGCAAGTATTTAAGTTGATCCAACATAATGTTTTAAGTAAGGTGAAGGATCTTTTAGGCCACATTAAAACACATTTCTAAGTAGCATGAACTTAATAATTTTCAACATGAATGCAAGTGATATTTTAGTGCAAACAAAACAATTATTCATCATGAATTCACAATCTGTATGTTAAATAACACAAATGAAATTACTGACTTTTATAAGGAATTATTTATATTTTTAAACAGCTTTCCAATCACTATCTTTTAACACCATTTTTAAATTGTAATATATTTCTCTTTTAAACATACATGTAACATTCATATTTTAATATATTTCCCTTTCAAAACATTTAAATGAACTATTACAATTACTGTCCTTTCTACAACGTAAAGCATCAATTTTCTTAGAAATTAACCAGTGTAATTATCCCTTCAAATCAAACATTCAATTGAAATGTATGGTGGTCACTACACTGTCATTGGTCAGGCGTGCACACGCTGTTAACGATACCATTGGCTGTAGAGTGTGACAATCTGTCAATAAAAATCAGCCAACACTTTTTTGTTCTCCGATACATTGATCTCATAAATTGCCTCTGTGAAGTTTGAATGACGGAAATACGTGGTAGCGACGGAGAACTTGAATCCATGTTTTGAACTAATTATTTATCACATTAACTGTCTTAACATGAATATTAACCCTTATACATTAAATATGGTTCTTCAAAATAAATTCTCAACAGACAATGAGAGCAGGCTGTCAGAGTATTTCTGTTGAAAACAAGCACTGAGACCCGGGGAGAGAGCAGCGGCTCGCTAACAGCATACAGGAGATAGACGCTGGTCATTTTTATATAATTTGTGTAACGTTACATTTTATTCATAAACATTAAAAACACACTCTTTTGTGTTAAAATACGAGCAAAAGGTGCGGTGTCGTAGACATGCAATTAATATCTCATGTCGTTATGATTTGTGAATTCGTATAACGGGTTACTCCGGTCCGAAATCAGTGTTTTTTTCTCCTGAATTTTAATTTTAAATTCGGCATTGCTCCAAAAGTCGGTCACTTAGAAGTCTGAACCCAGTGTCATCTTGACATGCTAGATTTGTGAATTTTTTCACAGCAAAGCTCTTGTCTGTAAACCGGTCGCTAAGTCCGTCTTTCATGTTTAACAATGTAAGTTATAATAACAATTTATAATAAACACACACACCGTTGGATTACAAAAACACTAGACTGGGCTTGATTTGTGAAAACTTTAACAATGCAGTTTGGGTCCGTTAACCTTTCCCTGAGTGTTTAACTTAAAGGACAAGTTTGGTATTTTACACTTAAAGGGTTAGTTTACCCAAAAATGAAAAAAAACTGTCAGTAATTACTCACCCTCATGTTGTTCCAACCCCGTAAGACTTTCATTCATCTTCGGAACACAAATTAAGATATTTATGATTAAATCTGAGAGCTGGATCACTCCTCCATAGGCTTCTAAGGGATCGGAACTGGCCGGCCCAAAAGTTATGAAAGACATCGTTAAAGTAGTCCGAGTGACTACAGTGGCTCAATCTTAAGTTTATCAAACGATGAGAATACTTGTTGTGCGCAAAAAACAAGATTTAATCAAAAATATATTAATTTGTGTTCCGAAGATGAACGAAAGTCCTACGGGGTTGGAACAACATGGGTGAGTAATTACTGACAGAATTTTCATTTTTGGGTGAACTAACCCTTTAAAGCCCTGTTTTAAGATAATTTCTGATGAAATAGAACGGTTAAGATTGAACTTTTGACACATGCTGCTATCCCGAGATATTTCGGTTTCTGTGGTTGCACCCCACCTCCACAACGGTTGCATAGGTGCACTGGAACAATCCTTCCTAAAACGCATTAAACTTTAGTTTACAAAGACGTGAAACTCACGAGTGGTCTGGGGTGTTCACTGATATGCTCACACAAAAATTGCTGCAAAAGATGCTTTCCAACAAGTTTTATCGTAGTTTTTGTCCAACAAGGGGTGCAACCACAGAAACTGAAAATTATCGGGCCAGCAACATATGTCCAAATTTCAATCTAAACCGTTCTATTTCATCAGAAACGATCTTAAAACAGGGCTTTAAGTGTAAAATAACTAACTTGTCCTTTAACCATTCTGATTTGTGAAAACTTTCACATGTCAGTTTGGGTCAGTTAACCCTTCCCTGAGAGTTTAACTTAACCATTCTGATTTGTGAAAACTTTCATAGGTCAGTTTGGGTCAGTTAACCCTTCCCTGAGTGTTTAAATTAATCATTCTGTTTTGTGAAAACTTTCATAGGTCAGTTTGGGTCAGTTAACCCTTCCCTGAGTGTTAAAAATTAACCATTCGGATTTGTGAAAACTTTCATAGGTCAGTTTGGGTCAGTTAACCCTTCCCTGAGTGTTTAAATTAACCATTCTGATTTGTGAAAACTTTCATAGGTCAGTTTGGGTCAGTTAACCCTTCCCTGAGTGTTTAAATTAACCATTCTGTTTTGTGAAAACTTTCATAGGTCAGTTTGGGTCAGTTAACCCTTCCCTAAGAGTTTAACTTAACCATTCTGATTTGTGAAAACTTTCACATGTCAGTTTGGGTCAGTTAACCCTTCCCTGAGAATCTAATTCAACACAGAATACCGACAGAACTTGAAAAGGCATGTGAAAAAATGTCATGAGTAGCACAAAACTAAACTCAGGGAAGGGTTAACTTACCCAAACTGCATTGTGAAAGTTCCCTTTCGAGGGAACTCTACACTGCGTCAAGAATCGACACTTTGGGGACGCTCCCTAAGCGTGCGCCTATGAAGTATGAATGAAACTAATCCAATCCTGATTGGTGTTGCGTCGTGATGTAACATTTGACGGCATACCCGGAAGTATAAAAGTGACACTGTCACAACACACACTAGCTTTCGCTCTTCAGCAAGCGCTCTGTGTTGAAACTGTCTGTCTTATTTGGTGTTGTTTGTCAATCAGTTGATCAGAATGGCCAGCGAACAATTTAAAAGATGTGTGTATCCTTGCCCTCGTTTTATTACGGGTGGGGACACACATGCTTTGTGTGTGAATTGTTTGGGAGCACAGCATGCACAAGCAGCTCTCGAGGGAGCTGTTTGTGCAGACTGTGAAGCACTTCCTATTAGAGTGCTGCGCTCCCGGCTGGCGTGCTTTGATGAGCACGGTCAGGCTCGCGTTCCCCACGGTTCTGGTCCCGCGTCCGTTGAGGCGGCGCGACGATTGAGATCGCGGGGTTCGCAGCGGGATCTTACAGATGAGAATGAGACTGCTGCGGCACTTTCTCATTCTTCGTCTGAGGATCCCGTAGCCTCTGAGAGTGGTACAGGAGCCCGCATCGCGGCTTCTCCTGCCCACGATCAGGTCCCAATACTTGAGCTCTCTGCTTCCGAGGAAGTGGATGTGTTCAGTATTGATGCGGATGACCGTGATTTGAGCGCGCCAGTTCACGGCCAAAGCTATGAGGAGCTGGTAGAGGTTGTGACTCGTGCTGTGGCCAGACTTAACATTAGCTGGCCACATGATGAGCAAGGAACGCAAGTGAAAGCAAGCTTGATGAGCGGCAGCACAGGTCACAACCTCAGCGCCGGGCTAACTGTTTTTCCCCAATCTTACAAATAAAGAGATAAGAACTCTCCTGAAAAAAACATAAAAAAAACACTCTTTTTCACCTGTACTCTAAGACGATTTTACAGGCGTATAATGGCACTAAACGTACCATAGCTTATTGTAGCAGTTATGATGGTTTAGAGACATCAGTGGCTTAATTTGTCTTTTATAACGAAATTGATTTTTTATTTGTCACTGAGACTTGGCTGAAGGCTGGTGAGATGACTTCCCTCTCTGAACTTTCTCCTCCTGGTTGCAGTTTTTTTAGTACCCCTAGGTCTGTTGGCCGGGGCGGGGGTCTTGCAGTTGTTTTTAAAGACAAGTTTAAGTGTAGACTTTCACCTTCGGCATCCTTTTGCACTTTTGAATCTCAGCTAATTACGCTGAATTCTTTTAAATCTGTGTTATGTGTTTTGATTTATAGACCCCCAAACTTTCATGGGGATTTTATACAAGAGTTCTCTGAACTTTTATCTGGTATTGTCCCTTCTTTTGACAATATTCTAATTTTAGGGGATTTTAATATACATGTGTGCTGCCCTTCAAAGCCCCTGGTCAAAGAATTTTTAAATTTAACAGAGTCATTTGATTTTTTGCAATGCGTTTTGGGTCCAACTCATGAACGTGGTCATACGCTTGACCTTGTATTATCTAAGGGATTCTCTGTTGATAGCGTGAAGATTGTCGATACTGTTTTTTCGGACCATAAGACTGTAATTTTAAGTTCTAACTTTCCTTGTGGCGCGCCGAGTAATATTGCTTCTGCCTCGGTTTCATCTCGCATACTCAATCCATGCACAGCTAGTAGTTTTTCAGCTGCTTTTAATGTCTCTTCTTTTTTTTCCTTGATCGAGTCACACTCTCCCTGTATGGGTTTGGAAGAGTTGGTCGATCAGTTTAATTCTTCTTGTTTAAAGATTTTAGATGTGGTGGCTCCTGTCAAAGTCAGGGGAAAAAAAG
The DNA here is from genome assembly GCA_029959095.1 of Rhinichthys osculus. Taxonomy (NCBI): domain Eukaryota; kingdom Metazoa; phylum Chordata; class Actinopteri; order Cypriniformes; family Leuciscidae; genus Rhinichthys; species Rhinichthys osculus. Next base: position 2,040,274 of record JARWKJ010000003.1, read on the forward strand.
TCAAATCACAGCCCTGGTTGAACAGTACTACCCGCGCTCTTAGGCAGGAGTGTAGGAGGGCTGAACGCAAATGGGTCAAAGATAAATTACAAGTCTCTTATGAGATTTTGAAGAACCATTTGAACGAATATCAAAGAGCTGTTAAATTGGCTAGATCAAATTATTTTTCTGATATCATCTCCAGAAACTGTAATAATTCTAGAGTACTTTTCTCGACTATAAATGCTGTTCTTCATCCTACTGCTACTCCTTCATTCACTCCTTCTGCTAAGATGTGTGAAGAGTTCTTAAACTTTTTTATTGGTAAAGTTGATGGAATTAGATCTCAGATTTCATCTGTTGTCAATGATTGTATTGCTCATGTTGACCCTACGAACCAATTAACCTGTTTTATGCCTGTTTCTTTGCAGCAGCTTAATGATATAACTGCTCATATGAAGCCCACCAGGTCTCCTGGTGATGTGCTCCCTTCTTCTCTGTTTAAGAAGGTACTTGATTCAATTGGCCCAAGTATTCTGTCTATTATGAATACTAGTTTGTCATCTGGTGTTGTTCCGGTTAGTTTTAAGCATGCGGTTATTCAGCCCCTTCTAAAAAGAAACGGCTTAGACCCCTTTGACATGAGTAGTTTTCGTCCGATTTCAAAATTGCCTTTTATTTCGAAGATACTGGAAAAAATTGTGCATGCACAGCTTAATGACTTTTTAACGAGGAATAACATCGCCGATAGATTCCAGTCAGGTTTTAGAGCTGGTCATAGTACAGAATCTGCTCTTTTGAGGGTCTCTAATGATATCCTACGAGGTGTTGATTCTGGAAACCGTGTTGTTTTGCTTTTGTTAGATCTTACAGCGGCATTTGATACAGTTGATCATAACATTCTCATTGGTCGTCTTAGGAATCAGGTTGGTATTCAGGGCTTAGCCCTGAAATGGTTCTCTTCCTATTTGAAGGATAGGACTTTTTCAGTCAGTTTAGGGGATTATTTTTCTTCTGTTGCCCCTCTTGTGTGTGGGGTTCCACAGGGCTCTATACTGGGACCAATTTTATTTTCCCTTTATATGCTCCCTCTAGGCTCGATTTTTGAGAAATTTGGGATTCAGTATCACCTGTATGCGGATGATTCTCAAATTTACTTACCACTGAAACATGGGCATAAATGTGCCATTCAGTCTCTCCGTGCATGTTTGGCCGAAGTTAAGTGTTGGCTTGCGAATAACTTTCTCCAATTAAATGAGGATAAGACCGAGATGATTTTATTTGGAAATAAGGGCTGTGTGGATGATGACTGCCTGGGGTTGTTTCCTGGGAAAAAATTGTCTAGCGTGAGGAACCTTGGTGTCATTTTTGACTCTGAGCTTAAATTTGACCGGCAAATCAATGCTGTCGTTAAGAATAGTTTTTTCCATCTTAGATCAATTTCTAAATTGAAATCTATCCTTTCTTTTGACGATATGGAGAAGGTTGTTCATGCCTTTGTGTCATCCCGTTTAGATTATTGTAATGTATTGTATCTGGGTGTGAGTCAGGCTTCTCTCTTCCGCTTGCAGCTCGTTCAGAACTCAGCTGCCAGACTTTTAACGGGCACTAAGAAGAGAGAGCACATTACTCCGGTTTTAATTAAATTACATTGGTTACCCATACGATACAGAATTCAATACAAAGCTTTGTTGTATGTTTTTAAGTCTCTGCATGGCCTAGCACCTGAGTATGTTACTGATTTAATCAGCCGCTGTCAATCAAGTAGATCTCTGCGCTCTAATGACCAATTGCTTCTCATGGTTCCGCGATCCCGTTTAAAATGTAAAGGTGATCGGGCTTTCTCTGTTGCAGCTCCTAGGCTCTGGAATGACCTTCCTCTGTCTGTAAAAACTTGTCCTTCATTGGGTGCTTTTCAGAGTGCGCTTAAAACTTACTTGTTCTCTTTAGCATTTGACAATGCTTTGTAAGTTTTTATGTCATATGTTTGCATTGTTTTTATGTCTTTGTTTTTACTTTTTTACCTTCTGTACAGCACTTTGGTTCCACTTGTGGTTTTGAAAGTGCTCTATAAATAAAGTTGAGTTGAGTTGAGTTGAGTATAAAAAAGGGAAGACAAATATTTTCTGCTGAACGCTCCGCTATCACATTCTGGCCTGTTCTCCGACGCTGTAACTTCTATCGTCGACAGGTTTATGAATAAATAAATAAAATAAATATATATATATATATAAAAATAAATATATATATATACATAAAACTATATATGTTGTCCCGCCGTTTTTGAACGTTTCGGGCTACATCGATTTCCAGCGAACGCACACCGTGGCGTTCACCCCAAGAGCTTGCAACCGGGCACCGACTATGATCACAAAATTTTTCTAGACTTTTTCCTGCCGGTCATCTGCTTCAGGAAGTCGAGAATAGTGCTCGAGAAACACCCGAGGCCGGTCCCAAGGGGCTGGTTCCCTTAGTAGATTTTGTAGAATGGCAACGCCTTCCAATTATCTCTATGGGTCCTGAATATTTTTAAATATGGGCACGGACTGCAGTTCGGTTACCGACCTCCCAGCTTTGTTGGGGTCGTACCGACCGCAGGGGTTCCAGAACAGGCTCGGGTTATGGAACAAGAGGTACAGACTCTACTGGAGTTAAGGGGCCATAGAGAGTGTTCCCCTACCAGATAGAAAGTCCAGGTGCTACAGCCGTTACTTTTTAGTTCCAAAGGAGGATGTTGGACTGAGGCCAATTTTAGATCTAAGGCTATTGACTTGTTCTTTGAGGAGATCCAGGTTCAAAAGGCTTACAATTTCCATTATCGGAAACCAAATCAGATCCGAGGACTGGTTTGGCATGGTAGATCTAAATGTTGGGGCTGTCCACTCAGTTGCAGGGCAACCGATGTTGTTCTTGCAGCGGGGCCCGGAAACGATGCGTATTGCCCGCCGTCTATGACGCTTTGGGCCGCATCATTTTCCAGGGAACCCACTCTGCGTCGTCTGTCCTCGTAAAATAAAAGACGAGCATCAGTTATGGTCACGAAAACCGTATCGACTACAGCCTGCCGGTCTTCCGCTTCAGGCAGTCGAGAAGGGTGCTCGGAAACCACCAGAGACCAGTCTCGAGAGGCTGGATCGGATGTGGTTCTTGCAGCGGGGCCCGGAAACGATGTGTATTGCCCGCCGTCTATGACGCTTCGGGCCGCATCATTTTCCAGCGAACGCACTATGCGTCGTTTTTCCTCGAAAAATAAAAAAACGAGCATCGGTTATGGTTACGAAAACCGTATCGACTACAGCCTGCCGGTCTTCCGCTTCAGGCAGTCGAGAAGGGTGCTCGGAAACCACCAGAGGCCAGTCTCGAGAGGCTGGTTCTCATAGATCGGGTTCTTCCGGTCGGCCTATCACTCTCTCCCCGCATGTTCATGTGTAGGTTTATGGATGCGACTCTGGCTCCACTGAGGCTTCAGGGCATCCGTACACTGAATTACTTCGACGACTGGCTCTTATTGGCCCAGTCTCGAGGAATGGCAGTTCGGCATTGAGATGTCGTCCTTGGTCAAGATTAGAATCGGGGGTTGGGACTCAACACTATGTGTTGGAACCAGCTCAGAAGACTGCTCTTCTGGCCATGAAATGGAATTCGGTTACAATGCAGGCACGTATGTCTCCCGCTCGTATCGAATCCATCCTGGCCATGGTGTCCGGGATAAAGCTAGGCCAGGCCATCACTGTAAAGCAGTTTCAAAACTGCTGGGCCTCATTATAGCGGCATCCAACATTATACATTTGGGCCTTCTACACATGAGGCCCCCTTCAGTGGTGGCTGAGAGCCAAGGGTTTTTTCCCTCAAGGGGAATCTGTTCCGTAAAGTCAGAATTACGCGCAGATGCCTTCGTTCTCTGGTAATTTGGAAGAAACCTTGGTTCCTATCCCACAGGCCAGTGCTGGGAGCGTCATGTCGTCAGAAAACTGTTTCGACAGTCGCCTCCCTTACTGGTTGGGGCGCGGTCATGGACGCCGCTTTGCCAGGGGTCTGTGGCAGGACCATCATCATTCTTGGCACATAAACTGTCTAGAGATGATGGCTGTGTTCAGGGCTTTGAGGAGCTTCCACCCAGAAATAAATGGTTACCATGTCTTAGTACGATCAGACAATACGTCTGTGGTAGCTTATCTGAACCAACAAGGGGGACTCAGATCGCGCCCTCTGTGCAGACTGGCGCATCAGATCATTCTTTGGTCCCAGGGGAAAATACTCTCTATCAGAGAAATGTATATTCCGGGGGTTCAGAATCAGGGAGCAGACATCCTGTCGAGGCAGGGGCTGAGGCCCGGGGAATTTAGACTTCATCCAGATGTGGTGAAGTCAGTATGGGAGAGGTTTGGACCATTGGAAGTGGATCTGTTTGCGTCTCGAGGGACGTCCCACTGTCCACTTTGGTTCTCCCTCTCACATCCAGCCCCACTGGGGTTGGATGCCATGGTACAGGCCTGGCCGAGGCTTCGCCAGTACGCATTTCCCCCGATCGCTCTGCTTCCGGGAGTCCTGGAGAGGGTCCGTCAAGAGGGCATCAGTCTACTTCTGGTTGCCCCAATGTGGCCGACCCGAGTATGGTTTTCAGTCATAATATCACTCCTGATAGCTCCGCCATGGCAGATTCCTCTGAGGAGGGGTCTGTTGTCTCAGGCGGAGGGCACCATACTTGAAACCATACTTAGCTCTAGGGCTCCTTCTACTAGGAGATTATATGGCCTCAAGTGGAATGTCTTTTCCACTTGGTGTAGAGAACAGGAGTTAGATCCAGTTAACTGCCCAGTGGCTTCAGTTCTGGAGTTTCTTCAAAATCGGTTTTCTGCGGGTCTCTCCCCTTCCACACTTAAGGTGTACGTGGCTGCCATTGCGGCTTTCCATGCGCCTTTGAGTGATGGGCCTCTGGGGAGGCACCAGTTGGTCATTCGTTTTCTCCGTGGTACTCGGAGGATGAGACCGGCAACCAGGTCCAGGGTTCCTGCCTGGGACCTGGCAATAGTTCTTGAAGGGTTAACCCTGGCCCCCTTCGACCTTTGCAGTCGGCTTCGCCTAAGGACTTAACGCTAAAAGTGGTATTTCTCTTGGCTATTACCTCACTTAAGAGGGTGGGAGATCTCCAAGCTCTGGTACACCAGCTTGCTTGGAGTTTGCCCCTGGCAGAGTAAAGCTTTTTTGCACCCGAGTCCGGGCTACGTGCCTAAAGTATCGAATACGGCTCGGTCTACAGTTCTTCAGGCATTCCATCCTCCACCTCATGTGTCGGCAGAAGAAGAGAAGCTTAATTTGCTCTGCCCCGTCAGAGCTTTGAGCGTGTACCTTGAGAGGTCATCTTCTTGGAGAAGGTCGGACCAATTATTAGTATGTTTTGGGTCACCTAAGAAGGGGCTCCCGGCATCCAAGCAAACTATTAGTTTTTGGATTGTTCAGGCTATTACTGAGGCTTACAAGGTGCGCAATTGGCCTTCACCTTTAGCCGTGAGGGCTCACTCAACTAGAAGCATGGCTTCTTCTAGGGCCCTTCTTTCGGGAGTTCCTCTACAGGAGATCTGTGAGGCAGCCGGTTGGGCTACTCCACATACTTTTATTAGGTTCCACCTTCCTAGTACGCCTGGCACACACGTGCTCAGTCCTTGCTGAGTGCCTAAACAGTTTCACTCCGGGACAGGCCTATTCGGTGCGTGGCCTAGTGGGCACTCGTTCCCCAAAGTGTCGATTCTCGACGCAGTGTAGAGTTCCCTCGAAAGGGAACGTCTCGGGTTATGACTATAACCCTTGTTCCCTGAGAAGGGAACGAGACACTGCGTCGTTCTGCCACGCCCCTTGAGGCCTTGGAGCGTCTTGCTTCATCGCGAGGCTAGTGTGTATTGTGACAATGTCACTTTTATACTTCCGGGTATGCCGTCACATGTTACGTCACGACGCAACACCAATCAGGATTGGATTAGTTTCATTCATACTTCAGAGGCGCACGCTTAGGGAGCGTCCCCAAAGTGTCGATTCTCGACGCAGTGTCTCGTTCCCTTCTCAGGGAACGAGGGTTATAGTCATAACCCGAGACGTTTTCACAAATCAGAATGGTTAAGTTAAACTCTCAGGGAAGGGTCAACTGACCCAAACTGCATTGTGAAAGTTTTTACAAATCAGAATTGTTAAGTTAAACACTCAGGGAAGGGTTAACTGACCCAAACTGCATTGTGAAGGTTTTCTCAAATCAGAATTGTTAAGTTAAACACTCAGGGAAGGGTTAACTGACCCAAACTACATTGTGAAGGTTTTCTCAAATCAGAATTGTTAAGTTAAACACTCAGGGAAGGGTTAACTGACCCAAACTGACATGTGAAAGTTTTCACAAATCAGAATTGTTAAGTTAAACACTCAGGGAAGGGTTAACTGACCCAAACTGACATGTGAAAGTTTTCACAAATCAGAATTGTTAAGTTAAACACTCAGGGAAGGGTTAACTGACCCGAACTGACATGTGAAAGTTTTCACAAATCAGAATTGTTAAGTTAAACACTCAGGGAAGGGTTAACTGACCCAAACTGACATGTGAACGTTTTTACAAATCAGAATTGTTAAGTTAAACACTCAGGGAAGGGTTAACTGACCCAAACTGCATTGTGAAAGTTTTCACAAATCAAGCTCAGTCTTTTTTGTAATCCAGTGGTGTGTAGGGGTGTGCGATATCACGGTTTTTGATCGTGGACGATTAAAATGTCTCCACGATCTGCTTTTGAAGAAATATCGTAGTATCGTGCATTTTATCAGTTGCAGTTCTGGCGCCGAGCTCCGTCTCAACATACAACAAATGTTAACGCAGAGGAACGGGACACTGCAGTTCACAGAAGTTCATTATTTGCATGTGCTTTAAAGCCTTGCTGGTTAAACATGTAATTCACGTGCTGATGCGCTGTTCTGACGTGTGCTTTCTGAGCGCATACACCCGAAGCACACGGGCACTAAAAGCCTGTCTAACAGCGTCTGTTTACTGGACTACGTTATAAGTTATCTTTCGAGTCTTATTGCGCTAATATTGTCAAATACACACAAGGTTTACATAAACAAAGTTGGTTATGTCTAAAGTGAAAGCAAACAGAAAAAAAATGAGAGAAAATCAGCTTGTCAAATGCGTGTATATTAGACGCGTCACGTGCAGCTCTTAAAGCGACAGTAGCCAGTTAGTAAACAAGCTGCCTCTTGTCCTTAAAGAGATAGTTCACCCAAAAATAAAAATTCTGTCATTATTTACTCACTCTAATGTTGTTACAAACCTGTATTATTTTTTTCTTCTGTTGAAAATAAAAGTTATTTGGAAGAATGTGGCTAACCAAACAGTTGCTGGTCCCCATTGACTTCCATAGTATATGTTTTCCTACTATGGAAGTCAATGGGGACCAGCAACTGTTTGGTTAGCCACATTCTTCCAAATAACTTTTATTTTCAACAGAAGAAAGAAACTTATTCGGGTTTAAAACAACTTGAGAGAGTAAATGATGACAATTACAATGTTTGGGAGAACTATCCCTTTAATGTTAATAAAACAACAAAACACAAAGAGGAAATCACTCACTGCTCTTGACTGAGAACTTTAGTAGTAGCTTTAATAATAATCAATGTATAATTTATACAGTGAAGTCTATGTTGTGTTTTATTTTCGTATTTGTTCATTTAGCCTAATTACTTTCTTCAATGCTACTGTTAAATACCGCTACTGTAGCTGAAAAAATAAAGCACTGTTTATTTCATTTGTATATTCAGTTGTGTATGATTAATGTGTATTTTTGTTCCTAATTCTTAATAACAAAGAAAATAATGATAAAGATTTTTATCTTCGCCACTTTGGCCTAAATGTCTGCCATTCTTTTTTCTTTTGTTACCTATAAGGCTTTTTTCACTTGCAAAATGGTAAAACCAACATGAAAAAGAATCGTGATAAAATCGTTAATCGTGATTTTCCTGAAAAAAATCGTGATATGATATTTTTGCCATATCGCCCACCCCTAGTGGTGTGTGTGTTTATTATAAATTGTTATTATAACTTACATTGTTAAACAAGAAAGACGGACTTAGCGACCGGTTTACAGACAAGAGCTTTGCTGTGAAAAAATTCACAAATCTAGCATGTCAAGATGACACTGGGTTCAGACTTCTAAGTGACCGACTTTTGGAGCTATGTATTTAAAATTCAGGGGGAAAAAACACTTATTTCGGACCGGAGTAACCCGGTACACGAATTCACAAATCGTGAATAACGACATGAGATATTAATTGCATGTCTACGACACCGCACAGCGGGACCACAGCAAAACGAAATTTGAATATCAAACTTCAAACTATCTGTACTCCTGTAAGGAATTCATAGGGCCCTAAGTTAGCCTATAACTCCGACTGGTTTTGAGCAAAGTATCTGAACAAATGGTGTAGCTATTCAATCAGTGAAAGGCTACAGCTAACTTTACCTCGGCACACAGACTGTAACTTAGCTATTATCAATACTGATCAAATTTCAGAGTAAAGACTTCCAGATTTCGGTAGCTATTCGGTTACAGTAGGCTATCACAAACAGAATCCTGAGCGAATGCAAATATGTAGGCCTAATTAAGCATAAAATTACTTACCATTCACCGTATATGCTTCAATGAGTTTCAGCTGTGCCGTGTGGTCGCTCGTCTAGTTTTGAAAATGCTTGCAAATGCGAAGAGGGAAACTTTGGGCCGTTTACACGTCATCAAATAGTATCTTACATTAACAGAACTTAAAATTAAATTATTGTTTGATTAACTGAAAATGTTAAACTCTGACAAGTCATGATAGTACATTTAATCAATAGGCATAATTTGTGTGTCATCCAAGCTCAATAAAATAACAATTACAAGTAAAAAGTAAAAAGTCTAACAGCATTTCAGAACTTGATTTTTTATTTCACACCAATTAGGGATGCACCGAATCCAGGATTCGGATTCGGCCGAATATTGGGAATTTTAACGGGGTTCGGTTTCTGCCGAACCTCAGAATTTTTTTCCACCGAACCGAACCCTAGGCTTGCACTACGCGCGCTACGTCGAAGTCACCGATCAGTGAATGACATCAAAGTACCGCGTGAACAAATAGAGAGCAGACGGCTCCTTATGCTTTTGAATTGCTCTCGCGGGACTTTGATGTCATAAACTCATCTGTCTGTGCAGCGCCGGTTCAAGTCGAACAAGCCTGTAGTGTAACGCGTTGTGTCAGGAAGAAAAATAGGGATAGCTCACAGCTAAATTATTGCAGAGGCCAGACTTACTCACGGAGGCGATTGGCATCTCACAACTCGCACTTTATTCCACAATCGAACTTGTGTAACTGTCTGTCACACGTTCAACCGTCCACAGCGTTACTTAACAAAATAAGGTAAAAATGAGCATCAAAACAGAAATAACCCGCATACATGGGCATGTGTTCGAGGCGCACGACACATACGGCGCGCAGTTCTTAAAGGGGCCACACCTTATTTCCACTCGTTACAGTAGGTGGACCGTTCGAATGCAGTAGGCTGTGAGAAAGTGAAAATGGAACTCGTGAGCTGAAAAAGTGTTGTTTGGCAGTACTTTCAGTGAAAGAAGGCAATTCAAGTCGAGCTACATGTTCAATTTGCAATGTCGATTTGTCTCATGGTGGCAAGGACTCTAAATAGGCTACACAACATCGCCGCTGTTAAAATGCATAATGTTGCTTATTCTTTTTTTTTTTTTTTTTACAGTTATAAAAGTAAAAGTAGTGTTTATTATTTACAGTAATAAAATAAAATGAAAAATCCACTTTGTTTACTTCATTAATGTGTTTACTGTGTTAATGGACTGAGGATGAGAGTAGGATTCGGTATTCGGTTTCGGATTCGGCAGAATCTTAACCAGTGGATTCGGTATTCGGCCGAACCCCACAAATCTGGATTCGGTGCATCCCTAACACCAATATATATATTTAAGTAATGACTAAAGGTCCTCTGAATTAGTTTTTAGAGTGTAGGTTCATGATAACGCAGCAAACATGGTTGCGTGCACCAACCAGTTGGTCCAGCAGCCCCCCTGGGGAGAGATGAAAGGAGTGCGCTGCCCGGGCCACACATTACAACTCTGCATAAACAGCGCTCTGAAGCAGGACCCCATTTGCCGCATCGTTGCTGCAGCAAGGCGCTTGGTTTCTCATTTTTAAAAAAGCGCAAAGGCCACCACAGCACTACAAGATCAACAGAAACAACAGAATGTGCCCCAGCATAAACTGGTGCAGGATGTTGTTACCCGTTGGAACTCTGTTTATTTCAGCTCGATCGCTTGATAGAACAGAAGGGGCCAGTTTCAGCCGTGCTCACAGATGAGAGTGTGAGCAAACGGTCTGATCGTGACCTGGAGCTATCCACATCACAGTGGCGCATAGCAGAGGACATTGTCGCTGTTCTTAAACCGATGATCACTCTGACAGAGCTTTTGTCCCAAGAAAATAATGCATCCCTGTCTGCCACTGTCCCCATGCTTATGAATATTAAAAAAAGACATTTGGTGGTGCATGAGGACGACAGTCGAACCACAAAGATCATCAAGACTACGCTGTCCGAGGAGATGGACAGGCGATGGGAGCTTAAAGAGCCAGGACTGGAAATAAGTGTTTATATCAGTGCGGCGGTGCTTGACCCGTGCTTCAAGAAGCTCTCCTTTCTCTCTGATGACCAAAGAGATGAGGCATATTCAGTGGTGGCAGAACTAGCTGAAGGTCTAACTGAGAGGTTTTTCCAGGAGGAAAGTGACACGGTGGATCCTGGGCCTACTGCCCCAAAACAGGACGCTGTAATGGCTATGCTGCTGGCCAGTGATGAAGATGAGGAGGAACAGGTTGAGACGAGCAAGATGAAGGTCTATTTGAAGGACTTCACTAAATGCAACGGAGGCCCCCTGGAATGGTGGAAGAAAAACGAGGATAGATATCCAAAGTTGTCAAGAGTTGCTAAGAGATTTCACAGCATCCCCTCCACTTCCACGCCATCAGAGAGGATTTTTTCAAAGGCGGGTTTCATTGCCAATAAATCAAGGAGCGCCCTTTTACCGACCAACGTGAACAATCTGGTTTTCCTTGCACACAACTTCAGAAGAATCAGACAACCACAGGTGCAGTAGAACACTTTTCATATGTGAAGAAGTGATTATTTTTCTTTTTCTTTTGGGACAATGTGAACTTAAGCTGAAGGCTGTGCGCGAAGCGTCTCAGGAAGGAAGACATCCTTTCCTTTTTTTTTCTTTTTTTTTCTTTTTTTTTTGCTGCATGTGCACTTTCTGAAGCCCATTCGATTATGACTTATATTAGGCCTATGTTTATTTTCGTTGTTGTGTAATTGTTTTTATTTTTTCAGGCAGGCTTATTGTATTTTGAAAAATGTTTATGACATTTTGGACTAGTGCCAGGCTGTTGCGCTAAATTTAATTTGATTTATTTATTTTATCCCGATTCCCGAGTGTGAACGTCCCGGGTTACGTATGTAACCCTAGTTCCCCGAAGGGACGGACGCTGCGTGTAATCGCAGTGGGAACGCCCTCAGCGTGACGCCTCTGAAGCATGAATGAAATCAGTCAATGGAGAGAATGAGCGTACGGCGAGTGACGTCATCGACCAGGAAGCTATAAATATCCCCTGAGCACACAATACGCCAGCTTAAAAGTTACTGAAGCAGCGACCCAAGGGGATGCTGAGAGTATGGCAGGACACGCAGCGTCCGTCTCTTCGGGGAACTAGGGTTACATACGTAACCCGGGACCTTCCCCTTCAGGGACTACCGCTTCGTGTAATCGCAGTGGGAACGCAATACCCACATCCCCATACGACCAAATCCCCGTCGTGTGTCATCAGGAGACACAAACCGACGAGAGAACCTGAGCCCCTGGAGTGGAGCTAAGGTCAAGGGAATAAAATCTGACGAAAGTGTGCGGTGAGGACCAGCCTGCCGCATCACAAACGCCCTGAAGAGAAGCTCATGAAAGAAGAGCTGTAGAAGCAGCCATACTCCGGGTGGAATGAGCCCTTACAGCCAAAGGTGAAGGCTGATGGGCCGAACCATAAGCAAGTGAGATGGCCTCGACCACCCACTTGCTCATCCTTTGCCTAGATACAGGACACCCATTCTTAGGTGACCCAAAAAGACGAACAGTTGTTCCGATCTCCTCCACAGGGCAGCTCTGTGGACGTAAGCATCTAAAGCCCAAACTGGGCACAGCAAATTAAGTTTCTCCTGGTCTGACGTCAGAAAAGGCGGAGGACAGAAAACCTGCAGAACTATAGGTCTAACAGAAACAGTTGGAACCTTAGGAACATAACCTGGTCTCGGAAAGAGAAAAGCCTTAACCAGGAGCAAATTCCAGGCACGAGGGAGCCACCGAAAGTGCTTGAATATCTCCAATTCTTTTTAGAGATGAGATAGCGAGAAGGATAGTCTTTAGAGTAAGAAACTTATCCGAAACTTCCTCGATGGGCTCGAAAGGAGCAAGGGAGAGACCTACTAAGATGAAGGCCAGATCCCAAGCTGGTACCTTCGTGCGACCTGCAGGCCTCAGCCTCAAGGTGCCACGAAGGAAGCGAGACATAAGTGGGTGTTTCCCGAGGGAACCTCCACTTGAAGGGGTGTGGTAAGTCAAGTCAAGTCATCTTCATTTATATAGCGCTTTTAACAATGGATTGTTTCAAAGCAGCTTTACAGAGATAAACATATCATTTAAGGTAACAGATTGTTTTGGCGTTATAGCGGTTCTTGAATAATGTTACTTCCAGCTTAAGTTAACTTTGATTGATTCACCTCCGTCGAAATGATCAGACTTTAAACGCGAACCTGTGATTAACGCTAAGCTAAGGCCGCCACATACACCTTCAGTGTGGAGTGGGATAACCCTGTGGAGAGACGGTCCTGCAGGAAATCCAGCACTGTACCGACCGGGCAGTTAACTGGGTCCTGCTGGCGCTCTCCACACCAAGAGGTGAAAAGTTTCCACCTCGCGGCATATAACTTCCTCGTGGAGGGAGCTCTGGATTGGAGGATGGTCTCAACGACCTCAGCCGAGAGACCAGAATCTATGAGCTGGGCCCCCTCAGAGGCCAAGCCCACAGCCTCCATAACTCTGGATGATGGTGATTTTTTAGGATCGACCCGCTCGCCTGAGAGAGCAGATCTCTCCTGATCGGTATCTCCAGGGAGCCGTCGAGGAGAGACACTAGGTCCGCAAACCATACTCGGGCCGGCCAGAACGGGGCTATTAGCAGGAGACTGAGCCCGTCCCGGCAGAACTCCCGTCTCCAGAACTCCCGGGAGCAGAGCGATCGGGGGAAAAGCGTACAGACGTGACCTCGGCCACGGATGTACCATCGCATCCAACCCCAGCGGGGCTGGAAGGCTGAGAGAGAACACAGCGGGCACTGTGATGTTTCTCGAGAAGCAAATAGGTCTACCTCGGCACGACCGAAATGTTTCCATAGGAGTTCCACCATCTCGGGATGAAGATTCCATTCCCCGGGCCTCGGCCCCTGTCTTGACAGGATGTCTGCCCCCTGATTTAAATACCCCGGGAGATAAATAGCTCTCAAAGAAAGAATTTTCCCCTGGGACCATAGAAGGATCTGACTTGCCAGTTTGTAAAGCGGGCGAGAACGCAGACCCCCCTGATGGTTGATATAAGAAACCACCGATGTGTTGTCTGTCCGGACAAGAACATGGTGGCCCCTTAGGTCTGGGAGGAAGTGTTTCAGAGCCTGAAACACCGCCAACATCTCTAGGCAGTTTATGTGCCACAGACGATGATGGTCCTCCCACAGACCCTGAGCCGGGCGACCATCCATGATCGCCCCCCCAACCCGTGAGAGAAGCATCTGTCGTTAGCATAACGCGACGACAAGGAGCTCCTAACACAGGGCCTTGGGACAGAAACCAAGGATCTTTCCACATGATCAGGGCGCGATGACACCGTCGCGAACTCATGATCATGCGAAGCGGATTTTCCCTCGGGGAGAATCCCTTGGTTCTGAGCCACCACTGTAATGGTCTGATGTGCAAGAGGCCAAAAGGTATCACGTTGGACGCAGCTGCCATGAGACCTAACAGTCTCTGGAACTGTTTTACAGTGGATGACTGGCCTAGCTTGACCTGATCTACTGCGGCGAGAATCAAAGCAATACGAGCAGGTGACAATCGTGCCTGCATCGTCGTTGAATCCCACACTACACCTAGAAAAGTGGTTCTCTGTAATGGAGAAAGAACACTCTTCTTGGCGTTGAGCCTCAGCCCCAGTCACTTGATATGAGCAAGAACGACATCTCGGTGCCGAACCGCCTGTTGTTCCGATTGAGCTAGAACCAAGCAATCGTCTATATAGTTCAGAATGCGGATGCCCTGTAACCTCAGCGGGGCTATAGCAGCATCCATACACTTCGTGAATGTTCGGGGTGACAGTGCTAGGCCGAACGGAAGAACCCGATATTGGTACGCTTCGCCCCCGAAAGCGAACCTCAGGAACTTCCTGTGTTGAGGGAGGATATATACATGGAAGTAAGCGTCCTTTAGATCTATCGTGACAAACCAGTCCTCGGATCTGATTTGAACATCCCGAGTGACAGACACAGCGCCCTGTAACGTACTGGCAGGGAACAGCTGGTCTGGGCACTCCACAACCCTCCTCGGAGGGGGCGGGCGTCCCTCGGGAAATCGCTGGCCGAGTCACTCTACGCCCTGTGAAGGCAGGGTTAGTAGAGCAGGCCCCTGAGGGCATCGGAAAAGACAGGGCACCGTGTTTTTGTGCAGTGAACTTAGGTCTTTCACGATGGGGACCACCCTCAGAGTCCCGACGTTCAGCACGTCAGGATAGCATACCCGTTCTCTATAGTATTTAGGACCCATTTGAGAAACATTGGGGAGAATTTTCCATTCCACCAGGAACTCTACTAAGGGAACCAGCCTCTCGAGGCTGGCCTCTGGATGAACATCCCGAGTGACAGACACAGCGCCCTATAACACACTGGCAGGGAACATCTGGTCTGGGCACTCCACAACCCTCCTCGGAGGGGGCGAGCGTCCCTCGGGAAATCGCTCGCCGAGTCTCTCTACGCCCTGTAAAGGCAGGGTAAGTAGAGCAGACCCCTGAGGGCATCGGGAAAGACAGGGCACCGTGTTATTGTGCAGTGAACTCAAGTCTTTCACGATGGGGACCACCCTCAGGTCCTGACGTTCAGTACGTCAGGATTTTTTCGACGCGGCCTTCTTGGCGATAATGACTGTCCTCAGATCAGCCCTACCACGGGAAGGTCGGCCCGGGGAGCGCCCCGCCTCGCCCCTCCAGTTTCTCTGCGGGGGGGCACGAGACGCGACACTTCATTCTGCTGCGCTCTTTTTGAGGTACTCGGCGACTGGGACTGCCCTCGCTCAGCAGCCCCAGCGACACGCACTTTAAGGGGCATAAATTTCTGAAAAGCAGCCGCCTGTTTCTTCTCTTCCTGGAACCTCTCCGTGACAGAAAGAAGAGCGTCACCAAAGAGGCCCATAGGCGAAACTGGAGCATTTAAAAGGAGAGTCTTATCTTTTTCCTTCATAGAGGTCTGACTCAACCACAAGTGTCTCTCTGTGGCCACCATGGCTGCCATAGACCGGCCGATAGAATTAGCTGTCTCCCTGGTGGCCCGGAGAGTGAGATCAGCAGTCTGCCTGAGCTCATAAATCATTTAAACAGAAATTTCCGCCTGGCCCGCCGCCGAGTAAGCCTTCCCCACTAACACAGAAATATATATTTTTTTTTTAGTGGTTTAGCGGGCAGAACCGGTGCTTTAAGTGAAGATGATGAAGCTGGAGAGAGATAGCTCGCGAGCGTCTCCTCCGCCTCCGGCATCGTCACATAACCAGCAAATTTAGCACTGTAGCAATGTTCAGGGAAGAAGGAGGCGGGAACCGGAGAACAATCAAATAAAACTTTATTTAAATAAAATAAACAAACAAAATACCTGCCAGCAGTCCCTCACGGAACTGCTGGCTACCGAAAATAAAATATAAATACCTGCCAGCAGCCCCTCACGGACGACTGCTGGCTACCAAAATAAAATACAAACAAAAGCAGGCCTGTTCCTCTCTCTATCATCCACTCCGTCGCTCCTCCTTTATGCTTCCGCTCCTCCGTGAGAGATGCGAGACCGGTGTGCTTCACAGGTGCTGCTCATTAGCAATCGTACCACCGGCCTCGCGACGTTCTCTCACGTCCCTCGGTCGTCCTGCTCACCACATACCCCCATCACCCCTCACAGGCCGGGGGGTACACCCGGGCTGTGCCTACTCCCTCCCCCCGGCGGCGATCCCTGGGGGATATGGACCGACGAGCCGAGGGAAACGGAGACGGAAGCACGAGGAGCGACGGACACGAGAGAGGGGAGAGAGGAAAGAAAAAAAAAATGGTCCGGCTCCCACAACGCGCTGCCATCTTGTCCCTCACCAGCTGGGCGATCTCCTCCGCGGTGCCCGGCGGCGACGCTGGATGGCCCTCGTTGGACGCCTCGACACTGCCCCGCCCCCGGTGGACGGCGACGGCTCCTCGGGTGCCTTGGGCAGACGGCAGGAGTCCCCCGCTCCCTGCTCCTCCCCTTCACTGGCGGATGGCAGCAGGCTCCGGCCCATGGCAAGCGGCGGTGACTCCTCCTCTCCCTCCCGGAAGGCAGCCGCCCCTCCATTCCCAGGCGGTCGGCGGCGAGCTCGGGCGTCCCACCGGCAACTCACCCCAGCGCCCCGCCTCGAGCGTCCATGGCCGCGAGTCCCCCGCTCTCTGCTCCTCCCCTTGGCAGCAATCTCCGGCCCACGGCGAGCGGCGGCGACTCGCGCACCATGCTTGATGGCACCGCGGATTCACCACAACGGCGAGGACCATCGGACAGCGCGTTCCTCCCTCTTCCCGGGTTTCGGCACCAGTGTAGCAATGTTCAGGGAAGAAGGAGGCGGGAACCGGAGAACAATCAAATAAAACTTTATTTGAATAAAATAAACAAACAAAATACCTGCCAGCAGTCCCTCACGGAACTGCTGGCTACCGAAAATAAAATATAACTACCTGCCAGCAGCCCCTCACGGACGACTGCTGGCTACCACAATAAAATACAAACAAAAGCAGGCCTGTTCCTCTCTCTATCATCCACTCCGTCGCTCCTCCTTTATGCTTCCGCTCCTCCGTGAGAGATGCGAGACCGGTGTGCTTCACAGGTGCTGCTCATTAGCAATCGCACCACCGGCCTCGCGACGTTCTCTCACGTCCCTCGGTCGTCCTGCTCACCACAAGCACCAACAATGTTACCAAAAGCATTGGACTGATTTGTGTAAATTCTGCTTGAAACCGGTCTAACCCAGGTCTTTGAAACCTCAGCATGAAAATCTGGGAAGAACGGTAAGCACCGGCGAGAAGGTTGAGGTCGTGCAGACAGAAATGTATCATCTAGTTTACTTTTATTACTAGACTCCTGTCTATCAGCTGGCCACTCGATACTGAGCTTTTCAACAGCCCGTTTTTTTTGTTTTTTCTTTCTTAAATAACACATCCATCAAACCTTCTTCATTTGCAGTATAATGTGACAAACTAGTTTCCTTTGATGCAAAACTTTCGACATCCAGCTCCACAGAACTGGATAATCTTAATTCAACATCATCATGTGCCTTCACCCGGGCAGAAGTAACCGCCGCAGCGCGTGCTTCCAAAGCCGGGTGAGAGGCACTGGATCCCGCCGGAGAAAGCTGAGTTGACTCTCGGAGAAAGCTGACTATGAAGCCAGGCCAAAAACAGAAAACAGCAATTAGTTGTAGCAGTATGGAGATTGAGTTATGTTCTTTGATTTTGCAAAGAACATAACAGCAGCATTCTTATTGTAATGTCGGGTGTGATTGTAATGCTTGTGTGGTGTTTTCTTTACACTTTCCCCATTGATGTCTGTTTCCCATGTCATGTTAGTGAACTCTAGGTCTTCTCGCCTTCTATTTGGTCATAAGTGACAGTATTCACATGAATTTGCATGATTTAATAACTTCGAATGCTGGGTGTTATATCCATATCTGTGTTACACAACATATTTTCAACACAAGCTGTTTATGTTGAGCGTAAGCATCGGTAAGTGTCAACATGTATGGAAAAGACCATTGTGTTACAGCAAAACCACTATCGGTGGAATGATATTGTAATGTATAGAGTTTTTTGCATTAATAAATTAACTTTTAATTAACATTACCTCATTGTTTCTTGACATATGTTTATAACCGTGATCCAATTTTCACATCTCAAAGAATCTTACAGACGGAAAATGTTTATCCAGAATTTAGACTACTGTTAAAAAAAAAGTCGACGTGTAGGATATATACAATCGCTACATTGTATTTAATGTCACTATAGAGACAATTTAATGCACGCTTCAGGGGCTGAAATTTTAACATTTTAATCTTTTGGTAAAAGTTAACTTAAAGTCTGCACAAAAAGAAAAAAAAATAAATTCCATCCTTTCTAAATGCATGTTATGGATCTATTGAGAACAATTCACCAGTGCCTATGTTTTGACCTTGTAATGTTTAATCAAATTTGTTGGCTGTTATGGCAGAATTATTGCCATCTCTTTCAAACCAATGAATGCTGCTACTGCTGATTTGCTGATTGAAGCGAGCAGGTGAGAAGGATGGACGGGGAGAAAACGGATGGACTTTGACCCCAAAGGTCAAAGTACAGGCCGGTTTTAGAGCGAGTAGAAGAGCATGCCCAAATCCTAAAGTTCAGGTTATTACTGTGATTTCCTGACTAGAGAGAACTGAACTTTAGTCTATCTATGGGCAGAAGAACAGACCTTGAGATAGGGTTATAAAAAACTGCGCTCCCCCTCCACACTTCGTTCACTCTTGTATCGCAGACTGTACATTGACTACCTCTGTGGAACAACTGAACCTATTCCTTGCAAGAAATAAATCATTTTTAATTCTCAGACTGTCTCTTACGCTTTGATGATTGTTTAATAGAAAATTTGCTATTACAGTTGGTGTCAGATAAGTGGGATGAGTTCTTCTCCGTGAAGGGATTCTGGACCTGACAGGGCGGACGGTGGAACGATCACCCTGACGCACATAGGCGCCAGTCTAACCTCGCCAGAATTAAGAGAGAGAACCGACCGCTTCCTCAGGCCCAGAGAGCTTCAGGGGAGAACCTCAGAAAAGAGCTCAGGCGAAAAGAACATCACTGGTAAGAGACAGCATAATATTTTCTTTGGGGATTTCAAAATATTTTTTTTTCATGGGTGAACTATGATGGCTGTACTTGGAAATTAAAACTAGAGCTGTGGTACGAGGAAAAGGGGGGGGGGAAATTGCGACCACGGAAGTGGGTCTAGAGATTATCCTGCCCGAGAACCGAAATACTCGTGATAAAGTACTTAATCGCTGGTTAAAGTCCAGAGAAAGACAATTGGAAGTCACTGGTAAAAGAGACCAGGGGACGGACATTGTAAGCAAGATTAACTATGACCCGTCTGATTTTGGGTGAAAAGTCAGTATATGCGCATTTTTGTAAAGCCACAGGCCGAGGTGATAGTTTGGAGACAGCCATTATGGGGACATCCAACAGCAAGAAGCTGTGTACACCGGTGTATTGCCAAATTAGAAAGCGCTATGGGAAAAAGGGCATAAAAGACATAAAATGTTTGATAAAACATCATGATTTCCCAAAAGAAGGGACACTCAGTACCACTAGATTGAGAGTGGTAAAAGAATCAATTGAGGAAAATAGCAACAAAACACAGGGATGTTGTGGTTGTGTTAAGCATGCTTGCAAAAATTGTGGTGAAACAATTGAATGTTGGATTGAGGAAGCGAATAGGAGAGAACGCAGAATGTTGAAAAAACAAGAAAAGAATGAGGAATGTGAAAAGGCTGTGAGTGAAGATAATGTGAGTGCGAGTAAATGTGGGAGTGAAAGCAAAGCGAATGAATGTGAAAAGCATAAGACACAGACACTCATTAATGGTTGTGATTGTGTTTTCCCACATGTACACCCGGCACCGAGTGCGCCAGCTGCGGCACCGGCTCCGCCGGCATACGTAGCACCACCACACTACCCCGAGGGGGAGCTGGCGGCCTCAAAGCTTGATCAGGACCTCGACCGCTCTCCGCCGAAACAGCTGAAGAAGAACGAATCGGACTGTGAGAAAGAAACAGCAGCGAGACCAGCAAAAGCCGCAAAACCTGCAAAGAAGCAAGAAAAGAAGTCGAAACAAGTTAAACGAACAAGACCCGTTGAAACAAGCACTGAAGAGGAAACAAGCACCGAAGAGGATGATGAGGACGGGGCGATATCTGACACCCCGAAAGTCAGAAGGGTGAGCAGAGCCAAGAAACAGATGATTACAAGATCAAAGGTAAAAAGTGAGCCAAGAAGCTTCACAGCGCCGATGGTCGAAGTCGCGGGTCCGGACGGACCGATGTTAGTCCACAGGCCATGGACGGGAGCTGATTTGAAAGACCAAATGATGAATCTCCAAAACCCCGAAGACGCGGGGGACAGGTTTGCGGAAGCACTGATTGCATTCTGCGAGGAATTCAGCCCCACCATAATCGAACTGAAAAGACTTTTGGGCCTGAAAATGGGTGCTAGCAAATGGCAGATGGTAGCGGGCCGGCATGACGTGGAAGAACACCGGCGAGCGCACCCTGACTGGAACGACCGAAGCAACGCCGAGTACAGAGGAGCTGTCCTGGACCTTGCACGGTCAATAAGAGCGGCATTTCCCTCCCGAGTGGACATGGAAAAGATAAGTTGTTGCAAGCAGAGACCGGACGAAGCGGTCGGTGACTTTTATCTGAGACTGTTTGAAGCTTTTCGTCAACACAGCGGTCTTGTGGAACCAGCTGATCGCGGGAACACACCGTCAACATGGGAATCACATCTGCTGGGCTGTTTCCTGACTGGCCTGAAGCCAGACATTTCCAAAGCCGTGAAACTCAGTTACATCGACTGGAAACGGGGCAGACTTTCCACTGCGCTGTCACACGCGCAGCACGCGGAAGAAAGCACGGAGCTGAAAGAGAGCAGCAAGGACATGCAGCTGACGAAGGTACTTCTACGGAAAGAAGAAAGCAAATCAGAACAGAGTCAGCCCAGATTCTGCCGTTGTGAGAAAGTGTGCTTTGTGCGGGTCAAACGATCACATCATGAGACATTGTTCGAAATGTAGACTGTGTAAAAAGGATGGACACTGGGCCCCAAACTGCCCTGAGGCAACAAAGGCGGATTGAAGCCAACAGCTGTGCGGAGAGCGCGAGGGGGAGAGGCAGCACGAGGTCCGCCGGCTTTCATCTCAAGTAAAGGGAAGTGAACATTTATTTTTAACACAGCACCCACACACACACACATACACTGATTGTCACTTCTCTGCTCTCTGCAATGAAGAAACAAACGCTTGCAAATCCTTTTGTGTAAATGATGAGATTTTGAGTGATGATTTGTCTGAGGTATGTTTGAAAATGTATAAAAGCGGTGCGTTTTCCAAAATGCCTAGATATCCCATGATGATTGAGGGGACATTTGTAAATTTTCTCGTGGATTCTGGGGCTAGCCACTCCACAATAAGACCATGTGATTTGCCGTATAAGCCAGATTTAACAGATTCTGTGTACAAAAGCACATCAGCATCGGGTCACGTGATAACTGAAAATTTCACTGTGCCATTAGAGTGTGAGACGGAGAAAGGTACTATTTTGAGGCATGCGTTCCTCTTCTCGACCGGCTGTCCGACTCCTTTAATGGCAAGAGACCTGATGTGTGAATTAAATTTGACATTGACAGCGGGGCCAACAGGGATTTTAATTGAAGAGAATCTTGAGGCGTGCTGTTTGAAATTTGACCCACAGTGGGCCTATGAATGGCAGGTGACTGATTTTGATTGGGCAAAAATGATTTTAAAGTTGGCAAAGAGCCGAGTTAAATCAGAAAACACAGACTGTATGATTTTTGACAAATTATGTTGCACATCACATGTTGTTATTGACAGAGAACCACAATATGAAACCGTTTGGTTTGACCATAAAGAGAACGAGACTATTAGCTTCGATAAAATTTTCTGGACAGAAAATGTGTGTGCGCTTTCAGCTCGTTTAACTGAAAAACAGCAGAGTGTGTATCTGATAGCTGGAGGAGCTGTGCCATGCTTATCTCTGGCCAAGGCCAGAGAGCAAGCATGGGCAGACGTGAATGATTTTGTTGGAATGTGCATGAATGCTACCGATTGGGAAGAGAAAGGTGGCGGGGTGCAGCATAGCAAAACTGTGGGGGGTTTTATGACTGTTTGTGACTTTAACGTGAGTGTGGAAAGAACCGTAAAAACCATTGAGAGATGTGCAGTGGAGAATGGGAAGGGAGGGGCGACTTCTGCTACTGACATGCACAGTGCATTGGCAGAAGTACCGTCTAAATTGTGGGCAAAACACAAATATGATGTTGGGTTAATCAGGGGTTGTGAACCAGTCGTGATTACTGCAAAATCTGATTACAGGCCACGCCAAACGCAATATCCTCTAAAACAAGAGGCGTTGCGGGGGATTAGGCCAGTGTTTGATTCCTTATTGAAAGAAGGAATTATTGTTCCCTGTCCAGATTCTCCAGTGCGCACCCCAATTTTCCCAGTAAAAAAGATATCTAGCACGGCTTCCGACACGTGGCGTTTTGTACAGGACTTACAGGTAGTGAATTCGGCGGTAGTGCAACGTGCCGTGCGAGTTGCTAACCCGTACACGATATTATCACAGATTCCGCAGAATGCAAAATTTTTCACTGTGGTCGATTTGGCTAACGCCTTCTTTAGCGTGCCGGTGGACCAGAAAAGTCAGTTTTGGTTTGCGTTTGACTTTGATGGGCAAGGATTTACGTTCACCCGGCTTTGCCAAGGTTACGCGGAATCTCCCACGATATATAACGAGGCGCTCAGGCGAAGCCTCGAGCCTTTGAAGTTGACAGCAGGAACAGCCCTTATTCAATATGTGGATGATCTATTGATTTGTGCATGTGATGAGAAAACATGTGTTGCTGATTCTGTGTCT
The DNA here is from genome assembly GCA_029959095.1 of Rhinichthys osculus. Taxonomy (NCBI): domain Eukaryota; kingdom Metazoa; phylum Chordata; class Actinopteri; order Cypriniformes; family Leuciscidae; genus Rhinichthys; species Rhinichthys osculus. The sequence continues at coordinate 2,063,375 of JARWKJ010000003.1, forward strand.
CTCTTGCAGCATCTCGAGAGAGAGGGACACAGAGCCAGCCTGTCAAAACTGCAGTTTGTCAAACAGGAAGTGACCTTTCTGGGTCATGTGCTGAGTGCAAACAGCAAGGCGCTGTCTGAGAAGAGAGTGCAGGGGATCAGAGCGGTTCCAAGGCCAGTCACAGTAAAACAGCTGCTGTCATTTTTGGGGATGTGTGCTTACTGTCGTACATTCATCCCCAATTATGCCATCATTGAACTACCCTTGCGAGCCCTCACAGCAGGGAAAGGGTTGAAATCATGTGACAAACTGACTTGGACAAAGGAAGCAGAAGAAGCATTTTCTAGCATGAAAATGCAGCTGACCTTGGCACCCGCTCTGGGTTTGCCGGTGCAAGACCGGCCGTTTATACAAATGGTAGATGAGAAAAATGGGTTTTCAACTTCTGTTCTCTTGCAGACTCATGGAGACAGACTGCGTCCGGTTGGCTATTTCTCAACGAAACTCGATCCAGTAGCAGCAGGTCTTCCACATTGCTTAAGGGCAGTGGCTGCGGCTGAACAAGCTGTGATGGCTTCAAGGGAATTTGTGGGGTACAGTGATTTGACCTTGTTTGTGCCACACGCAGTATCCATGATTTTGCAAGAGCAGAAAACGTCGCATTTGTCTGCAGCGCGGTGGTTACGTTATCATACAATTTTATTGGATATGCCAAACATAACAGTTAAACGCTGTAACGTATTAAATCCTGCAACGCTTCTCCCCATTGCCACAGATGGTGAGGAGCACCATTGCTGTCTGACCGCTCTGGAGCAGGTGTGCACGCCGAGGCCAGATTTGTCAGACATGCCACTGGACAATTGTGAGAATGTCCTCTTTGTGGATGGGTCAGCGACAAAAGATCCACAAACAGGACAAAATAAGGTGGGTTATGCAGTAACTACCGAATTTGACGTGGTCAAAAGTGGCAAATTGCCATCAAACTATTCTGCGCAGGCAGCTGAGTTAGTTGCCTTGACCGAAGCGTGTAAAATTATGGCTAACAAGTGCGTAACTGTTTACACGGACTCCAGATATGCGTTCGGGGTCACACACGATTTCGGCGCTTTATTGAGGCACAGAAAGTTCCTGAAATCGGACGGACGTCCGATATTGAATGCGCCGCTAGTATCTGACCTTTTGGAGGCCGTTATGTTACCAGACAAGGTTGCGATATGTAAGTGCGCAGCGCATTCTAACGATAAAACTTCTGTATCAGCAGGAAACGCGAGAGCAGACGCGGCAGCGAAGGCCGCGGCAGCAGGGGAGACAAAAGAAGCAACTTGTGCTTTAATATCTGATATTAACGACCATGACATTTCCTCTTCCTTACAGAGCATGCAGACTTTCGCTACGGCAGCAGAGAGGAATCTATGGAAAAAGGCTGGGTGCAGCCTAAAAGAGAATGTGTGGAGGAGTGTTGATGGCCTTGCCTGTCTTCCTAAACATTTCTTTAGACATTATGCTATATGGAGCCACGGGAGAGACCATGGCTCCAAAGGGAGTATGGTGACACAGATTAAAGATTTGTGGTTCACAAAGGGCTTCACAGCATTTGCTGAAAAATTTTGTGACAGATGTGTAATTTGCACCGCACATAATGTAGCAAGGGGAGTAAAAATGCCTGTGGTTTCTCAACCGTCACCGGCAGGGCCTTTTGAATATCTAATGATGGATTTCATTGAGTTGACCCCGTGTGGAAAACAGAAATACTGCTTGGTAATGGTGGATATGTGGTCAAAGTGGGTCGAGGCCTTCCCAACCTCTAAGCAAGACGCAGCAGCCGTAGCAAAGGCACTGCTGTCTGAGATTGTGCCAAGGTGGGGGATACCACGAAAAATCAGTTCAGACAATGGCACACATTTTGTAAACGAGGTAATAACACAAGTGGGGCAATTCTTGGGCATTGACATGAGAACACACACAAGTTACCACGCAGCATCAGGTGGGGCAGTAGAGAGGGAGAATCAATCAATCAAGAACAAATTGGCAAAGTGCTGTGAGGAAACTGGACTCACATGGGTGAAAGCACTCCCTATTGTACTGATGTACATGAGAATGAGAAAAAGGGTCAAGTCAAATTTGAGCCCTTTTGAAATTTTGTTTGGCAGACCGCCATTCATGGGAATGGAAGGGGGAAGACAGAGATTACCATCAACTGATATGTGTGAAAATGACATGTTGAATTACTGCAAAGAAATGTCTTCTCTGTTGTCTAATATTTCTGTCCAGGTAAAAGCGGCACAGAGGGGAGTAGCAGACACATTCCTGCATAAGATCAAGCCTGGAGATTTCGTGGTGATTTGTGATCTAAGGAGGAAAAGCTGGAGAGCGAAAAGGTGGCTGGGACCGTTCCAAGTGCTTCTGATAACACACACGGCTGTGAAGGTCGCAGAAAGAGCTACGTGGGTGCACGCGAGCCACTGCAGAAAGGTCCCGTCAACATCACAGGGACAGGAGGAAGCTGCGAGTCAATAAAAACCGAGGTCAAATACCAAGCACCGTTATCAGCAGAGACAACAAAGCTGATTTGCAGAGTTGCACCCAGAGTACAAGAGAAAAAACCAGTAACACTAATCATCGTGAAAAGGTACGAACTGACAAAAACTGAAAATTTATTAGCAACAGACCCCTGTGTTGTAGCAGCAGTGACAAGTGGAGCCAGATACATCCTGAAAGGGGGAAACTGGACAAGACAAACAGCCCTGGTTGCACAGACAGCGCTGGGCTGGGAACCGTTAATCAACAAGGAAGATAAGCTCCTCAGTGCTTCAAAGACAAACCTCCCTTTCACATTCTGGTCATACAGCTGTGCATCTCATCAAGAGAGCTAGAGAGATGGCACGTCCAGAGCCGTGGCACCCATTCAGGGCACCGGGCATGTGTGGACTGGTAAAGACTACAGGTATATTGCTTGTGATATCAATAACCATTTTTTTGATAATAATGTTGTGGAACGAGGAGCTGAAAGCAAGGCCAATAGCAGACGACATGGACGAGAACAGCACTGAAGTGGAGAACAGCACGGAAATTCGACGCATCAGGAGAGAAGCGATATTCGTAAAGGCAACGGAGGGCACAGAGCTATGTCCAAATGTCAAGGTAACAAGGCCTGTGCATTGGCTATGTTGCAGAAAAATGAACTAGGAATTTCAACAGACTGTTGGCTTTGTCTGCAAATGTCTCACGCATTTAAAGCTGTCCCACTAACTGTAGCGACAGCAAAAGACACCAGGTGTCTGATTCCACAGCAAATGACTGATGTGCTAAGAGCTGTGGCCGATCTGGAAGGAGGAAGGACGCCGACAAAAGAACTGGCAGGAAACTGTGAACATGTGCAGCAGTACAATCACTCTGCCATGGCGCTGCCTCCGTTGAGAGTGGCACAAGTGACTGGTGATGTTTGTGTTTGTCTGAATAAACAAAAACTGTTCAATGTCGGTGACTCTGATTGCAGAGTCAAAATCGACGTGAAGGACGGAACAGTGGACAATTGTACGACAGTACTTAATGGTAAAATGATCAATTTCACTTGTCCGTTCAGCGCACCGAGGGAAACGACGCCAGCAGCTGTTTGGGTGTGTGGGAGTAGGGCGTTTCACAAGCTGCCTAGAAAATGGTCTGGATGTTGTTTTCCAGGGTTAATGGATGCAGGGACATCTGTGTATTTGCCAAATAGAACAAGGGAGACCAGGGGAAAGAGAAGTGTTAACATTATGCCAGGGCCACTACCAAGACATTATTCGGGGTACACATTATCTGACCCGTGGACGACGCCGGGGACGAATATGGGGTTGTCTTTATTTTTGGGAGTAGGTACTGCGGTAGCCATTAATAAAATAAACGGACTAGCCTGGACTGTACTAGCGATTGCTAATAGCTCTGAAAACGCTTTGACGATGATAAATGACGAAATGAGACAAATTAGAGACGCTGTCGTTCAAAATCGTCTCGCTTTAGATTTATTATCAGCTGAAAAAGGCGGAGTTTGCAAAATGGGGACGTCATGTTGTTTTAATATCCCTGACTACTCTGACAATATCACTAATGTAATTGAGCACATGAGAAAAGCTGTGAAAGAGCCTGCGCCGGCTGAGAGCAGCTGGCTGAGCTGGCTTATGACGGAATGGGGAGGCTGGGTTCACTGGGTGTTACAAGTTGTGTTGCCAATTGGAGCAATAGGATTGTTAGTACTGTGTTGCCTACCATGCATTTTTCAGTGTTTTTCCAGCTCAGTACAGAGACTGGTGAGTGCAGGGACGGAGGTTAAACTGACTAAGGTGAACATGGATTTGGATGACAAAATTGACTATGATACTGATAGTGGGAGCTATAGTAACATGTGGTAGAATGTGACTGTTTTTTCTTTTTCTTTTTTCCTTATTTTTCTTGATGTGATTATATTTTTCTTCTGTTTTTATTTCATTAATAATTTGATTTCATTAAAGTGTTTTATTTTCCTTAAAGAACGATGATAAGCAAAGAGGGTTAAAAGCAGCTGCCATCCGTGTCACGATATGTTTTAAGTAATCAAGTGTTTTATTGATATTGTGTTTCCTACTGAGCTATAGACTATTTCCTTACTGACGTGACTGAGGGTCTGTTTACAGGAGCGCAGGAACAGTGATTTCTCGCTTAGCCCGGCGCGGTAAAATGTTTACTTGCTTGCTACAAAATTAAGGGCCTATCCCCAGAAAAACAGCCTAAGCTTATTTCATTTTTAACTATTTCTTTCCTACAAGTTTGAAGTAGAGTGATCAGTTATACAGAAATCAGAGATGAAGGTATAAGTGTGATGTAAACTTGAAACTTGGTTCCTTTATTTACTATTATTGTTTGAAGTGTTTGATTGATTAATTATCAGTGAATGATAAAAAGTGGGGACTGTTATGGCAGAATTATTGCCATCTCTTTCAAACCAATGAATGCTGCTACTGCTGATTTGCTGATTGAAGCGAGCAGGTGAGAAGGATGGACGGGGAGAAAACGGATGGACTTTGACCCCAAAGGTCAAAGTACAGGCCGGTTTTAGAGCGAGTAGAAGAGCATGCCCAAATCCTAAAGTTCAGGTTATTACTGTGATTTCCTGACTAGAGAGAACTGAACTTTAGTCTATCTATGGGCAGAAGAACAGACCTTGAGATAGGGTTATAAAAAACTGCGCTCCCCCTCCACACTTCGTTCACTCTTGTATCGCAGACTGTACATTGACTACCTCTGTGGAACAACTGAACCTATTCCTTGCAAGAAATAAATCATTTTTAATTCTCAGACTGTCTCTTACGCTTTGATGATTGTTTAATAGAAAATTTGCTATTACATTGGCAAATCAAAAATACATGTAGGCTTTACTCAACTTTTTATGTCAACAGGTTTTACGTAGATGCCGCATTTAATTAACATTGTTTATTTCAGTAAACTTAGCTATAACATTGATTCAATTTCATTTAGTGGAATCAGGTTAACATTCTTAATTTTGTCCAAAACTATTAAGTTCAATTATCCTAAACTGTTATATCCAAGGCATGCCCAAAGTAGTTGTTTTTATTATTATTAAAACCACTTTAATTATTGTTAGCACGTCCTCACCCCCGGTCTACACTTTACCACAATGGTAACCTCCAAAAACACTAACACACCAGAAACTCTTTTAAATATAATCATAAAAGAACATTAAACATTGACAAGTACCAAAATTTTTTTTATCCTGATGAAAATGATGGGAAGGGGGAAATCCTCTGCCTAGTTTTCTATATTTGCTATATTGCTATGGGTATGTAATCTCAACCAAATGGATTAAGTAAAATGGTTGAAAAGAATCGTGTTGGATTAACTCCATTTACTTAAGTATATTGAACAAGCATCAAATGTTATTTTTGGTATACTGAAACATGAAAATATTGAGTTAAGTCAAACACAACTGTTTCAAGTCAGATTAACGCAATGTATTGTGTTTGAATGAGAAAGCTAATACAACCGTGTTAAATGAAATTATTATTTTTTGACTGAATTCTCTCTGGCGACATCAAGGACTTGTTGTTTATGCAGGACATAGTTATTTATGGCTTCCTGAAGACCACCCCGTACACCGTTACAATGATCTCCAAGGATCTCTGAAATATTTCATCTTTTAAATCATGTAGTATTTTTTAAAATGCAGCAAAACAAAGAATGAAGATCATTAAATTATTACTCTACAAGAATCAATATGTATAATACCATTTTTTAGCTTAGACACGGTCACATAAGAATGATGACTTAAGTGGATAAACCTTTTATTTCAACATTAATTACATATACATAAAGTAAAACAATAACTCCATTTACAGGTGATCGAGCCAGAATAGGAAATCGCGGCATGCTATCATGTTTTGCTCCAGGATGAAGCTGACTAAAGTTTCAATAATTTCACCGACGTCACATAATTTCTCATTTTTTGAAAACAGTGACACACACTGGTACGTTACAAACGTACACATACAGAGAACTCCAAACTCGTTACTACAATCAAACACCACACCCAGAACTTTTCTGAGAATTACACAGACTGGCTCGTTGGCATTAAGACACACAATCGTAACATCATGCCACGAATTTGTTAGGCCTCTTACAATCATTTCATTTTTGAGATTTGTTACACGTCTGGTATCTCCCGCACAGTCATTATTCGAATCACACGCACCATCAATGATCTTATGCATCAAGTCAACCATCTGGCCTCTAAAATAATCTTCAAACATACAGTCTATTGTAGCTCTTAAACGGCACTCTTTGCTCGTGGCGCACTCGTACACTGTAGGCTTGTGCGCAGCATCTTCAGAACTCAGCGGGCAGTCGCGCTCCATCAAGCCTTTAGTTAGAAATTTTTAGATTTTTTTTTTTTTTTAGAACAAAATTTCATGGATGGTGTAAACTTTGTCCCCTATTCGATGTTGAAAGATTCGGATAGTTCCTGGAATGTCAAGTGATTGAGTCCTTGCAGCACAATCGTCCAAGTCTTGTGCATTAACACTCTGAAGTTTAGGTTTATGGGTCTGATCCTCCAAAGTGTTATTAGTCGAAGAAGCGCAATTTGTGTCATGCTCAGGTATAGGGGAATGTTAATAATAATATAACCCCCCGCTGGAGGGGGTGGTCTTCAGGAAGCCATAAATAACTATGTCCTGCATAAAACACAAGTCCTTGATGTCGCCAGAGAGAATTCAGTCAAAAAATAATAATTTCATTTAACACGGTTGTATTAGCTTTCTCATTCAAACACAATACATTGCGTTAATCTGACTTGAAACAGCTGCGTTTGACTTAACTCAATATTTTCATGTTTCAGTATACCAAAAATAACATTTGATGCTTGTTCAATATACTTAAGTAAATGGAGTTAATCCAACACGATTCTTTTCAACCATTTTACTTAATCCATTTGGTTGAGATTACATACCCATAGCAATATAGCAAATATAGAAAACTAGGCAGAGGATTTCCCCCTTCCCATCATTTTCATCAGGATAAAAAAAAAAAATTGGTACTTGTCAATGTTTAATGTTCTTTTATGATTATATTTAAAAGAGTTTCTGGTGTGTTAGTGTTTTTGGAGGTTACCATTGTGGTAAAGTGTAGACCGGGGGTGAGGACGTGCTAACAATAATTAAAGTGGTTTTAATAATAATAAAAACAACTACTTTGGGCATGCCTTGGATATAACAGTTTAGGATAATTGAACTTAATAGTTTTGGACAAATTTAAGAATGTTAACCTGATTCCACTAAATGAAATTGAATCAATGTTATAGCTAAGTTTACTGAAATAAACCATGTTAATTAAATGCGGCATCTACGTAAAACCTGTTGACATAAAAAGTTGAGTAAAGCCTACATGTATTTTTGATTTGCCAACAAATTTGATTAAACATTACAAGGTCAAAACATAGGCACTGGTGAATTGTTCTCAATAGATCCATAACATGCATTTAGAAAGGATGGAATTTATTTTTTTTTCTTTTTGTGCAGACTTTAAGTTAACTTTTACCAAAAGATTAAAATGTTAAAATTTCAGCCCCTGAAGCGTGCATTAAATTGTCTCTATAGTGACATTAAATACAATGTAGCGATTGTATATATCCTACACGTCGACTTTTTTTTTAACAGTAGTCTAAATTCTGGATAAACATTTTCCGTCTGTAAGATTCTTTGAGATGTGAAAATTGGATCACGGTTATAAACATATGTCAAGAAACAATGAGGTAATGTTAATTAAAAGTTAATTTATTAATGCAAAAAACTCTATACATTACAATATCATTCCACCGATAGTGGTTTTGCTGTAACACAATGGTCTTTTCCATACATGTTGACACTTACCGATGCTTACGCTCAACATAAACAGCTTGTGTTGAAAATATGTTGTGTAACACAGATATGGATATAACACCCAGCATTCGAAGTTATTAAATCATGCAAATTCATGTGAATACTGTCACTTATGACCAAATAGAAGGCGAGAAGACCTAGAGTTCACTAACATGACATGGGAAACAGACATCAATGGGGAAAGTGTAAAGAAAACACCACACAAGCATTACAATCACACCCGACATTACAATAAGAATGCTGCTGTTATGTTCTTTGCAAAATCAAAGAACATAACTCAATCTCCATACTGCTACAACTAATTGCTGTTTTCTGTTTTTGGCCTGGCTTCATAGTCAAAACTTTGTGGTTTATATGTGTACTCACTGCGATGTGACGATACCAGGGCCACTATCACTAATAGCTAACTAATGTGCCAGTGACATTCTGTAGATAATCTCTTCACTAGCATTTGGTAACCATTGAGCTGTTGCTAATCAATATTTATAATTGTGGAAAATGAAGATATGTTAAACAAATTTGGTATACACTGATGATGGACACATTGTCACGTTTTCTATGTGTTTAGTTATGTTCTGTGATCTTGTTTTCCCCCTGTCTTTGATTTTGGTTCAGTCCTGTTAGTTTTTCCCGCTCCTCGTTTGTGTTCAGTTTCTTCACCTGTGTTCAGTTTATTATCCCATTAGTCCCTGTTCATTTAAGCCCTGTGTTTTCCCTCAGTGTTTGTTGGTCGTCGTCCGTGTATGGTTGTGTGTGTTTGTATTACTGAAGTTCTAGAGTTTGTTATTTTGTTCCTGTATGTTCCTGAAGTTAAGTTTTGTAAATAAATCAACTATACTGCAGAACCTTCTGTCCTCGTCTTCAGCTACCTGCACTCAACCTGACACACATACTGTTTTTCTTAAAGAATCCCCGATTGTGAAGACAAACATGACGAATTGTGTGTCTGTGACACCTTGACTCATAATATAGCTAATCGATAGGTTTTGTTTTAAGTGTAACAGTTGTATGTATGTAACATAAAAACATCAAGTCTCACTTTTCATGTTGGTCCTATTATATGTCTTGTGACCTCTTCGTAGACAGACCTAAAATAATATCGGTTTAAATGTGTAATTTTCTTATGCTGTTCTTAAACAGCATTTTATTCTTAAACTTTAGCAATAGATCGGAAGAGAGGGTTTCTGTATCTGTTTTAAATGGCTCATGTTGTATTTACTTTTTTTTTTTTTTTTTTTTTTGCAATTTGACCTCTAGAATTTGCTTTTGTGCAATTTTATCTGCAGGATTTACCAAAGTGTGGAACTTTGTTTAACAAACCTCATGCTTTAATGAATACGCATCTCTCAGTGCAATAGTCAAATGTGACTCTGCCGTATGGTTTTAAGTGTAAAACAGCATATATAGACCACATCATAGATAGATGGGGGAAGTTGACCTAAACAAAGTATCAGCTTAGTCAAATATTCTCAAACAGAAAGACTATTACTTAAATGAATTGTCATTTATTCCTATAAAACGCAGAATGTTGACAGCTCTTTAAGAAAAGTCTTCACCTAAAAACATACAGTCCTACATACATACTGTGAAACAGTATCATCTGCTGTCTGAACAAGATGACTAAATCTATCGGCGTAATAGAACCGTCATTTGCACACTTATGTGTGTTTATTATAAACAGCTTTTCAACCCTCTTATACCCCGTACACACGGTTGAAGTAAATTTACCTCTTGTATTTCCTTTTGTACAAACATAAATCCTGTATAACGATTGTTTGAATTTTACTCATAGTCTTTACAAGGACCTGTAACTTTATTGTTCTTAATGTGTTTGCATTACAATACTGTGGCATATAGTTCCTCTAACAAATCTGTCAGAAGAGCAAAAAAAAAAATTACGAAGATTTATAGCACATATAGTAACTTTATTTGAGTCAAAGAAGGTGATGATACCAATTAAAAACAAACTAATCTTTAATGCTAAGCGGGACGTTGAGCAACTTAATATAATATTAAGTATAATATAATATGAAATACTGGTTTTGTCAAAAGGAGAAAGTTCAGTCATTTATAAAAAAAAATAAATAAAAAAAAATGCCTCTTAAATGTAAGTCATGCGTTCATCACACATGTTTTCCCATGTGCGGAACAGCATAAACTTACATCGTTTCAGTCTTCACCTAAAACAAAAAAAAAAAGAAAGAAATGTGAACAGTGTCATCTCAACAAGATGACTATGTCTAGTGGTGCGATAAAAAAGCCTTTGCAAAACCATATTTACAAAACATGAAACAAAAGTACAAATTGCTCAACATTTGAGTTTTCTATGTATGCATCATAAACAATGTCTGTATGGCGTAATTTATTTTCTTAATGATTTGGGGTCTTGAATATACATGGTGATATATGCACACTTCATTATTTCTTTTCATTTTGCCAGAGTGTGGAACATTATTTACCATTATTAAAGTTGATGAAATGAATCAATGTATAGCTCTCAGTGCAATAGTCAGATGCGATTCAGTTGTAACAGATTAAGTGTAAAACTTAAACTAAAAGCATAACTTATTTTTCGTGTTGATGCTTTGTGTAAACTGAAATCATAGATAGCTGTAAAGTTGCATTGCAAGAAATATCAATTTAGTCAAACACTCTCAAGCAGAAATACTATCACTTAAATTCTTAATTTACATTTATTCCTATAAACACTGAATGTTGACAGTTCTCAAAGAAGAGTCCAACAAACAAAATATTTTAACAAAATATCTGAATAAGACGAATACCACTAGTGGAGTGATAAAAACACTACTTACAAAACAAAATGTACCAACTTTCACATTTGTTCACAAATGGATTTTGTGTATTTATTATAAATCTTGCTTTTCAATGTATGCTGTGCCCTCTTTTCTTACTGATTTGGTCTTTTGAATCTTACAGATGTTTTTGGACACACATACAGTAACTATATAAAGATTATGTTTGAAAGTTATTCAAGAGTGTGAAAACTATGTATCACTGCGGTGTGAAATACCCCCTGTCAAAATATGTTAGCGTGTAAAAATACGCACAAAGAGTTTAGCAGTACTATTTACACACACACACACACACACATTGTTAGCATGTAAAAATACACAAAGAGTTTAGCAGTACTATTTACACACACACACACACACACACATTTTTGGAGGATGTGTAATAGAGCTCATCTCTTTAATTTTGTGCTGGATGTTTAAAGTGCTAGTGACTTCTATGATGTTTTGTAGCATAAAGATTTATCTGGATCAACATAAAGTTTTGTTTTCTGACCTCACAGAGATTACACTAAGATTTGATTTCTTGACTTTTGCTTGTTTGCACTGTGCCCCGGATCTTAGGAATCAATGTGTGGTTGTTACACACCTCAGGGATAATTTGAAATGTAGGTTTGTCAAAAGAAAAAGGTTCAGTCATACATTTTCTAGCGAAAATTGTGTTTTACTCGTGTGAGTAAACTGCTCGGCTACAGTTCTAATACCAATGCTGGTTATCAGTCTGTTTTAAAGAATACAATAAAGTAAAAGTTTTATTTAAAGAAAATAGACAACTTTCCTTGTTTTTTGTGGCAAACAAATGTATAAATGTCTGAACATTTAAAATCTCTTAGTCTGAAGTAAAATATGTAAATCTGTTGTTGTTTTGCAACACACACACACACACACACACACACACACACACACACACACACACACACACACACACACACATACACTATGTGGTGGGGTAAAAACTAAAACATTTTCTTTAAAAAATACTAAAATAACAAAAATTGATATACACTAAAAATGTTTTTTGTGTGCGAGCCCAGAGAATCACCAGAAAAGCTTTTGATGAAGTGTCATTCTTTAAACATCCAGCCTAAGCAACTGTCGTAAAACCATTAACAAACCCCATTTAGGTTGCACTCTTCCCCCGCCAGTTCCACTTGTAAACACCTTAACTGTGATTTTAGAAAAATGTTTTGATTCTTTGTCTTAGGTAACATAAACCTACAGTTCTGGTACTACATCCTACTGTGGCACACACACACACACACACACACACACACACACAGTTAGGGCTAATGGTATTCCTGAATGCCTTGACTCAAATGTTTTGACTCAATTAACATATAGGCTACCCTACAACAAAGGTTTTCAACACTCAGGGTGCCACCATTACGTGATACCTGCTTGGGTGAATTTCACCCCCAACAATCAAAGGAAAATACAATCAGCAACAGTTTCCCCCCAGCTGACTGGAAGGAGCCCAGATTTTTGTTGACACATGGAGTCTCTGTCAATCATGAGTGACAAGGGGTGCCTAAATCTACCAAAAGATGGTCATAAAATCAAACAAAAGTTTTTTTTTTGTCTTTTAAAAGTTTCCCGGATCTCACCAAAGGAGGATGTCACACGGCTCCAAACTTCCTAGACATACAGGAGCCTGTCAGCTACCACCGTAAATCAGAAACACTGTTTTCTTGATACAAGAACACTACGACAGTTGACAGGCACACAACTCTGTACCAACATAGGGTCATAAATCAGTCAAAAAGTGACACATGGTTTATGTTAATACTACTCCCGTCTCAACGTCGCCGGTGAGATCCATCTGCGAAACCCCAAGACAAGTGCCGCCGCTCTGCCTCAACAGAAGCGGGACCCGAGCCTTGAGGAGCTCGCAGCAAATCACTCTCCTCAAAGAGCGATCGCCGCGAGCGCAGAGTTCTCAGAGGAAAGCGCTCGCAATGCTGATAATCGACTCCCTCGAGAGCCGACTGGGCATGCTGAACTCTCAAACAAGCCACACATAGCTCGTGTGAATCCTCACCCGTGATGTATCGAGTACAGGGGGGAACACACTTCTTATACTGCTCGCTCATATTGTTTTTTTTTATATAATATATATAGTGATAAACTCCTGACAAAACAGACAAACACAATCGACAGATTCAGACACACACAGAGCTGCTGAAGTACAAAAAGCTGGCGTATTGTGTACTCAGGGGATATTTATAGCTTCCTGGTCGATGACGTCACTCGCCGTACGCTCATTCTCTCCATTGACTGATTTCATTCATGCTTCAGACGCGTCACGCTGAGGGCGTTCCCACTGCGATTACACGCAGCGGTAGTCCCTGAAGGGGAACTGTGAATTAAAAGCCAAGAAATAGGTTCCTAAGTGAGAGATAAAGGCATGTTTTGGCACGTTGTTGTTTTTGAAGCCAATTTGTTCCTATTTTAAGTGAACTTTTCTGATGTTTGATATATGTGCGATATGTTTTGTTCATCTGGCTTTGAATAAAAGGTATTTGTTACATACCATGTTTTTCGTTTAATTTTTTTTAGCTCTTTTGTTTGAAATGGAAAAAAAATCTAGCTGCTAAAAAAAAAAAAAAAAAAAAAAAAAAAAGGTTTGACTATCAGTCGACTACGGCAAATTCTAACGAATCAGATTCGACTATGAAAATCCTTAGTCGAAAACAGCCCTAATAATAATAATAACAAACGTGTTTGTTATTTTAGGTAGTTGTTATCACGATAATCCATGTCCAAGAGTCCATTTTCCCGGATGAGATGGTTTTTATTCGTTACACTATAATCACACACTGACCTCCTCTAGCTTTTATTTTGGCACTTCCTGTTACCGGCATTTTGAATTTGCATATTAGTTAAATATTTAGTTTCAACCGAAACATTTATATTTAACATTTAGATTTAGATTTAATATTTAACAGTTAGGTGTAACATTTAATATTTAGATTTAACTATTAAAATATCTCTAAGTTGACAAATATTGTTGTAAATGTGCTAAAAAGTGACCGTCAAAAATTCATACCAGTTTTTTAAACATTGTTTGAAGCTAAATGTGACAAAATGTTGCTGTTATTTTCAGTGTGAGCCGCTTTACAAACGGCGCCCCATAAAGTTGAGCACGGACACTCCAATGTTTGGGTAAGATGATGACACACACAACTGGATGTTAGCTGGCTGAGCAAGTTCAGCATCACTGAAGATTAAACATTAAAAATAGCACTCATATTCTTGAAGGAGTATTATATTATTAGCTTGCTAATCGCTAGTAAAGCTAATTATTAATTAGCCATCATGCTAGGTTGCATGAGTGCTATTTTTTAATGTTTAATCTTCAGTGATGCTGAACTTGCTCAGCCAGCTACCCATCGAGTTGTGTGTGTCATCATCTTACCCAAACATTGGAGTGTCCGTGCTCAACTAAGGCAGAGGTGGCATCTATCTGTGAACCGAACGCGAAGGGACACTAACAATGGTGTAATGATTCATTCACCAATAGGAACGTTCCAATAGGAAAAAAAGAACGTGGCCCCGCCCATGACACAATTTTCACAGCGAAAGCAAAATCCTGACACGAGAGCAAAAAAAATTGCATTGAGAGCAAAGAAAAGCGGTTTGAGAGAAACACTTTTTCTTTTAGAGAAAATGTTTTCACACTAATAGCAAAAAAATACTAAATAAAGTATTTTGAGAGAGATTTTTTTTCTCAGAAATAATTTAAAAAATTTCAAATTTATATATTTTTTATGTTCTATGAGAAAATACTTTCTCTCAAAACTTTTTTTAGTCTCAAATATTATTTTTTGCTATTGATATGA
The DNA here is from genome assembly GCA_029959095.1 of Rhinichthys osculus. Taxonomy (NCBI): domain Eukaryota; kingdom Metazoa; phylum Chordata; class Actinopteri; order Cypriniformes; family Leuciscidae; genus Rhinichthys; species Rhinichthys osculus. Next base: position 2,078,408 of record JARWKJ010000003.1, read on the forward strand.
AAACTTTTTCTCTCAAATATTCTTTTTTCTCTCATGAAATGCTTTTTTGCTATCAGTGTGATAACTTTTTCTCTCAAACTTTTTTTTTTTTTTCCAGATCATTTATTTTCTCACATGTAATAAAGACACATTAATAGCTCCATACCACGTTCACGCCTCGCCGACATTGCCCTATAATTACAAGATTCTTTATAATTGCGCTCTCGGCTCTTTTTTTAAACGGAAAACTTGGAAATTTAACTTGAAATTTTAAAAGTGTGATTTCCAGCACCGATTGTCTGCTGTAAATAAACTGTTTGAATAAAAATAATAACTTCCAATTTAATATAATATCATATTTATTATTTGATTAGTACTTAAATCTCTTACTTAAATAAAAAATAGGAAAACAGGCATGCTATAGTAACGTGGAATGGTTTTCTCTCTTGCATTTTATCTCTCAAAATGATGGATGTCAATTAAAAAACTTATGGATTATTAATTCGTTCATGCAACCTCTTATTTTCAGGAGGTAAACATAAAGCTGATTGGTTTATGTTTTTAATGCTTATAATTGAATATAATACAATATTTTAAATTGTATTGCTATTTTTCTCTTTCTCCATTTTGTTCTTAACAGCTCCAACTCGCTGAGGTGGAGACGTGATTAAATTATGTTCTTGTTAATACTTTCCAGCATTTCAGTAATAAAAGTGTACATCTTTAAAATGCAAATTACAGAGAAGTGCAACAGTTACCCGAAGGGTCTCGGCAGTGGTCAAAAAGGATTTAAACAATGCATTTTGAATTGATATCTTCTTGTAAACACAGTGATGTGGATTGAGGTGGCAATTAAAGGTGCAGTGTGTAAAAATTTTGAGTATTTATTAACAGAAATGCAATATGACATCCATAACTATGGTTTCAGTGGTGTATAAAGAACTTACTTAATAAACCGTAATGTTTTTATTACCTTAGAATGAGGCATTTATATCTACATAGGCGCGGGAATCCCCTTCTATGAAGGTCGCCATATTGTGACGTCATGTTTCTACAGTAGCCGAACGCGAACACACAGCGTTACAGAGCGCGTTTCGTCACTACATTGAAAGAGAAGCCGCAGGAAGCTAGAAGAAGCTAGTCATAAACACCGTGAGTAGTGACTTTTCCCTTGTCAGTGGTGTAAATATGTAGTTGGATTGTTTCATGTAACTTAATTCTTCTCCCTCGCTGTGTTATGGCTTTGCTATGTGGGGATAAATGTGCTGGTTAAGTTCGTGAGACAGCTGATTAGTAGGCTACTCTTGTCATTGACCGTAAAACAGTTACAGGAATCACCAACCCGTCGATCTTGGAAGCATTTTAAGTCGATCGCTTAGAGTTTCCAAAATCAGAGAAAAAAAAGCCTATTGTGTGTAGTAAGTGTGTCTAGGTGATGCGGAGGCGCGCGCGCTGTCACAATCACGTCATTTTTGCACCTTTGGGCTCATGCGGACGCGTCGAGTTTAAACAAGGCTTAACGCTTTAACCAGCTCAGCCACAGTAACAGCTCATATTAGCCAGCTAAACTTTTACTACCCTGTTAGAAAAAATATATAGTTGCATAGTTTCATGTGGGTCTTCTCCCTCGCTGTATTATGGGTTTGCTTTGTGGGGAGAATGTGCTGGTTACGTTCGTGAGACAATCAGCTGATTACTATTATTATATTATGTAAGGTGCATTGTGTAATATTTCTGAGGATCTATTGACAGAGATGCAATATAAAATCCATAACTATGTTTTCAGTGGTGTATAAAGACCTTACTTAATGAACCGTTATGTTTTTATTACCTTAGAATGAGACATTTATATCTACATAGGCGCGGGAATCCCCTTCTATGAAGGGCTGAAGGTATGTTTCTACCGTAGCCGAAAGCGAACAAACAGCGCTAAAGAAACCTCATTGCTTGACTTACTATTCTCTGCTGCTGACTCAGACTCAGACGACGACATATTTTGTCTTACGTCGGCCACCGTAGCTTCTCATTCGAGTTTGAAAACCGAGGGATAGGCCGCGAGTGACTGGCTGTTTGCAATTTGCAGGATTCACCACTAGATGCCGCTAAAAATCCCACACTGCACCTTTAAATTACCACACAACCTTTTTGATAAAAAAAAAAAAAAGAAGAAGGTTATTCGGCCTGGGATTGTTATGCAGGTGGTGGGAGAAAAACACGACATTCTGGATTCAGACGGCAACAAAATCATCGACTAACTCCTGTAATTGCTGAAAAATACCTTACGGCCACATGATAAATTTATTTCTGAATGCTGACAGTACAATGTAGTTTGTAAGCATTATGTGTACTGTTAATGAAGAAGAAAGATAAAGTTTGCCAGAAAACACTACTAGCCAGTTTATGAGCTGATGGGCATGAGTGACCAAACTACATTTCGCATCATTCGCTGGGGCAGCATAATAATAATAATAATATCAACAACAACAATAATAATAATAAAAATGCAACATAAATGACACACATAATGCGCATTCTTTTAATTTTCTGAACTTGTAAAAAACAAACTTCCCAGGAGAGCTTGAATGCACCATATGGTGGTGTGAGGTCCAAACAGTTTGTTGCCTGAGGGCAATACCGTGCCATAGAGCGTTAAATCTTCATGAGAAAGGACACATAAGAAAGTTTTGACAGTTTATGCCTTTCCATTACACAATATATGGAATTGCATTATTGCCTAACACCTTTGTGTTTCTCTTGTAAGTCTTTAGGTAGAATTATTGAGAAATACAACTGAAAGGTTTTCAGTTTAGTACAAACGTACACCCACTGTGTGTCAATTATACTGGCAACATATCAAATTGCAACAAATAAATTTATAATAATATATTTTTTAAATGATTAAATAAATGAATGTCGAAATGAATGAATGAATGAAAAAACGTGTCCAACAAAATCTTGTTTAAAATAAGCTTTGTTTAAAATTTACAAATTACAAATTTGTAAATTACAGGTTACAAATATTTGATCTTGGATTTAATTTATATTTAAAATAGATTAACTTTAATCCTGTTGCTCCAGAACTTTAAACTCAGATTTAAATCTCAATAGTGATTTACGTTGTTAATATGTGTTTAAAATTAAGTGGTGCAAAACAACTCGACTTAAAATAAAGCCCAGATCAACAAATCCTAGATTAGCTTTAAACTGTGCTTAATCCTTATTGGTGCAACGATGCATTTATTATACAATGAGCACAATATTTTATTATTTTTTGACAAAATTATTACATTATAAACATTTTATTACATTAATAATGTAATTACAATATGTGCAGTTTTATATTATGCTTTATTTCATTATGAGTTGCTTCAGAGCTGTTAAGAACAAAATGAGTAAAAGAAAACCAATACAATTTTAAAATATATATTAAATGAACATTACAAAATATAAACCAAGCAGCTTTATGTTTACCTCCAGCATTAACTAATTTCTGCTAATGCTTATTAATATAATATTTATAATTAGTAGTAGTCATTAACCTCAGATTCTCTAAACTGTTAAACAAGACTGTGTATGTTTGTAAACTAAATACAATAAAGAAAAATATGATATTTTTTATGACCCATTTTTGGGGTCCATTTTTAAAGGTTTGTTCAAAAATACAAATTCTGTCGCTCCCATGTTGTGTGACTCATTCTTCCATGGAAGCTAATAAAAAAAAAAAACGAAATTTGTTAATGTTTTTTTGTACATACAATGGAAGTCAAGGGCACAATTATTTTGTGTTCCACAGAAGAAAAGCAGTCATACTGGTTTCGAAGTGTTGTGTAAATGATGACAGAATACTACGGAAGCCCTGAACCGCAAAAAAAAAAAAAAAAAAATCTGTAAAAAACAAACAAACAAACAAACAAAAACTAGCATTTCGAGATTAAAGTCGAAACCGCAATGTAAAAAAAAAAAAAAAAAATCTGTAAAAAAAAAAATCTGTAAAAAAAAAAAAAAACAGCAACAACTAGCATTTCGAGATTAAAGTCGAAATATTTCGAGAGCACGAGAATACAGTCTTCCATAGAAGTTGCGCGTGTGTGCTTGCCATTGTTTCACATTGCCGCACACACAGGCATTCATAATGGTGCATAGCGAGTGTTTCACACTGTGTGTGTGTGTGTGTGTTTTGTTTCAACAAAAGGAAATTCAACAGACCTGTGCCAATCTACCAGCATTAGGCTACCATTATAGGACATTATAAAATATACTGCGCCGGAATAGACTTTAGCCTATAGGAAAACCAACCCGGAAAACACTTTTCAGACTGGATGGAGATATCCAGCTCTATGAATGAATGAATGAATGAATGAATGAATGAGGCATTTATATAGCGCTTTCATATGTCTACTAGGCCTACTCTCAAAGCGCTTTACAATCATATCAGAGAATCTCTCCTCAACCACCATTAGTGGTTATTAAATCTGAGGAAATCACGGGATCCGGCCAAATGATTGGATACAGAATGATGCACTTAAAATGTTTCCAGAACGTATTTGCGGTGAAGAGGGAGACAGAACGGTTACTGTTGTGTTCTCGACCCAGATAGTGTTGCCTAGACGAGCACGAAAACACTTCAAAAACACTGCCACATAAAGTTTGGACCATTGTGATACTCCGGCGGAGTCTGTGCGCTCGTCTATAGGCAACGCCATGGTGATTCTTGTTGGTAGATTAGCACCTGTGTAGAATTTTGTTGAAAGCCCAGATAACACACACACACACGCGCGCTCTGAGCCAGTGGACGCGCACTGTTATGAATGCACACACTTCTACGGAAGACTGTATTATCGTAATGTTTCGACTTTATTCTCGAAATGTTTCGACTTTATTCTCGAAATGTTTCGACTTTATTCTCGAAATGTTTCGACTTTATTCTCGAAATGTTTCGACTTTAATCTCAAAATGCTATTTTTTTGTTGTTTTTTTACAGATTTTTTTTTTTCGTTGCGGTTCAGGGCTTCCGTATAATTCTCATTTTTGGGTGGACTGTTATTATTCCTGGCTGGGTCTCCCAGGATATTCTTCTTTTTTTCTTTTTTTTTGTCATAGCACAACATTTAAAAATATATGTTTACACTAAATTAGCTACACGCACTGATTTCTGCACAGAGAGGTGCTTGCTACAAAAGAAATAGAATCCAGTCTCCATGGAGTTTTAGATGTGGCCGTAAAAATCGTGAACTTTGTAAAAGCCAGAGCCACTAACTCCCGGATATTCACTGCGCTCTGTGAAGAGGTAGGGGCTGATTACCATACCCTGCTGGTGCACACTGACGTGAGTTGGCTGTCCAGAGGGCGAGTGCTGATGCGTCGGTTTTCAACAGTATACTATAGGCTATTATTTTTGCATTTATATATCTGGTTATGGTAATAAACATACCATTTGTTTGAAAACAAATGTTTTTGTCATTCTTGCTTCAAGCTTACAAGAGCGATAATATCATTAAATGTGAGCGGGGGCCCTAAAATATTTTCTTGGGAAAAAGGGGGTCTCAAACAAAAAAGGTTGGGAACCACTGTTTTAGATCTATCGTGAAAAGCCAGTCCTCGGATCTGATTTGAGTCATGATCTGTTTGAGTGTCAGCATCTTGAACTTGAGTTTCATGACTGCACGATTCAACAGCCGAAGATCTAAAATGGGACGCAATCCCCCATCCTTTTTTGGAACAATAAAGTAGCGGCTGAAAAACCCTGATTCTCGGTCGGGTGAGTACACCTGCTCTATAGCTCGCTTTGTTAATAGAGACTCTACTTTTGCTCCATTACCAGAAACTGCTGGGAATGCACTAACGTGAGTAACACCCTGTTGTAACGAGGTGGAGGAGAACTAAACTGAATTCTGTAACCCTTCTCTATTATCTGCAGGACCCTTGCGTTACAAGTGTATTGTTAAGAAAAAAATATTTAGTAAAATGCCTTTCTAATCACGTTTGGCCGGCTGCGTCAGTTAATGAGCATGCGCTTTAATTATTATTATTATTATTTTCTTTATTTCAGACCCATGGGTCCATATAAACATACAACATATATAAACAACAAAAGACCAAACACAATTTAAAAGACATACAAGCTTTCTTTCCAATGCTTCTGAAAACAAGAAAAATACCTTGTATCACTCAATGCAATGTCATTCAAGACCCTAATAATACTATTTTTTGAAACACTCAATCTACATATAAAATTATACATACATTTTCTTAAAACAGCATTCAACGTAGGCACATTATTAAGCACAAACATTTGGCTTGCACTTGACCACCTTGGGTGCTTAAGCAAAATTCTAAGTGCATCATTGAATGCCACCTGAAGCTTTCTCATCTTTGCTTTAGAGTATTTACACCAAAGGTGGGCTGTATATAAAGAAGTACAGTATGCCCTAAATAGAGTTATTTTAACCTCATCTGTACACATACAAAATTTACGAGCAAGCATATTAGCCTGCCCATACAGTTTACAGCACTGGCGCTGCACATCATCATCATCATTTAAATCATTTTTAATGATGTGACCTAGGTATTTTACTTTATTTACTACATTTAAAACTTGGTCATCTAAATAAAAAGAGGGAAAATTTAGTTTATGGTCTTCTTTGGCTATAACTATCATGATAACACTCTTTTTAATATTGAATTTTATGTCATGCTTCATACCATAGCTTGAACAGATTCGAAGCAACTGTTGTAAGCCTGCACTGTACGGGGACATAATAACAACATCGTCAGCATACATCAAATGATTAATGATACTATCCCCTATCAGGCATCCAGTCTTACACTCATTTAATTCCACCGAAAGACCATCCACATATAAATTAAAAAGAAGGGGTGACAATAACCCCCCCTGCCGAACCCCATTCGTCGTATAAAACGGCTCCGATATATTATCACCCCATTGCACTTTTAGAGTTTGATGTATGTACCAAAAATGCAAAATTCTTATCAAATAAGGGGAGACCCCTCTTTCTTGCAATTTTGTAAATACCTTAGTATGATTAACTCGATCAAACGCCTTCGAAGCATCTAAGAAACACATAAAAACTGTGGAATTATGAGCATTGAACTTACTAGCTACTTCTTTTAACGAATATATGCATAGATCAGTGCCATGCTTACTTTTAAAGCCGAATTGATTATCCGTAGTTGTTAAATATTCTTTAATCCTATCCATGAGGATTTGTTCAAATATTTTAGAGAGGACACTTGCCAAAGCAATTGGCCTATAGTTTTCTGTCCCAGTTATTTTATGTTAATTAATTACTGGAGAATGCGCTTCATGAGGCACACACGCACACACAGTCTCTCGCTCTCGCTCTCGCTCTCTCCCTCTCCGCCGTTTGCGCACTACACGGTTTCTAGCGCAGTCTCCACTGCTTCGCATGCGCGCTCTTGCTCGCTCTAGATTTCCGGGAGATTTTAACTAATTTGCGGGCATCAGGGAACCGCTATCAATGGGGGAGACTCCAGGAGCTTCCGGGAGACTTGGGATGTCTGCAATATTAAATTATGGAAAGAACTGAGTTTCACTTTGTAGTGTATATTCTTGTAGTGATGAAATATTGTTCTTGTAAATACTCAGCATTTCAGTAATAAAAGTGTAGATACGTCTTTAAAATGCAAATTACAGCGAAGTGCAACAGTTAGGCCTACTCTATGGGGCTAGGCAGTGGTCAAAAAGTAATGGATCTCTTCTTGTAATTGAGTCATATGGATTAAGTTGACAATTAAATTAGGCTACCATACGACCTTGGTTTTTGACCAAAAAACAAACAAAAAAAAACAGTAAGTTATTCGGCCGGAGATTTTTACCGTTTATTTTGACCCACATACTGTAGGCTACATTGCGGGAGGGCATTTTGAACGTAGTATATCAAAATTAAATTAGATTTAATGTACACTCTTATATTACTCTTCACTTTTACATTAATGATATTATTGAGAAGGGTAGGAGTGGCAATTGTGATTGTAAAAGTGTATGAGTGAAAGGGGATTGTCTGTTCCACAGGAATACCTCTAGGCTATTCATGTCTCTTCTAGAAGTTCAGAAACTTATATCACATATGCAGGTATGAACATGACATTTTTGATTGACAGACCAAACCCACATTATAATGTCACAGGAGGGGGGAGTAGCGCCGGAAGTGAACTTCATATAAAGGTGCTTAAGAATAAACTGAGGATCCAAAGATTTTACATCTTTCATTCAGGCAAGATGTTGACCTACAAGGTGACTGTTTCTACTTACAGACAGATTGGGGCTGATGAAACGAACAGCATTTACCTGACGCTGATAAACTCAAAGAAGCAGAGCAGTGACAGAGTCCTGGTCAACAAATCCTATTTTGGTGGTTTTGATTGGTCTGAAAGGGTAAGTACTTTAAAGACTTGATTATTTTTATTTTAAGTTATTATTATTATTTATTTCCATTATTATAAAGTGGTCAAAAGTTTGGAAACATTACTATTTTCAATGTGTTTTTTTAAAAAAAAGTTTATTTTTATTTTTATCAACACATGGATGGGTAAGTTTCATTCAAAAAAGCAACATTTTGAGCACAAATTGAGAAAATCACGTGTTAAAGGCTACATCCTCATCGAATTCAGAAACAGTCCTAAAGCTCGCCCTGGGTCGTTTCATTCAGTAACATTAGGCTGTTTTGTTTTATATGCTGCTTAATGTTGTTGATGCGTTATTTTGCAAGCATTCATTCTAATATAGCTAAGATAGACATTTTCAACAATAAAAATGTCATTAAAACGAATTACTTAACTCTAACACTCTCGAAACTACATTTGGAGATAATTAGTTAACTGTAGGCACTCAATTTCAAAATATTTAGAAGGAAAAAGTCTGCCTAGAGACTAAGTGCTCTCTGGATAACGATCTATTTTTCATGCAAAGTGTAGGATAGGCTAACTTAATCATCTTTTGTATTATTTGTCAACATTATTTATTATTTGTAGAATTCAATTCTATATAGCCTATATACTGTATATATATTTGCATTTCAAAGCGCGCAGCACATTTACATTCGTCGTACCGTCACTCTCATCAGTGTGCATGTTCTCTAACAGTGTTTCATAGGCTATTTCCTATACCCCTACGGATGTGGAATTTAAATGGATTTTTTTGTAGCCTAATTGCATATTTAAACAAATACTCTGGTTAAACACTGGATGGTCGTTCCTATGTAATTTTATGATTCTTTTTGCGTGGAATATATTCCATAGATAGACAATGACTCTCGACACAATGGCGATCATAACGTAGTAGGCTACCCCAGAGTGCAGTCTGGACGATGGGGCGGGGCTACACATTGGGTTCACTACCAAATTTAATTGGTTTATAATACAGCAATGAGCAATTCCATTGGTTGTAGACGATTCAGGTCTGAGCATGACATTCCTTTATGTACGTTTTTGTGAATGATTTGGTCGTATTAAATAAATATTAAATGCTTACTTTAAATGTAGCCTAGGCCCTATCTTATTATCGGTTTACCATGGTAAATTAAGTACAGATATGTTGGCTAATGTTTTATTGTAGCGATAAAGTTATGGTTTATATGAACGCTTGGTGACTCCACCTCAAGGCTAATAGAGCTGCCGTTCACTTGGCTTCTTCAAATTTCCATCAAGATCGGTAGATCAGTTAAAACACGGGATTTTACGCAAATTATGACAATTCACTGTAGCCTATTAAAGACATCGGACAAACCCGAAGGCAAGCAGCTGATTTTAAATTCTAAAGCACGGCCGTTTTTTGTAGTTGATGTTTTTTACGAGATTTGTTGTCCAATGCTTGCATTATTTGGTACAAAGTGCAAATAAATTGTTAAATGGCAAACACGTTTGTCCTTGTTTACCATAAAATATGAGGGCATATATTGGTTCTGTAAAGCCATATGTTATAGTTTTTAAAGATTACAGTTTTCTAATAAGTGTGTCAGCCGGTTAACAACGACTTGAACCGGTTAACGACTCGGTTTACACCAGTCAGAATATGCGATTCAAATGAAAAATTTGCTTTCGTATTCGTGGAGATTCTCACAACTATAGGCTACTCGGAGTCCAGTCTGGACAAGACGAGCGCATTCTTCCTCCGAGACGAGTCCGCGCGCACTCCAGTTAGGCTACTGCAGCAGCGCTCGCTGCGCTCCGTCACCCGTGGATTTACCGATCTGCCGTTTACACTAGCCTGCTGCAGGGGCAGATATGCACTTTATCTACATAATAAAGACATCAGACTTAAAACTAAAACTATTGTGAATTATAGATCATATTTGACAAGTACTTACTTTTCGTGACCCAATCGATTGAAGTAGCCTAAGATGGGGGGAAGCAGGGGCGGACTGGGACCAAAAAGTGGCCCTGGACTTTCTGGCCCACAGCAGCCCACCGCACGGTGGCAGAGAGAGCTCAACACGCTGCAACTGAAGCCAAAACATGCAAATAAAAATAAAAAACGCGTGCAAATAGAAAAAAACATCATCATCAGTTTCACAACACAGTGTGCTCCAAATACAGAAACGCGCTGCAAAAGTTCACAACACAACCAAATACAGAAACACGCTGCAAATAACACAGACCACAGCGGAAATGTTTCCAGGGGAACCAAATAAGTGACGAACCCGGCTGGGACGTGCTTATTGCTCGTGAGCTTCCTTATGCCCTACTCCATTCGAAGGGCAGACGGCAGAGCCCTTAAAGTGGGACTTTGGAGGGAGCAGGGCTGTAGTGTGCTGTTATGTAGCGTGTGAAACGCACTTGATGAAGGGAGCAACGAAAGACAACGTAATTTCCTCATTATTTTCACCTGGGATGTTCCCATGACAACGCAGCACAGTGTCCATCAGCTGAAGAGCTGGTCTTACGACATAAATATAATGCTGTTAACCTAACGGTTGCAAATACATTTTTACTTTACAAAAAAGCTTTTAAAATATGCGTGCATGTGTGTCTCAACTTTAAAACTTTGGACCCCACATTACCTAAAATTTCTTATGAAACTTTTCTTTATGAAAATTTAAACATAACATGAAACAATTTGTACAGTGTAACTGATTAAAGATAAATATCTTCCTTCCTGTTCCTCTTCTCTATCTTTTTTATTTATTTAGTTTAGTTTTCAGCTCATTGTTCTTTTCTCATTTGTATTCTGATAACATTGAACATATTGTTAATACATTTTGTAAACTGTATACAAGTTGTATGTCATAAAAATGTAATCTCTGTATGTTTTGCAAAAATAAATAAATAGATAAAGTAGAATTTTAAGCTGTAAGCACCAGCACGTCCGCAGGTCCCAGCCGGCTTTAGTCACTTATTTGGTTCCCCTGGAAAGATTTCCGTTGTGGTCTGTGTTATTTGCAGCACGTTTCTGTATTTGGGTGGTGTTGTGAGTATTTGGAGCACACGTGTATTGTGAAACGGATGAAGATGTTTTCTTAATTTGCGGGTGTTTTTTCTATTTGCATGCGTTTTCTTCAGTTGCAACAGGTTGAGCTTTCTCGGCCACCGTACCACCACATCATAACAAATTGTCCCATTAATGTGCAGAATATTTTTTAACACCACTTATAGCATAAAAATATAACACAATACAAAAATAAATGCTATTTAAACATTTATTTTAAGTAACACAACGCTAGTCAGGGGGAGCTAGAGCCTTCAGAGTCTGTTGAACTGCTACTCTTCGCGCCAAATGTATAATCCGTTCATTTGAAGCATTTCACAGCATTTATCTCTAATGCTTTTTTGTGTACCTACAGCGGGCAGCGTCGGTTTCTCTTTTTGAATGACGAATATATCTGCAGAAATAGACAGTTGTCTCATTTACAAAAATAATGACTTTATTCGACTATTCCTTTTCTTCCTTGTAGGCCTGAAACGAGACTTCAAGAGATTTCCACAACGCATGCGCGAGAATTGCGATCTCCTTCAACTACTTCAGTTAAGTTCTCGCGCGTGCGTCCTGGAAATCTCTTGAAGTCTCGTTTCGGTACAAGGAAGAAAAGGAATAGTCGAATAAAGTCATTATTTTTGTTTGTTTTTCCGCACAAAAAGTATTCTCGTCGCTTGATAAACTTATAGTTGAGGCACTGTTGCGACATGGAATATTTCAACATTTTCTTTAATGACTTTCTGGGCCGTCAAGTTTCATTCCCTTAGGCAGCCTATGTAGCAGTGATCCACCTCTCAGATTTAATCATAAATATCTTCATTTGTGTTCCGAAGACGAACGAAGGTCTTACGGGGTTGGTACAGCATGGGGGTGAGTAATTAATGACTTAATTTTCATTTTTGGGTGAACCAACCCTTTAAATATGAATTATTTTGTGCTAGCTATGAGAGGGAGCAATTCACCTCTACTCCAAGAAAACCAATCCCGCCTCCTCCAAAATTATATATATTCCAGTTTTAAATATGCATCGGATTACAGATAGGGCTACGTGTGTTTTTTTATTTTTTTATTTAAAAGAAAACCAATAAAGAAACATTAATTTATTGGTATGGCAATCAGAAAGACTGTACAGAAGTGGAAACTGAACTACAAGTAGCCATAATACACATTAAATGTAGTCACGCAATGCTGATGTTGTTAACATTAACAATTTGAGAACAAAGTATAATTTGAAAGGTTTGACGCAATCGTTATATTTAATCAGCACGATTTACTGCAAGGCTTTTCCCCCCTTAGTTGATCAGAAAAAAGTGGATGTTAGGCGGCCTGCTTACTTGTTCAGATGACATTTTCCGATGAAAATTCTTATGTTGTCATGGCCATACTGTACTTCCAAAAAGTAGAACCTGTGATTCTGAATACCAGTATCCACACCGGCGCGGTGACTGACAGACGCAGTCTCCTCAAAACATTGTGTTCATCCGCGCTGTTTCATGCCGATGCACAACTCACGCAAAGTTAATGATTCCGCGAATAACTGCAATTACAGATTTCGAACAGAGATGGTGACAAAGAGGAAAAACTGCGGACTGCAGCTTTAAAATCCACAGTTTGTGTTTATTCTTTATTCACTGACCCTAATGGAAAAATGAAGAAGAACTAATGATAAAATTACGAAGCCCTACATGAAAATATTGTCTACCAGCCTACAAAATAGCTCTCCTTTACAATGGCAGTAATTTCATGCAGTCGTGCTCATTGCCCACTAAAGGTGATACTGACTTCTATGGGTAAATTATTAAAACTGCTCAAAAAACTGCTCAATGTTAAAGCTTATATGACTCTTTGTAAAGCTGATTTGAAACTATGTGAAATGAGCGCTTTACGATCTGAATAAAATTCATCAAAACATTATCCAATTGATCGTTACTGAAATCGCCATGGTTATCACTAAATATTTCTGTAGTAGGCCTAGACTATGGCCAAACAGCTTAGTAGATAATTCATAAACTCATACATAAAGGAATGTGCATGCTCATGCCTCAAGTCACGCCAATAAGATTGCTGTATTATAAACCAATAAAATCGTGTGTGGGCAGAGCGACAAGTGTAAATCTCATAATTCTGACTTTATAACACGCAATTGTGACTTTATCGCTTAATTCCGAGATAAAATGTCAGAATTGCGAGATGCAAAGTTGCAATTGTGAGAAAAAAAGTCAGAATTGTGAGATAAAAAAAAGCCGCAATTCCCTTTTTTTTATTTGCCATTCTGTGGCAGAAACAAGCTTCCATACTTTGACACATTCAACACCAGCTTTTATTTTAGGCACTTCAAAAGGCACTTTTTTTTCTTTTTTACAGGTGTTTTACCTGTATTTTGAATTTTGAACTTAATTGCGTTGTGTTCTAGGGTTAACTGAAATGTCTGTAAAATTACTGGATTTACATTTCATTACATTTCCTGGTAATAAGCTGCCAGTACTTTTTCTGTTATTTTATGGATTTGTTTTTTATAGAATACTTCTCCTATAGATTCTCTTTAAACCAAGGAGTTAGACAAGGATGACCAGTCTTCGCTTATCTATTTTTAATTGCAACACAATTCCTTAACTTAAATATCAATAGTATCATTTAAAGTGTATCAAAATTGGCAACACAAAAGTAGCCTATTAATTAGTCAACCAACTAACGATACAGATTTTTTCTTAAATCATTCATTACAAACTCCATGGCTGATACTTTAAATAAAGTGAATTAAGTGTCCTTTGAGCTGATCCACAGATTTTACCCTGTAACTTTACCCGTTTACCCTGTAGCTGACATCGAGTTAACACTATTTTTATTATTATATATGTAAACGGGTAAAATATATTTTTAAGCAAATTGTACACAAATGCAACTTTTCAAACCATAAACCTGCGTTCTCTGTCTTCTTAAGGAAATGGAAACTGATTTCAATGCAATCTCAGCATCTGCTAATAAGAAAGTTAAGACTTTTAGAATCTGCTCTGCTTTGAGGCTCTTCATGTAATAACTTTTCTATAATATAATGGCCCTCTTAACTTTTAACTTATTTATTTTGTTCTGTATTTTTTGTTTAAATTTATTATTATTATTATTATTATTATTACTATTGCTAGTTTTGATATTATGTTCTGGTTATCAGTGTAAAAAAACTGTTTATTATAGTCCTTACGATTGAAAAGTAGAATAAATGTGAGTACAACATTGGACAGTAGGTGGCGCTAGAGGGTTTGAGATAGACACTCCGTCCAAACATACTATGGTTAATATTGAGACTGTCCTTTATATGTCTGCCAAATTTCATAAGTTTCCCGCAAGCTGTGCTTGGCCCCTAATCAATAACAAACATTACATTGTCAGAGGATGAATGATAGTTATTTATTGAAAGAGTTTCAAATATTCGCTTGGCTTTTTGGTTTATAAGGTATTGTAACAACTCAATATTGGGCGTCAGGTCTGTTTCATACGTGTCGATATTGGGTTTAATATTTACCCATTTACCAAATGTAATAAATTGATTTATCAAGGTTTTATTACAACGCATTCTCATCCCAAGGCGTCACTAAAATGACAATTTTGACCATGCTTCAATATTTGACGCTTTAGGCACCCTTTAGCGTCAGTTACATGACGCGATCCTAGAGCGTCATCTTACTGACGCTTTACCTAAGCGTCAGTTAGATGACGCGGGTAGGTTTAGGTCTGGGGTAGGGTTAGGATTAGATAGCGTCATCTAACTGACGTTAAAGGTAAAGCGTCAGTAAGATGACGCCCTAGGATCGCGTCATGTAACTGACGCTAAAGGGTGCCTAAAGCGTCGAACATTGAAGCATGGTCAAAATGATTCCCAAGGCGTCAGTTTCATGACGCCTAGGGATGAGAATGGGCTGTTTATTATTCTTTTTATTAAGTCGACACTATTCCATATCCCGGCCGTTTGTAAAGTTATAGCAGATTAGTTCATTTCCGTTGCTGATGATGCAGACAAATAATTGTGTTTATAATGTTTATTTGTTTGATGGTTTGTTCACCCCCCCCCAATCCCATCCCATCCCATATATATATATATATATATATAACGTGTCTAATAAAAGTTGTCATTAAAGGAGTTCTCCTTCGACGTCTGTGTGAAGAAGGACCTTGGAGACATTGTCCTGGTGAAACTTGAAAAGAACTGCTATGTCAATTTTTCTTCGTGGTTTTGTGAGCATATCACAGTGAAAACACCCTCTGGAGAATGCCTTAAGTTCCCCTGTCAGTCCTGGTTACTTGACGAAAAGCCAAGGTTTTACCGAGAAGGCACTGGTAGGCTACATTCATTTTAAATGATTATTATTTTAAAATTTTGTTGTTGTTCAGTTGTTATTGAATCATGATCTTAAATGCTGTCTTTTCTATGTGTAAAATGTGTGCTGTATATTTCTCTGTGCATTCATTTAGCTCGATTGGCTCAGGATGACAACGAATTTCTTAAAGAGAAAAGAAGAGAACAACTGGAATTTAAACAGGAACAATTCAGGTTTGAAGAAACAATTACATTCTTGAACAATATGCATTTGTTGCCGTTTTTTCTTTATTCATTCATAGATACAGTTCAGTGTGCTTGACACAATAATATTGTAAATATATTGTCACATATACAGTATGTTGTCATATACATAGGTCCTTAGCAGTAGTGTGTGTGTGTGTTTGTGTGTCACACTCAGGTTTGGACTCATTATGTTTTGTCTTCACACTGCCTTCGTCACTCATTTGTTTTCACGGACACTAATTATTCTCAATTGTGCAATACCATCATTATCACATTATCAAACGAACTCGTTAAATGTTTTAAGTGTGTGTTGCTCTCGTTCGCCATTCTGTTGGAGCGTTTGTGAATAAACCGGTGTATAGGATTGTATTCTTCTTCCAGCAACCACCCGTGGCAGGAACAGCCCAAACAAGTGAACGCGTTTGTAGAAATTTTCTTTCCAGTTTTCGTGTTCAGTCTTTGCAATTTGACCAATTATTCTGGTGATGCCAAAGGCAATTTGCCATTGTTTAGACACTCGTCCCCCTGCTCAACGTTGGTGCGTTGGGAGGATTTCTATTCATCTCAATGGAAGTACAGTACTTAAACTGGACGCTGACTTGGATATTTGCTCGGTTTTAGAAAGTTTTCCCCCTTTTTAACCAGTTAAACTGAGCTGTAAATGCAATGTAATCACTCTGGAAAAGCAAGAAAATTGGTTTCTGGAAATGCTGACACGATTTAGAGTAATCCCAAAAATAGGCCATTGGTAAAATATAAAATATTTTAAGGATTGATTCCAATTTATTGTATTTTTGTAAAAGAAAATCACAAGGCAACTGACAAAAGTCTTAGGCTACTTGTAATTGTTTCTACACACTAAATTGGACTTTAAGAAAAAAATAAAAACACTTCACCTTTAAATGTAATTCTTGGTATCTGTCACATTAGTCCAGAAGAAGAAATGCCAAACAGGATCAAAATAACAAGGTTTATTAACTAACTCTGAATCAGGTCATGCTAAAACCAATGTAACATAAACAAACAGTGTGCCGTGCACAAACGTTAGCAGGTAAAAAGGGAACTGAAAACAAGAGAGCATATATAAGCAAGATAACAAACCAAAAGCCTGACTGGTGTGATGATAGACTTTTGGAAACTAAGACAAAGGAAACAGGAAACTGATGATAAACAAACTAAAAGTCCATGAAAGTGAAACTAACTTAACATAAGTGTACATGACAGTGTGACTGTTCCAGTAAATGTTTTCATTTTTCTTGTTGAAGCTGGAAAGTGTCGCCCGAAGGCTTCCCTTTGAGCATGGAGGATCTTACTCTAAAAGTTCAGTTTGATTCAGCAAAATCTTGGAATTTTACATTCAATAAAATTACAGTGTAAGTTTGTATCCATAGTCCTTGTTGATTTGTTACTGAGATTTTCCTCAGTTCTCCAGAATGAAATTTATGCAAATGGTGTTAATGTATATAATTATACAGTATGCACTCTGTTTCAGGGGTAGGGAATATGTTCTTGACAACGTTAGAGGTTTATTTAAATCCTGGAAAGACGTGGCTGATTTTAAAAATGTATTGGGATATTTTGATGACAAGGACACTCTACTAGGTTTGTTTCTTCATTTAAAAAAATACTATATATCCCCAAAAAACAACAATCAATTGTTGTAAGAAACCAACAACGCAGAGGCACTTTTTTCATACCTGTAAAGACAGTTGACTAAATTTCCCTTTTGATATCTGAACAGAGAAAGTGATGCAAGACTGGGATAAGGATTACATGTTCGGCTATCAGTTTTTGAACGGCTGCAATCCTGTCATGATCAGGAAGTGCAAGGAGATTCCAGACAAGTTTCCAGTCACACATGAGATGGTGAAGGGCTTTCTGAAGAAAGGAGTCACACTACAAGAGGAATTAGCGGTCAGAAACATTAAGACATTAATCACTTGAACAGTCGGTCAGTTATCAAATACAAGACTTACTTGTGTGTATTCTGACATCCTTCACATAATTTAGCTTACATAAATGACTCAAATCAATGTTATTTCAACCCATGAACTATTACTTCTAAACTTTGCACCTGTGTACATGTTTACAGGCAGGGAAAATCTACATAGTGGATTATGAAATACTGGAGGGAGTCCCAACAGCCAACGATCCGGAATGTCTGAATGCGCCCCTCTGCCTGCTGTACAAGAACAGATTGGACCAAATTGTGCCAATTGCCATTCAGGTATCTGTCCCATAAATAATCAGTATCAAATGAAAACATAAATTAAAAATAAAAGTGCCTTTGCTGTGAATTTACTAACTGAAGTAAAAATATCCTGTTTGGCTTTATTATATCTGAATCAGCTCAATCAAACCCCAGGGGAAAAGAGCCCAATCTTTCTCCCAAGTGATAATAAACATGATTGGATGCTTGCCAAGATGTGGGTGAAATGTGCCGACTTCACTGTACACCAGTTGGAGACGCACCTTCTCAAGACACATATGATATCAGAGGTTTTTGAAATTGCCATGCACAGACAGCTCCCTGCAGTCCACCCTGTATACAAGGTACATGTCTCTCAATACACAGTCATGATATTTAGATTCGGGGCTAAACTGAAGATTGTAGTTTCACATATGTCAATTTATTGATGAAGGGTTGCTGGTTCTGATGTCCTTAACTTCTTTTCATCCATGGTTTAATGTTAACCAAAAACCTCCAGGGAATGACATGAAAACCACTGACATTTTTCTGTTTCAGGTTATGCTTTTAAATCAGTTTTTATGATTTAATGCACGTTTAAATGCTTCTTACAGTTACTGAAACCTCATGTTCGTTTCACATCTGCAATCAATGCAGAGGCTCGTAAAAGTCTCATCAACAAAGGCGGGATCATCACCGAGGTAGCTTTACACCTAATTTAATATATTTCCACACATAAACAGCATATTGCTAGGATTCAAAGCGATTCTATTCATATTTGATTATTTAGTCTTTTTCTGGCAAACCATAAATTCTGTCCTTGATATAGGTTTAAAGACGCACACGGTGTTAACAAACCTTCATAATGGCCTGAGCCATTACCTGACTTTCTGGCTTGTGATATTCTGTCTTTTTGCTGAATGCTCTTACTTCTATTTCATAGACTACCTTGTATTTAGTTAACTGGTGTTTGCTTAAACTGACAGACCTAATAGTTCCTAAATTTCAAAAAGTCAACGAGTAGGCTAAATAAGTGCCGAAAATATTTAGGCAAAATATGAACTGATTTCTTGGTATCCACAGATTAGTAGCCTCACTGAAAAAGGGAAAAATGAAGTGATTAGAAGAGCCATGGAGAATTTATCCTATGAGTCCCTGTGCTTCCCTGAGACCATAGAGGCTCGAGGAATGGAAGATGCGCCCAAGTACTATTATAGAGATGATGGCATGAAGATCTGGGAGGCAATACACAAGTAGGTGTTGCAACAGTTCAGATCATGTACTACTAGTGCAAAAGTACAAATTAGTTCACATACACTCCAATAAAATGTTATTTTTGTTAATTTGTTCATTTGTCATCTTTTTGATCTTTCTGTAGTTTTGTGTCTGCTGTGGTCAACATCTACTATGACAGCGATGGGAAATTTCAAGGAGATAAGGAGATTCAAAAATTTGTTGAGGATTGTCACTATGGCATGAAAGAATCTCCCAGTGAGAACAGGTTTAACTTATTAAAGACCATGTTTACACCTGGTCAATCGCATCACAAGAGGATAACGCTAAACACAGGTGTAAACGGGGTCTAATGTTTTGAGCTAGTCCTCTTACCACCACTTCCAGAGGTTGTCGAAAACCCATTTGACTGGATTGCTTTCATAGTGTAGACGCTCATGTTGTCGAATGCATTCGAACAGTCACTAAAACACCGCCTATTTTACGCCTACTGACCAGCCTTTTTATGGGCAATGTGGAATTGATAGATTCTTTTAGATTAAAACCAGTTACTGAAAGTGGAGTTTTTAAATGTATTCATTTACATTTATTCATTTAGCAGACGCTTTTTTCTAAAGCGACTTACAAATGAGAACAATTGACAGTTAAACTAACAGTAGGACAACAATATGCAAGTGCTATGACCCCCCTCAGTTTCATCTATGTCCATGTAATTGTTTTGTTTTTTTAATAAAAAATAGAATTAGAATAGAAAGTGTTAGTGTTACTGGATCAAGTGCTGCTGAAAAAGATGGATCTTCAGCTGTTTCTTGAAAGTGGCTACTGACTCAGCCGCTCTGGTTGAGTTGGGCAGATCATTCCTCCAGCAGGGAACAGACATGGTAAAGATCAGAGAAAGAGATTTTGTGCCTCTTTGAGATGGTACCACAAGACGACATTCGCTTGCAGAGCGCAAGTTTCTGGATGGCACATAAGTCTGAAGTAATGAGTTTAGTTAAAAGGGAGCAGTGCCAGTGGTTGTTCTTTAGGCAAACGTCAGTGACTTGAATTTAATGCGAGTGGCAACTGGCAACCAGTGCAATTTTGTGAGGAGAGGAGTGACGTGTGCTCTCTTTGGCTCATTAAAGATCACTCTGGCTGCAGCATTCTGGATCAGTTGCAGATGTTTGACAGAGCAAGCTGGAAGACCAGCCAGGGGAGCATTACAATACCAGTCTGGATAGAACAAGCGCTTGGACAAAGAGATGTGTAGCATCCTCTGTTAGGAAGGGCCTGATCCTCCTAATGTTGTGCAAGGCAAATCTACATGACCGGGCAGTTCTAGCAATTTGACCTGTAAAGTTCAATTGATCATCAATTACAACCCCAAGATTCCTGGCTGACCTTGATGGAGTTCTGGATGATGAGCCTCGCTGAATGGAGAAGTTGTGATGAAGTGTTGGGTTGGCCGGGACCACAAGCAGCTCTGTCTTCGCAAGATTTAGTTGAAGGTGGTGGTCCTTCATCCAGCCAGAGATGTCTGTCAGACAGGCTGAGATACGAGCAGCTACCGTGGGATCGTCAGGCTGGAATGAGAGGTAGAGTTGTTTGTCATCAGCATAGCAGTGATAGGAAAAGCCATGTCTCTGAATCACAGATCCTAGTATCTGGTGGTTAACTGTGTCAAAGGCAGCAGACAGATCCAGCAGGATAAGAACTGAGGATTTGGAAGCTGCTCTTGCCAGTCTCAGAGCTCAGAAGAGATCTGGTTGAAAACAACTCGTTCAAGTGTTTTTGCGACAAATGGAAGAAGGGAAACCGGTCTGTAATTTTCCAAATGTGCTGGATTGAGAGTGGGTTTCTTAAGCAGTGGGGTTACCCGAGCCTGCTTAAAAGCTGTGGGAAAGGTACCAGTGTGAAGAGAGGTGTTTATGATGTGTGTGAGTGTGGATACAATTGAGGAAGAAATGGCTTGAAGTAGATTAATGCAAATAGGATCAAGCGGACAGAAGGTTTTGAAAAGCATGCGAGAGTCAGATGAATTGTTAATTTTGTTGTGATAGTAAGTAATTTTAGCAGTAGAGATATTAAAAGAGAAAGAAGTGAGGAGGGATTGATAAAGACCAAGGTCTGTAGGATCTTTCGATTTGCGCCCCTTCCTCTCTGCACCCCTGAGTTTAGAACGATGTTCGCGGAGAACATCAGATAACCAGGGGGTAGAGGGTGTGGCGCGGGCTGGCCTGGAGGAAAGGGAGCAGAAGTTGTCCAAGCAGGATGTTAAAGTGGAGAAAAGAGTATCAGTTGCACTGTTAGCATCTAGTGTTGAGAGCTGATCAGGTGGAGGAAGTGTGGATGAGACCAAAGAGGATAGGCGAGAGGGTGAAAGTGAGCGTAGGTTCCGCCGAAAGGTGACCTGTGGAGGAGTGTGTGTTGTGTTCTGAGGCAGGTTGAGGTTGAGGTTGAGAGTGAGGAAGTGATCTGAGGTGTGCAGCGGAGTGACCAATGAATGGTCAGTGGAGCAGTAGCGCGTGTAAATAAGATCCAATTGGTTACCTGATTTGTGAGTAGCCGCAGTAGATACTCGTTTGAGGTCGCATGAGGCAAGCAGGGTGTGGAAATCAGCAGCATGAGGTTTTTCTAGGTGGATGTTGAAGTCACCAAGAACTATGAGAGGAGTACCATCTTCAGGGAAGGATGAGAGTAGATCAAGCTCCTCCATGAAACTGCCAAGTTGACCTGGGGGACGATATACAACTACAAAATGGATTTTAATAGGACGGTAATAGGATGGTAATTGAATGTGATTCAAATGAGCTGTTGTCAAACAGAGGTGGTAAAGGATCAAATTTCCAGCCATTTGAGATGAGCAGACCAGTACCTCCACCCCTTCTGGTCAGACGAGGGGTGTGTGAGAAAGTGAAGTTAGTGGAGAGGGCAGCAGGTGTGGCAGTGTCCTCTGGTCTGATCGACTAGCCTGGCCTGAATGACTAGAAATAGATGTAATGGAATCATCTTGGTTTACAGTGGACTGGCAGTTCCAGAGACCAATTGGAAAAGAGAATAAATTGTTAGAAGACACTGGAAAGGTACACAGGTTGTTAGGATTGTACTGCCTCCGACGTGTGACATTTGATTTACGTCTGTTAGTAATAGTAGGGATTTGAAAACACAGTGTAAAAGAGCTCACAAACAGAAAGATCAGAAGTTGTGTAGAATAGAAAGGAAACAACAATAAAATAAAATTAACGACAAGAATTTAATACTCAAGTGCCTTGTCTGGATTCTTGCTCGGTGGAGTCCTACAGGTAGAGTCGCTGGTCTTTACACTCTTCGGTCTTCACAGGATGAGGGCTTCACACGAGGGCTGCCGCGACCGCTGCCGTGGAGCACTAAGCAGTTATATACATGTCTAATACCTCGTTAATGACTACAGCAGGCCACGCCCCACAACTAAGCCAAGCGAAACTCAAAAGTCACGACACACAAACAAATGCCCAGTCTGTGTGCGTTTTACCAGGGTAAACAAAACAAAGTTTCCTAGCAACGAAGAGCCGCGCTAAAATCTAATGAGAAAAGTAAACACTCACAGATTGATCTTCTTTCCTGTTGTTCTACTGCTTCTTCTGCTGCTTCTTCTTCTGCTTCTTCATTATTTATTTCACGTATTCGTGAAATAAAAAAAAATAAGGCACCTGGAATTGACAATATTCCTACAACATTTTTTAGTGAGTGTGCTAGAGTAAATGCTCCTTTTGTATTATTAATGTTAAATTTATCAATTGAACAAAGTAAAATACCAAGTGAGTTCAAACGTGTTAGTTATTCCATTATATAAAAAGGGTTGTAAGTTAAATATGGTTAATTATAGGCCTATTTCTATTAATGGAATGAAAAAAATAGTCTATGACCAGATGGCTCACTCCACGGCTTTCAAGACCTTTATACGTCTTAAGCCACGAAGGGGGCTGGACTGTCCTATTCTGAGGAGTGGATGCGAGACCAGAAGGTGAACACCGCCTCTCGTGCTCCCCCTCCTTCCAGGGGTAGAGCGTGGAGGAGACGTGAAGCAAAAGGGAGAAGAGAAGATCTCAGGGAAGTAATCCAGACTAATCTCTCTGAGTGTTATAGTTTCCCAGAGGCAAAATAACATCTGCCTCCTTACCTTATCTCCATTCTCAGAGCCAGAGTTGGCTAGTAATACCGAGTTGTAGGCTCCTGAGCCTCCTTTGGTGCATCTGGGTGGGGAGTGGTCACTGCTTTTGAACTAGAGCGTTGTTGGGCCTCCTCTCGCTATAGAGATCAGTTCTATTAGAGGCCTCCGCTCCTGAGCTCCGCCCATTATTGTGTCAGGCTGCTAGCCCTGTTATGTAGCTTCCTTGACAGGCGTAGGACATAGCCTATGTCTGAGCTCATAGGATGAATACACTAAGTGTTTGGCTCTCTGTGAGCCTCCTTGGCCACTGCGAGGATTGTTAGGATTCCCGTTCGCTAGAAAGACTTATCTTACTAAGGCCTCCGCTCCCTTGAGCTCAACTAGGATAGCAATTGCGGGTTGTAAGCTCTCTGTGAGCCCCCTTGCAAGATATCATGAAAGTGGGGCTTAGTTAGGCCTCCTCTTGTTTTAAAGTGTCGTCATGTTGAGGCCCCCGCTCCTAGAGCTTGGCCAGGCAGTTTGCTAAGTTGGTGAGCCTCCCTGGCTACTGAGAGTGTTGTTAAGCTTCCTCTTACTAGAGAGAGTTATCTTTATTTAGGCCTCCGCTCCCTTGAGCTCAACTAGGATAGCAATTGCGGGTTGCCCTTTTATACTCATGATCGCAACACTAATGACGTCATAGGCTACCGCCTGCCAATGTCAAGTTCATTGTCAGGTTTAGACTCAGCTCACCGGTCACATTGGATTGTTTACTCTTTTAACTTGTGGCCACGAGAAATAGATGTTGTCCTCTCAACATATGAAGTCACAAGAAAACACAAGGAAAAATATATTGTTCCCTTAAAATAGAATCTTGAGGCCATGACTTTATGACTTTAAAGTAGAACTGAAGCCTACCTCTCTCATTCGCCTCAAATCCAAATGTTTCATTTTAAATAAGCGTATCTGTTCAGAATGATTACATTTAATTTCCGGTTTTGTTCCTGTCAAAGTTTTGTTCTTTTCCAGTTTACGTTCCTTGAACCAGTTCGGAGTCCTGCTTAAAAGTAAAAAAATGTCCAATAATTTACTCAAGTAAATGTAATGGAGTTAATGTATTTCACCCACCTCTGCATGCGCTCTCAGCATTTGGCATGGTCTCGTGGCAGTCAGAGCAGAAATTAAAGCTGCTGCTCTCTGTATGTTTTTCCGTCGTCTAGGTTTACGTTCATATGTAAATTAAGCAAGCTTATTTCGTCCATTAAATCGAAAGATCTAAAAAAGCCTATACATTTACCCACCCATAGACACTCCCCTTGAAGAAATCAGGACAGAAGTGGTTGAAAGTGGACAAAAGAGACGGATTAAAACACCAGGGGTCTCATTTATAAAACTGTGCGTAGGAACCTTACTAAAAGTGTACGTGCGCCTGAAAGCCAAAAATATAAATATTCAGACTTATAAAACCGTGTCGACCAGAACCTGCGCAGAATTCACTTTATAAATCCCAGTCAGCGGAAGATTGTGCGTACATCCGTCTCCTCCCCGAAATAACCATATATGAGCTTACAACGCCTAGTTGTACTATACATATCCTCATCTGCATATCATTTGCATATGATTATTCATCCGCATGATAACATGTTTAACGGTACAAAACATTAGGAAAATATGAAATACGGATCACATTACATTAATAAAAATCATTTAGTAGTCTATCCTTGCCTTTTTTTTAAATAAATAAATCAAATAGAATGTAATAGCAAATTTTCTATTAAACAATCATCAAAGCGTAAGAGACAGTCTGAGAATTAAAAATGATTTATTTCTTGCAAAAAACAGGTTCAGTTGTTCCACAGAGGTAGTCAATGTACAGTCTGCGACACAAGAGTGAACGAAGTGTGGAGGGGGAGCGCAGTTTTTTATAACCCTATCTCAAGGTCTGTTCTTCTGCCCATAGATAGACTAAAGTTCAGTTCTCTCTAGTCAGGAAATCATAATAATAACCTGAACTTTAGGGTTTGGTTATGCTCTTTTACTTGCTCTAAAACCGGCCTGTACTTTGACCTTTGGGGTCAAAGTCCATCCGTTTCTCCCCGTCCATCCTTCTCACCTGCTCGCTTCAATCAGCAAATCAGTAGTAGCAGCATTCATTGGTTTGGAAGAGGTGGCAATAATTCTGCCATAACATAGAATAAAATACATTTCAGAGAAAGTTTTTCTCAATATTTTCCACTGGCCAAATATTATTTTTAATTGATTTATATTTTTAATGCAAACAGATTGCCCTTGTTGTGTATTATTTGCACGAACCTATTTTCTCAGACAATCTGCTATTATCATTATAAGCAATTATCTCTGTAGTTAAAACATTAAACCACAGCATTCCAGAGGAAGAGTGTTCAAAAGTATTGCATTCACAACAAATATTTTTATTTATTGAATATTAAAAATGTTGTAACTTCTCAGTAATGATTTCATGTAGTTTAAGTGTCTAACTCCTATAATGAGAATGGCATATTTAATCTAAATGACTGTCAAATAGTCTTTAAATATCATCTCATAAACTGTTTAAGCACACCATAGCAACCATATAAAGTACCCTAGTAACCATACAAAAAAAAAAAGAATAAGCTATATCTCTGTCATGATTCTGCCTTAATGTCCTTGATTTTCCCTAGTCGTGAGGCAGGATCATGACAGAATCATGTTTTGTGTACAAGCGCATGGCCGATTGTTTAGCCATGTGCTTGTGGTGTCTCGTTACGTTACCCCGCCCCCTTGTTATCCTCGTCTTGTGATTATTGTCTAGTCAGTTTCACCTGTCCTTGTCATTAGTGTTCCCCATATAATCCCCTTGTGTTTGCTGTCCTGTGTCGGTTCATTGTTTGTTGTTGTGTGCTTCTATCAGTGAGTATTTCATAGAGAAGTCAGTTATTCAAGAAGTGTCTGTTCGTGTCTTTATTTTGTTCCTGTCTTAGTTTCTAGTCATAGTCTGGTGTGATCTACTCTGTCTTGTTTTGCCCCCTCGTGGGTTTTGTTTTCCTGTTTTTTTGTATCAATAAATTAACGTTGAGTGTTACATACTGTCTGCGCTTGGGTTCATCCATTATCGTCATAACAGAATGAACCAGCCAACAAGGAACCCAGCAGACAGTATGTCCTCTTTTGTTGAGCATAACCCGGATGACCTTGCACAATGGTGGCGGAGGACTATTTCTGATGCAAGTAATGGCAAGCTGCCAATTCCTCCCCAGGGAGACCGGTCCCTGAGGGAGTACGCCCAGGTTGCAAACGAGAGGAGGCTTTTCCTACCTGATATCCTCCTCAACCGCTACCTCATTGCGGGTCTCAACGCTCCTCCACCCCTGGCTGAACGGGAGAAGCTGGTCTGCTGCCCGTTTGGTGAGATGGTGGATTGTTTGTCACTGAGGGAGTCGCGGGGTTCCACCTTGTCGTCACCATCACCCAAGCTGTCAGTGATCCCGGAGGGTCGTGTCCTGGCTGTGGTTACCCTGGGGAATCAAGCTGGCTCCACTTCCAATCCCGAGGCATCAGCCGTACCCGAAAGTCTCCTCGGCAAGCGAGATAGACGGACCTCATGGGAGTCTGCATCCGAATCCTCTGCGACGGAAATAGCCCTGTCTGAGACTGTCCTCCATGCCCCAGTCACAGCTCCTTTTGAGCTCCACCAACCAGTCACTAGTCCAAAAATGGCATCTGCTCCGCGGCCAAGGAGAAAGAAGAGAAGGAAGGGAGTCTCCAATCCTCTGTCTCTGTCTGTCCCAGAGCCCGCTCCAGCAAGCGCCGTCCCAGAGCCCGCTCCAGCAAGCGCCGTCCCAGAGCCCGCTCCAGCAAGCGCCGTCCCAGAGCCCGCTCCAGCAAGCGCCGTCCTAGAGCCCGCTCCGTCAAGCGCCGTCTATGAGCCCGCCTCAGCAAGCGCTGCCCCAGAGTCCTCCACTGCGAGAGATGCGGCTGATCTAGCCGCTAAAGAGGTTCTTCAAGCTGTCTCGGCGCGTCAGGAGATGCCCGTCATAGTAGCGGCCAAGACCCTGTCAAAGTACCTGTCCCGTCTTGTCGCTATTCTTGAACCCCCTGTCTGTCCTGCCTTGTCCTCAGCCCCCAAGCCTGTCTCTGTGAGCGCTGCTCCTATCCCTGTGAGCGCTGCACCCGAGCCTGCCGCTGTGATTGCTGCACCCTGTCCTGCCCCTTTGCCTGCTATGTCTCACGTCAGGAGTCCCGGTTCCGCATCCTCTGTGTCCTCGTCTGAATCTGTTGCTGCTAATTCCCGGTCTGTTTCCCCGTTCGTCCCTGTCTCCACCACCCCCCGGACTGTTTCCCCATCTGTCCCTGTTTCCACTAGCCCCCGGACTGTTTCCCCGTTTGTCCCTGTCTCTACTAGTCCCCGAACTGTTTCACCGTTCGTTCCTGTCTCCACTTGTCCCCGGACTGTTTCCCCTGTCACCATTAAACCCCGGACAGTGTCGCCCAAGCCCCCTCCTCGTGTGCCCCCCTCCAAGCCTGCCCAGTGTCCTCGTCCTCAGCCCTCATCCTGTGGACCTAAGACCCCCAGCACACCCATCCACCCTGGACCTCCCCCCAAGGACTCTGTTTTTCCTCCACCTCCTCTGCCATGTTTGTTGTTTTTATTGTTCCATCCCAACCCTGTCGTTGTATTTTCTTGTCTGCCTTTATTAGTTTTTGTCATGTATTGTTGGTTTTTGTCTTTGTCACAGTCTGTCATGTCCCGTGTTTAATGTCCCCTTGAGGAGCGTCTGGTAGCCGCTCCTTAAGGTGGGGGTTCTGTCATGATTCTGCCTTAATGTCCTTGATTTTCCCTAGTCGTGAGGCAGGATCATGACAGAATCATGTTTTGTGTACAAGCGCATGGCCGATTGTTTAGCCATGTGCTTGTGGTGTCTCGTTACGTTACCCCGCCCCCTTGTTATCCTCGTCTTGTGATTATTGTCTAGTCAGTTTCACCTGTCCTTGTCATTAGTGTTCCCCATATAATCCCCTTGTGTTTGCTGTCCTGTGTCGGTTCATTGTTTGTTGTTGTGTGCTTCTATCAGTGAGTATTTCATAGAGAAGTCAGTTATTCAAGAAGTGTCTGTTCGTGTCTTTATTTTGTTCCTGTCTTAGTTTCTAGTCATAGTCTGGTGTGATCTACTCTGTCTTGTTTTGCCCCCTCGTGGGTTTTGTTTTCCTGTTTTTTTGTATCAATAAATCCTGTGTTCATTGCATCTGCTGTCTGCGCCTGGGTTCACCTGCCACCACATAACAATCTCAGCACCAGAACATCGTACAAACATGGTTGTTGACTCGTATGCAATCATGTTCAACACCCTAGCAACCGAGTTGCAAGTTTTGCCGTTAGATATATGCAGTAGATTTTCTGTCTGTGACCAAAAAGACATTTAACTCCAGCTCACCAAACTGCTCCATCTCCAAAACGCTCGTACGCATGGGTCAGAGTTTGTGTGCAGGTGCGCAAATTTTCCTGTCAAGTTTGTTTTTATAAATCACAAATTATGCGTCGGAAGGCGTACGCCTCTTTCAGGGCTTGTTTTGTGCGTATGAAACGGTTATAAATCAGGCCCCAGGTGTAAACGGGAACGTGTCTCCATTAACTAGTGATCCAATCAACCAAAACGCATCTTAATACCAGGTGTAAACTGGGCCAAAATGTCAGTGTTGGTCTGTGGAAGCATGCATGATTGTTTGTATTCTTGTATATTCTATATGCATCTTTGTGTGTTTCAAGTCACCCTTAAATGTGTGCACAAGTTAAATGCGTATTTCCACTGTTTCCAGAGTTTCCAGTCTCTCTGAACACTCGAGAGGAGTTAGTCAAGTACCTGACCGTTGTGATATTCAACGCTTCAGCACAACATGCTGCTGTCAACTTTGGACAGGTGAGATTACACACTTTCATATCATCTGCAGGAGAGTTAAAAATGGCTAGGCAACATTATGGATAATTTCTATAAGCTAATATCTGTGAGTGAACTTTTATGTTGCAGTTTGACTGGTATGGCTGCATCCCCAACAGTCCTTCCATCATGCGCAAGCTGCCTCCCGACCAGAAGGGCCAAGTGGACATGAAGTATATCATGGAGAGTCTGCCTGATCGTGAATGTTCCAGGAAAACTCTAGGAGCAGTTTGGGCCCTCAGTCGCTTCCAGAAGAAAGAGGTTTGATGTCTGATTTGAATAGAGAACATGACAGCAGTCTAGTCTAAATCAGTGTGAAAAAGAATTAACCTGTTACCAGCTGAGGGAACAGAGCATCAAAGTATGAGTTTAAAAAAAGGCCAAAGATGATTTAAAACAAATATATATGTAGGCTCAAATACATTTTAAATTCTTATTGTTGTAGATTGTTTGCTTGCTACAGTGTATATTTTCTGCGGCACTGCCAACATACAAGTATTTCATTCAGGTAGTGCAATTCATTTAACTGACCCTTTGCTAAGTCCCAATTTAAAAAGTCATCATGTTTGGGGAGTAACATAATATTTATCTATTCACTTAAAGGTGTTACGCATTTAAAATATTAAATATTAGGTGCTCTGACCTGTTATAGTCCAGTATACAGTAAATCATAATAATAACTGCGCTGTTCATTGCACACCGCAATTTTAGTCTGCATGCAAAGAAGAGGGCAGCAAAAAACTGAGAATCTACTAGTACACTAAATATAATGTGCCACATTCACACTATTATATCCACACATTTTAAAATTCAAAACAGTGTTGAATAAGTAATACATATGTTACAAATTAAATTTTAAGCAAATTATTCTGTGTATTTTGTAGTGCAATACATTTCTTCCAATCCTAACAGGCAAGCTTTTGCTCTTCTATAATGTCAGTAAATGGATGTCCTGTGTGTTTGGATATATTTAAAGCTGCTGTCCGTAGCTTTTTTTGGGTTAAAAATTATCCAAACTACATATTTGATAAAATACATAACCAGCCAGTGTTCAAAACTATCTGCTTGCCTTAGCTCGATGCAAAACGGTAAGCTTGTAATAATGTTTTTAATTTTAGTGGTACTGGTGGATTTCCGCGGGAGATTCGAGCATGTCTTTGCGTCATTACGTCACATCTGTACACATAAAGAAGGAGTCTCGGCTAGTATAAGCTATATTGCGTGTGAGGATGTTGGAGGTAGAGATTTATAGCCTTTTCTCACAGCACTTGATATAATTTTACTTATCAATTTGATGGCGGATCCAGAAAGGTTCAAACAACGATCATCATCAGTGACAACAGATTCACCCGCTGTAACATGCAAAAGACTTCGTTCGGACTTCGGAGTGGCTACAGAAAAAAAGAGACTGCAACCGGACCCATGCGAAAACAAGGATAATATCGGAAGGACATTACATGATGTAGTCACGCAATGCTTGCTGACGTTGTTAACATTAACAATTAGAGAACATAGTATAGCTACTTTGCACAGTTTTGCGTGAAATGATAACTTATAAGCAATTGTTAGATTTAATCAGCGCGATTTACTGCAATGTCAGAACCAGAACAAAAGTGAATGTTTCTTACTAGTTCAGATGACATTTCCCGGTGAAAATTCTTATGTTGGTCATACTTCCAAAAAGAATAATCTGTGATTCTGAATGACAATATCCACATCGGCGCGGTGACTGACAGCTGCACACTCTCCTCAAACACTGTGTTCATCCGCGCTGTGCCGTGTCGAGGGTGTTGAACTACAACCCACGTAAAGTTGATAATTCCGCGAATGACTGCAATTGCAGATTTCGAACAGAGATGGCGACAAAGAGGAAAAATGCCGGACTGCAGCTTTAAACTAAATGCTCTAAAAGTTATAGAAGAGATCATTTATCTTGTTTCTGGAGCACATATAACAATCAAAACTTATCAAAAATAATTGTCACTAAGGTCACAGGCGGGTTAGTAAGAAAACAGTTCCCAGTATTGTGATTATTTAGTAGATTAGTAAAAGATAGATTACATTTTAATTTTTTCTAAATAAATTAGTAAATTATAAAGAGTTCTGTTCACTCACACTAATGTTATCAGCTCTCTGTAACACATTTCCACCTACAACTTAAAAATGTATTAATTGGCTGAACAAGTCAGATCAACTCGTTATTTAAAATCTTGACTTAAAAAAATGTGTTGAATCTTGTACAACTTATAAATTTAAGCTAAAATTGGTGAAATTATTGGAAAATATATGACTTATTGGTCATATAATATTTTTACAGTGTGTAATCGGCTTCTCTCTGTTCATCTGAATGTAAAAAGCATTTGCACTCATTCTGATCTGCAGTTCTTAATCATGTCAGCATTATTTTACAAGTTCTTTAATGAAACACGGCAAATAAAAATGCTTTGCAATGTCAGACTTCATTCCAAGAATAATCCCAGAAGAATCCACAATTCTTTGTTTGTTTTATAAGCTTGTGTGAGTGATTGATAGTAACCAAGGGGGCGGAGCTTAGAGAAGGGTCAGTTAACCTTGTAAAAAGAAAGAAAGATGTTGTTCTGCTTTCTGAAGAACTTACTTTTTTCCCCAGCGGTACTTAGGCATGTATCCAGAGATGGTCTTCACAGAGCAACCAGTGAAGGAAGCCATAAAGACTTTCCGCAAGAAACTAGATGAGGTGACCAAAGAAATCAAGAGCCGGAATGAGGAATTAAAATTGGCTTATTGTTATTTGTCCCCAGACAAAATCCCCAACAGTGTTGCAATTTGAGAAAATATTGTGCCAGGCCTATAAATAATGTTTATGGCCAATGTGTGCTTGATATAAGAGAGAAGAAGAGCTCTACTTAAGTATTGTAAAACACAGAGCATTCAGCCTTTTGAGGCGATTTATAGAAATTATGTTTCATTAACTCTTTTTGTATTTGACTCTGTTGCTGGGAAGTAAGGGATATTACTTTATAATGCCATCTGTGCACATATGTATGTTATCTCAGGGGTTATTGTTTGGTTCACACCAGGAAAGCAGAACAGTTTATTTGACTATATGCTTTAAAGAGCTAAACTTGTGCTATAATCCATTTATTATTGTCTTTCTTTTTTATTCTTTTCTTTAATCATATAAACTTGCAAATGTATATATCCATACTGTGGTATTAATTCTCATTACTCATCTTTTGATTCATTTATTCATATTCTTTATTGCTCAGATAATCTATTGTTTGTAGTCTATTTTAGATAATCATTTGATTTATTTTTTACCTTACAGTTAAATTGAGATCTTACAGATCTTATCTTCTATATTGATTTTGCGATGATTATATTGTATACACATGAATGCTGTAAAGGAAATTTTTTGAGATTGTGAACAACTCTGACAGCACTTCAAATGGTTCTTACATTTGCTCTTTTTACCTGGAAAGCTCTTATAATAAAGAAAGCTTTAATAAAATAAAAGGAAATAATGTTTTCCATTACATCTATTATCAAGATTTTGTTTTCTTTGTGATAGCATGACAACTGTTTTCTTTTTTCATTATAAAAAAACAAAACATTTAAAGGCTATTATTCATAGCCTGACTTCGTCACTCATATTCTAGTCAGATGTGAGTCTGATACTGCTCCATAGGGCTTTGATTATGAGGCGTGTCTTAACCGAACCAGGAAAAAAAAAAAAACTCTGCACTCAATTGGATAGACCTACAACCAATGAGAGCAACGCAGTAAGTCACTACTTTGCATAGCACAGTTGTCAACTACAGAACTCAACTGCACACACGCTGGAAGAATTAAAATAACGAGTGTTGCTTCTTTTACTTGGTCCTCCATGAGTGCGACCAAAGGAGAAACCACAACGACCACAGGGTTTTCATCGCGTCCCATCTTCTTAGTGACCATCGGAGCCAGCTGATAAATTAAACTTTTGCGAATCCCGTAGGAAGGACGGCAAACATCTTTCCGATCGACAAATGGCTTGATTGCAGTTCTCTGTTCGTCTATTAAAATGAATGCGCTGTCGATTTCTTTTACAACAGACGCGATAGCAGAATCAATACATCTCAGTTCTCCAGCGGCGGCCATCTCTGAGGGAAACCAGTTAAGCGCTCTTTGATGACGTGATGATTACGTCCCTGCAGATCATCTGTCCATCATCGTATAAAGCCCGCCCTGGCAATTTGATTGGCCCGAACATTTTTTGACTGATCATAATTACTCCTCAATGGAGCGAGTCCAGACCGAACTTCCCGACCCAAAAATGTTGTGGGCGGGGTTCGGGCTGGCATCCAGGCTATATTATTCAGGTTATAATTTACAGTCATTTTTATTCGCTTTGGTACTATTTTAAAGGTGTACATTTTCAAAACTCTTAGTACTAATATCACAACAGATCATCAAAAGGACACTTTTCAATTTGTTTTAAATTGTTTTAGTACAATACTCAAAATCACAAATGATCCTTTTCACAAAACAAAATAACTGTTTCATCTATATAAATGTTTCATTCAAAGTAGCTGCCTTTCATAATGCCATTACTATCAAACTTTTGATTTGCATCTCTTCTTGTTCAGTTTAATACATGTGTCTATTATTTAATCCAACTGATCTTAATGGTTAATCAATTAATCATTTGGTACACATATATATTTCTATAGATATAGTGGTAACACTTTATTTTAGTGTAGTGCTGTCAAACGATAAAAATATTTAATCGCGATTAATCGCATTAATGTCATAGTTAGCTCGCAATTAATCACACATTTTTATCTAATCTAAATGTCTCTTGATTTCTTTTTGTCCCATCATTTTTTCTAATTTGAATGCACTTATCAACATAAAAAAGTGGATCGGCTTGCTTTGTGCAAATGTTTTTTATTGAAAACAACATTGACAATACTGTTCAATTTCACACTAAAACATTCTCACTTGGAGCAAATAATCTCTCACACAATGTAACACTGTCCATCAATAAATGGGTGAAAGAAATAATACGAGGTCCTGATATTGACGAGGGGGCGGAGAATTCGGATCAGCTGTGTGTGTGTGTGTGTGTGCGCGCGCGTGTGTGTGTTTGTGTGTGTGTGTTTGTGTGTGTGTGTGTGCTTGGCCATCAAGTGGTAGGCTATTTCACACTGGACGTGCTGCGATGATAGCTCAGTTCACAACGACAAAACACACAGATCACATTGGTCTTGTCAAGGGAAACTTTCAATTCAGAATCTTATTGGCATCCATTTCGGCGTCTCACGCTAGTCATTCACTCAAAACGTAACGTTAACCTACTATTTGGCCGGCTCACAACAAGTGTGTTTCCGGTCTAGCGAGATCCGGTGCTTTAAGACAGGACGCGGAATGCGCGGCGCTACGCCAGTTTTCAAAACTTTTTGGATGCCAAAGAGTTTCTATTGGCCGCGCTGGTAATCATCACAGCGATCGACACAGCGTCACAGCAAAAGTTGAACTATTTTGAATTTTGACCGCGGTGTGGTCGAAGAAGCAACAAAACCTCCTCGCGCAGCACAAGCCATTGAAATGAATGGGTTTCATAGCGCACCGCCGCACATGCCGCGTCCTGTTGCAAAAGCATGTGGAAAAAAACGACAAAGTTTGCTTGGCCAAAAAGCGCGTTTCTCCTATAGTATCCAGCTGCAGACCGCATTACCATAGATATCACATAATAAAGGCTAGATGTCTCGTCCGCGCTGCTGGCCAATGGAGGTCGACATCCGCACGTGGCGGCCATCTTGTCACAGGCAGCTCGCTCACTCGTAACATTGTGTTTTAATGGTGCATGTACTAATGTCTTCTGTTAATCTTTATACTGTTACAAAACAGCTGTAAACATTTGATTGTTGTTTTTTTGTTTTGTTTTTTACTCTCATGTCAATTTACTTTATTTACTGAACAGTGTTTTTTTTGTGTTTTTCTTTTTTCCTTTTGTTAATTTTTATTGCTTTTCATTGGCCTTAACTGGGACAAATAAAAAGATCCCATCTGAACAAACTCATCCAACCTCTCCTGAGTGCTTACATCTGCTCATGACGATTCAGTCACGTCTACCCTTAACAAGCACTCTGATGCCCTGGAGCATATGTGTCAAACTCAAGGCCCGCGGGCCACAACCGGCCCGCAAATTAATTATCTTTGACCCGCATGACAAAATGTATTTATTTTTAGAGCTGGCCCGCCAGTATATCGGTTCGAATTATGTGGGACCTGAGCACATAGAGAGAGGATGAATTATTTATTTTGAATAGAAAAGGAAAAATTACACAAGCAGATCGTCATTCATTCAGCAAACTGATCTATATATTCAGCGCTGTGTGGTTGTGCTGTGTCACGTGACAAGCAATGATGCGTCACCATGGAAACATTACCGCGAAAGCGTACCACAATAATCAACTAACTCTCTCCCAAAAAAATGGCTAAACGAAAGGTGGACTTTGAAAACAGGGGTTTTCAGGACAGGTGGGAGTCACAGTATATGTTCGCGGATGTAAAGGGAAAACCTGTGTGTCTCCTGTGCGGAGACAGCGTGTCTGTAATGAAAGAATACAACATAAGAAGACACTATGAAACGAAGCACCACGACAAATACAAGCATCTGGACACGAAACAAAGGCTACAGAAGGTAGAAGAGTTAAAAAGAAGTCTGGTGTCACAGCAGGCTATGTTTACTAAAGCCAAATCACAAAGCGAGGCTGCTGTTAAGGCCAGTTTTATTGTGGCAGCAGAGGTCGCAAAATCAGCCAGGCCCTTTAGCGAGGGGGAATTTGTCAAAAACTGCATGATTAAAGTTTGCGACACCGTGTGCCCAGAAAAAAGGCAAGCATTTTTAAATGTGAGCCTGAGCCGAAACACTGTTGCTGATCGTGTGCATCACCTTGCTACCAATCTCCAACAACAGCTTGTGAGAAAGGGAAACGATTTCATAGCATACTCCCTTGCTGTGGATGAGAGCACCGACACTTCGGATACTGCCCAGCTGTCAATTTTCATCCGTGGAGTGGACTCAAGCCTGTGCGTAACAGAAGAGTTATTGGGATTACACTCAATGCATGGCACAACTACGGGGAAAGATATCTTTGAAGAGGTGTCCAGATGTGTAGATAAAATGGGGTTGCCGTGGGATAAACTTGTGGGACTGACAACAGATGGAGCGCCTGCGATGTGCGGTCAAAAAAGTGGATTGGTGGGGAGGATCCGAGAAAAGATGCAGGAGGAAAACGTCACAGGTGAGCTGACAGCGTATCACTGCATCATACACCAGGAATCCTTGTGTGGCAAAGCCTTGAAAATGGAACATGTGATGAGCATCATAAAAAAAACGGTTAACTTGATCAGAGCCAAAGGTTTAAATCACCGCCAGTTCAAGTCTTTTCTGGCGGAGTAAAGTTCAGAATATGGTGACTTGCCCTATCACACAGAGGTGCGATGGCTAAGCCAGGGAAAGGTGCTGGAAAGATTTTTCGAGTTGCGTGAGGAGATCTGTGAGTTCATGGAAAGCAAAGGAAAAGACACAAAAGAGCTCCGAAATAAAAAGTT
The DNA here is from genome assembly GCA_029959095.1 of Rhinichthys osculus. Taxonomy (NCBI): domain Eukaryota; kingdom Metazoa; phylum Chordata; class Actinopteri; order Cypriniformes; family Leuciscidae; genus Rhinichthys; species Rhinichthys osculus. The sequence continues at coordinate 2,115,443 of JARWKJ010000003.1, forward strand.
TATGTGTGAAGTGGCGTTTCTGTGTGACATCACGAGCCACCTGAATGCGCTCAACCTGCAGCTTCAGGGGCGGGGCCGTATCATCACTGACATGTACGCAATAGTGAGGGCTTTTAAAACCAAGCTGCGCCTGTGGGAGACGCAGATGCTGCAGGAAGACATGAGCCATTTTCCGCGCTGCCAAACAATGAAAGAGCAGGTCGCTGCCACCGTTTTCCCAACTACACAGTTTGCTGAAAAACTCGGCATACTTGGTGCTGAGTTCACATGGCGATTTGCCGATTTTGAAGCTCAAAAAAGCAGGTTTGAACTGCTCAGTAATCCATTTACAGCCGATGTGGAAAGCACACGATCAAACCTCCAAATGGAGCTGATTGAGCTCCAATGTAGTGACACACTGAAGGCAAAATATGAGTCTGTGGGCGCTGCAGAGTTTCCACGTTTCATCCCCAATACAATGCCCCAGATGCGCTCCCAGGCTGCTCAAACGCTCTCTATGTTTGGCAGCACATACTTGTGTGAACAACTCTTCTCTTTGATGAAGATAAACAAAACTTCACACAGGACTCGTCTTACTGATGAACACCTTCACTCAATCCTGAGGATTTCCTCATCTCAGAGCCTGACCCCAGACATTGATGAACTTGTATCCAAGATGAGACACCAAGCATCTGGCTCAGACCAATGAGCAGAGCAGCAAGCGGTGCTTTGACGCATTTTCAATCTTTAATGCAGTTTCATTTTTGCATTTTTTCTTTCTCTTGCTATAGGACATTTGATTTTCCTTTGAAGTAAATAACTTTTGTAAATAACCATAAGAAATTAGTGAAACTGATTTTATTTATTAATTTTATTTGTTTTATTTCCTAATTAATGTTGTTTTATAGGCAATAATATATAGGCCTTGTTGGTTTCAGGTTCATAATAATAATACGTTGTTTCAATAAATTTTCAATAAACGTTTAACCTTGTCCGGCCCTTGACTTATAGCAATTTTTTAATTTCGGCCCACTGTGTATTTGAGTTTGACACCCCTGCCCTGGAGCCTCAGCGGTGCTAGAGCTGCATCCATACATTTGGTAAATGTGCGAGGGGAGAGAGCTAACAGGTACATAAAGTGCACTGTTAAATGTATGTAAAGTTTGTTAGAATTCTCACAAAATTGTTTGTTGACATGTACCTGATATTACTGCCTAAGTGAAGTTGAGTGTCTTTCCCTTTAATTGATGTGATGTCATGAGTCAATATAATTTCCGGTTCTGTCCCCTCCTCTTCCTCTTTGCATTGGTGATGCAGTGAGAGGTGAGGTTATTTTGGGCTCCCCATAATCATCTTTAATCCTAATCTTAATTGTTGCTTTTATGTCTATATTTTCACTCTAATTCCTGTGTATAATATTATTTTACCTATCTGTGTGGCGATTTTTGTAATTTCATCACGATTAAGCGATATTTTTGCTTATGGGCCTAAATGTGAAATGAGAGCACACGTGATAAGTGTACATCACATTTGTTTTATAGAGTTATTTCGAGGGCGACTCTCACACTAAGAGGCTGATTACATTTGTTTTATATCAGGAAATAAAGATCAGTGAAACTGCCGAATGCCGTCCTGTTCTTCTCATGATACCAACTAAAAACACAACGCAGAAAAGAGACCAGTTACACTAGGCCGAGTGGAAGTACGCTTCGCCCCCGAAAGCGAACCTCAGGAACTTCCTGTGAGATGGAAGGATGGATATGTGTTTACTTAACCTTAGAACCTAGGCTGGCTATAATCTCTTTGACGAAGCCTTCTTTGTTAAGACTTCGCCTGAGAGCGACGCTCTCTTTTTGCGCCTGTTTGTAGGCGCAAGCATTTTAATTCCTCAGAATTAAATGCATCCAAAAACACAGGATAAGTGAAACACGGTCTGAATGGTAGGCTGAAATAAAATATCTAACTTTCTAAAGTCAGATAATATTCCATAATTTAAATTTCTTAAAATTCAATGCAGCATAATTATCAGACAATACTTTTTAATATTTGTTATACAACATTTAATATGTGTTATACAACACATGTTCATCCCTTGAGAAGAAAGTTAACAGGTGCGCGGCTGAAACATCCGACAACGCACGGATATACGCGTCGAGATATTTCTCAATGAACACAGCCAGCACCCTCAGGAGCTGACTGTGAATGCCTCGCACCCAAACAGTATTATTTCACAGATCGTGTGTGTATCTTTATTGCAGTAGACTCGTAATCTACGCACTGCATCGGCAAACGCGAGATTCGAGACGTTCACAATATGTTTGGCTTTCATCTCTCGAGAAGAAAGTTAATGGGCGCGAGGCTGAGACACCCGAAAACGCACGTTAACTGTGTGCGTCGAGATATTTCTCAGTGAACACAGCCAGCACCCTCAGGAGCTGACCGTGCATGCCTCGCACCCACACAGTATCTTTATTGCAGTAGACGAGTTATAAATGTTATAAATGAGTTTTTATGAATGAATGGCTTGCTCTAACTGTTGCCCTGGTCTTCGTCAACAACACCCGCTTGCACCCCCTGCTGGTGAGTTTGACTAACAGCAGATGGAGATTATACTCGGTAATCTACTGCTTTTCCTGCAGCTCCTGGATGTCAACATTGAATTACTGTCGAATTTGAACCACTGAATTTAAGGAAGCGAATTTACAAAGCAAAATAAAATGGAGCGAAAACCGCCTGTTGAATATTATAAGGTTGTATTTTTAATCAGTTTGAATATTTTGGAAGTGAAATATAAAAGGTGACTATGGATTATTGAAATTTTACTAATGAAAATGTGTTTGAAATGTTTTGAATTTAAATATTCACAGCTTAAATATTCAACCATGCTAAATTTCATTCCATAAAAATGCAAGCCCTAAAAATACAATGCACTAAAATACAAAATACAAGCATGGTTAATGCAATGCATTTTTTTTTTCAAGTAGTACAATTCAAAAGGCTTTTTGTTTCAAAAACATTTGGCATTATTCTACTTCCATATCGCCATTCACACAGATCACAATGATTAAAAATGCTGTATTCTGCTGCCAGGCCATTAGATGGCGATGAAACACTATAGACAGAATGCGTAATACACATGTGCATGACGTCATTGTTTTCAGAAATTCACATTTTTATTGTTTACACAGAGACCATTTTCAAAACCATTTCCCTCCTGTCACGTACCAGAACTCTTTACCATTCCATTACAATTCCATATTAGAATAGATTGTGTGTGCTCTTTTACTGTCATATGATGGTCACACACATCTTAAAGATGAAATTTCTTCCACAGTGGGTTAAATGGTTTAAACTCTTTTATACTCATTTTTTTAAATCACTTGACTTAAAAAGCTGTTTAATACAGCCAAAGACACATTTTGCCTCATATTATTTAAAATAATTTGGTTGGGGAGGGTATATCTCTCAGTGAGGCATTCACTTTTGTTTGTTTTGATTGTTTTTCAGCCAAGAATGTTCGTGATGTTTTACGTCGATACAAAAGGCTTTTCAAGCTAACGCGACGTGGAGCAACCATGACCTAAGCCTCCAGAAAAGAGGGTGTCTCTCGGAATGCAGTGGCTCAGCTCGCCCCTATCGCGGAGCTGTACTTTGCAGACAGGGTCCAGTTCAACAGCATCAGCTTCACCCCAGGGAAGCTAGCTGAGTTCGCGGAGAAGTGTAGAGAACACATTGTGGGGGACGTTAAAGAAAAAGTGCTAGCAATGAAAATAAAAGGTTCACTTTTGCCTTTTCGCCTAAATAAGTGATGTAAAAGAAAAAAAGTTGTTTTGCTATGTTCGATAAGAGGATGTTGATATTTCCTTGTTAAATGTTATTTGAAGTGAACCTAAAGTGACCTAACATTGTATTCTTACAGTTTTTTTTTTTTTTTTTTGTCATTCTAGGCTAAGCAGTTTACTGAAAACAGACAATCTTTTTTGAATCCATGTTTGGTCCTCTCTTTAGTCTGGTAATTCAATAAAAAAAAATAAAAAAAATGTTTTACAGCATTTCATTAAAAGCAGTTGGCTGGACAAACTAATGACTCTGGTATTTATTTCCCATTTGGCAGATATGTACTTTTACTGTGGTACTGTTATTTTCGTAATCTTAAACCAAATGCTCATCAGTGTCGGTACTTACTATCTATTGACTGTCTGCTGAAAATCCCCTGACTTTAAGCTGTGATGCTGGCCTGTAAGAGACATTCAACAGCATTTCTAAGATTTTCACTTCATTTTGATGGGGAAAATGTGGCAAAAGATGAATATATGAATTTACCTCAAAGTTAAATGACAGTCTACTAAAAGGTAATTTATATGCAACAAACAGTTAGTTGAGCAATCCTTGCAGAAACTAAAGATAAAGTGTAAGTAACCAGAAGTTAATTTGAAATTGTCTTGTGTTGCTACTTATAGAAAACTGAATGTTAGCTGAAAGTATGTTGATACATTGGTTAATAGCTACATGCTGACTACTTAAAAGCTCTTACTTTGCTGTAGGCTACTTTAAAGTACTGAGAACCTGTTGTAAAGTATTTGGGCCATTGGGGAATATGTATTCAATATTTAGTAATTACAAATGAATAACTATTGATACGGGTTTGACCCAGATAACAATACATGTTAAAAATCACCCGGCAAAGGGGTTACGTTGCCAATCTGTAATGAACGACCGAATATAATGGATGTATAATCAATTATTCATACAGATCGGCAAGATAGATCAATTGTATTTATCAATAATCAAATCATAACAAATTATAATTCAATATTCATATACAAATCGTCTGGAATATTTAGATTCTCAGGATACTCCTCAATGGAATTAATTATTATCGAATAATCTGTTTATCCAGCAAACTGGTCATGGATCTTCATCAATTTCCACAGAGAAATTACCTTTAAGAGACTCGCAGGAAGAGACGATCTTTACGGCCGTAAAAGATAGCTCTCCTGTTTCGTCACAATACTATTTAAAGTATTATACCATTTCAAAGCTTATAGCTGATCGAACCATTTAAGTGATTTGAAGTATGAGCACAGGCAGAATCAATCAATGAATATATGTATTTAATAAAGGTGATTACGTATACGGTTAATAAACGTTACAAGGAATAAGTGTATTTACAAACACAATAAAACATCGAGGAAGGAGAATGCATATAGAAAGAGAGAGAGATAGAGAGATAGAGAGAGCTGGTGAGTTTGGCAAAATTCATCAGACACAGAACCGTTAAGAGAGACAACTAGTCAAATCGTACCCTAATTAGGGCAGGCAATCTTAGCAGTATTTTAGATCTCGGTAGGAAACGAATACTTGCTGATCATGTTCTCTCGTGTAACGTTACGTGTGTTCCGAACCCGGTCAGAGGTCCTTTCCGGCGCGCCCGTGTGGCGGGATGTTCAAATCGTCCGTTGAAGGTGTTGCCAAAGAAATGATTCAAACTAAGTTCATTTCACTCGCCGGTGAGAATGAACAAAGGAGAATACAAAAAGGAAAATAAAACTGAACTAGACAAACAAAGGAAAGATGGGTCATCGCATGAACACGAGGTCCCGATGGACCAAGGAGTCACATGATGGAGGAAGGAAGAGTCCAGAGTATGAGCGAGCGAGAGAGTCAAGCGCGCGTCACATGTTGGAGGAAGAGCAGTCCAGGGTACCAGCCAGAGAGGGAAGAGAGAGGTACCGGCCAGAGAGGGAAGAGAGAGCCAGGAAGAGCGAGCCCAGTTCTCTTTAAAGGAACTGGAGTCCACACCTCTGAGGTGCGAACTGGCCAATGACATTCAACGAAACTCTTGGCGGCAAAATTCTCTTTGTCTTGTCAAAGCTAAATTATGGCCGCATTCACAGGTTTTACGATCAGTCAGAATTTGTTCAGAATCATTTAAAAGATGGTAGAACATAGTAAAATACATTTTATGGCTTGTTCAATTACATAAATGACCTTGTCAGCTCACTAGGATCCTGGACATAGTGTAGCAGATTGGGGATTTTCCTCCATTACTCCCCCTGGTGGAGAACAGGAATAATTTCCCCATGGATTCAGCTGTGTTCAATACCGGCTGGTTAATCATTATCATGATTGCACTTTTAATAAAAGCAAGGTGCACAGGTAGCTGAGCTTGTGTTCAGCCATTCCTAATTGTCCATTTTATGCCTTTCCCGGATGGAGTCGTGTAGTTTGGGTTACTTGTTTCTCCAATCTCTGGTATGTGGATGAATGTAAAGTGGCATGTGATTTATTTTTGTGTTATATTTGTGTGTAACATAAAGCCTGTTCTGCAGTTGTTGCAGTGCAGTGAGAGCATGTTGCAGCATGCAGTGGTTTTAGATGCGTTGTTCTGACGCAGTGAGTATGATCTCTTTTTGGGGATTCTTTTATGCTTTAAAGATGCTTAAACTTCACTGCTGTAACCGTGTGTGTAGGTTGGGGTCGTGTCTAACAGCGTGCTCGGAGCTCTGTAATCAGCAGGACACACGGACCCAGACTACACTGCTGTTTTGTCTTGATTGTAAATGTATTGCTGCTTTTGTCTTCTGTATTAACATGCTGTGTGTTGTGAGTATTTTTTTAGGGAACCTGCAATTTAAGTGCTGTGGTTTTCTCTCTGAGACAATTGGGAAAGGCTATCTGGCCCACCCGCTTTTGGGGTGTAGTGTCCAACACATTGGAGTGTGGATTTGTTTCATTGCCTTTTGTAGTGAGGGTCACTGCGTGTGGGTGCAGTCTAATGAGTGATTACTTACAAGGTGGGTCAGGGATTCCTTTTCCTGTTAGTGTCTTTGATTAACCCAGTGTTTATCTATGTTGTTTTATTTAAAAATACCTTTTTTTTGTATTAACATCTGTGGGTAATTAAGAGGTAAATGTCTGAAAGGTATTTATTAGTGAATGTGGTGTCCTCAATGTGAAAAGATTTTTGTAATAAATTGCTTTTAATTGTCAGAACTGTCTCAGTCCTCCTTGGTAAGAACGAACCTGTGTTGTCTTACATATCCTTGGGTGAAAGTCCTGAGGTGGCGTAGTTGGCTACCATGTAAACCGTATTAGAGTTTTTATTAATGTGAACTTCCAGGCTGCTTACCTTAGTCTGCATCACCTCCCCTCGCCACAATAGGAAGAAAGACATTTAAGGAGAGTTATATTGCAGAGTTACATTAAAAGCATAATTAACTGCACTTGCAGTTTGTTTTAAACTAACACAAACTCATAGATCCCTTCATAGGACCTGGGCAATCGACAAACATAACAACATATCAAATATACCTCAGTAAATGTCTTTAAATGAGGAGAGTAGTATGTGTGTTTGTATCTGCGTGCATTGAGCATCCAACAGGGGGGGGTTCTCTGGAATTCCTTTGAAGCTTGGATTACGTGAGTGGGAGAATGCAGGGTTAGTCTCTGGCGAGTGTTCCAGGGTCGTAAAAGTGTTAGAAGCAGACTTGTTGGCACCAAAGTCCAGTAATTTTCATTAATCCTAAAAACGTCTCGGTTACGGATGTAACCCTCGTTCCCTGAGTAGGGAACGGAGACGTTCCGTCGGATGACGACGAATGGGGTTTCGCTTAGAAAGCCTATCGACTTCGAGTATACAAAACGAGCCAATGGCAAACAAATGCCATGGGTCTGCGGAATTTGCATGGCGCAACTCCGCCCCACCTCGTGGGGATAAAAGGAGAAAGCCGGCAAAATGCAGATATGTTTCTTCGCTGAGGAGCCAAGACTGAACTCGGCTGTTCCAGCGGTACAGCGGAAGTGGCAGGCAGACGGAACGTCTCCGTTCCCTACTCAGGGAACGAGGGTTACATCCGTAACCGAGACGTTCCCTTTCGTTGTCACTCCGAGTTCCGTCGGATGACGACGAATGGGGATACCAGTCTAATCACGCCACTTCTCAGCTGTCTTCCAGTGCCCTGCGTAAATCTGAGATCCCTGTCGTGAGACTAGCACGGACGAAGGACTCCTATTTAACACAGGAATACCAAGGTACACTGGGGAGCATATCCCAGATCTTTTAGGGAAGTATGCAATTACTGCCAACCCAGAGGGGGGGACTTAAAAATACACATATGACCCGAGGGATGCATATGGGGAATCACTGGGGTGTCCAGCCGCAGGTGGAATATTTCAACCCCAGGGGTGGCAAGGTGGCTTGCCGAGGGAAAGACACATGCTCAGAGAGGCTTACAGTGGAAATACACATGTGGGGGTAGCTCCGGGAGGTACCATGCACACGGGAGGCACCTAGCCGACACGCAGGCAAGAGACACTGGCGTCGACGTCAGGAGTGCTGGAGGAACTCAGGGCTTTCGGAGAATCTCACCTGAGGAGAATATCGCACGTATCCAGTCCGTAGAGTGGAATGGCGAGCAAGCGAAGACACCTGAGCGGGTCCGGTACTAGCTGGTTGAAGCGAGTACATGAGAGGACACAGGCTCCATTCGGAGATTGTAGAATCTGGCGAATGTGTTAGGTGTCGCCCAGCCTGCAGCTCTGCAGATGTCTGTTAGCGAGGCGCCATGCGCTAGAGCCCAAGAGGATGCCACACTCCGGGTGGAGTGGGCAGTCACACCAAGGGGGCACGGTCGACCTTGCTGCTGGTATGCCAAAGCAATGGCGTCCACTATCCAGTGAGACAACCTTTGCTTGGAGAGAGCCTTTCCCTTCAGCTTCCCACCATAACAGACAAAGAGCTGGTCTGAGGTCCTGAAACACTGCGTTCTGTCTACATAGATGCGAAGAGCCCGTACTGGACAGAGCAGTGCCAAGGCTGGGTCTGCCTCCTCCGGGGGCAGCGCTTGCAGGTTCACCACCTGGTCCCGGAAGGGAGTGGTAGGAACCTTGGGCACATATCCAGGCCGGGGTCTCAGGATCACGTGAGAGTACGCCGGCCCGAATTCCAGGCACGCTTCGTCAACGGAGAATGCGTGCAGGTCCCCTACCCTCTTGAAGGAGGCCAATGCAGTCAGAAGCGCCGTCTTCATTGACAGGAAGTTAAGCTCGACTGACTGTAAAGGCTCAAGGGAGCACTACGCAGGGCGGTTAAGACCACTGCGAGGTCCCAAGAGGGTACGAGAGGAGGGCGAGGAGGATTCAGTCTCCTCGCTCCTCTCAGGAACCTGACGATCAGGTCATGCTTCCCCACCGACTTACCTTCTATAAGATCATGCTGTGCGGCAATAGCGGCGACATAGACCTTGAGGGTGGAGGGAGACAGCCTTCGCTCCAACCCCTCTTGAAGGAAGGAAAGCACGACGTTGATCGAACATCTCCGGGGGTCTTCTCGGTGAGAAGAGCACCAGTTGACGAAGAGGTTCCACTTCAACGCGTAGACGTGTCTCGTGGACGACGCTCTAGCGGAAGTGATGGTAGCCACCACCGCTGGTGGTAGGGTACTCAAACCTGCCTCGTCCCGTCCAGGAGCCACACATGGAGGTTCCAAAGATCGGGACGAGGGTGCCATAGGGTGCCCCGTCCCTGAGAAAGTAGGTCCTTCCTCAGAGGTATGGGCCAAGGAGGTGCTGTCGCGAGGAGTACAAGTTCGGAGAACCAGGTCCGGGTGGGCCAGAACGGCGCTACCAAGGTGACATGCTCCTCGTCCTCCCTGACCTTGCGCAGGGTCTGCGCAAGGAGGCTCACTGGGGGAAACGCATACTTGCGGCCCCGCGGCCAGCTGTGCGCCAGTGCATCCGTGCCGAGCGTGCCCTCGGTCAGGGAATAATACAGGGCGCAATGGGTCGAGTCGTGAGAGGCAAACAGATCTATCTGTGCGTCCCCGAACTGGTCCCAAATCAGCTGAACCGACTGGGGATGGAGTCGCCAATCTCCCGGGAGGGGCTGAAACCGTGAGAGCTCGACGGCTGCACAGTTCAGAGCTCCTGGAATATAGATGGCACGAAGCAACCTCAGATGCTTCTGACTCCAAAATAGGAGGTGGCGGGCGAGTTGCGACATACGGCGAGAGCGCAGACCACCTTGACGGTTGATGTACGCTACAGTCGCGGTATTGTCTGATCGGACTAGTACATGCTGGCCCGAGAGCACGGCTCGGAAGCGGCGCGGGGCGAGCTGTACAGCCAGCAACTCGAGGCAATTGACGTGCCAAAGGCGGTGGGGTCCTGTCCAGGAGCCCGCGGCAGCACGTCCATTGCACATGGCACCCCAGCCCGTGGCGGAGGCATCTGTTGTTACAACAACGTGCCGGGAAGCTCGTCCCAGGGGCACACCGGCCCGTAGAAAACTGAGGTTCGACCACGGGGTGAAGGTCTGACGGCAGGTCGGAGTAACTGGTACTCGGAGGGTGCCGTGTTGCCATGCCCACCTCGGGACTCGGTCGCGAAGCCAAAGCTGAAGCGGTCTCATATGAAGTAATCCGAGCGGTGTTGCCACGGCTGCGGATGCCATATGCCCCAGGAGCCTCTGAAAAAGTTTCAGTGGAACCGCACTCTTGCCTTCGAACTGTCTCAGGCAAGTCAGCAGTGACTGCGCGCGCTCGCTCGTAAGCTGCGCGGACATGGCGACCGAGTCGATCTCCATACCGAGAAAAGAGATCCTCTGCACGGGGCAAAGTTTGCTCTTCTCCCAGTTGACCCGAAGGCCCAGACGGGCTACATGGCGGAGCACCAAGTCCCTGTGTTCGCAAAGCTGATCTCGAGAGTGAGCTAGAATTAGCCAGTCGTCGAGGTAATTCAGAATGCGAACCCCGTGTTCCCGGAGGGGAACAAGGGCTGCCTCGACGACCTTCGTGAAGACGCGAGGAGACAGGGCTAGCCCGAATGGGAGAACTGCGTACTGATATGCCTGCCCCTCGAAAGCAAACCGCAGGAACGGTCTGTGTCGAGGGAGGATGGAGACATGAAAGTAGGCGTCCTTCAGGTCGATCGCTGCAAACCAATCCTGGTGCCGCACACATTCGAAAACGCGTTTGGCGGTGAGCATCTTGAACGGCAGCCTGTGAAGGGAGCGGTTCAGAACGCGCAGGTCCAGGATTGGCCGTAACCCACCGGTTTTCTTCGGGACAATGAAGTACGGGCTGTAGAAGCCGGTCCTCATTTCGGCTGGAGGGACAGTCTCGATCGCACCCTTCGCCAGCAGGGTAGCAACCTCCGCTCTCATGATAGGGGCATTGCCACCGACCATAGTGGAGCGGACTCCCCTGAAGCGGGGAGGAGACCGCGCGAACTGAATCGCGTAGCCGAGCCTGAACGTTCGTGCGACCCAGCGGGACAGGTTGGGAAGCTCTAGCCAGGCTCCCAAGGACTGTACCAGCGGGGTCACGCGAACCACAGACTTCCCGTCGGTGGAGCAGCGAGGCGGTATGGCTGACCCAGACGTGGACGGCATAGCGGCCCGGTGTGAGGGTACAGTCATAGACCGCAGAGTCCTGACAGAGGAGACCAGGGAAGGACGAACGTTCCACGGGGTCTGCTCTGCCAGGGGTCTGGCGACAGAGGAGGATGAGAGCGGCACGGTCCGGGGACGGCGCGCACTGTCATCCGGCTCTGGGACAGAGGAGGACGAGGGGTGCACGGCCCGGGGGCGGCGCACCGTGTCGTCCGAGAACTCTGTGTGCTTAGAGATGGGAAGTCAGCTCTCTGGTAAAAGAGGTTCTCCCCCGGCCCTCCACCGGGGAAAGGAGTGGCCCTGCAACCACCTCCTGGAGAACTGCAACCCATCTCTGAGCTGCCCGTAGCGGGAGCGCCGCTTTGCCCGGCATTTGGCAGGCTGCGGGGCTGGTACGGGCTGGGGCGCTTTCCTGCGACCACCTCCACGGCGCGGCCCGGAGCTGCTGGGGCCGGGCGGGAGGGGGCGAAAGTCGCAGGAGGGCGCGTTCGGCGGCAAGCTGACTGAGGTGTCTGAGCCGGCGGCAGCAGCTGGCCGCGGGGTCAGAACGTGTTTGGTAGCCTCAGTCTGCTTCTGGGCGGCCGAGAACTGTTGGGCAGAGTCCTCGGCCGCGCCGCCGAAGGGCCAGCCTGGGATATGGGGGAGTTGAGGAAGCGGGTTCGCTCAGCCTCGCGCATATCAACCAGGTTAACCCAGAAATGTCTGACCACACAAGTGGACATCACCTGACCCAGGGAGCGTGCGGTCACCTTCGTCACTCGTAGAGCGAGGTCGGTGGCGGCAGGCAGTCTCTTAGATGAGCCCTGAATCAGCCCTACCCTCGTGCATGTCATTGAGCACCCCGAGGAATGGCAATAACATGCAGTGAGACGGCAGCCTGTCCGCTGCTCTATAGGTCTTTGCCACCGGAGTAGACAAAAAACCTACAGGCATTGGAGGGGTTCTTAGGGTCGCCACACCAGGTGGAGGCGCTGTGGGGGCACAGACGTGCTGCCACAGAACACTCCACGGGGGGAACCCCAGTGTACCCATGGCCGCGGCCTCTCGAGGGCAGAGAAGGTGGAAGAGGCTGCTGAGCAGTCGCGAAGTCAAAGGAGACTCTCACGATCTCATAACCTCTTCATGCACATCCGAGTAGAAAGGATTTTGGGTTCGTCTCCCCAAAACCAATCATCAGCTTTGAGTGCTCGAGACATGGCAGAGTAATCCACACATGCCCGATACTCGTGGCTGCCCGGGAAGCATAGCTGTCAACTCTGGATCAGACTCGCTATGTTGCACACCCGAGAGTGGCAACATAGACGAGCCCTCACTTCCAAAGGACTCCAGCTCACCTTGTGACGCGGCGATAGACATGATTTCATCAGCCGGGGAACTGAATGAGATGCCGGCCCGCCGGCGTCCTTAGGACGCGGCTCTGACCAGCTAACTCATTCAGAACCGCGTGGGTTGCAATGTTAAAGAGAGGGGTGTGGACCACGGATATTAATCGGCGGTTTAGTTCCACACCAGCCATCTCAGGTCACCCTGGCCACCAGCCAAAGTATTCTCTCACGTGGAGAAAATAGATCGGGGTGTGGATGAGGGGACTCTCACTCAGTTGAGCTCATTGAGTCTTGACCGTTACATTGCGATGGTCATGTTCCTTTAAGAGAACGTGACGCTTCCGCGAGCGCTGCTCGAACGTGATCGAAGCCCAAACACGTCAAAACAGCGCTCGTGCCCATCAGCTGAATCTATCAGACTACCGCACTCAGAAATGCACGGGCAGATCGTCTTTAAAAAGACGCGCCGCGTGCACGCTCTTTTTGTGTGAGAAAAGCTTGCAGCAGTGCTGAAGCGCCCAGGGAGAAGCACACAGCTGTTCAGATCAGCAGGCAGGAATGTGAAACTCGCTGGAACACGCCATCACACCAACACCGACTGGAAGCTGCTCGTCTTGAAGATTCTCGAAGATAGTCAGAGAATAGACTGCAGGAGTGAAGAGAACATCTTGGCTCCGAAGCAAAAACATATCTGCATTTTGCCGGCTTTCTCCTTTTATCCCCACGAGGTGGGGCGGAGTTGCGCCATGCAAATTCCGCAGACCCATGGCATTTGTTTGCCATTGGCTCGTTTTGTATACTCGAAGTCGATAGGCTTTCTAAGCGAAACCCCATTCGTCGTCATCCGACGGAACTCGGAGTGACAACGAAAGGGAACTTTGGGTTTTAGGAAGAATGTGCTTTATTTGCGTTCAGGACAGAGTCATGGATTTACCCCAGATACCTTACACTGTTGAGGATTTGTTGCATGTCTGCAAATACGGTGTTGAACATCTGCAAGCTAAAATTTATATACAACAAACAGTTGGTAGAACACTTCTGAAAATCCTTGCGAAACCAAAAGATAAAGGGTAAGTAACCAGATAAAGTTCATTTGAAATTATCTTGTGTAGCTAATTATAGACAACTGAATGTTAACTGAAAGTCTGTTGATACATTGGTTAATGGCTACATGCTGACTTCTTAAAGTACTGAGAACCTGTTGAGGGTTTGATGCATGTCTACAAATACGCTGTTGAATATCTGCAACCTAAATTGATAACACTTTACTGACAGAATGTTTAATAGCAGTTTACATGTTACATACAGTGTAATGATTGCTACAAAATATTTAATAGAGAATCTACAGATACTAGATATGTACTTGTCAAGTAACTTATAGTCAGCAGACTCTCGATAGATTATCTATAGGGGGACCATCAAAATAAAGAAGGGCTGTCAGTTAAACGCGTTATTAACGGCGTTAACGCAGGATACTATAGGAGAAACGCGCTTTTTGGCCAAGCAAACTTTGTCGTTTTTTCCACATGCTTTTGCAACAGGACGCGGCATGTGCGGCGGTGCGCTATGAAACCCATTCATTTCAATGGCTTGTGCCGCGTAAAAAGTACTTTTTTTGGAAAACATAATTTTTTAAGAAAAAATACATATATTTATGGAGTATGAAAACTGCAGTTTCAGAAAATAGTAGTGGTCACTCATTTTGTCAATGACTTCACATATTTTTTTCACGTTTTCACTCAACACTACTGTAAATGTGTCCTATGGTGTGACATTTAAAAAGTATTAAGAAATTATATTAAATAACATATAAAAAAATACTTGAGAGAATTGTTCACATTATTAAAAAATTTTTTATGAAAGTGATATTTATTTTACATGAAAGTACAAATTAAAATAATTTTCACCATGAATAGATGAACTTGATAAACTTTTCCCTACGAATGTCAATAAAACTTTTTCGCCAACCTTACAAAACTGTTTGAAATTGCACCCATCTAAGAGGAGATATTATTGAAACTCCCCTAATGCCAAACTTAACTCTTTTTTAAAAAGATATTTTAAAATAAGTATATTTTTCTGTTGTTTTATGTTTGTCACACCATAGGACAAAACGTCACACCAAAGGACAAAGATAGTCATTGCATAAAAAGAGTCAGAATATATAGTGTTTATTGTAACAATTATAAAGGAGGACATTTGTTTTTATTTTTCAGCAATATAAACTGTGCAAAACATATTACACCAAAAGTAACTTTGATTATAGATCCATCAATAAGGAAACACTAGCTATGTTTCCATCCACTTGTCAATCGAATCATCTGAAGTTCGGTAAAAAAACTCATGCGAATTAAGCTGGTGAAAGTGTGTTTCCATCCAACGGCTTTAAAGCGAATAAAAACCTGTGCGTAATGACGTCACATGCTGTTTTGCGATCAAATTGGTATATCGAATTGATTTGAGACATTTTAAGGTGTTTCCATTCATTTTCGCGCTGAATCGCACAACATTCAAGCAAACATTTGCGAACAAAGTTTTGCTAGACAAAAGGGATGGCGCATCTGCCAACAAATGATCAATATTGCAAGTTGTAGCCTAGTGCTTAAGTGCCAGCTGATAGCGACATATGTAAGGGATGATGTATAGCGAGGCGGTTGTTAGCCTGAAGGGGGTTGTCTACATCCCGCTTATTACATGGCTAACGTTACCTACCAAATAAATAAATAATTTGACACAAAATATTGATTTAAAAAGGAGTTTATTGATTTAAAAACGATTGTACTCCTTCCGCTAAAGAAAATAGTCCGTTCCGTCTCTGAACTGCGTCCATGGCAACGCTGTTTTTCATGGCAACGGTGTGTTATACTTAGCAGCTGTCTGTTTTCAAGAAATAACACACAGCATTCTACATTAGAATACAACCAAGCCATGTAATAACAAGCTATAATAAGAAAAACAACGACGGTATCAACACTGCTATGATGATGCAGATGCACGTAAATGCCTGTGGTGTGGGAACGACAGCGCTCCGAACAGTTCTGGGAGATCGTGGTTCAGAGACACCTCACGGAAACCCTTTGGTTGAAGCATTTTTGTGCTTTGTCCACTTACATCTGTCTTTGTTGACACCGGCCATGTGTGCGCAAAGCCGCAAACAGAGCGGAAATACTGGGCGGAAATGAACAAACTTCTTCTTCTATGTTTTGTGGCGTGTTGCAACCATAAAAGGACCTAAAACTTAATCGCAATTCATTATTTATTCGGCAAATAACGTTTCCATCAGCGTTTATCGCATAAGCCGTATATCCATCAAGACAAAATCCGATGAGACCGAACGCATTTCATTTGAGTCGATATTCATGAAATTCAATCGAATTTTACTGTTTCCATAAGGCATTTCTCATTCGATATCACTTAATTCGGATAAAAACGTGTCGATGGAAACATAGCTACTGGCTATGTTTCCATCCACACGTTTTTATCCGCATTAAGTGATATCGAATTAAAAATGCCTTATGGAAACAGTAAAATTCGATTGAATTTCATGAATATCGACTCAAATGAAATGCGTTCGGTCTCATCGGATTTTGTCTTGATGGATATACGGCTTATGCGATAAACGCGGATGGAAACGTTATTATGGCGCGATCCATTTTGTCTAGCAAAACTTTGTTCGCAAATGTTGGCTTGAATGTTGTGAAATTCGGTGAGAAAATGAATGGAAAATGTTTCAAATCAATTCGATATACCAATTTGATCGTAAAACAGCATGTGTCGTCATTACGCACAGGTTTTTATTCGCTTTAAAGCCGTTGGATGGAAACACACTTTCACCAGCTTTATTCACATGAGGTTTTTTACCGAACTTCAGATAATTCGATTGACAAGTGGATGGAAACTTGGCTTCTGACATGAAAATAAAATCCCTAAAAACATTGCATAAGTTAATAATAATAATAATAACTTTAATTTGGTATAGCGCTTTTAAAAGTTAATTCTCAGAGCGCTTAACATAGACAATAGATAAAATAAGCATGGCATACAAACTATTACAGTATATGCATACAAACAATGTTATAAATCTAAAAAAAAATTAAAATCAATAAACAAAACATAAGTTAAACAAAACCATAAAATATATTACATGGAGAACCACAACAATCATGTTTCACCCAAAAGCTTCTTTAAAATAATAAGTTATAAGGGATGACTTAAACAATTTCAGAGATGGAGCACCTCGAATTTGTGAGGGCAGTGAATTCCATACCTTTGGGGCAACCGAAGAAAACGCCCTGTCACCCATAGTTTTCAGGCGCGTTACCGGAACAACTAAAAGACCAGCATCGGCTGAGCGAAGATTACGTGTCGGAACGTAGGGTACTAAAAGATCAGAAAGATATTGCGGAGCAAGTCCATTTAACGCCTTGTAGGTCAACATAAGAATTTTAAAATCAACACGAAATTTAACAGGCAGCCAATGCAATGTCTCTAAAACAGGTTTTATATGGTCTCTTTTTCTGGTCCTGGTCAGAATACGTGCAGCAGAATTTTGTACCCACTGAAGTCTGTGCAGAATAGATTTCGATGCTCCCGCCAACAAGGCATTACAATAATCAATCCTTGAAAAAACCAGAGTATTAATTAATTTTTCTGCTACAGAGAAGGGCAGCATGGGTCGCAATTTAGATATATTTCTAAGGTGAAAAAATGAGACTTTAACAGTATTACGTACATACAGGTCAAATGTTAAATTAGAATCAAAAATGACTCCCAAGTTTTTTAATTTAGATTTGAACTGTATATCAGAGCCGTCCACATTTAAAGCTACAGATTTCACACTACGTAACTGGTGAGACGAACCAATAAGCATCACTTCAGTTTTATCGCTATTTAGACATAGATAATTAACAGACATCCAATTTTTGATTTCTGCAATACAGTTAGAAAGGTGAGTAACAGCGACATTAACATCAGGCTTTGAGTGAATGTATATCTGGGTGTCATCAGCATATAAATGAAAATCGAGATCAAGAGACCTCAAAAGTTGGCCAAGTGGAAAAATATATAGACTAAAAAGTAAAGGACCTAAAATTGAACCCTGAGGTACACCATATTTTACCATACTATCCTCCGATCTACAACCACCCAGCACAACAAATTGTTTGCGATCTGAGAGATAAGACCTAAACCAGCTCAGAGCAGAGTCAGATACACCAAAGACAGACTCCAGGCGGGAAAGTAAAATACAGTGATCAATAGTGTCGAAAGCAGAGCTGAGATCAAGCAGGATCAGTATTGATAAACATCCAGAATCAGAAGCCATCAGTAAATCATTTGTGACTTTAACTAATGCTGTCTCAGTGCTATGCATTTTACGGAAACCAGATTGAAGTGACTCAAAGAGTTCATTAACAGATAGATGAGATAACAATTGTGTTGCAACAATCCGTTCTAAGACTTTAGCAATAAAAGGGAGATTAGAGATCGGACGAAAATTTCCCAAATTCTCAAAGTCACGGCTATTTGTTTTTGGAACCGGGGTTACAGCTGCAATTTTAAGTGCAGATGGCACAACACCAGAAAACAAAGAGTCATTTATGATACTCAGGAGAGGCAAGCACAATGAGGAAAAACATGACTGAAACAACCTAGCTGGTATGGGGTCAACATGTGAGGTGGTAGCATTCATCTTTAAAACCACATTACACAAGGATTGCGAATCTAACAGCATGAATTCTGAAAGATAAACACCAGAAAATTCTATGCTATTTAATTTTGAGGTAGCAATTGTTTTTGTAGTAGTAATCCGATCTCTTATTCCCTCGATCTTATTACCAAAAAACATAAGAAACTTGTTGCACAATTGAACAGAAGAAGAGACATTGAAATTATTATTTCTATTTAAAAGATTGTTGATTGAATTAAACAACCTTTTAGGGTTATCTTGATCACCTGCAATAATCTGACAAAAATGAGCAGACCTTATAGATACCATTTCAGTCCTATATTCACCCAAGCTTTCTTTCCAAGCCTGATGATACACAGTTAAACCAGTGGAGCGCCATCTGCGCTCCATTTTGCGACATTGAGTTTTCATTGCACGTAGATCGTCATTATACCACGGAGCAGATCGTTTAAAAGACACAGCACGTGACTTCAAAGGAGCAAAGGTGTTTCCAGACCAGATGAAAGAATTTTGTGCAGCATATTTACTTTGTCTTCCAATGCATCAGATGGTAAGATACAGCTAGTAGCAGAGTAAATAAAATCAGAGAAGTCAGTGGGCACAATAGATCTCCACTTACGGTAATGAATAATACGGGAAGTGGCAGCAAGTATAACAGGTAGCTCCAAATTGAATAGTATAGCTAAGTGATCAGATAACCCAAAGTCAGATACAGACAACCTAGACGCAAGTGTATCATTTTGAATCACAAGATCTAAAATGTGGCCTTTGTTATGCGTGGGACAATCCACAACTTGGTATAGCTCAAAGCACTCTAATAAAGATGTAAAATCTTTTGTTGATGAAATGTCTTTTTTGTCCATGTGAATATTAAAATCACCAAGAATTAGAATTTTCTGATATTTTAAAACCAACACAGATATTAATTCAGCAAAGTCAGATGTAAATTCTTTGTTACATTTGGGAGGTCTATACACAGCCACAATGACCATAGATGATGAAACAGAGACACTCAAGGCAAGGCATTCAAATGAGGTAAAGGAAGGAATATCCACAGAAGATAGTCCCAGTAGCTGTTTGTACAGAACAATGATACCACCTCCTCTACCCGTTGAACGCGGGAGATCACATAATCCATATCCCTCAGGAGTCAGTTCATTGAAAAGTAGTCCATCAGACTCTTTATGCCAAGTTTCCGTTAAGCAAATGAGATCCCAGTTTTGATCCATAATTAGATCACATACAGTCAGGGCTTTGTTATTGATCGAGCGCACATTTATCAGTGCACTTTTCAGCAATCGCACCGGAACGGCCGAGCCAGATGTAGCCTCCTCACGTAAAACTGACAAATTATTTAAATCAGCCCTCGTCGGTCTCCATGACATTTTCAGTGATTTACGTAAGGCTATCGGATGAAATACATTTTCTTGAGACGAACCCAGATACCCACAACGTGATGATCGATGTAGATAACGTTTTGGTCGAAAAATTCCATAGGTATTACAAAGTGCGCGAGGTTCAGACCCCAAAGCATGTTTTCCATTAAGGTTCAGCAACTGGTGAAAAGTGTACCTTATGGCCATTGTAGAGGAGTCCACGCGAAAAACAGCATCACAATTTTGTAAGTCCTGGGTCACACCGCTATTGGTGATTAATGATCTGCAAACATCCAGAGATAGCAGCAGTAGTCCAATGACTGTTACACGATTCCACATCACGATGGAAAACATGAGTGGTATGTATTAAAGCATTAAAAACAAATGTTTTGACGGGAGAAAGGAGCGGCAGCCAAACGCGCCAGCGTTCCCTTTTCAACCGGAAATTGCAATTGCAAGTTTAGTTTGTCTCTTCCTTCCTAGTGCTTTAATGTTGAATGTATCCAATTCCCAGAGAGCCTTCTTTTCATGATATCTGTTTGAAATAATGATAGAATATAGATGAATGGATCAACAGAGAAATTAATGTAATGTATACTCAATTATGAACTCATGACCTACTGTGTTTTCCCTACAAATGTAACCACTTACTTGTCAATTTCTTATAAAACACAATATAGATTATTATATTCTGTAATAACAAGCTTATTATGTAACTATTGTTGAACCTGAACCTCACACAGGTCTATTCTGATACTGAACAATTAGCAGTCATTCAGTCACTCAGCAAGATCCCTGAATTATTTTAAGATGTATATGATGTGTCCACGAACTCAGTGTCTCCAGTGCGTCATCAAGTAGGAGCGTGTCCACGAGCTCAGTGTCTCCAGTGCGTCATCAAGTAGGGGTGTGTCCACGAGCTCAGTGTCTCCAGTGCGTCATCAAGTAGAGGCGTGTCCACGAGCTCAGTGTCTCCAGTGCGTCATCAAGTAGGAGCGTGTCCACGAGCTCAGTGTCTCCAGTGCGTCATCAAGTAAGGGTGTGTCTACGAGCTCAGTGTCTCCAGTGCGTCATCAAGTAGGGGCGTGTCCACGAGCTCAGTGTCTCCAGTGCGTCATCAAGTAGGGGCGTGTCCACGAGCTCAGTGTCTCCAGTGCGTCATCAAGTAGGGGCGTGTCCACGAGCTCAGTGTCTCCAGTGCGTCATCAAGTAGGGGCGTGTCCACGAGCTCAGTGTCTCCAGTGCGTCATCAAGTAGGGGCGTGTCCACGAGCTTAGTGTCTCCAGTGCGTCATCAAGTAGGGGCGTGTCCACGAGCTCAGTGTCTCCAGTGTGTCATCAAGTAAGGGCGTGTCCACGAGATCAGTGTCTCCAGTGCGTCATCAAGTAGGGGTGTGTCCACGAGCTCAGTGTCTCCAGTGCGTCATCAAGTAGGGGCGTGTCCACGAGCTCAGTGTCTCCAGTGCGTCATCAAGTAGGGGCGTGTCCACGAGCTCAGTGTCTCCAGTGCGTCATCAAGTAGGGGCGTGTCCACGAGCTCAGTGTCTCCAGTGCGTCATCAAGTAGGGGCGTGTCCACGAGCTCAGTGTCTCCAGTGCGTCATCAAGTAGGGGCGTGTCCACGAGCTCAGTGTCTCCAGTGTGTCATCAAGTAGGGGCGTGTCCACGAGCTCAGTGTCTCCAGTGCGTCATCAAGTAGGGGCGTGTCCAGGAGCTCAGTGTCTCCAGTGCGTCATCAAGTAGGGGCGTGTCCACGAGCTCAGTGTCTCCAGTGCGTCATCAAGTAGGGACGTGTCCACGAGCTCAGTGTCTCCAGTGCGTTATCAAGTAGGGGCGTGTCCACGAGCTCAGTGTCTCCAGTGCGTCATCAAGTAGGGGCGTGTCCAGGAGCTCAGGGGCTCCAGTGCATCATCGAGCCCCATTTTAGTCCCGCCCAAAAAATCCGGAAAATAGCAATGGTGAAAAACTGTTTAACGGTCTAACTCCACAATTCAGTACTTCACAGTTCACAGTCTTTGTAATATGTTTTAGCAATACATTTCTATCATTTATAATGTGTTTAGAATTTTTTTTTTAGAATTGCCTTTACAGGGACTTTAATGATTCTTTTAGATTGAGACCAGTTACTGAAAGTGGAGTTTTAAAATGTATTAGTGAAATAAAAAGAAATAAGGCACCTTGGAGTGACAATATTCCTACAACATTTTTAGGGTCTGTACTAGAGTAATTGCTCCTTTTGTATATATATATATATATATATATATATATATATTAAATGTATCAATTGAACAAAGAAAAATACCAAGTGAGTTTAAACGTGCGAGTTATTCTATTATATAAAAAGGGTTGCAAGTTAAATATGGTTAAGGATAGGCCTATTTCTGTCTTCGGTGTGTTGTCTAAGATAAATGGGAAAAAATAATATATGACCAGATTGAAAAATATATTAGTAAAAACAATACATTATATGATTTACAGTCCGGTTTCAGGTCTTTACATTTAACTGAAACTTGTATGCCCTGATCCTTCTTGGATACTGAGAGCTTTGTTAAGCCTCCTCTCACTAGAGAGAGGTATCTTTAAGCCTCTGCTTCCCAGAGCTCGGCTAGGATAGCAATTGCGAGTGGTTGAGGCCTCCACTATGCAAAGCTTTGCGGACCAGTTAGACTGGGTTATAAGCTCTTTCTGAGCTTTGTCTATACTGCCGATGGGTTAGAGCATTGCAAGGCTTCTTGTTTGAGGCCTCCGCTCTACAGGGCTGTCTGAACAGAAGTTCTGAGTGTTAGACTATCTGGAGCCTTCTTGGACGCTGACCTGAATATGAATCTAGTTAAGCTTCCTCTAGAATAATCCTGTTGAGGCAGCAATGCTAGAATATGTTGTGTATGCATGTGAGGTGCCAATGCGATCACTGGAATTGTTTTCCTTCTAAGAGAGGAAACTGTTGCTCTGTAATTTATGGTCAAACAGACAGAAATAAGACATCATTAACTGTAAAGCTTTTGTTAAATAAAGAAAACATGTTTCCTTTCCGTGAACTATGGAGTGCGTCACACTGAACCGAAACAACAATGAACTGAAACAATTTTTTCTTTCATTTTGTTAATCTGTAATTATTTAAGTGAAATATTTTTTCTTGTATAGGCTTATATATTGCTTATTACCTAACATTAATTTTCACTTACAATGTAGGCCTAATACTTGACAGTTGATGTCATAACTTCTGAAAAACAAACGTCAGCGTATTGCCATTGCGACTTGCCTATGATGATGATTTAACAGCTAGGCGCGGGCATTTACTCAAGTTGGATGCATCAATGTCACATTTGCATAGGCCTACTATTTGAATTTGTGATTCATTGAGTGCCAAATTAAACAGAATGATAAAATAAAGTTATTTCCGGACAATGGCCATTTCAAATAAGCGTTTTTTGAATGATTAAATTTTGATTTCGTTTTTTTCGGTCCTGGTTTTGTTCCTGTCAACATTTAGTTTGTTTCCGGTGTTTGTTCCTTGAACCGGTTCAGAGTCCTGCTTAAAAGTAAAACATTTCCAAAAATGTACTCAAGTAAATGTAACAGAGTAAATGCACTTTACCCACCTCTGCATGCACTCTTAGCATTCGGCTCCGGTCGCTTTCATATGTAAATTAAGCAAGCTTATTTCATCTATCAGATCGAAAGATCTGAAGAAAGATCACACATTTACTCGCTCATAGACCCTACCCTTGAAATAAATCAGGACAGAAGTGGTTGAAAGTGGACACAATAGATTGAACAGCAGGTGCAAATGGGAACGTGTCTCCATCATGTACTTGTGATCCGATTGACCAAAACGCATCTTAATACCTGGAGTAAACAGGGCCAAAATGTCAGTGTTGGTCTGTGGAAGCATGCATGATTGTTTGTATTCTTGTATATTCTATATGCATCTTTGTGTGTTTCAAGTCACCCTTAAATGTGTGCACAAGTTAAATGCGTACTTCCACTGTTTCCAGAGTTTCCAGTCTCTCTGAACACTCGAGAGGAGTTAGTCAAGTACCTGACCGTTGTGATATTCACAGCTTCAGCACAACATGCTGCTGTCAACTTTGGACAGGTGAGATTACACACTTTCATATCATGTGCAGGAGCATTAATAAACCAAATTAATAAAATTGCCTGTCAAAATTCTGTATAATATCTATAAGCTAATATGTGTGAGTAAACTTTTATGTTGCAGTTTGACTGGTATGGTTGCATCCCCAACAGTCCTTCCATCATGCGCAAGCCGCCTCCCAAACAGAAGGGCAAAGTGGACATGAAGTATATCATGGAGAGTCTGCCTGATCGTGGATGTTCCAGCTTGGCTCTAGGAACCGTTTGGGCCCTCAGTTGCTTCCAGAAGAACAAGGTTTGATATTGTTTCGTCTGGATATATTTTCCACTTGAAATTGTAGCAAAAATGGCAGCAGTCTAGTCTAAATTAAAGTGAAAAAGAATTAACCTGTAACTGGCTGAGGGTACAGAGCAACAGCCTTGCCCTTTTTAATATAAGAAAATGTAGTGTTCATCAGAGGGGTCCAAGACCCTGGGGCTTTTGTTGCACTTAAACCACAAATACACAAAACAATTGAATGAATTTGAGGAGTCCTGTGAATTCAAAAAAGCTCAATATAGAGCTATAAGGCCATCTAGTGGCAAGAGTCATGAAATATCATGTTATATATTATTTTTCCACAAGAGATCAGAAAAAAACAAAACAATGTAAGATATTTTGAGCTGAATTACAAGGGTTATGCATGATATTGTGTTATTTTGAATTTAAGTTGAAGAATGTGAGGAATGTGCTTAAATTACTATTTATTTATTAATTATTGACCAAATTTTAAGGTAATTTAAAGGTTAAAAAAAAAAATTGGTTTAAACAAGTAGAAAAATAATTATCAAAATGAAAGAAATAAAAAGCTTTCTGGACAAAAAAAAAGTATAATTTTAAGGGAAAGATGTGTTTCAAAATGTGAGTGAAGGATGAGGGGTAAAAAAAAAAAAAAAGGCCAAAGATGAGTAAAAAAAAAAATATATATATATATATGTAGGCTCAAACGCATTTTCAATTCTTCTTATTGTTGTAGATTGTTTGCTTGCTACAGTGTGTTTTCTGCGGCACTGCCAGCGTACATGTATTTTCAGTCAGGTAGTGTAATTCATTTAACTGACCCTTCGCTAAGTCCCACATTAAAAACATCATCATGTTTGGGGTGTAACAGAAAATGTATTTATTCTTTTAATGGTGTTACGTATTCAAAATATTAAATATTAGGAGCTCTGATCTGTTATTGTCCAGTATAAATCATAATAATAACTGTGCTGTTCAATTTTAGTCTGCATGCAAAAAAGAGGGCAGCAAAAAACTGAGAATGAAACATCTACTAGTACACTATATATTTTTTATGTTCACAAAAATTTCAAATTCAAAACAATGTTGAATAAGAAATCCATGTAACAAATTACATTTTACGCCATGTGCTCTGTAGAGCAATACATTTCTTCCAATCCTCACTGGCAAGCTTTTGCTCTTCTCTAATGTTAGATAATGGATGTCCTGTGTGTTTTGGATAGTTTAAAACTAAATTTTCTAAAAGTTATAGAAGAGATAATTTATCTTTTTTTTCTGGAGCACGTATAACAGTGACAGTTAATTTATGTTTTGATTATCCATAATATGGTTTATGATTTGAAAATCCCCAATTCCTTTGTTAGTTTTATAAGCTTGTGTGAGTGATTGATAGTAACCAAGGAGGCGGAGCTTAGAGAAGGGTCAGATAACCTTGTAAAAAGAAAGAAAGATGTTGTTCTGCTTTCTGAAGAACTTACTTTTCCCCCCAGCTGTTCTTAGGCACGTATCCAGAGATGGGCTTCACAGAGCAACCAATGAAGGAAGCCATAAAGACTTTCCGCAAGAAACTAAAAGAGGTGACCAAAGAAATCAAGAGCCGGAATGAGGGATTAGATTTGGCTTATTGTTATTTGTCCCCAGACAAAATCCCCAACAGTGTTGCAATTTGAGAAAATATTGTGCCAGGCCTATAAATAATGTTTATGGCCAATGTGTGCTTGACATAGAAAAAGAGAAGAACAGCTCTACTTAAAATATGAAGTATTGTAAAACACAGAGCATTCTGTCTTTTGAGGCGATTTATAGAAATTATGTTTCATTAACTCTTTTTGTATTTGACTCTGTTGCTGGGAAGTAAGGGATATTACTTTATAATGCCATCTGTGCACATATGTATGTTATCTCAGGGGTTATTGTTTGGTTCACACCAGGAAAGCAGAACAGTTTATTTGACTATATGCCTTAAAGAGCTAAACTTGTGCTATAATCCATTTATTATTGTCTTTCTTTTTTATTCTTTTCTATATTCATAATAATTCCAATTCTTTAATCATATAAACTTGCAGATGAATATATCCATACTATGGTATTCATTTACTCATCTTTTGATTCATTTATTCATATTCTTTATTGCTCAGATGATCTATTGTTTGCAGTCTATTTTAGATAATCATTTGACTTATTTTTTTACCTTGCATAGATTATATTAAGATCTCACATCTATAATGATTTTTGGCCGATTATCTTGTATACACATGCAAGATGTTTCATGAATGCTGTAAAAGGAAATGTTTTGAGATTGTGAACATCTCTGACAGCACTTCAAATGGTTGTTGCATTCGCTTTTTTCCGCTGGAAAGCTCTCATAATAAAGAAAGCTTTAATAAAATAATTGGAAATAATGTTTTCCATTACATCTTATATCGAGATATTGTTTTCTTTGTGATCTCATGACAACTGTTTTCTTTTTTGATTATCAAAAAATACACATTTAAAGGTTATTATTCAGGTTATATAATTTAATAGACACTTTAATGGAAATATTAAATATAAGTAATTAATATAAAATAATTAAGATGCATTAGTATACTGTAAGAATACACCTTCTTAAAAAAGTAGATTTATTTTCAATATTGACATAAGAATTGTATTAATATTATGATATTTATTTTAAAAGTACATTTTTAAATAAAAACCTTAACTGGTAGAGAATGATGCAAGCAACACCAATGTGTAGGGAGGTCAATGTGGGACAGATTTAGAATCAATATGTGGATTTGGAGTAGAAAAAATAGAGCAAACAAATCCAGAACATAATGCAATGAGGCATATTCAAAGGCAGGCCTAAGATGAAAACACAGCTATCAGCCAAACCAGGCAAACACAATGAAAACAGTAACCCAAGAGATTATATCCAGTAAACAGGCACAATGGTGATAATCAGAAACATGAACAGCAGGCAATGGAATATGTTCATTTGTGCAGTGAAACTGGGAATATTTCATAGAGTATACATGGAAATGCCATGGGTTAAATACATGAGACAAACGGCGTGGCGCAACATAACTGAAGAACATCACACAAGAAAAGCGTGGATTTTCTTTCATTTAATTTATTTTTTGTTCCTTTTACAGGCCACTACATGAGCTTCAGAAATGGGTATGACAAAATAACAAACAAAACAGAAACAAACTATTTATTTAAGTGCTGCCATAACCTAAAAAAGTAAAAGTAAAACAAAATACATTTACAAAATACTATTACAAACAAGGAGAAAATGTACTTTTACAAAGAATTAATAGGCACCCATCTCCTACAAGACAGTGGAATTACCCTATTTACAATTTACCTTTTAAGAGACAAAATAATAATAATAGAAAGTTCCCATTCATAGGTTCTCTCGACCCTGCGATCTCTCAATTCACTGTCGCTATGGGAATACCTTCGGTGTGACGAATGTGTGAAGCCCTTATACCATACAATTTGATTGGCCTATAACGCTTAGCACTGCCCCAAGAATACATCACACGTATTTCATCAGATTTTATTCCTTCAGAAACGGATTTTCTGTTGCCTGTAGGAAAGCGGATTTCTCGTGTTCATTGCTGCACTCCAGAGCAGAACAGGGACTTGGATCGTGTTGTTCGCAAATGGATTTGACAGAGGGGTTTGAGACAGACCCAGCCTTCACCTGCCAGATCCGGTGCCTTAGGGAGATAAACGCACCAAAGCGTCTTACATTGCATTTCAAGGTACACATTTAAGCCTCGTACACACCGGGACGAATATAGGCTCGCGTTATTCGTCAGCGTTTTTCAGCGCGTTTTTTGTGTTCACACCCAAGCGATTTTCGCTGACGATGAGCCGAGTGAACATGCAAATTCATTCCCTGACATTAGATACCCCGGTCCACAAAGTGGCGCTGCGCAACTACGCTTCTGACACTCGCTTGTCACTCAGAAGAAGAGAGCAAGTTTGTCGCCTTTGTCATATAGTTCTTTATTGTCGTTGGTGTCTCTTTATAAAGACACCAACAAGACCAGCAGCTCTACATTCATCTAGCCTTGCATCTTCCTCGTCTTATTTCTTCCCGGCAGAGTGTAGACGCTGTATATCTTTTTCGCCGTTACGTATGTGTGTTCGGCAAGACCGTTTTGTGTTTGAGTGCCCCCAAGTTGTGTTTTACTGTAACTTCAGAAGCTCCAGACACGTGAGCAAAAGCGCCAATTTCATTGGTCGGATAGTTTTTGACGCGGCGCGTCAAACCAAAAAAAACGAACCCGAGGCGTTTTTAAAAAAATGACGCTTTTACGCGTCGGTGTGCACACTCACATTGGCGCCCATTGTTTAGTCACGAGGCGTTAAACGTCGGCGAATATCACACGCGAAATTCGTCCCGGTGCGAACAGGCCTTTACATTCTTATCAGTTCGGGAATCGAACCCAAGCAAGCACCCACGCTCTACTGTTTGAGCTACAGGAAGGCTGTAATTCAACTAATTACACTGTTGCTAAATTGCTAAACTGTTGCTAAATTAAACATTGATTGGCCAGCCGAGAAACAAGAAGTTAAAAAGAAAAGTTTGTTAGATGAAAGATATTTACCACCTAGATCACAACCTCCTCTTCGGGGGTTGCCATTTTTTCCCGATCTCCACACTGAGGTGTCGAAATCGTGGAAGAGGCCCATGTCATATATTGTCTTCAGCCCACAGAGCTCTAACTATAGTAATATTATGGGGCTGAGACAACATGGTTATGTGACATGGTAATTGAAATCCCAGATGTTACCCACCAAGCCTCTAAAAGCTACATCGGCGCTGGTGGGTAAAGCCTATACGGCGGCAGGTCAGGCTGCAGCATGTGTGCCCACGGTGTCTATACTGCAAGCATATCAGGCTGACCTGCAAAGGGACCTAGATGATAGTGAGGAAGTTAGCGATGACGCAATTCGAGAACTGCGTTACGCTACAGATTTGTCTCTTCAGGCCACCAAGGAGACGGCCTGAAGAGACATATAGGCTGCATAGATTAGGTCAGCCGGAACCGGGAACACTTCCCATAAATCCTGATGTACTCGTTACTAGAGTTGTTCCGATTCCGATACTAGTATCGGAAATGTCGCCGATACCAATAAAAATGCTGGCATCGGAATCGGCGAGTACTTCTACCTATGTACCGATCCGATACCATTTTCTTACACAATATCTAGTTATGCACGCTAGCTTTGCATAACGCAGCAAATCAGAGATCAATTCTTCTTCGCTGCTCTAAACAGTGGTTGCTTGTGGCGACACAGGAAGTTGTGCTGTTGCCACAAGCAACAACTCTGTTTAGAGCAGCGAAGAAGAAAACGCGCGCGCGCAATAGCAGTATATCCACTGTTTGGCAGTATTTCAGACTGGACCAACCAGCCAGTAAAACGGCGACATGTCTCGTATGCCATACTGCGTATTAGCAACTTCAACACGAGTAACTTAAAGCATTTGAAGACGCGTCACCCCGCATAACACGATTACACAAAGGCAAGGGCAGAGAAGAATGAGCCGCGCCAGAATCAACAATCTCTGAAAGCTTCATTCAAACAAAGAGAAAAGTTGTCAAAAGACAGCCAACGAGCGATAAATATAACCGACAACGTGTATTGAGTTTATTGTTCTGGATGACCAGCCGCGGTCAAAACTGAAATGCCGTTTATTTAACAAAATTGTTTATGGACTTTAAATTATAAAGAGATTATTTTCTTATATTATTCATATATAATTTTTTTAGATTCCTAGATTTATTTGTTGCACTTTTTTTATGCAGTTATATTGTAAAACTAAAATACCTTTTTCAGTTGACAGTATTAGATGTGTGGTTGCATTTTAAGTTCTTTTTCACTTAAGAAAGATAAATAATATATTGCTGTGAAATGTATGTCAGATAATAAAAATAATCTAGTTCACTGTATGTATTTTTTCATGTTTAATTAATACTCTGAGTCCAGGTATCAGAATCGGGAAGGGAAAAAGGGTATCGGAACATCTCTACTCGTTACATCATAAGAAGAATGACATCTACGCTAATATTAGTCTCTCTGTTTATCCCGAGGTTTATCACAGTCCGCCGGATCCAGGCCGTATCCAGATTTGATGAAGGACCTGCGTCTGGACGCAACGACAACGCAGTCCTGAAGTGTCACTAGTCCCTCCCTGTAAAGGCCTCCTTCCCTTCTCCTCTGGACAGATAATCGTTGTCGGGATAATTCTGGTTCACGTGGCTACGCCGAAGCGATAAAATTCTGTATTATAAATTTCAAGGCCGGACAAGTAGTTTGTTGAGGGTTTTTTTTTTTTTAGGGAAGCACTACATGCCTGCTCACATATATTCAAACGCGCATCCCTATAGAATGAGCTCTTAATGGGCATGTGCACGCCATCAGCGTTCTCACAGGTTCGCGTTTTTAAAGTTTGCGTAGAGAGAACAGAAGTTTTCTGTTAAAACGGTGTCGTGTTAGCAGCCCCTAAGGTAATAACTAATGATCGTTGCGACGGAAGTGAATCAATTAAAACTAACTTTAGCTGGAAAATAATTTTATTTTATTCTAGAGCTGTCATAAAGCCAAAACAATCTCTGTTGCTTTGATTTCCTATTATCACTGTAAAGCAGCTTTGGAACAATCTACATTGTTAAAAGCGCTATATAAATGAAGATGATTTGACTCGACTTGACAATTGGCCGATCTATGGCAGCCCTGGTGCCCACGGAGAGGCATCTCTGGTTGAACCTATCCGACATGCGTTATAGGGATAGAAGTGTCTTGCTGGACGCTCCGCTCTCGCCTTCTGGCCTCTTCGGCGACTTTCAGGAGGCAAAAAAACAGTGGCAGCGTTCCAGCGCGTCTACGAGCTCCTTGCAGCAGCACAGAGTGCAAAAACAGCAAAGCATCGCTACTCAGCCTCCTCTATAATCAGGGGGGTCTGGGTGGCACTCACAGTCGAAGCCATCTAGAAATAGGCAGGATCTGAGGACCGTCAATATCTCAAAGAAGGCTTCAACGAAGAAGAGGTCCTGAAGCAGAGGTGTCAGGCAGCTGAGGGCAGTCCCCTCCGGAGAGAAATGGATTCCACCTCATTATACGGTGCCCGTGTCTCTTTGATCCCCTCAAGGAGACGTCCTGCCAACCCCGCCACCTCTGCTGTTTCGAGGTGCAGTGGTTTACAGCGACCCTCTGAGGAGGGCAGCAAAGCTGGCAGTTCGTTTGTTCCCTGCCGGTTCGCCACTTCAGGGCACTGAGGTGGTAGCAAAGTCCAACGATCATCTGAAGAGGGTCGTAGAGCAGTCAGTTACTGAAGCTACTGCCAAATATATCTCGTTGGGTCCTGCTCACGATAGAAAAAGGTTACAGAATTCAGTTCGGTTCTTGTCCACAAGTTATTAGGTGTCCTCCCTACGATGGTGGACCCCGAGCAGGCTCTGATCATGGAGCAAGAAGTTCAGACTATAAGGTTATAGAAAGGGTTCCTCCTCTCAGCAGGGAGTCAGAGTTTTACAGCCACTACTTCATTGTGCCAAACAAGGATAAAGGGTTGCGTCTAGGGCTGTACTCAACCAAAGAAAATCTTGGTCGACTGAAGTCCTGAAATTTTCGACTAAAAATCGACTAAAAATGACGTTAAAAAAAAAAACGTTAAATTAATTAGCTGCGCACAGTGCGCAGTACTTGGTAGCCTTGTTGTCCACCTAAATGAATTATAAGTAAACATAAAAAACTAGTAGGCTATTTGCAGTAGGCCTATATTAAATAGTTTTTGACCTAATTATTTTGCACTGAAATGAGTCTGACACACGAGTCTGTCGGCTCTGACAGCGTTGCATCACGTGCACCTGCGCAATATCATAGCCTATGATTTCCGAAAATAGTACTATGTTGTCAACTAGTGATATCATCACAAGAACTATTGAGGAATATGCAACATAATTTAGACAATTATTTTTGTCATATGTAATAATAATAAGATAACTGTCAGACACTATCATTTCAGCAGCTGTGTGCATGTCCTCGCACAGAGCGAGGCTTAGGAATAGACTATTAACTTAAAACTTTTACTCTTAATAAACACAAAAGGCACGTCCACTTTAATAAAAAAAATGTGTTTATTAAACAAACCAGATCAAGAGCAGGAACAAAATAAAGTGCATAACTGAAAAATAAAGCATCTTAGGCTCAAAACTAACACAAACAGTCGGCACAGCGCAATTGTGCATTAGGCTCCAAATAAAAAATAAAGTTAGGTTATCACACTAAAACATTGAAATATGCAAATTCTGTTATGTTCATATAGCCTACTCAAAACAGACAGGGCAAGCTAACGCAGACAAGTGAGCTTACCACTTTTAGATGATATGTCATGTTTGTCGTCGACCTGTGGAAAACTGTTGCTTGCAAACTTTGCATTCAACCTTTTTCCCGTTATCAATTTTAACAAAATGCTGCCACACTGTCGATTTCTTTGTTGTTGACATGTTAGAATAGGACTGACTATTAAACGCTCTCACAATTAAATAAATAATATTCAGCATCAAACCTTCTATAGCCTACATCGTTCTCTCTTGGGTTGGGCTAATCCAAAAAAGTTGAAAACAAGGGGGGTGTTCTGAAGACCGACTGTTACCTGTGAAACAGAGGTGCTCTGAAAACACCCCCATTAGCAGTTAGTGCTTTCCACCTGATGAAATGAGCGTGCCTCAGCGCGGCAAAACTGATGAAATGAACGCGGCAAAAAATCGACCAATCAGAATTTTGGTCGAACCAGAACGTATCGACCAATTAATCGACTTATCGACTAGGACAGTACAGCCCTTGTTGCGTCTTATTCTAGACCTGCGACGACTACTACGACGCACAGTTCTAAAGCTCAAGTTCAAAATACTTACACTCAAGCAGATGCATGACAGTTCAGGTGGCCAGGGTGGAGCAGACAGTTCAGGAGACCATGGTGGCGCGGCCTCCGTGGTCCTATAAAGGGACCCCCTGCCCTCCACCAAAATCCACCCCATGGCAAAGCTCACAGAATTCCCTAACGTAATCCTCAAGTGCACGATGACCTTGGCTGAGGCGGAAGAGATGAAGTGCTGGGTCCATGTTTGGTCTGGTATTCTGTTTCGATTAAATCCTGGAGGCAAGTTGAAGTGAACGTCCTCGGGTTACGACTGTAACCCTTGTTCCCTGAGAAGGGAACGAGAACTGCGTCGAATGACACTTTGGGGGGAACGCCCCTCAGCGTAGCGCCTCTGAAGCATGAATGAAACTGAGCCGATCTCCGATTGGTGCAACGTCATGACGTAGTGTGTGACGACACACAGGCGGAACTATAAAGGCACGCCGGCAAAACAAAATGTCAGCTTCCGTGATGAAGCAAGCGCTCCCAGGTAGGGGAAGGCGTGGCCAAGGGACGCAGTTCTCGTTCCCTTCTCAGGGAACAAGGGTTACAGACGTAACCCGAGGACGTTCCCTTTCGAGGGAACTCCAACTGCGTCGAATGACACTTTGGGGGAACGAGTACCCACTACCCCACAACGTGCCCTGCCTGCCCTAGTGTGAAGCTGCTCACAGGCACACTTAGGACGAGAGCACAAGAGAGCCGGGTGTCGACGGAATGTCCAGACTGTAAAACCTAATAAAGGTATGAGGGGTAGCCCATCCCGCTGCATCGCAGACCTCCTGGATGGGGGCCCCCGCGAGAAGGGCTCTAGAGGACGCCATGCCTCTGGTAGAATGAGCCCTCACGGCCAGAGGTGAAGGCATACCGCGCACCTGGTAGGCCGTGGAAATCGCATGGACAATCCAGTTGCTGATGGTCTGTTTTGAAGCGGGAAGCCCCTTCTTGGGCGACCCGAAACACACCAGCAACTGGTCCGACTTCCGCCATGAGGAGGACCTCTGAATGTAAATACTCAATGCTCTGACAGGGCAGAGCATGTGAAGTCTCTCTTCATCTGCCGTCATGTGAGGTGGAGGATGAAAAGCCTGCAGAACCGTAGGCCGTGCCGCACTGGACAGCACCTTAGGCAAATAGCCAGGCCTAGGGTGAAGAATGGCCTTAATGTTGCCTGGAGCAAACTCCAGGCACTCGTTAGATATGGAGAGCGCCTGGAGATCTCCTACCCTCCTCAGAGAAGTAATGGCCAACAAAAAGACCACCTTCAACGAAAGGTTCTTGGCCTCAGCCGACTCCAGCGGCTCGAAGGGGGCCTCGGCCAGCCCTTCGAGAACCACTGCCAGGTCCCAAGTGGGAACCCTGGTACGAGCCGCAGGTCTCATCCTCCAAGCCCCACGGAGGAAACGTACGACTAATTGCTGTCTCCCCAGAGGCCCATCACTCAGAGGAGCGTGGAAAGCCGCAATTGCAGCCACGTACACCTTGAGTGTGGACGGGGTAAGACCAGTGGAGAAGCGATCTTGGAGGAACTCCAGCACTGAAGCCACTGGGCAGTTAACTGGGTCCACCTCACGCTCCCTACACCAAACGGTGAAGACGTTCCACTTTAAGCCGTACAATTTCCTCGTGGATGGAGCTCTAGAGCTGATTATGGTCTCCACTACTCCAGCTGATAGGCCGGCCTCTAGGTACTGTGCCCCCTCAGGGGCCAGACCCACAGTTTCCATAACTCGGGCCGAGGGTGAAATATTGAGCCCTCTGCCTGTGTCAGCAGGTCCCTCCTGAGGGGAATCTCCCAAGGAGGGCCGTCCACAAGCAAAATTATGTCGGAGAACCATACTCGGGCCGGCCACAACGGGGCTACCAACAGTAGACTGATCCCGTCGCGACGGACTCTCTCTAGAACTCCCGGGAGCAGAGCGATCGGGGGAAATGCGTACAGACGTAGCCTCGGCCACGTCTGCACCATGGCATCCAACCCCAGCGGGGCTGGATGGGAGAGGGAAAACCACAGTGGACAGTGGGTCGTCTCTCGAGACGCAAACAAGTCCACTTCCACTGGGCCGAACCTCTGAGATATTGACTCCACCACCTCGGGTGGAGCCTCCATTCCCCGGGCCTCAGCCCCTGTCTCGACAGGATGTCTGCTCCCTGATTTTGACTCCCCGGGATGAATGTTGCTCTTAGAGACAACAACTTCCCCTGGGACCACAGGAGGATCTGATGCGCCAGTCTGCATAGAGGGCGAGACCTCAGACCCCCCTGATTGTTTATATAGGCCACTACCGACATATTGACATATTGTCTGACCTCACAAGGACATGATGACCTTTGAGGTCCGGCAGGAAGCTCCTCAGAGCTCGGAACACCGCCAACATCTCCAGGCAGTTTATGTGCCAGGAGGCATGATGGTCCTGCCATAGGCCTGAAGTAAAGCGGCCGTCCATGACCGCACCCCAGCCCGTGAGGGAGGCGTCTGTCGAAACGGTTCTCCGGCGACATGACGCTCCCAACACCGGCCCTTGGGACAGAAACCAAGCTTTCTTCCACATAGATAGGGAACGAAGGCATCTGCGCATAACCCTGATCATGCGGAACGGGTTTTCCCTCGGGGAGAACCCCTTGGTTTTTAACCACCACTGAAGGGCCCTCATGTGCAGCAGGCCGAATGGAATGACACTGGACGCTGCCGCCATGAGCCCCAACACTCTCTGGAAGTGCTTTACAGTGATGGCTTGGCCTAGCCTCATCCCGGACACTGTGGTCAGGATGGACTCGATCCGCGCGGGAGACAATTGTGCCCGCATCGTGACCGAGTCCCACACCACTCCCAGGAACGTGGTTCTCTGGGCTGGTGTCAACACGCTCTTTTTCGTGTTGAGTCTCAACCCCAGGCTCTGGATGTGGGCGAGGACGACATCTCGATGCCGAACCGCCAGCTCCTGTGACTGTGCTAAAATCAGCCAGTCGTCGATATAATTGAGCACCCTGATGCCCTGAAGCCTCAGCAGTGCCAGAGCTGCATCCATACATTTGGTAAATGTGCGAGGGGAGAGAGCTAGGCCGAACGGAAGAACCCGATATTGGTACGCTTCGCCCCCGAAAGCGAACCTCAGGAACTTCCTGTGAGATGGAAGGATGGATATGTGGAAGTATGCGTCCTTTAGATCTATCGTGACAAACCAATCCTCGGACTGAATTTGACTCACGATAATGGGAATAGTGAGCATCTTGAACCTGAATCTCCTCAGAGAACGGTTCAGGTGCCTGAGATCTATTATTGGACGCAACCCCCCATCCTTCTTGGGAACTATGAAGTAGCGGCTGTAAAACCCGGACTCCCTGTCCGGTGGAGGAATACGATCTATAGCCTCCTTTGCCAGCAGGGAGTTTACTTCCTGTTCCAATACCCGACCCTGCACTGGGTCGACTACAGTCCAGACCACCCCGTTGAATCTGGGTGGGCGGGTACTGAACTGCAGCCTGTACCCATTTTGAATGGTGCGCAGGGCCCAAGGAGAAATATACGCCAGATTTTTCCATGCATCGAAATATTTTACCAAGGGAACCAGGCTCTCGAGCCTGGTTTCGGGTATTAATCGGGATTCGTTCTCGGCCCCCTGAAGCGGATTCCCGGCAGGGCTGAACCGAAAACGTTTCTCGATGGGCGGACGCGAATGCTGCCTGACCGCAAGCCTGTGGGGCGGACAGTGCAGCCTGCGTTCGCTGGATACCGATGTGTCCCGAAGCGTGTTTAACGGCGGGAGAGCAACATCGATTTCCTGCGGGCTCCGTGAAGGAGACGACCTCGGTCGTTCCACCACGGGTGGGGCTGCCCGCAGAGATCCTAGACCAGCTAGGACCTCTTAGACGAAGCCTTTTTAGCCTGCAGGACGGCCCTCAGGTCACCCTGCTTCTGCTGAGGCTTCGCCTGAGCGCGCTGTCTAGGCCCCCAGGCTCCTTGAGGGGGGGCTCTAGACGCAACGCTCTGTTTTTGGGCCTGTCTATAGGCAGAGGAGCTGGAGGATGGCTGTGGCTGCGGCTGCCCACTGGGGGCAGACTTCTTGGACACCGAGCGGCGAGGGAGATACTGTTTGAAGGCCGCTGATTGCCTTTTCGCCTCCTGAAATCTGCCGAACAGACCAGAAGACGAAACTGGGGCATCAAGAAGGAAAGCCCTGTCTTTCTCCTTGATGCCCGTCAGGTTTAACCATAGGTGCCTCTCCGAGACCACCATGGCCGCCATGGAGCGACCGACAGCGCGGGCCGTCTCCTTGGTGACTCGGAGAGACAAATCAGCGACCTTCCTCAACTCCGCAATATCCTCCGGAGTTGGACCCTCGCCCTCATCGATGTCCTTAAGAAGGTCGGCCTGGTACGCTTGGAGCATAGCCATGGTGTGAAGACTCGCACCAGCCCGACCCGCAGCCATATAAGCCCTGCCCACCAGCAAAGATGTGTCTCGACATGGCTTAGTGGGCAGCACCGGGGCTTTAAGGGATGATGCCGATTCGGGAGATAAATAGTAAACTAATGGCTGTTCAACCCGCGGCATCATCCCATAACCTTTCTCTCGTGCCCCCATGATGTTACTGTAATTTAACACAGGGGGATTGGAAACACGAGAGGAAAAAACGGCAAGCCCCGGTGATGAGGTTGTTCCCTGTGCTGCAGGAAGCGCTCATCCAGCTTACTTTTAGTATGCGCTTCCTGCTTATCTTGTGGCCATGTGATATTTAAATGGGCCACTGCACGGGAAACAACCTCCACCAACTCCTCATACGCGGGGACACGGGGCGGCGAGTCGTCCCCGAAATCCCCGCCCTCGATGCTGAGCACGTCTACCTCCTCGGAGGCAGACAGCTCGAGCATCGGATCCTCGACTCGCGCAGAAGAAGCCGCTGGGCGGGCTTCTGCGCGAGGCTCGAGGACATCGGAACTGCCCGATGAATCCCGAGAAGGTGCCTCAGCAGCCTCGAGATCCCCGGACAGATCCATTTGCGAGCCCCATGAAGAGCGTCGCCCGCACCACGGGGCTCGCGAGGCTGACCATCTTCGTCGAAGATAGCCAGCCGGGAACGCAACACACGGATTGTCCTCTTATCACAATCCTCGCAAGCAGCCCCCTCGAGAGCTGCCTGCGCGTGCTGCATTCCCAAACAATGCGTGCACAGTCGGTGTGTGTCCCCGCCCGTGATGTAAGGAGGGCAAGGATGCACACACTTTCTGAAGCTCACACTCGCCATTTCCACTCAGTTTTAAAACAGACAACAATAAATAGGACAGACAGTCACAAATAGCGCTTGCTGAAGGTGCGACGGAGGTGAATCAATCAAAGTTAACTTTAGCTGGAAGTAACATTATTCAAGAACCGCTATAACGCCAAAACAATCTGTTACCTTAAATTATATGTTTATCTCTGTAAAGCTGCTTTGAAACAATTCATTGTTAAAAGCGCTATATAAATGAAGATGACTTGACTTGACTTGACTTGAAGAACAGAAAGCTGACATTTTGTTTTGCCGGCGTGCCTTTATAGTTCCGCCTGTGTGTCGTCACACACTATGTCATGACGTTGCACCAATCGGAGATCGGCTCAGTTTCATTCATGCTTCAGAGGCGCTACGCTGAGGGGCGTTCCCCCCAAGTTCCCTCGAAAGGGAACCCAAATGCAGCTTTAATGAACAAGACAAGATTAAACATAAAACAAAAACATGACATGGCATGGAATTCAAAACTCAAAACAAAAACCTGTACCAAACATTCAATACCAGACAAAAACACTGGGCAAACATGAGGGCTTAAATACACAGACTAATTACAAGACAAGGAACACCTGTGAACAATGATCAGACGATTAACAAATGACAAGACACATGGCAGGATCACATGACAATCAGGGAATCACATGACAGACAAGAACAAGGAACAAGACACAAAACCCACAATGTGACACACACACACACACACACACACACTAAAATACACACAAATACACAAATCATGTTTGCTGTTGTTTTGTATGTTTTGTTGACCTTGTTTTTTGTTTTTGTTCTTTTTTATCTGTCACCTGTAAATGGTATCTATCTATCTATCTATCTATCTATCTATCTATATATATATATATATGTTTATACATCGTCCACATGGTTCCTGTTTTGTTAAATGCTCATTAACCCACTGGTTGCTGGACATTTAATGACCACTGTGCAAACTGCTAATATCAA
Source organism: Rhinichthys osculus (assembly GCA_029959095.1). NCBI lineage: Eukaryota > Metazoa > Chordata > Actinopteri > Cypriniformes > Leuciscidae > Rhinichthys > Rhinichthys osculus. Next base: position 2,154,726 of record JARWKJ010000003.1, read on the forward strand.
AATATGTTCCCAAAAAGTAATGGAACCATATACCATATATAACCCTAGTAATAGCAAACTATTAAGCTACTTTTTATATGTCACTGTATATCAGTCACAAGACACCCAAAGCATTTGTGAATGAAACAGCCATTATTATGAATCAAAACTGTATCCTTGTTATCTTTCTGCGGCATCTGAACCGTTCTCTGAGGAGATTCATGTTCAGAATGTTGACTATTCCCACCATCGTAAGAGAAAATCAGGTCCAATGACTGGTTTGTCTCTATAGATCTGAAGGACGCATACTCCCACATAGCTATCCTTCCCTCTCACAGGAAGTTCCCGATCTTCACTTTTGGGGTGAAGCGTTCCAATACCTGGTTCTTCCATTTGGCCTAGCTCTCTGCCCTTGCACGTTTACGAAATGCATGGATGCAGCTCTGGTCCCACTGAGGCTCAAGGGCATCCGTGAGTTGAACTATATCGACGACTGGCTGATACTGGCCCAGTCTCAGGAGATGCCGGTTCGGCATTGAGATGTTGTTCTTGGCCATATAAAGTGATTGGGTCTAAGACTTAACACAAAAAAGAGCATGTTGATACCCGCCCAGGGAACCACCTTTCTGGGTGTGGTATGGGACTGGACTACGATGCGGGCAAAATTGTCTCCTGCACGTATCGAGACGCAGACGACCCACTGTCCGCTGTGGTTCTCCCTCACGTATTCAGCTCCTCTGGGGCTGGAAGCCATGGTACAGACGTGGCCAAGTCTTCACCTGTATGCATTTCCGCTGATCGCTCTGCTCCCAGGAGTTCTAGAGAGGGTCCTTCGGCAAGGTGTTAGTCTACTCTTGGTAGCCCCGTTCTGGCCGGCCCGATTATGGTTCTCGGACATCATATCACTCCTGGCAGGTCCTCCTTGGGAGATTCCCCTCAGGAGGAACCTGCTTTCCCAGGCCAGGGGCACAATATATCACCCCCGGCCAGAGTTGTGGAAACTGTGGCTCTGGTCCCTGAGGAGGCTCAGTACCTAGAGGCTGGCCTCAGAGTGGTCGAGGCCATATTCAACTCTAGAGCTCCATCCACAAGGAGAGTGGAATGTTTTCATCGTTTGGTGTAGGGAGAGTGGTTTGGACCCTGTTAACTGCCTGGTGGCTTCAGTGCTGGAGTTCCTCCAAGATTGCTTCTCTGCTGGTCTCACCCCATCCATGCTTAAGGTGTATGTGGCAGCAATAGCAGCTTTCCACACCCCATTAGGTGATGGACCCCTGGGGCGGCACCAGCTGGTTTACGGTTCCTCCGTAAACCGAAGGATGAGGCCTTCGACTTATGACAGAGTTCCAACCTGAGATCTGGCAGTGGTTCTTGAAGGGTTGTCTCTGGCCCCCTTCGAGCCACTGGAGTCAGCTTCTGAGAAATGTCCAACCCTCAAGGTAGCTTTCCTTTTAGCTATTACGTCCCTTAACAGAGTCGGAGACCTTCAAGCTCTGTCTATTTCTCCTCCCAGCCTAGAATTTGCTCCCGGGAGGGTGAAAGCTATCCCTACCCTAGACCGGCCATAGTGCCTAAAGTACCTTCTAATGTGGCGCGGACTACCATCTTACAGCCCTTCCATCCTCCACCACATGTGTCGGCAGAATAGAAGTGACTTCATTTGCTCTGCCCCCTTCAAGCATTAGAGATTTACACTCACCGGCCACTTTATTAGGTACACCTGTCCAACTGCTCGTTAACACTTAATTTCTAAGCAGCCAATCACATGGCGGCAACTCAGTGCATTTAGGCATGTAGACATGGTCAAGACAATCTCCTGCAGTTCAAACCGAGCATCAGTATGGGGAAGAAAGGTGATTTGAGTGACTTTGAACGTGGCATGATTGTTGGTGCCAGAAGGGCTGGTCTGAGTATTTCAGAAACTGCTAATCTACTGGGATTTTCACGCACAACCATCTCTAGGGTTTACAGAGAATGGTCCGAAAAAGAAAAAACATCCAGTGAGCGGCAGTTCTGTGGGCGGAAATGCCTTGTTGATGCCAGAGGTCAGAGGAGAATGGCCAGACTGGTTTGAGCTGATAGAAGGGCAACAGTGACTGAAATAACCACTCGTTACAACCGAGGTATGCAGCAAAGCATTTGTGAAGCCACAACACGCACAACCTTGAGGCGGATGGGCTACAACAGCAGAAGACTCCACCGGGTACCACTCATCTCCACTACAAATAGGAAAAAGAGGCTACAATTTGCAAGAGCTCACCAAAATTGAACAGTTGAAGACTGGAAAAATGTTGCCTGGTCTGATGAGTCTCGATTTCTGTTGAGACATTCAGATGTTAGAGTCAGAATTTGGCGTAAACAGAATGAGAACATGGAACCATCATGCCTTGTTACCACTGTGCAGGCTGGTGGTGGTGGTGTAATGGTGTGGGGGATGTTTTCCTGGCACACTTTAGGCCCCTTAGTGCCAATTGGGCATCGTTTAAATGCCACGGCCTACCTGAGCATTGTTTCTGACCATGTCCATCCCTTTATGGCCACCATGTACCCATCCTCTGATGGCTACTTCCACCATTTCACAAAGCTCTAATCATTTCAAATTGGTTTCTTGAACATGACAATGAGTTCACTGTACTAAAATGGCCTCCACAGTCACCAGATCTCAACCCAATAGAGCATCTTTGGGATGTGGTGGAACGGGAGATTCGCATCATGGATGTGCAGCCGACAAATCTGCGGCAACTGTGTGATGCCATCATGTCAATATGGACCAAACTCCCTGAGGAATGCTTCCAGCACCTTGTTGAATCTATGCCACGAAGAATTGAGGCAGTTCTGAAGGCAAAAGGGGGTCCAACCCGTTACTAGCATGGGGTACCTAATAAAGTGGCCGGTGAGTGTATGTTCAAAACTCTTCTCGCTGGAGGAAGTCAGACCAACTGATAGAGTGCTTTGTGTCACCCAGGAAGGCATACCAGCCTCTAAGCAAACGATCAGCAACTGGATCATTGAGGATATCTCTCTGGCCTACCAGGTGCGCAATATGCCTTCACCTCTGGCCATAAGAGCCCACTCCACTGGAAGCATGGCGTCTTCTAGAGCCCTTCTCTCCAGGGTTTTCCTGCAAGAAATATGTGATGTATTGACTTGAGATGTTACATAAGTCACAATGACTGTTTGAGTACTGTACATATGTAGCAGCTGTAGTGTGAATTTATAGGAAGTGAACAATTCAGCACTGACTAATGAACTGGAGATTTGATAGAAACACACATGGTCATAACACAGTCAGTTACTAATTAGAAATGAGCAAATCAAACTTCATGTCTGATTTATAATTTGAATTCATGTTACGGGTTGCTAAATGAGAGAACTGGCATTATCTGAATCAGCATGTTCTGTTTTTTGTTTGTTGTTTGTTTGTTTGTTTTTTATATATGTGAAATCCACACACACACTTCTCTTATAGATAGATACTGTAAATACAAGATAGATAGATACAATACACATAACAAGGGCTGAAAAGTAATATACAGAGGTCGCTTTCAAAGTTAGATTAGAGATACAAACAAATAACATATCCATAACAAGGTAAAATTTACAGACCAAGAGCTGAAAAGTAATATTCAGAGAAAAAAAATAGTTTGTAAGAGGTTTTTGTAGGAAAGAAGGGTAGATGCATGACGGATATCTTGAGGAAGAACATTCCACAACACTGAAAGACCTGGCTCCTAAATACACCCGACTAAACTTAGGGGTGACTAACTTACTCAACTTACTTAAGCTGGACTGTGACGCTATTTTCTTCTGGAAACAAACTTTGTTGCAGTATTTATTGCAATCTGTATTGTAAAAAGTGCTATATAAATAAATGTGACTTGACTTGACTAACAATCCCGCTCTAGAAGATCGTAAGGAGCATAAGGCCGAGGTAAGTCAGATAAATATCCAGGACCAAGGTTATGAAGAGGTAAGTGGGGGTTCTCATGGAGGTTCTCATTCCTTCATTCTAATGCTCATTCTTTCTTGTGTGAGTGATCAAGCGGGCTTCAGAGTTTTGAACATAATGTAGTTGTTTAATTTTTTTAATTGAAAGGCCATAAAGAATCTAGATGAGATGTGACAAAGGCATGTATAACAGATTCAGCATCCTGCTGATTAAGAGAGAAATCGAATACGAGAGATATTACGTAGGTGGGAAAAAAGATCAGTATTGCCTCCGTTTTACGCAATTTAAATTTAAGGTAATTTGCCTCCAGCCAAAGCTTGAGTTCCTTGATGCAAGTTGTTAATTTAGGCGGAGGAAACACTAAAGTGGGAGGTGTGCTAAAATAGATCTGGATGAATGTCATCAGCATAACATGAAGTTAACCCCATAGCGTTTGATTATTTGTCCAATTGGTAATGTCACCGGGTGAACAAACCGGGAACCAAAAAAATGGTTGACTCGTTTCCAGGGGGAAGAAATGCCGGTGTAACACCGGGCCGGCTCTGTTTTTACCTGTCATAGCCGCCGATCATAACAAGCGCCAGCTGAAGCCAGTGAGTAGCGCTTCATTGAAGCATGTGCTCGGGAAGAAAGCAGTATAAAGAGAGGGGCTTGAAGCACAGTAAGCAGGGAAAATGCTCTGGCAATAGGAAAGCTCCACAAGAGTGCTTGAGTGGATGGCGGCAGTGACCGTGAGCGGCGGCAAGTGCGGAAAGCTGAGGTTTAATGCCTGATCGGTGTTCCATGTTGGGTCCCCCGAGGCATGCTCATTAAGTGAGTCCTTTTAGAAACCACGAACAGCAACGCAACGAAGTAAGAGAAAATCATACAGAGGAAGAAGGAGAGTGACTGGCAGTAAAGAGAGTGGAAACCCACTGCAGGATTCACGTGATCCACCGAGGAAAAGTTAAGTGCACCCCTTTATGAATCACTTCTTGGAGAAAAACACATGTGAAGATTGCCATCACCAGTGTACGACTAACCTGTGTTTGTGGGCAGAGTGTGTTATCCTGTTGACAGTAACAGTAGCGGCTGGGAAGATCGCTGAATCCATGTTTATCTTCTGAGTCTAATATTCTGTGGTTCATACATCCTATGAAGAAAAGAGAAACGAGTTGATTAATCGCTGTGAAGATAGAGTGAGTTTGCAGTGTCTACAAGAGTGAATTAAACACGTGTGGAGATTTACAAGAGTGATTTATGCACGAGTGTGGTGAGATCAAACAACTGTCTTCTCTGAGTTTCTGACGGATGAAATTGACCCATAACTTTGAAGATTCTTTTGAATTGAGGGGACCCTCAGCTGTGTCCAGGTCCCTGAGATCGTGTGCAGGGTGCAGGGGAGAAAAGCTCAACACACCTTAAAAGCCACTGCCTGTCCCACGAGCTGATTCAACGAGTCTGACGACGAGAAAAGCCACTGTCTGTCCCACGAGCTGATCCAACGAGTCTGACGACGAGAAAAGCCACTACCTTTTCCTGCTTTTATTCTTTTATAAATTTAATAAATACTTACCTTTTTAACTTACCTTGGTTGTCTGCCTCTGGTGTCTGCTCCTCCGGAGTGTGGTAAATAACCCTTGGCCTTAACCCCGGTGACAGTAATATATAAATAGTGAAAAGAAAAGGGCCCAAGACAGAACTTTGAGGGACACCAGAGCTGATGGATTTGGAGGATGATTTATGCTTCTAGTATGCAACAAATTGTTGCCTCCCTTTCAAATAGGAGGAAAACCAGTCAAAGGCTGTACCAGTAATTCCATTGACAGGAGTATCTCATGACTTACTGTACAGTGTCAAAAGCTGAGGGAAGGTGTTGATAGGTATGAAGCGTTTTACTCTGAAAAAAGTACACGTTCGTGTGTACAAACACGTTTGATCAGAACCCTCTAGAGACTGTATGGGTGGAGTAAATAATGTTCTAGGCCTATTGTGGGGTTTGTTACTGTATGTAGAGAAATAAGATTGAGCAGCATTAAGAGCTTCCCTACAGCTGAATATGTTCAGTTTGTGACAAGGAGTGAACAATAATGCCCGTTTTCTTGTAAAGCCTTTCTAGAAGGGCTTCTTGTAAAGCCCTTGGTTTTCATTGCCCTAAGCTCAGTGTTGAACCAAGGAGAAGTGCGAGAGGATGGAATACAGTATATTTAGATTTTAAGGGAGCACATTGATTCAAAATATTAGAAATACTTTCATACTCTCTAAATGCAGCCATTGAGTGATACATAAAAAAACATACACCCATCTTTATGTATACTAAATTCATATTCTCTGCCAGTTTTACAAGCAAATGCATTATGCATGAAAACGTTTTTTTTTAAATATATATATTTCTTTATTTCAGACCCATGGGTCCATATAAACATACAACATATAAACAACAAAACAAAACACCAAACACAATTTAAAAGACATACAAGCTTTCTTTCCAATGCTTCCAAAAACAAGAAAAATACCTTGTATCACTCAATGCAATGTCATTTAAGACCCTAATAATACTATTTTTTTAAACACTCAATCTACATATAAAATTATACGTACATTTTCTTAAAACAGCATTCAACGTAGGCACATTATTAACCACAAACACATATTCTGTGTATATTCATGTTTGTCTATAGACATGTTCTGTATTGAAAGAACACATTATTTTACTGATAGTTGTGAGGTTTTTTTTTTCCCATTTCCATTTGCCATTTTGATCATTGCAAGAATGATTGATACACTCTGGGTGTAAGTTTCTACGAAACTTTAAAACAAGATGAGACCAGATATCCTGTTTACCCTGAAGCATTCCCATATTTGACCTCTTTTTCAACTTGATGTGAATAGCGAAAACGGTTTTCCACATTTTTTTAATCCTTCATATATGTTTCACATTACAATAAGTATCTTTGAATATAGGCCTATAACTATGATTAAAAGCTCAATACAGCTCGAGTATGTATAACCCGTATGTCAGTGCAGAAATAAATGGAGATGTTTGCATCTGTACTCTACTCTGAAATTACACATAGCCTACATGATCTCTTACAAGAACAAAAACAGACAAACAATTCAGTTCCAATCCTTTTTGACCACTGCCGAGCACCGTGATTTGCTGTAATTTGCATTTTAAAGATGTACACTTTTATTGCTGAAATGCTGGAAAGAATTTACAAGAACAATATTTCATCACCTTAGCAAATGGGAGCTTGTAGCAACTCATAATGTTATAACTGCACATAATGTAATACGTATTAGGCTACATTATTATTGTAATTGTTCATTATGTAATAATTTTTCAAAACGTCATAAAATCTTGAGCTCATAATGTAACACCGTGTCCTAACTACACGCGACGCAATAAAATTCCAGCGACAGCAAGTGTGTCTGTCCACACTAGACGCGACGCGACTGCCGGTCTGAGTATTTCACAATCTGCTCAGTTACTGGGATTTTCACGCACAACCATTTCTAGGGTTTACAAAGAATGGTGTGAAAATGGAAAAACATCCAGTATGCGGCAGTCCTGTGGGCGAAAATGCCTTGTTGATGCTAGAGGTCAGTGGAGAATGGGCCGACTGATTCAAGCTGATAGAAGAGCAACTTTGACTGAAATAACCACTCGTTACAACCGAGGTATGCAGCAAAGCATTTGTGAAGCCACAACACGCACAACCTTGAGGCAGATGGGCTACAACAGCAGAAGACCCCACCGGGTACCACTCATCTCCACTACAAATAGGAAAAAGAGGCTACAATTTGCAAGAGCTCACCAAAATTGGACAGTTGAAGAATGAGTCTCGATTTCTGTTGAGACATTCAGACGGTAGAGTCAGAATTTGGCGTAAACAGAATGAGAACATGGATCCATCATGCCTTGTTACCACTGTGCAGGCTGGTGGTGGTGGTGTAATGGTGTGGGGGATGTTTTCTTGGCACACTTTAGGGCCCTTAGTGCCAATTGGGCATCGTTTAAATGCCATGGCCTACCTGAGCATTGTTTCTGACGATGTCCATCCCTTTATGGCCACCCTGTACCCATCCTCTGATGGCTACTTCCAGCAGGATAATGCACCATGTCACAAAGCTCGAATCATTTCAAATTGGTTTCTTCAACATGACAATGAGTTCACTGTACTAAAATGGCCTCCACAGTCACCAGATCTCAACCCAATAGAGCATCTTTGGGATGTGGTGGAACGGGAGCTTCGTGCCCTGGATGTGCATCCCACAAATCTCCATCAACTGCAAGATGCTATCCTATCAATATGGGCCAACATTTCTAAAGAATGCTTACAGCACCTTGTTGAATCAATGCCACATAGAATTAAGGCAGTTCTGAAGGCGAAAGGGGGTCAAACAGAGTATTAGTATGGTGTTCCTAATAATCCTGTAGGTGAGTGTATACTCCCTGTTCTGTTAAGTCCTTTGTCAGTTATTGTTTTTGTGATACGTGGTAGTTTGGCTATTATATTAAAGACGGTGCATTTCACTCATCATCTTCGTCGTGCGCTTCTTACAGCCACTAAATCACATGCAACCATAGTGCATGCTTTAGTATTGGAGCGATTTGAATTCTTGTCAGTCGATACTCAAACCAATAAGCTCCACACTTCACCACAGTGGTAACGGAAAAACACTAACATAACCTCCATTTCTCATCTTGCTAGAAAAATGCTTAAAACAATACTTTTTTATTTCAATAATTACTCTCCCAATTCAGCCCATTTGCAAAGGGAAGTGAGAGTCCTGTTTGATTGGGTTAATTGATTGAAACATGTTTTCAAAATGAAAACATTGCGTTAAGTCAAAGAATAACCGTTTCAAGTCAATTTAACATGAAGCAATAACATTTGAACTAGAAACCTGATACAATACGTGACAATACGTGATCAAATAGCTAAAATTATTTTTAGAATATAAACAAGTTTTTCATCAGATCAACAAATCCTAGATTAGCACTAAACTGTGGTTAATTCTTATTGGTGCTACAATTAATTTCTTATAAAATGAGCACAAGATTTTATTAAATTTTGACAAATTTATTACATTATAAACATTTTATTACATTAACAGTGTAATACCTATTAAATTATGTGCAGTTTTACATAATGCTTCATTACATTATGAGTTGCTTCAGAGCTGTTAAGAAAAAAATGTGAAAAAGAAAAGCAATACATACCATTTTAAAATGTGTATTAGCCTATATACAATTGTAAACATAATTATAAACAGCTATACCTCTTGTCTTCTAATGCTTATTATTATAGTCCTAATATTTATTATTAGTTATCTCAAATTATCTAAACTGTTAAACAATGCTCTGTGTATGTTTGTAAACTAAATACAATGAAGAAAAACATGATATACGCTTTTTGGGGTCCATTTTAAAAGGATAGTTCGTTTAAAAATAAAAATTATGTCGCACCCATGTTGAATGACTCATTCTTCCATGGAACATCGTTTAAAAAAAAGATGTTAATGTTGTTTTGTACATACAATGTAAATGAAGGAGCAACAATATCAGTTCTACTGGTTCCCAATATTCTTCAGAAATGTTCCACAGAAGAAAGGAAGTAAAATGGGTTTCGAACGGGTGTGTAAATGATGACAGAATTCTCATTCTTGGGTGGACTAATATTATTCCTGGCCAGGTCTCCCAGAAAACTCTTTTATTTTTTTTATTTTTTTTATAGCACACAATATTTAAAAATAAAATATCAACACTAAATTACCCACACAAATTACTAGATACATTGTGTGGTTGTATTTTTCGGTGCTTTTACAGTTCTCCCTCACAGACACTAACAGCACTTCAGGTTCGTTCACGCCTTGCCGAAATTACCGTTATTACAAGATTCCAACTTGTAAAAATCATTCATGTCCTCATCCACATCCTTTCTGGGCAGTTTTCAAGGCTTTTGCACAAATAATCAGATCACTTCTCAAGATGGCCATTGGCAATCATATGAGCAGCTTCTTTATCATTGCCAACAGTTACCCTACGGGTCTCGGAAGGGGTGTTTAAAAGGATTTAATGCATTTTGAATTGACTCCCGCCACTAAACGGGCAGCGCCCTTCTTGCCTGAACTGCACGCGGAACTCACGAAGTTCTGGAACGCCCCACTCTCTGCTAGGACTCGCTCTGACTCTTCCACCCCGCTTCGCGTTGTGGACAGAGCCGCAGAGAAGGGCTATCTCTCCATTCCCCCTGTAGAGGACCTGGTGGCCGCACACCTATGCCCGCCCTCCACGAGATGGCGCTCATCCTGATGGTGCTTCCCTCTAAAGCCTGCAGAGCGACTTCAAGCTTTCACGCCCACGCTTACTCAGCCGCCGGCCAAGCAGCCTCTGCACTTCACTCCATGTCCGTCCTTCAGATACTACAGGGTGATATACTTCGTGAATGGGACGAGAGCGGAAAAAATCCCCCTCCAGTCGCGGATTTGAGGAGCGCCACGGACATTGCCCTTCGCGCTACAAAATCTGCTGCTCAAGCCCTGGGGAAATGCATGGCCGCCATTTGCGTGTCTGAGAGACATTTGTGGCTCACACTCGCCAACATGGGAGATTCTGAGCGCGCCGCCTTTCTCAACGCCCCGCTCTCTCCATCCGGCCTCTTCGGATCTGCTGTCATGGGTATCGTCGACCGATTTTCCGAAGTGCAGAAAGCCTCCCAGGCCATGAATCTCTTTCTGCCTCGTTGCGCTAGTTCCTCTGCAGGCCGCTCACGTGATCAGCCTCCTGCATGAGCCCCACCCCAGCGCCCAGCTCAGCACAGTCAGACGTTTCAGCGACGCCAGGGCGGCCACCCTCGTTCTCACTCTGACAGCCGCCACAGACCGCCGCCGCCTCGGGGGCCTCGGCCTAGGATTGCGCTGAAACCTGATCACTCGAAGTCTGCCTAGCACAGCTGAGAAAAAGACGGCGCTCTCCCGCCTCGGCCGGACCGCCGTCAAAGTTTCGCCCTCTGTTAGTCCCCGCTCACGCGGCTACTACAGCAGTGTACTCCGCCATTACCAAGCCGGTCTCCCTTCCCGCTTGCATGAGCACAAACGCCGTTTTCACGGCGACCCAAAGAAATCTCATAAAGAGCATAAAAGCCTCCTGTGTAGAAAATGTGCCCACAACACTGTGTTCACTCATACACATAAGCACTTCAAGTCCCGTGTCTCACACAGAGTCCACTCTCATAAAGCGGTTTCAACCCGCTCGAGTTTCAGAGTGCATAAGCGCGCCCACGAGCCCGTGTGCGCGTCCCACCTCTGCTCTGTTACACGGCCCATAAACTCCTCTCTGAGTGTAAGTCCCGCTGTCATAAACACTATGAGCGCGCTCACGCAGCCCGCTATGTGCAGCGACGGGGACCATGTAGCCATTCACCCCCTAGCATTACGCTTCAAAGCGTGGGAAGTTATTCCGGGAATTTTCCAGTGGGTGCTAAACACAGTAAGGCTAGACTATCGCTTACAGTTTCACCGCCGCCCTCCACGTTTTCGAGCGCAGCTAGAAACTATTGTAAACCCAGAAGCAGTGACGCTGCTCCGTTCAGAGATAGCAAAGCTATTGTGCAAAAGGGCTATAGAGAGTGTTCCTCCGTCTATGAGCGAGTCGGGGTTTTACGGCCGTTATTTTCTGGTTCCCAAGAAAGACGGCGGCCTCAGACCAATCTTAGACCTCAGATTTCTGAACAAAGTTCTCATGAAGAGACCGTTCAAAATGCTCACTATCAGAAAACTCCTCGCGCATGTGCGCCATTTCACTAGATCTGAAAGATGCTTACTTTCAGATTCAGATAAATCCCCTTCACAGGCCATTCTTACGTTTCGCCTTCGAAGGCCAGGTTTATCAATACACCGTCCTTCTGTTCGGCCTATCCTTAGCACCCCGTACGTTCACGAAGTGCATGGATGCGGCGCTCGCCCCCCTGCTGAGTCAGGGGCTGCGAATACTGAACTATTTGGACGACTGGCTGATTTTGGCACAATCACAGAGAGAGCTACTGTCTCATCGTACAGTTCTCCTCGACCATCTGAAAGCTTTGGGCCTCTCTGTCAACTGGACAAAGAGTGCACTACAACCCAGTCAGACTATCTCCTTCTTGGGTATAGAGCTAGACTCGGTAGACTCACACCTCTGAAAACTTTTCAGAAGGCGTTGGGTTACATGGCCTCAGCCTCCGCGGTGCTCCAGCTGGGGTTACTGCGCATGCGCCCGCTTCAGCTCTGGTTGAAGAGCCGTGTGTCTCACCGTGCGTGGAGCACGGGCCGCCAGCTGATAAAAGTAACGCAGACCTGTATCACAGCTCTGCAGCCATGGACTGTGGCAGAATGGTTTCAGCGGGGCGTTTCCATGGGGACCCTTTCTCGCCGAAAAGTCATCTCGACAGACGCATCCAACACGGGTTGGGGTGCGGTCTGCGAGGGCTCACCGGCCTTCGGCCCCTGGTCAGCTCAAGAGAGCCTCCTCCACATAAACTGGTTGGAGATGTTGGCGGTCGAGAACGCGCTCACGCGCTTTCTTCCACGCATTTACGGTCACCACGTGCTGATCCTTTCGGACAATATAGCCGTGGTCTCCTATCTAAACCGTCAGGGCGGAGTCAGATCCAGGAATCTCTTCCGGCTGACAGAACGCATCTTAGTTTGGTCTCAGTGTCACCTGCTCTCGCTCAGAGCGACGCACGTGCCGGGCCATCTGAACGACGGTCCAGACAGTCTGTCCAGGAACCCCATTCCCCCCGGGGAAGGGTCCCTGCACACTCTTACAGTCCAAAAGCTGTGGCGGATATTCGGCAGAGCAGAGGTAGACCTCTTCGCCTCAGAAGAGAACACCCACTGCCCAATATTTTTCTCAAAGAGCGAGGACGCGCTAGCCCAGACCTGGCCCAGCCGCCCACTTTATGCATTCCCTCCGGTTTCTCTGCTACCACAGGCGCTTCAGAGAATCAGGGAAACACGCCACTCGGTGCTCCTCATAGCCCCGCATTGGGAGGGTCAGACTTGGTTTCCGGAGCTCACTCAGCTGTCACAGACAGCCCCGTGGCCCATTCCAGTCAGAACAGATCTCCTCTCCCAAGCTCGCGGCACGATCTGGCATCCCCACCCAGAGCGCTGGGCGCTACATGCGTGGGTGATCAGCAACTACCCGTTGCTTTGCCAGAGGGAGTGTTAAACACGATCATGGAGGCTAGAGCGGCTTCTACTAGAAGGCTCTATGCGTCTAAATGGTTTGTGTTCTCTAAATGGTCACACAATGGTCACACAAATGTCATGAATGGAAATTCCGCTGGACCATGCCCACGATGAGGCCATGCCTCTAGTGGAATTAGCCCTGATGCCCAGAAGGCATGGCAGGTCTTTTGATGTGTATGCGGCTGCAATGGCATCAACTATCCATCTGGATAGAGTCTGTTTAGAGGCGGCCAACCCCTTGGTGCGCCCACCGAACGAAACAAAAAGCTGCTCGGATCGTCTGACCGGAGCAGTGCGAGTAATGTATAATCTCAGGCCCCTGACCGGACACAGGAGATTAGAGTCAGATTCGCTATCGGATGCCCTGAACGGGGTACAAGTTATTTCCCTATCAGCTCTGCCTGCATCCGATAGCGAATCTGACTCTAATCTCCTGTGTCCGGTCAGGGGCCTGAGATTATACATTACTCGCACTGCTCCGGTTGCGGCATACACATCAAAAGACCTGCCATGCCTTCTGGGCATCAGGGCTAATTCCACTAGAGGCATGGCCTCATCGTGGGCATGGTCCAGCGGAATTTCCATTCATGACATTTGTGTGGCAGCGGGATGGGCTTCCCCCTCCACCTTTGTCAGATTTTACAATGTGGAAGTTCCCGCCTTGCAGGCTAAACTACTAGCAGTCTAGTAGGTTACAGCTCTTCTGGTTGAGCTGCACTATAGGGAGTTGTTCGCACAGACCAGTTTCGCTCTGTCCCTCTCTATCAGGTGCTTATGTACTACACAATCTCCGGCCCGCTCTGCTGGCCTTTGTCACATGTACATATATTTATTCCCACTCATAAGGGTTACCTGGGGTCTCCCCTGGGACTCATAGTGGATGCTTAGCACGCACGGCGTTGACCAGGTGTTCCCGTAGCGTAAGCTAGCTTACGCAATACGAGAGAACCTCTCGTAAGAGAACGAATCGGTTACCTCGGTTCTCTCTAGATGAGGGAACGAGTATTGCGTTCCTGGCCGTGCTTGTGCTACTAGCGTTCTCGCTTCATTCTATGAAAACCAGAGTTTACAGCCTGGGACGCTAATTTATACTCTCTGACCCCGCCCGTTTCGGTGGGCTCTGACGCAATGAATGCACTGTATTGCGGTGTGAGATCCAAAAAGGTAGTTTGTTGCCTGAGGGCAATACTGTGCCAAATCTTCATGGGAAACGACACATTACAATTAAAGTTGTGACAGTTCATGCTTTTCCATTACACAATAAATGGCATTGCATTATTGCCTAACACCTTTGTGTTTCTCTCGTGAGTCTATAGGTAGAATTATTCAGAAATACAACTGAAAAGTTTGACACACCCACTGTGTCATTTATACTTGCAACATATGAAAATGCAACACAAAAAGTAATACTATTTTTTTTAATGATTGAATGAATAAATAAATAACTGAATGAATGAATGATAAAATCTGTCCAACAAAACCTCACAGTTCAGAAACCTCACTCTCAGTAAAATAATGTGTTCTTTCAATACAGAATATGTCTATATAGGCAAACATGAATATACAGATGTAAGTCCGCCTAATTTGATCCAATGGCGGCATTCAAATTAGCGGTGAAGGTCTCAACACGCGTTCCGTCTCTTCCAATGGCAAAGGGATTTTTAATTAAATGCAATAGATTTTATCTTATGTATTAACTCGTTTCATCTGACTCCATAAAATGAAATGGTTTTTCAATGATATCTGTGCATCATTAAGTATCCGTTAATGTTTGACTATTCCTTTTAACTCCAATGAAAATAAAGTCAAAGTCTGTTAGAATAATCAAATATAACAATTTATTATGTCAGGTAAATGTATTATAACAATTCCATAATCAATTGAAAGATAATCAATGCAAATCATCAAATGTTCTAGAACAAAGAGGAAATCTTTTACCCGACATGAAATACATGAATGCTAAGTCTCGGCGACTCAGCATCCACAGGCTGATCTGAGATACAGAAAGAGCCCTGAGCTCTAGTTGCATTTTCCTTATATAGCCAGACCTTATTTGATATGTAAAACTAGAGTTTAGTGGAAATTGACTGTATTCCCCAACCATTACTGGGGGTAGAAGTTTGACCATCTGCGAAGAACAGTGGAAATTAGCATTCATGAATTTACACCTTTGGGAGTGCCTAGAGACCACATTCCTTTGTGTGCCAGTTATTCCTAAACTCTTAAAAACCTTATTTCCTTTTGTTTTATACTTTGGGAATGAGACATTTGTACCACTCATTCTTGAGACATTTAAAATGATACCAAACATAATACTCAATGATAATCATTAACATCAAACCATACATATATTCTTATGTGAGTTTCAGGTGATCTGCATGAAGGGGAAGGAGTGGGGGATGAGCAGGGCCGGCTCTAGCCATTTGGGTGCCCTAAGCACAAATGCTTGGTGGTTACATCTGTAACGTAATAGCCTATCTAGGGGGGAAATTAGCTTTATTTGTCATTCAAATATGACGATGAGGACCCCAACGATTGGCCTTCCTTTTCTTCTCAAACAAACTAACTGCATCTTTAACAGCCCAAGTTTCAAAATTTCCCGGGGGAGCTAAAGCCCCGGATCATTTGCACTACTAGCGACGCCCCTGGACATGCGTACACGACGCAAGGGCGCCCGCGCTACAAAATTAACATTTTTATTTAAAACATTGTCTTACCTGCAAGCGACGCGTCACGCGCGAGTATCATCCCTTTCTCTTCTTTTTCCTTTTTTTCTGCCCCCGACTCTTGGTGCCTTTTCGAGGCCATGTCTGAGGTCGGTGTCTGCCAAATTTGACATTGATTGAGGCATAATCGAACAGACCACTGGGAGGTGGGGAAGGGGGACACCAGAGGGAGACTGGCACAGGAGATTCACCTTTTTCTCGACTAATTTGGTCTAGGCCTATATTACTTTTGTATTGCTTTTGTATATTAACATGCTTTAGACATATTTTATTTGTTATTTATACTAGTAGCCTATTGTGATGATTTTTCACGACCCAGATTTTTTGGTGCCCCCCCAAGCACTTGGTGCCCTACGCGCAGTGCGTGGTGTGCGTGTGCGGAGTGCCGGCCCTGGGGATGAGGGGAAGAAATGTAGATTAGGATGATTCAGAGGTGAGACCTCTAGTCTCGGATGGGGCCTTCACAAGAGTGAACCCAAATGCTACTATGCAGTGGGTTCTTTGTCTTCTCAAGAAGTGGTCGTTCCCTATAACCAGTTTTCCAGTCTTACAGATTCCCTCCTTGACCCCGTGGGTCACATTCGGATGAACACTTACGGGGTCAGAGTAAGACGTTTATTGTAATCCTTGAGATGTAACTCAAAATTGTCTTTGCAATGTCAGCATCTGTAGAAATTCAGAGGGCTGTGCTCATCTGCTGAACACCTGGTCCCACCAGGTGTATGTAGCTTGAGTCCAGCAGGTGGATGAGTGCATTCAGGTTTTCTTCCTGTGATGTAGGCAAAGTTCATAGAGTCAATCTGGACCTTTTGACTTGTTCAGTTGACGTGTCATTCCTTCATGGAGAAACTTCCGCTTCCCTGGCACCTTCCCCATGACGATAATCTGTCCCTTCTTGACCAATCCTGTCACCTCCAGCGGTGCGGCTGTCTGGACAGACCTCAGTGGATGAAGGGGTTCTCCTTGGCTCCACACTGCCTTGTGTGAGACACCTGAAAAGCATCTTAAATGTCCGCTTCACGATTGAACACATATGAACTTGAACTCGCGAAGAAATCCATAGAAGCGGATAATGCAACAAAACAAAATCATGTCATGTTCAATGTAAAATACCATGTTCTTGTCAGCAGGTGTGAATGGTACATCTGTCTCATATGTTTCTCAAGGTCCCGAATGGTAAGGATGTCTCATATTAAATATCCAATTCTTAAATATATATATATATATTTTTGGTCTGAATTATGCAAAGGAAATGCAGCAAGAGGTCAGTATAATCAAAGCAATCAAATAGATTCTATGGATCAAGAAGTCATGTAATAACAACAATACTATTCAATAAATGCATATGGATATAATAATCAGTGTTTGTTCAGGAATCTTCCAATGCAAGCCACTTATGCAAATCTAAGAAGTGACTTGGAACATGCTTAAATGTATTCAAGAATGGAGATTGTTCATTCTTTGCAACAGGTGTGAGATTGTGTGTTTGTGTGAGGGTGTGTGTGTGTCTGTGTGTGAGTGTGAGAGTTTGTGTGTGAGAGAGAGAGAGAGAGAGAGAGAGAGAGAGAGAGAGAGAGAGAGAGAGAGAGAGAGAGAGAGAGAGAGAGAGAGAGAGAGAGAGAGTGTGTGTGTGTGTGTGTTGTTGTTGGCTAAGTCACAGTCAATGACAGGGTTGAATTGTAAATTCTGTAATTGATCGAAGCGCTCACACGAAGCGATCTATTTAGTTATGATGTTTCTGTTATTAGTGGTTGTTGAGAAATCATGGGCCCTATGATTTTCCAACCACCCTAACAATAATCAGAAAGTTTAAACATTTTAAAATTTGATAGCAGGTCTGCCTCTGCTTTAATTTTGTTTTTGCATCATTGATTTGTGACTTTAGCCATTCATATGTATATTACAGTGTTTTCCCATGAGTTGGCAGAGTGTTGTGAATAGCGTATTGAAGGGTTGGTCAAAATCCCTTGCCTCTTCAAATACATATATAATCATATATCCTTTTGAATGCTTATATACTTCCTTTATAAAAATCAATTATCAAATATATTCATTATCACATAATCATTTTTATATTCTTTGTGCTTGTGAAATTATATTTTCTTAAATGCATGTGATGTAAGTAACCAGTTTCTTTTAGGTACATTCCAATCTTACTTTGAGATTGCACGTAGTCCACGCAGGACACGAAGGCCACGTAACCCATAAGGCCGTTTGTCTCTTTCTCTTTCTCTGGGACCAGTAGAAAGGTTTATAGAGGGTCCTAAAGGCAGCGTGGACACATATGATCCTTCGTTGGACATATGGTTAAGCTATATTGAGCGTTACTATATCAAACTTTAATTGTTGTATTAAAATGAATTCTTTCCAGTATATTTCCTTCCTTGGGAGTAAATGCCAGTGATCTGTTTTTCTCCCAAATGAGTGAATGTTTTAGCATTATGTTTTGGTATACTTAACTGATAATAAGGAGCTCAGACTCTCTTCAGCCTTGATGGGAGCTGTTATTTGCTAGTGTCTATTATTTGTGTGTGTGTGCGTATGACATTCTATGTAGGTTCTGGACGTTCGGACCAGACAACCCGGCGCCCTTCTCTAACCTGCGAGGCCACCACAGACCTAAATCTAATGAGTGGACGACAACTATCTTTACTGATGGCGATAGGCACCCCTATCTCCTCACATGTGTTAAATTGTTTAGGCTTTCATGTTTCTTAGTCAATGAGAATCATTCGACCTGTAAGCAATGACGTAGCTTAGACCTTGGAAATGGTATAACTGCTGTGATCTTTGTAACTGTAAGCGGGGCGGCCTACGAACTCCTGTGTGAGTCTTGAAGCTGAACTTCTGCTGATGAAACTGCAAACTATCTTTAGTAAAACTTTTCTTTGATTTTTTATAATTCTGACTCCGGGTCTTTATTCTTCATATCTGGTTCTGGGTCTTTGACTGTATACCCCTTACAGTTATGGTGGAGGATGCGCAGGCAATTATTCTCGGTGACACCCCTGGCAAATCAAATGGTAAATGGTAAATGGACTGCATTTATATAGCGCTTTCACAGACCCAATGGCCACCAAAGCGCTTTACAATTTGCCTCACATTCACCCATTCATACACTGACATTCATAATTCAACAAACAAGGTAGTAAGCTTTTATTAATTGTTAGGGCTGTCTGACTGGAAGAGATTTTGAAGGAGAGCGGGAGAGCTTCACTCCGATGAGGCGAGTGAAGCTTCACTCCGATGAGGCGAGTGAAGGAGTAAGTTAATTATACTACTGACAGTATAAGAAGTCGCTGAGAGCGTCGTTAAGGGTAACGGCAGCAGACAGCGCAAGTGAAGCGTGCTCTGTGGGGGCCCCGCTGGGCATTACTGGTGTAGCACCACCCCAGCAGAGTACGTCCCTGGGCTAGAGGTCCAGTGGCACCGTAAACCTGCTCAATCTCTTCCATCTCAGATAGGGGATCCCCGAACTTAGTGAAGTGAAGGCAGTTAGGGATACTAACAATAATAGGGTTGTTTGCCAGGGATGCATCAGGAACGATTCCGAGAGAAAAATTAAAAAAGTTGTGACCCAAATTGGCGTGGACCAGTATATGTAACTGTGATTTTGGAGTATACTTTGCAGTTTCATCACGCAGAAGCCAAGCTGTGTTGTTAAAAGATCGCCGCCTCCATTTCTGCAATAACTTCAGGCGAGTATGAACCATGATTAAGATATGACAGAAAAATATAATAACTTGATCAGTAACCTGAACAGTCCTGAAACAAATAGTGAGACAGGAAAGCAAACGCTGTAAGCAGCTGTGCTCTAAAGCCCTCACTTTAAAGAAATTTGCAGAAATGATTAAGTAAATGGTAGTCAGGATTTTGATTCTGATTGGAAATTTAAACAACTTGACTGGCTACAAACAAACAAAGAAACGGAAAAATTAAAATGTTTAGCCTCGTATTGCTTACGATGATTACAAGAAGCAAGTGAAAGAAATTCTGGGTCTGGGATAATTTCCCTGGACAAGCGACTAAAGTTAAAAAGGCACTTTGTGAAAACAACTTAGAATATTTTGCAGCTTATGAAAATTAATGTTCTGCCAATAATAATGATGAAGATTATGATTTGGCTATTGTGAGTGAATCCACCATTGGTGGACTGTAAAAGAATACAGAGAACTGCTTAATCAGAGGCTCTGTTTGAATTCCTGAATGGGACACACACTGCTTCAAGGGTGTGATGCTGTAGTTGAGGCTGAAACAAATTCACCAGATGACAGAGAGTGTTTTAATGGTGGTCATCAGGACCATTTAATACGTAACTGTAAATGCCCACCGAGAAGGTGTTTAAAAATGTGATAAAATGACAACACATTTCTGGTAATAATATTGGTTTGAAAATAGATCAGTGTTTAAATGACGACAGTGACATTTTTCGTCTGAGAAATAAGAGATAAAAACAAGGTTAAAAGATTGAAGTCTTAAAGTTGATGTAAAATTAATGACTCCAACAAATGTGAGTTGCAAAATATATCAAAGTAACTAAAAGGATGATTGTGTTGTAATTAAACATTTTAAAAAGATTTTAGATGATATAGAGAGACTAATCTCACAGATGATTTACAATAACTGCAAAAGTATCACAAGCAGAGAGTGCTTGCCTCGTCAAACTTAGTGTGAATCCTAATTAGAGATTGATAAACTCCAAGAGAAAACTAAAGTCAAATATTAAACTATGGTTGAGAACTTGACAATTAAAATTGAGATTGAGAAATGTGAAACGTTATTGAGAACTAGAATAATTAGTTTTATGTAAGAACAAATAAGCAGAAGCAGTACTGGATTAACAGTTGGTAAATGCTGATTAAACAAACAGCTTGAAAAGTTGACCATGAAAGAACTAGAAGCTGATGTTTTGCTTTCAAAAGATAAGTTTGTTATTGGCTGTAATGAAACAGTTTGCTTATCTGAATCTGATGTGTGCTGTGGCTGAAACTGCCAGTGCAACAGACTCAATCTGAGTGGAAATTTGTAAAAGACAAATATAAATAATATGTTTATTTGAAACCGTATGTAATATCTGGCAAAGATGCCTTAAGCTGGGATAGGGTTAAAAGATGGTAGATAAAGTTAGACGTTCATGAGAATGCAGTGTACCAGTCCCTCTCTCATTCAATGTCTCTCTCTCAGTCAATAAGTGATAAGCTATTTGTAGTGACATCTTTGATTAGGTTATTTAAGGACCAGTAACTTCTTTGTCTGATCTTAGTCCCCACCATGAAACGGGGGCGGCCTACGAACTCCTGTGTGAGTCTTGAAGCTGACTTCTGCTGATGAAACTGCAAACTATCTTCAGTAAAACTTTTCTTTGATTTTTTATAATTCTGACTCCGGGTCTTCATTCTTCATATCTGGTTCTGGGTCTTTGACTGTATACCCCTTACAGTATGATATGTCATGGGATCAGCTTTCCCATCCTATGTGTGTGAAGCCATTCGGTTCTGTTAGTGTGAAGATGCACAATAGATCTTTAGTGAAGTGACACTTTTGGACTCTATGTCATCTTTATCTTCTCATAATGTGTAGTGTTCAGTCTGAATAGACTTGATCTATTCCAGGTGATGATGCTGTGAGGGTGTAGTGATGGAGGAGTGTGTTCAGTGTTCAGGAGATGGGTGGAATCTACTCTATAACAATTGTGTTGCAAATTTTAATTCCAGTTCTAAACTGGGAGGCCATGCTAATGTAGTGGTTTGTGAGATGTAAATGGCCTTTGAAGTGTCTTTTCCCACATCTCCCGAATCTCAGGTTATGTTCTAACAATCGTGAGGTGCGGCCGTCCTGGCATCTGCCCCTGAGGAATTGCAGTAGTAAACCTGACAGAAACAAATGCAGAGAGAACCACAGTTCCCTTTCGTTGTCACTCCGAGTTCCGTCGGATGACGACGAATGGGGGTTTCGCTTAGAAAGCCTATCGACTTCGAGTACTACAAAACGAGCTAATGGCAAAGAAATGCCATGGGTCTGCGGAATTTGCATAGCGTAACTCCGCCTCACCTCGTGGGTATTTAAGGAGAACGCTGGCAGCAAATAGGCATGTTTTCGCTTCGGAGCCAAGAGCATCTCTTCGCTCCACAGCCATTTCTGACTTCACTCTACGAGACGAGCCACTCTCTCCGGTGTTGGTGTGACGGCGATCTGCAGCGAGTTCACATTGCCTGCTGATCTGTGCAGTGATCTGCCAATGAGTGTGTTTCTCCCTGCTCGCTTCAACATCGCGGAGTTGTTTTCTCCTCTCATAAAAGAGCTCGCACGCGGCACGTCTTTTTAAAGACGGCTCGCCCGTGCATTTCTGGTTGCGGTCGACTCATTTCCGATTTTGATGGGCACATTCTCTGCTCTGCGTGCTTGGGCTTGATCACGCTAGAGCAGCGTTTGTGGATTCTGTGGCTGAACCTGTCGGATGTGCAGAATGTCGGGCGGACCCATCTGCTTGACACCTCCATATCCCAGGTCAGCCTCTTCGGCGGTGCGGTTGAGGGCTTTGCCCAACAGTTCTCAACCGCCCACGAGCAGACTGAGGCTTATTCTGCTCCGACGGCCCCGCCGTCCGAGCAGATCCCTCGGTCTGCCCACCGCCGAAGGCGCCCTCCTTCGGCTCCCACCCAGCCCATCATACCGCCTCGCTGCCCCACCGACGGGAAGTCTGTGTTCGCGTGACCCCGCTGGTACAGTTCTTGGGAGCCTGGCTAGAGCTTCCCAACCTGTCCCACTGGGTCACACGAATGATCAGGCTCGGCTACGCGATTCAGTTCGCGCGGTCTCCTCCCCGCTTCAGGGGAGTCCGCTCCATTATGGTCGGTGGCAATGCCCCTATCATGAGAGCGGAGGTTGCTACCCTGCTGGCGAAGGGTGCGATTGAGACTGTCCCTCCAGCCGAAATGAGGACCGGCTTCTACAGCCCGTACTTCATTGTCCCGAAGAAAACCGGTGGGTTACGGCCAATCCTGGACCTGCGCGTTCTGAACCGCTCCCTTCACAGGCTGCCATTCAAGATGCTCACCGCCAAATGCGTTTTCGAATGTGTGAGGCACCAGGATTGGTTTGCAGCGATCGACCTGAAGGACGCCTACTTTCATGTCTCCATCCTCCCTCGACACAGACCGTTCCTGCGGTTTTGCTTTCGAGGGGCAGGCATATCAGTACGCAGTTCTCCCATTCGGGCTAGACCTGTCTCCTCGCGTCTTCACGAAGGTCGTCGAGGCAGCCCTTGTTCCCCTCCGGGAACACGGGGTTCGCATTCTGAATTACCTCGACGACTGACTAATTCTAGCTCACTCTCGAGATCAGCTTTGCGGACACAGGGACTTGGTGCTCCGCCATGTAGCCCGTCTGGGCCTTCGGGTCAACTGGGAGAAGAGCAAACTTTGCCCCGTGCAGAGGATCTCTTTACTCGGTATGGAGATCGACTCGGTCGCCATGTCCGCGCAGCTTACGAGCGAGCGCGCGCAGTCACTGCTGACTTGCCTGAGACAGTTCGAGGGCAAGAGTGCGGTTCCACTGAAACTTTTTCAGAGGCTCCTGGGGCATATGGCATCCGCAGCCGTGGCAACACCGCTCGGATTACTTCATATGAGACCGCTTCAGCTTTGGCTTCGCGACCGAGTCCCGAGGTGGGCATGGCAACACGGCACTCTCCGAGTACCAGTTACTCCGACCTGCCGTCAGACCTTCACCCCGTGGTCGAACCTCAGTTTTCTACGGGCCGGAGTGCCCCTGGAACGAGCTTCCCAGCATATTGTCGTAACGACAGATGCCTCTTCCACGGGCTGGGGTGACAATTCGGGCCGGCTTACTCTCACGTGATCCTGAGACCCCGGCCTGGATATGTGCCCAAGGTTCCTACCACTCCCTTCCGGGACCAGGTGGTGAACCTGCAAGCGCTGCCCCCGGAGGAGGCAGATCCAGCCTTGGCACTGCTCTGTCCAGTACGTGCTCTTCGCATCTATGTAGACAGAACGCAGTGTTTCAGGACCTCAGACCAGCTCTTTGTCTGTTATGGTGGGAAGCTGAAGGGAAAGGCTCTCTCCAAGCAAAGGTTGTCTCACTGGATAGTGGACGCCATTGCTTTGGCATACCAGCAGCAAGGTCGACCGTGCCCCCTTGGTGTGACCGCCCACTCCATCCGGAGTGTCGCGTCCTCTTGGGCTTTAGCGCATGGCGCCTCTCTAACAGACATCTGCAGAGCTGCAGGCTGGGCGACAACCTAACACATTCGCCAGATTTTACAATCTCCGAGTGGAGCCAGTCTCCTCCCATGTACTGTCTTTTTCAAGCTAACATGGGACCCGTTAGGTGTCTTCGCTTGCTCGCCATGCCACTCCACGGACTGGATACGTGCGATCTTCTCCTCAGGTGAGCTTCCCCGAAAGCCCTGAGCTCCTAATGTCATACTTCTCAAATTAATGCCCTGTTTGGCGATTACAATATAATGTATATTATAATTTGAGTTATAATACAATTACATTATATTTAAGAATATAAATTAAATTATATTATTTCTGGTCTCTGAAGAGTCTCTGCTCGTTCGCATGTCAATCCATTTGAATATGAAAAGGCTTTCTTACTCAGGGCTGATAAGGTGTACATTCGCTGTTTCTCTTTTCTGTTTGCTAGGTTTCGAATACCTTTTCTTCTCATTTAGTCTTTTTAAATGGCCATTTTAACGTTTGATTATTCTTTTGAACTCTTAATTTTAGTTTTATCCGTTTAGATCAGGGAATCTATATCGCTCAGTGTTCCTTCTCCCAAGGCCGCACGGCACACTCCCGTCAGTTCCAATAACCAATTCAGAGGTAATTTGACTAAATATCTGGGATCTGCCGTATTCACACGTGCAATCAGAGATATCTTTACAAATCCCCTTGAATGCCTCCTCTAGAAATTAAATCAATGTGTCACTTTAGTAGGGACGATTGACCACCAAGAAAGAGGACAGTTTATCAACTCAACTTCCCTTAAAATGGCTTCAGGCCAAGCCCGTGGTGTTTAAACCACGCACGTTTATCCAAAGCGATCACTGACCTAAAACAGTGGATATGGACACACCCAAACCTAGGTTGATTAAACAGCGTTTGCTGATTCTAGTCGGAAATAACTTGTCCCCTCATTCAAGTACACTTAAAATGGAATCGGATATTAGCCGTCGCTAATCTGACGCGAAAGATGTGGAAATATACAAATTAGGGCCGGGACTTTAACGCGTTAATTAAGATTAATTAATTACACACTTTAACGCGTTAATTAATTACACAAAAAAAGTTTATTTAATTATTCACATCAAACCATACATATATTCTTATGTGAGTTTCAGGTGATCTGCATGAAGGGGAAGGAGTGGGGGATGAGGGGAAGAAATGTAGATTAGGATGATTCAGAGGTGAGACCTCTAGTCTCGGATGGGGCCTTCACAAGAGTGAGCCCAAATGCTACTATGCAGTGGGTTCTTTGTCTTCTCAATAAGTGGTCGTTCCCTATAACCAGTTTTCCAGTCTTACACAGAAGTCTGAAAAAAATGTTTTCATGACAATGCAGGAGTCCTTTGCAGTGGATATAAGACGTTCATGTTTTGAAGGCACTACATATGTTTATTTCTTTTTTTATATATTTTTTCTATGTAGTTATTTATCATAATCGAGACGCTGTGACTAGTCCAATTCTGTTTACACCTTAATTTAAACTTTGTTTAAAATAAGCAGGCTACATCTATTTGATCCTGGATTTAAAATGCAAATTAAAGTGGAGTGCAACAGTTACCCTACGGTGTGACAATGAAGAAAATCTGTGCCACGAGTCACATAATTGATTGTTTACTTTCACTGTCACGTTACGCAAAATGGGAGGAGTATGTCAATCAAATCAGCGTTAATCACGGACGGGAATTGAATATAAGGAAGTGTGTCATACCTGGAAAGAGCGCGTCACACGTTTGTGCACTGAGAAGTTTGTAGGGGAATTATGATGGATTATTGGGGAGAAACTGCCGCTTGCCGATCTGTTGTTTCCTATGGTTGAAGTCTGGTGCGTCGCGAAAGTCGGTGCATTCCCAGGAAAACTACTTTGGAACTGTTTTAAAGACAAGCCAAGCTGTTTCATCCGCCTATCCAGTGTTGAAGAGGACACTCGATCTCCCTAAAAAACTGTTTCTTGCCTGCAATTGTGGTCAGTACCTCTATGCCGCCCTACACACATCATTACACACGCATACACCCCTCGCATTTCACTTTTGCAGATTCAGTGTGCTTTGTTTGTTTTCATAAATTGTCGTTGCCTATTAAAATGATATTTTGTGCTGTTGGTGATTTACAACGAACTGAATGAGTTGGTTACTTTATTTCTCTTTTTCTTTTTTATGAACAATTGTGAATGAATCTGCCAACGTGGATTAGTGACGCGTTGTGACGCGATGGGATGCGTTGAAGTTGAAGACGAGTGAAGTCTTGCACGGATTTATGTGTGAAGTGACGTCCTGCTCAGATTTATATGTGACGTGTGAAGTTTTGCACGAATTGAAAGTGAGAGATGAGATCTACCGCTGGGGTGGAACGTATGGTGTGTTATTAGTAGTATTATGAATAAATATCCCTGGTGAAATGATTTTGCTTTCTTGATTATTACTAGAATTTTGTTGTGTAACCGGTGGTTATTTTGCTGGCTATCCTGGGTTTATTGAATTTTTTTGACAGGTTTTCACCCTGTCTGGCGCCCGAACTTTTCTTTAGAGTCATTTATTAGTATTAGGGCTACCCCCACCGTTACAGAGTGGCGCCCGAACAGGACATGAACATTGACATGAACATTTGAACTTGAACACTTGAACATGAAACCTCAGATTTGAACACTTGAACCTAGTGAAATTGAACTTTGGACATTTTGATTTTGAACATTTTGAAACTGTTTGTGAACTGTGAACAATTTACTTGGAAAAAAAAAAGGAAAAAAAAAAAACACTCTGAGACTCTGTGACTGTAAACTTTATATTTGATGAAAAAAAAATATATTTTTTGGGTTGTTGTGTAAACTGTGTGAACACAAATTAGAGTGCTATCTCTTAGGTGTCACAGTAATTGAGATAATTGAAGGTGACTTGCCTTGATTGCTTTTTGTTTTTGACTTAATGTTTTTCTTGTGTTTGTGGAAAATATTGATTGAACATTTGTGAAAAGTTGTATTTTGTTGTAAATGGACTGCATTTATATAGCGCTTTCACAGACCCAATGGCCACCAAAGCACTTTACAATTTGCCTCACACTCACCCATTCACTCTCTCATTCATACACCGACTGGCGACGGCAGCCATGCAAGGCGCCATCCAGCTCGTCGGGAGCAGCTGGGGTTAGGTGTCTTGCTCATGGACACCTCGACACTTAGTCAGGTGGAACCGGGGATTGAACCACCAACCTTCCGGTTTTTAGACAACCTACATGAACCACTGAGCCACTGCCGCCCCGTTGTCTTGTAAAAATCTTTGGGGGGACAAACAAACTGACACACATCTCATTTACTGATACATTTATTTATTTATTTTTCACACCCAACATTCTTACACTCCAACACTCATGGCAAATACCCCTCCTTCCCAATCTACTTTTGTGGAAATGGAGCCTCCACCAGACATCTCAACTCTAGTATGGCCGCCTGTACTGCGACCTCCGATGTCTCTGGTACCACCTCCAAGTGTTCCTGCCTTCTACCATACCCCTATTCCACTCAGCCCTGTTCATTCTGGAACCCATGTGCACATGTCTTTTCCTGCTCTGGCTGGCAGCACTCCAGTGGAAACCCTCACCTGGTTACCACAAGTGGATAACATGCAACTTTGTACTTCATCTGAAGGGGGAACTCCGTCTTCAGTGGCACAACATGATCTACCCAGCATTTTACCGACTCCTGGAAGGGAAATACAACGAGTCACTGCTCGGGTTCAAAGGAACTGGGATACCTTGTTTGATTTAATGACAAGACAAGAAAATAGAGTGAATGAACTTACCAAAGAAGTGAAAGAAACTTCTTCTCATCACAAGAGTCAGATTGCTGATCTTGCTGCAAAAGTAGAGGATAACAAAAGTCAAGTTTTCACTCTGTTTACTACCACTAAGCAACAAGAGGAGTCTGAAGCAGACAAACTGATTAAAACAATGAAGCTAATGATCACTGGAGAACTCCAAAAAGTGGAATCTACCTTGGTGTCTGAACTACGTTTCATGGTTGATCAGCTCCAGTCAGAGGTTCAGCAGGACATCAAAGCTGTTCAAAACGTATTTCAAACAAGCCAGAATAAGATAAATTCACAACTCCGAAAAATGTGTTACACAAACTAATCAATGTCTCACCAGTTTCAAAGAATTGAAAAGTGAAGTGGAGAAAGGATTTCAAAGTGTCAAAGAAAGTGCAGATCAACAAAAGTTAAGTGTATTGACACCACCAGATCCCAGCACCACCAGTACGTCATCCCTGCCATCTGATTCTGCTCCAGTAACTCCAACTTCTTCAACCCATCTTTTGACATCTGTGGTTAAAAGTGATCATATAAAATTAACTTTCCCCACATTTGGAAGGCATTCAGACGATGCAGACCCCCTACTGTAATTAACCAAATGTCAGGATTGTATGGCTCTACATCCCCTGACAGATGCAGACATCCTGGCTACCTTCCGTACTGTCCTATACGGAACAGCACGTGAACACTGTGGAAGAGATGGTAAAATTAGGACATCAACTAGAGAAAGATTTTGAACAACAGCTTCGTTATGACTGCGGTCGAATGGGCCCAAAGCATCTACCCACATCACAACGATCTTCCTCAAACCAACCTGCTGAGAAAATCCCAGTTCAGTGTTGGAGATGTAGAGAACAGCATCAACCAGGAAAATGTCCACACTATACCTCTCCACAGTCACCTCAGACATCTGGACCTCAGTATTCCACCAGCGGCAAACATCCTTATCATCCCAAGTCAAGTGGTCACCCATCCAACCACTCTGTTGCTGCAACTAGGATGCATAAGTCACCATCCGCAAGTAAGAAAACCTCATCCTCAACTACAAGCTCTACACTGGTGCAAGCTTCACACTCATCCATGAGAATCTCATGAGGCAGCTTACCTCACCAGACCAGCTCCAACCGTGGTCTCGTGGTCCTCTTTATCTGGCAAATGGAAAAGCAGAAACACCATTAGGATGGTTGAACACCACAATTCATTTACATGACCAAGCTTTTACCTTACCTACTGCTGTACTTTCCTCCCAAGCTCTAGCCTATGCTGTAGTCTTGGGGTTGGACTTTATTTTCTTCAGTGGCTTGCAACTCTACGTCATTGATCAGAGATACTCCTTCAAGCTTGATCCGTCAAAGGAGTACCCTTTTCAACCAGGAAATCCAAGTGTGCCAAATGTAAGTCCCAAAAAAAGAGAGGAGACAACTTAAGAAAGCCACACAGAACCTTTCTTTGTTAACTTCTGTACCCCCTATGTCATCACCATTGCAAGTTCAACACATGGACAGTGTTGATGAAAAGACATTGACTAAAAAATGCTGTGGACGCTGCTCATTTACCCGTGGAAGGTAAGCAACAGTTACTTCAAATCCTGGAAGGTCACCCTCAGGTATGTACTCTCAGTACTGGACGTACTGAGGTTCTTCAACACCGTATCTATGTCACCAGTCAAGTACCCATTAAACAACGACCCTATCGTTTGTCACTCATTAAGCAACTCGCACTGGATGAGCAACTTGACGAAATGTTGAGTCAAGGCATAGTTGAACCCTCACACTCTAGTTGGGCATCACCGGAGGTTTTAGTACCTAAAAAAGACGGCAACTTTAGATTGTGTGGATTACAGAACAGTCAATTCCGTAACAGAAAGTGATGCTCACCCTCTTCCCAATATCACAGAGATCCTGGAATCACTCTCCGGAGCAGCCATATTCTCCACTATTGATCTCAACAGTGGATATTGGCAGGTGACTATGGACCCTGACAGCAAAACCAAGACAGCTTTCATCACTCCTACAGGTCTTTTTCAATTTAATGTTATGCCGTTTGGTCTCAAAAATGCTCCAGCGACTTTTCAGAGGCTCGTGGAGATTGTTCTGGGAGAACTAAGGAGGAAAATATGCTTTGTGTACATCGACGACATCATTGTGTACTCGCCTTCCATAACCCAACATTTCCATGACCTCCAAACTGTCCTCCATAGACTCGAAACTGCTGGTCTCACCATTAATTTAAAGAAAAGTCAATTCTGTCTTCAAGAACTCACTTTCCTAGGACATGTTTTAAGTGTCCAAGGCATTTCAGCAGACCCATGTAAAACAAAAGCCATTCATGCCTACCCTGTGCCTGCGAACGTAAAGGAAGTGCAGCGTTTCCTCGGGTTAGCGGGGTGGTATCACATGTTTGTTCCAAATTTTTCTACGATTTCTGAACCCATCATCGCACTGAAAAAAGGGACATAGTTGCAAATGGACAACCCAGTGTCAACAAGCGTTTGACCAACTCAAGACTTGCCTCACCTCACCACCTATTCTTGGCCATCCCGATCTTCAGCGTCCATTCATGGTGTACACCGATGCCAGTGACACCGGTCTGAGTGCCATATTAGCACAACGGAGGGATGCTGGCAGAGAGGAGGTTATCACCTATACAGGTCGAACCTTAACTGGGGCGGACATTCTGGATTCGGACGGCAATAAAATAATCGACTAACTCCTGTAATTGCTGAAAATACCCCACGGGCCCTTGAGAAACAATTAGGCAATTATCTGAAATCACACTGATCAATATTTAAAACCAACACGATTTCCGTCATTGTGTAAATTGTATTAGCCTACTTTTGTTTAGAATTGTTTGTTTGTTTTTGTTCTTGTAAGAGATCATTATATGTGCATTTTTAGAGAATAGTACAAATGCAAACATCTTGCCATTTATTTCTGCACTGATATTCACTAATACACACACATGAATAATGGCATAGGCCTACACTTAAAGGAGAACTCCGGCGCAAAATGAACCTTTGGTCTAATTACACATTGTTACCTAGTCAACCGTTATCTGAGATTTGTTTTCATGATTATCGAATGTAAATAGTTTTATCTCTAAAAACAGTTTAGCCTATAAAGCTGGTATAACGCTAGTATATTGGGCATAGTGTAATGACAAATAAAAATCGCTTGTTAATACCACTAACAAGGCTCAAAATAGCCCCACACTAACACGGTAGCATAATGAGGGTCCCTACCTTCCAACCGAAGCATTGAGAACTTTGTCAGAGTCCAGACAGTTTAATAAGAAGATATTTTATACATACAGTCAACTTCGCGTATACAGGCAGAAGCCATCTTTGAAATACAGTCTTTAACAGTCGATCTACGAACGCCGATCCAAGTGCGCTGGTGAGAATGTGAACGAGCTATAAGTTGTGATAAGGTGAGCGCGAACAGCAGGCTTGGATTGGCGTTCGTAGATCGACTGGTAAAGACTGTATTTCAAAGATGGCTTCTGAGATGCAGGTGCAGTGAGAGATGCAGTGAGAGATGCAGGTGCAGTGAGAGATCCAGTGAGAGATGTAGTGAGAAATGCAGTGAGAGATGCAGTTAGAGATGCAGTGAGAGATGCAGTGAGAGATGCAGTGAGAGATGCAATGAGAGATGCAGGTGCAGAGAGATGGAGTGAGAGATGGAGTGAGAGATGCAGTGAGAGATGCAGGAGCAGTGAGAGATGCAGTGAGAGATGCAGTGAGAGATGCAGGAGCAGTGAGAGATGCAGTGAGAGATGCAGTGAGAGATGCAGGTGCAGAGAGATGCAGTGAGAGATGCAGTGAGAGATGCAGGTGCAGAGAGATGGAGTGAGAGATGCAGTGAGAGATGCAGGTGCAGTGAGAGATGCAGTGAGAGATGCAGGTGCAGTGAGAGATGCAGTGAGAGATGCAGTTAGAGATCCAGTGAGAGATGCAGTGAGAGATGCAGTGAGAGATGCATGTGCAGTGAGAGATGCAGTTAGAGATGCAGTGAGAGATGCAGTGAGAGGTGCAGTGAGAGGTGAAAAAACGTCTCGGTTACAGATGTAATCCTCGTTCCCTGAGTAGGGAACGGAGACGTTCCGTCGGATGACGATGAATGGGGGTTTCGCTTAGAAAGCCTATCGACTTCGAGTATACAAAACGAGCCAATGGCAAGCAAATGCCATGGGTCTGCGGAATTTGCATGGCGCAACTCCGCCCCACCTCATGGGAATAAAAGGAGAAAGCCGGCAATATGCAGATATGTTTCTTCGCTGAGGAGTCAAGACTGAACTCGGCTGTTCCAGCGGTACAGCGGAAGTGGCAGGCAGACAGAACGTCTCCGTTCCCTACTCAGGGAACGAGGGTTACATCCGTAACCGAGACGTTCCCTTTCGTTGTCACTCCGAGTTCCGTCGGACTTAGAAAATACACATATGACCCGAAGGATGCATATGGGGAAACACTAGGGTGTCCGGCCGCAGGTGGAATATTTCAACCCCAGGGGTGGCAAGGTGGCTTGCCGAGGGAAAGACACATGCTCAGAGAGGCTTACAGTGGAAATACACATGTGGGGGTAGCTCAGAGGAGGTACCATGCACACGGAAGGCACCTAGCCGACGCCCAGGCAATAGACACTGGCGCCAGCGTCAGCAGTGCTGGAGGAGCTCAGGGCTTTCGGGGAAGCTCACCTGAGGAAATATCGCACGTATCCAGTCCGTGGAGTGGAATGGCGAGCAAGCGAAGATACCTAACGGGTCCCATGTTAGCTTGAAAAAGACAGTACATGGGAGGAGACTGGCTCCACTAGGAGATTGTAAAATCTGGCGAATGTGTTAGGTGTCGCCCAGACTGCAGCTCTGCAGATGTCTGTTAGCGAGGCGCCATGCGCTAAAGCCCAAGAGGACGCGACACTCCGGGTGGAGTGTGCGGTCACACCAAGGGGGCACGGTCGACCTTGCTGCTGGTATGCCAAAGCAATGGCGTCCACTATCCAGTGAGACAACCTCTGCTTGGAGAGAGCCTTTCCCTTCAGCTTCCCACCATAACAGACAAAGAGCTGGTCTGAGGTCCTGAAACACTGCGTTCTGTCTACATAGATGCGAAGAGCACGTACTGGACAGAGCAGTGCCAAGGCTGGGTCTGCCTCCTCCGGGGGCAGCGCTTGCAGGTTCACCACCTGGTCCCGGAAGGGAGTGGTAGGAACCTTGGGCACATATCCAGGCCGGGGTCTCAGGATCACGTGAGAGTAACCCGGCCCGAATTTCAAGCACGCTTCGTCAACGGAGAATGCATGCAGGTCCCCTACCCTCTTGATGGAGGCCAGTGCAGTCAGAAGCGCTGTCTTCATTGACAGGAAGTTAAGCTCGACCGACTGCACAGGCTCAAAGGGAGCGCTGCGCAGGGCAGTTAAGACCACTGTGAGGTCCCAAGAGGGTAAGAGAGGAGAGCGAGGAGGATTCAGTCTCCTCGCTCCTCTCAGGAACCTGACGATCAGGTCATGCTTCCCCACAGACTTACCTTCTATTGGGTCATGATGTGCGGCAATGGCGGCGACATAGACCTTGAGGGTGGAGGGAGACAGCCTTCGCTCCAACCCTTTTTGAAGAAAGGAAAGCACGACACTGATCGAACATCTCCGGGGGTCTTCTCGGTGAGAAGAGCACCAGTTGACGAAGAGGTTCCACTTCGACGCATAGACGTGTCTCGTGGACGACGCTCTAGCGGAAGTGATGGTAGCCACCACCGCTGGTGGTAGGGTACTCAAACCTGCCTCGTCCCGTCCAGGAGCCACACGTGGAGGTTCCAAAGATCGGGACGAGGGTGCCATAGGGTGCCCCGTCCCTGAGAAAGGAGGTCCTTTCTCAGGGGAATCGGCCAAGGAGGTGCTGTCGCGAGGAGTATGAGTTCGGAGAACCAGGTCCGGGTGGGCCAGTACGGCGCGACCAGAGTGACCTGCTCCTCGTCCTCCCTGACCTTGCGCAGAAGTTGCGCAGAAGTTGCGCAAGAAGGCTCACTGGGGGAAACGCATATTTGCGGCCCCGCGGCCAGCTGTGCGCCAGTGCATCCGTGCCGACTGTGCCCTCGGTCAGGGAATAATACAGGGCGCAATGGGTCGAGTCGTGAGAGGCAAACAGATCTATCTGTGCGTCCCCGAACTGGTCCCAAATCAGCTGAGCCGACTGGGGATGGAGTCGCCAATCTCTCGGGAGGGGCTGAAGCCGTGAGAGCTCGTCGGCTCCACAGTTCAGGGCTCCGGGGATGTAGATGGCACGAAGCGACCTCAGATGCTTCTGACTCCATAAGAGGAGGTGGCGGGCGAGTTGCGACATATGGCGGGAGCGTAGACCACCTTGAGGGTTGATGTACGCTACAGTGGCGGTATTGTCTGATCGGACTAGTACGTGTTGATTCTTGAGCACGGCCCGGGAGCAGCGCAGAGCAAGACGTACAGCC
Organism: Rhinichthys osculus; assembly: GCA_029959095.1. Lineage (NCBI taxonomy): Eukaryota > Metazoa > Chordata > Actinopteri > Cypriniformes > Leuciscidae > Rhinichthys > Rhinichthys osculus. The sequence goes on from JARWKJ010000003.1 coordinate 2,189,105, forward strand.
AGCAACTCGAGGCAATTGACGTGCCACAAGCGGTGGGGTCCTGTCCAGGAGCCCGCGGCAGCACATCCATTGCACATGGCGCCCCAGCCCGTGGCAGAGGCATCTGTTGTAACCACAACATGCCGGGAAGCTCGTTCCAGGGGCACACCGGCCCGTAGAAAACTGAGGCTCGACCACAGGGTGAAGGTCTGACGGCAAGTCGGAGTAACTGGTACTCGGAGGGTGCCGTGTTGCCATGCCCACCTTGGGACTCGGTCGCGAAGCCAGAGCTGAAGCGGTCTCATTTGAAGCAATCCGAGCGGCGTTGCCACGGCTGCAGATGCCATATGCCCCAGGAGCCTCTGAAAAGTTTCAGTGGAACCGCACTCTTGCCCTCGAACTGTTTCAGGCAAGTCAGCAGTGACTGCGGGCGCTCACTCGTAAGCTGCGCGGACATGGCGACCGAGCCGATCTCCCTACCGAGAAAAGAGATCCTCTGCACGGGGCAAAGTTTGCTCTTCTCCCAGTTGACCCGAAGGCCCAGACGGGCTACATGGCGGAGCACCAAGTCCCTGTGTTCGCAAAGCTGATCTCGAGAGTGAGCTAGAATTAGCCAGTCGTCGAGGTAATTCAGAATGCGAACCCCGTGTTCCCGGAGGGGAATAAGGGCTGCCTCGACGACCTTCATGAAGACGCGAGGAGACAGGGCTAGCCCGAATGGGAGAACTGCGTACTGATATGCCTGCCCCTCCAAAGCAAACCGCAGGAACGGTCTGTGTCGAGGGAGAATGGAGACATGAAAGTAGGCGTCCTTCAGGTCGATCGCTGCAAACCAATCCTGGTGCTGCACACATTCGAAAACGCGTTTGGCGGTGAGCATCTTGAACGGCAGCCTGTGAAGGGAGCGGTTCAGAACGCGCAGGTCCAGGATTGGCCGTAACCCACCGGTTTTCTTCGGGACAATGAAGTACGGGCTGTAGAAGCCGGTCCTCATTTCGGCTGGAGGGACAGTCTCGATCACACCCTTCACCAGCAGGGTGGCAACCTCCGCTCTCATGATAGGGGCATTGCCACAGACCATAGTGGAGCGGACTCCCCTGAAGCGGGGAGGAGACCGCGCGAACTGAATCGTGTAGCCGAGCCTGATCGTTCGTGCGAGCCAGCGGGACAGGTTGGGAAGCTCTAGCCAGGCTCCCAAGGACTGTACCAGCGGGGTCACGCGAACCACATACTTTCCGTCGGTGGAGCAGCGAGGCGGTATGGCTGACCCAGACGTGGACGGCATAGCGGCCCGGTGTGAGGGTACAGTCATAGACCGCAGAGTCCTGACAGAGGAGACCAGGGAAGGACGAACGTTCCACGGGGGTCTACTCTGCCAGGGGTCTGGCGACAGAGGAGAATGAGAGCGGCACGGTCCGGGGACGGCGCGCACTGTCATCCAGCTCTGGGACAGAGGAGGACGAGGGGTGCAAGGCCCGGGGGCGGCGCACCGTGTCGTCCGAGAACTCTGTGTGCTTAGAGATGGGAAGTCAGCTCTCTGGAAAAAGAGGTTCTCCCCCGGCCCTCCACCGGGGAAAGGAGTGGCCCTGCAACCACCTCCTGGAGAACTGCAACCCATCTCTGAGCTGCCCGTAACGGAGCGCCGCTTTGCCTGGCATTTGGCAGGCTGCGGGGCTGGTACGGGCTGGGGCGCTTTCCTGCGACCACCTCCACGGCGCGGCCCGGAGCTGCTGGGGCCGGGCGGGAGGGGGTGAAAGTCGCAGGAGGGCGCGTTTGGCGGCAAGCTGACTGAGGCGTCTGAGCCGGCGGCAGCAGCTGGCCACAGGGTCAGAACGTGTTTGGTAGCCTCAGTCTGCTTCTGGGCGGCCGAGAACTGTTGGGCAGAGTCCTCGACCGTGCCGCCAAAAAGGTCAGCCTGGGAAATAGGGGAGTTGAGGAAGCGGGTTCACTCAGCCTCGGGCATATCAACCAGGTTAACCCAGAAATGTCTGACCACACAAGTGGACATCACCTGACACAGGGAGCGTGCGGTCACCTTCGTCACTCGTAGAGCGAGGTCGATGGTGGCAGGCATCTCTTAGATGAGCCCTGAATCAGCCCTACCCTCGTGCATGTCATTGAGCACCCCGAAGGATGACAATAACATGCAGTGAGACGGCAGCCTGTCCGCTGCTCTATAGGTCTTTGCCACCGGAGTGGACAAAAAACCTACAGGCATTGGAGGGGTTCTTAGGGTCGCCACACCAGGTGGAGGTGCTGTGGGGGCACAGATGTGCTGCCACAGAACACTCCACGGGGGGAACCCCAGTGTACCCATGGCCGCGGCCTCTACGAGGGCAGAGAAGGTGGAAGAGGCTGCCGAGCAGTCGCAAAAGTCAAAGGAGACTCTCACGATCTCATAACCTCTTCATGCACATCCGGGTAGAAAGGATTTGGGTTCGCCTCCCCAAAACCAATCATCAGCCTTGAGTGCTCGAGACATGGCAGAGTGATCCACACATGCCCGATACTCGCGGCGGCCCGGGAAGCATAGCTGTCAACTCTGGATCAGACTCGCTATGTTGCACATCCGAGAGTGGCAACATAGACGAGCCCTCACTTCCAAAGGACTCCAGCTCACCTTGTGACGCGGCGATAGACACAATTTCATCAGCCGGGGAACTGAATGAGATGCCGGCCCGCCGGCTTCCTCCGCACGCGGCTCTGACCAGCTAAATCATTCAGAACCGCGCGGGTTGCAATGTTAAAGAGAGGGGTGTGGACCACGGATATTAATCGGCGGTTTAGTTCCACACCAGCCGTCTCAGGTCACCCTGGCCACCAGCCAAAGTATTCTCTCACGCGGAGAAAATAGATCGGGGTGTGGATGAGGGGACTCTCACTCGGTTGAGTTCATTGAGTCTTGACCGTCATTGCGATGGTCATGTTCCCCGTAGAGAACGTGAAACATCCGCGAACGCTGCTCGAACGTGATCGAAGCCCAAACACGTCAAAACAGCGCTCGTACCCATCAGCTGAATCTATCAGACTACCGCACTCAGAAATACACGGGCAGATTGACTTTAGAAAGACGCGCCGCGTGCACGCTCTTTTTGTGAGATAAAAGCTTGCAGCAGTGCTGAAGCGCCCAGGGAGAAGCACACACGCTGTTCAGATCAGCAGGCAGGAATGTGAAACTCGCTGGAACACGCCATCACACCAACACCGACTGGAAGCTGCTCGTCTTGAAGATTCTCGAAGATAGTCAGAGAATAGACTGCAGGAGTGAAGAGAACATCTTGGCTCCGAAGCAAAAACATATCTGCATATTGCCGGCTTTCTCCTTTTATTCCCACGAGGTGGGGTGGAGTTGCGCCATGCAAATTCCGCAGACCCATGGCATTTGCTTGCCATTGGCTCGTTTTTTATACTCGAAGTCGATAGGCTTTCTAAGCGAAACCCCCATTCGTCGTCATCCGACGGAACTTGGAGTGACAACGAAAGGGAACCTGATTTGCTTTTTAGTGGAATGCTTTTGAATGTGAACATTACTGTACATGTGGACATACAGTTCCCAACCAAGAAATTTAGTGTAAAAATGGTGGATTGTGCGTTTTGCATGCAAATACCTGTAAAACTGAAACATAAAAGTCTTTGCAGTTTTTGTAATGTCAACAATAGCCAGTATTTTGAAACCTGGTGTACTTTGATTGACTGCATGTACCTTGTGAAGTGAAAACAAGTGTTATTCTTTGACAGAATAATTTTATTTTGAGTCAGATTTCCAGTGTTTTGGTAGCCTGGTTAAAACCAGACCATTCTCAGTTGTAACTGAGTTAGGGTCTGGCAAAGCTTCATAGACAAATCATTTCCAAAGGGGCGTCACCAACGGACGTAGCTCAAATGCATCGGGGCGCAATTGGATAGACCTAAAACCAATCAGAGCGATGAAGAAGATGACGTATGCAGAGCGACGTTGGTTCGTCTGTTATAGAACAACTTGCTGACACTGATTAGCTATTGCTCTACGTTTATTTAAAATTAACAGCAAGACAACTGGAAGTGAATGTGCTTTCCATTAAATAAATCACACACCGTAAACAAAACCTTAATAAAAAAAACTTTGCAATTTAGACGCGCATACTGGGTGCCGGTGCTGTGAGAAGTACGGCTCGGGCAGATTCGGCTCGAAGTCGTTCAGCCTCGGATGCTGCGCCGCGCGCGCTGTTACAAAAAATCTGTGCACACAGGCAAGCGAAATGAGGTCTTGCCGGTCTTGCGCACCGAACGCGTCATTTTTGCCACGCGCACCTTCGCGCTCGTGCGGACGAGTCGAGTTAAACAAGGCTTTACTCCGTGTCAGCGCGCGCTTCGACCGGTAAAGGGGGACAGACCTCTCCCGAATCATCTCCAGCAGTAGCAGCCTCCGATCGCACCACTAACTCCGCCTCCGTTTCCCTTGTAAGCTGATATTAGTATTTAAACATTCTCTATGATAAATGTTTGTGAAAAATATATTTTAATAACATGGTTTTGGCGGTTATAGAGTTCTAATGACGGTGTTCAACTATAACCGTCACACATAGTTCCACGGCGGCATCCATCTTTGTAAATGTACAAAATCTGCTTCACCGTCGCTGTGCTGTCGTCATCGTGTAAAGCCCGCCCCAACGTTTCTGATTGGTGCCGCGATTTCTGCGGACTGGAAATGGGTTTCAATGAGCTCTTTTCCAGACTAACTTTCAGAGCAAATCTAAATTTGCCGGAAGTTGTCTGGGTTTTCCCAGGCTAGTGTTTTGGTAAAGTTAGTGTTTGCAGAGAAAGATGTGTTCTATTTTGAAATGAAGAGTTAGCATATATTTAACAAAATGTGTTTTTGAGAAGAAAATTATCCATTTGGCCAATTGTGTTTTGTAGGTGTGAGTCTGTGTTAAGAGTTTAGAAAAAGTATCTGAAGTATGGGTAAGCGCTTGTTAGCGATTGAAAAAAACTGTAACATTATATCAGATAATGAAATACGTTTTTTTACTGTAAATTTAAGTTAAGTCTGTAAAACCTAAAATGTTGCTACCGTATACGGTATTTTATTTTTTTTACGGTAAATTTCTGGTAACTACAGCTGTTGTTTTTTTTTTAGCTTAAATTTAATGGATTTTTTTTACAGTGTGTGCACAGCACATCGATGATGTGGCGGCAAGAAAAAGCTCTTGTTGGACATTTTCCTGAGGAACCGCACTAATATCTGCAAACTGCACACCATCTGTGTGTGTCCTTCTGCATTCATATTTCCAAATTCTTGGAAGGCTTTAACAAAATTCCTACCATTGTCTGTAACTGTGGCACAGATCTTACACTGGATGTTCAGTAAGAATCTCACTTATTTTTCCTGCATTTATATCACAGGTGTGACATCCTCGGACAGATAACATCAATGATGAAAGTCAATTGATCTGCTGTAGGGAACAGTTTCGATGCCCTGAAGTTTTCAAGCAGTGATTCTTTCATGCTTTGCAATGATTTCTCAAGTTTTTCTTCACTTTGGGGTTTTCCCTCCACTTACTCCCTGTATAAGCTTGCAGAAGGAAACATGAGAATGGTTGCATATTTTCAGTTATGAAGTCAAAAAATCAGTGGAGATGGCTGCTATATCACGTTTTGCTTGTTTTACAGGAAGACCCCATGGGGGGTTTGTGAAGGAACTGCATTCCCCACCACCATCGTAACCTGAAACTGACATCCTTTTCCTTGATGTAATTTGCACAAGTGCCGTGCGGATTACATCAAGGAAAAGGATGTCAGTTTCAGATTACAATGGTTTATTCTCTGGAAGAATTATCTGGAAGAATATATTAAAAAATATACACATAAAATTATAAACGCAACACTTTTGTTTTTGCCCCCATTTTTCATGAGCTGAACTCAAAGATCTAAGACTTTTTCAATGTTCACAAAAGGGCTATTTCTCTCAAACATTGTTCACAAATCTGTCTAAATCTGTGTTAGTGAGCCGAGATAATCCATCCACCTCACAGGTGTGGTGTATCAAGATGCTGATTAGACAGCATGATTATTGCACATTTGTTATTTGTTTTGTTTTAATTTATTATGTTCTTGGTTTAATATTTTGTAGGGGTGGCACGGTTCACAAAACCCACGGTTCGGTTTGTATCACGGTTTCAGGGTCATCGTTTTCGGTTCTCTACGGTTCTTTTTTTTTTTTTTTTTTTTAACCTTTAACACTCCAGAAATGTACTTCAGCATATGATATATAGCTTAATTATCCACAATTTAGGATACAGTATTAAAAAAAATGTATATCATGCACAAGCTGAATTTGACTTGACTTTAAGCACATTATTGGGACCATCTCCGAGGAAAGCTAGGTGACATTTTGATACAGCAAGAGAGAAGATATTGATGATATGCTTTTCGTTTATTTGGCAAAAAGTGGAATGTGTATCACTATCTCTACAGGAACTTATGTGCATTTTTAGCACACAAAGATTGAAATTAACTTGCATTTATCAAACTGCCAACTTAAGTGTAGAGAGGAACTCTTAAAACTCTGTCTTTTAAATAAGTCAAAATACATGAAACATAATTTACTATAATTAGGCTATAGCAATAGCAAAGGCCATAATCATAAAGTGAAACATAAATTCAACCTCAACACAAAAACAGTATCAACAATGCTTCTATTCCCTGAGAGTGAGGATACATTTTTTTCCGCGCCTACATTTGAAATCGAACTTGAGCGTGCAAAAGACGTGAGAAGTCCCTTTAACGGCTTTATCATGCTGACTCAATAGATTGTGTTTTCTTAATGTTCTTGATGTTTTTGTTTTTATTTGTACACTTGACGCATTTGAAAATAGCCTAAATAATGTAACAAAACGAAAATAAACCTATATGCGGTCCTACAGCCTATTGTTATTAGGATTGTTTTTTAGGCTCTTTGGTTTTTTGTTTGTGTTTGTTTTAAGAATGTCAGTCGACCAAGACGGCATCGACCGATTAGTCGACTAAACGACTAAAGTTGACAGGCCTAGTTCCCAAACACCGGACTTATACGACGCTGGCGCATCCTCGTTAGCCTTCCTTATTATCTCTCCCCCCCAATTTCCACCAACAGCGGAACGGCTGCAGATCCGCTCAGGAACGGCGGCGGAGTCAATAGGTTTCCATTAAAGTCAATGTGTGCATTTTCACTGACTGCGGAACAGCTGCGTTCCGACTCCGTCCCAGCTCAGGCGACCGCAGCCCTCCGGAGAAGATGCGCAGAGTTTCTATTTTTGCTGGATGCCGGAGAGCACCGCAGGAAGGCGAGCACAGAAACTAAATAAAACATCTGGTAATTTCCATAATAAAAATATAGTTTTCCCTTTTCCAACAAGAACAATAGTTAACTTTATTTACACAGCTTACTACTTTACCAATACATTCAAAAAGGAACCCAAATAAACATTTAGCGTTTTATAAGTTGATTATATTTAAAGCTCCAGTCCGTAACTTTTCCTCTTTGTCGCCATCTGTCTGTTCGAAATCTGTAACTGCAGTGATTCGCGGAATTATCATCTTTACATGGGTTGTAAATCGGCATGAAACAGCGCGGATGAACACAGTGCTTTGAGGCGAGTGCTGCTGTCAGTCACCGCGCTGTGTGGATACTGAATACAGAATCACAGATTCACTTTTTGAAAGTTTGACCAACATAAGAATTGTAAGAAAATGTCTTCTGAACAAGTAAGTAACATCCATTTTTGTTCTGACCAACTAAGGGGGAAAAAGCATTCGACATGATAAGCTTCGTTAGATTTAATAAATGCAATTTACAGCAACCGTGCAAATTATAGCCTACTTTGTTCTCAAATTGTTCATGTTAACAACATCAGCATCAGCATAGCGTGACTAATGTTAAATTTAATGTGTTTTATGGTTTCCTGTGTAGTTCAGAATTCATATTCTCCATAATAGTCAAGTCAAGTCAAGTCATCTTCATTTGTGACCAGTTACGGAAACTAGGGACACAAGTCGGTTCTGGGGCATTTTGAGTTATTCACAGATTCTGAAAGTGTGGTCTCCAAGCTTTCCAACGATGTGTAACACATGGAAATCTGATAATATTTGGAGAAGTTGTAGCCATTTGAAGTTAGGCACTCAAAAAAACTAAAAGTGGAGAAAACCGCCTCGAAAGATGTGCAGTTCTCACCTCTCTCTGCTGCTGGGAGTGACAATAGGGCTCATTTACATCTCATTTAGATAAGCCATACCCCCTGTAAAGCTCTCCCTGTAAAGCACAGGGGGGGGGAGGTGGGGGTTGGGGGGAGGTGGGGGTTGGGGGGGGGTGGGGGGGTCAGGATAATGTGCCATCAAAGAAAAGAAAAAGTTTGCAAACAGGTAATAAATAAATGTCTCTTAGCATCTACCGATAAAACTGTATAGGCAACTCTTATGTACACTGAATAAAAAATAAGATAAACTCTAGAATGTTAAGAAATATGTTGTGCTTTTACTTTTACAATATATTACTATTATAGGCATACAATAGAACGTAGCCTACTTCTCTAAATAATAATAATAACAACAATAATAATACATTTTATTTAAACATTATTTAAAGGAATATATTTTTTGTCCATGGTTTAATTTAGTTCATCTGTTTTTGCAGCGCTTCCCCAAAAAAATAAAAGGACACAATTTTAAATTTTCATTTGATTACAACCGTTTTTGATAATATATTTGGATTAAATCATAAAAAGAAACATAAATTTTCTGAATAAAATACATTTCATAGGACAATATTTTTCTTAAACATTTTAATAAATTATATACATACAGTATAGGAGTATGAATCAGAATAGATTTTATTGCCATTGTCAATGAAAGGTTTTAGAGACTAGGAATTTTCTTCGGTGTACTCATGCAACATGAAACACAAACTTTTGCTAATGATAAAAAATAAGCAATAAACTGGTTGATTGATATATTCTTTTTTTATTTTCCATAATCAAATCAATCACACATTGTTTAGAGTGCTTTTCATACAAGAATGTAAAACTAAATTCAGGTGGTTGGTTGATAAAGTGACATTGCAGGTGTTGTAAACAAGAAAAAAGGTCTTTGTGACACAGTCCAATGAAATTACATTCGCATCCTCTTCTGTGGACTCTTCTGTGTTGTGAACCTTGGCGCTGGGCATGTGATGTCTCTTGCCTCGTCAGCACAGAATGGCCTTATTTTTTCATATAGATAGGTCTGCCTGTCAATTTTCAGTCCAGGTGGGGCCAGGACAGGAAGACCGTCGACAGGGGGCAGATCTGCTCCGTCGCGCAGTAGCTGATATTCGACAGGTTGTGCATCACGGTGACTTTTTGCAAGCACCACACCTGGTCTCTTGGCGTCAAAGCTGTGACAGAAAAAGCACATAAGACATTTTAAACATGGCAAAGTATTTTCTTATAAAAAACGGTCATGTGTATCTTGTTGCTATGTTATATTGTATGTACACAATGTGAAAGTTTCAATTACCTGAAGTGCTGATAACTCTTGACCTGTGGGAGTCTACGGAAGTGGCGAGTCAGATGCTGCTGCCAGTCGAAGGTCTGGACTAAAACTTTTCCCTCTGCCGTTCCAACAAGCTGTGGGATATTGAGGTGACTCACAGGAGAGCTGTTTTCCACAACCTGATGACAAAAAAGAGAAGAGAGGAAGAAAAAAAAGATCTTCAGTTAAATGTTTCATTGAAGCAGAACAGAAAACAGCACTGAAGTCATTAAAGCAAAGTAAAGTTAAAGTACCTCAGCGATGTCTGCCAAAGTGTTGACTCTTGTCTTCATGTAGGCTTGCTTGATGAGTCCAAAGCCACAGTCAGGGGAAAACTTGGTGTGGCCAGCAATAAGGAAGTGGATTTCAATTTTATCGTGAAGCTTGTGTCCAACCCGCCAGGCAAGGTACCAGAGCATGAAGTTGTTCTTGTTCTGCCCACTGCAGTTGTCACAATGAAGATCCACCTCTGTTTCTCCAACTCCAAAGTTGCCGAAGAAATGATGCATGTAGCTGATGACTTCATTGCTTCCCTTAGTAGATGACATGCCTTCATCAATCAGGTAATTCACCTGTTTCTGCAGCCCTTCACATGAAACACCAAATAGGCCACATTTCCGTGGGGTCAGGAAGTACATTGGTCCTGGCTGGAGAGGGTTTGAGGGAAAGTGTAACTGTAGGAGACAGAGGGAGAGAGCGAACTTGGATTAGATTAAATTAAATTTGCATCTGTTCATAACTGTCTAATAAAGATAAAACTTACTATATTGATGCTATTCTGCATTTGCACTATTTATTCTCATGCACCAAATCGCCCTTTAAGGGACATTAATAAAGTAAAGGGAAGTAAATGTGTGTGAAATATTACCTGCTGAGCAAAATCAAAACTGTAATGCATCCTAATCTTCTTGCTTGCTGGTAGGGATGGTCCAAAAGACAGGTCAGAGCCAGAGCAAGTCTTTCTGCAGGCAGCAGTCATGTCGTTGTACACAGCCCTCTCTTTCTGCACAAGGGAAAGATGATCTTGTTGCTTCTTTACTGCTTCAGACTTTCTATCATCTGGGAGGTTTGCACTTCGTATCAGCTGCTCGTTATTGCTTTGGCACTGCCAGCAGAGATCTGTGCGCGGCCGGCAACTTTTGATGTGTGGGAGAAGTCGGTTCCACAGTGCTTTGAAGCTGGTTTTACAAACTGCACGCTCACCTGAAAAACAGATATTGCTTATGGTTAATTGTATTGTAATTGCTAATAGTGTAGCAATAATAAATAACATTATTTCACTTTATAAGCACTCAATTCTAAATCAATGTTTACACATACCAAGCTCCTTAGCAGACTTCACGTAGAGACGCCACACTGAGGCCTTGGACACATGAGTTGGCAGCAACTTCACATGCCAATCCTTATGCCCAGGCTGTCGGCCAGGCAGCATGATGGCATTGTCTTCTGCATAGTTTTTTATGAAGTCCACAACTCTGTTGATATCCTCAGGGCTGATGAACCTGGCTGGTGGACGTGGCAGTGAGTGCTTCTTCCTCAAACGTGGTCTTGCCCCATTCTCCTCATAGTGTTTGACTATATCAGCCAGGGTGTCTCTGCCAATGCTGGGGGGGAGAAAAAGACGTTTAACATCATGGTCTTGCTAACAGGCATCTTGTCACCTATATCAAAATGTATTGTACACATTATAGGTACTTTTACTTTACTGAAGTAAATTTTATGATGAATACTTTTTACTTTTACTTACTTTATAGTTTGTATCTGTACTTCCTGGTTTAGTCTTGTTTTAGTCCTGGTTTAGACCTCAGTTAGTGGTTAGACCTGGTTTGAGTCAAAGGATTAAAAAAATCCTGTACATTAAACTCTTCATAAATACTTTTACTTTTGACTTATTACGCACATTTTACGGCTACGTATACTTTATACTTTTACTTAAGTAGGAATTTAATCTGATACATTTACGATTACGTTAGTAAATCCTTGGTAAGAATATTAAGTAGTACTTCCTCCACCACTGGCTAAAATTATTAGCATCACAATCAATTCAAGAATGCTAACAGGCAGGTTTACGTGGGCTAAGTTAAGTCATTAACACCAGTCAATTCAAGCAATTGAAGCATTATTCAAATTAATAGCAGAAGCTCACATTATCATCTTAAAGCTCATTATAGTAGGCCTAATGGGGGTTTTGGCAAGTGATATGATGCTAACGATTAGCAGCTAACGTTACAATTAAAACAACAGTCCTGAGCTAGCTAAAAACAATAGGTAGGTATTGGAAGGTCTAAACATGGACTAAACATGAGATAACGTGTACGTGTTCTTGGAATGAACAACAGGCAGGTTTACGTGGGCTAAGTTAAGTCATTATCACCAGTCAATTCAAGCAATTGAAGCATTATTCAAATTAATAGCAGAAGCTCACATTATCATCTTAAAGCTCATTATAGTAGGCCTAATGGGGGTTTTGGCAAGTGATATGATGCTAACGATTAGCAGCTAACGTTACAATTAAAACAACAGTCCTGAGCTAGCTAAAAACAATAGGTAGGTATTGGAAGGTCTAAACATGGACTAAACATGAGATAACGTGTACGTGTTCTTAGAATGAACAAAAAACGACAAACTTTGATGTTTATGGAAACTCACCCCATAAGAAACAGAAAAGTATTCTTGCAGATCTCGTTGCCTCCAATGAAATAAGTCGTTCGGGCACACTTTCTCTTTGTCTGGGTCTTCTTTGTAGATGTAACCATCTCCGAAGTTTGCAATGTGCGTCTGTTTGCCTCTAAATGTCCAATAATTCGCATGTCCTGCCACTCTTTTTCCGCAGCTAAAGAATCCAGCCGTATGTTGTACATAATGTCTGGAGAAAGCTTCTGGCTACAAGACTGTCTCCCATGCAGAGAGTTCTCTTTTCTCCTCGTGTAACATTTACAGTCAAAGTTACGGATTTTCCCCATTTCTCTATCTATATCCTCATCAAATGTTACTATCGATATAGCCTCTGATATCTTACGGTCTAACTCGTCTGACGCCAGTCCGATACATTCTTCCTCGTCTTCATCTTCGCTCAGTTGTAGATTAGGGATATTATTCAGTCGTATCATGCCACTTTCATCGTCGTTCAGATCGTCTTCAGAATCAGTGAACGCGTGTTCATAAGCATCCGGCTTGTCGAAGAAGTACTTCAAAACATTTTCGTTGTAACGGCCACGGTTCAGCTCGTCTGCGACCATCTTTGCGGCATCCATCTTCATTGAAATTTGATATCAGAGATAGAGCAGGAGCAGAGCGCTGCATAATAAGTAGCCATGCTGTTGGGGGGCGGGGGCAAAGGCGCGGGCGGCTATTCAGTATGCAAATACACACAGACAACAGACACGCCCCTACTGCATGCTAGAATCCCAGAAAAACAAGCCGATTTCAACCTCAAAATGTACGCTTTTAAATATACCAATACTGTTATCTCAAACATGGAGAGGCTTCTTCATGATCTCAACTAACAGATTCTGCAAAAAAGCGGAAATCACAAATTTTGAAAAAAAACGCTTGTTTCTCATTTTGCTCGCAAGTTGTGCTGCCGACTTGTGTCCCTGGTTCCTGTAACGGGTCACATTTATATAGCGCTTTTAACAATGAATTGTTTCAAAGCAGCTTTACAGAGATAAACATATAATTTAAGGTAACAGATTGTTTTGGCGTTATAGCGGTTCTTGAATAATGTTACTTCCAGGTAAAGTTAACTTTGATTGATTCACCTCCGTCGAAATGATCAGACTTTAAACGCGAACCTGTGATTAACGCTGACGGCGTTCACATGCTCATTCAGAATTCTATAGTTATGTGCTTTTTAAAATATGTGCGCAGGTTTGTAATTCATACAACCCAGCCTAAACAAACTACTTTTCTTGCCTATAAATTTTGATACAGAATTTTGTTTTATTTTATCACTTCGGGGTACGCGAGCCGGAATTCACAGCGCTTTATCTGTAGAGTGGGAAAGGGATCCTCCATAGGGAGAGGATAGTGGATACTTCAGCACTGCATTGTCATCGGGTCCAGGCAAATCTCCTTCGTCAGATCTGGACACGGCCTGGATCCGGCAGGCTGCGGGAAAACCTCGGGATAAACAAAGACACTAATATTAGCGTAGATGCCATTCTTCTTATGATGTAGCGAGTACATCAAGATTTAAGGGAAGTGTTCCCAGTTCCGGCTGACCTAATCTATGCAGCCTAACATTGAATTTATAGAAGTCTATAATGTATTATGTGTATGCTAGGTCAAAGAGATGTGTTTTTAGTCTAGCTTTGAACTGACAGAGTGTGTCTGCTTCCCGGACAATGGTAGGAAGACTGTTCCAAAGTTTTGGTGCTAAATAGGAAAAGGATCTCCCACCTGCAGTCGATTTAGATATTGTAGGTATTATCAACTGGCCGGAATTTTGAGATCGCAATAGACGTGAAGGACTATAATGCGTTAAGAGCTCGCTCAAGTACTGCGGAGCTAAACCATTTAGTGCTTTGTAGGTAATCAACAATATTTTAAAATCTATACGATGTTTAATAGGGAGCCAATGCAGTGTTGACAGAACCGGGCTAATATGGTCATATTTCCTGGTTCTGGTAAGAACTCGAGCTGCGGCGTTTTGAACTAGCTGTAGTTTGTTTATTAAGCGTGCAGGGCAACCACCCAGTAGAGCATTACAATAATCTAGCCTTGAGGTCATGAACGCATGGACTAATTGTTCCGCATTTCCCAATGAGAGCATATGGCGTATTTTAGATATATTTTTAAGATGGAAAAATGCAGTTCCCTTTCGTAGTCACTCCGAGTTACGTCGGATGACGGAGAATGGGGGTTTCGCCAGAAAGCCAATCCTCTTCGAGTATTAAAAAACGAGCCAATGGCAAAGAAATGCCATGGGTCTGCGGAATTTGCATAATGTATCTCCGCCTCACCGCGTGAGTATTTAAGGAGAGACACCTGCAACAGCAGATCATGTTTTCGCTTCGGAGCCAAGAGAACCTCTTCACTCCACAGCCACAACTGAGTTTACAAGTGACTCACCTCTTCGAGATGAGCGAACTCTCCAGTGTTGGTGTGACGGCGGTATCCAGCGAGTCTTCACATTGCCTGCGATCTGTGCAGTGGTCTGCCTGACTTTGTGTTTTCTCCCTGGTCGCCTCAGCATTGCAGAGTTTTTCCTCTCCTAAAAGAGCTGCACGTGGCACGTCTTTTTAAAGATGTCTCGCCCGTGTTCTTCTGGTTGCGGTCGTTATCTGTCGTCTTCTGATGGGCACGAGCGCTGCTTTGTGTGTCTGGGCTTTGAACACGCTAAAACAGCGCTCGTGGATGACTCATGTTCCTTCTGTGGGAACATGACCATCGCAACACTTAGATTAAGACTCAATGATCTTTCAGTGAGAGTCCCCGCGTACACCACCCGTTCTGCTTCCTCCACGAGAGGTGGTAGTTCGGCTGGGGGACAGGGTGATCTGAGGGTGACGGTGTGGAGCAATCCGACGATACGTCCTCGGACCACACCCCCCTCCGCTGTGTTGCAACCCGCGAGTGCCGCGGTGACTCAGGCGGGTCCTTCTTCGGAAGCCCCGCGTGTTTCATTCGGCGCTCCAGAGGATGACACGATGGCATCACAAGGTGGGCTCGAGTCTTCGGGAAGTGAGGATGCGGCTGCGTTGCCTCCTTCGGGAGTCCCAGCGTTGCCCGTGTCGGATCCCGAGATGACAGCCATGCTGTCCCGGGCAGCCGTGAGCATCGGGCTAGAGTGGAACCCTCCGCCCTGCCCCGAGCGCTCGCGGCTGGACGATTGGTTTTTGGGTGAGGCTGCCGCCTCACGGCCTCAGCCAACCCCAATTCCTTTCTTCCCGGAGCTGCATGAGGAGCTGTCGAGATCATGGAAGGCTCCTTTGACCTCCCGTGAACGCTCGTCAGCTTTCTCCGCCTTTCCTCCCCTCGATGACGCAGCTGTCCATGGGTACACTGGGATTCCCCCGGTGGAGCGCTCTGTTGCGATGCAACTGTGTCCTCAGAGCGCCTCCTCTCGTGGCAATCCTAAGCACCCGTCCAAGGCCTGTAGATTCTCGTCATCTATGGTGGCGAGGTCTCACAGAGCTGCAGGACAGGCGGCTGTTGCCCTGCATGCGATGAGCACCTTGCAGGTCTACCAGGCCCAGCTGCTCAGTAACATGCACGAGGGCAGGACTGACCCAGGGACGTTTGACGAACTGCGTGCCGCCACTGACATCGCTCTCCGGGCGACGAAGGTGGCCTCACGCTCCCTGGGTCAGGTCATGGCCACTAATGTGGTCCAGGAGCGTCACCTCTGGCTGAACCTGGCCGATATGCGGGACGTTGAGCGGACTCATCTGCTCAACGCCCCCATATCCCAGGCCGGCCTCTTCGGCGGAGCGGTTGAAGACTTCGCCCAGCAGTTTTCAACCGCACAGAAGCAGTCTGAGGCGATTAAACACATTCTGCCCCGACGGCCAGCTGCTGCCTCCACCCAGCCGTCGGCACAGACGCCTCAGCCTGCTCGCCGCCGAGGGCGCCCTCCTGTGGCTCCCGCCCCTCCCGCACGGCCCCAGCAGCAGCCTTCACCCGGGCCGCGTCGTGGAGGAAGCCGCAGGAAGGCGCCCCAGCCCCCTCAGGCCCCGCGCCCCGCTAAACGCCAGGCCAAGCGGCGCTCCTGAGACGGGCTGCTCAGTGATGGTGTCGGTTTTTTCCCAGGAGGCGGTTGCAGGCCCCCTCCTTCCCCCGGTGGAGGGCCGGGGGAGAATCTTTTGTTCTCCACTCCCCGCTGCTCACCCACGGGTGGGCAGCACCCTAATGTGGTTAAAGAAAGAACCGAAATGTCCATCACTGAGCACACAGAGCCGGATGACAGTGCGCGACGCCCCCGTGCCTCGCCACTCTCGTCCTCCTCATTTTCGAATGCGTGCGGCCACAGGATTGGTTTGCTGCGATAGACCTGAAGGACGCCTACATTCATGTCTCCATTTTACCTCGACACAGACCGTTTCTTCGGTTTGCTTTCGAGGGGCAGGCATACCAGTACGCGGTTCTCCCTTTCGGGTTGGCTCTGTCTCCTCGCGTCTTTACGAAGGTCGTCGAGGCAGCCCTTGTTCCCCTACGCGAACACGGGGTTCGCATCCTGAATTATCTCGACGACTGGCTAATATTAGCTCACTCTCGAGATCAGGTTTGCGAACACAGAGACCTTGTGCTCCGGCACTTAGCCCGTCTGGGCCTTCGGGTCAACTGGGAGAAGAGCAAACTTTGCCCCGTGCAGAGGATCTCTTTTCTCGGTATGGAGATAGACTCGGTCGCCATGTCCGCGCAGCTTACGAGCGAGCGCGCACACTCACTGCTGACTTGTCTTCGACAGTTCGAGTGCAAGAGTGCGGTCCCACTGAAACTTTTTCAGAGGCTCCTGGGGCATATGGCATCCGCAGCCGCGGCAACGCCACTCGGATTGCTTCATATGAGACCGCTTCAGCTGTGGCTTCGCGATCGGGTCCCGATGTGGGCATGGCATCACGGTACGCTCAGAGTTCCAATAACTCCGACCTGCCGTCAGACCTTCACCCCGTGGCGGAACCTCAGCTTTCTACGGGCCGGAGTTCCCCTAGAACGAGTTTCCAGGCATGTTGTCGTCTCCACAGATGCCTCTGCCACGGGCTGGGGCGCCATGTGCAATGGACATGCAGCCGCAGGCTCCTGGACAGGACCCCAGCGCCTCATGCATGTCAATTGCCTCGAGTTGCTGTCGGTCCAGCTGATATGGGACCAGTTCGGGGACGCACAGATATATCTGTTTGCCTCCCACGACGCATCCCATTGCGCCCTGTATTACTCCCTGACCGAGGGCACGCTCGGCACGGATGCACTGGCGCACAGCTGGCCGCAGGGCCTACGCAAGTATGCGTTTCCCCCAGTGAGCCTTCTCGCACGTACTCTGTGCAAGATCAAGGAGGACGAGGAGCAGGTCATATTGGTCGCCCCATACTGGCCCACCAAGACCTGGTTCTCCGAACTGATACTCCTCGCGACAGCACCTCCTTGGCCAATTCCTCTGAGGAAGGACCTCCTTTCTCAGAGACGGGGCACCCTATGGCACCCTCGTCCCGATCTTTGGAGACTCCACGTGTGGCTCCTGGACGGGACGAGGCAGGTTTGAGTACCCTGCCACCAGCGGTGGCGGCTACCATCACTTCCACTAGAGCATCGTCCACGAGACATGTCTATGCGTTGAAGTGGAACCTCTTCATTAACTGGTGCTCTTCTCGCCGAGAAGACCCCAGGAGATGCTCGATCAGCGTTGTGCTTTCCTTCCTGCAAGACGGGTTGGAGCGAAGGCTGTCTCCCTCCACCCTGAAGGTGTATGTGGCCGCTATCGCCGCATATCACGAAGCAGTTGAAGGTAAGTCTCTTGGAAAGCACGACCTGATCCTCAGGTTCCTGAGAGGAGCGAGGAGACTGAATCCTCCTCGCCCTCCTCTCGTTCCCTCTTGGGACCTCTCAGTGGTCTTAAGTGCCCTGCAGAGGGCTCCCTTTGAGCCTCTGCAATCAGCTGAGCTTAAGATCCTGTCAATGAAGACAGCGCTCCTGGTTGCGTTGGCCTCCATCAAGAGGGTAGGGGACCTGCACGCATTCTCCGTTTGAAGACTTAAATCTCATCATTTAATATTGTTTTTAGTTTTATTATTACTTTTTATTGATATTCATAACAGTAGTATTATGTATCTGTTTTGTACTTTTTATATGCATTCATAATCATATGTAATCATTGTATTTTGTGAATTCTACTGTTCACATACTGTTCTGAACATATGTGGGGAGAGAGACTTTGGGTGCGTGTTGAGAGACTGAATGTATAGTGTTTTTCCACCAAGTAAAATATGCATTCCTATGTTAAGGGGGACCTCTCTGTTAAGGGGAACCACATGTTTCTCTGGTAATGCAGTTTTTTTTTTATTCAACACATAAGAACTGAAGCTCTTTGTCTAGGAGAGAGAGAGAGAAATGAGCGAGATGCTGGAAGGAAGATCTTTGTCCGGTCCATTGTCACTCTCTCCCTTATGCCTTATATAAATTGGTAAAATAAATAAATATCTTGGCAGAATAACTGGTGTCTGTTTCCATGAAATTAAACAATAATAAGGGGAAGCAAGATTTTTAAATCTACAATTTGGCGTCACGAACAGGATCGCATACCCAGGCATTCGTCTCAATCATAGCAGGTAAGACTTTTTCCTTTCTAAAAAGTTCTGAGTCTGCCTGATGATTAGAGACAGTGACTGAAACTGCTGAAAAGAACTGTTATTTGAAGTACCAGTTGTTTTGCCAATGAATATAAGACATAAGGAAAAAAAAAAATATATATATAAAAATAAATAAAAATTAATTCGAACTAATTGACTTATTTAAGTTGTTATCTGATCAGTACATCTCTAACAATATTTGATATGCTGGGATGGAGATGGATCTTTTTTAGAAAGAAGGCCATCTAGTCAGAAATTTGGGAGAATTAGCTATAAGACGGTTAAGTTAGAAAATTTGCTTGGTTGCATCTGCGACGTGGTTGGATTGTGGCGGGACTGTTTTAAAACGATGGCAGATTAATCCCTAAAACATCCAACACACTGAAGATTCGTTCTCAGAAGGAGACGAGGAAAGAGTAACACAAGCGATACTTGATTTATTAAAGCGGTTAAATGTGGCGATACTGTAAAAACGATGGCAGGGTAATATCTAAAACATTGTAACACGCTGAAGTAATACAAGTATAAAAGGCGCCCTTTGTAACTAGCTAGGATCGCGGGCATTCTGAATCTGACCGTAAAGCTGTTCAAATATTTGAGGATACTGATCTGAGAAGACTTCAAGAGAAAACAAAAAATATTAAAAAAGAAAGAAAATAGTTCTGAGTTAACTGAAAACCAAAACAAAATACTGAAAAACATTGGAGTTAACTTCTCTTTAAATTTTTCTTTTGTTTGAGTGAGGGAAAGAGAGAGAAGCAGCCCCTTCCTTCAGAATTTCTCTATACCTTCACACACACACACACACAAACACACACACACACACACATATACATTTGGAGAAGGGAAAGAGGGGGAGAGAGAAGCAGGGTAGCCCCCCTAGAATTCGCACACACAGCCTGCAGCTCTGAGCACACACACAGACGCATCACATAGGCTGCAGTTTCTGAACATAGACGCACACATAATACATAGCCCCCCCTAGAATTCACACACATACATACACACACATACATACCCATAATCCAGCTGTTCTGAGTGCACAGACTTTGAATACTTTACAAGATGGCAGAAAGTGTCTGTAACAGCAGAACAATATCTGCTTGGTATCTGGACAGAAAGGACAAGAAACAAACTAAACTTTTGAAAAAAGGACTGGATATCAATGCATCGATGGATGCACAGTTAAGCTGGTTCGAGTCCCAAAAAGACAAGATCAAGTCAAAAGCATTCCCAATACTGGCAGCTCATTGGATTGTGAAACAAGGTGGAATTTGTTGTGATATAAATGGTGGTCCAGTTCCACTTGTTGAAGCAATGAAGCCTCAAATTGAAGCATATAATAAGCTGAACAAAATCATGTCTATCACATGTTCAGAGAAAGAAAATACAACCAGTGATGATTCATTTGATCCAGATTGGACAAATATAATAACTGAAGCTGAAAGGAAATATTCACAAGCACCAGTGAAATCCGTGACAACTGTAACGCCTCCTCCTTACAAACCAATCTATCCAACTTTGCCTGAACAATATACAAGTTCATCTGAACCTCTGACACAGCTTCAAGCTTCAAGATCAAATGGAGGTCCAGTTGACAAAATGTATGTTGCATCTGCACAAGCAGCTCCCATAATAACGAGATCTAAATCAGCCCAGCCAACCAGAGACATGCTGCGATGTACACCAGCTCGTAATTATGGATCTGACTGGGATGATGAGACGAGAGATGACGACATGATCACAGTTGACAAGATCGGTCCTGAATTTTCTTCACCTGTGATTAAAAGGGAAGAATTACAATCAGAAATGATGACAGAAGAGAGACCATTCACACCAGGTGAACGGCAAGCCATTCTCACAGCTTTGCCTCCTCTGAAGAGGCAAGATCCAAACACAGAGTTTTGGCGAGAATTAGACTCTCTGGTTGAAGCACATCAAATGTCATTAAGAGATATACACACCATTGTGAAAGCTAAAAGCCCAAGAGACCGATGGGAACGCTTGCTATCGTCGATAACAACAGCCCAATGGGTAGACTTGTGGGCTGATGGCCAGGGACGACCCCTGGGTCTTTGGCAAGCATTAGATGTATTCCGAAAAGAAATCCAAGAAATCTTGGGAAGCGGTAAAATACCATTCACATCAGTGACATTAATTAAGCAAAAGGATGATGAATCTCCAGATGAATATGCTCTGCGTAAGTGGAATGCTTATGAGAGATGGGCCCTCTGTGCTAAGAAACAACCCGACAGAGATGATGTACAGTTCACTGACACACTTGTGGATGGCTTTAGCTCTAAATACCAACAAGCCTTATCACTTGGAGTTAACCCAGGCGAAACATTTGACCAAATTATGCAATGGGCTGGCCGTCTAGAGATGGCTATGAGATCAAACAAGGAAGAGGGAAACAAGTCAAATCGAAGAGGAGTGGCGACAGCTCAATACAACATGGACACAAAGAATAGGATGATTGCTTGCAGCAACTGTGGCAAGCGTGGCCACTCAAGAAAAGATTGTTGGGCTAAAGGAGGTGGAGCAGAAGGTCAAGGTCCATCATTTAAACAAGTCAGTGCGAAAAATCATGATGAAACCTCTCAAGGAAAGACGTGGACTGAAGCACAAGTCCGTCAGCTGATTGAGGGAATTATGCGTCCGCAATAGGAATCAGCGGCCCCCTGTATTAGCAAGAAAAGAGACAATCGCCTTTTCATCAATGCATTAATAGGGGGCCACCCATGCGACATTCTGGTCGACACTGGAGCAGCCATTTCAATAACAGATCTGAACCTACCTACAACAGATGAAACTATGGAAGTTGAAGGAGTTGGAGGAGGTATCACAACATTTCGCAAAAGTATAGAAGTTCCACTGCAAATACATGAAGATGAAGTCTTATGGACATCTTTCTGGGTGGGACCGAATTCACAAGGAAGCCTTATTGGCATGGACATTCTTCCATTGTTGAACACAATCATCTTCACTGACAGTCGTCAAATCGCTACAACAGCTGGGATAATACCACACGAAGATCGCACATGTAATTTAAGTTCTGTTGGTGCAGCAAAACCAATCATCAGAGATTGGGGAACAGATGGTGTGTGGGGTCTTGTGTGCAGTTTATATCCAGATGTTTGGGCTAAACACAAATTGGATTGTGGCAAAGCCAACATTGACCCCGTTGTTATTGAGGGGCCGATACATGCCCCTCATAAACAATACCCTATCCGACCTGAAGCAAGACAAGCCGTGGAAGAGATAGTGGCAGATTTGGAAGCTGAAGGGATCATCAGACAAACTTCATCTACCACTAATAGTCCTGTCTGGCCTGTCAAGAAATCTGATAATTCATGGAGATTAACCATTGATTACACAAGACTTAACAGTGTAACACCAAAACCGCATCCTATTGTGGCCAATCCTGCCACCATTCTGAATGATATTCCAGGTAATTCAAGAATTTTCACGGTACTGGATGTACTGTCGGCTTTCTGGTCTATACCTATTGATGAAAGATCCCAAGAGAAATTGGCCTTCACAGTGGGCGCAAAACAGTATGTTTGGGTCAGACTCCCACAAGGTTTTAATCTTTCTCCTGTGGTATTTCATAGAACTTTGGATCAGTTCTTAACTGAGCGAAAAGCTGAAATTGAGAGTTCAGGAAGTGTGTGCCTCCAATACGTGGATGACTTGTTAATTGCAAGCCCAGACGAAAAGAGCCATATATTTGCTCTGAATGTGTCCTACAAGCCCTTGGGAAAGGAGGATTCAAAGTCAACCCCGACAAAGCACAGCTGGCCAAAACTAAGGTTATCTACTTGGGCCAAGAAATATCTGTTGAGGGAAGGAGAATGACAACAGAGCGTGTAGAGGCATTACGGCAACTTCCAAAACCTCTAACAGTTACAGGAATGCGGAAGGTGATGGGACTTTTTAACTATTGTCGTCAGTATGTACCTGACTTTGCGAGCATCACTAGCCCTCTCATCGACCTGTACAAGGGAGGAAAGCCTGGAGTGGAACAGATAAACTGGACATCGGAAGCTGAGGAAGCGTTTACTTCTATGAAAGAAAAACTGACTTCAGCCCCAGCCTTGGGGCTTCCTGATGGACGATTGCCATTTCATTTGTGGACCAGGGTGGGAGATGATACCTACTCAGCAGTATTGTGTCAAAAACCAGGTGATCGATACAGACCAGTTGGATACTTTTCCACAAAGATTCCTGTCACAATGATTGGTCAACCACGATGTATACAAGCTCTCGATGGTGCCACATGGGCAGTGGATGCTGTGGAAAATCTGATAGGAGCACAAACGATCATATTGCACACTCCACACAGTATAGTGACGCTGTTGAACAACACAAACATCAAGACCATAACCGACGCAAGGAGAGCAAAGTGGGAAGCAACTTTGTTGAACAAGGATTTGAGAGTGGAAATCATCAGAGACACATCCCTTAACCCTGCAACAATGATGCTAGAACCACATGAGGGAACACCACACGAGTGTGAAAAACAAGTAGAAGAAGAAAGTCTTGGTCCTGTTAATCCAAGACCTCTTGAAAATCCAGACAAGGAGTTATGGGTTGATGGATCCAGTTACTATGTTGATGGAAAACGACATACCGGATGGGCTGTGGTGGAAGCTGATGGAACTGTTGTGAAGAAAGGAGCTCTTTCTGGGCAATATTCAGCACAAGTATCTGAGCTCATGGCACTTACAGAAGCTTTTGAACTATCGGAAGGAGATCGAGTCAACATCTACACAGATAGTCGTTATGCTTTTGGCGTGGTCCATGACTACCTTGCCCTGTGAAAAAAAAACGTGGACTTATCACTAGCAGTGGGAGCGAAATACAACATGCTTCCATAATTCGTCGCTTGATTGCAGCATGTCACTTACCCAGAGAAGCAGCCGTGATTAAAGTAAAATCACATCAATCTGACAAGTCCAAAGAAAGTCAAGGAAACACGGCAGCGGATGCAGCAGCTAGAGAAGCAGCTCTACTTCCTCTTACTCCTGTTACCGTGGTAGAGGAAAACAGCAAAGACAATCCTGAGCTCCATCTTCTTTCATATCAAACTGAGACAGATGAAGAGAAAGAACAATGGATAAAAGCGGGAGCGAAAGAGGATGATCAAGGTATCTGGAGAATCCCAACAGGACAAGTGGTGATGCCTATCGGAACAAGAAGAGAACTAATGCAGCTGTATCATGGAAAAGTGCATGCTGGAGCAAAAGCAATGAAAGCTCAAATCAGCGAGACTTGGTGGTGGCCACGGATGATGAGAGACATTGATGATTATTCTAGGAGATGTTTGATCTGCCTGAAAGCAAATGTGGGAAAATCTGTAAAGGTGCGAATGTCACATGCACCCAGACCAACAGGTCCATGGACACACCTCCAAATTGATTTCACAGGACCTTTATCACCCAGTGGAGGGTACCAATATATTCTAGTAATCATGGACAGATTTACTAGGTGGATGGAAGCATTCCCTACGAAAACTTGCACTGCTGAAGCGGCGGCACGAGTAATGGTTGAAGAAGTTTTTCCTCGCTGGGGTCTTCCATATGAAATTGATTCTGACAATGGAACTCACTTCACTGGAAAACTGATGAAGGAAGCAATGAAATTGATGGGGATCAAACAGAAATTCCACATTCCGCACCATCCGGAAAGTTCAGGGATGGTAGAGAGGTTGAACAGATCGTTGAAAACATCTTTAACCAAAGCCATTCTGCAGACTGGTCAAGGTTGGCATAAGTTATTACCTGCTATTCTGTGGAACCTGAGAGCAACTCCAAACAGAGTAACAGGACTAACTCCTTTTGAACTGATGACTGGAAGAGCAATGCTTCTACCTCCTGATGCTCCGCCACCTGCAGGAACAGGAGGAGATTCTACTTTGTTCCAAGAGAAGTTACGACGCTATCTCACAATGCTGGACAAAGCTACCAAAGACAATAATAAGAAAGTGCGAGAAGCTCAACAGCAATGGGATGAAAAACACACCACTACTGACATTCCACACATTCCTGAGTTAGGCAGTTTTGTTATGGTCAAACGTATTGTTAGGAGAGGTTTAGAACCTAGGTGGGAGGGACCATATGAGATACTCTTAACAACTGATACAAGTGTTTGCCTCAAAGGGAAGGGTGTAGGAACAGATAGATGGTATCATTGGTCACAAGTTAAACCTTGCTTAGTGAATGAACAAAGTGATGACGGCTTATGGCCTGAGATTGAGCACTGTTCATCCATTAACTTTAAAGACTAGGAAAAGGAGTGATGATTAATTATTTTTCTGCTTCCATTTCAGGAATCAATTCCATTGACATTGATTAGAGATGGTCGCAAGTTATTCTCGATACACCACGACAATGGTATGCTTGTTTTTAATTATACTTGGCATTTACCAAGGAAGCCAAGCTTTATGGACTCCTCGAGTTCAAGGAATCACTCGGAATGCAACTCTGAAATCTGGCCAACATTTTACTCTACCCTTTATTTCCAAATGGGGATTATGGGATTGGGTGCCACGTAATGATAAAGAGCTTGCTAAATATCGTGAGGGCATCTACGGTGGATGTGACTTTCACCATCAATGTTACAAAAGCAGAGTAATTTGGCCGGTGAAAGATGGGGGGTATTCTGGTAGTGCTCAAAGGCGAGAAATTTGTTCAAAAGAACAATGTGAAATTGTGGGGTTAAACCTCATAACGTCTACTAATGTGGAAATTAACTTCATTTTGAATCGTACTCACATGCTTACAATATGGGATTCATTAGCTCAAGGCTGTATATATCCCATAGTGTTGCCATGTGAGGGGTTTCTAAGGGATACAACCTCGGGAACAACAAGATTCAAGGGAAATTACGTACGAATTTGGCATTCGGAAGATGAAAATGAATATTGTGAGACTGAACTAGAAACTGGAGAAATTGGACGGTGTTTTTATCTTTCTGCGGAAAAGACAAACAAAGCTAAAACATGCCCAAGTACAACTATTGCACCAGCTCATGGTATCTTGTTAGCAAAAGAAACCAAAACCTTGATAAATGAAGCTCACATGGTGCGACAACGCATTAATTATAACTTGATATCTCTTCTTACTGTTTTTGATCAGTCCTACTGTGGAAATTTCACACAAATAAGGAGTTGGTTGGAGAAAGAAGTTAAATATTATACCTCTAAAGATCCTCTGAAAAGTCGAAATCGTACACCTCGGAGTATATGGGGAGATATAGCGGGGGTATTTGGATCTGTCAATTCAATTAGTAATACTGCTCAGATGAACCAACTAAGCGAATACACTCGATGGGTGGGAACAATGACTGGGAAAGGACTCACTGAGGCTCTTCAAGGTTCTCTACATATTTTAGCAGCGGGTCAGCATCTTAAATACGCAGCGAAGGAATTGGCAGATGCATTAGTGAAATCGTCTAATTTTGAGACACATCGTGCGGCGTGTTTATTTTTGGCACAGAATTTAAAGGATCAAATGGTAGAGGACATTCAAGTTATTCGAATGGGTCAAGTTCCTGAGCGAATAGCAGAATCTTTGTTAGTGGTTTTCGGTAATCAACTTAATTTGACTTCTGCTAAACATGTTCCATTAGTTAAAATCGCAATTAATGAAGATTCGTTGTCAGGTTCTGGAACATTACCTTTGATTATGGTATGGCCTCAATATGGGAAGCGCAATATTATGACAGTTAGACGATTCCAATCAATGGGGGTTAGGCAAGGAAATTCAGTAATTAGATTAGGAAGGAATGGATATTGGGCTGAAGGCGAAACACCAATGATTTCTACTACAGACTGTTGTGTTGAGGAACATGAGTGGGTAATTTGCTCATGCTCTACAATGTTTAGTCTATCTCTTAATGGATCTGCAGTTTGGGAAGTAGTTCCTTTACATCAAGCCACAGGTGCATGGCAGGTGTCAGAAGCACAGTGGTGTATATTACATGATGGAATGAGTGAAAATATGATATACGGAGGAAAGTTGTGTCCAATTCCGTCTGATCCATTTTGTGTAGAGATTCTCTATCCTCTTCAATTGGGTGGAATTCATGTTCCACATGTGCAATTGTTGCAGTTAGATCCACAGTGGTGGAATAATGATTTGGTGGAGGAGAGGAATTATGAACTCTTTGAAATGGTTAAGAGAGTTAAAGGGAGTGTTAAGGCAGCTCAAGAGGAGGGACTTCAAGCAATGGGTCATGTTATAGTAGCGAATGGAGTAGCTAAATTGATGTCTGAGAGGAAATTAGCACGAATTCCAGGGAATTTATCATGGTCGGAATGGATAGTTTTGATTATGGTAGGAGTTTTTGTGTTTCTGTTAGTAATAAAACTCATCTTATGTGTTACTAGGAAGACAAGTACCAAACCTGTAAAATTGGTTATTACTAACCATATGGATAGAACCGAGAATGGGAAATACGGTGTGAGATAGGAGATTTTATACACTACAATACTTACAAAACACAACCTCACAAACAATGAACACCCGTTTACTGATTTCCAACCCCAAGGGATAGGATCCTTTAACATCAACGTTTATTTTAGTTTGTTATTTTGGAGCCAGGAACTTGAGGAGTTAATTTCATAACGAGTCGAGGCACTGGCAGAAGATTTATTAGTTTTTTCTTTCCTTAGATGATTGGGGTTCATTTTAAATGCATACACATAGACATTAAATGACACATAGTATGCGGGGACATAACATGGGTTGGGTTTTTTTTGTTATTTGTTTTCTTTTCTTTTCTGTTTCCATTCTTCTGTCCTTTATGTCTATGACTTGGTCTATTTCTCCTCCTCACTATCACTTCAATAGGGTCGCAACCTGGGAATGATGGTGTGGAACTGACTGCCGTAGTTCCAGTGGAGGGACTGAAGACTTAAATCTCATCATTTAATATTGTTTTTAGTTTTATTATTACTTTTTATTGATATTCATAACAGTAGTATTATGTATCTGTTTTGTACTTTTTATATGCATTCATAATCATATGTAATCATTGTATTTTGTGAATTCTACTGTTCACATACTGTTCTGAACATATGTGGGGAGAGAGACTTTGGGTGCGTGTTGAGAGACTGAATGTATAGTGTTTTTCCACCAAGTAAAATATGCATTCCTATGTTAAGGGGGACCTCTCTGTTAAGGGGAACCACATGTTTCTCTGGTAATGCAGTTTTTTTTTTATTCAACACATAAGAACTGAAGCTCTTTGTCTAGGAGAGAGAGAGAGAAATGAGCGAGATGCTGGAAGGAAGATCTTTGTCCGGTCCATTGTCACTCTCTCCCTTATGCCTTATATAAATTGGTAAAATAAATAAATATCTTGGCAGAATAACTGGTGTCTGTTTCCATGAAATTAAACAATAATAAGGGGAAGCAAGATTTTTAAATCTACACCGTTGACGAAGCGTGCCTGGAGTTTGGGCCCGGTCACTCTCACGTGATCCTGAGACCCCGGCCTGGATATGTGCCCAAGGTTCCCACCACTCCCTTCCGGGACCAGGTGGTGAACCTGCAAGCGCTGCCCCGGGAGGAGGCAGACCCAGCCTTGGCACTGCTCTGTCCAGTACGCGCACTCCGTGCTTACGTAGACAGTACGCAGTGTTTCAGGACCTCAGACCAGCTCTTTGTCTGTTATGGTGGGAAGCTGAAGGGAAAGGCTCTCTCCAAACAAAGGTTGTCTCACTGGATAGTGGACGCCATTGCTTTGGCATACCAGCAGCAAGGTCAACCATGCCCCCTTGGTGTGACCGCCCACTCCACCCGGAGTGTGGCGTCCTCTTGGGCTTTAGCGCGTGGCGCCTCGCTAACAGACATCTGCAGAGCTGCAGGCTGGGCGACACCTAACACATTCGCCAGATTCTACAATCTCCGAGTGGAGCCAGTCTCCGCCCATGTACTGTCTTTTTCAAGCTAACATGGGAGCTGTTAAGTGTCTCGCTTGCTCGCCATTCCACTCCACGGACTGGATACGTGCGATATTTCCTCAGGTGAGCCTTCCCCTCTGAAGCCCTGAGTTCCTCCAGCACTGTTGACGCTGGCGCCAGTGTCTATTGCCTGTGCGTCGGCTAGGTGCCTCCGTGTGCATGGTTCCTCCTCTGAGTAACCCCCACATGTGTATTTTCCACTGTAAGCCTCTTTGAGCATGTGTCTTTCCCTCGGCAAGTCACCTGCCACTCCTGGAGTTGAAAGTAGATGCCACCCTACGGGCTGGTCACTCCAGTGTTCCTCCATATTGAGCCCCCTCGGGCCATATGTGCATTCTTAAGTCCTCCCTATGGGTAGGCATGCTGCGGCATATCTCCCCTGAGATATGCTTCCCAGTGTACCTTGGTATTCCTGTGTTAAGTAGGACTCCTTCGTCCGTGCCTATATCACGACAGGGAGGTCAGACTTCGCAGGGCACTGGAAGACAGCTGTGAAGGTGGCGTGATTACACGGGGACCCCCATTCTCCGTCATCCGACGTAACTCGGAGTGACTACGAAAGGGAACGTCTCGGTTACGGATGTAACCCTCGTTCCCTGAGTAGGGAACGGAGACGTTACGTCTCCCTGCCACTTCCGCTGTACCGCTGGGTAGACGCCTGAGTTCAGTCTCGGCTCCTCAGCGAAGACATGATCTGCTGTTGCAGGTGTCTCTCCTTAAGTGAAGAATGTAATATTTTTGTTTCAGAGGCAAAATTTGGCTGAAGGACGCCGTTTGGGTTAGTGTTGATGGCAAACTTTATAAAAAACACTACGTTAAATGTTATGTTAAATTGATGCTCGAGTTGTGTCGTGCATCAAGAGGGAGATGGTATAACAATTGCCAAATATGGTTTATTAAGGGGTTCACATTTGCTGAATAAATGTTGGGAGAACACTAGGGGCCATTTTTCTGCCTAACAAAATTGATGTCTGTGAGTGTGCACACACCAATAACAAAGATTGTTTCAACAGGAAACGCCAGGGCATCGAAGGACACGGGAGAACAGTAGACAAAAGAAACTACGTACTTTACTATCTGACAATAACCTCGAAATTTGTTTCTCTTTACAGAGAGCATGCAGGATTGAGAGACAGGGCAAAATGTGCCAATAAAATAATGGTTATGGATGAATTTGGCTAACTATCCTGGCCTGGGTTATTATTGTGGCAGAAAGGTGCTACACCTGCGCAGCGCATAACTTAAAATTTTCCTTTTACAGAATGTCAGGATGGATTGGATCAAACAGAACTAATTCTGTTCCAAATGTATAAATATTGTGTGGACATGAGCAAAGTGGGTTGAGTGTTTTTCAGGGTAAAAGGACCCCGAGTGCTATTAAGTGAGCAAGAAATTATCCGGAGATAATGTTTCAGGTTGTTGATTCCACAGGTCACACCAAAGGGGACGAGCGGCTAGACAAGCGGTCACTAACAAAATACTTAAGGTCTCCATTCACAGGTGACAGTTCACTCCAGTGGGGGTGCGGTCGTGATATAAGGGAAAACCTTATAAGGATCAGAAAATGGTTGGAGAGTTTGACACCTGGGTCCAAGCCTCTCACCTACACCAACAGGCCACAACCATCCCATAGTCCATGGGGCGAACGAGATGATCAACACGCCTGGAGGAGGATGTGAACCGACTAATGGTTTAAGAATGTGGTTTTGTGATTATTTTGAGGATTTGATTTGATTAAATCAAAATAGGGCTTAGTATTGATATACAGTAGATCAAAAGATTTGATTGGTTACTTATTCATTAGGAAATATTTAAGGAAAATGTTTTTGGGAAGAGAAGATCTATTAATTAATGTAACTTGTAGGGGTAATTGTTGAAGCTTATTAAGTAGAACCACAGCATGTTTGAATTAAAAGTTAGAGGTAAAAGAACACGGAACGTCCGTGGGGCGAACGAGATGATCAACACAACTGAGGGTTTAAGTTTAACAGAAGAATCTGTTTTTGTGATGATTTTGTTTGATTGAATCAAACTAGGTATTGATTTGATTGTAAATGTAGAAAATATATTGATTGTGTCTGTAATGGAAATATTAGAGTTAATATTGAACAACTGCATTGGTTAGAAGAATGGATAAAATTATAAGACTTCTCTGGTTAGATTTTGTTAAATATGGCATTAAATAGAGCTTACTAAATTGAATTAGAAGTGAACAAAATATGGAGATGGGCGTAGATTAATGGAAAAGGCTTAATGATAGGAGATAGGATTGTTATTGTGATAATTTTGTTATTCATGGGTGAATATGATTACAGTGACAGGTGAAACATGCTGTCTGTTCAATTGGTGAAAATGACAGTCTATCCCAAAGATGAACAAAATTATGTGACGATACAGGTAGCGGGAGCTACAGTGAGATATGTGTTAAATGTATGTTCTGTTTGTTTTTCTTCTATTTGTTTATTTTCTGAGAAAGATTAAGGGCAAAAGATTTAAAGAAGGTTACAAGCAGCGGTCATCCGTGTTACGAGATGGCGTACAAAGATAGGGTTTGAAACTGAGTGATTTTTATTTTACTTTTATCTGTTTGTTTCCTTACTATGTTATAACTACTTTTTTCCTTACTGGCGTGACTGAGGGTCTGTTTACAGGAGCGCAGGAACAGTGATTTCTCGCTTAGCCCGGCGCAGTAAAAATGTTTACTTGCTTGCTAAAATATTACGGGGCCTTTCCCCCACAAAAACAGCTTTATGCTTCTTCATTCTAAACCTTTCTTCACAGGTTCAAGGAGAGTGATCATTTATGCAAAAATCAGAAGTAGTATTAACATAAACCATGTGTCAAAAAAGGTGTTTTATGACTTTGATTTATGGTTCTGAGGTTCCCCTGTCTCTGATTTATGATGGGTCGCCGACAGGCTCCGGTATGTCTAGGCTGCGCGACGCCATGTGACATCATCCGTGCCGATGTGCGGGGGGCTTTTAAAAACAAACAAACAGATCAAACAGATGTTAAATTTTTGACTGGTTTTTACGACTGGGATAATGAACTCACACCTCGCAACTTGCCATTGTAGTTTTTATGGTATGAGGTGTGCCTTTTTCACAACTACGTCACTACCTACGTCTTTTGTTGCAGTTTTAAATAAGGTTAGGGGTTACACTGTTGAACACAGAAGACATTCTACAACTTTCCTGAT
This sequence comes from Rhinichthys osculus, assembly GCA_029959095.1. Taxonomy (NCBI): domain Eukaryota; kingdom Metazoa; phylum Chordata; class Actinopteri; order Cypriniformes; family Leuciscidae; genus Rhinichthys; species Rhinichthys osculus. The sequence goes on from JARWKJ010000003.1 coordinate 2,221,062, forward strand.
ACAATGGCTACTCCGAGAACTCCTAAAACCCCTAGAAAGGTTATGTGTATTTCGCCGACAAGAGGACCTGTTGAAATGAGAGAAGATCTAACTTTTGCTCCAAGGAAAAAGCTAAATGTTAGCTTGACAAGATTTCTTCATGAAGACACTGCTCTTGTGAAACAGGATTTCTCAATGTCTGGTGGTCGTGTGGTGAGGTATGTGTTTGACAAGGTGATGCGTACTGTGAAACTCTACACACATGTTGAAGACGATTTTACATCACAGACCCCATGTGTGATTTTCCACAAGAAGGACTGGTTTCTGTTTTTCAACTACGTTTGGAGAGATTTGAACGACTGTGGTGATGATCCGTTGTACGTAGCAGAGTGGGATGGCTCAATTCCTGACACAAGATTTCGTGTGGTCGGGGACCATAGTAAAAAGTTACCAGACGATTGTGTTTATATTTTCTGCTGCAACGACAAGACAAAGCTCTGCGAACGTGCGTGGCCTGTTCGTGAATCTGAGCATCACTTGTGCTACGACATGAAATTTTTGTTTCAGTGGAAAGATGTTCGTACGCTTGACAACGTATTTACATGCATTGACAAGATGTTTAGATGGTGCGACATGTATGACCGTTACAGTTCTGTAAAGATTAAATTGTTTCACCCTGAGCAGGGCGTTACCAACGCTGAAGACCGCCTCTTAACCCCACCCACGTATTACAGCCATTAAAAACGCCTGCAGAGCGGTACAATTGCTACATTCATTCACCATGTCTCAAGAATCTACAACAGTCTACTGCTACACCAACAACCCTGAGGCTCCCCCAGCGATGCCTGATGACAATGCTACGCCGCTGGAGCCCCACCCACAAACTTGCGACAACAGTTGGTTGGATAAATTTTGCATGGATCTTGGATATCACAACATGACCTTCCTTACAACACCATACGGCAACACTGGTGCAATAGCTGGAGCTGCGGCCCTTGCTGGAATCGACAACACAGACAGTTGCATCCGCTCGGACGGATTCAAAATCATAAAAGCGACTGTTGTGGTCCTTCTGGAACACGTCATCAACAAAAAGCTGAAAGAAATCTGTTTGGGTTGTGAAGTGGATCACCCCAGTCAGATTAGACATTCCTGCCTGTTTGAACCGGGTCCCTATTTCTTTGACGCCTACTTTGAGGAACTGACACGTAATCTGGTGAAACCGGACCTTAAGCACATCGTTGCTCAAGCATTGAGCCGTTGTGGTTTAAGGGTTCACCCTCAGAGGATTCAAGGTTCAGTGGAGGCTATTTTACATGAACTGCGTGACGAAGTTTTCATTGTGGAAAAGCTTCGTGAAGTCAGAGAGAAAGTTGTGGACGTCAGCAGCGAACAAATTGTCTATGACGCTGTGGACAGCTGGAAAGGTATTGTCCAAGTTGAGTGACTGTAACACCGACATGGGGAATACGTGTTTTGCAACAGGTCTGGCAAAGTGTCTACTTAAACAACGTATTAGATGTGAGATGACCGGCTTGTTGTATAAGATTATTAATGAATGTGCCAATGTATCTGTTACTGTAAACAGATGTGCTGTAGATACCAATCGTTTTACAAACCTCATGAAACAAATGTCTGTTGTAAGAACTGTGTCAAATGAATGGACAGATTTGATGCGTTTATGCGTTAATGCTGGTGAACCAATTTGTGTGACTATCAGAAAGATTTTAGACCTGATGACTGAATGCGGCAGCTGTATTAGAATAGCTGATATATTGTGCTTGTGTACATATGTGACTGATCTATGTGTAGACATATTGACAAGAAACAATCAGGCTGATGTTTGTGAAATTATTGAAGCCCTGGTTGATTACATTCTTGAAAAAAACATTGTGATGTGTATAAAATTTTTACACTACATTGACGCTGTATGATACCTTTGTTTCCTTTTACTGTTTAAGAAATAAAAACCCAAATTACTTAAACCATCTGTGTTATTCTTTTTGTGGAGCGTGAAGTGGAAACATGTCAGAAGAAATGAAAAAGACTTATTACACACCTTCTAACCCTGGTTCTTTAGGGGGGAAAAAACGCTTAAAAGAAGCTGTTTTAAAAGAAACGGGTGTTCGTTTAACCGATAAAGAGGTTTCAGACTGGCTCGCTGGCGAGGATGCATATACACTACACAGAACGGCCCCACTAAAATACAAAAGGAATCGGGTTTTTGTCTACGGTATCGACATGGAGTTCCAAGCCGATCTAGTCGATATGTCTGCATATGCCCCGGTAAATGACAACAACCATTTTTTGCTGACATGCATCGACCTCTTTAGTAAATATGCATGGACAAGGGCTTTAAAAATCAAGAGTGGTGTAGAGGTCTCTAAAGCTTTTGAATCCATACTGAAAGAGGGACGCATACCACAGAAATTACAGACAGATAAAGGAAAGGAGTTTTTTAACAAACATTTTCAAAACGTAACAAAAAAGTACAATATAGCCCATTTCGCAACAGCCACAGAATTAAAGGCATGCGTTGTCGAGCGGTTTAATAGAACCTTAAAAGGTAGAATGTGGAGATATTTAACTGCTACAAACTCCAAACGTTACATCGACATACTTCAAGACATTACACAAGGATATAATGCGAGCCATCACAGAAGCATCAAGATGAGGCCGATTGATGTGGGGAAAGAAAACGAGTCTGTGGTGCTGCATAACCTATATGGTGATACCAGACCTCATAGTGTTAACCCCGTATTTAAATACAAGATTGGTGACGTGGTTCGAATTTCTAAAGTCAGAGGACCGTTTGCAAAGGGGTATGAGGAAAACTACACACAAGAGTATTTTACTATATCAGCGTGTATCCCACGAGAACCCCCTGTTTACAGATTGAGTGATTACGACGGGGATGTTATCGACGGCGTTTTTTATGCGGAAGAATTGCAAAAAATATTTGTCAGTAAAAACAAGACATTTAAAGTTGAAAAAATTTTAGATAAGAAGACGAAGGGTCGCAAAACATTAGTGCTGGTGCAGTGGCTCGGATGGCCAGCGAAGTTTGCGTCATGGATCGACCAGAAAGAATTGATGTACAGAAGCCATAAATACAAACCACACACACAGGATGCATACAGTTGTATAAAAACCAGACATGGCTGAGGGTGGATTTTATGTCACACTACCCTGCAACGCTTCGCAGTCTGTATACCCTAATAATAAAATCTCTAATTATGGAACAAGACTGGCTACCACTATAAATATAAAAGGAGAATGGGAGGTGGGGCTTGTTCAAATTGAATATCCTAGAAGCTGGTACACCTTTAACAGCAACGACGCCGTTTTCGAGATAAACATTGGACCCACCACGACCGATGGTGAAAAGTACACTAACAGCTTACGCCATGGTGTAGATGTGAAGAAGACCAGCTTATCGAAACTACGCATACCAATAAAAACAGGGTATTACGACAATGTCCCATCTCTAGTTAGTGTAATAAATGATTTAGTAGCGCCTCATGGGGAACTCGGTTATGACCGCGTAAAAAACAAAGTATTTCTGAAAGCAAAACCTAACATTTCAATGACCTTCCATGGAAAACTAGCCAGTATTTTAGGATTGAAACCAGGCGTCCCTATAGGAGATTCTATTCTGCAAAAAACAAACCCTGAAAAAACTAATTATGAAAAGGATATTGTAACATATGCAATGCATCAGTCGGACATACACGGTGGTTTCTATACTCTTTATATCTACACGGACATTATCCGTTACCAGTCCGTGGGTGATGCTTTTGTACCGCTCCTGGAGTGTGTACAAATAACAGGGGACAACAATAGCACAGTCAGTGTTCGATACGACAAACCCCACTACGCGTCTATCAACAAATCAGTCATCACAGATATTGTTATAGAAGTGAAGGACGATCAGAACCAGCACGTCCCATTTTCTTACGGGAAAGTGTGCATCAAACTTCACTTCAGGCCTGTAAAACACTTTGTTTAAAATGGCATATTTCAACAATCACAATGTTGACCCTATGCGTTACGTTGCCTATTACCAGAATCAGGCAGGCAGCGGGCTCCCCGGGTATGCAGGAGGTGGAGTCATGTATGGGGCCGGTTTGGGGGGGATTTTTCGGGGGCTCTTTAGAATGGCTATACCCCTACTAAAACGAGGATTTAGCATAGCCAAGCCGCATCTTAAATCAGCTGAAAAAAAACATACTAAGTGACGTTGTTAGTAATACGTTATCAAGATCTTTTAACAACAACTATGATGCTCAAGACGGATCCGGACTAATGGTAATGGCTCGCAAAAGAGCATCTAGGCCGCCAGGGGTGCGGAGGAGTGGCCAGAAGCAGAAGAAAACAAAACAACCTCCCAAGAAAACATCAGTTGTAAAACGCAAGCGCAAGGAGACAGCTAAGCGTACTGCTTCAAAAAGATCAAGGAGCTCTGTTAAAACAATATTTTAAATCATGGCGTTACTACACAACATGTCAGAAGAGTGTTTAAAGACTGAACTGGATCTGTTTACTGTACCACTAACTCAAACAGCAATTGAAAAAAACACTTATATAGAAGTTCCACCACTATCAGCGATATCCGACACATCTCCGCTGGAATTTTTTATTGCGGGGAATGGGGAGGATAACATAGATCTAAACAACACATTACTTTATTTGCGCTTTAAAATCACTAATCCTGATGGGACGGATATTGCAGACGGCGATCCCGTAGGTCTTGTGAACTATCCTGGATCTACGATTTTTTCACAAGTGGATGTGTCGCTTGGAGATCGGCTTATATCACAGAGTTCTAGCACATACCCATACCGCTGTATGATAGAATGTCTTACCAATTATGGTAAAGACGCCCTTGAAACGCTTTTCTCAGCAGGGCTCTTTTACCTGGACACAGCGGGCCATATGGATGTGGCTGACCCTGCTGCGGGAAATCGCGGGCTGACAAAGAGAGCAGCCTTCACCAACGCTAGTAATGTGGTCGAACTACTCGCGCCTGTTCACAGTGACATCTTCTTTCAGGAAAAACTATTACTTAATGGATTAGATCTTAAAATTAGAATGACTAGAGGTAAGGATGAATTCTGCCTGATGAGGAGCAACGCTACAGCCTATAAACTAAACATCCTGTCTGCGTCGCTATTTGTGAAAAAAGTGTCTGTGTCACCGGCTGTGAGACTGGGGCATGCACAAGCTCTACTCTCAACCACAGCCAAATACCCCATCGACAGAGTGTGTCTGAAAAACTTCTCAATACCTGCAGGCTCACGTGTCTGCAATCAAGAAAACTTGTTCTTAGGAACTCTGCCAAAATCTCTGGTTCTAGCTATGGTTGATAATGATGCATTTGTGGGTGCCTATAATAAAAACCCATTTGCGTTTAAAAACTATGATTTAGAATTTCTGGCCATTTATCTGGATGGGCAACAGTACCCAGCGAAGCCCCTGCAACCTGAATATGAAAATGGTTCTGCAGTGCGGGAGTTTTACCAGCTAGCGCTGGCTTCTGGAAGGCATCTTAAAAACCAACCTCTATGTATCGATAGAGAGGATTTTCTGCACGGCTATACACTCTACGCGTTCAATTTCACACCGGATGAAGAGTGTAGCCAGCACGTATCGCTTATCAAAAGTGGCAATATTAGACTAGAAGCCCGTTTTAGACAGCCGCTACCACGTACGATTAACTTAATTGTTTATGCATTGTTTGATAGTTTGATTGAAGTGTCAAATCGCCGACAGGTCCTGGTTGATTACTACTAATACATTCAAATGAATACTATACAGCTTACGGCCGTCATGGATAAGGTTTCATGCGATACTTATTTTCTCGGAGTTCTACCATGTGACTACCTACCAAAAACCCCTTTAAGAAAACTACCAGCAATGGTTTTGATCAATACACATCCTTCAGGACTCCCAGGGGAACACTGGTTGGCTATCTACATAAATGAGGATGGTGTAGGATGTTTTTTCGACAGCTTCGGTAATAAACCAGATTATCATGGTTTTCCGCCGATTATCAAAAACTTTTTAAAGCTCAACTCTAGTCAAGTACTACATTCAACTGTGCAAGTCCAAGATTTTTCATCAGATACATGTGGACAACATTGTGTGTTCTTTCTCTACCACATGGCAAAGGGATTTGATTATGATTATGTGATGAAATTGTATACCAACGATTTTATTAAAAATGACAAAAAGGTGTCAGCATTTGTGAGAAAACTAAAACAAGCACCATGTAGTGAAAATGTTTTCAAATGTGTTCAGTGTGTACAAATGGGTGAAATGTTCATGTCTCATGCTTAATATTTTAATAAAAACAACTAAAGAACGGAATTTTGTTTCTTTATCCCCACTTTTATTACACATACATCACATCATAAGTTCTCAAAAAAAAAAAGAGAGAAATTGAGAACACAATACATACAAACTGTTAGTTTAAAAACTTAACCACCGACTCGGGTCTTTCTGTTTCTTACTCCTCTTAGATGATCCTGTTATAGACGTGGTCGATTTGGTTTTGAAAGAGTTAATTGCATGTCTGACATTGTGGTTTGGTACCACAGAGTATGGCAAATTTAAACTAGCAAAAGCCTCCAGAAATTCACGCCACCCGCCAGGTCTCCGCTCGTCAACAATCTTTTGTGGAGCCGTGACGCTTTTAACTAAGTCAAGCATGTGTGAACCAGGGATTGTTCTGCCTTTAAACACAAACTCTCCCGACTCAGTCCATGAAGTAACATCTTTAGTTTTAGACATTTTATCTAAAATGTAACGAACATTTTTCACACTCCTCTGTGGAATATTCTTTAAAATCTCATCTGCAAAATCATCTAAATCGTCATGGGCACGCACATGGCCTGGTGCGGGTGGGTCTTCTTTTTCAACATTACTAGGCTGTGGTAGCCTTAATGTTAATGTACCGGATTCTCTATCCCCTTGTCTAGTGACTGTTAAAAACCGCTGCAAAACACCTGTGTACATCTTAGCTTTTTCATGGTGATCCAGATCAGACCTGTGCAAAATATTTCTTATAGTCATGTCCAGGTCATTCTCCACAACCTGTTGTATAGACTCACGGGTGTTAGAGGATTTCAGCTTATCCAACTGGTGTTGCGGTACTAAAAACATCTTCTCGGCATACTCCATCACCAAACTTTATTTAGATGTAACCAAACTGGTTATAAACGGGATTGCCGCACTTAGCAAAGGTAGTAGAAATCCTCCTTGTTGGTTGATTAACCGTCTTTTACGTCTAACTCCAACCTTTTTATCTGCAACAATTTTGATCTCACTTCTTCTTCTCTTCAGTTTCTGATATTGCTGTGGTGTTAGCGGAATATTACCGTGGACTACGTTAAGAGCTACTTCACACAATGTCACAATGAGTTCGTCTGCAGCCGCCTCTAAAATAACGCGTCTTTGTTTAGGCGTGGCTTTTAATAACAATTTTAAAAGAGGTAGGTTTCTTAAAAGTCTTGCAGACATTTTCAAATCTCTCTGTCAATGTTTTCTTTTCTGGATGTACACAACTGGATGTTGTGACAGAATATCTGTTCTGAGACGGTACTGTTCTGGTGTTTTCGCTTTAAAGTCAATCAATAGATACCCGAAAGGGGTGCTGGTAGCATTTTCATAACACTCCATAAAGTATTTTGTGTTCCTGGGGTACATCTGCCGCGCTAAGACATTGATTTGGGTATTGTCTCTAGGGTTTTTAAACAATACCAAATAATTAGTGTTCAAACTGATAGTCCTACTGGATTTACCTTGAAAAAATAAGTTTTGTACGATATATATTGCACTCAAGCTTCTATGGTGCACATAGTTGGTAAACAAACGTTCAACTTCTGAATTGCTGCTAGCATCTTTCATAACATCATCCAATATCACAAAATTGGTCTTGTTGGTGGGAAACAAGCGATCATCATTCAGAGTCTGCGGTATACCTTCAATAAATTTAATATCATACAGTTTCAACAATTCATCATACATAGGTTGCCAGCAGTCATAAATGTACACAATGTTTTCAATTTTTTTAGAAATTACACTTTTAGCATTTTCCAACAACTTTTTTACAAAAAATGTTTTTCCTGAGCTAGAAGGACCGCTTAACACACATGAAAAAGGATGTTGTAATCTAAAATCAAAACCATCCGGGTCTACCACACCCCGGTGCCCAAAAACGTTGTCAGTAGCCATATGGTAGCGTAGTTAGGTCGGGTAGCAGTACACGTTTGTTGTATACAACTTTAAATTTTTTCACAACTGACTTGTTGTGCAATGTGAACTGCTTTTTGTTCCTCACTATACTGTCGGTGTACGCGAGAATGTGATTACTGTCACCCCGCCCCCTCACATATTGATCGACAAGCCCAATTAATGTGTCTAACCTAATGGTCTCGGAGTTTACAGCATTCAGTGTGATGCCTTTGGCCTTCATACAGACCTTACCCTTAGCAGTTCTGTACCCGTAACTTTTCGGACCACTTGCCGAAAATTCCACAATATGGTCTCCATCCCCAACTTCATCAGTAAGGTCACCAAGATATGGCCCGAGTGGGGGCTCATATTCACCCTCTTTAGACGTGTACACAACACTATCTGTGTCGCAATAAAGCAGTCTATCACCCAACCTGTCCATAAGATCATAAAGTTCTAACCGCGCGTGAGCCGTTGTAAAAGCCCCGAGAAAGACGTTAATGTCACGAGTCTGGGTCCCTTTCCCATTTGCGTAAGCCCACTGAACGATCGCAACAGTGTCTGACACAAATGAGAAATGCTTGAGGTCATACTCAGTGCCAAAAATGTATCGGGCAAACTGTTCAGGGTCTGTTAGTATTTCGGTTGTCGGTAACTCCTCGCGCATACTGAACCTCCCCCACAAAGAGTTAAGCAGTAGCTTCATGATGGATCTACGTGCAGCATTAAACTCAATCTTGTCCAGATTCAGCTTAATCCCTTCTTTCTCAAAGTAATCTCTAACATACGATTCTTTGTCAGCGTCGGTCACAACGTCTTTTGGAAAACCTGAACTTTCCTGTTTGAACTGTAAAAATGTTTTAACATAATCACAAAACAATGTTTCAGAGCGTTGGGGAAAATGCCAGACCTCATCGATTTTTGTCACTACATAACCCTTCTCAACGGCTTTTAACAGTTCAATGCTAACCCAGCACCCGTGAATTGATCTTTCCTCATCAGTATGCACACACGGGTGTGTCTGGTTCTGCTGTTCAGCACACGCCCTGCAAAGAGGGAACATTAACTTACCCCCGGTCCTATAAGGCAGTACGGGGTGAAGCAACCCCCGTGGCGGAAGGACTGTTGCCTTGACGAGTCCGTAATAATCTTCAAGGTTTTGAAAATCCTTGTGTATTATTTCCGGATGCCCAATTGGGTAACATTTTCGAGCCTGACAGTAGGGATATAGTGATGTAAAGTCAACATACCTAATCCGCTCGCCCTCCGCAACTTTGTGATACAGTTTTAATGCGTTCGTTCGGCCGCCGAATAGAGCTTCACGGGGTTTCAATCTTTCAGTGTGTTTGTAAGTGGACATGAAATCCATAACTGCAACATCACTCTGTTTAGCGCGCATCCATGCACATTCCCAAATCACCTCGACCTGAAGACCGTACGCACGCTCCAAAATTTCAATCTTGTCGTCGCATTGTCTTCTCAAAACGCCATAAGGCACTTTTGATAAGGGGTTTAGATCGTTGGGGTTATAACATCGTTCACAACCATGAAAGAAACACCCGAGAAATTCAAATGCTTTTTTCACGTTGCCATCGTCGTAGAAACCATCCACATAGTATTTCCCAAATGACGCCTCACCGGTGTTTAAAGCATGTTGAATTTCTATGCCCCGTGATTTTCGGATGAATTCGAGCCATTCAATTGAAATGGTCGAATAAGTTTTGTTCTGATTGGTGTACGCATTGTTACGTGTCAGAGCTATTGTGTCTTTTGGGATGTAGTGTGTTTTATATGTGGCCATACATGTTGCTGCCAAAGTGGTGTAATTAAATGGATCAAGGCCTGTACACAAAATGAATTCGTCACGGTACTTCATGCATGCCTCCCTCAGCAAAACGACATCGTTTTTACCATAAAGCGCGAGTTCTTTTTTAAAATCGAACACTTTGTCAGATGTGGTATTGTACCAATCATCAAACGCAGCCCTGTCTTGGTTCGACATTGTTGCATACCCGTAAAATTTCTTGTCAGGGTACGGGCCTATGTAGTTGTCATTTTCAACGCGGTTAAAGTGGTGCGGAAAATACCCCTTCTCTGCATTAGTCAGATTAAATGCAACGGGTGTCTTCGCCAGACGCATGGGTATGAATGAATATGTATCAATAAAACGTTGCTTGAAAGCTGCGTCATACATTAAGATTAGCCTGCAACCTTGCATTGTGATTTTAGGAGCAATCCCCATCTTAGTAAAGAATTCCAAAATTATGAAATTGTCAAACCCCGCTGCATTGTGGGCTAGCCATGTGTAATTAAGGTAACGTGGTTGTCTGAATTTTTTAACGAGACGATCCACACAATCGGTCCCTTCAGCCACGAATTCCTCGCCATCAAACGTGATAGCACATACAAAATTGGCAACGTGTTTACCATTTTCATAACGGGTCTCAAAATCGTAGAAAATGTAACGATCGTTCGGCATCTCCGGCTTAACTGGTTGGATAAAACACTGATGTACACCATCGGTGACCAAACTCTCACCACAGTGCATACAACGATCTGCAGGGCATTTATGGGGTTTGGGTTTAGTACCGCTGACATGGTAACGTCTATTACATTTACCGCAATATTTAGTCACGTCGCACTGCGCGTATTGCATACCCCGAGGTGGTTTTTTATGCATCTCGAAACAATAGTCAGACTTACAGTAGCGCAGGCAGTCGCCGCAATGTTTTGGCTTTTTGGGGTGTTTATGACATTCCGGGTCATTACAGACATCGCAGATGTACCGACATCTGTGATCTCTCCTACAGGTGAATCCTCGGTGGCAGAACTCACACACGTATGGGGTGCCAATAAATGCACGTAGATTTTTAATCATAAAATAATGATTGTCATGCAGGTACAAAAATACTGTTTTAGGATGCGGATCGTCTGTGTTTGTATACTTCTCCAAAACACCCGTATCAGACCGATAGAAGACAACTATTTTAACGCTCAGCATCTGTTCAAACCGTCTGATGTCATTAAACGCTATCTTGTATTGATCACCATAGCCAGCTGACTTCTGTATTGAAGATGCTACAGACTCAAGCTCTACGTGTGGTTTCTGTGGATTTAGGAAATGTGCCAGACAGATTGCAAAACAAAGATTGTTTGAAATGTTCGTGGGACAGAACAGATTAAGTCTGTTTTTGGTAATCACTTCATTGTGGGCAAGATCACGGATCTTTCGATAAACACCGCCGTGTTTACTTCTCGCTATCGACAGTCTTAAATTCAATCTCTCATCAAACTGTACGTCAGAGTTGCTCTGCATTATTTTTTCAAGGTCGTTTATAAATAGATCTACACTATAACCATTGCTACCCGTCAAAAGTGTACTAACATCTGATGTCAAACTCGATCCCCTCAACGTGATGCTGATTAAACACCCGTCTCCGCCTAACAGTTTGGAAAACTCCACAATTTCAGAAAGTGTGTCATGTAAAAACACTGTGTAGGCTGCTAAATCTGTCGAAGATATCTCTCGCAAATTTATAAGCCTGTGGACTTCCAGACCATTGAACCGTGCTCGTGGCAGTACCGTGTACCCACTAACATCACCACCTACTGTTACAAGTGATTCTATATCTCTATCTGTGAGACCCATATTGGGCGCTTCAGGGTTGAGTGTGCGATGTGTCTGTGTACCTGGGCCCTCGCCTGACTGGTGAAAAGACACAAGATGATCAAATGCAGAATTTGGTTCTGGACGAGGTTCTAACACCTCTCCTGCTTGTTGGGTATTTACAACATGTTCAAAATCATTATTTGGGTCAGGATCCTCATCGGACATTGATCTCACGATGTTTAATAATTCTACCAACGTATCAGTTGAAGACTCAGACCTATTCATATCCTCCACAGTCTGTATTAAATAGAGCAATGTTTCTGTGTTACTGCACTGTTCGAGGGGCACCACGCTACCGTCGTTTCGTCTAAACCTAGCTACCGGACCCTGATCAAAACCATCTGGCTCCCGACAACGTTTAGGCATTTTTAAATCAGATCTTTTTTATTTTATTTATTTAAATCACATGTAGCAACACGTTAAAAACTATGGATAATAAACCCCTGTGTCCATACAGTAAAAAAAAAGATAGAATGAAAAACTGACAAATGTTGAAGAAAAAAAAAAAAAAAAAAAAAAAAAAAAACATAGTATGCAAAATATATATATATATATATATAAAATGTTGTCAACTCAACCAAGTTTCTTTTTAAGCATGAGCACCAGTTGCTTTAGCAATTCTGTAGTCAGGCATTGTTCTCTGGCTACTTTTTGAACAGTACCACTATGCAACCGTTGCGCTGCTATGCATTGTTTAAGCCAAATTCCCTGTTGTTGTTGTGTTGACTCATAAGCATCTAAACGTCTCTCAATGGCATTAAGGCGTTTGTCAAAACGTACCTCGAAGGCATTCAATGCGGTCTTGACAGAGTCCTGTATCAGTCTGGCTATGTGCTGATTGTCTATAAAGGGTTGTGATTCCTGTTTGTAAGCCTCCTGATTTGAAGGCAGCTGTTCAGGGTCGGATTCCTCCACAACCACGACCCGTTCGCTGGTTGGAACAGACTGCGGTGTTTCTTTAGGGTCGTTTGTAAATACACAGCCGTCCCACGATTGTATCAGACCCTCACTCCAGCTCTGAACATCATTTATATCGGGAACTACGACCACCTCTGTTAAGAAGTAGAAAAGGGTGCAAAAAAAAAAAAAAAGTTGGTACAAATGTGTTAATATTATAATGATAACAGTAATATTAATATTAACTATATTTTCTAAGACTAAAAATAAAATAAAAATCAGTCTGGTACTAATGTAACATTAAAAAACAATACTTATTGTCAAATTCTCTCTCTCTCTCTCTCTCTCTCTTTATATATATATATATATATATATATATATATATATAAACAAACAATCAAACAAGACCATGCTAATATGGAATGGCACACCAGCCTAAAATCATCATGTCTACACTTTTTTTTTCACACACAGTTCTCCAATGGTGTAATGTATGATAACAACAGTTCTAAACTAGCGTATTGGCACATTATACATCCACAAATACATTCGACCCTCTCACTATCACATTCAAATAAACAATATTTATCTTTCTGATTTAGTGTGTACAGAAAACAATCCATCAGCTTTTGTTCATTACTTACTTTTACCAGCTGATCGTCTTGGCTTTTTTGGGGCAGATGTCTGTGATACGTCTCTCGAAGACTCATCAGCAGAAGCTTTTGCGTCCGCATGGGACACCACGGCTGCTTTACGTTTCAACTTATTTTTCGCTTTCTTATCCGGTTTATTCACACATTCAGACACACCGACATTGCTCACAACGTTTGATAAGCCATCTGTAAATACATGTGTTAAAGTTTTAAAACAAAATCAACAAATCATAGCAGCATAACATTGTTTGATAAAGCCAAATGACAATGCACTTACCCAGGGGAATAACTCCAACGTTGGCTGACTCGCTGCTTCGCGGTGGTCCGTGTACTAAGGCCTTGATAGTCACGCGTTTCGGCCCTGGTAAAAACAAAAAACCCAGAGAAGATAAGATATTTTTTTTTTTTTACACAGCCACAACACTGTTTAAACACGGGTGTAACAACATTCAACAATACCTGGCACAAGTGCATCCGTGATCGCTCGTGAAGAGGCAACAGCTTTGTGCGCAGCAGCAGCTGTGCTAGGTCTAGCCACGCCTCCTGGCGAAAACAAAACAAAACATCATCCGTCACACACACGCACACAAACACACACACACACACAACGTATGCAACATTTAAACATAATTATACGTACCGCCGGCTTGATTTAGGAAATTAATCTCCTCAACAAGATCGAAGAGACTCAAGCTGTCACGATCTGAAGCGGGCAGATAAAACCTTAAGTAAGCAATACAACAGCGACGCTCGTAAACAAAAATAATGTTTCTTAACAATGTTACTTAATAATAAAAAACACTCACTGTTAGAACAGGATTCCATCTTCTTGCACTCACGATTCCAACAACACAATATGGCTTGGAAAATAGTTTGAGAATAAACAGCGGTGATGCTTGACACGAGACACGACACACTAGTACGCTTCAGTGACTGTGCTCGCGTTCAACACACATTTATACACGCAGCTTTTTGGCGAAGTGTGAAAACGGGGCCTCCCCAGCAGACAGAATACACGACATAACACCTATATCGCGCAGGTAGACGAGCAATAAAACCCGGAAGGCCAAGGGCCAGACACCTTTCTTTTACACCTCTGGCCAGGATGTCACCGCAGGAGGATGTCACATGGCGTCGCACAGCCTAGACATACCGGAGCCTGTCAGCGACCCATCATAAATCAGAGACAGGGGAACCTCAGAACCATAAATCAAAGTCATAAAACACCTTTTTTGACACATGGTTTATGTTAATACTACTATCAGAGATAAAGAGTATAAGTGTGATGATATGACTTAAAATTTGTTTTATTGTTTATTATTGTGATTATGGGTAATCAGAATGATAAAAAGTGAGGAGTTGTAGTGGCAATTTTAATGATATTCATTGATCTTTAGTAAAATATAGATGATTCAAAGAATGTCACATGTGTGTCTCACTTGTAGTGAGAGAAGATTCTGTTTATGTACCTGGGGAGGCAGAAGAGGGAGACACTCCAGAGAACAGACGAACAAGGACCTCTGACCTAGATGTCAGAAGGCCATTTTGGTGCAGGGGGGCTTATTGGGCCAACTAGTGACGTCTATGGAAAACTACTGGGAGGAAGGCTCTGGGGGGAAGAAGGCCTTGAAACTAAGATAAAAGCTAGTTCAGTCTGTCTGGGGGTTGTGTCACTCTTCTGCACAGGGTAACAACTGTGTATTAGACTGCTCCTATTCTTGCAAGAATAAATTCTTCTATTTTATATAATTTGACTCTGAGTGTCTTTTACGCAGTGATGTTTGCTTGAGATGAATTTTTGCCACAACAAACATCCGCAGAGTTTTTCCTCTCACTAAAGAGCTGCACGCGGCACGTCTTTTTAAAGACGCGTCTTTCTAAAGACGATCTGCTCGTGTTTTTCTGAGTGTGGTATTCTGATAGATTCAGCTGATGGGCGCGAGCGCTGTTTTGAGTGTTTGGGCTTTGATCGCGCTCAGACAGCGCTCGTGGGTGTGTCACGTTCTCTCACTGGGAACGTGACCATCGCAATGTAACGGTCGAGACTCGATGAGCTCAATGAGTGAGAGTCCCCTCATCCACACCCCGATCTATTTTTCTCCACGTGAGATAATACTTCGGCTGGTGGCCAGGGTGACCTAAGACGGCAGGTCTGGAACTAAACCGACGAAAAATTCCTCGGTCCACACCCCGTCTTTCACATTGCAACCTGCGTGGTCCCAGGTGAGTTCGCCGGCCCGCACGCGGGCCCGCGGTCTCATTCGGTACCCCGGCTGATGAAATCATGTATCACCGCATCACAAGGTGAGCTGGAGTCCTCTAGAGATGATGGCTCGTCTGTGCTGCCGTCCTCGGATGTGCTAGCATAACGAGTTTGATCCAGAGTGCACAGCTATGCTTCCCGGGTGATTGGTTTTTGGGGGTGGCGAACCCAAATCCTTTCTACCCGGACGTGCATGAAGAGATCATGAGATCGTGGAAGTCTCCTTGACTTTTCGCGACTGCTCAGTGGCCTCTTCCGCCTTCTCTGCCCTTGTAGAGGCCGCGGCCTAGGGTGCACTGGGGTTCCCCCTGTGGAGTGTTCTGTGGCAACACTTATGTGTCCCCACAGCGCCTCCACCTGGCGTGGCGACTCTTAAGCACCCCTCCAATGCCTGTAGGTTCTTGTCTACTCCGGTGGTGGGGACCTATAGAGCTGCGGGGCAGGCTGCCACCTCACTGCGTGTTATTGCCATCCTCCTGGGTGTTCAATGACATGCACGAGGGTAGGGCTGATTCAGGGCTCATCCTTGAGCTGCCTGCCGTCACCGACCTTGCTCTCCGAGCGACGTAGGTGACCGCACGCTCCCTGATTCAGGTGATGTCCACATAGGTGGTCAGACACCTCTGGCTAACCTGGTTGATGTGCGCGAGGCTGAGTGATTTCGTTTCCTCAACTCCCCCATATCCCAGGCTGGCCTCTTCGGCGGCGCGGTCGAGGACTCTGCCCAACAGTTCTCGGCCGCCCAGAAGTGGACTGTGGCTATTTTGTCTGACCCCGCGGCTTTGCTGCCTCCAGCTGCCGGCTCAGACGCCCCAGTCCGCTTGTTGCCGAATGCGCCCTCCTGCGACTTCCGCCCCCTCCCGCCCGGCCCCCAGCAGCACTGGGCCGCGCCGTGGAGGTGGTCGCAGGAAGGCGCCCCTGCCCGTACCGGTCCCGCAGCCCCGCCAAGGCCAGGCTTGCGGCGCTCCCGTTACGTGCAGCTCAGATGTGGGTTGCAGTTCTTCAGGGAGTGGTTGCAGGGCCACTCCTTCCCCCGGTGGAGGGCTGGGGAGAATCTTTCTAAACCAAAGAGCTGCATCCCATCTCTGAGCCCTCAGAGGGCCGGACGACAGTGCGCGACGCTCCCGGGCCTTGCCGCTCTCGTCCCCCTCTGTCTCTGAGGGCGCGGATGACAGTGTGTGCCGTCTCCGGACCACACCACTCTCGTCCCCCTCTGTCGCCAGACCCCTGGTAGAGCAGACCCCCATGGAACGCTGGTCCTTCCCTGGTCTCCTCTGTCAGGACGCGGAGCATGACCGTGCCCCCGCACCGGGCCGCTATGCCACCCACGCCTGGGCCGGTCACTCCGCTTCGCTGCCCCTCCGGGGGGACGTCTGTCGTTCGGATGTTTCCGCTGGTTCAGTTCTTGGGAGCTTGGTTAGAGCTTCCCTACCTGTCCCGCTGGGTCGCCCGAACTATCAGGCTTGGCTATGCGATCCAATTCGCACGGTCTCCTCCCCGCTTCAGGGGAGTCCGTTACTTTGGTCGGTGGCAATGCCCGATCATGAGAGCGGAGGTTGCCACCCTGCTGGCGAAGGGTGCAATCGAGACTGTCCCTCCAGCCGAAATGAGGTCAGGGTTTTACAGCCCGTACTTCATTGTCCCCAAGAAGACCGGTGGGTTACGGCCAATCCTGGATCTGCGCGTCTTGAACCGCTCCCTTCTCAGGCTGCCGTTCAGGATGCTCACGACCAAACGCATTTTCGAATGCGTGCGGCCACAGGATTGGTTTGCAGCGATAGACCTGAAGGACGCCTACTTTCATGTCTCCATTTTACCTCGACACAGACCGTTTCTTCGGTTTGCTTTCGAGGGGCAGGCATACCAGTACGCAGTTCTCCCATTCGGGTTGGCTCTGTCTCCTCACGTCTTTACGAAGGTCGTCGAGGCAGCCCTTGTTCCCCTGCGCGAACACAGGGTTCGCATCCTGAATTACCTCGACGACTGGCTAATATTAGCTCACTCTCGAGTCCAGGTTTGCGAACACAGAGACCTAGTGCTCCGGCACCTAGCCCGTCTGGGCCTTCGGGTCAACTGGGAGAAGAGCAAACTTTGCCCCGTGCAGAGGATCTCTTTTCTCGGTATGGAGATAGACTCGGTCGCCATGTCCGCGCAGCTTATGAGCGAGCGCGCACACTCACTGCTGACTTGTCTTCGACAGTTCGAGGGCAAAAGTGCGGTCCCACTGAAACTTTTTCAGAGGCTCCTGGGGCATACGGCATCCGCAGCCGCGGCAACGCCACTCGGATTGCTTCATATGTGACCGCTTCAGCTGTGGCTTCGCGATCGGGTCCCGAGGTGGGCATGCCATCGAGGTACGCTCAGAGTTCCAATAACTCCGACCTGCCGTCAGACCTTCACCCCGTGGCGGAACCTCAGCTTTCTACGGGCCGGAGTTCCCCTAGAACGAGTTTCCAGGCATGTTGTCGTCTCCACAGATGCCTCTGCCACGGGCTGGGGCGCCATGTGCAATGGACATGCAGCCGCGGGCTCCTGGACAGGACCCCAGCGCCTCATGCATGTCAATTGCCTCTAGTTGCTGGCAGTACGCCTTGCCCTGCACCGCTTCCACGCGCTGCTCCTGGGTCAACACGTACTTGTCCGTTCGGACAATACTGCGACAGTAGCGTACATCAACCGACAGGCTGGTCTACGCTCTCGCGTATGTTGCAACTCGCACGCCACCTCCACTTATGGAGTCAGAAGCACCTGAGGTCCCTTCGTGCTAATTACATTCCAGGAGAGCGGAACCTTGCAGCCGACGAGCTGTCACGGCTCCGGCCAACCTCTGGCGAATGGTGACTCCATCCCCAGTCGGTCCAGCTGATATGGGACCAGTTCGGGGACGCACAGATAGATCTGTTTGCCTCCCACGACTCATCCCATTGCGCCCTGTATTACTCCCTGACCGAGGGCACGCTCGGCACGGATGCACTGGCGCACAGCTGGCCGCAGGGCCTACGCAAGTATGCGTTTCCCCCAGTGAGCCTTCTCGCACGTACTCTGTGCAAGATCAAGGAGGACGAGGAGCAGGTCATTTTGGTCGCCCCATACTGGCCCACCAAGACCTGGTTCTACGAACTGATACTCCTCGCGACAGCACCTCCTTGGCCAATTCCTCTGAGGAAGGACCTCCTTTCTCAGAGACGGGGCACCCTATGGCACCCTCGTCCCGATCTTTGGAGACTCCACGTGTGGCTCCTGGACGGGACGAGGCAGGTTTGAGTACCCTGCCACCAGCGGTGGCGGCTACCATCACTTCCGCTAGAGCATCGTCAACGAGACATGTCTATGCGTTGAAGTGGCACCTCTTCGTTAACTGGTGCTCTTCTCGCCGAGAAGACCCCAGGAGATGCTCGATCAGTGTTGTGCTTTTCTTCCTGCAAGACGGGTTGGAGCGAAGGCTGTCTCCCTCCACCCTGAAGGTGTATGTGGCCACTATCGCCGCATATCACGAAGCAGTTGAAGGTAAGTCTCTTGGAAAACACGACCTGATCATCAGGTTCCTGAGAGGAGCGAGGAGACTGAATCCTCCTCGCCCTCCTCTCGTTCCCTTTTGGGACCTCTCAGTGGTCTTAAATGCCCTGCAGAGGGCTCCCTTTGAGCCTCTGCATTCAGCTGAGCTTAAGATCCTGTCAATGAAGACAGCGCTCCTGGTTGCGTTGGCCTCCATCAAGAGGGTAGGGGACCTGCACGCATTCTCCGTTGACGAAGCGTGCCTGGAGTTTGGGCCCGGTCACTCTCACGTGATCCTGAGACCCCGGCCTGGATATGTGCCCAAGGTTCCCACCACTCCCTTCCGGGACCAGGTAGTGAACCTGCAAGCGCTGCCCCGGGAGGAGGCAGACCCAGCCTTGGCACTGCTCTGTCCAGTACGCGCACTCCGTGCTTACGTAGACAGGACGCAGTGTTTCAGGACCTCAGACCAGCTCTTTGTCTGTTATGGTGGGAAGCTGAAGGGAAAGGCTCTCTCCAAACAAAGGTTGTCTCACTGGATAGTGGACGCCATTGCTTTGGCATACCAGCAGCAAGGTCGACCATGCCCCCTTGGTGTGACCGCCCACTCCACCCGGAGTGTGGCGTCCTCTTGGGCTTTAGCGCGTGGCGCCTCGCTGACAGACATCTGCAGAGCTGCAGGCTGGGCGACACCTAACACATTCGCCAGATTTTACAATCACCGAGTGGAGCCAGTGCCCTCCCGTGTACTGTCTTTTTCAAGCTAACAGAGGAACCGTTAGGTGTCTTCGCTTGCTCGCCACTCCACTCCACGGACTGGATACGTGCGTTATTTCCTCAGGTAGCCTTCCTCTCTGAAGCCCTGAGTTCCTCCAGCACTGTTGACGCTGGCGCCAGTGTCTATTGCCTGTGCGTCGGCTAGGTGCCTCCGTGTGCATGGTTCCTCCTCCGAGCAACCCCCACATGTGTATTTCCACTGTAAGCCTCCTTGAGCATGTGTCTTTTTCCTCGGCAAGCCACCTTGCCACTCCTGGAGTTGAAAGTAGATGCCACCCTACGGGCTGGTCACTCCAGTGTTCCTCCATATGAAGCCCCCTCGGGCCATATGTGTATTCTTAAGTCCTCCCTACGGGTAGGCATGCTGCGGCATATCTCCCCTGAGATATGCTTCCCAGTGTACCTTGGTATTCCTGTGTTAAGTAGGACTCCTTCGTCCGTGCCTATATCACGACAGGGAGGTCAGACTTCGCAGGGCACTGGAAGACAGCTGTGAAGGTGGCGTGATTACACGGGGACCCCCATTCTCCGTCATCCGATGTAACTTGGAGTGACTACTTAAGGGAACGTCTCAGTTACGGATGTAACCCTCGCTGCCACTTCCGCTGTACCGCTGGGTCGACGCCTGAGTTCAGTCTTGGCTCCTCAGCGAAGACATGATCTGCTGTTGCAGGTGTCTCTCCTTAAATACCCACGCGGTGGGGCGGAGATACATTATGCAAATTCCGCAGACCCATGGCATTTCATTGCCATAGGCTCGTTTTTTAATACTCGAAGGTTATAGGCTTTCTGGCGAAACCCCCATTCTCCGTCATCCGACGTAACGTCTCCGTTCCCTACTCAGGGAACGAGGGTTACATCCGTAACCGAGACGTTTTCCTCGGTTTTCCTCCGCTTTAAATCTCCCCAACCGGAAACGCACGGGCATCCTTGCGTCAAACGCGGAAGTTATGCATGCATATAGCCCATTAATCGCACATTTTTATATATTCTAAATGTCTCTTGATTTCTTTTTGTCCCATCATTTTTTCTAATTTGAATGCACTTATCAACATAAAAAATTGGATCGGCTTGCTTTGTCCAAATGTTTTTTATTGAAAACAACATTGACAATACTGTTCAATTTCACAATAAAACATTCTCACTTGGAGCAAATAATCTCTCACACAATGTAACACTGTCCATCAATAAAAGGGTGAAAGAAATAATATGAGGTCCTGATATTGACGAGGGGGCGGAGAATTCGCATCAGCTGTGTGTGTGTGTGTGTGTGTGTGTGTGTGCTTGGCCATCAAGTGGTATTTCAGACTGGACGTGCTGCGATGATAGCTCAGTTCACAACGACAAAACACACAGATCACTTTGGTCTTGTCAAGGGAAACTTTCAATTCAGAATCTTATTGGCATCCATTTCGGAGTCTCGCGCTCGTCATCCACTCAAAACGTAACGTTAACCAACTATTTGGCCGGCTCGCAACAAGTGTGTTTCCGGTCAACCTGGTCTCACCGAATTCCGTGAAATGAACACGGACCCTTAACTCAAAATCTGTGGCAGTTTCACGGAATCGCCGAAAATTCCGTGATGGGCCCACGGAAATGATGCCTATGTAAGTTAATGACAGGCAGCATCCGTGGTCCACACACGGATTCCCTGTTCGGACCTGCGCTCCCCCAATTGACGTCGTTTTATAATTTGGAAACGTATCGCTTCTTTCTGGGTTTACTTTAAAAAGTACTTCACTTTAAATATTTATTTTTAAAGTGATTTTAACTTGATATTGCATTGTTCTGTCGTCGTTTGATCGATATGATAACATCTGGTCAGTGGTCTGTTCCGTGACTGTACCACGTAATATTCAGTCTCACTGCAGTTCGTGATATGGTCACGTAATTTAATATATAGATTCTTGACACGGAAACGCTAATTTAGTTATATTTTCGTGATAATGTATTTCTAATAACTAATGTATTTCAATAGGAAGCATCTTTCGTGATCACAGCACGATTCTTTCTGCCTGTCGGGCTGCAGCAGAGAAACTGTTTAATCGACATTTATTCACGAGATTTTATCATGGTTTATTTATTTTAATATTATTTCGGTCTTATTGCCAGGGAAGCTGGATTGCTATGCTGTTTATTTTATTAAATGATATTTTATTAGTAGGAAATCGCGCTGAAGAAGTCTCGTCCCGAACACACCGCGATATTTGGCACCAGTTCACGACACGTGTGTCAGATGTTGGTAAGTAGTCGTAAATATGCTGTCATTAATAATGTTTGATATAATGTATTATCTGTTTGTCGATATTAATAAGATTAGCTCACGTTCAGTCACTGCATTATATCTGTCCTCTCTCCATGGGGGCTTTGCGTTTCATTGATGTCTAATTCAAAACAGGGTGATTTAAACACTGTCTGTCACGTGACGTGCTATAGGCCTCCAAGACCTTCAATAAATTAATCATATTTATATCAGGTTTAAGTAGTACAATTAGTTCCAAAGTTGTATTTGTAGAAGAAGCACAGTAAAATCAACACGTATACCATGCTTTTACCAACCTGCGTGAAGTTGGCCCCCCACCCAACGCAAAACACTATGCTCAATCATTTGTGCTCCGTTTGTGCTGGTTTGTGCTGTAAAAAGTTTCGTTTGTGCTGCTTCAGTTTTTTATATATTACAATAATATTAGGTGGTCATTCTGAGGTCACTCAGCCCCCCACATGCTCCAAATTGACCCAATATAGTCTCGTTCATTTGTGCTTCGTTTGTCCTGGTTAGTGCCGGTAAAATTTTCGTTTGTGCTGCGTCGTCGGGTTTTAAAATATTAGACATTAAATTATTGTTGATGACGTCACCAGCCCCCCACATGTCACATGATCCAAATTCACCCAAAATAGTCTCGTTCGTTTGTGCTGGTTTGTGCCGGTACAATTTTCGTTTGTGCTGCGTCGGGTTTTAAAATATCAGAAATTGAATTATAGACGATGACGTCACCAGCCCCCCACATGCTCCAAATTCACCCAAAATAGTCTCGTTCGTTTGTGCTCCGTTTGTGCTGGTTTGTGCTGTACAAGGTTTCGTTTGTGCTGCTTCAGTTTTTTAGATATTAAAATAATATTAGGTGGTCATTCTGAGGTCACTCAGCCCCCCACATGCCCCAAATTCACCCAAAATAGTCTCGTTCGTTTGTGCTTCGTTTGTGCTGGTTAGTGCCGGTAAAATTTTCGTTTGTGCTGCGTCGGGTTTTAAAATATTAGACATTAAATTATTGTTGATGACGTCACCAGCCCCACACATGTCACATGATCCAAATTCACCCAAAATAGTCTCGTTCGTTTCTGCTTCGTTTGTTGTGCGGTAAGAAATTCGCTTATGCTGCGTGGGGTTTTAAAATATTGGACACTGAATCTGGGTCGGCGCCACGAGGGGGCCCCAGGGGGTCTGGCCCGGCCACCTAGGCCACTGTGCCCCCTCACCTCTGGTCAGCACATCACCCTGCCTCGGAAAGCGATTTCAGCCGCTGGGACTGCAGCAACAGGCACACTACCACTGTGCCATCTTTTGACATATAATTAACTTATCTACACATTTATATATAGAGGCCTATATATATATATATATATATATATATATATAAATATATTTAGTTATATATTTAGTTCTATCTTGATTAAATAAGCTTTGCAACTTTGCATTTGCACTTGCGACAGGCGATTAACTAAATTACGTCACTATAGCAGCTGAAGAAAATACGCAACGAATGAAAAGACCTCGTTCTGAGAAAGTTTAACACTTCCACTCGTCGACTGCAGCGTTTCTAAAGGGATGTGTTTTTGCTTTTTGTCTTTGTTACTAATATAAATGATTATATAGCCAGTCAGGGGTGGCGCCAGAGAATTTTTAACGCAATTGCTGAGGGGGTGTTAGATCATTGACAAGGGGAGCTGAGCAATTATATAGCCTATATATTATATATTTAATAAATGAGCAAAACTTGGCCACTCAATATTTAATATTCAATTATTTTAATTTTCACAATTAAAGTTTTTATTTTACTAAATTGAACAACAACATTCCGCATTCAATCAAATATTCTTAAAGATTTATTATTAATAATGTTATTTCAACATAATATCTCGTTATTTTGACATAATAAGTGTGCGTGCATAAAGCAACATGTGCATTTGTAAATCTGGTGACAGGTGTGCATTGATTTTTAATAATAAACTATTTTTTTCTGTGTCAGCTGCAAGATGAGGTTGACGATCGCCATCTCCGTGAACGCGTCTATAGAGAGAAATTCACATAGGCTATTGGATTACATAACCAGAGAGTAGCCTATTTCTTTTCGTTTTGAATTGTTTCGTTTAAAGACATTTCAAGCTTTATATATTTCTCATGTCTGTGAGGCATATGCTGAGTTTAGGTTAATTTATGATGAAATGCGCTCCAGTTCACGTGCAATGCAAGTGATCGTGCAGGCGCCTCCATGTCATGATTATATTGTCTGCTATATTTGCTTCTTATTTATTAAATCCAGACAATTGGTTGATGAAAAATTTATTAAAATTAAGATACAATTTATACCAAACGAAATTCACTTTAAAGAAAGGCTCTCTACAAAACAAAACGTGGTCAAAATCATTTCTGACCCACTCAATGTCTCCCGATATACACCCTGTCTTACTCATGCTGTTCACTTTTCATAATCAATAAAAATGATTTTTTTTTTAATAATATTTTAACAAATATGAAACTAAATGCGCTTATTTAATGGCTACACGTATAGGCCTAAAGACTCTATTTGTACGAATTGCTGCACATTCATTTAATTCTGAATTTTGCACTCATAAGTTGAAAGGCATTTTTTTGTGTAACACATATCTGCAACATTTATCAAGTTCACGGATAATTGTGCATGCATTTATTAATCATCATGATACTAAAATCATAATAAAGTGCTATACTATGTGCAAAAAAATCAGATCCTAAGCCAAGAATATTGACGCAACGCGTTTAATTAGCCTACACATTAAGCATTTTCTTCCAAGGAAACCCATTATAAGAACGCTTGGTTTATTAGAATGTCCCAGCAGTTGTTATGTCGAAATAACAAGATATGATGTCGAAATAACAGATATTATGTCGAAATAATTTTATGTTGAGTTGCTCTGTATCGTCGCGTCGGGTATATGGTGGCATGGGGTTGTTGTTGTGTTTTTAATTAAAAGTGTGTGTATTGTTATTATTATTATTATTGAGGGTAGAAGAGGTAGGCCCCCCCAGTGACACATCGAGGCTCCTTCGTTCCGTATGTCCTGGCGCCGACCCTGCACTGAATGACAGAGAATTATACTGTGACTTCTCCAGGCCCTTTTGTACAGTTGAAGTAAGACCGAAACGGCAAACCAAATCACAATAACAATGTCTGAACACCATGAAGTTTTTAATAAACAATACAGGGACTACAAAAACACTGATACAAAATTGATGTTCTATTAAATCATCTTTATTAGCATCTAACATTTTGGTAAGAGATTTAATATAACAAACCCGAAATACATCGTAGGCCTACTGACTTAATATAAGATAGCCAGGCTTAGAAATAGCCTAAGTGAATGACCATTAACTATTTTTGATCTTCGTGAATTCAATTATCTATTTTATTAAGTCAGCTTGTAGCCTATAGCCTATAAATAGCCTAACATTTATAATTTGATTTAATGTCATATTTTAAAACCCGACGCAGCACAAACTAATTTTTTTACCGCACAAACCAGCACAAACGAAGCACAAACGAACGAGACTATTTTGGGTGAATTTGGAGCATGTGGGGGGCTGAGTGACCTCAGAATGACCTAAAAAATATTCTTTTAATATTTAAAAAACCGAAACAGCACAAACAAAACTTTTTACAGCACAAACCATTACAAACGGAGCACAAACGATTGAGCATAGTTTGACTACGTTTTGCGTTGGGTGGGGGGCCAACTTCACGCAGGTGATCCAGGGCCTACTGCCCCAAAGCAGGACGCTGTAATGGCTATGCTGCTGGCCAGTGATGAAGATGAGGAGGAACAGGTTGAGACGAGCGAGATGAAGGTCTATTTGAAGGACTTCACTAAATGCAACGGAGGCCCCCTGGAATGGTGGAAGAAAAACGAGGATAGATATCCAAAGTTGTCAAGAGTTGCTAAGAGATTTCACAGCATCCCCTCCACTTCCACGCCATCAGAGAGGATTTTTTCAAAGGCGGGTTTCATTGCCAATAAATCAAGGAGCGCCCTTTTACCGACCAACGTGAACAAGCTGGTTTTCCTTGCACACAACTTCAGAAGAATCAGACAACCACAGGTGCAGTAGAACACTTTTCATATGTGAAGAAGTGATTATTTTTCTTTTTCTTTTGGGACAATGTGAACTTAAGCTGAAGGCTGCGCGCGAAGCGTCTCAGGAAGGAAGACATCCTTTCCTTTTTTTTTCTTTTTTTTTTTGCTGCATGTGCACTTTCTGAAGCCCATTCGATTATGACTTATATTAGGCCTATGCTTATTTTCGTTGTTGTGTAATTGTTTTTATTTTTTCAGGCAGGCTTATTGTATTTTGAAAAATGTTTATGACATTTTGGACTAGTGCCAGGCTGTTGCGCTAAGTTTAATTTGATTTATTTATTTTATCCCGATTCCCGAGTGTGAACTGTGAATTAAAAGCCAAGAAATAGGTTCCTAAGTGAGAGATAAAGGCATGTTTTGGCACGTTGTTGTTTTTGAAGCCAATATGTTCCTATTTTATGTGAACTTTTCTGATGTTTGATATATGTGTGATATGTTTTGTTCATCTGGCTTTGAATAAAAGGTATTTGTTACATACCATGTTTTTCGTTTAATTTTTTTTTAGCTCTTTTGTTTGAAATGGAAAAAAATCTAGCTGCTATCTAAAAAAAAAAACAAAAAAAAAGGTTCGACTATCAGTCGACTACGGCAAAATCTAACGAATCAGATTCGACTATGAAAATCCTTAGTCGAAAACAGCCCTAATAATAATAATAATAATAACTAACGTGTTTGTTATTTTAGGTAGTTATTATCACGATAATCCATGTTCAAGAATCCATTTTCCCGGATGAGATGGTTTTTATTCGTTACACTATAAACACACACTGACCTCCTCGAGCTTTTATTTTGGCACTTCCTGTTACAGGCATTTTGAATTTGCATATTAGTTAAATATTTAGTTTCAACCGAAACATTTAGATTTAACATTTAAATTTAGATTTAACATTTAGATTTAGATTTAACATTTAGAATCAACATTTAGATTTAATATTAAGATTTAGATTTAACATTTAGATTTAGATTTAACATTTAACAGTTAGGTGTAAAATTTAATATTTAGATTTAACTATTAAAATATCTCTAAGTTGACAAATATTGTTGTAAATGTGCTAAAAAGTGACCGTCAAAAATTCATACCAGTTTTTTTTTCAAATGATTTATATAATCTTTTTTTTATTTTTTATTTTTTATTTATTTAACAGTCAAACATACATACAAACCAACATAGTGCAGCAGTGAGCAATCTTGTAAATCCATAATTCCAGGAGTGACATAAAAGTGATTTAAGTGTTTGATCTAAGTGTGTATGTGAGCGGGTGTGCGTGTGGGTATGTGTATGTGTATGTGTGTGTATGCGTAAACAAAGTAACCATTTATTATCTATTACCATTGTCATTACCATCACCACCCCACTCCCCACTACCACCATACTGCCAATATTGTGTCGATTTTTATTTCCATCCTTCCTCCTATGTAACAATTGCCATTGTCAATCCTGCACAAAGTAAAAGATGATATAAGATAACCTTCCCCCACATCTCATCAGTCCCTATCTTTTCCTAATTATTATTATTATTATTATTTATTTTTTTGTGTAATGTGCAATGTCTAAGGTGCATTAAAAGAGGGAGTACAGTGCGAGAGTGTCTCAAATTGGGACAGAGATGCTGTCCCGTTGAAACCACTTCTCGCCTGTCTTGCCTGCCTTGGTGTTTGTTAGGTTTTCCATACATATTCCTTTTTCTTTTTCTTTTTTTATTCTATGTTGTGTTGCATTAAAAGCCCATGAAGAGATAAGGGGGGAGTTATTGCAGTAGTGATGACAATGACACTTAATTCCAATACAGCATTGACAATGGCAAGATTAATGATAATAATAATGATAATAATAATATTAATAATAAATGACAATGATGATGGCAGTGGCGACCGCAATGGTGAAAGCAAAAGACAGCAACAACAGCAATTACAACAATGAAAAATTAAAAGTGAAAATAGTAACCATAACAATAACAGTAAAGATAGTAATAACAATGATGACAAACAAGTTCCAACAACTAAAATGTATTAATATTCGTGGGTTGATTAAGAAGGTGGGAGGAGTCG
This sequence comes from Rhinichthys osculus, assembly GCA_029959095.1. Classification (NCBI taxonomy): domain Eukaryota; kingdom Metazoa; phylum Chordata; class Actinopteri; order Cypriniformes; family Leuciscidae; genus Rhinichthys; species Rhinichthys osculus. The sequence goes on from JARWKJ010000003.1 coordinate 2,249,473, forward strand.
GAGTTGAAAACAGAGATAGGATTCATAGCTGTAAGAGGTCAGAAAGTGTTGGACGGCAGAGGTCAGTTTCAGATGCGTAATTATGAAGGGGAGATGCGTATTCCACTGCAATGAAGTCTGTAATAAGATTTATCCAAATGTTAATGTGTAATTTATTTCTAGTTTTCCAGTTCATGAGGATAGTTTTCTTGGCGATGGTTAGAGCTATGAGGAGCATTTTAGAGTTTATAGTTTTATCAGTGATTATCGTAAGGTCTCCCAGCAAGCAAAGAGAAGGCGACAGTGGGATGTGGCAGCCAACTATAGTGGATAGTGACTGTGTGACCTCTTCCCAAAAGTGTTTGATTGGAGTGCAGTGCCAGTTTTTTAAACATTGTTTGAAGCTAAATGTGACAAAATGTTGCTGTTATTTTCAGTGTGAGCCGCTTTACAAACGGCGCCCCATAAAGTTGAGCATGGACACTCCAATGTTTGGGTAAGATGATGACACACACAACTGGATGTTAGCTGGCTGAGCAAGTTCAGCATCACTGAAGATTAAACATTAAAAATAGCACTCATATTCTTGAAGGAGTATTATATTATTAGCTTGCTAATCGCTAGTAAAGCTAATTATTAATTAGCCATCATGCTAGGTTGCATGAGTGCTATTTTTTAATGTTTAATCTTCAGTGATGCTGAACTTGCTCAGCCAGCTACCCATCGAGTTGTGCGTGTCATCATCTTACCCAAACATTGGAGTGTCCGTGCTCAACTAAGGCAGAGGTGGCATCTATCTGTGAACCGAACGCGAAGGGACACTAACAATGGTGTAATGATTCATTCAGTTTGACTCCCAAGACAAGACGATGCTCACCCGACTGGCCAATAGGAACGTTCCAATAGGAAAAAAAGAACGTGGCCCCGCCCATGACACAATTTTCACAGCGAAAGCAAAATCCTGACACGAGAGCAAAAAAAATTGCATTGAGAGCAAAGAAAAGCGGTTTGAGAGAAACACTTTTTCTTTTAGAGAAAATGTTTTCTACGGAGCCCCCCTAGTCCCACTTTGGCAAAAAAAAATTATTATAACTATCTCGTGGCCTCAAGATAAGTAACTCGTGGTCTCAAGACAGTAACTTGTGGCCTAGAGATAGTAACTCGCGGCCTCAAGATAGTAACTAGTGGCCTCAAGATAGTAACTCGTGGCCTCAAGATAGTAACTCGTGGCCTCAAGATAGTAACTCGTGGCCTCAAGATAGTAACTCGTGGCCTCAAGATAGTAACTCGCGGCCTCAAGATAGTAACTCGTGGCCTCAAGATAGTAACTCGTGGCCTCAAGATAGTAACTCGTGGCCTCAAGATAGTAACTCGTGGCCTCAAGATAGTAACTCGCGGCCTCAAGATAGTAACTCGCGGCCTCAAGATAGTAACTCGCGGCCTCAAGATAGTAACTCGCGGCCTCAAGATAGTAACTCGTGGCCTCAGGATAGTAACTCGTGGCCTCAAGATAGTAACTCGTGGCCTCAAGATAGTAACTCGTGGCCTCAAGATAGTAACTCGTGGCCTCAAGATAGTATCTCTATCTAGAGGCCACGAGATAGTATCTTGAGGCCACGAGTTACTTATCTTGAGGCCACGAGATAGTTATAATATTTTTTTTTGACAAAGTGGGACTAGGGGGGCTCCGTAGTTTTCACACTAATAGCAAAAAAATATATATTTAAGATTTTTTTTCAAAGTATTTTGAGAGAGTTTTTTTTTTCAGAAATAATTTTAAAAATGTCAAATTTATATATTTTTTATGTTCTATGAGAAAATTATTTCTCTCAAAACTTTTTTTAGTCTCAAATATTATTTTTTGCTATTGATATGAAAACTTTTTCTCTCAAATATTATTTTTTCTCTCATGAAATGCTTTTTTGCTATCAGTGTGATAACTTTTTCTCTCAAACTTTTTTTTTTCTCTCAGATCATTTATTTTCTCACTTGTAATAAAGACACATTAATAGCTCCATACCACGTTCACGCCTCACCGAAATTGCCCTATAATTACAAGATTCTTTATAATTGCGCCCTCGGCTCTTTTTTTAAACGGAAAACTTGGAAATTTTACTTGACATTTTAAAAGTGTGATTTCCAGCACCGATTGTCTGCTGTAAATAAAATGTTTGAATAAAAATAATAACTTCCAATTTAATATAATATCATATTTATTATTTGATTAGTACTTAAATCTCTTACTTAAATAAAAAAAAAGGAAAACAGGCATGCTATAGTAACTTGGAATGGTTTTCTCTCTTGCATTTTATCTCTCAAAATGATGGATGTCAATTAAAAAACTTATGGATTATTAATTAGTTCATGCAACTTCTTATTTTCAGGAGGTAAACATAAAGCTGATTGGTTTATGTTTTTAATGCTTATAATTGAATATAATACAATATTTTAAATTGTATTGCTATTTTTCTCTTTCTCCATTTTGTTCTTAACAGCTCCAACTCGCTGAGGTGGAGACGTGATTAAATTATGTTCTTGTTAATACTTTCCAGCATTTCAGTAATAAAAGTGTACATCTTTAAAATGCAAATTACAGAGAAGTGCAACAGTTACCCGAAGGGTCTCGGCAGTGGTCAAAAAGGATTTAAACATTTAATTTTGAATTGATATCTTCTTGTAAACACAGTGATGTGGATTGAGGTGGCAATTAAATTACCACACAACCTTTTTGATAAAAAAAAAACAGGTTATTCGGCCTGGGATTGTTATGCAGGTGGTGGGAGAAAAACACGACATTCTGGATTCAGACGGCAACAAAATCATCGACTAACTCCTGTAATTGCTGAAAAATACCTTACGGCCACATGATAAATTTATTTCTGAATGCTGACAGTACAATGTAGTTTGTAAGCATTATGTGTACTGTTAATGAAGAAGAAAGATAAAGTTTGCCAGAAAACACTACTAGTCAGTTTATGAGCTGATGGGCATGAGTGACCAAACGTCTCAGGTTATGACTGTAACCGTAGTTCCCTGAGAAAGGGAACGAGACGATGCGTCACTTGACGCTTTGGGAACGCCCCCAGCGTGCATGCGTCTGAGCATCAATGTCAACTAGTCCAATGGAAAGAATGAGCGTCACGGGCGGGTGACGTCATGACCAGGAAGGGATAAAGGCTCACCCGGTGAAACGCGGCATTAGCTTCAAAAAGTCGAAGCAAGCCGATCACAGGGAAGCAGGAAGTATGGCAGGGTGACGCATCGTCTCGTTCCCTTTCTCAGGGAACTACGGTTACAGTCGTAACCTGAGACGTTCCCTTTCGAGGGAACTCTCGATGCGTCACTTGACGCTTTGGGAACGAGAATACCCAAAACGCCAGAATTCCAAGTACCTGAGTGTCAGTCTGTTGAAACTAAGCACTAAGCACCTGAGAACCTGGGGCAGCATCCAGGTCTAAGCTGTAAAACCTAACGAATGTGAGCGGTGAGGACCAGCCTGCCGCATCACAAACGTCTTGAAGAGAAACTCCAAATGGTAAGGCTTTAGAGGCCGCCATACCCCTCGTAGAATGAGCTCTGACCGCCAAAGGACACGGCAGGTCAGAGTACTCGTATGCAAGTGAAATAGCCTCAACTATCCACTTACTAACCGTCTGTTTAGAAGCAGGAAGACCCTTCTTAGGTGATCCAAAGCAAATAAATAACTGGTCGGACTTCCTCATTGACGATGTCCGATGAACATAAGTATCCAGTGCTCGCACTGGACACAAGAGGTTCAGCCTTTCCTGGTCCGCAGATGTAAAAGGAGGAGGACAGAAAGCCTGCAGCACAATAGGCCTCGGAGTCAAGGTCGGCACCTTAGGGACGTATCCCTGTTTTGGATATAAGAATGCCTTGACCATCCCCGGTGCAAACTCAAGGCAAGTGGGGGAAACCGAAAGGGCCTGAAGGTCTCCAACTCTCTTAAGGGACGAAATAGCTAGCAGAAAGATAGTCTTAAAGGTAAGAAACTTCTCTGAAACCGAATCTAAGGGCTCGAATGGAGCCCTAGACAGGCCTTCTAGTACTAAAGCAAGATCCCAAGCTGGCACCCTAGTGCGAGTTGCAGGCCTTAGCCTCAAAGTGCCACGAAGGAAACGTGTAATCAGGGGGTCTCGACCCAACGATGTACCCCCCACCAGGGCGTGGTAAGCCGCAATGGCCGCCACGTAGACCTTGAGCGTGGAAGGACATAGACCTGACGTAAAGCGCTCCTGCAGGAACTCGAGTACTGTGTTCACAGAACAGTTAACTGGATCCCACTGATGTCGGTGACACCATACAGAAAAAACTCTCCATTTAAGCGCATATAGTTTCCTAGTAGCTGGAGCTCTGGAGCTTAGAATGGTCTCAGCAGCCTCAGCTGAGAGACCACTCTCTATGAGTTGGGCCCCCTCAGAGGCCAAACCCACAGGTTCCAAATTTCTGGTCGATGGTGAAATATTGTGCCCCCCGCCTGAGACAGAAGGTCTCTCCTGATCGGGATCTCCAAGGGAGGACCGTCTAAGAGATGGATCAGGTCCGCAAACCAGATCCGACTCGGCCAGCGTGGTGCTACTAGCAGTAGGCTTATTCCGTACTGGCGGACTCGTTCCAGAACTCCTGGGAGCAGAGCAACAGGGGGAAATGCGTACAGACGTAGCCTCGGCCACGTCTGCACCATAGCATCCAGCCCCAGGGGGGCTGGGTGAGTAAGGGAGAACCAAAGTGGACAGTGCGTCGTATGTTGAGACGCAAACAGATCCACCTCTGCTTGGCCGTAAAACTCCCAAATTTTCTCCACCGCCTCGGGGTGGAGTCTCCAGTCCCCTGGCCTCAGCTCCTGCCTCGACAGGATGTCTGCCCCAATATTCTGGTCCCCAGGAATATACACTGCCCTCAGGGAGAGTACCTTCCCCAGAGACCACAGGAGGATCTGGTGCGCCAGCTTGCAAAGCGGACGCGACCGCAGACCCCCCTGACGGTTCAGATAAGAGACCACCGATGTGTTGTCTGTACGGACGAGCACATGATGGCCCCTCAGGTCTGGGAGGAATTGCTTCAACGCATTGAAGACGGCCATCATCTCCAGGCAATTTATGTGCCAAGAAAGATGATGACTCCTCCACCGACCCTGAACCGAGCGGCCTTCCATTACCGCTCCCCAGCCGGTGAGGGAAGCATCTGTCGAGATCGTAACTCGATGGCAGAGAGCTCCCAACACCGGACCCTGGGTTAAGAACCAGTGTTTTCTCCATATAACCAAGGCACGAAGGCATCGCCGCGTGATCTTGATCATACGAAGTGGGTTTCCCCTCGGGGAGAACCCTCTGGTCCTGAGCCACCACTGCAAAGGTCTCATGTACACCAGGCCAAAAGGAATCACGTTGGACGCTGCCGCCAAAAGACCCAACAGTCTCTCGAACTGTTTTACAGTGCGTGACTGGCCTAGCTTTAGCTCTTTGGTGGCTGTCAGGATAGCAGCTACACGAACGGGCGATAGAGTGGCCCGCATCGTCACTGAATCCCATACCACACCAAGGAAAGTGGTTCTCTGTACTGGAGAAAGCACACTTTTCTTGGCATTGAGCCTCAACCCCAACATCTGCATATGAGCGAGAACGACACCTCGGTGCCGAACCGCCAACTGCTCTGATTCCGCTAGAATCAGCCAGTCGTCGATGTAGTTCAGAATACGTATGCCCTGAAGCCTGAGAGGGGCTAGAGCTGCATCCACGCATTTCGTGAACGTGCGGGGTGATAAAGCTAGACCGAAAGGAAGAACCCGATATTGGTATTCTTTGCCCCCGAAAGAAAACCTTAGGAACTTCCTGTGCTGAGGGAGGATGGAGATATGGAAGTAGGCGTCCTTCAGATCTATCGTGACAAACCAGTCCTCGGATCTGATTTGAGTCACGATCTGCTTGAGTGTCAGCATCTTGAACTTGAGTTTCTGTACTGAACGATTTAACAGACGAAGATCTAAAATGGGACGCAACCCCCCATCCTTTTTTGGAACAATGAAATAACGGCTGTAAAAACCCGACTCTCTGTCGGGTGAGTACACCTGTTCTATAGCTTCCTTTGCTAACAGGGCCTTTACCTCTTGCTCCATTACCAGAGCCTGCTCGGGATGCACCACTGTGGGCAGCACCCCGTTGTAACGAGGAGGACGAGAACCAAACTGGATTCTGTATCCTTTCTCTACAATCTGCAGGACCCAACGAGAAATATTCGGCAGAAGCTTCCACGCTGCCAGAAAATGTACTAAGGGAACCAGCCTCTCGAGGCTGGTCTCTGGTGTTATCGAGACGGCTAATTCCGGAGCCTGAAACATAATGGCAGGAACTACCTGAACTGGCCGCTCTAAGGCCCCCCTCAGAGGGCGCGAAACCGATGCTGTGCCGCAGTATAGCATCAGCGACTCGCTGGAGACCGCTGCGCCCTGAAGCACCGAGGGTGGCAGGGTTGGCAGAACGGTCTCGTGAGGACCCCGAAATGGAACGGGCACCGTATAATGAGGTGTACACCGCTCCACTTCGGTCGGGGCTGTCCTCACAGGCCTGATGCATGAACATCAGGACCTTTTTTTTTTTTTTTGAACCGAAGTCTTCTTCGCCTGAAGAACGGTCCTCAGATCCGGCTTCGACTTAGAAGACTTCGGTTGAGAGGGTTGCGTCCATCTCCAGTCTCTACGTGGAGGTGCACGAGACGCAACACTCTCTTTCTGATGCACACGATATGATGAGCTCGACGGCTGGGGCTGCTCACGCCCAGCAGCCCCAGGGGGCTGGACCCGGCGAGGGATAAACTTTTTAAAAACGTCAGCTTGTTTCTTTGACTCCTGAAATCTCTCGACGACCGCGTGGACTGCGTCGCCGAAGAGACCAGAAGGTTCAAGCGGAGCATCTAATAAAAAAGCTCGATCTTTTTCTTTAACTTCAGACAGATTTAACCATAAATGTCTCTCAGTAGCTACCAAGGCTGCCATAGACCGCCCAATTGCTCTGGCGGTCTCCTTAGTAGCCCTGAGAGAAAGATCGGTAGCCCGACGAAGTTCACGAATATCGTCATGACTGACTCCCTCACTACTATCCAGATCCCCCAGCAGCTCAGCTTGATAAGCCTGGAGCACTGCCATAGTATGCAGACATGCTCCAGCTTGACCTGCTGCCGTATAAGCTTTGCCCACTAACACCGAAGTGGCTTTGAGCGGTCTAGTGGGCAAAGCCGAGGCTTTCAGAGACGATGCGGGACCAGGGGAAAGATAACTGGCTAAATTCTCTTCCGCCTGGGGCATCGCCTCACAACCATACTTTTCAGCCCTCAAGTTAACACTTATTCGAGAATAAGAGGGCTGAAAAGACGTGATGAGTAAGGTTTATTCCACGATTTAGATATTTCATTGTGCAAATCGGGAAAAAATGGAAGCCCTCGTGGTGGAGATAATGTGGTGGAAGATAAAAAGCGCTCATCTAATTTGCTTTTAGGACGAGCGCCCTTCATCTCAGATGGCCATTCAATATTTAATTTCTCTACAGCCCGCGACATAACATCCACCAGCTCATCATATCCTGGGGAAATAAATTGTGAATCTCTTTCCCCCATGTGTGTGCTTTCACTCTCCAAACTCATCGCATCAACCTCCTCGGAGGAAGAGCAATGAAGTAATGGAGGGCTCTCTCCCCGGGCGGAAGAAACCGCAGAGCGTGCTTCCGACACCGGGGGGAGAGCGCTGGGTCTCTCGGGTAAGGAAGGAGAAAGAGCCCTCGGACCCGTCTCCAACCCCTCCGAAAGTTCCTTTTGCGATCCCCAGGAATGCAATCTCCGCGCTGCCTCAGCAGACGCGGGTCCTGATCCCTGCGGATCGCGAGCCTGCCCACTCTCTTTATCAAAGAGTGACAGGCGAGAGCGGAGCATGCGAAGCGGTAACATCTCACAATGCTGGCACTCAGCCCCCTCGAAGGCTGAGACCGCATGCTCCACTCCCAAACAAACGACACAAAGCTTGTGTGTGTCCCCACCCGTTAAATAACGCGGGCAGGGAGAAGCACACTGTTTGTACACTTGTTTAGTTTCCATCCTTTTCCGCAACAGACAACAGTAAATAGACAGAGACAAAATGACACAGATCGCTTGCTGAGACACAGAAGCTAATGCCGCGTTTCACCGGGTGAGCCTTTATCCCTTCCTGGTCATGACGTCACCCGCCCGTGACGCTCATTCTTTCCATTGGACTAGTTGACATTGATGCTCAGACGCATGCACGCTGGGGGCGTTCCCAAAGCGTCAAGTGACGCATCGAGAGTTCCCTCGAAAGGGAACTACATTACGGTCACATGATAAATTTGTTTCTGAATCCCGACAGTACAATGTAGTTTGTAAGCATTACTGTTAATGAAGAAGAAAGATAAAGTTTGCCAGAAAACACTACTAGCCAGTTTATGAGCTGATGGGCATGAGTGACCAAACTACATTTCCCATCATTCGCTGGAGCAGCATAATAATAATAATAATATCAACAACAACAATAATAATAATAATAATGAAACATAAATGGCACACATAATGCGCATTCTTTTAATTTTCTGAACTTGTAAAAAACAAACTTGAGGTCCAAACAGTTTGTTGCCTGAGGGCAATACCGTGCCATAGAGCGTTAAATCTTCATGAGAAAGGACACATAAGAAAGTTTTGACAGTTTATGCCTTTCCATTACACAATATATGGAATTGCATTATTGCCTAACACCTTTGTGTTTCTCTTGTAAGTCTTTAGGTAGAATTATTGAGAAATACAACTGAAAAGTTTTCAGTTTAGTACAAACGTACACCCACTGTGTGTCAATTATACTGGCAACATATCAAATTGCAACAAAATAAATTATAAAAATATATTTTTTAAATGATTAAATAAATGAATGACGAAATGAATGAATGAATGAATGAATGAATGAATGAATGAAAAAACGTGTCCAACAAAATCTTGTTTAAAATAAGCAGGTTACAAATATTTGATCTTGGATTTAATTTATATTTAAAATAGATTAACTTTAATCCTGTTGCTCCAGAACTTTAAACTCAGATTTAAATCTCAATAGAGATGTACCTTGTTAATATGTGTTTAAAATTAAGTGGTGCAAAACAACTCGACTTACTTAAAATAAAGCCCAGATCAACAAATCCTAGATTAGCTTTAAACTGTGCTTAATCCTTATTGGTGCAACAATGCATTTATTATACAATGAGCACAATATTTTATTATTTTTTGACAAAAGTATTACATTATAAACATTTTATTACATTAATAATGTAATTACAATATGTGCAGTTTTATATTATGCTTTATATCATTATGAGTTGCTTCAGAGCTGTTAAGAACAAAATGAGTAAAAGAAAAGCAATTCAATTTTAAAATATATATTAAATGAACATTACAAAATATAAACCAAGCAGCTTTATGTTTACCTCCTGCATTAACTAATTTCTGCTAATGCTTATTAATATAATATTTATAATTAGTAGTAGTCATTTATCTCAGATTCTCTAAACTGTTAAACAAGACTGTGTATGTTTGTAAACTAAATACAATAAAGAAAAATATGATATTTTTTATGACCCCTTTTTGGGGTCCATTTTTAAAGGTTTGTTCAAAAATACAAATTCTGTCGCTCCCATGTTGTGTGACTCATTCTTCCATGGAAGCTAATTAAAAAAACCCGAAATTTGTTAATGTTTTTTTGTACATACAATGGAAGTCAAGGGCACAATTATTTTGTGTTCCACAGAAGAAAAGCAGTCATACTGGTTTCGAAGTGTTGTGTAAATGATGACAGAATACTATGGAAGCCCTGAACCGCAACATAAAAAAATAAACAAAAATCTGTAAAAAAAAAAAAAACAACAAAAAAAAACTAGCATTTCGAGATTGAAGTCGAAATATTTCGAGATTAAAGTCGAAACCGCAATGTAAAAAAAAAAAAAAAATCTGTAAAAAAAAAATCTGTAAAAAAAACAAAACAACAACAACTAGAATGGTATATATATATATATATATATATATATATATATATATACTGCTTTAAGGACTTTTTATTGAAAAATGTCTTCTTTCCCCCCTTCAGATTTGCCAAGGATCCCGCTGATTACTGGTAATTTGGTGGAGGATTATTCTTTAGCTGCTACATTGCACTATCACTTCTGGTACGGATTCATTGACCTTTTGTGTTATTTTTTTATTTTACTTAATTTAATAAATGACTTTAAATTAGTGCAATGTATGGTTAGGATTCTGAATTAAAACAGTGTAATGTTTCTCCACAAATATTATCAGAAATATATGGAAATTGTTGAAACAATATTAACCTGAAAGATATAAGTCAAAGAGCAACAGACCACAACCCTCTCAGCTCAACACCAAAATTTGTTGATTTCTTCATCTGTTTTAAGGATGAAATCATGACCTTATGATTATAGTTACCGTAACTGACACATGAGTAATATTACATTTTTTACAATTCCACCAATTAATTGGGGCTCTGAAGAATTGCTTGTGTAAAATTCATCTGAATACATCAAATATGTGTTTAGCATGGATAGTGTTGTATTTGTTTTCTAACTCTAATTGAACTGTAAAGTGAAAATCTTGTACATGTCTTATTTTTTATTCATTTAAAATGCTTTTATTTATACAGGATAGTACAGACAGTGGGCAAGAAGTGAAGAGGGAGAGATGGCATCGGAATGGACCTCGAGCTGGGACCCTGTCGGAGCACTGCACTCACATTTTATTGAGAATTTAAAAACTTTTGTACTGTACATTTTAAATATTAAATGTTTAATTTAAGGGTTACTGTAATTGAACAAAAACTATCTTTAAATATCCCATTTAGATTTCTACTTCTACAGGTTTTTAACATTACTTCGAAAACGCTGCAATTTAAAGTTTGAGATGTTTTTCATCTGTTTTAGAAAGTATTTTTAGACTTGTTTTTTTCAGAATAAAACTTGTTTTACAATTTGAGCATTTGTTATTTCTTTATTAAATGTGTTTAATTAAGCTGCTGCAAGTAATTTGAAAGTTACATTTTTTTTAGTGTAGGCCTACAGTTAATCACAAATTCAGTCAGCATTGTCATGACTATGTTCCAACTGCAAACTAGGTTGTAATTGAATGTACAATTGTATTATCCCATGATAGGTAAGACTGTTGATTCAGTTTGCAAAACCGAAGCATAATTCTAAATTGGTTCAATAGAGGGGTTTCACGACGCGTCATCAATCCGGAAGTCGGCCATTTTGGAGGCACAGAACGTAAATAATGCCATTGAACTGAATGGACTCGCAAATTTGGCTGATTATTGCTGCTGAAAAATGGTTGAGTTTTGGTCTGTACCAATCGGTCACATCGGGAAAAAACTTGTCGAGTGCTATAGACTGTCAAAAGTTAAAGAGAAGAGTGCAAAAAACTGATGAAAGAAGGCGTTTGTGGTTGAGAGAGGTACAGCATCAGACACATGTAGCTGCTAAATGATGAAGCGTTGACTACGGCTAAAATGTCGACCTAGTTAACTATGGCTACATTCACACTGTCAGTCCAAATCCGATTATCTTTGTATCAAATTGGAATCTGATCTAAAATGATGTCCACACTGTGTATCGCAACTGTTCAGATCCGACGTGTGTGTCCATGCATGTTATTTGGTAATATGGCAATGACTTTGCGTTGATAAGGGGGTTGCATTTGCAATATAATGTTAGATGTTGTCTTTTTTTAAATGTTACAAATGGAAATGTGTAACGTTAGCCGCCGCGCTGGACTACTGCGGCAGAACTGTAGGAGGCTGGGATGTACTGCTTTTTTCCCCACGCTCGTCTGCGCCAGTTTCAGAAATAATAATTTTCTGCTCGTCCGGCACTTTGCAACAACACAGCATTATTTCGACAGTGACTTTCAGCATGTATTCTATAAATGACGTTTGCATTTTAAGACATACCACGCGAAATCCGATCGTTCAGACTGAGGCTGATGTCCTGATATGTGATTTGAATAGGATTTCAAACCACATATGTATGTAACTTGAAACGGATTTCATGTGCTTTTTTGGACTGACAATCTGAACGTATCCTATGTCGGTATTATAATAAATAGATGAAAGAATTGCAGTAATGTTACGTGCTAGAGAACCTAACTCGTTCGGATCTTTACCACATATTAACTTTAGTTTGTCAAAATGTTGCGCTCTCTCCTGCTTCCCAAGTCCTTCTCTATATGATTTCGCACCTACCACGTGTTTTTTCCGTGGTTTATTAGTGTAACAATGTGTTCAGTAGTACATAAACAGTGCAATCCATGCTGTTGTTTACATCCGAGTGCCTCCATAATGGCCGCGCATCCGGGTTACCGCCCAGAACGTGACGTTGGTGAAACCCCTCTATGTCGACATACAACCTTTATTCACCCATTTTGAAAGAAGAGACGGTGAAACAACGTCACGATTTCAACGTTGATTCGTTTTGCAAAATCGAAAGGTGATTCAACGTCGACGGAAGACCATAACCCGAAAGGTAAGAGTGAAACGACGTCGCGATTTCAACGGTGAATCAACGTTGTTTCTTCCGCGGTGAAACGACGTCACAATATCAACGTTGATCCGTTTTGCAAAACCGACAGGTAATTCACCGTTGATTCAACCATGGTACCTGACGTTGTTTCAACGGTGAATCAACGTTGAAATGCCGGCTGTGCAGTCTTCCGTAGAAGTTGCGCGTGTGTGCTTGCCATTGTTTCACATTGCCGCACACACAGCACAGGCATTTATAATGGTGCATAGCGAGTGTTTCACACTGTGTGTGTGTGTGTGTGTGTGTGTGTGTGTGTGTGTGTGTTTTGTTTCAACAAAAGGAAATTCAACAGACCTGTGCCAATCTACCAGCATTAGGCTACCATTATAGGACGTTATAAAAATATACTGCGCCGGAATAGACTTTAGCCTATAGGAAAACCAACCCGGAAAACACTTTTCAGACTGGATGGAGATATCCAGCTTTATGAATGAATGAATTAATGAATGAATGAATGAGGCATTTATATAGCGCTTTCATATGTCTACTAGGCCTACTCTCAAAGCGCTTTACATTCATATCAGAGAATCTCTCCTCAACCACCATTAGTGGCAGAGGTGGAAAGTAACGAATTACATTTACTCGCGTTACGTAATTGAGTAGTTTTTTTGTGTACTTCTACTTTTTTAAGTAGTTTTTAAAATCTGTACTTTTACTTTTACTTAAGTACGTTTTCTTTGAAGTATTGTACTTTGCTACATTTGAAATCATATCCGTTACTGAGTAAAAAATAATAATACAAGAAGAAGAAAAAAACACAATCCGGAAACTACTGCATTGATTGAAGGGCGGGAGAACAAATGCGCAAAAAATGTGAGACCCAGCTGAAGCTGAAACCGAAGCGCCAAGCGAATGGCCAGTATGAAAATACTTTTCATAGAAAAAAAGCGTGGTTGTCCTCGAGGATAGATATCCAATTTGCAAAAAATGTGGACGCAAAGTGGCTGCAAAAGGAGGATATAAGACACCATCCCTCCTGCAGATAAAGGTATGTCCCGATTTACGTGATGCAGAGGGAACCCCGGAATCCAGTCATGAAAATGGAATTATTCACGTAACGCAGATGTCAAGTAAAACACGCAAAATAATGGATGGATGACAGGGCTCTAGAGTGCGACCAATTTGGTCGCACATGCGACCAAAATTTGTAAGGGTGCGACTAAATTTTTTTCTAGGTCGCACCAGTGCACCTAATAACGTTCTCGCATGATCGCATCCGTTGCCTCTCCACAAACAAGTCTTTTGTTCTCCTTGCACGCATGGTTGGATCATATCGTGGTCTAAACCAATCAGAGATAGAGATTGGGAGGGTCTTTGCGTCTGATTGGCTGTGGTTATGCTCCGTGCTGAAAATGCTCTAAAATGCTCTGTGCTGTGTGATTGAAATAAATTGCGACGTGAGCACCAGAGAATCAGTTACGGCAATCAGCAGCATCAGCTAAATAAACGCAAGAAAACAGACGACGAAGAAACTTTTAAAAATGTAGGCTACTTGAACTAGGGCTAGGTGAAAAATATTGATTTCTCGATTTTAATCGATTCTCATTTTTACGAACCGGTTGGGCTATGCTGTTTTCAGTTGATGAATGAATGGAACATTGTAGCGAGCATCCCATCCAATAAATCGCAATAATCTTTGTGCTTTGTTATTATTGATATGAAACAAAGTCTCAGATTTCAAATTAGGTCCATTTTCTTATGAAATTCAAAAACATAAATAGTGTGTTGTTGGCGCTGTGGCGTTAGATCGCTCTGGCTCAGCTCAGCTCAAGAGAAGCAGCAGCGCGGCGCGCACATGATCTTCTCTTCCGCCTTATAATACCAGTTACAGCGCGAAATAAACATGAAAGAGCATCTGAAAGTGTGCTAAAAGATAGAGTACAACTTATCGAAATCCGTATCTTTCACATGGAATCGCTCAATCAGTGTTTCAACCGTGGAAAGACATCAGTAAAACGCTTGTAAACAATGTAATGTAACGTCACATTTAACTTACCTCAGAAAAAACATATCCAGTGCCCATAAACTCGTTAGCTAGCTTGAAAAATTAACTCTAGAGAGGAGCATTTTGCCAAATATATGCACCATATTGCATATTCATTATAATTTTTAATGTTTTTCAATATTTAATGCATGTTGTTTGAAAAAATCTGGCAAGTTTTTATGCAGCCACCATTTAAATGTTTATATTTCATATAACTTTATTATTATAAAAATAAATAAAAGTGTAATTTAGGTGTTTGTGTACAAATCAGGTAATTTTTACCTTCAATATTATAGTAGGCTAATGAAGCATAGTGGGCTACAACTGACTCCCAGTTTACAGCATTAGTTGAGATTTGTTTTCCTTGAGAAAATTTGCCATGTATTGTACCTGATATCCAAAATAATCAATATTGAATCGAATTGTGAAATTTGTGTCAATACCCTGCCATAACTTGAACAATGTAAAAACAGCACTTTAAATGTTTTATTTTTTTTAAAGATTTATATTTTTATATACAGTATAATTGTGCAAAAAAAATTATTCTTATTCTTGTTTAAAAGCATTTACATAATATATATGACTGTATATGGAGCGTGATAAAAAGGTGACCTTGAAATTGTGGCGTTAAAGGCGACGCGAGACGAGGAAAAATTTTAGTGCACCTAAATTTTGTGCTGGTGCACCTAAATAAAAAAGTTAGGCGCACCAGTGCAACCAAGGCAAAAAGTTAGTCTGGAGCCCTGGATGAATACATGGAAAGTAGAACTGTGCAATAAATCCAATCGCGACATGGTCTGTGAATATTTAAGCTAAGCACAAAAATACTGCATGTAAATATAACCCTATTTGTTTTGGTCTTCACTACAACCCGTCAAAATAAAAGTTCGGTTTTACTAGGAGAAATTAGGACAGAAATATATTACTATTATAGGCATACAATAGAACGTAGCCTACTTCTCTAAATAATAATAATAACAACAATAATAATACATGTTATTTAAACATTATTTAAAGGAATATATTTTTTGTCCATGGTTTAATTTAGTAAATCTGTTTTTGCAGCGCTTCCCCCAAAAATAAAAGGACACAATTTTAAATTTACATTTGATTACAACCGTTTTTGATAATATATTTGGATTAAATCATAAAAAATATTATATTATTCTTAAACATTTTAATAAATTATTAATGTTAAAAATAAGTTGTTAATCTAATTCATTATCAATTATCAAATTTAATTGATTAGACATGTTTTATTGAAATTTTAATAAACAAAACAAACAGATGGTTTCACGTTTGTTATACAGTAATAAAAGCATTTGTTCAACAAAAAAAAAATCCTGTTTTCATTAAAGGGGCACTTCACCTCTGGGAGGATGAATGTGTATTCCCAGAATGCAATTGCTTCGCTGCCCTAGGAGGCCACGCCTACCGGTAACAGAGCGCAGATGTTAAACAACAAGGCTAGGCTAGTGAGAGTCTCCGTGATGAGTGTGATGAGTCTGCCCGGGTTTTTCGAGATCGCCCATAATTCATCATGTTTACTGTGGCGAGCAGGACGAGTGAGGGCCGCGGGAGAGCGGTGCGAGGCCGGTGGCGTGATTACTGATGAGCGACAGCTGTTAGACGCACCGGCCTCGTATCTCTCACTGAGGAGCGGGAATTTTCTTAGCAATGTCAAAACGCACATCAACCGATCACTTATTTAGCGTTCATGTAAACACTACATTCAGATTCACCAATCGGAATGAATTCAGTTAGATTGAAACCAAAGGTATGCATGTAAACAATGAATGGCGACTGCAGAAAGCAAAAGCTGAATCCCGGACATTTTGGACGATCTCGACGTCCGGGAAAAAGAGGATGGTAACCCCTACTACTCAGCTTTCTCCACAGAGCAAGAGCCTGCTAGCTTAGCTTCCAAACAAAGATGTCTGACACTATGTGTACATTCTGTGAGTGAGATCCCACCCTCTATGGGCGGGTTGAGAACATGCGGTACAGCCCCTACTACTGGCTGTAGTCTTTAGCCTCTGGCCAAAAAATCCTCCGATGACGCAAAATGACGATTTTTGCGTCATCGGAGGATTTTTTCCAGACTAAAAATACATAAATCTCTCATATCAGGGGGATATGAGGGGGGGAAGCACGGTAATTCGAAAATACTACTGGTTTTCTACTGATACAAAGCTTAATGCTAAATCCTGAAGTGACCCTTTAATTTAACTGTCATTTTAACTGATGATAATAATAATAATACCCATAATTTAATAATACAGTTTATTTATTTAATAATTGATTAATACTGTAAACCGTGATATTTTCTGAGACGTTATCATACTGTGAAAATCTCATACCATTACAACCCTACATGGGAGAGTCCCCCACCCCCGCTGTTTAAAAAGTAACTCAGTAACTTTTACTCTGAGTAAATTTTAAATGAGCTACTTTTTACTTTTACTTGAGTAGATTTTTAGACCGGTACTTTTACTTGTACTTAAGTAAAATTTCATTGAAGTAGTAGTACTTTTACTTGAGTAGAATATTTTATTACTCTTTCCACCTCTGATTAGTTGTTATTAAATCTGAGGAAATCACGGGATCCGGCCAAATGATTGGATACAGAATGATGCACTTAAAATGTATCCAGAACGTATTTGCGGTGAAGAGGGAGACAGAACGGTTACTGTTGTGTTCTCGACCCAGATAGTGTTGCCTAGACGAGCACGAAAACACTTCAAAAACACTGCCACATAAAGTTTGGACCATTGTGATACTCCGGCGGAGTCTGTGCGCTCGTCTATAGGCAACGCCATGGTAATTCTTGTTGGTAGATTAGCACCTGTGTAGAATTTTGTTGAAAGCCCAGATAACACACACACACACACGCGCTCTGAGCCAGTGGACGCGCACTGTTATGAATGCACACACTTCTACGGAAGACTGTATTATCATAATGTTTCGACTTTATTCTCGAAATGTTTCGACTTTATTCTCGAAATGTTTCGACTTTAATCTCAAAATGCTATTTTTTTGTTGTTTTTTTACAGATTTTTTTTTTTTTTTTACGTTGCGGTTCAGGGCTTCCGTATAATTCTCATTTTTGGGTGGACTGTTATTATTCCTGGCTGGGTCTCCCAGGATACTCTTCTTTTTTTCTTTTTTTTTGTCATAGCACAACATTTAAAAATATATGTTTACACTAAATTAGCTACACGCAACTGATTTCTGCACAGAGAGGTGCTTGCTACAAAAGAAATAGAATCCAGTCTCCATGGAGTTTTAGATGTGGCCGTAAAAATCGTGAACTTTGTAAAAGCCAGAGCCACTAACTCCCGGATATTCACTGCGCTCTGTGAAGAGGTAGGGGCTGATTACCATACCCTGCTGGTGCACACTGACGTGAGTTGGCTGTCCAGAGGGCGGGTGCTGATGCGTCGGTTTTCAACAGTATACTATAGGCTATTATTTTTGCATTTATATATCTGGTTATGGTAATAAACATACCATTTGTTTGAAAACAAATGTTTTTGTCATTCTTGCTTCAAGCTTACAAGAGCGATAATATCATTAAATGTGAGCGGGGGCCCTAAAATATTTTCTTGGGAAAAAGGGGGTCTCAAACAAAAAAGGTTGGGAACCACTGTTTTAGATCTATCGTGAAAAGCCAGTCCTCGGATCTGATTTGAGTCATGATCTGTTTGAGTGTCAGCATCTTGAACTTGAGTTTCATGACTGCACGATTCAACAGCCGAAGATCTAAAATGGGACGCAATCCCCCATCCTTTTTTGGAACAATAAAGTAGCGACTAAAAAACCCTGATTCTCGGTCGGGTGAGTACACCTGCTCTATAGCTCGCTTTGTTAATAGAGACTCTACTTTTGCTCCATTACCAGAAACTCCTGGGAATGCACTAACGTGAGTAACACCCTGTTGTAACGAGGTGGAGGAGAACTAAACTGAATTCTGTAACCCTTCTCTATTATCTGCAGGACCCTTGCGTTACAAGTGTATTGTTAAGAAAAAAATATTTAGTAAAATGCCTTTCTAATCACGTTTGGCCGGCTGCGTCAGTTAATGAGCATGCGCTTTAATTAATTACTGGAGAATGCGCTTCATGAGGCACACACACACACACACACACACGCAAGGTCTCTCGCTCTCGCTCTCTCCCTCTCCGCCGTTTGCGCACTACACGGTTTCTAGCACAGTCTCCACTGCTTTGCATGCGCGCTCTTGCTCGCTCTAGATTTCCGGGAGATTTGAACTCATTTGCGGGCATCAGGGAACCGCTATCAATGGGGGAGACTCCAGGAGCTTCCGGGAGACTTGGGATGTCTGCAATAATAAATTATGGAAAGAACTGAGTTTCACTTTGTAGTGTATATTCTTGTAGTGATGAAATATTGTTCTTGTAAATACTTTCCAGCATTTCAGTAATAAAAGTGTAGATACGTCCTTAAAATGCAAATTACAGCGAAGCGCAACAGTTAGGCCTACTCTATGGGGCTAGGCAGTGGTCAAAAAGTAATGGATCTCTTCTTGTAATTGAGTCATGTGGATTAAGTTGACAATTAAATTAGGCTACCATACGACCTTGGTTTTTTACCAAAAAAAAACAAAACAAAAAAAAACAGTAAGTTATTCGGCCGGAGATTTTTACCGTTTATTTTGACCCACATACTGTAGGCTACATTGCGGGAGGGCATTTTGAACGTAGTATATCAAAATTAAATTAGATTTAATGTACACTCTTATATTACTCTTCACTTTTACATTAATGATATTATTGAGAAGGGTAGGAGTGGCAATTGTGATTGTAAAAGTGTATGAGTGAAAGGGGATTGTCTGTACCACAGGAATACCTCTAGGCTATTCATGTCTCTTCTCGAAGTTCAGAAACTTATATCACATATGCAGGTATGAACATGACATTTTTGATTGACAGACCAAACCCACATTATAATGTCACAGGAGGGGGAGAGTAGCGCCGGAAGTGAACTTCATATAAAGGTGCTTAAGAATAAACTGAGGATCCAGAGATTTTACATCTTTCATTCAGGCAAGATGTTGACCTACAAGGTGACTGTTTCTACTTACAGTCAGATTTGGGCTGAGAAAACGAACAGAATTTACCTGACGCTGATAAACTCAAAGAATCAGAGCAGTGACAGAGTCCTGGTCAACAAATCCTATTTTGGTGGTTTTGATTGGTCTAAAAGGGTAAGTACTTTAAAGACTTGATTATTTTTATTTTAAGTTATTATTATTATTTATTTCCATTATTATATAGTGGTCAAAAGTTTGGAAACATTACTATTTTCAATGTGTTTTTTTTTTTTAAAGTTTATTTTTATTTTTATCAACACATGGATGGGTAAGTTTCATTCAAAAAAGCAACATTTTGAGCAAAAATTTAGAAAATCACGTGTTAAAGGCTACATCCTCATCGAATTCAGAAACAGTCCTAAAGCTCGCCCTGGGTCGTTTCATTCAGTAACATTAGGCTGTTTTGTTTTATATGCTGTTTAATGTTGTTGATGCGTTATTTTGCAAGCATTCATTCTAATATAACTAAGATAGACATTTTCAACAATAAAAATGTAATTAAAACGAATTACTTAACTCTAACACTCTCGAAACTACATTTGGAGATAATTAGTTAACTGTAGGCACTCAATTTCAAAATATTTAGAAGGAAAAAGTCTGCCTAGAGACTAAGTGCTCTCGGGATAACGATCTATTTTTCATGCAAAGTGTAGGATAGGCTAACTTAATCATCTTTTGTATTATTTGTCAACATTATTTATTATTTGTAGAATTCAATTCTATATAGCCTATATATATATATATATATATATATACATATTTGCATTTCAAAGCGCGCAGCACATTTACATTCGTCGTACCGTCACTCTCATCAGTGTGCATGTTCTCTAACAGTGTTTCATAGGCTATTTCCTATACCCCTACAGATGTGGAATTTAAATGGATTTTTTTGTAGCCTAATTGCATATTTAAACAAATACTCTGGTTAAACACTGGATGGTCGTTCCTATGTAATTTTATGATTCTTTTTGCGTGGAATATATTCCATAGATAGACAATGACTCTGGACACAATGGCGATCATAACGTAGTAGGCTACCCCAGAGTGCAGTCTGGACGATGGGGCGGGGCTACACATTGGGTTCACTACCAAATTTAATTGGTTTATAATACAGCAATGAGCAATTCCATTGGTTGTAGACGATTCAGGTCTGAGCATGACATTCCTTTATGTACGTTTTTGTGAATGATTTGGTCGTATTAAATAAATATTAAATACTTACTTTAAATGTAGCCTAGGCCCTATCTTATTATCGGTTTACCATGGTAAATTAAGTACAGATATGTTGGCTAATGTTTTATTGTAGCGATAAAGTTATGGTTTATATAAACGCTTGGTGACTCCACCTCAGTGTAAGGCTAATAGAGCTGCCGTTCACTTGGCTTCTTCAAATTTCCATCAAGATCGGTAGATCAGTTAAAACACGGGATTTTACGCAAATTATGACAATTCACTGTAGCCTATTAAAGACATCGGACAAACCCGAAGGCAAGCAGCTGATTTTAAATTCTAAAGCACGGCCGTTTTTTGTAGTTGATGTTTTTTACGAGATTTGTTGTCCAATGCTTGCATTATTTGGTACAAAGTGCAAATAAATTGTTAAATGGCAAACACATTTGTCCTTGTTTACCATAAAATATGAGGGCATATATTGGTTCTGTAAAGCCATATGTTATAGTTTTTAAAGATTACAGTTTTCTAATAAGTGTGTCAGCCGGTTAACAACGACTTGAACCGGTTAACGACTCACGTGACTGTGACATCAGGTCCAATTATTTATCACCCCCCGCATTGCTTCAAGTTTCAATCTGCGTATACGGGATGAACTGTAATTATAAATATAGTTTATAATTAACACTCACATATAGGCCTAGCTGCAAACATAAAAAAAATCACTGCTGTTAACCTGTGCAATTATTATATAATAAAATTGATAAAATAGGCTTTTGCTTTTAATGGAAAACGATAGACCTTGTTGTGCATTATTTGCACAAAACTATTTTTCTCAGACAATCATGCTATTATCATGATAAGCAATTAATCTCTGTAGTTAAAACATTAAAACACAGCATTCCAGAGGAAAGTGTTCAAAAGCATTGCATCCACAACAAATATTTATATTTATTGAATATAAAAATGTTGTAACTTCTCAGTAATGATTTCATGCAGTTTAAGTGTTTAACACCATTCATGAGAATGGCATATTTAATCTAAATGTTTATGTCAGAAGTAAAACATAGTTTAAATCATTATTTTATTTATTTAAACTATTATTATGAACATGCACTGTATTTATGATTAGGATGTATAAAGAATATGTACGGTTTTAGAAAGGCTGCTCAGTTTAAATAAACGGCCCAACACGCTCGCTGGCGCGGACATTTAAGAAGGGATGGATGTTTGCTTCATGTGATAGCAGTGGCGTGTCCAGGATTTTATATTTGGGGTGGCAAAGGGGGGGCAAGAGCTGAATGAGGGGTGGCAACTCGGCTTCCCATGATATGTGTAAAAAAAATAAAAATAAAAGTGTTATAGTGGTTATGAGGGACATTTGCTTATTTTCATGAATTTCTGATGTTCAGAGAGGGCTAACAGTAAATTCTGAACTATCAGCCATTTCAACTGAAAGATGAAGGCTGTAAGTCCTCATTCCAAGGCGTCATATACGACGCTTTTGCCAAAGCATGCAGGCAAGTAATTGTCTTTTACTTGCCCTTTCAAAAAAATCCACTTGTGTCGCCGCGGACAATGTCGTCGTATAGGCCTAATGAGCTAACGATAGCAACTTTGCATTGATTGAAAATATACATAAGTCATTATAACAACCACCACTCAGGTAACTTTTTTAGATTAACGAGCAAGATAGACACATGATTGACTTTACCTGTTTCTGTGCATTAAAAAGAGAAAAGTCTAAACGGCTTCAGCCTGGTGGTCGCGGGCCTGCCACATGTTGTATTTTTGGTGAAAAGATTAAAGAATGGGCGAGGGGTGAAGATATGCCAGTGACATCACTATATGACGAACACTGTCCTATTAAATATTATTTAGTTTGCACAGACATTTTACTGCTTTGCCATTTTAGTATTTGCTTAGGCTATGTTTGCTTTTGATACATTTACATTTTAATAGCAATTAGTAAATAATCCCAAACCAAGTAAGATCATCTTGGAGATATGTTAAATGTTGAATATATGTTTTAATTATGTTTATGTAAAATTAAATAAAAAGCTTTTAATATATTAATTTAAAAACATTTATATAGTTAAGACATCATTTCCCCACGTGCTTTTTTTGTCAAGTTTTGTCTCCTGAAATCACTGTGATTTGAATGACAATTTCAATACCATTACACCAGTCAGAATATGCGATTCAAATGAAAAATTTGCTTTCGTATTCGTGGAGATTCTCACAACTATAGGCTACTCGGAGTCCAGTCTGGACAAGACGAGCGCATTCTTCCTCCGAGACGAGTCCGCGCGCACTCCAGTTAGGCTACTGCAGCAGCGCTCGCTGCGCTCCGTCACCCGTGGATTTACCGATCTGCCGTTTACACTAGCCTGCTGCAGGGGCAGATATGCACTTTATCTACATAATAAAGACATCAGACTTAAAACTAAAACTATTGTGAATTATAGATCATATTTGACAAGTACTTACTTTTCGTGACCCAATCGATTGAAGTAGCCTAAGATGGGGGGAAGCAGGGGCGGACTGGGACCAAAAAGTGGCCCTGGACTTTCTGGCCCACAGCAGCCCACCGCACGGTGGCAGAGAGAGCTCAACACGCTGCAACTGAAGCCAAAACATGCAAATAAAAATAAAAAACGCGTGCAAATAGAAAAAAACATCATCATCAGTTTCACAACACAGTGTGCTCCAAATACAGAAACGCGCTGCAAAAGTTCACAACACAACCAAATACAGCTGCAAATAACACAGACCACAGCGGAAATGTTTCCAGGGGAACCAAATAAGTGACGAACCCGGCTGGGACGTGCTTATTGCTCGTGAGCTTCCTTATGCCCTACTCCATTCGAAGGGCAGACGGCAGAGCCCTTAAAGTGGGACTTTGGAGGGAGCAGGGCTGTAGTGTGCTGTTATGTAGCGTGTGAAACGCACTTGATGAAGGGAGCAACGAAAGACAACGTAATTTCCTCATTATTTTCACCTGGGATGTTCCCATGACAACGCAGCACAGTGTCCATCAGCTGAAGAGCTGGTCTTACGACATAAATATAATGCTGTTAACCTAACGGTTGCAAATACATTTTTACTTTACAAAAAAGCTTTTAAAATATGCGTGCATGTGTGTCTCAACTTTAAAACTTTGGACCCCACATTACCTAAAATTTCTTATGAAACTTTTCTTTATGAAAATTTAAACATAACATGAAACAATTTGTACAGTGTAACTGATTAAAGATAAATATCTTCCTTCCTGTTCCTCTTCTCTATCTTTTTTATTTATTTAGTTTAGTTTTCAGCTCATTGTTCTTTTCTCATTTGTATTCTGATAACATTGAACATATTGTTAATACATTTTGTAAACTGTATACAAGTTGTATGTCATAAAAATGTAATCTCTGTATGTTTTGCAAAAATAAATAAATAGATAAAGTAGAATTTTAAGCTGTAAGCACCAGCACGTCCGCAGGTCCCAGCCGGCTTTAGTCACTTATTTGGTTCCCCTGGAAAGATTTCCGTTGTGGTCTGTGTTATTTGCAGCACGTTTCTGTATTTGGGTGGTGTTGTGAGTATTTGGAGCACACGTGTATTGTGAAACGGATGAAGATGTTTTCTTAATTTGCGGGTGTTTTTTCTATTTGCATGCGTTTTCTTCAGTTGCAACGGGTTGAGCTTTCTCGGCCACCGTACCACCACATCATAACAAATTGTCCCATTAATGTGCAGAATATTTTTTAACACCACTTATAGCATAAAAATATAACACAATACAAAAATAAATGCTATTTAAACATTTATTTTAAGTAAGACAACGCTAGTCAGGGGGAGCTAGAGCCTTCAGAGCCTGTTGAACTGCTACTCTTCGCGCCAAATGTATAATCCGTTCATTTGAAGCATTTCACAGCATTTATCTCTAATGCTTTTTTGTGTACCTACAGCGGGCAGCGTCGGTTTCTCTTTTTGAATGACGAATATATCTGCAGAAATAGACAGTTGTCTCATTTACAAAAATAATGACTTTATTCGACTATTCCTTTTCTTCCTTGTAGGCCTGAAACGAGACTTCAAGAGATTTCCACGACGCATACGCGAGAATTGCGATCTCCTTCAACTACTTCAGTTCAGTTCTCGCGCGTGCGTCCTGGAAATCTCTTGAAGTCTCGTTTCGGTACAAGGAAGAAAAGGAATAGTCGAATAAAGTCATTATTTTTGTTTGTTTTTCCGCACAAAAAGTATTCTCGTCGCTTGATAAACTTATAGTTGAGGCACTGTTGCGACATGGAATATTTCAACATTTTCTTTAATGACTTTCTGGGCCGTCAAGTTTCATTCCCTTAGGCAGCCTATGTAGCAGTGATCCACCTCTCAGATTTAATCATAAATATCTTCATTTGTGTTCCGAAGACGAACGAAGGTCTTACGGGGTTGGTACAGCATGGGGGTGAGTAATTAATGACTTAATTTTCATTTTTGGGTGAACTAACCCTTTAAATATGAATTATTTTGTGCTAGCTATGAGAGGGAGCAATTCACCTCTACTCCAAGAAAACCAATCCCGCCTCCTCCAAAATTATATATATTCCAGTTTTAAATATGCATCGGATTACAGATAGGGCTACGTGTGTTTTTTTTATTTTTTTATTTAAAAGAAAACCAATAAAGAAACATTAATTTATTGGTATGGCAATCAGAAAGACTGCACAGAAGTGGAAACTGAACTACAAGTAGCCATAATACACATTAAATGTAGTCACGCAATGCTGATGTTGTTAACATTAACAATTTGAGAACAAAGTATAATTTGAAAGGTTTGACGCAATCGTTATATTTAATCAGCACGATTTACTGCAAGGCTTTTCCCCCCTTAGTTGATCAGAAAAAAAGTGGATGTTAGGCGGCCTGCTTACTTGTTCAGATGACATTTTCCGATGAAAATTCTTATGTTGTCATGGCCATACTGTACTTCCAAAAAGTAGAACCTGTGATTCTGAATACCAGTATCCACACCGGCGCGGTGACTGACAGACACAGTCTCCTCAAAACATTGTGTTCATCCGCGCTGTTTCATGCCGATGCACAACTCACGCAAAGTTAATAATTCCGCGAATAACTGCAATTACAGATTTCGAACAGAGATGGCGACAAAGAGGAAAAACTGCGGACTGCAGCTTTAAAATCCACAGTTTGTGTTTATTCTTTATTCACTGACCCTAATGGAAAAATGAAGAAGAACTAATGATAAAATTACGAAGCCCTACATGAAAATATTGTCTACCAGCCTACAAAATAGCTCTCCTTTACAATGGCAGTAATTTCATGCAGTCGTGCTCATTGCCCACTAAAGGTGACACTGACTTCTATGGGTAAATTATTAAAACTGCTCAAAAAACTGCTCAATGTTAAAGCTTATATGACTCTTTGTAAAGCTGATTTGAAACGATGGGAAATGAGCGCTTTAAGATCTGAATAAAATTCATCAAAACATTATCCAATTGATCGTTACTGAAATCGCCATGGTTATCACTAAATATTTCTGTAGTAGGCCTAGACTATGGCCAAACAGCTTAGTAGATAATTCATAAACTCATACATAAAGGAATGTGCATGCTCATGCCTCAAGTCAAGCCAATAAGATTGCTGTATTATAAACCAATAAAATCGTGTGTGGGCAGAGCGACAAGTGTAAATCTAATATTTCTTACTTTATAACACGCAATTGCGACTTTATCGCGTAATTCCGAGATAAAATGTCAGAATTGCGAGATAAAAAAGTCACAATTACCTTTTTTTTATTTGCATTCTGTGGCAGAAACAAGCTTCCATACTTTGACACATTGAACACCAGCTTTTATTTTAGGCAATTCAAAAGGCACTTTTTTTCTTTCTTTTTTTTACAGGTGTTTTACCTGTATTTTGAATTTTGAACTTAATTGCGTTGTGTTCTAGGGTTAACTGAAATGTCTGTAAAATTACTGGATTTACATTTCATTACATTTCCTGGTAATAAGCTGCCAGTACTTTTTCTGTTATTTTATGGATTTGTTTTTATAGTATACTTCACCTATAGATTCTCTTTAAACCAAGGAGTTAGACAAGGATGACCAGTCTTCGCTTATCTATTCTTAATTGCAACACAATTCCTTAACTTAAATATCAATAGTATCATTTAAAGTGTATCAAAATTGGCAACACAAAAGTAGCCTATTAGTCAACCAACTAACGATACAGATTTTTTCTTAAATCATTCATTACAAACTCCATGGCTGATACTTTAAATAAAGTGAATTAAGTGTCCTTTGAGCTGATCCACAGATTTTACCCTGTAACTTTACCCGTTTACCCTGTAGCTGACATCGAGTTAACACTATTTTTATTATTAATATAATATTTTTTTAAGCAAATTGTACACAAATGCAACTTTTCAAACCATAAACCTGCGTTCTCTGTCTTCTTAAGGAAATGGAAACTGATTTCAATGCAATCTCAGCATCTGCTAATAAGAAAGTTAAGACTTTTAGAATCTGCTCTGCTTTGAGGCTCTTCATGTAATAACTTTTCTATAATATAATTGCCCTCTTAACTTTTAACTTATTTATTTTGTTCTGTATTTTTTGTTTAAATTTATTATTATTATTATTACTATTGCTAGTTTTGATATTATGTTCTGGTTATCAGTGTAAAAAAACTGTTTATTATAGTCCTTACTATTGAAAAGGTACTAGAATAAATGTGAGTACAACATTGGACAGTAGGTGGCGCTAGAGGGTTTGAGATAGACACTCCGTCCAAACATACTATGGTTAATATTGAGACTGTCCTTTATATGTCTGCCAAATTTCATAAGTTTCCCGCAAGCTGTGCTTGGCCCCTAATAAATAACAAACATTACATTGTCAGAGGATGAATGATAGTTATTTATTGAAAGAGTTTCAAATATTCGCTTGGCTTTTTGGTTTATAAGGTATTGTAACAACTCAATATTGGGCATCAGGTCTGTTTCATACGTGTCGATATTGGGTTTAATATTTACACATTTACCAAATGTAATAAATTGATTTATCAAGGTTTTATTATTCTTTTTATTAAGTCGACACTATTCCATATCCCGGCCGTTTGTAAAGTTATAGCAGATTAGTTCATTTCCGTAGCTGATGATGCAGACAAATAATTCGATCCAGTAAAATTAGCGCTCCTCCAATGGCTCGTTCTGACTGTGTTCAGTATTCGTGAACACAACTTTGATAATCTGCAACAGTAAACATTGAGATAAACGGTTGACTCTAGTGGAGATATGTTTATTGTTTGTTTGTTTGTTTGATGGTTTGTTCACCCCCCCCCCCCCCCCCCCATCCCATATATATATATATATATATGTAACGTGTCTAATAAAAGTTGTCATTAAAGGAGTTCTCCTTCGACGTCTGTGTGAAGAAGGACCTTGGAGACATTGTCCTGGTGAAACTTGAAAAGAACTGCTACTATGTCAATTTTTTTTCGTGGTTTTGTGAGCATATCACAGTGAAAACACCCTCTGGAAAATGCCTTGAGTTCCCCTGTCAGTCCTGGTTACTTGACGAAAAGCCATGGTTTTGCCGAGAAGGCACTGGTAGGCTACATTCATTTTAAATGATTATTATTTTAAAATGTTGTTGTTGTTCAGTTGTTATTGAATCATGATCTTAAATGCTGTCTTTTCTATGTGTAAAATGTGTGCTGTATATTTCTCTGTGCATTCATTTAGCTCGATTGGCTCAGGATGACGACACATTTCTTAAAGGGAAAAGAAGAGAACAACTGGTATTTAGACAGGAACAATTCAGGTTTGAAGAAACAATTACATTCTTGAACAATATGCATTTGTTGCCGTTTTTTCTTTATTCATTCATAGATACAGTTCAGTGTGCTTGACACAATAATATTGTAAATATATTGTCACATATACAGTATGTTGTCATATACATAGGTCCTTAGCAGCAGTGTGTGTGTGTGTGTGTGTGTGTGTGTCACACTCAGGTTTGGATTATGTTTTGTCTTCACACTGCTTTCGTCACTCATTTGTTTTCACGACCCTAATTATTCTCAATTGTGCATTACCATCATTATCACCTGCATATGTTCAGTTCTTTTTGAGTTCAGTGTCCGGTGTCGGCTATGTTTTAAGTGTGTGTTGCTCTCGTTCGCCATTCTGTTGGAGCGTTTGTGAATAAACCTGTGTATAGGATTGTATTCTTCTTCCAGCAACCACCCGTGGCAGGAACAGCCCAAACAAGTGAACGCATTTGTAGAAATTTTCTTGTCAGTTTTCGTGTTCAGTCTTTGCAATTTGACCAATTATTCTGGTGATGCCAAAGGCAATTTGCCATTGTTTAGACACTCGTCCCCCTGCTCAACGTTGGTGCGTTGGGAGGATTTCTATTCATCTCAATGGAAGTACAGTACTTAAACTGGACGCTGACTTGGATATTTGCTCGGTTTTGGAAAGATTTCTCCTTTTTTACCAGTTAAACTGAGCTGGAATGCCATGTAATCACTCTGGAAAAGCAAGAAAATTGGTTTCTGGAAATGCTGACACGATTTAGAGTAATCCCAAAAATAGGCCATTGGTAAAATATAAAATATTTTAAGGATTGATTGCAATTTATTGTATTTTTGTAAAAGAAAATCACAAGGCAACTGACAATAGTCTTAGGCTACTTGTAATTGTTTCTACATACTAAATTGGACTTTAAGAAAAAAATAAAAACACTTCACCTTTAAATGTAATTCTTGGTATCTGTCACATTAGTCCAGAAGAAGACATGCCAAAAAGGATCAAAATAACAAGGTTTATTAACTAACTCCGAATCAGGTCATGCTAAAAACAATGTAACATAAACAAACAGTGTGCCGTGCACAAACGTTAGCAGGTAAAAAGGGAACTGAAAACAAGAGAGCATATATAAGCAAGATAACAAACCAAAAGCCTAACTGGTGTGATGATAGACTTTTGGAAACTAAGACAAAGGAAACAGGAAACTGATGATAAACAAACTAAAAGTCCATGAAAGTGAAACTAACTTAACATAAGTGTACATGACAGTGTGACTGTTTCAGTAAATGTTTTCATTTTTCTTGTTGAAGCTGGACAGAGTGGCGCAAAGGCTTCCCTTGGAGCATGGATGGTCTTCCTCCAAAAGTTCAGTTTGATTCAGCAAAATCTTGGAATTTTACATCCAATTACCTGAAAGTGTAAGTTTGTATTCATAGTCCTTGTTGATTTGTTACTGAGATTTTCCTCAGTTCTCCAGAATGAAATTTGTGCAAATAGTGTTCATGTCTATAATTATACAGTATGCACTCTTGTTTCAGGGGTATGGAATCATATATTGACCAAGTTAGAGGTTTCTTTCATTCCTGGAAAGACGTGGCTGATTTTGAAAATTTATTGGGAAATTATAATAAGACCACTCTACTAGGTTTGTTTCTTCATTTAAAAAAATACTATATATCCCCAAAAAACAACAACAATCAATTGTTGTAAGAAACCAACAAAGCAGAGGCACTTTTTTTCATACCTATTAAGACAGTTGACTAAATTTCCCTTTTGAAATCTGGACAGAGAAAGTGATGCAAGACTGGAATAAGGATTACATGTTCGGCTATCAGTTTTTGAATGGCTGCAATCCTGTCATGATCAGGAAGTGCAAGGAAATTCCAGACAAATTTCCAGTCACACATGAGATGGTGAAGGGCTTTCTGAAGAAAGGAGTCACACTACAAAAGGAATTACAGGTCAGAAACATTAAGACATAAATCACTTGAACAGTCGGTCAGTTATCAAATTCAAGACTTACTTGCGTGTATTCTGACATCCTTCACATAATTTAGTTTACATAAATTACTCAAATCAATGTTATTTCAACCCATGAACTATTACTTCTAAACTTTGCACCTGTGTACATGTTTACAGGCAGGAAAAATCTACATAGTGGATTATGACATACTGGAGGGAGTCCTAACATCCAGCAATCAGGTCTGTCTGAATGCGCCCCTCTGCCTGCTGTACAAGAACAGATTGGACCAAATTGTGCCAATTGCCATTCAGGTATCTGTCCCATAAATAATCAGTATCAAATGAAAACATAAATTAAAAATAAAAGTGCCTTTGCTGTGAATTTACTCATGAAGTAAAAATATCCTGTTTGGCTTTATTATATCTGAATCAGCTCAGTCAAACCCCAGGGGAAAAGAGCCCAATCTTTCTCCCAAGTGATAATGAATATGATTGGATGCTTGCCAAGATGTGGGTGAAATCTGCCGACTTCATTGTACACCAGTTGGTCACGCACCTTCTCAAGACACATCTGATATCAGAGGTTTTTGAAATGGCCATGTACAGACAGCTCCCTGCAGTCCACCCTGTATACAAGGTACATGTCTCTCAATACATCGTCATGATTTTTAGATTCAGGGCTAAACTGAAGATTGTAGTTTCACATATGTCAATTTATTGATGAAGGGTTGCTGGTTCTGATGTCCTTAACTTCTTTTCATCCATGGTTTAATGTTAACCAAAAACCTCCAGGGAATGACATGAAAACCACTGACATTTTTCTGTTTCAGGTTATGCTTTTAAATCAGTTTTTATGATTTAATACACATGTTTAAATACTTCTTACAGTTACTGAAACCTCATGTTCGTTTCACAACTGCAATCAATGTAATGGCACGTGGAAATCTCATCAATGAAGGCGGGATCATCACCCAGGTAGCTTTACACCTAATTTAATATTTCCACACATAAACAGCATATTTCTAGGATTCAAAGCGATTCTATTCATATTGGATTATTTAGTCTTTTTCTGGCAAACCATAATTTCTGTCCTTGATATAGGTTTAAAGACGCACACAGTGTTAACAAACCTTCATAATGGCCTGAGCCATTACCTGACTTTCTGGCTTGTGATATTCTGTCTTTTTGCTGAATGCTCTTACTTCTATTTCATAGACTACCTTGTATATAGTTAACTGGTGTTTGCTTAATCCGACAGACCTAATAGTTCCTAAATTTCAAAAAGTCAACGAGTAGGCTAAATAAGTGCCGAAAATATTTAGGCAAAATATTAACTGATTTCTTGGTATCCACAGATTAGTAGCCTCGCTGAAGAAGGGATAGATAAAGTGATTAGAAGTGCCATGGAGACTTTATCCTATGAGTCCCTGTGCTTCCCTGAGGACATAAAAGCTCGAGGAATGGAAGATGCGCCCAAGTACTATTATAGAGATGATGGCATGATGATCTGGGAGGCAATTCACAAGTAGGTGTTGCAACAGTTCTGATCATGTACTACTAGTGCAAAAGTGCAAATTAGTTCACATACACTCCAATAAAATGTTATTTTTGTTAATTTGTTCATTTTTCATCTTTTTGATCTTTCTGTAGTTTTGTGTCTGCTGTGGTCAACATCTACTATGACAGCGATGAGAAAGTTCAAGGAGATGAGGAGATTCAAAAATTTGTTAAGGATTGCCACACCGGCATGAAAAAATCTCCCAGTGAGAACAGGTTTAACTTATCAAAGGCCATGTTTACACCTGGTCAATCACATCACAAGAGGATGATGCTAAACACAGGTGTAAACGGGGTCTAAATGTTTTGAGCTAGTCCTCTTTCGACCACTTCCAGAGGTTGTCAAAAACCCATTTGACTGGATTGCTTTCATAGTGTAGACGCTCATGTTGTCGAATATATTCGAACAGTCACTAAAACACCGCCTATTTTACGCCTACTGACCAGCCTTTTTATGGGCAATGTGGAATTGATAGATTCTTTTAGATTAAGACCAGTTACTGAAAGTGGAGTTTTTAAATGTATTAATTTACATTTATTCATTTAGCAGACGCTTTTATCCAAAGCGACTTACAAATGAGAACAATTAACAGTTAAACTAACTTCAAGTGCTATGACCCCCCTCAGTTTCATCTATGTCCATGTAATTTTTTTTTTTTAAATAAATAAATAATAGAATAGAATAGAAAGTGTTAGTGTTACTGGATCAAGTGCTGCTGAAAAAGATGGATCTTCAGCTGTTTCTTGAAAGTGGCTACTGACTCAGCCGCTCTGGTTGAGTTGGGCAGATCATTCCTCCAGCAGGGAACAGACATGGTAAAGATCAGAGAAAGAGATTTTGTGCCTCTTTGAGATGGTACCACAATACGACATTCGCTTGCAGAGCGCAAGTTTCTGGATGGCACATAAGTCTGAAGTAATGAGTTTAGTTAAAAGGAAGCAGTGCCAGTGGTTGCTCTGTAGGCAAACGTCAGTGACTTGAATTTAATGCGAGTGGCAACTGGCAACCAGTGCAATTTTGTGAGGAGAGGAGTGACGTGTGCTCTCTTTGGCTCATTAAAGACCACTCTGGCTGCAGCATTCTGGATCAGTTGCAGATGTTTGACAGAGCAAGCTGGAAGACCAGCCAGGAGAGCATTACAATACCAGTCTGGATAGAACAAGCGCTTGGACAAAGAGATGTGTAGCATGCTCTGTTAGGAAGGGCCTGATCCTCCT
This sequence comes from Rhinichthys osculus, assembly GCA_029959095.1. Classification (NCBI taxonomy): domain Eukaryota; kingdom Metazoa; phylum Chordata; class Actinopteri; order Cypriniformes; family Leuciscidae; genus Rhinichthys; species Rhinichthys osculus. The sequence goes on from JARWKJ010000003.1 coordinate 2,282,925, forward strand.
AATGTTGTGCCAGGCAAATCTACATGACCGGGCAGTTCTAGCAATGTGGTCTGTAAAGTTCAATTGATCATCAATAACAACCCCAAGATTCCTGGCTGACTTTGATGGAGTTATGGATGATGAGCCTCGCTGAATGGAGAAGTTGTGATGAAGTGTTGGGTTGGCCGGGACCACAAGTAGCTCTGTCTTTGCAAGATTTAGTTGAAGGTGGTGGTCCTTCATCCAGCCAGAGATGTCTGTCAGACAGGCTGAGATACGAGCAGCTACCGTGGGATCGTCAGACTGGAATGAGAGGTAGAGTTGTTTGTCATCAGCATAGCAGTGATAGGAAAAGCCATGTTAGAGATATTAAAAGAGAAAGAAGTGAGGAGGGATTGATAAAGACCAAGGTCTGTAGGATCTTTCGATTTGCGCCCCTTCCTCTCTGCACCCCTGAGTTTAGAATGATGTTCTAAACGCGGAGAACATCAGATAACCAGGGGGTAGAGGGTGTGGCGCGGGCTGGCCTGGAGGAAAGGGAGCAGAAGTTGTCCAAGCAGGATGTAAAAAGTGGAGAAAAGAGTATCAGTTGCACTGTTAGCATCTAGTGTTGAGAGCTGATCAGGTGGAGGAAGTGTGGATGAGACCAAAGAGGATAGGCGAGAGGGTGAAAGTGAGCGTAGGTTCCGCCGAAAGGTGACCTGTGGAGGAGTGTGTGTTGTGCTCTGAGGCAGGTTGAGGTTGAGAGTGAGGAAGTGATCTGAGGTGTGCAGCGGAGTGACCAATGTATGGTCAGTGGAGCAGTAGCGCGTGTAAATAAGATCCAATTGGTTACCTGATTTGTGAGTAGCCGCAGTAGATAATCATTTGAGGTCGCATGAGGCAAGCAGGATGTGGAAATCAGCAGCATGAGGTTTTTCTAGGTGGATGTTGAAGTCACCAAGAACTATGAGAGGAGTACCATCTTCAGGGAAGGATGAGAGTAGATCAAGCTCCTCCATGAAACTACCAAGTTGACCTGGGGGACGATATACAACTACAAAATGGATTTTAATAGGACGGTAATAGGATGGTAATTGAATGTGATTCAAATGAGCTGTTGTCACACAGAGGTGGTAAAGGATCAAATTTCCAGCCATTTGAGATGAGCAGACCAGTACCTCCACCCCTTCTGGTCAGACGAGGGGTGTGTGAGAAAGTGAAGTTAGTGGAGAGGGCAGCAGGTGTGGCAGTGTCCTCTGGTCTGATCGACTAGCCTGGCCTGAATGACTAGAAATAGATGTAATGGAATCATCTTTGTTTACAGTGGACTGGCAGTTCCAGAGACCAATTGGAAAAGAGAATAAATTGTTAGAAGACACTGGAAAGGTACACAGGTTGTTAGGATTGTACTGCCTCCGACGTGTGACATTTGATTTACGTCTGTTAGTAATAGTAGGGATTTGAAAACACAGTGTAAAAGAGCTCACAAACAGAAAGATCAGAAGTTGTGTAGAATAGAAAGGAAACAACAATAAAATAAAATAAACAACAAGAATTTAATACTCAAGTGCCTTGTCTGGATTCTTGCTCGGTGGAGTCGCACAGGTAGAGTCGCTGGTCTTTACACTCTTCGGTCTTCACAGGATGAGGGCTTCACACGAGGGCTGCCGCGACCGCTGCCGTGGAGCACTAAGCAGTTATATACACGTCTAATACCTCGTTAATGACTACAGCAGTCCACGCCCCACAACTAAGCCAAGCGAAACTCAAAAGTCACGACACACAAACAAATGCCCAGTCTGCGTGCGTTTTACCAGGGTAAACAAAACAAAGTTTCCTAGCAACGAAGAGCCGCGCTAAAATCTAATGAAAAAAGTAAACACTCACAGATTGATCTTCTTTCCTGTTGTTCTACTGCTTCTTCTGCTGCTTCTTCTGCTTCTTCATTATTTATTTCACATATTCGTGAAATAAAAAAAAATAAGGCACCTGGAATTGACAATATTCCTACAACATTTTTTAGGGAGTGTGCTAGAGTAATTGCTCCTTTTGTATTATTAATGTTAAATTTATCAATTGAACAAAGAAAAATACCAAGTGAGTTTAAACGTGCTAGTTATTCCATTATATAAAAAGGGTTGTAAGTTAAATATGGTTAATTATAGGCCTATTTCTATTAATGGAATGAAAAAAATAGTCAATGACCAGATGGCTCGCTCCACGGCATTCAAGACCTTTATACGCCTTAAGCCACGAAGGGGGCTGGGCTGTCCTATTCTGAGGAGTGGAAGCGAGACCAGAAGGTGAACACCGCCTCTCGTGCTCCCCCTCCTTCCAGGGGTAGAGCGTGGAGGAGACGTGAAGCAAAAGGGAGAAGAGAAGATCTCAGGGAAGTAATCCAGACTAATCTCTCTGAGTGTTATAGTTTCCCAGAGGCAAAATAACATCTGCCTCCTTACCTTATCTCCATTCTCAGAGCCAGAGTTGGCTAGTAATACTGAGTTGTAGGCTCCTGAGCCTCCTTTGGTGCATCTGGGTGGGGAGTGGTCACTGCTTTTGAACTAGAGCGTTGTTGGGCCTCCTCTCGCTATAGAGATCAGTTCTATTAGAGGCCTGAGCTCCGCCCATTATTGTGTCAGGCTGCTAGCCCTGTTATGTAGCTTCCTTGACAGGCGTAGGACATAGCCTATATCTGAGCTCATAGGATGAATACACTAAGTGTTTGGCTCTCTGTGAGCCTCCTTGGCCACTGCGAGCATTGTTAAGACTCCCGTTCGCTAGAAAGACTTATCTTACTAAGGCCTCCGCTCCCTTAAGCTCAACTAGGATAGCAATTGCGGGTTGTAAGCTCTCTGTGAGCCCCCTTGCAAGATATTGTGAAAGTGGGGCTTAGTTAGGGCTCCTCTTGGTTTAAAGAGTCGTCATGTTGAGGCCCCCACTCCTAGAGCTTGGCCAGGCAGTTTGCTAAGTTGGTGAGCCTCCGTGGCTACTGAGAGTATTGTTAAGCCTCCTCTCACTAGAGAGAGTTATCTTTATTTAGGCCTCCGCTTCCCAGAGCTCTGCTAGGATAGCAATTGCGAGTGGTAGGCTCTATGTGAGCCTCCTTGCAAGATGTACTGAGCGTGGGGCGTTGTTAGGCCTCCACTTCATTTTTCAAGAGTCATCATACTGAGGCCTCCGCTCCTAGAGCTCGTTTAGCCGGTAAGGTAGTATGCTAGGTCGGTAGGCCCTCTGGGAGCCTCCTTGGCTACTGACCTCAGTGTGGAGTGTTGCTAGGCTTCCTCTCATTATGAGAGTCATTGTATTGAGGCCTTCACTCTGCGAAGCTTCACGGTCAGTTAAACTGAGTGTTTAGCTCTTTCTGAGCTTTCTCTGTACTGCCCTTGGGTTAGAGAGTTGCTAGGCCTCTTGTTTGAGAACTCCACTCTTCAGGGCTGTTAGGCTCTCTGGAGGCATTTTGGATGCTGGCCTGAATATGGATGTAGTTAGGCTTCCTCTCTTTAGAGTCATCCTGTTGAGGCCTCCGTTCTTGGGATGAGGACTCCTTTGACTTAGCTCAGGCAATAGGGCGTTCATCCCTTCAGCATGGCGGCGTGGGTATTCCGTTCCCCAAAATGCTCTCTAGGGGACACAGCACAAGTTCCCTTCCGAAAGTCTCAGGTTACGCATGTAAGCATGGTTCCCTGAGAAGGGGAACAAGACGCCGCTTTCCTTTGCCATGCTTCCGGCATGCACACATCTCCTTCAGACAAGAAGTGGATGGCGTATTTTACAGGTGCCCTTTTATACTCACGATCGCAACACTAATGACGTCATAGGCTACCGCTTGCCAATATCAAGTTCATTGTCAGGTTTAGACTCAGCTCACCGGTCGGATTGGATAGTTTACTCTTTTAACTTGTGGCCACGAGAAATAGATGTTGTCCTCTCAACATATGAAGTCACAAGAAAACACAAGGAAAAATATATTGTTCCCTTAAAATAGAATCTCGAGGCCATGACTTTATGACTTTAAAGTAGAACTGAAGCCTACCTCTCTCATTCGCCACAAATCCAAATGTTTCATTTTAAATAAGCGTATCTGTTCAGAACGATTACATTTAATTTCCGGTTTTGTTCCTGTCAAAGTTTTGTTCTTTTCCAGTTTACGTTCCTTGAACCAGTTCGGAGTCCTGCTTAAAAGTAAAAAATGTCCAATAATTTACTCAAGTAAATGTAATGGAGTTAATGTATTTTACCCACCTCTGCATGCGCTCTCAGCATTTGGCATGGTCTCGTGGCAGTCAGAGCAGAAATTAAAGCTGCTGCTCTCTGTATGTTTTTCCGTCGTCTAGGTTTACGTTCATATGTAAATTAAGCAAGCTTATTTCGTCCATTAAATCGAAAGATCTAAAAAAGCCTATACATTTACCCACCCATAGACACTCCCCTTGAAGAAATCAGGACAGAAGTGGTTGAAAGTGGACAAAAGAGACGGATTAAAACACCAGGGGTCTCATTTATAAAACTGTGCGTAGGATCCTTACTAAAAGTGTACGTGCGCCTGAAAGCCAAAAATATAAATATTCAGACTTATAAAACCGTGTCGACCAGAACCTGCGCTGAATTCACTTTATAAATCCCAGTCAGCGGAAGATTGTGCGCACATCCGTCTCCTCCCCAAAATAACCATATATGAGCTTACAACGCCTAGTTTTACTATACATATCCTCATCTGCATATCATTTGCATATGATTATTCATCCGCATGATAACATGTTTAACGGTACAAGACATTAGGAAAATATGAAATACGGATCACATTACATTAATAAAAATCATTTAGTAGTCTATCCTTGCCTTTTTTTAAAATAAATAAATCAAATAGAATAAAATACATTTCAGAGAAAGTTTTTCTCAATATTTTCCACTGGCCAAATATTATTTTTAATTGATTTATATTTTTAATGCAAACAGATTGGCCTTGTTGTGTATTATTTGCACGAACCTATTTTCTCAGACAATCTGCTATTATCATTATAAGCAATTATCTCTGTAGTTAAAACATTAAACCACAGCATTCCAGAGGAAGAGTGTTCAAAAGTATTGCATTCACAACAAATATTTTTATTTATTGAATATTACTTCTCAGTAATGATTTCATGTAGTTTAAGTGTCTAACTCATATAATGAGAATGGCATATTTAATCTAAATGACTGTCAAATAGTCTTTAAATATCATCTCATAAACTGTATAATCACACCATAGCAACCATATAAAGTACCCTAGTAACCATACAAAAAAAAAAGAATAAGCTATATCTCAGCACCAGAACATCGTACAGACATGGTTGTTGACTCGGATGCAATCATGTTCAACACCCTAGCAACCGAGTTGCAAGTTTTGCCGTTAGTTATAGGCAGTAGATTTTCTGTCTAAAAGTGACCAAAAAGACATTTAACTCCAGCTCACCATCGGTGTCGCCAAACTGCTCCATCTCCAAAACGCTCGTACGCATGGGTCAGAGTTTGTGTGCAGGTGCGCAAATTTTCCTGTCAAGTTTGTTTTTATAAATCACAACTTATGCGTCGGAAGGCGTACGCCTCTTTCAGGGCTTGTTTTGTGCGTATGAAACGGTTATAAATCAGGCCCCAGGTGTAAACGGGAACGTGTCTCCATTAACTAGTGATCCAATCAGCCAAAACGCATCTTAATACCAGGTGTAAACTGGGCCAAAATGTCAGTGTTGGTCTGTGGAAGCATGCATGATTGTTTGTATTCTTGTATATTCTATATGCATCTTTGTGTGTTTCAAGTCACCCTTAAATGTGTGCACAAGTTAAATGCGTATTTCCACTGTTTCCAGTCTCTCTGAACACTCGAGAGGAGTTAGTCAAGTACCTGACCGTTGTGATATTCATAGCTTCAGCACAACATGCTGCTGTCAACTTTGGACAGGTGAGATTACACACTTTCATATCATCTGCAGGAGAGTTAAAAATGGCTAGGCAACATTATGGATAATTTCTATAAGCTAATATCTGTGAGTGAACTTTTATGTTGCAGTTTGACTGGTATGGCTGGATCCCCAACAGTCCTTCCATCATGCGCAAGCCGCCTCCCGAACAGAAGGGCCAAGTGGACATGAAGTATATCATGGAGAGTCTGCCTGATCGTGAATGTTCCAGGACGACTCTAGGAGCAGTTTGGGCCCTCAGTCGCTTCCAGACGGATGAGGTTTGATGTCTGATTTGAATAGAGAACATGACAGCAGTCTAGTCTAAATCAGTGTGAAAAAGAATTAACCTGTTACCAGCTGAGGGAACAGAACATCAAAGTATAAGTTAAAAAAAGGCCAAAGATGATTAAAAAAAAAAAAAAATGTAGGCTCAAATACATTTTAAATTCTTATTGTTGTAGATTGTTTGCTTGCTACAGTGTATATTTTCTGCGGCACTGCCAACATACAAGTATTTCAGTCAGGTAGTGCAATTCTTTTAACTGACCCTTTGCTAAGTCCCAATTTAAAAAGTCATCATGTTTGGGGAGTAACATAATATTTATCTATTCACTTAAAGGTGTTACGCATTTAAAATATTAAATATTAGGTGTTCTGATCTGTTATAGTCCAGTATACAGTAAATTATAATAATAACTGCGCTGTTCATTGCACACCGCAATTTTAGTCTGCATGCAAAGAAGAGGGCAGCAAAAAACTGAGAATGAAACGTCTACTAGTACACTAAATATAATGTGCCACATTCACACTTCTATATCCACACATTTTAAAATTCAAAACAGTGTTGAATAAGTAATACATATGTTACAAATTAAATTTTAAGCAAATTATTCTGTGTATTTTGTAGTGCAATATATTTCTTCCAATCCTAACAGGCAAGCTTTTGCTCTTCTATAATGTCAGTAAATGGACGTCCTGTGTGTTTGGATATATTTAAACTAAATGCTCTAAAAGTTATAGAAGAGATCTTTTATCTTGTTTCTGGAGCACATATAACAGTGACAATTATTTTTGATAAGTTTTGATTAAGGTCACAGACGGGATAGTAAGAAAACAGTTCCCAGTATTGTGATTATTTAGTAGATTAGTAAAAGATAGATTAAATTTTAATTTTTTCTAAATAAATTAGTAAATTAGAAAGAGTTCTGTTCACTCACACTAATGTTATCAGCTCTCTGTAACACATTTCCACCTACAACTTAAAAACGTATTAATTGGCTGTACAAGTCAGATCAACTCATTTAAAATCTTGACTTAAAAAAATTGTTGAATCTTGTACAACTTATAAATTTAAGCTAAAATTGGTGAAATTAATGGAAAATATATGACTTATTGGTCATATAATATTTTTACAGTGGTGTAATCGGCTTCTCTCTGTTCATCTGAATGTAAAAAGCATTTGCACTCATTCTGATCTCTGCTGTTCTGCAGTTCTTAATCATGTTACCCAGGGCTGCCAACTCTCACGCATTCACCGTGAGACTCACGCAATTGAGCCAATTCTCACGCTCTCACGTCACACCCCCGATTTCTCACGCTGAAGTGTCAACCCGGTCGGTCAAATGCCTGAAAGATAAGTTTATCTATAGATCTACCAGTTGAGCCATTCGTGATCGACTAGTTTTACCGCAAATTAGTTAAAATATCCTGTAATCTATAGCGAGCGAGCGTGCATGCGAGACAGATATGTTGAGCTCTTAACGGCGCGCTCCTAACCGCGCACGCGCACGACGACAGAGAGGTGATTAAGCGAGCTTGCGTGTCTTTCGCAACACAACCCAGTGGACAGTTACACTGTATTGTGACCAGGGGCGAGTTTTTTTGTGATTGTTGCGGGCAAAAATCCTTGATTATGCGGCGATGGAATATGCAGGATATTTGCAATTTTATGTGATGAAATTGCGGGAACTTGCAAAAACTGCGGTTTGATGAAAAAGAGAGAAAAAGTGATTCCCCAACACCCTGTTCTCACTAGGCTACTACCTTAAAGGTGCCTTGTGTAAAAAAAATCAATTCAAAATCCACATATTCCATACCAGATGGGGGCAGTATACCTCCAGAAAGTTGACCTACTCTAGTCTGTTTTTTAGTTTCGGTTTGTTAATCTTCTAAAACCGTCAAATCGTCCGCTTTGTCCCACCAAAGCCTATTTTGATCGGTGAGTGATGTAGAGTAGAATGACTGCTGCGCTTGACAGGGCGCATAACGAGCAGAGAGAGAGAGAGAGGGAGAGAGAGCCCCGGCCACACGCGCACTCTCACGTCTTCAAACAACACGAGCGCTGCCCTGCTCTCTCTCTCCCTCGCGCATATTAATCAAATCAATTGACACGATCGTAAGACCGCAGTTCATTTGGAGATTTTTAGAGATTAGAGACTCAATGAACAACATCTCAACACTAAATTATAAAGGCCGGTCTCATATAGACGCGATTGAAATCAGGTTCAAGTACGCCCACAAAGCCGTGCGAGTTATTCATTGTACTGGAGTTTGGCTGGTGGTTATGTATGTTGCCCGCATACCGCCTCCCATGGCCGAAACTGGTATTATGACACCGGCCGGGCCGGGGCTAGTAATTTAGCATGCTAATTCAGGTTTATATCTCGGCAGCACTATAACTTGTCATTTTTTTAATGACATTATTGCATTTATTTCTTCTCATTCTTTTGATACGTGTAGCTCATTTGTTGGATATTTTTACCTCAATTTTTACATATGGCACCTTTAATGTAAAGAGCTATTTCTTATTACTTCCTATGATAAGCAAACATACTACGTCACAGAAAGTGCTGGAATATTTAATCTTGTTTTATTTCAGAACTTATTAAACACATGGCTCAAACTTACAAAACATTGATGAGTCAAACAAGTTCTGTAGCTTTACAAAAGGAATATGCTACAACTTCTGTAAAAATGAATAAATAAAATATGAAAAAAATGTTTCCTGTTTTACAGCTTTTTTTCCTTTTTTTTTCCAATGATGTTCATGTCGAGTAATTATGTCACTTCATAACGTTCCCATGGCAACCGGGGGAAACGGCTGCTCAGTGCTCTCGTGTGAAGCAAACGCAACATTTTTAAACTTTCTGCTAAGATATATGTGACTTTTTTTTGCAACAAAAATGCGGGGATTATGAAATCATACAAGCCCCGCATATTTTGTGTGAAAATCGGCAATTTATACGGCAAAAGTGTGGCGTATTTGAAAAAAATGCCCCCGCATAAATATGCAGACTTTGGCTGATTATGCATTGAATCATGCGATCGCATAATCGAGTTTTTTTGGAGGGACTGAAAGGTGATGTTCATACTAATAAATTCTAGATGGAATAGCAATTGGCATTTTACAGCACCCTAGTGCCAATTTTGGGAACATGCCATGATAGTTTACAGCAACCTATTTTTGTGAAATCATACTCGACATAAAAAAATATTGCAGGACTTGGGACTTTCACACAACTGTGGAAATATATACTTTATTTTTATGAAATAAAGATATTTTATGATATTTACAATATTTCAGTTAAACTAGGCCTACACTTGAACGATAACTTTTATCTTACTTCTTTACAGTTGGACCAAAAAAAAGTGTTCAATGAGTACATAACAGATTACATCTAGCCTACAGTAATTTTATACAACAGACATTTTATAAAAATATATCAATAAAACCTAAATCAATGTATTCGGTATTGGACATCAATTTAACATTGACATGTTGAATTTACATTGAATTTTGGTCACCCGACGTCGCAACCAAAATTTAACCAAATATCAACGTCTTATGACGTGTGCCTGCTGGGAATAATCTGTTATGTCTCATTTAACAGACGCTTTTATCCAAAGCAACAAGTAGGAGAGCATTTAACACACACTCGACACAATCCTGCGCGACGAGGTCCATACGGGTTCTGTTGTCTTACACGTCTTACAGCGTTACAGTAGGTTAAATCATAACAAGGAAAATTTACGTGTGATTCATGTCATCGCGACATACTGTAACAGTGTGTGTTTGAAAAAAATGATGTAGTCCTCTGCTTTTTTTCTGGGGTGCATTAGACGGCCAAACAGCACAGCGACTAAACAAACACGAAAATTCGCAAGAGCAACAAAAGATTTAAAGCTCATGGCAGACGCGCCCAATAGATGCTTCGCGCTGTGATTGGCTGAATGTTAGCTCACTCAAGTCTAAGTAACAAATCAGAGAACTGAGTAAAAAAAAATGCGGGGGACAGAATCACCTGTTTCTAAAAGTGGAGGGGACGTGTCCCCCCCGTCCCCCCCGGTTGCTACGCCCCTGATTGAGACAGTTGAGAAATAATAATATTTTTACAGTTTTCAACAATAATTGTCATTGTTGAACCCTTGCTCTTATTATATTTCTGATTTCTCAGTTTTGTCATTATTTTAGCAAATCATTTATTTTATATGTTTTGAGACGGTTTGTTTTAAGAAGTTTTAAAGAGTTAGTAAAAGAGTAAAGTAAAAGTTAAAACTTTTTTATTTAAGTAGGCCACTATTTTTTATTAAGTAGGCCTATTTTTTTTTTTTGTATTAATACATAACCTTACTGTATTCATTCATAATGTATCATTATTGCGTGACATTTGTGTCAATAATCGTCAAGCACAGGGGACTTCGCGTAGTGGGAGGGGCCCCCCAAATCAAATTCTGCTTAGGGCCCCCAAAAGGCTCGGACCGGCTCTGGAGACCAGACAGACAGTGTGAGTTTTTTGTGACAATTGTGAGGGAAATACACAATTTATTCCCATAAACTGTGTAGTCAGCCGTTCTCCCTCCCATCTGCACCGTGTGAATTGTGAATGCAGGCAGGTCAGTGAGTTACAGGGCGCTCCTTGTCTCCATCCAGTTTAGGCTGGTAACTAATAGGCCTGTTATATAGTTTATATAGAATTAAGTTAGCAATAGCAGAGTTGTTTGTTTTGCAGCACTGAGCAGTTATTTTACATAACTTTATCATAAAAACAGTACAAAAGCATTTCCAGATGACAAATATGGACATGCCTAGTAGTTAATGTTAATTATTGTTTTCTAAGAACAGAATGTCAATTAAAATGTTAAATGTAAAATTAAATGTAATGTAAATCTCCCAAGAAATTCTGTACAGATACCAAATACTTTGACAATCAATATATATTTAATACACTTCTGCTAATGCAAGGATTTTGTGTTTGTATTTTTCATCACACCAAGCCACGCCCCTCAATAAGCCCCTCCCCCATAACCCAAGCCCCGCCCCCAAAATCTCACTCTAAGCTGAACTCAAAAGTTGGCAGCCCTGTTACCGCATTATTTTACAAGTTCTTTAATGAAACACGGCAAATAAAAATGCTTTGCAATGTCAGACTTCATTCCAAGAATAATCCCAGAAGAATCCACAATTCTTTGTTAGTTTTATAAGCTTGTGTGAGTGATTAATAGTAACCAAGGGGGCGGAGCTTAGAGAAGGGTCAGTTAACCTTGTAGAAAGAAAGAAAGATGTTATTCTGCTTTCTAAAGAACTTACTTTTCCCCCCAGCGGTTCTTAGGCACGTATCCAGAGATGTGCTTCACAGAGCAACCAGTGAAGGAAGCCATAAAGACATTCGGCAAGAAACTAAAAGAGGTGACCAACGAAATCAAGAGCCGGAATGAGGGATTAGAATTGGCTTATTGTTATTTGTCCCCAGACAAAATCCCCAACAGTGTTGCAATTTGAGAAAATATTGTGCCAGGCCTATAAATAATGTTTATGGCCAATGTGTGCTTGATAAAAGAGAGAAGAACAGCTCTACTTAAGTATTGTAAAACACAGAGCATTCAGCCTTTTGAGGCGATTTATAGAAATTATGTTTCATTAACTCTTTTTGTATTTGACTCTGTTGCTGGGAAGTAAGGGATATTACTTTGTAATGCCATCTGTGCACATATGTATGTTATCTCAGGGGTTATTGTTTGGTTCACACCAGGAAAGCAGAACAGTTTATTTGACTATATGCTTTAAAGAGCTAAACTTGTGCTATAATCCATTTATTATTGTCTTTCTTTTTTATTCTTTTCTTTAATCGTATAAACTTGCAAATGTATATATCCATACTGTGGTATTAATTTACTCATCTTTTGATTCCTTTATTCATATTCTTTATTGCTCAGATAATCTATTGTTTGTAGTCTATTTTAGATAATCATTTGACTTATTTTTTACCTTACAGTTAAATTGAGATCTTACAGATCTTATCTTCTATATTGATTTTGCGATGATTATATTGTATACACATGAATGCTGTAAAGGAAATGTTTTGAGATTGTGAACATCTCTGACAGCACTTCAAATGGTTCTTACATTTGCTCTTTTAACCTGGAAAGCTCTTATAATAAAGAAAGCTTTAATAAAATAAAAAGAAATAATGTTTTCCATTACATCTATTATCAAGATATTGTTTTCTTTGTGATATCATGACAACTGTTTTCTTTTTTCATTATAAAAAAAAAAAACACATTTTAAGGCTATTATTCATAGCCTGACTTCGTCATACTCATATTCTAGTCAGATGTGAGTCTGATACTGCTCCATAGGGCTTTGATTATGAGGCGTGTCTTAACCGAACCAGGGAAAAAAAACCCTCTGCACTCAATTGGATAGACATACAACCAATGAGAGCAACGCAGTAAGTCACTACTTTGCATAGCACAGTTGTCAACTACAGAACTCAACTGCACACACGCTGGAAGAAGTAAAATAACGAGTGTTGCTTCTTTTACTTGGTCCTCCATGAGTGCGACCAAAGGAGAAACCACAACGACCACAGGATTTTCATTGCGTCCCATCTTCTTAGTGACCATCGGAGCCAGCTGATAAATTAAACTTTTGCCGAATCCCGTAGGAAGGACGACAAACATCTTTCCGATCGACAAATGGCTTGATTGCAGTTCTCTGTTCGTCTATTAAAATGAATGCGCTGTCGATTTCTTTTACAACAGACGCGATAGCGGAATCAATACATCTCAGTTCTCCAGCGGCAGTCATCTCTGAGGGAAACCAGTTAAGCGCTCTTTGATAACGTGATGATTACGTCCCTGCAGATCATCTGTCCATCATCTTATAAAGCCCGCCCTGGCAATTTGATTGGCCCGAACATTTTTTGACTGATCATAATTACTCATCAATGGAGCGAGTCCAGACCGAACTTCCCGACCAAAAAATGTTGTGGGCGGGGTTCGGGCTGGCATCCAGGCTATATTATTCAGGTTATAATTTACAGTCATTTTTATTCGCTTTGGTACTATTTTAAAGGTGTACATTTTCAAAACTCTTAGTACTAATATCACAACAGATCATCAAAAGGACACTTTTCAATTTGTTTTAAATTGTTTTAGTACAATACTCAAAATCACAAATGATCCTTTTCACAAAACAAAATAACTGTTTCATCTATATAAATGTTTCATTCAAAGTAGCTGCCTTTCATAATGCCATTACTATCAAACTTTTGATTTGCATCTCTTCTTGTTCAGTTTAATACATGTGTCTATTATTTAATCCAACTGATCTTAATGGTTAATCAATTAATCATTTGGTACACATATATATTTCTATAGATATAGTGGTAACACTTTATTTTAGTGTAGTGCTGTCAAACGATAAAAATATTTAATCGCGATTAATCGCATTAATGTCATAGTTAGCTCGCAATTAATCACACATTTTTATCTAATCTAAATGTCTCTTGATTTCTTTTTGTCCCATCATTTTTTCTAATTTGAATGCACTTATCAACATAAAAAATTGGATCGGCTTGCTTTGTGCAAATGTTTTTTATTGAAAACAACATTGACAATACTGTTCAATTTCACACTAAAACATTCTCACTTGGAGCAAATAATCTCTCACACAATGTAACACTGTCCATCAATAAATGGGTGAAAGAAATAATACGAGGTCCTGATATTGACGAGGGGGCGGAGAATTCGGATCAGCTGTGTGTGTGTGTGTGTGAGTGTGTGTGTGTGTGTGTGCGCGCGCGCGTGTGTGTGCGCGCGCGCGCGTGTGTGTGTTTGTGTGTGTGTGCTTGGCCATCAAGTGGTAGGCTATTTCACACTGGACGTGCTGCGATGATAGCTCAGTTCACAACGACAAAACACACAGATCACATTGGTCTTGTCAAGGGAAACTTTCAATTCAGAATCTTATTGGCATCCATTTCGGCGTCTCACGCTAGTCATTCACTCAAAACGTAACGTTAACCTACTATTTGGCCGGCTCACAACAAGTGTGTTTCCGGTCTAGCGAGATCCGGTGCTTTAAGACAGGACGCGGAATGCGCGGCGCTACGCCAGTTTTCAAAACTTGTTGGATGCCAAAGAGTTTCTATTGGCCGCGCTGGTAATCGTCACAGCGATCGACACAGCGTCACAGCAAAAGTTGAACTATTTTTAATTTTGACCGCGGTGTGGTCGAAGAAGCAACAAAACCTCCTCGCGCAGCACAAGCCATTGAAATGAATGGGTTTCATAGCGCACCGCCGCACATGCCGCGTCCTGTTGCAAAAGCATGTGGAAAAAAACGACAAAGTTTGCTTGGCCAAAAAGCGCGTTTCTCCTATAGTATCCAGCTGCAGACCGCATTACCATAGATATCACATAATAAAGGCTAGATGTCTCGTCCGCGCTGCTGGCCAATGGAGGTCGACATCCGCACGTGGCGGCCATCTTGTCACAGGCAGCTCGCTCACTCGTAACATTGTGTTTTAATGGTGCATGTACTAATGTCTTCTGTTAATCTTTATACTGTTACAAAACAGCTGTAAACATTTGATTGTTGTTTTTTTGTTTTGTTTTTTACTCTCATGTCAATTTACTTTATTTACTGAACAGTGTTTTTTTTTGTGTTTTTCTTTTTTCCTTTTGTTAATTTTTATTGCTTTTCATTGGCCTTAACTGGGACAAATAAAAAGATCCCATCTGAACAAACTCATCCAACCTCTCCTGAGTGCTTACATCTGCTCATGACGATTCAGTCACGTCTACCCTTAACAAGCACTCTGATGCCCTGGAGCATATGTGTCAAACTCAAGGCCCGCGGGCCACAACCGGCCCGCAAATTAATTATCTTTGGCCCGCATGACAAAATGTATTTATTTTTAGAGCTGGCCCGCCAGTATATCGGTTCGAATTATGTGGGACCTGAGCACATAGAGAGAGGATGAATTATTTATTTTGAATAGAAAAGGAAAAATTACACAAGCAGATCGTCATTCATTCAGCAAACTGATCTATATATTCAGCGCTGTGTGGTTGTGCTGTGTCACGTGACAAGCAATGATGCGTCACCATGGAAACATTACCGCGAAAGCGTACCACAATAATCAACTAACTCTCTCCCAAAAAAATGGCTAAACGAAAGGTGGACTTTGAAAACAGGGGTTTTCAGGACAGGTGGGAGTCACAGTATATGTTCGCGGATGTAAAGGGAAAACCTGTGTGTCTCCTGTGCGGAGACAGCGTGTCTGTAATGAAAGAATACAACATAAGAAGACACTATGAAACGAAGCACCACGACAAATACAAGCATCTGGACACGAAACAAAGGCTACAGAAGGTAGAAGAGTTAAAAAGAAGTCTGGTGTCACAGCAGGCTATGTTCACTAAAGCCAAATCACAAAGCGAGGCTGCTGTTAAGGCCAGTTTTATTGTGGCAGCAGAGGTCGCAAAATCAGCCAGGCCCTTTAGCGAGGGGGAATTTGTCAAAAACTGCATGATTAAAGTTTGCGACACCGTGTGCCCAGAAAAAAGGCAAGCATTTTTAAATGTGATACTGAGCCGAAACACTGTTGCTGATCGTGTGCATCACCTTGCTACCAATCTCCAACAACAGCTTGTGAGAAAGGGAAACGATTTCATAGCATACTCCCTTGCTGTGGATGAGAGCACCGACACTTCGGATACTGCCCAGCTGTCAATTTTCATCCGTGGAGTGGACTCAAGCCTGTGCGTAACAGAAGAGTTATTGGGATTACACTCAATGCATGGCACAACTACGGGGAAAGATATCTTTGAAGAGGTGTCCAGATGTGTAGATAAAATGGGGTTGCCGTGGGATAAACTTGTGGGACTGACAACAGATGGAGCGCCTGCGATGTGCGGTCAAAAAAGTGGATTGGTGGGGAGGATCCGAGAAAAGATGCAGGAGGAAAACGTCACAGGTGAGCTGACAGCGTATCACTGCATCATACACCAGGAATCCTTGTGTGGCAAAGCCTTGAAAATGGAACATGTGATGAGCATCATAAAAAAAACGGTTAACTTGATCAGAGCCAAAGGTTTAAATCACCGCCAGTTCAAGTCTTTTCTGGCGGAGTAAAGTTCAGAATATGGTGACTTGCCCTATCACACAGAGGTGCGATGGCTAAGCCAGGGAAAGGTGCTGGAAAGATTTTTCGAGTTGCGTGAGGAGATCTGTGAGTTCATGGAAAGCAAAGGAAAAGACACAAAAGAGCTCCGAAATAAAAAGTTTATGTGTGAAGTGGCGTTTCTGTGTGACATCACGAGCCACCTGAATGCGCTCAACCTGCAGCTTCAGGGGCGGGGCCGTATCATCACTGACATGTACGCAATAGTGAGGGCTTTTAAAACCAAGCTGCGCCTGTGGGAGACGCAGATGCTGCAGGAAGACATGAGCCATTTTCCGCGCTGCCAAACAATGAAAGAGCAGGTCGCTGCCACCGTTTTCCCAACTACACAGTTTGCTGAAAAACTCGGCATACTTGGTGCTGAGTTCACATGGCGATTTGCCGATTTTGAAGCTCAAAAAAGCAGGTTTGAACTGCTCAGTAATCCATTTACAGCCGATGTGGAAAGCACACGATCAAACCTCCAAATGGAGCTGATTGAGCTCCAA
This sequence comes from Rhinichthys osculus, assembly GCA_029959095.1. Taxonomy (NCBI): domain Eukaryota; kingdom Metazoa; phylum Chordata; class Actinopteri; order Cypriniformes; family Leuciscidae; genus Rhinichthys; species Rhinichthys osculus. The sequence continues at coordinate 2,299,782 of JARWKJ010000003.1, forward strand.
TGTAGTGACACACTGAAGGCAAAATATGAGTCTGTGGGCGCTGCAGAGTTTCCACGTTTCATCCCCAATACAATGCCCCAGATGCGCTCCCAGGCTGCTCAAACGCTCTCTATGTTTGGCAGCACATACTTGTGTGAACAACTCTTCTCTTTGATGAAGATAAACAAAACTTCACACAGGACTCGTCTTACTGATGAACACCTTCACTCAATCCTGAGGATTTCCTCATCTCAGAGCCTGACCCCAGACATTGATGAACTTGTATCCAAGATGAGACACCAAGCATCTGGCTCAGACCAATGAGCAGAGCAGCAAGCGGTGCTTTGACGCATTTTCAATCTTTAATGCAGTTTCATTTTTGCATTTTTTCTTTCTCTTGCTATAGGACATTTGATTTTCCTTTGAAGTAAATAACTTTTGTAAATAACCATAAGAAATTAGTGAAACTGATTTTATTTATTAATTTTATTTGTTTTATTTCCTAATTAATGTTGTTTTATAGGCAATAATATATAGGCCTTGTTGGTTTCAGGTTCATAATAATAATACGTTGTTTCAATAAATTTTCAATAAACGTTTAACCTTGTCCGGCCCTTGACTTATAGCAATTTTTTAATTTCGGCCCACTGTGTATTTGAGTTTGACACCCCTGCCCTGGAGCCTCAGCGGTGCTAGAGCTGCATCCAGACATTTGGTAAATGTGCGAGGGGAGAGAGCTAACAGGTACATAAAGTGCACTGTTAAATGTATGTAAAGTTTGTTAGAATTCTCACAAAATTGTTTGTTGACATGTACCTGATATTACTGCCTAAGTGAAGTTGAGTGTCTTTCCCTTTAATTGATGTGATGTCATGAGTCAATATAATTTCCGGTTCTGTCCCCTCCTCTTCCTCTTTGCATTGGTGATGCAGTGAGAGGTGAGGTTATTTTGGGCTCCCCATAATCATTTTTAATCCTAATCTTAATTGTTGCTTTTATGTCTATATTTTCACTCTAATTCCTGTGTATAATATTATTTTACCTATCTGTGTGGCGATTTTTGTAATTTCATCACGATTAAGCGATATTTTTGCTAATGGGCCTAAATGTGAAATGAGAGCACACGTGATAAGTGTACATCACATTTGTTTTATAGAGTTATTTCGAGGGCGACTCTCACACTAAGAGGCTGATTACATTTGTTTTATATCAGGAAATAAAGATCAGTGAAACTGCCGAATGCCGTCCTGTCCTTCTCATGATACCAACTAAAAACACAACGCAGAAAAGAGACCAGTTACACTAGGCCGAGTGGAAGTATGCTTCGCCCCCGAAAGCGAACCTCAGGAACTTCCTGTGAGATGGAAGGATGGATATGTGTTTACTTAACCTTAGAACCTAGGCTGGCTATAATCTCTTTGACGAAGCCTTCTTTGTTAAGACTTCGCCTGAGAGCGACGCTCTCTTTTTGCCCCTGTTTGTAGGCGCAAGCATTTTAATTCCTCAGAATTAAATGCATCCAAAAACACAGGATAAGTGAAACACGGTCTGAATGGTAGGCTGAAATAAAATATCTAACTTTCTAAAGTCAGATAATATTCCATAATTTAAATTTCTTAAAATTCAATGCAGCATAATTATCAGACAATACTTTTTAATATTTGTTATACAACATTTAATATGTGTTATACAACACATGTTCATCCCTTGAGAAGAAAGTTAACAGGTGCGCGGCTGAAACATCCGACAAGGCACGGATATACGCGTCGAGATATTTCTCAATGAACACAGCCAGCACCCTCAGGAGCTGACTGTGAATGCCTCGCACCCAAACAGTATTATTTCACAGATCGTGTGTGTATCTTTATTGCAGTAGACTCGTAATCTACGCACTGCATCGGCAAACGCGAGATTCGAGACGTTCACAATATGTTTGGCTTTCATCTCTCGAGAAGAAAGTTAATGGGCGCGAGGCTGAGACACCCGAAAACGCACGTTAACTGTGTGCGTCGAGATATTTCTCAGTGAACACAGCCAGCACCCTCAGGAGCTGACCGTGCATGCCTCGCACCCACACAGTATCTTTATTGCAGTAGACGAGTTATAAATGTTATAAATGAGTTTTTATGAATGAATGGCTTGCTCTAACTGTTGCCCTGGTCTTCGTCAACAACACCCGCTTGCACCCCCTGCTGGTGAGTTTGACTAACAGCAGATGGAGATTATACTCGGTAATCTACTGCTTTTCCTGCAGCTCCTGGATGTCAACATTGAATTACTGTCGAATTTGAACCACTGAATTTAAGGAAGCGAATTTACAAAGCAAAATAAAATGGAGCGAAAACCGCCTGTTGAATATTATAAGGTTGTATTTTTAATCAGTTTGAATATTTTGGAAGTGAAATATAAAAGGTGACTATGGATTATTGAAATTTTACTAATGAAAATGTGTTTGAAATGTTTTGAATTTAAATATTCACAGCTTAAATATTCAACCATGCTAAATTTCATTCCATAAAAATGCAAGCCCTAAAAATACAATGCATTAAAATACAAAATACAAGCATGGTTAATGCAATGCATTTTTTTTTTCAAGTAGTACAATTCAAAAGGCTTTTTGTTTCAAAAACATTTGGCATTATTCTACTTCCATATCGCCATTCACACAGATCACAATGATTAAAAATGCTGTATTCTGCTGCCAGGCCATTAGATGGCGATGAAACACTATAGACAGAATGCGTAATACACATGTGCATGACGTCATCGTTTTCAGAAATTCACATTTTTATTTTTTTACACAGAGACCATTTTCAAAACCATTTCCCTCCTGTCACGTACCAGAACTCTTTACCATTCCATTACAATTCCATATTAGAATAGATTGTGTGTGCTCTTTTACTGTCATATGATGGTCACACACATCTTAAAGATGAAATTTCTTCCACAGTGGGTTAAATGGTTTAAACTCTTTTATACTCATTTTTTTAAATCACTTGACTTAAAAAGCTGTTTAATACAGCCAAAGACACATATTGCCTCATATTATTTAAAATAATTTGGTTGGGGAGGGTATATCTCTCAGTGAGGCATTCACTTTTGTTTGTTTTGATTGTTTTTCAGCCAAGAATGTTCGTGATGTTTTACGTCGATACAAAAGGCTTTTCAAGCTAACGCGACGTGGAGCAACCATGACCTAAGCCTCCAGAAAAGAGGGTGTCTCTCGGAATGCAGTGGCTCAGCTCGCCCCTATCGCGGAGCTGTACTTTGCAGACAGGGTCCAGTTCAACAGCATCAGCTTCACCCCAGGGAAGCTAGCTGAGTTCGCGGAGAAGTGTAGAGAACACATTGTGGGGGACGTTAAAGAAAAAGTGCTAGCAATGAAAATAAAAGGTTCACTTTTGCCTTTTCGCCTAAATAAGTGATGTAAAAGAAAAAAAGTTGTTTTGCTATGTTCGATAAGAGGATGTTGATATTTCCTTGTTAAATGTTATTTGAAGTGAACCTAAAGTGACCTAACATTGTATTCTTACAGTTTTTTTTTTTTTTTTTTTTGTCATTCTAGGCTAAGCAGTTTACTGAAAACAGACAATCTTTTTTGAATCCATGTTTGGTCCTCTCTTTAGTCTGGTAATTCAATAAAAAAAAAAAAAAAAAAAATGTTTTACAGCATTTCATTAAAAGCAGTTGGCTGGACAAACTAATGACTCTGGTATTTATTTCCCATTTGGCAGATATGTACTTTTACTGTGGTACTGTTATTTTCGTAATCTTAAACCAAATGCTCATCAGTGTCGGTACTTACTATCTATTGACTGTCTGCTGAAAATCCCCTGACTTTAAGCTGTGATGCTGGCCTGTAAGAGACATTCAACAGCATTTCTAAGATTTTCACTTCATTTTGATGGGGAAAATGTGGCAAAAGATGAATATATGAATTTACCTCAAAGTTAAATGACAGTAATTTATATGCAACAAACAGTTAGTTGAGCAATCCTTGCAGAAACTAAAGATAAAGTGTAAGTAACCAGAAGTTAATTTGAAATTGTCTTGTGTTGCTACTTATAGAAAACGTCTCAGGTTACGTATGTAACCCTGGTTCCCTGAGAGGGAACGAGACGCTGCGTTTGAGACGCGGTGGGAACGCTCTGCGTGATTGCGTCATGAAGCACGTGTAAAATCAGTCCAATGGAAGCCCGATACGTCATAGGTGACGTCATAGACCAGGAAACTATAAAGCACCCTTGAAAACAGACCGCGACAGCTTCTGAAAAGTCTGAAGTAAGTCGATCAGGGTATGCAGGAAGTATGGCAGGCAAACGCAGCGTCTCGTTCCCTCTCAGGGAACCAGGGTTACATACGTAACCTGAGACGTTCCCTTTCAAGGGAACTTCGAGCTGCGTTTGAGACGCGGTGGGAACCCCATACCCACTACGCCATAGTGACAAATGCCCGTTCTGTGTGAAGTCCTTGGCGCACACTAAGAAGCAAGCAACCTCGCCCCAGGAGTGGAGAGGTCAAGGTCATAAAACCTGACAAATGTATGCGGAGAGGACCAGCCTGCCGCATTACAAATGTCAAGAAGGGAAACACCCGAAACTAAGGCCGTAGAGGCCGCCATACTCCTAGTAGAATGGGCCCGTACAGCCATAGGTGAAGGCTGACCGGCCGCTTCATAAGCCAATGAAATAGCCTCGACTATCCATTTGCTCATAACCTGTTTTGATGCAGGGCACCCTCTTCTGAGTGACCCAAAACATACAAATAGTTGCTCTGACTTACGCCACAGGGCAGCTCTGTGAACGTAGGCATCTAATGCCCGAACTGGACATAACAGGTTCAATTGTTCCTGATCTGGGGTATTAAACGGTGGAGGATAAAAGGCCTGCAACACTATTGGGCCCCCAACATTCACTGGGACCTTAGGTATATACCCCGGTCTAGGGTATAGAAATGCTTTCACCATACCAGGTGCAAATTCCAGGCATGAAGGAGCAACCGACAGGGCATGCAAATCTCCAATTCTCTTGATAGAAGAAATAGCAAGGAGAAACAAAGCTTTCAAAGTGAGGAATTTTTCTGAAACCTCTTCAATAGGCTCGAAGGGAGCCAGAGCCAGACCCTCAAGTACGATGGCTAAATCCCAAGCCGGTGCTCTAGAGTGCAGTGCAGGTCTCAACCTCAATGTACCACGGAGAAAACGAATAATCAGAGGATCTCTCCCAATAGAAATACCCCCCAGAGGGGTATGATAGGCCGATATAGCCGCCACATAAACTTTTAACGTGGAAGGAGATAACCCAGCAGAGAAACGGTCTTGCAGAAAATCGAGAACTGAACCAACAGGGCAATTAACAGGATCTAACTGACGCTCACCACACCAGGTGGAGAATAATTTCCATTTCAGCGCATAAAGTCTTCTCGTGGAAGGGGCTCTGGAATGGAGAATGGTCTCAACGACCTCAGTCGAGAGACCGGATTCTATGAGCCTGGCCCCCTCAGAGGCCAGGCCCACAGTTTCCACAACTCCGGCCGAGGGTGAAAGATCGTGCCCTCTACTTGGGACAGCAGGTCCCTCCTGATTGGAATCTCCATGGGAGAGCCGTTCAGAAGAGACACCAAGTCCGAGAACCAAACTCGAGTCGGCCAGTAAGGGGCTATTAGTAGCAGACGGGCCCCTTCCCGGCGAACCCTCTCCAGAACCCCCGGGAGCAATGATATCGGGGGAAAAGCATACAGGTGCAGCCTCGGCCACACCTGCACCATCGCATCCAGTCCGAGAGGAGCTGGGTGCGTGAGAGAGAACCACATGGGACAATGGGTTGTATCTGAGGATGCGAAAAGGTCTATCTGAGCACGACCAAATCTCTCCCACAGGAGCTCCACCACCTCGGGGTGAAGTCTCCACTCCCCGGGCCTCAGCCCCTGCCTTGACAGTATATCTGCTCCCACATTCTGACGCCCCGGAATGTAAACTGCTCTGAGAGATAGCAACTTCCCCTGGGCCCATAGGAGGATCTGATGGGCCTGCTTGCAAAGGTGACGTGACCTCAGACCCCCCTGATGGTTGATATATGAAACCACTGACGTGTTGTCCGTACGAACCAACACATGATGGCCTCTCAGGTCTGGCAGGAAATATTTGAGAGCTCGAAATACCGCCATCATCTCCAAACGATTTATGTGCCATGACAGATGATGGTCCTGCCAAAGACCTTGCGCCGAGCGGCCACTCATGACCGCCCCCCATCCTGTGAGGGAAGCATCCGTCGAAAGCGTGACGCGTCGACAAGAAGCCCCCAGCACTGGGCCCTGGGCGAGGAACCAAGGTTTCTTCCACATGACCAAAGCACGAAGGCATAGCCGCGTGACCTTGATCTTGCGGAACGGATTTCCCCTCGGAGAAAACCCCTTGGTTCTGAGCCACCACTGCAGAGGTCTCATGTACAGCAGGCCAAAAGTAATCACGTTGGACGCTGCTGCCATAAGCCCCAACAGTCTCTGAAACTGTTTGACAGTGAGTGACTGGCCTAGTTTTACATTTTTTACGGCTGTGAGAATCGCCGCGATCCGAGCAGGAGATAGACGTGCCTGCATTGTGGTCGAATCCCAAATTACACCCAAAAAAGTGGTCCTCTGAGTAGGGAGGAGAACACTCTTCTTGGTGTTGAGCCGCAACCCCAATTCCTTTATGTGAGACAGAACGACATCTCGATGCCGAACCGCCAACTGCTCTGACTGAGCTAAAATCAACCAATCGTCGATATAATTTAATACGCGAATGCCCTGGAGTCTCAAGGGAGCCAGAGCTGCATCCACGCATTTTGTAAAGGTGCGGGGTGATAAACCTAGGCCAAACGGCAGAACCCGATACTGGTAAGCTTCGCCCCCGAAAGCGAACCTCAGGAACTTCCTGTGATGAGGATGGATAGATACATGGAAATAAGCGTCTTTCAGGTCTATTGTGACAAACCAGTCCTCGGACTGAATCTGTGAAACAATTTGCTTGAGTGTGAGCATCCTGAACTTGAGTTTCTGAACTCTGCTGTTTAACTGGCGCAGATCTAGAATAGGACGCAACCCTCCATCCTTTTTCGGAACAATGAAGTAACGGCTGTAAAACCCTGACTCTCTGTTGGGAGGAGGCACCCTCTCTATCGCTCCTTTTTGCAGAAGTGTCAGAACTTCCTGCTCCATAACCAGAGCCTGCTGTGGGTCCACCACTGTGGGAAGGACCCCTTGAAATCTGGGCGGACGAGAACCGAACTGAATTCTGTAACCCTTTTCTATTATGTGCAGGACCCATAAAGAAATATTTGGCAGAAGTTTCCACGCTGCCAGAAATTCTGATAAGGGAACCAGTCCCTCGAGACTGGCCTCTGGATTTGATTGAACAATCATTTCGGTGCCCTGAAGCGGCGAACCGGCAGGGAACAACCGAACTGACCGTTCTACAACCCTCCTCAGAGGATTGTACGGGGACGCTGACACCTCGGTGCCCTGAAACGGCGAACCGGCAGGGAACAACCGATGTGGCAACGCTGCGACTCTCCTCGGAGAATCGCCCCCCGGAGGGCGCCAAAGAGAAACGGTTCCTCGGAATCGTTCCTCCTTGGAGGGGACCACCCTCAGAAGCCTGGCACACTTGGCGTCAGGACTTCTTCTTAGTCCAGGCTCTCTTGGAGATGACAGTCCTCAGATCCTGTCTACCCCCAACAGGCCTGGACTGCGAACGCCACTCGGGAACCCCAGATTGTGGAGGAGCCCGAGCAGCGACGCTCTGTTTCTGCTGGAATCTGTGTGCGGAGCTCGTAGACGGACGAGGCTGCTCAGACTTTACATTACGAGCGGCCTCGGGGACACTGGACCGGCGAGGAAGAAACCTCTGAAACGCAGCCGCTTGTTTTTTATTTTCTTGAAACCTATCGACAACACAATTTATAGCATCGCCGAACAGACTTGTAGGAGAAAGCGGTGCGTCCAGAAGAACAGATCTATCTTTATCCTTGATATCAGAAAGATTCAACCATAAATGACGCTCCGTGGCCACCAGGGCTGCCATAGAACGGCCAACTGATTTAGCCGTCTCCTTGGTGGCCCGGAGAGATAAATCTGTTGTGCGACGTAATTCACGAACAGTATCAGCACTAACTTCCTCACATTCATCCATGTCCCTCAGCAGGTCAGCCTGATAAGCTTGTAAAATCGACATAGTATGCAAACATGCTGCAGCCTGACCTGCTGCCGAATACGCTTTACCCACCAGCATTGATGTATTTTTTAATGGTCTGGTGGGTAACGTCGGGGCTTTCAGTGATGACGCTGACTCGGGGGAGAGATAGCTCGCAAGCGTCTCTTCCGCACGAGGCATCGTCAAATAACCATAATTATCCATACCTCTCACTTTACTATAATTACTCGTTTGAGGATTATGCACTCTGAAAGACGCCGGTTTATTCCATGATCTGGACACCTCAGTGTGAAGATCAGGAAAAAACGGGAGTTCCCGACGAGGAGGTCGTGATCTAGATGGTAAAAAACGTTCATCCAGAAGACTCTTTCTTGATTCAACATCAATATCATCAGCTGGCCACTCAATATTTAATTTAGCAACAGCACGAGATAAAACCTCCATAAGCTCCTCATCAGCAGGGGCATGAGCTGGCGAAAACTCAAATTCCCCCATATCGACGACATCCAGTTCCTCAGAACTGGATAGCCGCAACAGTGGAGTCTCAGCCTGGGGAGGAGAAACCGCAGAGCGGGCTCCTTCCTGAGCTGGGACACCGGATTCAGCAGGTAAGGGCTGAGAAAGGGCGGGGCCCGTCTCAAACCCCGCTACTAAATCCATATGTGAATCCCAAGATGAACGCCGCCGCAGTGCCTCGGCAGCTGCGGGACCCGCACCTCGGGGAACACGAACCGAACCATCCTCCTCAAAGAATGCCCGGCGAGAGCGGAGAGTTTTCATGGACAAACTCATGCAATGCTCGCAGTCAGCCCCCTCGAGGACCGACTGAGCATGCTCCACTCCCAAACAAGCAACACACATCTGATGTGTGTCCCCACCCGTAATGAAACGAGGGCAAGGGACAACACAACGTTTGTAATCTTGCTTGCTCGCCATAGTGATATAATATATATATGATATGATCGGACAGACAACAATAAATAGACAAGGACAGAGTCACAGAGAGCGCTTACTGAAGACAACAGAAGCTGTCGCGGTCTGTTTTCAAGGGTGCTTTATAGTTTCCTGGTCTATGACGTCACCTATGACGTATCGGGCTTCCATTGGACTGATTTTACACGTGCTTCATGACGCAATCACGCAGAGCGTTCCCACCGCGTCTCAAACGCAGCTCGAAGTTCCCTTGAAAGGGAACTGAATGTTAGCTGAAAGTATGTTGATACATTGGTTAATAGCTACATGCTGACTACTTAAAAGCTCTTACTTTGCTGTAGGCTACTTTAAAGTACTGAGAACCTGTTGTAAAGTATTTGGGCCATTGGGGAATATGTATTCAATATTTAGTAATTACAAATGAATAACTATTGATACGGGTTTGACCCAGATAACAATACATGTTAAAAATCACCCGGCAAAGGGGTTACGTTGCCAATCTGTTATGAACGACCGAATATAATGGATGTATAATCAATTATTCATACAGATCGGCAAGATAGATCAATTGTATTTATCAATAATCAAATCATAACGAATTATAATTCAATATTCATATACAAATCGTCTGGAATATTTAGATTCTCAGGATACTCCTCAATGGAATTAATTATTATCGAATAATCTGTTTGTCCAGCAAACTGGTCATGGATCTTCATCAATTTCCACAGAGAAATTACCTTTAAGAGACTCGCAGGAAGAGACGATCTTTACGGCCGTAAAAGATAGCTCTCCTGTTTCGTCACAATACTATTTAAAGTATTATACCATTTCAAAGCTTATAGCTGATCGAAACATTTAAGTGATTTGAAGTATGAGCACAGGCAGAATCAATCAATGAATATATGTATTTAATAAAGGTGATTACGTATACTGTTAATAAACGTTACAAGGAATAAGTGTATTTACAAACACAATAAAACATCGAGGAAGGAGAATGCATAGAGAGAGCTGGTGAGTTTGGCAAAATTCATCAGACACAGAACCGTTAAGAGAGACAACTAGTCAAATCGTACCCTAATTAGGGCAGGCAATCTTAGCAGTATTTTAGATCTCGGTAGGAAACGAATACTTGCTGATCATGTTCTCTCGTGTAACGTTACGTGTGTTCCGAACCCGGTCAGAGGTCCTTTCCGGCGCGCCCGTGTGGCGGGATGTTCAAATCGTCCGTTGAAGGTGTTGCCAAAGAAATGATTCAAACTAAGTTCATTTCACTCGCCGGTGAGAATGAACAAAGGAGAATACAAAAAGGAAAATAAAACTGAACTAGACAAACAAAGGAAAGATGGGTCATCGCATGAACACGAGGTCCCGATGGACCAAGGAGTCACATGATGGAGGAAGGAAGAGTCCAGAGTATGAGCGAGCGAGAGAGTCAAGCGCGCGTCACATGATGGAGGAAGGAAGAGTCCAGAGTATGAGCGAGCGAGAGAGTCAAGCGCGCGTCACATGTTGGAGGAAGAGCAGTCCAGGGTACCAGCCAGAGAGGGAAGAGAGAGGTACCGGCCAGAGAGGGAAGAGAGAGCAAGGAAGAGCGAGCCCAGTTCTCTTTAAAGGAACTGGAGTCCACACCTCTGAGGTGCGAACTGGCCAATGACATTCAACGAAACTCTTGGCGGCAAAATTCTCTTTGTCTTGTCAAAGTTAAATTATGGCCGCATTCACAGGTTTTACGATCAGTCAGAATTTGTTCAGAATCATTTAAAAGATGGTAGAACATAGTAAAATACATTTTATGGCTTGTTCAATTACATAAATGACCTTGTCAGCTCACTAGGATCCTGGACATAGGAAGAAAGACATTTAAGGAGAGTTATATTGCAGAGTTACATTAAAAGCATAATTAACTGCACTTGCAGTTTGTTTTAAACTAACACACACTCATAGATCCCTTCATAGGACCTGGGCAATCGACAAACATAACAACATATCAAATATACCTCAGTAAATGTCTTTAAATGAGGAGAGTAGTAAAAGTTCATATATGTGTGTGTGTTTGTATCTGCGTGCATTGAGCATCCAACAGGGGGGGGTTCTCTGGAATTCCTTTGAAGCTTGGATTACGTGAGTGGGAGAATGCAGGGTTAGTCTCTGGCGAGTGTTCCAGGGTCGTAAAAGTGTTAGAAGCAGACTTGTTGGCACCAAAGTCCAGTAATTTTCATTAATCCTAAAAACTTTGGGTTTTAGGAAGAATGTGCTTTATTTGCGTTCAGGACAGAGTCATGGATTTACCCCAGATACCTTACACTGTTGAGGATTTGTTGCATGTCTGCAAATACGGTGTTGAACATCTGCAAGCTAAAATTTATATACAACAAACAGTTGGTAGAACACTTCTGAAAATCCTTGCGAAACCAAAAGATAAAGGGTAAGTAACCAGATAAAGTTCATTTGAAATTATCTTGTGTAGCTACTTATAGACAACTGAATGTTAACTGAAAGTCTGTTGATACATTGGTTAATGGCTACATGCTGACTTCTTAAAGTACTGAGAACCTGTTGAGGGTTTGTTGCATGTCTACAAATACGCTGTTGAATATCTGCAACCTAAATTGATAACACTTTACTGACAGAATGTTTAATAGCAGTTTACATGTTACATACAGTGTAATGATTGCTACAAAATATTTAATAGAGAATCTACAGATACTAGATATGTACTTGTCAAGTAACTTATAGTCAGCAGACTCTCAATAGACTATCTATAGGGGGACCATCAAAATAAAGAAGGGCTGTCAGTTAAACGCGTTATTAACGGCGTTAACGCAGGATACTATAGGAGAAACGCGCTTTTTGGCCAAGCAAACTTTGTCGTTTTTTCCACATGCTTTTGCAACAGGACGCGGCATGTGTATGTGTATGAAACCCATTCATTTCAATGGCTTGTGCCGCGCGAGGAGGTTTTGTTGCTTCTTCGACCACACCGCGGTCAAAATTCAAAATAGTTCAACTTTTGCCGCTGTGACGATTACCAGCGCGGCCAATAGAAACATTTTGGCATCCAAAAAGTTTTGAAAACTGGCGTAGCACCGCGCATTCCGCGTCCTGTCTTAAAGCACCGGATCTCGCTAGACCGGAAACACACTTGTTGCGAGCCGGCCAAATAGTTGGTTAACGTTACGTTTTGAGTGGATGACGAGCGCGAGACGCCGAAATGGATGCCAATAAGATTCTGAATTGAAAGTTTCCCTTGACAAGACCAACGTGATCTGTGTATTTTGTCGTTGTGAACTGAGCTATCATCGCAGCACGTCCCGTCTGAAATAGCCTACCACTTGACAGTGGTGGACAGTAACGAAGTAAATGTAATTCGTTACTGTGCTTAAGTAGCTTTTTTGCGTATCTGTGCTTTACTCAAGTATTTAAATTTTGGGAGACTTTTACTTTAACTCCACTACATTTCAAAGTCAAATATCTTACTTTTTACTCTACTACATTTTCAAAATCAGTCGTTCCTTTTTATTTATGAGCTCGGATAAAAACGTAACTGGTCAAACGAGCCACCAATCACAGTACAGCGCGCGCGCTTTGTTTTGAACTTGCCTTGGCGGTATCTACTAAGCGCGAACCAGAGCCGTTAAATATGAGAGTTGCGAACATAGATGGTTGTGACAGTGATCTCGCCGCCGCGCGGTCACGTTATTCGTGTAGCTCTCAATAGTTCCAAACAAATCGCGTTGACAATGATTGTACGGCGGGACAGAGACCAGTAGGGCGGAGTCAACCAAAGAAATCCTTAGTCGACCAAAGTCTTGTCCTGCGCAACGATTAGTCAAAAAAAAAAAAAAAGAAAAGACGCGATGTTTTGATTGAACATATTTTAACAATTGTCATACAGCATTTATAAAACAACAACGAAAAAACATCAAAAATATATAAAACTATAATAATAATACAATTCTTTGAAAATTAAGTGATTTTTTTTTAACTGCAAAAAGTGAGGAGCACTGTCCTCCTAGGTCTATAGTGACAGTCACAATCGCGCACCTGACCACACACGCTACATAAAATTTAACTGCTATCTGCCACAATGAAAAATCCTAACAAAAGCTCTCGTTTATATAGGCTGTATATTCTTCTTTACTTTCAAAGCTATGGGTTAACTTTTGTCCAGCCGATCTAGGAGTTTTAAAACAAACACACAGAAAAACCTAAAAAACAATAATAATAGGCTGTATTGTAGGACCGCATATAGATTTATTTTCGTTTTGTTACATTATTTAGGCTATTTTCAAATGCGTCAAGTGTACAAATAAAAACAAAAACATATCAAGAAAACACAATCTATTGAGTCAGCATGATAAAGCCGTTAAAGGGACTACTCACGTCTTTTGCGCGCTCAAGTTCGATTTCAAATATAGGCGCGCGGTGTGCGCGCTCATGATGGAAGCAACGCGGTCGCGGTGCGACGCGCTCTTTTTTTTCAAGTGCGTCCACGCCGCATCGAGATAAAAACATATAGTGTATAAAAACATAATAACCAAAACAAGTATGAATACAGCTAAACTACCTACCTACCTTACTGAGCACGAAGCAGCAGCGCAGCCAGCCACAGGTGCGAACCGAGTGTTCTGTGTGTGTGCGCTAAACTGTGGCGCTGTTACAAAATAGCCTGAATTAAATCATTTAAAGTTGGGGATAAACCATAGGCTAATTATATTTAGAATACAGTAATATAAGGGTAGTTGACAAATGGCCAAGAAAAAGTACTTTTTTTGGAAAACATAATTTTTTAAGAAAAAATACATATATTTATGGAGTATGAAAACTGCAGTTTCAGAAAATAGTAGTGGTCACTCATTTTGTCAATGACTTCACATATTTTTTTCACGTTTTCACTCAACACTACTGTAAATGTGTCCTATGGTGTGACATTTAAAAAGTATTAAGAAATTATATTAAATAACATATAAAAAAATACTTGAGAGAATTGTTCACATTATTAAAACATTTTTTATGAAAGTGATATTTATTTTACATGAAAGTACAAATTAAAATAATTTTCACCATGAATAGATGAACTTGATAAACTTTTCCCTACGAATGTCAATAAAACTTTTTCGCCAACCTTACAAAACTGTTTGAAATTGCACCCATCTAAGAGGAGATATTATTGAAACTCCCCTAATGCCAAACTTAACTCTTTTTTAAAAAGATATTTTAAAATAAGTATATTTTTCTGTTGTTTTATGTTTGTCACACCATAGGACAAAACGTCACACCAAAGGACAAAGATAGTCATTGCATAAAAAGAGTCAGAATATATAGTGTTTATTGTAACAATTATAAAGGAGGACATTTGTTTTTATTTTTCAGCAATATAAACGTTGCAAAACATATTACACCAAAAGTAACTTTGATTATAGATCCATCAATAAGGAAACACTGGCTATGTTTCCATCCACACGTTTTTATCCGCATTAAGTGATATCGAATTAAAAATGCCTTATGGAAACAGTAAAATTCGATTGAATTTCATGAATATCGACTCAAATGAAATGCGTTCAGTCTCATCGGATTTTGTCTTGATGGATATACGGCTTATGCGATAAACGCGGATGGAAACGTTATTATGGCGCGATCCATTTTGTCTAGCAAAACTTTGTTCGCAAATGTTGGCTTGAATGTTGTGAAATTCGGTGAGAAAATGAATGGAAAATGTCTCAAATCAATTCGATATACCAATTTGATCGTAAAACAGCATGTGTCGTCATTACGCACAGGTTTTTATTCGCTTTAAAGCCGTTGGATGGAAACACACTTTCACCAGCTTTATTCACATGAGGTTTTTTACCGAACTTCAGATAATTCGATTGACAAGTGGATGGAAACTTGGCTTCTGACATGAAAATAAAATCCCTAAAAACATTGCATAAGTTTAGTTTGTCTCTTCCTTCCTAGTGCTTTAATGTTGAATGTATCCAATTCCCAGAGAGCCTTCTTTTCATGATATCTGTTTGAAATAATGATAGAATATAGATGAATGGATCAACAGAGAAATTAATGTAATGTATACTCAATTATGAACTCATGACCTACTGTGTTTTCCCTACAAATGTAACCACTTACTTGTCAATTTCTTATAAAACACAATATAGATTATTATATTCTGTAATAACAAGCTTATTATGTAACTATTGTTGAACCTGAACCTCACACAGGTCTATTCTGATACTGAACAATTAGCAGTCATTCAGTCACTCAGCAAGATCCCTGAATTATTTTAAGATGTATATGATGTACATGGCAACATTTCAGTTTGATTTACTTTCTCCGTCGTTCTCTTAGGATCGCCTCCTTTCTCTGTGGATCCTTTTTAATTCGCTCCCTATACTGTCTGGTCCTCTCTTTTGCACTCATCTCTCCCTCAGTTCTTTCTGTTCTAAAAAAAGTTAAGTAGCATTATAAAGTAGTAGCACTGTATTTATGTACTTTATATTTGTTTATAGTTGTTACATTATACATTATAGTTGTTTTAGTAACACTTCAGAACATTTTATGTAATGTCCAAAAAATGGCAATAAACATTCAAATGTAAGTCATTATTGAATTTAAAATCATCAAAACTGGTCCAAAAATAATGAAAAGTATGTTAACAAACTTTATCTATTTGTTTTAATAGCTTCTTAAGGAGGTCTTGTCCTATTGTGTGACATCTGTGTCCTATGGTGTGACAGGCCAAAGTGTCACACCAAAGGACATTTCCTGTCACACCAAAGGACATTTGAGCTTTTGTGGCATGTTAATAACCATGCTAATGCAAGCTTAACTGTCATTAGCAATTGGCATGATACATTTGCATTATATTACATAGTCCTGCTGTTAAAAATACAAATTTGAATTAAAAAATGAAATTTAGGGGTGTCACACCAAAGGACAAAAAAACTTAACAACTTCCGTGGTCCGAAAACATAGTTAAATATTTGAACAATTCTGAGAGAAATACTTACCATGTGCACTGCTCATGGGCTTCATATGGGTCTTCAGTCACATGACCTTGAATGGGGTCTTTCAATTAAATGTAGTTGTCCATGATATTGCCCAACTTAATATCAGGTTATTGCATAACACCAAAGGACATTTTTTTCTGAGACAAACTTAATGAAATTCCTACACTTATAGAAATGTATGTATAGGAAAAGTGATGGCCACTTAGTGAAATAGACACTTGCACAATTATGCCAGGAGTGTCCATTAAGATTTTTAAACATTATTTTCTTTATTTATAAAAGGTAATAATAATGAAATAATGTTGTCTCCCGTCACACCATAGGACAATTTAGAGATTTGGCTCAAAGTTGTAAAAAAAAAAAAAAATAACTCTGATATTAAAACAACAAATTCATGTAAAACAAGAAAATGTTTAACCATTTACAGTATTTTAAATGATGAAAATGTGAAATAATTACTTTTTTTCCTTCTGTGACGGTGAAAAAGCCACGTCACGTCAACTACCCATCTGCGTATAAAGGAATAAATATCAAGGAGTAAATCATTGAAAATGTATTTCTATTGGTAAAAAAAAAAAAAAAAAAAATGCAACTGGTCGACCAATAAGAATGTCAGTCGACCAAGACGGCATCGACCGATTAGTCGACTAAACGACTAAAGTTGACAGCCCTAGAGAGCAGCAGCTATTATTGCAGCAATTATCAGTAGGTATTGACGCATAATGTACATTGCTTAGTTACGTTGCCACTAAAATGACTTGCATATAATAGCTTTTTTTTTTCTGGGGAGTAGCCTAGCTGAAACACTGCATTAATACGTTTTTGTGTTTAATTTTCGGAGGGAAATTGGCTGCTACCATAAAATAGAATATATATATATATATATATATATATATATATATATATGTGTGTGTGTGTGTGTGTGTGTGTATATAAGTATATATATATATATATATTTAATGGTGTTGTGCAGGTTTATGTGAATATATCATAACATTATGATGTTAATAATTATGACCATAGGCGCTGGAGAAAATTATATACAGTAAATACTGTAAATGTTTTATACCTTATGGGGAAAATTAAACACAAAATTAATTCAATTCAAATATATATATATATATATATATATATATATATATATATATATATATATAATATATATCAGACTAATTAAATAATTATATCTTATATAATGACAACAATAAGAAACATGAATAAATGAGTAAAAGAACAAATAAAAGTAACCATCACACAATAAACAAATGCATATACAATTCAACAACACATGAAACAAATCTTTATTCAAACTACAAGCATGTATTTAAAGGCGCTGAACCCCACATCTACTGCCATCTCAACACAGCGGTTCCCATTCTGCGGCTTTACTCTGATGAATTCACCAGAGGTGACCGTGCCTTCGTGCCGGAGCTTGTTGCTGCGCTTCACAATAAGGCGATAAGGGCAGATGGAGAGATGGAGCGTCTCATCCACGGCACCGTTTCCAGGATTCAGCTCTGGGCTCCTCATCCTCAGTGCTCACACCAGTCTGAATAAAAACATGTTTAGTTACTTTATAGATTTGTTTATTTACCTTATTTACAGCACATTTGTCTAATGTCAACAGTGTTGACAACAGTGAATTATCCTACATAATAGCACACATACATCACTCAGATGTCTTTTTCATGTTGTGATGTGCTCATCTGCAATATGTCAATACTTACAATATTTTCCTTTCAGATGTAAATAGACATTTTAAATAAGCATGTTTAAGATGTATATGGTTATGTAAATCCACTTTAGAGACGTTACGTGTGCTTAGAGCTCCCCTGTTAGCTAGCTATACAAAACATGTTTTTTACAGCAAAATCACAACTATACTAACTACTTTACACCTTCAACAGTTAAAACGTTTACTCTATAGTAGTTTAACACATAAGGAACCGTGTTTACTCACATTTGAAAACCCCCGCGTCGCTGATCTCCGTGATGTTTGATAATGACGTACGCTCTCGCGTGGCCTCCTGGGATAGAAGAGTATCCACAGTATCCATCAGTTGAGCACTCAAAAATCTGGGCTGAAGCAGTAAGCCATCCGGGAACTTCTCCCCTACTCTTTTATGAATACTGATGTTTCGAACGTACTGCTTCCTTCACGTACAGTTTTCCCCTACTATATAGTAGGAAAGTAGGCATATTCGAACGCACTTAAGTCCGAATCTCGCGATAATTAGCACGTCACCCAGGTAATTCTCGCCTACTCTTTTATGATTCGTACATACTTTTCGCTCGCCTACTCTTTTTCCCATACTATATAGTAGGGAAGTATGCGATTCCGAACGCAGCCAGTGAGTTTGAGGAGAGTCAGGTAGAGTGGATCCCTGAGAAAGGGATCTGACAGACAGTTAGGAGGTCAGGGGTCAATTAGGGGTCAGTCAGTAAAGTAACGTGTGTGTGTGTGTTTTTTTGGTGTTTATGTTTATATGAATATTATATGAATATGAACATTTATACATGAGGTGTTAGTTGTAATTAGTAGTAGTATTTTTTCTTCATTGTTTGATATTTTTGATTGGTTGAAACCAATGTAATTGATGTTTGTCAAAATAAAAAAAATTCCAATGCACATACCATATTGCTTGTTTTCCCTATTCCACCTATATAGAAAACCTTGCAGTTTTAGTACCTTCATAGCACATTTTGTGATGGATAAATTAGCAGGGAGCCCCAAGCTCCCAAAAAATGATGTGAAATATTTCCCGTATATTTCCCGTATGATTCATGCCAAATAGGGTTAACATATAGATGCTTCTAGACAAGGAGACCAGATAACCCTACACACTAAATATTTTATAACCTTTCGGTTTCCCAAGAAATCTCTAAAGAATTTTTTTTTCTTCTTATAAAGTACACTCTTTAAAAAATAAGAGGTTCTAGAAAATGTTCTTCAACTGATGCCATAGAAGATTTTTTTTTTTGCACCATAAAGCACTTTGTTTGCTCATTCACGCATCAGAATTAAGCCTTTTTTAAAGATTTACGGATTTCAATGAATCGTAAAATTACATCAAATTGAAGACTAATCCTTACACATTTGTACTCTTCTCTGAAATTGCACATACAATGATCTCTTACAGGAACAAAAACAGACAAACAATTCAAAACAAAAATACAATGTAGACGATGACGGAAATCGTGTTGGTTGGGATATTGATCAGAACTTGTGTGAATTTGGACAGTAATTGTAAAAGGTATTTTTCAGCAATAACAGGAGTTAGTCAATGCTTTTATTGCCGTCTGAATCCAGAATGTCGTGTTTTTCTCCCACCACCCGCATAACAATCCCAGGCCAAATAACCTACTGTTTTTTTTTAATCAAAAACCAAGGTCGTGTGATAATTTAATTGTCACCTGAATCCACATCACTGCATTTACAAGAAGATATCAATTCAAAATTCACTGTTTAAATCCTTTTTGACTACTGCCGAGACCCGTATGGTAACTGTTGCACTTCAATGTAATTTGCATTTTAAAGAATTACACTTTTATTACTGAAATGCTGGAAAGTATTTACAAGAACAATATTTGGTAACACTTTATTTTACGGTGTCCGTGATACAGAGTAATTACATACGTGTTACCGACTTGGTACAATGTAATTATATGAGAAAGTACTTTGTACTACACAATGTAACAAGAAGTATTTAAATATGTTACTAAGGTGTGTAAAAAGCCTGCAGTTCCACATGGTCATTTTTTTACCTTCTAAAATAGTGTATCAAAATTGTACTTAAGTGTACTTCATGTGTATAAGGTATGTAGATACACATGTAGTATACTTAAGTACAATCTTGATACACATTATTTTACTTAGTTTTTTTTTGTAGTAGGCTACACTTAAGTACAATCTTGATACACTTGCTAAAACCAAACGTCTCTCGTCACGGGCCCCGGGGACGGGTTCTAGAGTTCCGCGTCCCTCTGACCTTTTTCCACGCTAATTGGCCACCAACAGCCCAATGGAATAAGTTGCACGTGGGACGTCAAAAAAACAGGGGCCAAAAGGGGTCGGAAGGTGGCAGCGACCCCAAACTCGACACGGTGGTGGTCCAGGGGCCCCCGGTTCTAGATCCCGGGTCACAGGGTTCTAGATCGGTTCCGAGTGTGTTTTCAGTTTGACCCTTCAAGAGGGAATGTCAGTCTATGAGCTCACTATGAGTGCAACTGGCCTTTGAGAGAAAATTGAACAAGTGTGGAAAAAAAAAATAGCCCTGAGTTCTAGAGACCCGTCCTCCTGATATGTCGTTCGGGGGCCAGAGGGGGCCCGGCACGCAGTGTTTGGGGCCCGTGGGACCTCCGGGGGGCGAACAGGGGCCACTGACACGTGCGACTTATCCCATTCATTTTCACAGGTTTTTGGTGGACGTGTGACAGAAAGGTCCGATCGACCCGAAACTGACATATGTGTCCCGTCAGGGGCCCCTGGGACGGGTTCTAAAGTTCTGTGTCCCCCTGACCTTTTTTCACGCTAATTGGCCTCGAACAGCCCCATGAAATAAGTTGCACGTGGGACGTCACATAAACAGGGGCCAAAATGGGGCGAAAGGTCACAGCGGCCCCAAATTCGGCACGGTAGTAGTCCGGGAGCCCCCGGTTCTAGATCATGGATTTGGTGGTTCTAGATCGGTTCTAAGTGTGTGTCTCAGCCAAACGGTTTGAGGAAAACATCCGATCGCCCCGAAACTGACACACGCGTCTTGTCACGGGCCTCGGGGACGGGTTCTAGAGTTCCGTGTCCAAAACTGCTCATTTGGCCGAAAAAAGACCCCATTGACCAGGAAGCGCCTGTGAAGTTTGAACTAAATAAGTTGCACGTGGGAGGGCGGAAATACAGGGGTCGAAAGGTCGCCCCGCCCCCGGTTCTAGATCCCGGATCGCAGGGTTCTAGATCTGTTCCAAGTGTGTGTTTTTGCCGTGCAAAATTCTCCTCACTTTGGTTCTACTGACCATATGTCTTTCTGTGTGTGCAAGAGGGCTGCCATTAATTGGACCATGTGCTCAGTGATGGGTGGACAGAAAGGTCCGATCGGCCCGAAACTGACCTATGCGTCCCGTGACGTATGCGTCCCGTCACGGGCCCCTGGGACGGGTTCTAGAGTTCCGTGTCCCTCTGACCTTTTTTCACGATAATTGGCCACCAACAGCCCCATGGAATAAGTTGCACATGGGACGTCAAAAAAAACAGGGGCCAAAAGGGGTCGAAGGGTCGCAGCGGCCCCAAATTCGGCACGGTGGTAGTCCGGGGGCCCCTGGTTCTAGATCATGGATTTGGTGGTTCTAGATCGGTTCTAAGTGTGTGTTTCAGCCAAACGGTTTGAAGGAAACGCCCGATCGCCCCGAAACTGACGTATGCGTCCCGTCAGGGGCCCCTGGGACGGGTTCTAGAGTTCCGTGTCCCTCTGACATTTTTTCGTGCCAATTGGCCACCAACAGCCCCATGGAATAAGTTGCACGTGGGACGTCAAACAAACAGGGGCCAAAAGGGGTCGAAAGGTCGCAGCGGCCCCAAATTCGGCATGGCGGTAGTCCGGGGGCCCCCGGTTCTAGATCGCGGATTTGGTGGTTCTAGATCGGTTCTAATTGTGTGTTTCAGCCAAACAGTTTAAAGGAAACGCCCGATCGCCTCGAAACTGACATATGCGTCCCTTCACGGGCCCCGGGGACGGGTTCTAGAATTCCATGTCCAAAACTGCTCGTTTGGCCGAAAAAAGACCCCCTTGACTTGGAAGCGCCTGTGAATTGCACGTGGGAAGGCGGAAATACAGGGGTCGAAAGGTCGCCCCGCCTCCAAATTCGCCGCCCTGGTAGTCGAGGGGCCCCCGGTTCTAAATCCTGGATCGCAGGGTTCTAGATCGGTTCCAAGCGTGTGTTTTTGCAGTGCAAAATTTTCCTCACTTTGGTTCACTCTGACCATATGTATTTCTGTGTGTGCAAGAGGTCCGCCATTATTTGGACCATGTGCTCGGTGAAAGTTATACAGAAAGGTCCGATCGGCCCGAAACTGACGTATGCGTCCCGTCACGGGCCCCTGGGACGGGTCCTAGAGTTCCGCGTCCCTCTGACTTTTTTTCGCGCTAATTGGCCACCAACAGCCCCATGGAATAAGTTGCACATGGGACCTCAAATAAACAGTCGCCCAAAGGGGTCAAAAGGTCGCAGGACCTCGAGATTCGTCACGGACGGCCGCCACGAGCCCCCGAATCAGGCCCCAGAGTATCGTGGCTCTAGATGCTTCCTGAGCCTAGTGGGCCCTCTAATCCTAACTGCTGAATTAGCCCTAGCAGACATATGCTCCCATAGAGATCAATGGGAGACAGAGAGGTGCATAAAAAATAGCTAAAAATAAACTTGGCATGTCTCGACCTAGCCCGCTCGGTATGTGGCAGAGGGCCATGTGATGCAACTTTTTGTCAAATTTGGGGCCGCGCGGGAGCCACTGACACGTGCAACTTATCCCATTCGTTTTGGTGAACATCCCACAGAACGGTCCCACTACCTCCGAATGGCTCCAACTTGATATCTGTGGCCCCTCAGACTCTGTGGCCCCTCAGACGGTACGCAAAGACTGGGGTCCGTAGTACCCCGTTGAGTGCGTTACAGTCAAAAACAGCATCCCACCTGCAACCTATTTGACGGGTGCCCTGAATGCTGTCCGTGGACAGTCCATTTTTAGGCTAATAATGCATGATTATGAACTGTAAAGTGCACCAACATGTTGGATTGTCTACCCTGTGCAATGTACTAAAACATTAACAATCATGAATTATGACATATTAATGCATTGACCACGGAGTGCATACAGGGACCCTGTCTCTTTGGGCCCCCTGAGCAATTAGCAGCCTCCAGAACCCAGAAATTCCACTGTCCACGAACAGCCTAAATTTTGGAATGGGATATATTGTACGTGGGACGTCCA
The DNA here is from genome assembly GCA_029959095.1 of Rhinichthys osculus. Taxonomy (NCBI): domain Eukaryota; kingdom Metazoa; phylum Chordata; class Actinopteri; order Cypriniformes; family Leuciscidae; genus Rhinichthys; species Rhinichthys osculus. Next base: position 2,322,874 of record JARWKJ010000003.1, read on the forward strand.
GTTCTCGGCCCCTGGACAGAATTTTGAGCTGAAACCTGCGCTCCTGCGCTCATCTGGACGTGCCCAGACAGTGCTGTGAATTTCAGGGAGTTTGGAGAAACTTGAAAATCCGACCCAAAAATCTCCAATCTCTTTGAAATCCCCACTATGAGCAGTAGTGTGAGGTGTGCTAAGCCCAGACACGTGAAGCAGTGTTTGTGGCCATCAGCCTGAGGGAGCAGTCGGCCGCATCCAGAAACGCACGGGCGAGTCGACATCCTGAAAAGGACGCAAACACACCGTGGAGCTCTTTTAGCAAAACAAAATAAAAAAGAAATTGCTCTCCAGTGCTGTAGCGCTGAGGGATCACCGCCGCAGACACCGCCGGAAGCTGCAACCGCATGCTGCACTTGAGACGAGGATCACTGAAAGCACCGTCACACCAGCACACCGAACGTTTCTTCTCCAGGCTGGTTCCAAACTTCAGAACAGCAGGTAAGCTCTGAGAGGCTCCGAAGCAAAAAGCGTCTATGCAATGTTTTACTTCCGCTTTTATATCCGGGTTTGTAGGCGGCTCGCGGAATGCAAAGATTGCATGGCAATTTTTATTGGCTCGTTTTTAATTCAATCAGGGGTAATTAGGCTCCCTAGCGTGATCCCAATTCGTCAGGGAACTCCCCGACGACACGTCGGAGTTCCCAGGACGAAAGGGAACAGGAAAATATTACATTACTAATGTGTGTTTTCTTCTTGCTAAATTCCACATACATAAGCAAAAATTTACTGGCTCTAAACCTCTCTTTTCTCTATTCAAAGAAGATCTGGACAGATACATGGAAACTATCCAAAGCTCTGTTAATCCTAAAGCATTGAAAACTGTATCTCTATATTCATCCTTTTTGTCCTCTTAAGGTAAATGCATTGCATTCTTGTTCCCCTTCAGGGACTACCGCTGCGTGTAATCGCAGTGGGAACGCCCTCAGCGTGACGCGTCTGAAGCATGAATGAAATCAGTCAATGGAGAGAATGAGCATACGGCGAGTGACGTCATCGACCAGGAAGCTATAAATATCCCCTGAGCACACAATACGCCAGCTTTTAGTTACTTCAGCAGCTCTGTGTGTGTCTGAATCTGTCGATTGTGTTTGTCTGTTTTGTCAGGAGTTTTCAATATATATTTTATATAAAAAAAACTATATGAGCGAGCAGTATAAGAAGTGTGTTCCCCCCTGTACTCGGTACATCACGGGTGGGGATTCACACGAGCTATGTGTGGCTTGTTTGGGAGTGCAGCAATGCCCAGTCGGCTCTCGAGGGAGTCGATTGTCAGCATTGCGAGCGTTTTCCCTTGAGAACTCTGCGCTCGCGGCGATCGCTCTTCGAGGAGAGTGGTTTGCTGCGAGCTCCCCGAGGCTCGGGTCCCGCTTCTGTTGAGGCAGAGTGGCGGCGCTTGTCTTGGGGCTCGCAGATGGATCTCGCTGGCGACGTTGAGACGGGCTCCGCCCTATCTCAGCTATCTCCGCCGAGATCTAGTGCCTCTCACCCGGCTCTGGAAGCACGCGCTGCGGCGGTTACTTCTGCCCGGGTGGAGGCACATGATGATGTTGAATTGAGATTTTCCAGTTCTGAGGAGCTGGATGTCGAAAGTTTTGCATCAGAGGAAACTAGTTTATCACATTATACTGCAAATGAAGAAGGTTTGATGTTATCTCGGGCTGTTGAAAAGCTGAAAAAAAAACAGTATCAAATGGCCAGCTGATAGACAGGTTTCTAGAATTAAAAGCAAACTAAATGATAGATTTCTGTCTGCACGACCTCAACCTTCTCGCCGGTGCTTACCTTTCTTCCCAGATCTTCATGCTGAGGTTTCATAGGCCTGGGTTAGACCGGTTTCAAGCAGAATTTACACAAATCAGTCCAATGCTTATGGTAACATTGTTGGTGCTAAATCTGCTGGTTATGTGATGATACTGTAGGCGGAGGAGACGCTCGCGAGCTATCTCTCTCCTGCTTCATCGTCTTCACTTAAAGCACCGGCTCTTCCACCCAAAAAAAAAAAATATATATATATACCTCTGTGCTGGTGGGGAAGGCTTACTCGGTGGCTGTGCAGGCGGCTGCATGTTTGCATACGATGGCTTTTATGCAGGCTTTTCATGCCGACCTGCTCAAAGGAAAATCTGAGGGGGGTCCCCGCCGAGAGAGACTTGTGTTCACCTCCCTTAAGGGTGCCCTGTCTCTCCTGGCGCCCTCAGGGGCCCGTCCTACTAACCCTGCCGAAACAGGGCGTAGAAGGGTCTGGTGAGTGCTTTCCAGAGGGACGCTCGCCGCCTCTAAGGAGGGTTCTAGTGTGTTCAGACCAGTCGTTCCCTGCTGGTGCGCCGTTACAGGGCACTGTGTCTGTCACGCAGAATGTTCAACCAGAGCAAAATCTTTCGTCGAGTTCGTCTTCCAAAAGAGCACAGCAGAAGCGGAGTGTCACGTCTCGTGCCCCCCTGCAGAGAAACTGGAGGGACGAGGCGGGGCGCTTTCCGGCGCGGCCTTCTCGGGGCAGGACTGATCTGAGGACAGTCATTGTCGCCAGAAAGGCCGCGTCGAAAAAGTCCTGACGGGCTGAACGTCAGGACTCTGAGGGTGGTCCCCATCGGGAAAAACTTGAGTTCACTGCACAAAAACACGGTGCCCTGTCTTTCTCGATGCCCTCAGGGGTCTGTTCTACTAACCCTGCCTATACAGGGCGTAGAGAGACTCGACGAGCGATTTCCCGAGGGACGCTCGCCCCCTCCAAGGAGGGTTGTGGAGTGCTCAGACCAGCTGTTTCCTGCCAGTATGTTACAGGGCGCTGTGTCTGTCACTCAGGATGTTCATCCAGAGGCCAGCCTCGAGAGGCAGGTTCCCTTAGTAGAATTCCTGACGGAATGGGAAATGCTTCCCAATGTTTCTCAGTGGGTCCTGAATATTATAAAGAACGGGGTGGTGGGCCCCGAGCAGGCTCTGGTATCAGAACAGGAGGTAAAACTCTGCTGCAAAAAGGGGCTAAAGAACGGGTTCCCCCACCCAGCAGGGAGTTAGGATACTACTTCATCGAAAGAAGAAAACAAATCCTGACGTGCTGAACGTCAGGACTCTGAGGGTGGTCCCCATCGTGAAAGACCTGAGTTCACTGCACAAAAACACGGTGCCCTGTCTTTTCCGATGCCCTCAGGGGTCTGCTCTACTAACCCTGCCTTCACAGGGCATAGAGAGACTCGGCGAGCGATTTCCCGAGGGACGCTCGCCCCCTCCGAGGAGGGTTGTGGAGTGCCCAGACCAGCTGTTCCCTGCCAGTACGTTACAGGGCGCTGTGTCTGTCACTCGGGATGTTCAAATCAGATCCGAGGACTGGTTTGTCATGATAGATCTAAAGGACGTGTACTTCCATGTATCTATCCTCCCTCAACACAGGAAGTTCCTGAGGTTCGCTTTCGGGGGCGAAGCGTACCAATATCGGGTTCTTCCGTTCGGCCTAGCATCAGGCGGTTCGGCACCGAGATGTCGTTCTTGCTCATATCAAGTGACTGGGGCTGAGGCTCAACGCCAAAAAGAGTGTTCTTTCTCCATTACAGAGAACCACTTTTCTAGGTGTAGTGTGGGATTCAACGACGATGCAGGCACGATTGTCACCTGCTTGTATTGCTTTGATTCTCGCTGCAGTAGATCAGGTCAAGCTAGGCCAGTCATCCACTGTAAAACAGTTCCAGAGACTGTTAGGTCTCATGGCAGCTGCGTCCAACGTGATACCTCTTGGCCTCTTGCACATGAGACTGTTACAGTGGTGGCTCAGGACCAAGGGATTCTCCCCGAGGGGAAATCCGCTTCGCATGATCGTGAGTTCGCGACGGTGTCATCACGCCCCGATCATGTGGAAAGATCCTTGGTTTCTGTCCCAAGGCCCTGTGTTAGGAGCTCCTTGTCGTCGCGTTATGCTAACGACAGATGCCTCTCTCACGGGTTGGGGGGCGATCATGGATGGTCGCCCGGCTCAGGGTCTGTGGGAGGACCATCATCGTCTGTGGCACTTAAACTGCCTAGAGATGTTGGCGGTGTTTCAGGCTCTGAAACACTTCCTCCCAGACCTAAGGGGCCACCATGTTCTTGTCCGGACAGACAACACATCGGTGGTTTCTTATATCAACCATCAGGGGGGTCTGCGTTCTCGCCCGCTTTACAAACTGGCACGTCAGATCCTTCTATGGTCCCAGGGGAAAATTCTTTCTCTGAGAGCTATTTATCTCCCGGAGTATTTAGATCAGGGGGCAGACATCCTGTCAAGACAGGGGCCGAGGCCCGGGGAATGGAGTCTTCATCCCGAGGTGGTGGAACTCCTATGGAAATATTTCGGTCGTGCCGAGGTAGACCTATTTGCTTCTCGAGAAACATCACACTGCCCGCTGTGGTTCTCTCTCAGCCATCCAGCCCCGCTGGGGTTGGATGCGATGGTACATCCGTGGCCGAGGTCACACCTGTACGCTTTTCCCCCGATCGCTCTGCTCCCAGGAGTTCTGGAGAGGGTTCGCCGGGACGGGCTCAGTCTCCTGCTAATAGCCCCGTTCTGGCCGGCCCGAGTATGGTTTGCGGACCTAGTGTCTCTCCTCGACGGCTCTCCCCTAGAGATACCGATCAGGAGAGATCTGCTCTCTCAGGCGAGTGGGTCGATCCTTCACCCCCGTCCAGAGCTATGGAGGCTGTGGGCTTGGCCTCTGAGCGGGCCCAGCTCATAGATTCTGGTCTCTCGGCTCAGGTCGTTGAGACCATCCTCCGATCCAGAGCTCCCTCCACGAGGAAGTTATATGCCGCGAGGTGGAAACTTTTCAACTCTTGGTTTGGAGAGCACCAGCAGGACCCAGTTAACTGCCCGGTTGGTACAGTGCTGGATTTCCTGCAGGACCGTCTCACTAGCTAGTCCATAAAAATAAAAAGCGTCCATTCAGTAATCGGGCCGCAGGGACTCGGACGGGGGTTGGCGGACGAGCGCGCTGACCCCCCGAAATTTTTGGGGGGTCGGCCGACACCGACCCTCCCCGGGCGCCCGACCCACGCGGGCAGGGTCGGGGTGACCCGACCCCCTCAGGGGCCCGACGGGAGTGCCCCGAAGCCCGAGGCCACCCTAAGCAGTTCTGCCTTCGTCCTTGGTGGGGCGCCACACATGCCCCGTCCCACTAACCCACTATTTGTCCGATTGACCACTAGAGTGACCAGACCCCCCCCAACCCCCCCCCCGTCCCACTAACCCACTATTTGTCCAATAACCCACTATATGGCGCAAACTTCCCGTTGACCCCCCCCCATCCCACGGACCCACTTTTTGTCCAATAACCCACTATATTGGGCAAACTTCCCGCTGTCCACAAAGCCACTATTTGTCCAATAACCCTCTATTTTGAAAAACACTAACCCCGGCCTTCATGCAATGAGCTGCAATCGGACACAATCCCACCTGCCATCGTTTGAATGGGGATATTCAGACAATTTCTTTGATAGACATTTGAATTAAAGTTCCTGTCATGATTGTAACTAATTTACTGCACTCAGCAGGCCACCCAGAGTCCATAGCACCAAATGCCATCCCATAATTCCACTGTCCAAGAAGCCACTATTTGTCCAATAACCCCCTATATTTGAAAAGTACTAACCCCGGCCTTCATGCAATAAGCTGCAATCGGACACAATCCCACCTGCCATCGATTAAATGGGGATAGTCAGACAGTTTCTTTGATAGACATTTAAATTAAAGTTCCAGTCATGATGGTAACTAATTTACTGCACTCAGCAGGCCACCCAGAGTCCATAGCACCAATTGCCATCCCATAATTCCACTGTCCAAGAAGCCACTATTTGTCCAATAACCCTCTATATTTGACAAGTACTAACCCCGGCATTCATGCAATAAGCTGCAATCGGACACAATCCCACCCTCCATAGGCCCGATCTTTGAACGGCTATAACTCGGCGACCAAGCCACCTAGAGGCACCAAACTCGGGTCAGAGTAAGGTCCCCAGGGGCCCTTTCCAACGCGCCCTAGCCCGTGCTTCTAGCTCCCCCACGGTCCGAGATACGGGGCCCCACAGGAAAGGGTGCACTTCAGAAGGAAGGGTCCCAGAGGCTCGGGACTCTGGGGTCTGAGAAGGCCCCTAGGGGCCCCTCACCACCCCAAAGGAAGATCCGCTGGGACTCGTCATTTCCAAGATATTGACCGTTTTGTCCAAAAGACCCTTATGTATAAGTGGGTGTATCTTGGGGGTGGAGCCGAGTTGGAGCTCCAAACTCCGGGTGTGAGGGGGGCCCATTGCGTCCCTTCAGACCCCACCGTCCCCAGCTTCTAGGTCCTTCCGGTTCCGAGATACGGCAACTTCCTGTCCAGTTTTGACTGGGTGTATCTCGGGAACCAAGCTGAGTTCGAGCTCCAAACTCCGGGTGTGGTGAGGGCCCATGGGTCCTCTTCAGTCCCCTCCGTCCCCAGCTCCTAGGTATTTCCGGTTTTAAGATACGGCAACTTCCTGTCCAGCTCTGACCGGGAGTATCTCGGGAACCAAGCCGAGTTTGAGCTCCAAACTCCGGGTGTGATGAGGGCCTATGGGTCCCCTTCATGCCCCACCGTTCCCAGCTCCTAGGTCCTTCCGATTCTGAGATACGGCCACTTCCTTTTCAGATTTGACCGGGTGTATCTCAGAAACCACGCCGACTTGGAGCTCCAAACTCTGGGTGTGTTGAGGTATCGATTGGCCCCCCATGACCCCAGAGTATGGAGCCCAAATTCGGCTTGGTTCCTGAGTTATGCCTGGTCAAAATCAGCATCCAACCTTTGCTCACTGGCCTTCAACACGTGTTGAAATCCCAATTCCTTACTCGGATTCACCGGCTGGCCTTCAACACATGTGTTGAAATCCCAATTCCTTACACAGATTCACCGGCTGTCCTTCAACACATGTGTTGAAATCCCAATTCCTTACTCGGATTCACCGGCTGTCCTTCAACACATGTGTTGAAATCCCAATTCCTTACACAGATTCACCGGCTGACCTTCAACACATGTGTTGAAATCCCAATTCCTTACTCGGATTCACTGGCTGGCCTTCAACACATGTGTTGAAATTCCAATTCCTTACACAGATTCACCGGCTGGCCTTCAACACATGTGTTGAATTCCCAATTCCTTACTCGGATTCACCGGCTGGCCTTCAACACATGTGTTGAAATCCCAATTCCTTACACAGATTCACCGGCTGATTTCCCGCCACTCATCCAATAAGCTGCAATTGGACACAATCCCACGTGCCATCTATTGAATGGGGATTCAGAGAGTTTCTCTGATAGACATTTGAATTAAAGTTGCTGTCATGATGAAAACCATTTTACTGCACTCAGGGGCCTCCCCTGAGTCCGTAGCACCAAGTCCCATCCCATAATTCCACTGACCGCGAAACCACTATTTTTACAATGGAACAAATTCTACGTGGGATCTGACAGTTTCTGTGATAGGCAATTTTTTAAAAGTTCCATTCTTGATAAAAAAACTATTTTACTGCACTCAGGGGCCTCCCTTGAGTCCGTAGCACCAAGTCCCATCCCATAATTCCACTGACCACGAACACACTATTTTTTACTATTGAAAAAAATGCTACGTGGGATGTCCATAGCTCTGGTCAGGAAGGGTCTAGAGCCTCCATTTTTGCACTCAGGTCTAAGTCTCATCACCCTCTATCAGAATCCAGAGTTTCAAGAAGATTGGAGAAACTCAAAATCTCAACCCGAAAAAAACGACAGGGGGTATTTATTCCCTGTCGGTTTTTTCGGGTCGGAAAAAAAAAGGTTTATCTGATCTTCTCGAAACTCTGGATTCTGATAGAGGGTGATGAGACTTAGACCTGAGTGCAAAAATGGAGGCTCTAGACCCTTCCTGACCAGAGCTATGGACATCCCATGGTCATTTATTCAATAGTAAAAAATAGTGGGTTCCTGGTCAGTGGAATTATGGGATGGGACTTGGTGCTACGGACTCAGGGGAGGCCCCTGAGTGCAGTAAAATAGTTTTTATCATGATTTGGAACTTTCATTAAAATGTGTTTTCACAGAAAATGTTTCCCATCCCACGTAGCATTTATCACAGTACCAAAACGTGGTTTCGAGGACACTCATTTTAATCCAAACTAAAAACTGAAATGACTTGAAAATTGGTGAGATGTGTTCAGTGGAGTGTGCTTAGTACAGTAGAGGTGGTTGGGGCTGAAAAAGTAGTTTTTAATCATCTGGAAGTCCCGTTGGAGACATGGGTGACAGCCATATAACCACGGAACGCATGGGAATGTTTGTTTTTCACGAATATCTCAAAAACCACATGGCGAAAAAATTATAAAAACTCGGGTCGTCTGTAGGCCTCGAGGAGCTCTATCCAACGGTGCCACCCCCGTCCCCGAGGGCCTCGGGGTCAGGGAGTTAGGTCCGGTCAAAGGCGCAGCTTTGTCGGCTTATTTCTCGAGAACCCCTGGCTCAATGTTCCCCAAACTCTAATAGATTGTAGTGCTGGACGGGCCCTTTCAAATGAGCCCACCCCCGAGGTCCAATTCGCCCGGGTCCCAGAGTTATAGCCATTCAAAGTCGGGGGCCCCAGCGAACGGCGATCCGCTAGGGGGCGTCCCCGCGGCCCGCCACCACCCTGGTTCGAGTAAGGGTCCCCGTGGGACCTCCTCACCCGAGTTTGAGCTCTCTGGGTCTTCGCGTTCCCGAGATATGAGCGATTTTGTTCCCGAGATCGCGACGTCATCAGCGGGCGCCATTTTAGAACGTGTTCGACGGTTTTCGGCTAATATCTCCGCGAAAACACGGCCAAAATTCATAATTTTTTTATCATTCTTTTCAGCTCAACTAGACGGTTCCAAAGAGCCCAGCCACGGCCGGATCCGTCCAGTTTTCGCTTAGATAAATGTGTATTTTCATCTACATCTCTGGCCCCGGGGGCCCACGGGGCCGTGGGTGGTCTCAAAGTAAAGGTCTCGTCCCCCTCTAAACGAGATACAATTTTGGTGTCCGTAGGACCCAGTGGGACATCACAAAAAATTAATACGTCGCTGCTCACATCAGTCACCAAGCACAATCAATGGCCTCATCACGAACGGGGGTCGGGAAACGCTTAGAAAGAGGCTAGGGCCCTCAAACTCGGGGGCCCCACTCAGGGACGGGAGACGACGGAACTCGCCGAGTTTCGGGCTCCTGCGACCTTCCGTCTCCTTACAGGAGCGCGTTCCGTCGGTTTGACCTTTTTGACCGCGTGACGTGTTTTTCACCCTTTCGACCACCGAACGAGGCCCCAGGGCCACCAAATTTTTAGGGCCGCACCAGGGGGCCGTGGCGAGAAGGAAAATGGCGCCCCCTAGTCGATCGGACGTTTCTAAGCGGCGTCCGCGAAACCACTGTAGTGATTCAATAGTTCAATGGGCGAGTGGGATTTTCATGGAAAGGTCCCAGGGGCCCCAAATTCGGCACGGTGACCCCTGGGCCCGCCCTGAGCGAAGTACCGAAAGCACCGGGCCCTTGAGTAAAGGCAAATATATTTTAGCCTCTATGCAAAATCTCTCCCTCGAGGCTGTTTCACTCTCACACTGAAAGAGCATTTCAGGCCTTTAAATGATTTGATGGCGGGGGAGGGGCGATTTTTTGCAAAGGCCCTCGAGTTCCAAGATTCGGGGCCCCGCGTCAGGGGCCCCTGGAGAGTCGGAATCCGAAGTCCCGGGGTGCCACGACCCTCCGTCTGCGTACAGGGGCCGTCCCACGGGCCATTTACAGGCATGTCGGTTTTGGCCACTTTTTCGGCATTTCGGCCCCTGAACGAGGCCCCAGGGCCACCAAACTTTTCCAGGGCATCCAACAGAGTCTCGCTAAACACGTTTCATTAAAATATTTCGAAAGCCTAGCTTAAAAACCAATTTGTCCGCGAAGAAACCATTTTTCCCGCCCAAAAAGTGGTTTCGAGGACACTCGTTTTTATGCAAACCAAACACCGAAATGACTTGAAAATTAGTGTGATGTGTTCAGTGGAGTGTGCTTAGTACAGTAGAGGTGGTTTAATCAAATTTTTTTTAAAAAAGTCACCATCCACAATGAATGGGCTCGTAACGAATGGGGCCTAAGAAACGCTTAGGAAGTGGCCAGGGCCCTCAAACTCTGGGGCCCTGCTCGAGGTCACCAGACGACGGAGCTCGCCGAGTTTCGGGGTCCTGCAACCTTCCGTGTCCGTGTGGCAGCTCGTTTCGTTGGTTTGACCTTTTCGACTCCTGTCAGTTTCAAAATGTGCTTTTTTCACACTTTTTCGACGTTTCGACCCCTGAACGAGGGCCCAGGGCCACCAAATTTTTCCGCCCGCACCAGGGGGCCGTGGGAAGATGGAAAATGTCGCCCCATAGTCGATCGGCCATTTCGAAGCGGTGTCCACGAAACCACTATGGCAAAATACATTCATTTAATGGGCGAGTGGGATTTTTACAGAAACGTCCCAGGGGCCCCAAATTCGGCAAGCTGACCCCTTGGCCCTCCCCTTTCAGGCTTTTAATTTTTTTTCGGGGGAGGGGCGATTTTTTTTAAAGGCCCTAGGGCCCCACACTTCGGGGACGAGCGTCCCTTTTTCGACCTTTCGGCCCCTGAACGAGGCCCTAGGGCCACCAAGCTTTCCCGCCCGCACCAGGGGGCGTGGCGAGTCGGAAAAAGGCGCCCCCTAGTCGGTCGGCCCGCCCCGAGCGACATGCCGAAGGCGCAAGGCTCTAGAGCAAAGGCAACACTTTCCTGCCCTTTTAAAACTAATCTCGGCCTTGTGTGTCTTTCACTCATGTACCTTAAAGGGGGGGGGGGGGGGTGAAACACTCAGTTTCAGTCAATCTCATGTTAATCTTGAGTACCTATAGAGTAATATTGCATCCATCATATCTCCAAAAAGTCTTTAGTTTTATTATATTTATAAAAGAAAGATAGGCTGTACCGAGTTTTTCCGGAAAAAGCCGAGCGGGTGGAGGCGTGCCGTGTGGGCGAAGCTAAATAATCACGCCGAAGTTACACGCCGATAGACACACACAGATATATGAAACAGTTTTTACTCACCGCTTGCGGTTCCAACGCAAGACCGTTAACCTTTAGTGTTGGGACTGCTCCATCCTTGAGAACTAAACGAGTAGCAAATCCGGCTTCGAACTGGGCCTTGTTTATAAAAAAAAATCATCCTCGAAATACATGGAACAAACGAGAACACTTGCGCAACTGTGTTGATGTTCTGGAAAAACAAACTCCATCCACTGGTCCCTTAACGCTTGATTCTTCGGGAATCTGTGCAGTGTTGTCTTGCCTTGGCAACCGAAAACACACTTCTTTGGTGACAAATTGCAGCGCAGCCGATGCACAGCGCTTTGATGGGCATAGGTTACGGCTATCGCTCTACAGCTGCGCGCGCGCCCTTCCGAGAGAAGTGCCCTTAGGACCGTATAAGGACATTCCGGCGCATCTGACGTCATACAGGCCCATACTCGAAAAAAACTTTCCGAAACTTGTGACAACCAGGAAGGAGTATTTTGAGAACAGAAATACTCAATCAAACATACAACTTAATTTTTGAAACTTTTTCTATGTTTAGCATGGGAATCCAACTCTTTAACAGTGTAAAAAACTCACTATGCATGAAATAGCATTTCACCCCCCCCTTTAAGAGCCGTTTGAGTGAAAGTTGGTTATAAGTGGCAAACTTTTTTTAGGAAGGTCCCAGATTTTCAAGCTTTGGGGCCGTGAGTCGGGGGCCCCTGGAGGGTCAGAATCTCAAATCTCAATGCGCCACGACCCTGCGTCTCCATACGGGGGCCGTCCCACGGGCCATTTAACGGCGCAGCGGGTTCGCAGACGAGCGTCCCTTTATTGACCTTTCGGCCCCTGAACGAGGCCCCAGGGCCACCAAGCTTTCCCGCCTGCACCAGGGGGCCGTGGCGAGTCGGAAAACGGACTCCCCTAGTCGGTCGGCCCTTCCGAAGCGGCGTCCGCGAAACCACTGCGGCGAATACTTTCGTTTAATGGGCGAGTGGGATTTTGATGGAAATGTCCCAGGGGCCCCAAACTCTGCACGGTGGCCCCTGGGCCCGCCCCGAGCGACATACCGAAAGGGCCCGGGCCTAGGGCCTGAGAAAGTATTTTTTATCAGCTTTGATCCATCTCTCTGTCTGCCATTGAGGTCAATGGGGGGCCCGACTCGGGGCCACCAGACGACGGAACTCACCGAGTTTCGGGCTCCCGCGACCTTCCGTCTCCGTACGGTCGCGCGTTCCATTGGTTTGACCTTTTTGACCCTTGTAACGTGTTTTTCACACTTTTTTGACCTTTCGACCACTGAACGAGGCCCCAGGGCCACCAAACTTCTCCGCCCGCACCAGGGGGCCGTGGCGAGTCATGGGGCAATATGCTCTCTGTCGCCCACTAGAGGTGTCCGAAAACCACCTGTTCCGTGGCAAGTAGGTAAGGATCCGTGAATAGGGGGGTTATTAATAAAGGCCCACTCCTCTACAAGTCTGTGGGCAATTGTCATCCAAATTCACCCTACGATCCCTCCGGCCCATAGTGCGCCCAATGGCAGTTTATTTATATGGGCGTTTTTCCACGAACCCACGTTTGCGACTAACTCCACAGGGTTATCCCACTCCACACTGAAGGTGTATGTGGCGGCCTTAGCTGCTTACCACACCCCTTTAAGTGGAGGTTCCCTCGGGAAACACCCACTTATGTCTCGCTTCCTTCGTGGCACCTTGAGGCTGAGGCCTAGAGTTCGCACGAGGGTACCAGCTTGGGATCTGGCCATCATCTTAGAAGGTCTCTCCCTTGCTCCTTTCGAGCCCACCGAGGAAGTTTCGGAAAAGTTTCTTACTCTAAAGACTATCCTTCTTCTCGCTATCTCATCTCTAAAAAGAATTGGATATATTCAAGCACTTTCGGTGGCTCCCTCGTGCCTGGAATTTGCTCCTGGTTGGTTAAGGCCTTTCTCTTTCCGAGACCAGGTTATGTTCCTAAGGTTACAACTGTTTCTGTTAGACCTATAGTTCTGCAGGTTTTCTGTCCTCCGCCTTTTCTGACGTCAGACCAGGAGAAACTTAATTTGCTGTGCCCAGTTTGGGTTTTAGATGCTTACGTCCACAGAGCTGCCCTGTGTAGGAGATCGGAACAACTGTTCGTCTGTTTGGGTCACCTAAGAAAGGGTGTCCTGCATCTAGGCAAAGGATGAGCAAGTGGGTGGTCGAGGCCATCCCACTTGCTTATGGTTCGGCCCATCAGCCTTCACCTTTGGCTGTAAGGGCTCATTCCACCCGGAGTATGGCTGCTTCTACAGCTCTTCTTTCAGGAGCTTCTCTTCAGGACGTTTGTGATGCGGCAGGCTGGTCCTCACTGCACACTTTCTGTCACGACACACACGGGAGATAGACAGCAGATCCAAGTGCAGTAAGGATGTTTTAATGGGTAATCCGTAAAGCGTAAATCCAGTCCAGGCAAAGGTCAAATACCTTGTAAACAATCCAAATACAAAAATAACAAAATACAAGGAACAATCAGGAACAGACCAAGAAGTGTCAGACATAACAACGACTCCGTACACATACTAACACAGACAGGGAACATATACACATATCTAACAAGACTAACACAGAACAGCTGGGAACAATGATTACGGGGAACAGCTGAGTGCAATGAACTGATGAGTGACAGTGACAGACAGAATGCTGGGAATTGAAGTCAAATGTGAAGGACACCGTGAAAACGAGGACCTCTAGTGATAAACAAGGGAACACAACCAGACACTGTGACATAACCCCCCCTCTACGGAGCGGCTACCAGACGCTCCACGACAACACTAAAACATGATACAAGTGTTCAGGAGGGAGGTGGAACGGTTGAGGATCAAGGGAAGGGATGGTGGGCCAGGTCCGTGAAGGGAGACTGGAACAAGGGGTGAGGGCTTAACCGGGGACCAGGGCAAAACAGAGAGTCCATCGGGCATCCAGGGCGAATCACAGAGTCCATCGGGCGGCCAGGGCGGCGAAGACCCCTCGGGCGGCCAGGGCGGCGAAGACCCCTCGGGCGGCCAGGGCGGCGAAGACCCCTCGGGCGGCCAGGGCGGCGAAGAACCCTCGGGCGGCCAGGGCGGCGAAGAGCATTCGGGCGGCCAGGGCGGTGAAGACCCCTCGGGCGGCCAGGGCGGTGAAGACCCTTCGGGCGGCCAGGGCGGTGAAGACACCTCGGGCGGCCAGGGCGGTGAAGAGCCCTCGGGCGGCCAGGGCGGAGGAACAGGAGCAGACGCCGGCTGAGGAACTGCAACAGGCATCGGCTCCGGAGTAGCAGACACCGGCTCCGAAACAGCGGACACGGGCTCAGGAGCAGCAGACACCGGCTCAGGAGCAGCAGACACCGGCTCAGGAGCAGCAGACACCGGCTCAGGAGCAGCAGACACCAGAACTGTAACAGCCACAAGAACAGACACAAACACAGAAACAAACACTGGCTCTGGAACAGGCACTGGCTCCGGCTCTGGAACAGACGATACTGGCTCCGGCTCTGGAACAGATGATACTGGCACAGACTCTGGAATAGCCAACACAGGCATGTCCAGGATCCGAGCCAAACGCTCCAGATAGTTGCTCGGTATTCCCCCGGCTGCGAGCATGGGTCTTTCCTGATCTGTCTCTTGCTTCTTGACCACGGCAGGACAGATGACGGGTAGTTCTGGGATGGTCTCTGGGATAACAGCGGACTGCACTAGGACGGCCTCTGACACCACCGCATGCTGTACAGGGACAGCCTCCGAAATGACTGCGTGTTGCACAGGGATGACCTCCGATACGGCTGCATGCTGTACAGGGACGGCCTCCGAAATGACAGCGTGTTGCACAGGGACGGCCTCCAAAACGCCCGCGCACTGCACAGGGATGACCTCCGAAACGGCCGCATGCTGTACAGGGACGGCCTCTGAAATGACCGCATGCTGCACAAGGATGGCCTCCAAAACGATCGCACGCTGCACAGGAACGGCCTCTGAAATGACCGCATGCTGTGCAGAGATGACCACCGGGGCGTTGGGGAGATAAGAGGCCCTTCTTCTCGTCCTCCTTCCTTGATGGCGAGGTGCAGCCTCAGTACCAGACGGGACCAGCGGGGAGGTTGCAGGGGATGAGACCAGCGACGAAGATCTTGTGCTGGGCGAAACCAGCTGCGAAGATCTTGTACAAGGCGGAATCAGCTGCGAGGATCTCGTGCTGGGCCAGTCCGGCGGCTCCGGACAAGAAAAATTGTTAGGCGGAGGACGGTGTCGTGGAACTTGTCGACCACCTCCTCCCCTGCAACCTCCCCGAGTTCCGGAAAACCTCGCCAGCCGTGTCCCCAGAAACGACTCACCATTTCTGCTGGAAGACTTCGCTGAAGTTTTAGCTGCTGCTGCTTCCTCAGTTAGCTGGGCCCATAAGGCAAAACATTGGTGAATATTTAGTCGGGGCGCTTCCTCCTCAACCTGCAACCCTCCTTTCTGCGGCCCCCTTCCTTCCCCATATACGGGAGAAGGATTACAGAAACCCGAACTGCTGGATCTGTTCATAAGGACGGAGTCGTTCTGTCACGACACACACGGGAGATAGACAGCAGATCCAAGTGCAGTAAGGATGTTTTAATGGGTAATCCGTAAAGCGTAAATCCAGTCCAGGCAAAGGTCAAATACCGTGTAAACAATCCAAATACAAAAATAACAAAATACAAGGAACAATCAGGAACAGACCAAGAAGTGTCAGACATAACAACGACTCCGTACACATACTAACACAGACAGGGAACATATACACATATCTAACAAGACTAACACAGAACAGCTGGGAACAATGATTACGGGGAACAGCTGAGTGCAATGAACTGATGAGTGACAGTGACAGACAGAATGCTGGGAATTGAAGTCAAATGTGAAGGACACCGTGAAAACGAGGACCTCTAGTGATAAACAAGGGAACACAACCAGACACTGTGACACTTTCGTTCGATTTTATTCCCTCGATCTTAGCTCCACTCCCGGGGCTCAGGTTCTCTCGTCGGTTTGTGTCTCCTAATGACACACGACGGGGATTTGGTCGTATGGGGATGTGGGTATTGTGTTCCCACTGCGATTACACGCAGCGGTAGTCCCTGAAGGGGAACGTCCCGGGTTACGTATGTAACCCTAGTTCCCCGAAGGGACGGACGCTGCGTGTCCTGCCATACTCTCGGCATCCCCTTGGGTCGCTGCTTCACTAACTTTTAAGCTGGCGTATTGTGTGCTCAGGGGATATTTATAGCTTCCTGGTCGATGACGTCACTCGCCGTACGCTCATTCTCTCCATTGACTGATTTCATTCATGCTTCAGACGCGTCACGCTGAGGGCGTTCCCACTGCGATTACACGCAGCGTCCGTCCCTTCGGGGAACTAGGGTTACATACGTAGCCCGGGACGTTTTTTTTTGTTACCCTGGCAACATATTTGTGTCTGTGTATCTTGTTGTCTTTTTTGTTTTGTTTTTATGGAGCTATTAATGTGTCTTTATACATGTGAGAAAATAAATGATCTGAGAGAGAAAAAAAGTTTGAGAGAAAAAGTTATCACACTGATAGCAAAAAAAAGCATTTCATGAGAGAAAAAATAATATTTGAGACTTGCAACAAAAGCAGAAAAGCAACCAGAACAACTAAAACAAAATACAAATGATTTACAGGCCAGAGTTTCGTTTTATAACATGTTTGCAGCATTGAGCGATGTAGCCAATCACAGATATATGTGTTGATTTCTTGAACGCAATGGCCAATCAGAAGCATTTAAGATAGACTTCCCTCACCGCTCAAAACGGACTTTTTGTTCAGAGCTGAATTCTGTATGCTGGCAAATCCTCTAATTATAACAAACAAAGGGTATATATTATGAAAGATTCATTGTGCAGTCAGCTTCATTGATACTAACAGAGATGTGTGAGATCGCGATGAACTGATGTCAGCTTTAGGAATTTTTAAGGTAGCGCACTTTGCGCGCATTGAGTCACAAACCATGCACGCAGTAGCTGCTTGCTTTTATGTTATAACAGTGTTTTGTGTGTTAATGCTTTAATAACAAATAATTTATCAGGAGCATTTATGCTGATGTGCATGATGGCGACACGTAGGCTAACTTGAAAGTATTTGGAGGTGCAGAACAGAGGAGGAGGAGGAGAAAGTAACATGGAAAGTAGTTGAGAACGTCAGTTATAACGACCCACGTATTAAAATGGTCAGTTTAAATCGGGCTCAGGCTCATAAGTACAGTTAATGTGTCGGGCCGGGCTCGGACAACGGGCTCGGGTAGGGTCGGGCTTGATTTTTTGGGCCCGATCTAAACTCTAAGTTGTATGGGGCGCCGTTTGTAAAGCGGCTCACGCTGCAAATAACAGCAACATTTTGTCACATTTAGCTTCAAACAATGTTTAACCCTTAAAGACCCAAACGGCCGCCGGCGGCATAAAAATAACTGTTGTTCTTAAATGTTTAATAACTTTTGAACCACTAATCCAATTTGTATGCTTTAAAAAGTCCCATAAAGAGGAGATTCGCGGCTTTATTTTGATATCGGGTTCAACGCGATTGGACATTCAGATGCTCCGTAGTGAATGTGATTGCATCATGAAGTTTTGATCAGCATTGATTAGTCAAAGAAACCCATGTGATTTGTTCCTCTGAGCCAAACGAGCAGTTTGTTGATGCTTAGTCCCACCCCCAAGCCCAGATCGGTTGAAACTACATAAATATATATAAAGTCACATTTGCTTCAGCGCTCTATTACAATGTTTCTATTTATTTTTCTTCCTGAACTTTTTTGGACACATCCTACATTGTAAATAACACCAGATTTTCACTGAAAATCGCCTATAATAATGTTATAATAAATGGCTATAACTTGCTTAGGGATTGTTACATGTAGTAAAAATTTCATCTGGAAATCTAGAATATCCAAGTACAACTTTCTAAAGGAAAAAATCCAAACTTCAGAAGGATTTGTTTGAGCTGAGTAAAAAAAAAAAAAAGAAATCTGCTGCCGTTTTTCTTAAATCTGGTAAATTTATCCATTCCAAGACAAAATAAATGTAAAATTGGTCATTTAAATGAGCTAGATTGAAACATCAAGTTCTCTTGTTTAAAATGATATATGGTACTTGATGCTGACTGCTATAATGGGTTAGAAAAACAAAGAAAAGAGCAGGCGAGTCATGTGCTCCAAAAATGGTCTAGGTCTTTAAGGGTTCAAAAACTGGTATGAATATTTGACGGTCACTTTTTAGCACATTTACAACAATATTTGTCAACTTAGAGATATTTTAAATAGTTAAATCTAAATATTAAATGTTACACTTAAATGTTAAATGTTAAATCTAAATGCTAAATCTAAATACTAAATCTAAATATTAAATCTAAATCTAAATGTTAAATCTAAATAAATCTAAATCTAAATGTTAAATCTAAAAATTAAATCTAAATCTAAATGTTGAATCTAAATATTTCGGAACTAAATATTTAACTAATTGTGATGCAGAGTCATAGACGTTCGAATCCATTTGCAGTATTTACTGAAGAGTAGTCAGACAGGCGAATAACAGAGATCAGCAAACAGGGATGTAATAGGAAATCCAGAATCATAAACAATACCAGGCAGTAGGGGTGTAACGGTACATGTATTCGTATTGAACCGTCTCGGTTCGAGGCTTCCGGTTCGGTACGCATACAAACCGAACGATTCCTTGGACCGTTTTTCTTGCCGACAAAATTCGCGCTGGCGCGATCACCACAACGTTGCGCAACATCAAATGGCAACCGTAATGAAAGCGGAACGAAACTGCGCTACTCATTATATTGTGCTTCACGGATCGTTTGACCAGCAACATCTGTGCAGCGCGAGCCGATCTCGATCAAACGACACTGTTACAACACAGCGCTAAGAGATCCAGTAAAGAAAACATTTGAATTCGCCACTGAAGTAATAACATCGCTGCGAGATCTAGTGAGAAGCATTCACATTTCTCCGTTATTAACCGTAGATCTCTATTAGATAAAACAGCGCTGACGTGGAAACCAGGAGAAACATTGTGCCGTGAATGAACTAGTAATACTTTACGTCCACAGACCAGCAACATTCACCATGGATTTAATATAGTAGGCTAACACTAACGTCTCGGTTACGTATGTAACCCTCGTTCCCTGAGTACAGGGAACGGAGACGTGTCGTCGGGGAGTTCCCTGACGAATTGGGATCACGCTAGGGAGACCAATTGCCTTCGAGTGAATTAAAACGAGCCAATGAAAATTGGCATGCAAGGTTTGCATTCCGCGACCCGCCTACCAACGCGGGTATAAAGGGCGGAAGTAAACATTGCGCAATGCTTTTCGCTGAGGAGCCGAACGGTGTCCAGTCCTCCGCGAAGGTACAGCAACATGGCGAAGGGACGACACGTCTCCGTTCCCTGTACTCAGGGAACGAGGGTTACATACGTAACCGAGACGTTCCCTTTCGTCCTGGGAACTCCAACGTGTCGTCGGGGAGTTCCCTGACGAATTGGGATCCCTAACAAAACGCCATGGTGCTGGCCCCTTCCAGCGCCCAGCTAAGCTACCCTAAGCAGTTTCACAAATTACGGGAGCTAGCAAGGGAGTCACACTGCTGTTCCGCAAGACCCACACAGTGGATTGGATAACACTGGGAAAGCGTGCCCAACCCGTAAAAGGGGGAAGGGAACGCTGCGGAAGCCAGATGCCTGAAGAAGGCCTGGAATACACATATGTACTGGCCCAGGGGGATAGTGAAACATATGGCAGTCCCTGAGGTAGTCCCCTCCAAGGGGAGTGGGAGCGTACTCAACAGGGACGACAGAACGAGTCTGTCAAGGGGAAGACACGGCTGGACTGCACGTGGCATAATGGGTAACCGAAGAGACCACTGGACATAACACCCAGTCTACACAACAACTCCCTTAGAGGTAGTAGACCTGGCGCCGGCGGTCCGCCACGCCTGGCACCGAAGGGGTGATGGAGGAACTCACGAGGCTAACCAACGTAGGGCGCCAACGGAGCGAAAGACGCACGTATCCGGCTGAGGCACGGAGTGGCGTAGCAAGCTGACACAACCTATTCCTTCTCACCACTGGCCGTAGCGAGTACTCGGGAGGAAACAGGTTCCACACGTAGGCTATATAATCTAGCGAACGTGTTCAGTGTCGCCCAGTCCGCAGCTCTACAAATGTCTGTCAGCGAGGCGCCTTGAGCCAACGCCCAGGAGGCGGCAACACCTCTCGTAGAGTAAGCACGCAACCTGGGAGGACAAGGCTCACCCGTAGCTTCATACACTTGGGTGATAGCCAGAGATGGGGGACTCGAGTCACATGACTTGACTCGAGTCAGACTCGAGTCGCAAATTTAAGGACTTGAGACTTGCTTGACTAAATTAAGAAAATGACTCGACTTGACTTTGACTTGAGATCCAATGACTTGAGACTTGACTTGACTTGAACTGTATGACTCGAGAATGACTTGATATACATTTTTATATAAATCATCGCAACATCCATTGATAAATGTTATGGCAGAATTATTGCCATCTCTTTCAAACCAATGAATGCTGCTACTGCTGATTTGCTGATTGAAGCGAGCAGGTGAGAAGGATGGACGGGGAGGAAACGGATGGACTTTGACCCCAAAGGTCAAAGTACAGGCCGGTTTTAGAGCGAGTAGAAGAGCATGCCCAAATCCTAAAGTTCAGGTTATTACTGTGATTTCCTGACTAGAGAGAACTGAACTTTAGTCTATCTATGGGCAGAAGAACAGACCTTGAGATAGGGTTATAAAAAACTGCGCTCCCCCTCCACACTTCGTTCACTCTTGTATCGCAGACTGTACATTGACTACCTCTGTGGAACAACTGAACCTATTCCTTGCAAGAAATAAATCATTTTTAATTCTCAGACTGTCTCTTACGCTTTGATGATTGTTTAATAGAAAATTTGCTATTACAGTTGGTGTCAGATAAGTGGGATGAGTTCTTCTCCGTGAAGGGATTCTGGACCTGACAGGGCGGACGGTGGAACGATCACCCTGACGCACATAGGCGCCAGTCTAACCTCGCCAGAATTAAGAGAGAGAACCGACCGCTTCCTCAGGCCCAGAGAGCTTCAGGGGAGAACCTCAGAAAAGAGCTCAGGCGAAAAGAACATCACTGGTAAGAGACAGCATAATATTTTCTTTGGGGATTTCAAAATATTTTTTTTTCATGGGTGAACTATGATGGCTGTACTTGGAAATTAAAACTAGAGCTGTGGTACGAGGAAAAGGGGGGGGGGAAAATTGCGACCACGGAAGTGGGTCTAGAGATTATCCTGCCCGAGAACCGAAATACTCGTGATAAAGTACTTAATCGCTGGTTAAAGTCCAGAGAAAGACAATTGGAAGTCACTGGTAAAAGAGACCAGGGGACGGACATTGTAAGCAAGATTAACTACGACCCGTCTGATTTTGGGTGAAAAGTCAGTATATGCGCATTTTTGTAAAGCCACAGGCCGAGGTGATAGTTTGGAGACAGCCATTATGGGGACATCCAACAGCAAGAAGCTGTGTACACCGGTGTATTGCCAAATTAGAAAGCGCTATGGGAAAAAGGGCATAAAAGACATAAAATGTTTGATAAAACATCATGATTTCCCAAAAGAAGGGACACTCAGTACCACTAGATTGAGAGTGGTAAAAGAATCAATTGAGGAAAATAGCAACAAAACACAGGGATGTTGTGGTTGTGTTAAGCATGTTTGCAAAAATTGTGGTGAAACAATTGAATGTTGGATTGAGGAAGCGAATAGGAGAGAACGCAGAATGTTGAAAAAACAAGAAAAGAATGAGGAATGCGAAAAGGCTGTGAGTGAAGATAATGTGAGTGCGAGTAAATGTGGGAGTGAAAGCAAAGCGAATGAATGTGAAAAGCATAAGACACAGACACTCATTAATGGTTGTGATTGTGTTTTCCCACATGTACACCCGGCACCGAGTGCGCCAGCTGCGGCACTGGCTCCGCCGGCATACGTAGCACCACCACACTACCCCGAGAGGGAGCTGGCGGCCTTAAAGCTTGATCAGGACCTCGACCGCTCTCCGCCGAAACAGCCGAAGAAGGACGAATCGGACTGTGAGAAAGAAACAGCAGCGAGACCAGCAAAAGCCGCAAAACCTGCAAAGAAGCAAGAAAAGAAGTCGAAACAAGTTAAACGAACAAGACCCGTTGAAACAAGCACTGAAGAGGAAACAAGCACCGAAGAGGATGATGAGGACGGGGCGATATCTGACACCCCGAAAGTCAGAAGGGTGAGCAGAGCCAAGAAACAGATGATTACAAGATCAAAGGTAAAAAGTGAGCCAAGAAGCTTCACAGCGCCGATGGTCGAAGTCGCGGGTCCGGACGGACCAATGTTAGTCCACAGGCCATGGACGGGAGCTGATTTGAAAGACCAAATGATGAATCTCCCAAACCCCGAAGACGCGGGGGACAGGTTTGCGGAAGCACTGATTGCATTCTGCGAGGAATTCAGCCCCACCATAATCGAACTGAAAAGACTTTTGGGCCTGAAAATGGGTGCTAGCAAATGGCAGATGGTAGCGGGCCGGCATGACGTGGAAGAACACCGGCGAGCGCACCCTGACTGGAACGACCGAAGCAACGCCGAGTACAGAGGAGCTGTCCTGGACCTTGCACGGTCAATAAGAGCGGCATTTCCCTCCCGAGTGGACATGGAAAAGATAAGTTGTTGCAAGCAGAGACCGGACGAAGCGGTCGGTGACTTTTATCTGAGACTGTTTGAAGCTTTTCGTCAACACAGCGGTCTTGTGGAACCAGCTGATCGCGGGAACACACCGTCAACATGGGAATCACATCTGCTGGGCTGTTTCCTGACTGGCCTGAAGCCAGACATTTCCAAAGCCGTGAAACTCAGTTACATCGACTGGAAACGGGGCAGACTTTCCACTGCGCTGTCACACGCGCAGCACGCGGAAGAAAGCACGGAGCTGAAAGAGAGCAGCAAGGACATGCAGCTGACGAAGGTACCATATTATGGTAGAAACAACTTCTACGGAAAGAAGAAAGCAAATCAGAACAGAGTCAGCCCAGATTCTGCCGTTGTGAGAAAGTGTGCTTTGTGCGGGTCAAACGATCACATCATGAGACATTGTTCGAAATGTAGACTGTGTAAAAAGGATGGACACTGGGCCCCAAACTGCCCTGAGGCAACAAAGGCGGATTGAAGCCAACAGGTGTGCGGAGAGCGCGAGGGGGAGAGGCAGCACGAGGTCCGCCGGCTTTCATCTCAAGTAAAGGGAAGTGAACATTTATTTTTAACACAGCACCCACACACACACACATACACTGATTGTCACTTCTCTGCTCTCTGCAATGAAGAAACAAACGCTTGCAAATCCTTTTGTGTAAATGATGAAATTTTGAGTGATGATTTGTCTGAGGTATGTTTGAAAATGTATAAAAGCGGTGCGTTTTCCAAAATGCCTAGATATCCCATGATGATTGAGGGGACATTTGTAAATTTTCTCGTGGATTCTGGGGCCAGCCACTCCACAATAAGACCATGTGATTTGCCGTATAAGCCAGATTTAACAGATTCTGTGTACAAAAGCACATCAGCATCGGGTCACGTGATAACTGAAAATTTCACTGTGCCATTAGAGTGTGAGACGGAGAAAGGTACTATTTTGAGGCATGCGTTCCTCTTCTCGACCGGCTGTCCGACTCCTTTAATGGCAAGAGACCTGATGTGTGAATTAAATTTGACATTGACAGCGGGGCCAACAGGGATTTTAATTGAAGAGAATCTTGAGGCGTGCTGTTTGAAATTTGACCCACAGTGGGCCTATGAATGGCAGGTGACTGATTTTGATTGGGCAAAAATGATTTTAAAGTTGGCAAAGAGCCGAGTTAAATCAGAAAACACAGACTGTATGATTTTTGACAAATTATGTTGCACATCACATGTTGTTATTGACAGAGAACCACAATATGAAACCGTTTGGTTTGACCATAAAGAGAACGAGACTATTAGCTTCGATAAAATTTTCTGGACAGAAAATGTGTGTGCGCTTTCAGCTCGTTTAACTGAAAAACAGCAGAGTGTGTATCTGATAGCTGGAGGAGCTGTGCCATGCTTATCTCTGGCCAAGGCCAGAGAGCAAGCATGGGCAGACGTGAATGATTTTGTTGGAATGTGCATGAATGCTACCGATTGGGAAGAGAAAGGTGGCGGGGTGCAGCATAGCAAAACTGTGGGGGGTTTTATGACTGTTTGTGACTTTAACGTGAGTGTGGAAAGAACCGTAAAAACCATTGAGAGATGTGCAGTGGAGAATGGGAAGGGAGGGGCGACTTCTGCTACTGACATGCACAGTGCATTGGCAGAAGTACCGTCTAAATTGTGGGCAAAACACAAATATGATGTTGGGTTAATCAGGGGTTGTGAACCAGTCGTGATTACTGCAAAATCTGATTACAGGCCACGCCAAACGCAATATCCTCTAAAACAAGAGGCGTTGCGGGGGATTAGACCAGTGTTTGATTCCTTATTGAAAGAAGGAATTATTGTTCCCTGTCCAGATTCTCCAGTGCGCACCCCAATTTTCCCAGTAAAAAAGATATCTAGCACGGCTTCCGACACGTGGCGTTTTGTACAGGACTTACAGGTAGTGAATTCGGCGGTAGTGCAACGTGCCGTGCGAGTTGCTAACCCGTACACGATATTATCACAGATTCCGCAGAATGCAAAATTTTTCACTGTGGTCGATTTGGCTAACGCCTTCTTTAGCGTGCCGGTGGACCAGAAAAGTCAGTTTTGGTTTGCGTTTGACTTTGATGGGCAAGGATTCACGTTCACGCGGCTTTGTCAAGGTTTCGCGGAATCTCCCACGATTTATAACGAGGCGCTCAGGCGAAGCCTCGAGCCTTTGAAGTTGACAGCAGGAACAGCCCTAATTCAATATGTGGATGATCTATTGATTTGTGCATGTGATGAGAAAACATGTGTTGCTGATTCTGTGTCTCTCTTGCAGCATCTCGAGAGAGAGGGACACAGAGCCAGCCTGTCAAAACTGCAGTTTGTCAAACAGGAAGTGACCTTTCTGGGTCATGTGCTGAGTGCAAACAGCAAGGCGCTGTCTGAGAAGAGAGTGCAGGGGATCAGAGCGGTTCCAAGGCCAGTCACAGTAAAACAGCTGCTGTCATTTTTGGGAATGTGTGCTTACTGTCGTACATTCATCCCCAATTATGCCATCATTGAACTACCCTTGCGAGCCCTCACAGCAGGGAAAGGGTTGAAATCATGTGACAAACTGACTTGGACAAAGGAAGCAGAAGAAGCATTTTCTAGCATGAAAATGCAGCTGACCTTGGCACCCGCTCTGGGTTTGCCGGTGCAAGACCGGCCTTTTATACAAATGGTAGATGAGAAAAATGGGTTTTCAACTTCTGTTCTCTTGCAGACTCATGGAGACAGACTGCGTCCGGTTGGCTATTTCTCAACGAAACTCGATCCAGTAGCAGCAGGTCTTCCACATTGCTTAAGGGCAGTGGCTGCGGCTGAACAAGCTGTGATGGCTTCAAGGGAATTTGTGGGGTACAGTGATTTGACCTTGTTTGTGCCACACGCAGTATCCATGATTTTGCAAGAGCAGAAAACGTCGCATTTGTCTGCAGGGCGTTGGTTACGTTATCATACAATTTTATTGGATATGCCAAACATAACAGTTAAACGCTGTAACGTATTAAATCCTGCAACGCTTCTCCCCATTGCCACAGATGGTGAGGAGCACCATTGCTGTCTGACCGCTCTGGAGCAGGTGTGCACGCCGAGGCCAGATTTGTCAGACATGCCACTGGACAATTGTGAGAATGTCCTCTTTGTGGATGGGTCAGCGACAAAAGATCCACAAACAGGACAAAATAAGGTGGGTTATGCAGTAACTACCGAATTTGACGTGGTCAAAAGTGGCAAATTGCCATCAAACTATTCTGCGCAGGCAGCTGAGTTAGTTGCCTTGACCGAAGCGTGTAAAATTATGGCTAACAAGTGCGTAACTGTTTACACGGACTCCAGATATGCGTTCGGGGTCACACACGATTTCGGCGCTTTATGGAGGCACAGAAAGTTCCTGAAATCGGACGGACGTCCGATATTGAATGCGCCGCTAGTATCTGACCTTTTGGAGGCCGTTATGTTACCAGACAAGGTTGCGATATGTAAGTGCGCAGCGCATTCTAACGATAAAACTTCTGTATCAGCAGGAAACGCGAGAGCAGACGCGGCAGCGAAGGCCGCGGCAGCAGAGGAGACAAAAGAAGCAACTTGTGCTTTAATATCTGATATTAACGACCATGACATTTCCTCTTCCTTACAGAGCATGCAGACTTTCGCTACGGCAGCAGAGAGGAATCTATGGAAAAAGGCTGGGTGCAGCCTAAAAGAGAATGTGTGGAGGAGTGTTGATGGCCTTGCCTGTCTTCCTAAACATTTCTTTAGACATTATGCTATATGGAGCCACGGGAGAGACCATGGCTCCAAAGGGAGTATGGTGACACAGATTAAAGATTTGTGGTTCACAAAGGGCTTCACAGCATTTGCTGAAAAATTTTGTGACAGATGTGTAATTTGCACCGCACATAATGTAGCAAGGGGAGTAAAAATGCCTGTGGTTTCTCAACCGTCACCGGCAGGGCCTTTTGAATATCTAATGATGGATTTCATTGAATTGACCCCGTGTGGAAAACAGAAATACTGCTTGGTAATGGTGGATATGTGGTCAAAGTGGGTCGAGGCCTTCCCAACCTCTAAGCAAGACGCAGCAGCCGTAGCAAAGGCACTGCTGTCTGAGATTGTGCCAAGGTGGGGGATACCACGAAAAATCAGTTCAGACAATGGCACACATTTTGTAAACGAGGTAATAACACAAGTGGGGCAATTTTTGGGCATTGACATGAGAACACACACAAGTTACCATGCAGCATCAGGTGGGGCAGTAGAGAGGGAGAATCAATCAATCAAGAACAAATTGGCAAAGTGCTGTGAGGAAACTGGAGTCACATGGGTGAAAGCACTCCCTATTGTACTGATGTACATGAGAATGAGAAAAAGGGTCAAGTCAAATTTGAGCCCTTTTGAAATTTTGTTTGGCAGACCGCCATTCATGGGAATGGAAGGGGGAAGACAGAGATTACCATCAACTGATATGTGTGAAAATGACATGTTGAATTACTGCAAAGAAATGTCTTCTCTGTTGTCTAATATTTCTGTCCAGGTAAAAGCGGCACAGAGGGGAGTAGCAGACACATTCCTGCATAAGATCAAGCCTGGAGATTTCGTGGTGATTCGTGATCTAAGGAGGAAAAGCTGGAGAGCGAAAAGGTGGCTGGGACCGTTCCAAGTGCTTCTGATAACACACACGGCTGTGAAGGTCGCAGAAAGAGCTACGTGGGTGCACGCGAGCCACTGCAGAAAGGTCCCGTCAACATCACAGGGACAGGAGGAAGCTGCGAGTCAATAAAAACCGAGGTCAAATACCAAGCACCGTTATCAGCAGAGACAACAAAGCTGATTTGCTGATTTGCAGAGTTGCACCCAGAGTACAAGAGAAAAAAACCAGTAACACTAATCATCGTGAAAAGGTACGAACTGACAAAAACTGAAAATTTATTAGCAACAGACCCCTGTGTTGTAGCAGCAGTGACAAGTGGAGCCAGATACATCCTGAAAGGGGGAAACTGGACAAGACAAACAGCCCTGGTTGCACAGACAGCGCTGGGCTGGGAACCGTTAATCAACAAGGAAGATAAGCTCCTCAGTGCTTCAAAGACAAACCTCCCTTTCACATTCTGGTCATACAGCTGTGCATCTCATCAAGAGAGCTAGAGAGATGGCACGTCCAGAGCCGTGGCACCCATTCAGGGCACCGGGCATGTGTGGACTGGTAAAGACTACAGGTATATTGCTTGTGATATCAATAACCATTTGTTTGATAATAATGTTGTGGAACGAGGAGCTGAAAGCAAGGCCAATAGCAGACGACATGGATGAGAACAGCACTGAAGTGGAGAACAGCACGGAAATTCGACGCATCAGGAGAGAAGCGATATTCGTAAAGGCAACGGAGGGCACAGAGGGGCGCATCGTCACGATCGAAGAAGGTACAACGGCGAAATTTACCTGTAACCCTTTTCAGAAAAACTGTCCAGATTGCAGAGGAATCGACACAGAGTACGCGGCTCCGTACTTCTGTCGTGGGTCGTGCGGATGGGACAACGTCCTGGCTTACTACTATGACTACAAACCGGGGCGGGAACCGAGATTCAAAGTGTTCTCGAACAATATGATGAGCAACAACAGGTACGGCATGACAGTTGAATTGACTAACGCAAAACTTTCGGACCAGGGCAGATATTACTGTGCTCTGGACAAGCAGGGAAAAGACTGGTAAGACCAAGTGGACATCATGGTAACCGAGGCGCAGCCAGAAGGGACAGTGATTGCTCCAGTGATGACTGAACTTGAACCAGCTACCAATGAAGAAATGGCCTGGATGGGAAACGGAGACCTGAGAAAAGACCAAATGAATCCTGAAGTCAAGAAAGCTATGTCCAAATGTCAAGGTAACAAGGCCTGTGCATTGGCTATGTTGCAGAAAAATGAACTAGGAATTTCAACAGACTGTTGGCTTTGTCTGCAAATGTCTCACGCATTTAAAGCTGTCCCACTAACTGTAGCGACAGCAAAAGACACCAGGTGTCTGATTCCACAGCAAATGACTGATGTGCTAAGAGCTGTGGCCGATCTGGAAGGAGGAAGGACGCCGACAAAAGAACTGGCAGGAAACTGTGAACATGTGCAGCAGTACAATCACTCGGCCATGGCGCTGCCTCCGTTGAGAGTGGCACAAGTGACTGGTGATGTTTGTGTTTGTCTGAATAAACAAAAACTGTTCAATGTAGGTGACTCTGATTGCAGAGTCAAAATCGACGTGAAGGACGGAACAGTGGACAATTGTACGACAGTACTTAATGGTAAAATGATCAATTTCACTTGTCCGTTCAGCGCACCGAGGGAAACGACGCCAGCAGCTGTTTGGGTGTGTGGGAGTAGGGCGTTTCACAAGCTGCCTAGAAAATGGTCTGGATGCTGTTTTCCAGGGTTAATGGATGCAGGGACATCTGTGTATTTGCCAAATAGAACAAGGGAGACCAGGGGAAAGAGAAGTGTTAACATTATGCCAGGGCCACTACCAAGACATTATTCGGGGTACACATTATCTGACCCGTGGACGACGCCGGGGACGAATATGGGGTTGTCTTTATTTTTGGGAGTAGGTACTGCGGTAGCCATTAATAAAATAAACGGACTAGCCTGGACTGTACTAGCGATTGCTAATAGCTCTGAAAACGCTTTGACGATGATAAATGACGAAATGAGACAAATTAGAGACGCTGTCGTTCAGAATCGTCTCGCTTTAGATTTATTATCAGCTGAAAAAGGCGGAGTTTGCAAAATGCTGGGGACGTCATGTTGTTTTAATATCCCTGACTACTCTGACAATATCACTAATGTAATTGAGCACATGAGAAAAGCTGTGAAAGAGCCTGCGCCGGCTGAGAGCAGCTGGTTGAGCTGGCTTATGACGGAATGGGGAGGCTGGGTTCACTGGGTGTTACAAGTTGTGTTGCCAATTGGAGCAATAGGATTGTTAGTACTGTGTTGCCTACCATGCATTTTTCAGTGTTTTTCCAGCTCAGTACAGAGACCGGTGAGTGCAGGGACGGAGGTTAAACTGACTAAGGTGAACATGGATTTGGATGACAAAATTGACTATGATACTGATAGTGGGAGCTATAGTAACATGTGGTAGAATGTGACTGTTTTTTCTTTTTTCCTTATTTTTCTTGATGTGATTATATTTTTCTTCTGTTTTTATTTCATTAATAATTTGATTTCATTAAAGTGTTTTATTTTTCTTAAAGAACGATGATAAGCAAAGAGGGTTAAAAGCAGCTGCCATCCGTGTCACGAGATGGCGTACAAGGACAGGGAATGAAATTGAAGGATTTTTCTTCTGTGTTTTTTTCCATGATATGTTTTAAGTAATCAAGTGTTTTATTGATATTGTGTTTCCTACTGAGCTATAGACTATTTCCTTACTGACGTGACTGAGGGTCTGTTTACAGGAGCGCAGGAACAGTGATTTCTCGCTTAGCCCGGCGCGGTAAAAATGTTTACTTGCTTGCTACAAAATTAAGGGCCTATCCCCAGAAAAACAGCCTAAGCTTATTTCATTTTTAACTATTTCTTTCCTACAAGTTTGAAGTAGAGTGATCAGTTATACAGAAATCAGAGATGAAGGTATAAGTGTGATGTAAACTTGAAACTTGGTTCCTTTATTTACTATTATTGTTTGAAGTGTTTGATTGATTAATTATCAGTGAATGATAAAAAGTGGGGACTGTTATGGCAGAATTATTGCCATCTCTTTCAAACCAATGAATGCTGCTACTGCTGATTTGCTGATTGAAGCGAGCAGGTGAGAAGGATGGACGGGGAGGAAATGGATGGACTTTGACCCCAAATGTCAAAGTACAGGCCGGTTTTAGAGCGAGTAGAAGAGCATGCCCAAATCCTAAAGTTCAGGTTATTACTGTGATTTCCTGACTAGAGAGAACTGAACTTTAGTCTATCTATGGGCAGAAGAACAGACCTTGAGATAGGGTTATAAAAAACTGCGCTCCCCCTCCACACTTCGTTCACTCTTGTATCGCAGACTGTACATTGACTACCTCTGTGGAACAACTGAACCTATTCCTTGCAAGAAATAAATCATTTTTAATTCTCAGACTGTCTCTTACGCTTTGATGATTGTTTAATAGAAAATTTGCTATTACAATAAACAAAATGAAAGCAACGGAACCATTGACGTCAGTCATCAGATTCTGCGCGATTGCGTGACGCTGCACAAGCCCAGAAATAGCCTACATCGCGGTGAGCGCGCCAAATACAAAAACATCTCCCAGTCCCTGCATCGTATCTTTTTGGATATAAACACTAGAAAATGACCATATTCATGCAAGAAGATTTGTTGTACGCATAATAACTGGCAAGGGATATAGGACGACCATCACAACCTCGAACAGTCGAACTTCATTCACCACGTCTAAAAGTAAGCTATGGCTTGTTTAACCTGTTTGTTATAGTTAATTTGACTATCTTTAAATCTAGAGAGAATAATATTGGTCAAAACAGCATGCCTCTTTATACACAATTATGTTTTCAAATGTAGCTTAATGTTGTCAATATTCAAATGATAATTAATGATGGTATATGTTTTGTATAACATTTGCCACATTTCTTTTTAAATCATGCTTTAAAGCCAAAAATGTTGTTCTTTCCAATGACGAAAAACAATATAGAAAACTGTTAGTTTTGTCGTTTATGTTTCTCTTAATGTTATCAGGGGGTTGGTGGCAAAAAATGCCAGCAGAATTAATATGCACCCAAAATTCAAAATGTGGTGGAAAAATGGCCCTAGTATGAGTTATTTTCATAATTATAACATATATAAAAAACGTATTTCCAGATTATTGGCGCGATTGCAAATGTGATGATTTTATAAAACAGTTCAGTAAACAAAGAGTGAATATTGTGATGTGACATTTTAGACATAATATTCCAAATATTTTCTGTTTTTGCTCTATTTCTCCAATGACAATAGTTCCAAACAAGCCACAGAAAGAGTTATGCGTATTTGTGATTCAGTGACCTAGTTGCTTAGTTCCAGAACGAATCTGCCATTTTGAACAAATCAGTTGACTGCTTCTATGACTCGTACATTAAGACGGTGATTTGGCGCCACCTATTGGCGGTTTTAACTTCATAATAGGCTAAATGCCAACGGCTGTTATATAACTTATATAAAGGGGATGCCAGTTTGAAGAATGCCATTTGGTGGCATAGGAACCATTATACTTGAATTGTGAATTGTTTAATACCTTTTAATGGTCTTCTGCAATGTTTGAGGCATATTTATTTTTTCATGCTTTAATGTTGGCCTAATTTCAGTTACATTTACATTTTAGGCTATGTAGTTTGAAATTGTATTTATTTTTTATTTTTTAGATTTGTATTGTAGTAACCACTCAGCTGTATGTGGAAATGCATATTTAAAAAAAATATGTTGCAAATAAAACCATAGTCCACAACTTATGTAGTTTTAACTTATTTTAATATATAAATTCAGTGAAATCATCAAACGTTTGTATGACTTGCCAGTGACTTGTGACCCAAGCTACGACTTGACTTGACTTGCTTGACATAAGGCAGTGACTTGACTTGACTTGCTTGCTTTTATAAAAAATTGACTTGGACTTGCTTGAGACTCGAAGGTTAAGACTTGAGACTTGCTTGTGACTTGCACATGTGTGACTTACTCCCACCTCTGGTGATAGCATCCACTAACCAGTGAGCTAACCTCTGCTTGGAGACGGCCTTCCCCTTCTGCTGGCCTCCGTAACAGACAAAGAGCTGATCTGAGGTCCTGAAGCTTTGCGTTCTGTCTGTGTAAACCCGCAGGGCGTGGACTGGACAGAGAAAAGCTAGGGCTGGGTCTGCCTCCTCCTGGGGCAGCGCTTGCAGGTTCACTACCTGATCCACGAAGGGAGTGGTAGGAACCTTGGGCACATATCCGGGCCGGGGTCTCAATATCACGCGAGAAAGGCCCGGCCCGAACTCTAGGCACGATTCGTCGACCGAAAAAGCCTGCAGATCCCCGACCCTCTTAAAGAGAGGCCAATGCCAACAGGATCGCTGTCTTAATGGATAGGATATTCAGCTCCACTGTCAGCAAGGGCTCAAAGGGAGGACTTTGAAGAGCTCTCAGTACCAGAGCTAGGTCCCAAGAGGGTACAGAGTGCAAAACACGAGGTGGATTTAACCTCCTAGCACCCTTGAGGAATCTGATGATCAGGTCATGCTTCCCTACGGACTTACCTTCTACTACATCGTGATGTGCGGCTATTGCGGCAACATACACTTTGAGGGTGGAGGGAGACAGCCTTCGCTCCAACCCATCTTGTAGGAAGGAAAGCACGACTCTGATCGGCAAGTTCGGGGGTCCTCCTGGTGGGAGGAACACCACACGACGAATAGGTTCCACTTCAACGCATAGAGGAGCCTCGTAGAGGGGGCTCTAGCAGAAGTGATGGTGTTTACCACTGCCTGTGGTAGATCACCTAGAACCTCCGCGTCCCGTCCAGGGACCAGACATGGAGTTTCCAGAGGTCTGGACGCGGGTGCCATAGAGTGCCCCGTCTCTGAGAAAGAAGGTCCTTCCTCAGAGAAATCGGCCAAGGAGGGGCTGTCGTGAGGAGCATGAGTTCCGTGAACCAAGTCCTGGTGGGCCAATACGGCGCCACTAACAGGACCTGCTCCTCGTCCTCCCTGACCTTGCACAGAGTCTGTGCAAGAAGGCTCACTGGGGGAAACGCATACTTGCGCAGGCCCCGGGGCCAGCTGTGAGCCAGGGCGTCCGTGCCGAGGGTCCCCTCGGACAGGGAGTAAAACCACTGGCAATGGGTCGTGTCCGGAGAGGCAAACAGGTCTACCTGTGCGACTCCGAAAACACTCCAGATCAGCTGAACCGCCTGGGGATGGAGTCGCCATTCTCCTGGCAGGGGAGGCAACCGTGAAAGCTCGTCTGCCACACGGTTGAGCTCCCCTGGAACATGAGTGGCGCGAAGCGACCTCAGATGCTTCTGACTCCATAGGAGGAGGTGGGAGGCGAGTCGCGACATGCGGCGGGAGCGTAGACCACCTTGTCGGTTGATGTACGCAACGGTCGCAGTGCTGTCCGTACGGACCAGTACGTGCTTGTCTTTGAGAAGCCCCTTGAGGCAGCACAAAGCCAAGCATACTGCTTGCAACTCTAGGCAGTTGATATGCCAATGCAGCTGGGGCCCCGTCCACAGACCCGAGACTGCATGCCCTTTGTACGTGGCCCCCCACCCCATGGCAGAGGCATCTGTGAAAACCACAGCATGCCTGGAAACCTGGACTAGGGGCACTCCGGCCCGTAGAAACGCAGGATCCGACCACGGGGAGAAGGTTTGGCGACAGTGCGGGGTTACTTTGACCCGGAACGTGCCGCTCTGCCACGCCCACCTCGGGACTCGATCGTGAAGCCAGTGCTGGAGTGGTCTCATATGTAACAGGCCGAGCATCATTACTGCGGCTGCCATATGCCCCAGGAGCCTCTGAAATTGTTTCAGTGGAACCGCTGTCCTGCCTCGAAAAGACCTGAGGCAGGTGAGCACTGACTGGACGCACTCCTCCGTGAGGCGCGCAGTCTGGCGACCGAGTCCAACTCCATACCGAGATAAGAGATCCTCTGCATGAGGCAGAGTTTGCTCTTGTCCCAGTTGACCTGAAGCCCCAACCGGCTGAGGTGCCGTAGCACCATGTCCCTGTGATCGCACAACACATCTCGCGAGAGCCAGAATGAGCCAGCCAGACTTTCGTGAAGACACGGGGCGACAGGGCCAGCCCGAAGAGTAGGACCTTGTACTGATACGCTCGACCCTCGAAAGCAAACCGTAGAAATGGTCTGTGACGAGGAAAAATCGAGACGTGAAAGTACGCGTCCTTCAGGTCGATCGCTGCAGACCAATCCTGGGGACGGATGCACTCGAAAATGCGCTTCTGCATGAACATTTTGAACGAGAGTTTGTGCAGGGCCCGATTCAAAACTCGCAGATCCAGGATTGGCCGTAACCCACCGCCTTTCTTGGGTACAATGAAGTAGGGGCTGTAAAACCCGGACCTCATCTCGGCAGGAGGGACCGGCTCGATTGCGTCCTTCGCCAGCAGGACATCGATCTCTTTCCGCAGGACAGGGGCATCCACTGACCGCACACGGGTGAAGTGGATGCCCCTGAACATGGGAGGCCGGCGTGCAAACTTAATTGCATAGCCGAACCGAATGGTGCGGATGAGCCATCGAGACGGACCCGGAAGCGCTAGCCAGGCTTCCAGGTACCGAGCCAATAAGCCCACCCGAACCACCGGCGTACCCGCGGAGGGGCAGCGAGGTGGAAGGCCGGGACCTGGCTCCAGTGGCAATGTAGCCACTGGAAGCGGGGTCTGGGCGGTCCACCGTGGGGCAGACGGCAGAGAGAGCTCGTAGGCTTTCTGCTGCGGGCTGCCCGGTGGCGAAGGGAGGGGGAGAGACGAAGAACGAGGCCCTGACTCCTCATGTCCTGGTCTCTGCGCCTCCGGGCCCAGCTGCAGACCGGAGCGACGCAGCCGAGGCTGCGTCACTGCTATCTGCAAGCTGGGGAGAACACACCATTATAGTAGGAACTTAGCATCATTTTCAGAGTATAACCGCCCTCTCTCCGATGTAGCGATCGACATCTGTCCTCCCTGGGGCCCCGAATGAAATGCCTGGTCCCTCATGAGAAGGACCAGAAACCCATTCGAAAGCCTCGACGGCACACGGCACGCTGAGCTGCTCCAACCTTTACGAGAAAGGGGAGGCGAACAACGTGCCGACGTGGTCATGCACTCCTAAGAGAACATGAACCACCCACGAACGCAGTCTCAACACACTGATTAGGCATGTGAAACCGTGATCGTGGCCGTCAACCAGGCATGCAAGATAGTGAACGTGGCCATCGCTTCGATGACACACGGCACGCTGGACGCTCAAGCCCTCAGGCAGGCGAACAACGTGCCGACGTGGTCATGCTCTCATAAGAAAGCATAAACCACCCACGAACACAATCTCAGCATGTTTGCGATGCGCTAGAGGAGTGAGTGGTTCGTGCTCACTGAAACCCTCAGATCACCAATGTTATTCGCCAAATCAGCCCTCCTCTGGAGCACCAGAAGAGAAACTGGATCGGGAAATAAGCAAAGGGACTCACCTCATAGAGGCACGCGAGTCTTGATCTTGACCACGCATCTTGAGCGCCGAATGACGCGCGCTGGGTTGCCGTGACAACGCGCGCTGTCAGCCGGCGCTCGACGGCACACGGCACGCTGAGCTGCTCCAACCTTTACGTGAAAGGGGAGGCGAACAACGTGCCGACGTGGTCATGCACTCCTAAGAGAACACGAACCACCCACGAACATAGTCTCACACACTGATTAGGCATGTGAAACAATTAACATGGCCGTCAAATAAGGACAGGAAACGATCGCATCCAGAAACACACAAGTGAAACGTCATCCTGAAAAGGACGCGATCTTCACTCGTGTTGCTCTTTCAGGAAGAAAGTACTCTCTCTATCGTGCTGAAGCACACAGGGACCCAACGCGGCAACACAGCGGGGAAACTGCAAGCCCGCTGTGCGCACTCACCGTTTACCAGCTGTGAAAACAGCTTTTTTAATTAACAGCACATAGACGCAGCCGGCAGACAGGAAACCGCGCGGTCACTGAAACGCCATCTCACCAACACAGAGAGATCCCCTCCCGAAACAGCAGACTCGTAGTTGTAAGAAAGATACATTTCTTAAAGCTCACTCACTCAGAGAGGACACAATCGGACGGCTCCGAAGCTAAAAGCATTGCGCAATGTTTACTTCCGCCCTTTATACCCGCGTTGGTAGGCGGGTCGCGGAATGCAAACCTTGCATGCCAATTTTCATTGGCTCGTTTTAATTCACTCGAAGGCAATTGGTCTCCCTAGCGTGATCCCAATTCGTCAGGAAACTCCCCGACGACACGTTGGAGTTCCCAGGACGAAAGGGAACTGTAACCAGTTTGGCTGGAATAGTGAACTGCTTTCAAGTACTTCACACATCTTTTTCCAGCTCTTCAAAACTCAAATAATATATAAATAAATATATATATATATATATATATTTAAATGTTATTTTTAATGTGATGACCAAAACATTATTTGTTCATCCTTTAAAGATGACCCCCATTTATAAACCTGAAAGTTTCAAGATGTAGGAAAACTCAGTTATTTAAAATATTTTTTCTTTTAACAAATAAGAAATTTCTCTGGCATTTCTTTCTTTTTGCTGTATCGAAAACGTACCGAACCGTGACTTTAAAACCGAGGTACGTACCGAACCGTGATTTTTGTGTACTGTTACACCCCTACCAGGCAGGGGTCGAGGCAGGCAGCAGACAAGAGACGTGAAACAGTGAACTGGCAAGGGTCGAGGCAGGCAGCAGACAAGAGACGTGAAACAGTGAACAGGCAAGGGTCAGTAAACAGGGATGCAATCAAAGTAGAAATAACGCTCGGAAATGTTAGCCAGGGCAGAACAAGACTTCGCAATGTGTAGCAGTTCAGAGACAGTTTATATGGAGGAGGAAAGTGGGTACACCTGTGCCGGTGATAAGACCTAGGTACGGGGCTGATGGGAATTGAAGTTCAGTACTCAGGTGACGGTGTCCTTTGACGATCAGAGAGATGCAGAATGGGTGCTGTGGTAAACTTCACCTTGAGCTGTTTGAATGCAGTACTACTCTCGGATGACCACTTTAACCGTTGTTTTCCTCCCCGAAGAAGAGCTGTGAGTGGTGCTGCCGTGGTGCTGAAGTTTCTAATGAACCATCGATAGAAGTTGGCAAAAACCCAGGAAACGCTGTAACTCATTTACATGGGTGGGCTGTGGCCAGTTAACTACTGCTTGTACCTTGCCGTTGTCCATGGTTACCCCCTCAGCGCTGATGACGTAACCCAAGAAGGCTGTCTTTGTTTGATGAAACTCGCATTTCTGGATCTTGGCATATAGCTGATGGTCTATGAGCCGTTGGAGTACTGCTCTGACATCTTGTACGCGAGTTTCGAGAGTCTCGGAATAGATCAGAATATCATCGATGTAGACAATGAGTCTCTGGTTGAGCATATCTCGGAAGATCTTGTTGACAAACGCCTGGAATACCGAGGGACTGTTAGCGGGCCCGAATGGCATAACGAGATATTCATAGTGCCCGGTCGTGGTTGAGAACGCCGTCTTCCACTCGTCGCCCTCCTTGATCCGGATTAGATTGTAGGCATTGCGTAAATCCAGCTTTGTGAAGTAGTTTGCGGTGCAGAGCTGTTCTAATGCGGCAGGAACCAATGGCAGTGGGTAACGCAACTTCACTGTAATGTCATTGAGGCTGCGATAATCAATCCATGGACGCAAACCTCCATCCTTCTTTTTTTACGAAGAAAAAAACGGCTGAAGCGGGGGAGGTGGATGGTCTAATAAATCCCCTTAGAAAGTTGTTCCTCGATGTAGACTTTCATTGCTTCGGATTCAGGTTGAGAGAGGGGAAAAATTCTTCCCCGTGTGGGAATAGCTCCTGGAGTAAGATCTATCACACAGTCACTGGTTCTGAGAGGAGGAAGCTGAGCAGCCTTACTTTCGCTGAAGGCGAGAGCGAGACCGTGGTATTCTACAGGAATCTCCTGAAGATCTGGATTCTCGGAGTGGGTGGAAATCGGAGTGAGCTTCGTGAGAGGGTGCAGGCATTCCTTCTGACAGGTATTGGACCAGCGGATTATCTGTTTATGAGTCCTAGAGATAGTAGGGTTATGTTTCTCCAGCCAGGGCAGACCTAGAATGATGGGGTGTCATGGAGATTCAATGGTGTACAGTTGGATGATCTCCGTGTGCAGGGTGCTGGTGCTTAGAGTGACCTCTTGCGAGATTTAGTGAACCTGGCAGGTGCCCAAAGGGCGTGCGTCCGTCTAGTGCTGCCACTGACACCCGGGATGTACATGGATTAAGACTGAGAGAGATGATGATTTTTAGCAAATGACAGATCAATAAAGTTTCCTGCAGCTCCAGAATCAATTAAAGCACTGGTGTGTACTATCTCATTACCAAAACATAAGGTGACAGACAGTTCAAAGGATTGAGAAGAACAGGGACTGGAACTCACCGTAGCGGAGTCTCGGGGTTTGGGTCTATTAGGACATGCTGCCCTCATGTGGCCGGATTGTCCACAGTATAAGCATAGACGATTACGATATCTTCTCTCTCTCTCTCCTCGGGACTGAGCCGAGTGTAACTGATCTGCATGGGCTCGGGTTCCGGATTTGCAGCGGCAGACTCGACGACTCTATGCATCAGGGAAGCGCGCCGTGCGCACATCAGATTGTCGAGGCGAATGGTCATGTCTATTAGCTGACTGAGCGTCCTCCCCTCATCTCGACACGCCAGCTCTCCCTGGAGATCCGAATTGAGGCCCTTGCGATAGAGTAGTTTCAAAGGATCCTCCTCCCAGCCCGTTTGTGCGGCAAGAGTGCGGAAGGAAAGAGTGTAATCCGCAGCCGAAGATCCTCCCTAGCGTAGAGAAAGTAAAAGCTCGCCAGACTCCTTTCCACCGGCTGGATGCTCGAACACCTCTCTGAACTGACGGAGAAACCTGGTATATGAGGGAAATGTCGAGCTTCCTCCCTCCCACAGCGCCGTTGCCCACTCCAGAGCCCTCCCGGTCAAAAGTGAACAAATGAATGACACTCAGCTGTCGTCGGTAGAATAGAAGTTGGGTTGTTGATTGATAAATATCGAGCATTGCAGAAGGAATCCTTTACACTTCGCAGCTGAGCCATCATATTT
Source organism: Rhinichthys osculus (assembly GCA_029959095.1). Taxonomy (NCBI): domain Eukaryota; kingdom Metazoa; phylum Chordata; class Actinopteri; order Cypriniformes; family Leuciscidae; genus Rhinichthys; species Rhinichthys osculus. Next base: position 2,362,567 of record JARWKJ010000003.1, read on the forward strand.
ATCAGGTAGTGACAAACGAGGATTACCGGAGTTGGTACTCACACTCTGAATGGGCGGATCGGGAGATGCGGCGGCAGGAGCTGGTGCGCTGTGCTGTGTAGTAAGCGCCTGCATGGATCTTACTAGCTCTTCATTCAGCGATGTCAACTTCACGAGCTGTTGCTGGTGAGTAGCCAGTACGGAGGCTCGGGATGACACTTCAGAGGTAAGGCGATACATAGCTGCTGGATCCTGTTCTGGCAAAGTCTTCTGTGATGCAGAGTCATAGACGTTCGAATCCATTTGCAGTATTTATTGAAGAGTAGTCAGACAGGCGAATAACAGAGATCAGCAAACAGGGATGTGATAGGAAATCCAGAATCATAAACAATACCAGGCAGGGGTCGAGGCAGGCAGCAGACAAGAGACGTGCAACAGTGAACTGGCAAGGGTCGTGGCAGGCAGCAGACAAGAGACGTGAAACAGTGAACAGGCAAGGGTCAGTAAACAGGGATGCAATCAAAGTAGAAATAACGCTCGGAAATGTTAGCCGGGGCAGAACAAGACTTTGCAATGTGTAGCAGTTCAGAGACAGTTTATATGGAGGAGGAAAGTGGGTACACCTCTGCCGGTGATTAGACCTAGGTACGGGGCTGATGGGAATTGAAGTTCAGTACTCAGGTGACGGTGTCCTTTGACGATCGGAGAGAGCCACGGAGGTGCGATCTATGACACTAATATGCAAATTCAAAATGCCGGTAACCGGAAAGTGCCAAAATAAAAGCTCGAGGAGGTCAGTGTGTGTTTATAGTGTCAAATAACGAATAAAAACCATCTCATCCGGGGATATGGACTCTTGGACATGGATTATCGTGATATTAACTACCTAAAATAATAAATACGTTTGGAGAAACTGTATTTGAAGAGTAGGGTACTTTGAGTTTGTAGTGTCACTTTTATGAAAGGTGCGGGACTTATGACCTGTAGCCATAATCGCCAGCCACGAGGGGGCTCACTTTGACTGATCTGTCATGTTCGCTTGCATAAAACGTGTATAATAATTAGAGCTGACTTCTAATAGTCGAGGATTCGAGGATTCGATTCGGAGAGGTCTGATTCGACTATGAACCTCATAGTCGAATAGTAGGGAAGTGTTAGGACCTGTTCACATATCGCGTCTTTTGAGCGCTCAAGTTCGTTATTTCAAAATATGCGCGCGGTATGCAACCAATGAGCAGCAGCACACTACAGGCTTGTAACGTCCGGACCACATTTGTTAGCATTTACGGATTTATTGGCTCACAATGGCTTCTAAAAAATCATCAAAAGTGTGGGAGTATTTCGAGAAGGTTAAAGATGACCCAAAGAAAGTTAAGTGCAAGTTGTGTCAGCAGCTTCTTTCATATCACACGACGACAACCAACATGGCGTATCATTTGAAACGGGTAAGGCTTGTTAACTTTACAAACAAAAAACAAACAAACAGTTCTACCACTCTTTTGTCAATACAGACATAATTCATTATTATCATTTTTCTGACAGTTACACCCGCAGTGTCATGACGACAGCTCAGGCAGCACGTCTGCATCTGCGGCTGCCCCAAGATTAACGCAAAAAAAAAATTTGATTTGAGACCACCAATTTCACAGAAGAGAAAAAAGGAAAATTACTGAAAAGATTGCGGAGTTTGTGGCACTTGATATGAGGCCTGTGCGCATTGTTGAGGGTGAGGGATTTAAACAACTCTTGCGCACACTTGAGCCAGGCTACACCGTCCCTACAAGAGCTACAGTGATGGATGTCGTGCACACAAAATATCTATCGATACAGTCAGACATTTACATGGCTATACAGAACTGTGAAGCTGTCAGTTTCACAACTGATATCTGGACCTCACTTCAGATGGAGGCTTATCTCACAGTCACATCACATTTCATCTCCGGAGACTGGCGACTGGAGAGTTTCGTTTTAGAAAAAAAAACAGTCACACAGCTGATCACATTGCACGAGAACTGACAGAGATCATTTGTAAGTGGGACATTCCAAGTAGCAAGATCGTTTCTGTGGTTCATACGGTGACCGGGAGGGGACATGTTCGGTTCACTTATTTTTGTCGTGGCCACAACATATAAACTCGTGGGAACGTGATATTAAGTCCTGGGAACGTGATAATAACTCGTGGGAACGTCATAGTAAGTCGTGGGAACGTGATTATAAGTCGTAGCCACGAGATCATTTTGTTGAGGTAACGACATCATTATGTCGTGGCCACGCGATGCAAAGTCGTGGCCACGAGATCATATGTTGAGGGAACGATATATTTTTCTCGTGGCCACGACTTCGTATTTTGAGAGAACGACATCTATCTGTCGTGGCCACGAGTTATGTTGAGGGAGCCTCAGCGGCCAATAGGCTACTGTAACCGTACCATATCATAGACTGGGCTACAGCAGAGATGGAGATGACAGAAGATATAACATTTTACTTTAAATTAGGAATGTCATATAAAGATATAGGGCGGTCTTTGGCATTAAGACATGGGTACGTTATAAGTGAATTCTTATTGAATGGGCTTTTTTGTCGCACGTTTTGCACTGGCATTCAAGTGGGTTTGACGTTGGACGATTGATATTCGCATATTTAGGGACTGTTAAATTCAAAATGAAATTGTCCAAACGAAAATTGCCCCAAATCTTGGTCTTTTATTATGAATAAACAAATCACCACCAGCGCTGGATGGAGACAGAGAGCTCACTCCTCTATTAATGGAAACCAGATGTTTAACTTACATCCATACAAAAGAATGTGCAGACGTGGCTCTTCTGCTGGACCATAGAATCTCTATTGTACCTAGACTCTTAGATTGTATGCTAAAGGAGAATAATATTTCTTACAATGGCCACTTTGATACGATAATTATCATAGAGAGACTTGTCCTCCCTGCCAATCCGTCTCTACAGCACGACCTCACTATCCAGCTAGATTCTTCCTCAATCACCCCATCAAGGTCGGTCAGAAATCTTGGAGTAATCTTTGATGATCAGCTGACCTTCACAGACCACATTACAAAGACAGCTCGATCATGCAGGTTTGCTATGCACAACATCAGGAAGATCAGGCCTTTCCAAACTGAGCATGCAACACAACTTCTCGTCCAGGCCCTGGTCATTTCTAGGCTTGATTACTGCAATGCTCTTCTGGCTGGACTTCCATCATGTGCAACTAAACCTCTACAAATGATCCAGAATGCTGCAGCTCGTCTTGTCTTCAACGAGCCCAAAAGGGCCCACGTCACTCCTCTGCTCATCTCTCTGCACTGGCTACCACTCGCTGCTCGCATCAAGTTCAAGGCTTTGACGCTTGCTTACAGATTGACCACAGGTTCAGCTCCCTCCTACTTCCACTCACTACTACAAGTCTACATCCCTACCAGAAGCCTACGATCGGTCAATGAGCGACGGCTCGTGGTACCATCACAGCGGGGCACAAAATCACTCTCCAGAACATTCTCATTCACGGTTCCATGCTGGTGGAATGATCTCCCCACCCTCATCCGGAATGCAGAATCCCTGACAACATTCAAAAGACAACTGAAAACTCATCTCTTCCGGGAGCACTTAACATTAAAAAAAAAAAAAAAAAAAAAAAAAATCCTTTCCTCTAAATCCTCGCTTGCCTGGCTTATGCTACTCCGAGCTATGTCTGAACTTTGTATTTTGAGCACGTCTTGCGTTGCTTTTGCCTCTTCACGATGACTCGCTTGGTTTAGTCCTCAGTTGTAAGTCGCTTTGGATAAAAGCGTCTGCTAAATGACTAAATGTAAATGTAAATGTAAATATAATAGAATTATCATATCACATCATTCTTAGCATACTCATTCTAGTACAATAATACATGAAATATCCTTCAATCAAACCTTTCCTTCAAGATCATTAATACTTGACAGTTCTGTTCATCAAAGCATATTGAGAAGACACAAAAGGATTCATAGCACGATGAATCAACATTCGGATAAATGGAATAATACAACAGACAATAAATGCAAGGATCAAAAGTATAACTCCTATTGGAATTAAGGCAGATATAAGCATTTGTTCCCAATTTGTGATCCAATCTCAAAAACTACTTCTATCACTCACTTCTCTTTTCTGTAATTCGTCAGCAATTCTTGTCATAGTATTGATTCCGTCAGCTATAATATGACCATCAGCATCATTTTCTGGTATATACGTACAACAGGAGATTCCAACGATTACACAGACTCCGCCTCTCGCTGCTGTAAGATGATCCAAGACCAACCGGTTCTGCAACGCAGTTAAACGAAGTGCGCGCAGTTCTTCTTGGACACCAGCTAAGGTGTCCCTTGTAGTTTTAATAAAGGAAATCAATTCATATCTTGTAACTTCTACTTCAATTTGAAGACTGCCAATTCCTATTGTTGAAAATACTCTTTCAAAGAATTTTTCCGCACCAGTCCATAGTCGGTGTTCTTTTGGTACTGGATTATCTCGACGCAAGCTACTAACGGAACTACGATCAGAGAGAGAGCGTGTGCTTCGCTGGTTATTCACCTTATCATTTCTTGATTGTCTAATGATCATAGAATATTCTTCTAAAGTTACGAGGGCACATCGTCCACTCCAATTAAAAGGTAACGAAGTATAGACCATGTGCCCACATAACCAGAACCAATCTCTCAAAGCTCTTGTTCCTTTTACAGATGGAACATACCTGTTACAATTTTTACCCGAATAAAGTCCACAATATTCATCACATAACTCTTGAACCTCGGGAGTTGATGTTGCATAAGCGTTCATAGTAGACAGGGGGTTTGCAGGTCTTTTTAAGCATTCTTCCAAATTAAATGTACCTTTTCCCGACACACAACTCAAACAACATGGCATATTTCGTACTTCACAACGACGATATATTTGGTTACATCTATTCTCAGGAATTGAACCCAGTGTTGAGGATCCTATTCTTCTTTCTATACAAAACAATGAGTCTGTGATGGGACCTACAGTTGCCGCTTTAGCATGTACTTGTACTGCAACTGTCAGTGTCCTTCCATTGGGACAAGTCCAATTTACCGTTGAATTCTGTGGAGCAATTGCACCAATATTACTAAAGCCGCGTTTCCACCGCAGGAACTTTCCCTAGGAACTAGGAACTTTGGGGTGGTACTCCGTGTGTTTACACCGCAGGAACCAGGGTCTAAATGAAGTTCCGGGTAAAAATCCCCCCCCCCCCCAGAAAGTCCCTGCTGGCGAGGTAGTACTTTTTCAGAGTTCAGGAACTTTCGGGGTGGGACTTGTGCGCTGCAGTGTTAATTTCGTTGACGAAAATAACGACGAAAATTATTCGTCAACGACATTTTTTCACAGACGAAAACGAGACGATAACTAAATAAAACCTAGTTTTGAATGACAAAGACTATGACGAAAATCTATTGACATTTTCGTCAACGAATAAAAACTAGACGAAAATGTTAGATAGTGACGATTTGGGAAGCGATCCGTCAGAACGATGTCCTGAGCGTGTGTGATAGATGCGCACATTTGTAGGCTACTGTAACGTGATCTACCCCGCGGTCATAAAACGTTAAAAAATGTGAACGTCTGGGAGAATGAGTAGGGCAGACATATAGATCTGAATAAGAGTGACGATGCAAAAAAGAGTTCTATTCGGTGCGGTTTTCTTTGCGCACACACCTAACCCGAAGCGTGCAGTCTTGCACAATACACCTACAGCGCGCAAATAGGCTACTGAATTGAGCTCTCTTTCGTGTCTGAATGGACAAATACACACAACAGTATGTCTAAATGTCCGTTTTAGAGAGTATTCATGTAAACTATGCTGGTTATGTCTTAAACTGTGAGTGTATTGGATGTGCATCAGTGCGATTGTATTCGCATGTCATTGGACATGATCCGACGTCTTAAAGTGACAGTGGCAATAAACATAATGCGGTCCGTGTCCTTAATTTTGATCAAGCAACAAAAGAAAAAGAGAAAAGCATTCACTGTTTGTTAATAGCTTTAATAAGGATTAATTCTATTGAATTCATACAAATAAATATGTCTGCTTGAAAGAATAAAGAAGGATGTATGCAAGTAGTTAAAAGGAATGCATATATCATTCATTGTAAAGAAGACTGTGTTGTACTTTAGGAAAAGTGGTTTTATTTAATTTTAAGATATTTTTTAAGTAACAGCAGTTAAATCTGTATCTGTATTGCATGTTCAAACTTAAAAATCATTCATATTAATAGGTTAATAGATGTTTTCTCCGGGAGTAAATGGGTTTGGAAATTTTAGAGAAATTCTAAATTAACGCATTACAATTGAACTAAACCCATTATATTTTAGTCGACTAAATCTACTGTAGATTTAGTCGACTAAAATGTTATTGTATTTCGTCGACTAAAACTAAAACAATTCAGATGACTAAAATATGACTAAAACTAAATGCCATTTTAGTCAAAAGACTAAGACTAAAACTAAATCAAAATTTGCTGACAAAATTAACACTGGTGCGCTGAACATGCTGATTGGTTCTTTTACCTTGTTCTCTCTGCCGGATGGCGCGCGTTCGTCCCATCCATCTCACGGTCATGTCCGCTATAGCTGATAACAAACGTTGTCTATCTAGCATTACAAGCTTTCTGAAATGAATACGCTTTGGTATTAGTGTTCGTCTCTTTTCTGCCGTTTTGTTAATTACCTCGTTAGTAAACCAATAGATCGCACACAAAAACAGCACAGCTTGAATCTCCTCAATACTTAAAACTCAAAACAAGTACGCGCAGACTGGGCGGAGCAGTTGCACGCAGTTCAACGTCACCAGACTAATCTTCCCGGTACTTTAGTCCACGGTGTAAACGCAGTGAGCAACCGTTCTGGGGCAAAAAAAGGTCCTATGAAAAAAGTTCCTGGGACAAATAGTTCCTGGTAATTGCGGTGGAAACGTGGCTTAAGAAATAAGGGACAGAACAGTTCTTCTTCTGTCGTTGGTGATTGAACAGTTACATGAGGTCCAGAAGCACTTTGTGGCATTTTTGTGCAAACATAACAGTCACCCTTTTTTCCTGTAGTCTTAGCAGTGAAGTTGGCTAACCTCCACCACATATTGGAAGCAAACACATGTGGTTCGTCTTCATGGCTCAGCCAAGTTTCATTACCACTGCTAATAAGCGCTTGAGTATAAGTGAGCATGCTTGTCAGCACGATCAGGTGTAATAGCAACTTTGCAGACATGGCTTAATGGATTCAATGATACTTATTGATACTTATTGCTAATTTCAATCAGCAATCTCATTCTTCGTCTACTTCTCTTCCTCGTCTCCTTTCGATCAGTGCTGGATGTCCACCTCCGCATAGGCTTATGCATTCCCTGGGGACGGGACGGCCTTCACCCTGTTGGCATGGATCCACTGCGGCTGGAAGTCAGTCAGAATACCAGTCCTTGTCACAGCGATCACCGAGGCAGGCCCCAGATAGTTTGGTTCCCCCAGTTTCGTGGGTTTCAGACACCTTATAAGCACTGATTGCCCTGGAACGAAAGGATGAGTTGGCTTTTCTGAGGGAAGAGGGAGAGACAGAGAAACATCACCATTTATGCCATTTAATGTTCTAACTAGGGAATCCACGTAATCCGCGATGATCACCTCTGTGTCACCTGTGGAAAGATTGCCAGCGCGACCTCTGACCCACGGGGTTGGAAATGGTCTACCCATCAGAATTTCAAATGGAGACATTTTTGTGGTTGCTGATGGGGACATTCTCATTTCCGTCAATACGGCAGGCAGCAAATCAACCAATTTCTGCCTGTATCTAGACATGCCTTATTGAGACGTTCTTTTATTGTTTTATTAGTCCTCTCTACGTTGGCTGAGGATTGCGGAAAATAGGGAATGTGAAAATGCCAATTAATACTAAGCTCTTTGGCTAATAATTGTGTGACTTTAGAAGCAAACGGAGTTCCATTATCACTAGCTATAACGGTTGGAATACCGAAACGCGGTATAATTTCTTTTGCAAGAACCTTTACAACTGTCTTTGCATCTTCTCTGCCACACGGAAAAGCTTCTGGTCACTTAGTAAATCGATCAATAATCACGAGTAAATACTTGTGATTTCCATATGGAGGCATGTGTGTAAAATCGATCTGTAAATATTGAAAAGGAAGCTCAGGATGCGGCAAAGCGTCATGGCGGGTTGCCTTGTGTCCGTTCGTTCGTGCACACACCAGGCAAGCATCCAATATCAACAAAGTATTCTTTCGAACATTTGCTATGCAGTGTGATTGATTCAAATTTTGTATGACTTTCTCTTTTGACACATGTGATACACCATGATAATGCCTGCACAGCATTACAACGGTGGATGCTGGCAGAGCAATTCTACCCTGCTTGTCTCTTAGAATACCAGCTTGATCTGGTGTTACTTCATTTACTGCCCAGTGTTCCAAATCGTTTTGAGTAGGATTAGCTTGCAGTACTTTAATGTCCAAATCATTAATCAGCGACGAATTCATCATAGGCACTTCGGTGCTTTTTTCGTTTACGTGTGGACTAAGTATTACTTCTTTAGCAGCCCATTTCGCAACTTCATCTGCAAACCTGTTTCCTCTCGCATCATCCGATTCACCTGTTTTATGACCAGCTACTTTAATAACAGCAAGTTTCGATGGTTGCTGTGCCGCACTAATGAGCTCGGCCACGATGTTGTGATGGGAAATTGGTTTTCCGTCGGAGGTTTTGAAATTTCTTTCCTCCCACAATTTAGCAAAATCATGGACAACGCCATAAGCGTATTTGGAGTCAGTGTATATATTGATGGACTGACCTTTCGCCAATTGACAAGCTCTCGTTAGAGCAATTAATTCTGCAACTTGTGCTGATTTGTATAGCAACGAATATGCCTCAATTACACGATCAGGTAATTCGACAATAGCATAACCACACAAGTATAAATTGTCGTTTGGCTTGAAACAGGATCCGTCTATATACCAATTATCTCCCTCCTCCAGGACAGATGTAGACACATCTGGCCTGCAGGCAGTCGAAGTTTGGATTCTGGCCAGGCAGTCGTGGTCGTCACTCTCAAATTCACCATCCGTCAACAACCTGTACAAATGTACAGTAGGGCCATGAATGACAGAAGTTACTTTCAACGTTAAATTAGCAGTTGCTAATAATATAGCCTCATAGCCCGAATGGCGTTGAGCAGTCATGTGTTGCGTAGAAATGTTATGCATAATCGTGCCAACTTGGTGGCTAGTATGAACTGTGAGTGGATGTGATAAAACAACCCTTTCAGCATCCTGTACCATGATTGCTGTAGCAGCCACAGCCCGTAAACAGGCCGGGAGTCCCCGAGCCACTGAATCAAGTGTTTAAGACAAATAAGCTATTGGACAAAAATTACCCCCATGTTCTTGGGCTAGGATTCCCGCGGCTGTGCCCCCACCCTCGTGCACGTACAGGTGGAAATCTCGCTTGTAGCAAGGAAGGCCGAGGGCAGGAGGCCTTAAAGGGGTTATATAATGCCATTTTTGTACAAGCTAATATGATTCTTTAGGGTCTAAATGAAAAGTTTGTAATATACTTTAATTAAAAATTCTCATTAGTATTGTAAGAAAACACTTATTTTACCTGGTCAAAAACAGCTCTGTTTTCATCACGCCGTTTCAGTGCATATGACTTTAAATGATAATGAGCTTTGCTCACTCCGCCTCTCTGTTCTGCGCATACACCGTTTGTAACACAATAACACAATAACCACGCGTTGTTCATTATAAACGTGGGATTATGAATTATATTGAGAACGTTGTACATAGAAAACATGCTGTAATGTACCCTGAGTGTAAACCGACGCATTCATCGTGAAGCGTGCAGCTGGCGATTTGCAAAGATTATATAAATATTAATATAAAGATTAATAAAACGTTACACTCACTTTAGTTCTTCTGAAGGTTCAGCAGGAAGACGAATAGGTTCCGATCCTTTATTCAGGTGCAGCTTCTCAGCAAAACCAGCTTTACACTGATCCTCGTTTATAAAGCAGTCCACTGAGAAATGATTCGAATGATTTTGCTGACCGCAGACCGCAGTACAGTTTGCAAGCCGTTTTACCGGAATTTTTCGGTCAATTTCTTGCATTTCCCCCCCTTATGAACAACAACTTTTGGTACACGATAAAAACACCTCGTGGTTTGATCGATTTAAGTAACCATAAACGACGCAAAACATAGGCATCACTGCAACAGTCTGTGGGACAACGGTCTGTTCCACAGAATGTGAGAGCCCTTTTTTCTCATCCAGCAGAGAGTTGTTTTCTCTCTCGGTTGAAGAAGAAAAGGCAGCAAAAACTGCACTCTCCCCCACAGGCAATTCAGCATTTGGGACAATCTTATTGTCCATATTCTCAACCCTTTCTGGACCTTTATTCCAATAGCATTGCATGTCTTTCCAGATCTTATAAGATTGTTTCAAAATACGAATAATCCCAATTTGGATCACCCCAATTTCCAAAAATCATGTCTTTGGCGCTTTGCATGTCCGCATCTTTGAACGAACCCTCACGAGGAAACGGATCCAGCTGTGTTTTGCCAAAAGCCCAGCCAGCTAAATTTGACAAATATGGCTCCGTAAACAATGCTTGATTATTTCTAATCATAAAATCTTTTGGGGATTCATTTACCAACGGCGGACTAATTTTATTCCCCATTGTAAACACACAAAGATTTCTCCTCAATGCAACTTAAATAAAGTTCAGTATGGCCAAAATAAAAAACAAAGAAAAGTATAAAGTTTCAAGTTAGTTGTGTTAGTAAATTGGCCAATAGAGAGAGAAATAAGAAAAAAGAAAAAAAGAGAAATGAAAATAGTGATTTATTTATCCATAGCCCACGACCAAAGAGAAATTCAAATAACCTTAGCGAAAGAAAAAAATTATCTCAGTGTCAAATCAATTTTTTCCTTGCAAAAAACGGAGGAAAGTGATCAATTTTCCTAACGTTCTTCCCGCATTTATCGAAAACACGAGGATAACCGGTCCCGTATCGTTTTATACGAAGACAAATAACATCAAAAGAGGGAGCTCAAGTCTCTTTTGCCTGTTCTTCCCGCACTTATCAAAAAATACGAGGTAACCGTCCTGTATCTCTTTATACAAGGACAAATAACAAAAAAAAGAGGGAGATCAGTCCCCTTTTTTCTGCTCTTCCCGCATTAATTAAAACCTAGACTCTTGTACCTAGACTCTTAGATTGTATGCTAAAGGAGAATAATATTTCTTACAGGGACCGTCTCAAAATTACATGCGACATTGGCATAAACGTTTCTAACTTCAATAGCATTTGAAGACAATGACTTACAGTCATAAAACCAACTGTACATTGTTCACCCAGGTCTCATGTATGATGCACACCTTTTAGATTTTTGATATTTATGACAATAAACTTATAAATCATGTGCAAATATCGCTATGTATTTCACTACTGTATGGGATCATACACAAAATATGACAATGTTTAAAGCTCAATAGCATTTTAAGACAATGACTTACAGTCATAAAACCAACTGTACATTGCTCATCTAGGTGTCAGGTATGTGACAGTAGTGAAATACATAGCAATATTTGCATATGATTTAACAGTTTATTGTCATAAATATAAAAAAAATATTTAAAAAAGGTGTGCATCATACAAGAGACCTGGGTGAACAATGTACGGTTTTATGACTGTAAGTCATTGTCTTAAAATGCTATTGAAGTTAGAAACGTTTATGCCAATGTCGCATGTAATTTTGAGACGGTCCCTAAATATGCGAATATCAATCGTCCAACGTCTAACCAACTTCATGCCAGTGCAAACGTGCGACAAAAAAGCCCATTCAATTTAAGAATGCGCTTCAGGTGTCTTTCACTTATAACGTACCCATGTCTTAATGCCAAAGACCGCACTATATCTTTATATGACATTCCTAATTTAAAGGTGCAATGTGTAAAAAATTTGAGTATCTATTAACAGAAATGCAATATGACATCCATAACTATGTGTTCAGTGGTGTATAAAGAACTTACTTAATAAACGGTAATGTTTTTATTACCTTAGAATGAGGCATTTATATCTACATAGGCGCGGGAATCCCCTTCTATGAAGGTCGCCATATTGTGACGTCATGTTTCTACCGTAGCCGAACGCGAACAAACAGTGCTACAGAGCGCGTTTCGTCACTACATTGAAAAAGAAGCCGCAGGAAGCTAGAAGAAGCTAGTCATAAACACCGTGAGTAGTGACTTTTCCCTTGTCAGTGGTGTAAATATGTAGTTGGATTGTTTCATGTAACTTAATTCTTCTCCCTCGCTGTGTTATGGCTTTGCTATGTGGGGATAAATGTGCTGGTTAAGTTCGTGAGACAGCTGATTAGTAGGCTACTCTTGTCATTGACCGTAAAACAGTTACAGGAATCACCAACCCGTCGATCTTGGAAGCATTTTAAGTCGACCGCGCTGTCACAATCACGTCATTTTTGCCGCACGCACCTTTGGGCTCATGCGGACGCGTCGAGTTTAAACAAGGCTCAGCCACAGTAACAGCTCATATTAGCCAGCTAAACTTTTACTACCCTGTTAGAAAAAATATATTGTTGCATAGTTTCATGTGGTTCTTCTCCCTCGCTGTATTATGGGTTTGCTTTGTGGGGAGAATGTGCTGGTTACGTTCGTGAGACAATCAGCTGATTACTATTATTATATTATGTAAGGTGCATTGTGTAATATTTCTGAGGATCTATTGACAGAAATGCAATTTAAAATCCATAACTATGTTTTCAGTGGTGTATAAAGACCTTACTTAATGAACCGTTATGTTTTTATTACCTTAATGAGACATTTATATCTACATAGACGCGGGAATCCCCTTCTATGAAGGTCTGAAGGTATGTTTCTACCGTAGCCGAAAGCAAACAAACAGCGCTAAAGAAACCTCATTGCTTGACTCTGCTGCTGACTCAGACTCAGACGACGACATATTTTGTCTTACGTCGGCCACCGTAGCTTCTCATTCGAGTTTGAAAACCGAGGGATAGGCCGCGAGTGACATGCTGTTTGCAATTTGCAAGTCTCACCACTAGATGCCGCTAAAAATCCCACACTGCACCTTTAAAGTAAAATGTTATATCTTCTGTCATCTCCATCTCTGCTGTAGCCCAGTCTATGATATGGTACGGTTACAGTAGCCTATTGGCCGCTGAGGCTCCCTCAACATAACTCGTGGGCACGACAAATAGATGTCGTTCTCTCAAAATATGAAGTCGTGGCCACGAGAAAAATATATCGTTCCCTCAACATATGATCTCGAGGCTACGGCTTTGCATCGCGTGGCCACGACATAATGATGTCGTTACCTCAACAAAATGATCTCGTGGCCACGACTTATAATCACGTTCCCACGACTTACTATGACGTTCCCACGAGATATTATCACGTTCCCACGAGTTTATATGTTGTGGCCACGACAAAAATAAGTGAACCGAACATGTCCCCTCCCGGTCACCGTACACTCTAAAAAATAAAACATTGGGTCAACAAAAAAAAATATGTTAACTGTTTCCACTAGAATTTTTAGGTTAAGACTGCTGGCAGAATTACATTAATTGAAAGCGATGTTTTAGGCCACAATAAAACGCATTTCTAAGGAACATGAATGCAAGTATTTAAGTTGATCCAACATAATGTTTTGAGTAAGGTGAAGAAGCTTTTAGGCCACAATAAAACACATTTCTAAGTAGCATGAACTTAATAATTTTCAACATGAATGCAAGTATTTAAGTTGATCCAACATAATGTTTTAAGTAAGGTGAAGGAGCTTTTAGGCCACATTAAAACACATTTCTAAGTAGCATGAACTTAATAATTTTCAACATGAATGCAAGTGATATTTTAGTGCAAACAAAACAATTATTCATCATGAATTCACAATCTGTATGTTAAATAACACAAATGAAATTACTGACTTTTATAAGGAATTATTTATATTTTTAAACAGCTTTCCAATCACTATCTTTTAACACCATTTTTAAATTGTAATATATTTCTCTTTTAAACATACATGTAACATTCATATTTTAATATATTTCCCTTTCAAAACATTTAAATGAACTATTACAATTACTGTCCTTTCTACAACGTAAAGCATCAATTTTCTTAGAAATTAACCAGTGTAATTATCCCTTCAAATCAAACATTCAATTGAAATGTATGGTGGTCACTACACTGTCATTGGTCAGGCGTGCACACGCTGTTAACGATACCATTGGCTGTAGAGTGTGACAATCTGTCAATAAAAATCAGCCAACACTTTTTTGTTCTCCGATACATTGATCTCATAAATTGCCTCTGTGAAGTTTGAATGACGGAAATACGTGGTAGCGACGGAGAACTTGAATCCATGTTTTGAACTAATTATTTATCACATTAACTGTCTTAACATGAATATTAACCCTTATACATTAAATATGGTTCTTCAAAATAAATTCTCAACAGACAATGAGAGCAGGCTGTCAGAGTATTTCTGTTGAAAACAAGCACTGAGACCCGGGGAGAGAGCAGCGGCTCGCTAACAGCATACAGGAGATAGACGCTGGTCATTTTTATATAATTTGTGTAACGTTACATTTTATTCATAAACATTAAAAACACACTCTTTTGTGTTAAAATACGAGCAAAAGGTGCGGTGTCGTAGACATGCAATTAATATCTCATGTCGTTATGATTTGTGAATTCGTATAACGGGTTACTCCGGTCCGAAATCAGTGTTTTTTTCCCCTGAATTTTAATTTTAAATTCGGCATAGCTCCAAAAGTCGGTCACTTAGAAGTCTGAACCCAGTGTCATCTTGACATGCTAGATTTGTGAATTTTTTCACAGCAAAGCTCTTGTCTGTAAACCGGTCGCTAAGTCCGTCTTTCATGTTTAACAATGTAAGTTATAATAACAATTTATAATAAACACACACACCGTTGGATTACAAAAACACTAGACTGAGCTTGATTTGTGAAAACTTTAACAATGCAGTTTGGGTCCGTTAACCTTTCCCTGAGTGTTTAACTTAAAGGACAAGTTTTGTATTTTACACTTAAAGGGTTAGTTCACCCAAAAATGAAAAAAACTGTCAGTAATTACTCACCCTCATGTTGTTCCAACCCCGTAAGACTTTCATTCATCTTCGGAACACAAATTAAGATATTTATGATTAAATCTGAGAGCTGGATCACTCCTCCATAGGCTTCTAAGGGATCGGAACTGGCCGGCCCAAAAGTTATGAAAGACATCGTTAAAGTAGTCCGAGTGACTACAGTGGCTCAATCTTAAGTTTATCAAGCGATGAGAATACTTGTTGTGCGCAAAAAACAAGATTTAATCAAAAATATATTAATTTGTGTTCCGAAGATGAACGAAAGTCCTACGGGGTTGGAACAACATGGGTGAGTAATTACTGACAGAATTTTCATTTTTGGGTGAACTAACCCTTTAAAGCCCTGTTTTAAGATAATTTCTGATGAAATAGAACGGTTAAGATTGAAATTTTGACACATGCTGCTATCCCGAGATATTTCGGTTTCTGTGGTTGCACCCCACCTCCACAACGGTTGCATAGGTGCACTGGAACAATCCTTCCTAAAACGCATTAAACTTTAGTTTACAAAGACGTGAAACTCAAGAGTGGTCTGGGGTGTTCACTGATATGCTCACACAAAAATTGCTGCAAAAGATGCTTTCCAACAAGTTTTATCGTAGTTTTTGTCCAACAAGGGGTGCAACCACAGAAACTGAAAATTATCGGGCCAGCAACATATGTCCAAATTTCAATCTAAACCGTTCTATTTCATCAGAAACGATCTTAAAACAGGGCTTTAAGTGTAAAATAACTAACTTGTCCTTTAACCATTCTGATTTGTGAAAACTTTCACATGTCAGTTTGGGTCAGTTAACCCTTCCCTGAGAGTTTAACTTAACCATTCTGATTTGTGAAAACTTTCATAGGTCAGTTTGGGTCAGTTAACCCTTCCCTGAGTGTTTAAATTAATCATTCTGTTTTGTGAAAACTTTCATAGGTCAGTTTGGGTCAGTTAACCCTTCCCTGAGTGTTAAAAATTAACCATTCTGATTTGTGAAAACTTTCATAGGTCAGTTTGGGTCAGTTAACCCTTCCCTGAGTGTTTAAATTAACCATTCTGATTTGTGAAAACTTTCATAGGTCAGTTTGGGTCAGTTAACCCTTCCCTGAGTGTTTAAATTAACCATTCTGTTTTGTGAAAACTTTCATAGGTCAGTTTGGGTCAGTTAACCCTTCCCTAAGAGTTTAACTTAACCATTCTGATTTGTGAAAACTTTCACATGTCAGTTTGGGTCAGTTAACCCTTCCCTGAGAATCTAATTCAACACAGAATACCGACAGAACTTGAAAAGGCATGTGAAAAACGTCATGAGTAGCACAAAACTAAACTCAGGGAAGGGTTTACTTACCCAAACTGCATTGTGAAAGTTCCCTTTCGAGGGAACTCTACACTGCGTCAAGAATCGACACTTTGGGGACGCTCCCTAAGCGTGCGCCTATGAAGTATGAATGAAACTAATCCAATCCTGATTGGTGTTGCGTCGTGATGTAACATTTGACGGCATACCCGGAAGTATAAAAGTGACACTGTCACAACACACACTAGCTTTCGCTCTTCAGCAAGCGCTCTGTGTTGAAACTGTCTGTCTTATTTGGTGTTGTTTGTCAATCAGTTGATCAGAATGGCCAGCGAACAATTTAAAAGAATTGTGCATCCTTGCCCTCGTTTTGTTACGGGTGGGGACACACATGCTTTGTGTGTGAATTGTTTGGGAGCACAGCATGCACAAGCAGCTCTTGAGGGAGCTGTTTGTGCAGACTGTGAAGCACTTCCTATTAGAGTGCTGCGCTCCCGGCTGGCGTGCTTTGATGAGCATGGTCAGGCTCGCGTTCCCCACGGTTCTGGTCCCGCGTCCGTTGAGGCGGCGCGACGATTGAGATCGCGGGGTTCGCAGCGGGATCTTACAGATGAGAATGAGACTGCTGCGGCACTTTCTCATTCTTCGTCTGAGGATCCCGTAGCCTCTGAGAGTGGTACAGGAGCCCGCATCGCGGCTTCTCCTGCCCACGATCAGGTCCCAATGCTTGAGCTCTCTGCTTCCGAGGAAGTGGATGTGTTCAGTATTGATGCGGATGACCGTGATTTGAGCGCGCCAGTTCACGGCCAAAGCTATGAGGAGCTGGTAGAGGTTGTGACTCGTGCTGTGGCCAGACTTAACATTAGCTGGCCACATGATGAGCAAGGAACGCAAGTGAAAGCAAGCTTGATGAGCGTTTCCTGCAGCACAGGTCACAACCTCAGCGCCGGGCTAACTGTTTTTCCCCAATCTTACAAATAAAGAGATAAGAACTCTCCTGAAAAAAACATAAAAAAAACCACTCTTTTTCACCTGTACTCTAAGACGATTTTACAGGCGTATAATGGCACTAAACGTACCATAGCTTATTGTAGCAGTTATGATGGTTTAGAGACATCAGTGGCTTAATTTGTCTTTTATAAAAAAGGGAAGACAAATATTTTCTGCTGAACGCTCCGCTATCACATTCTGGCCTGTTCTCCGACGCTGTAACTTCTATCGTCGACAGGTTTATGAATAAATAAATAAAATAAATATATATATATATAAAAATAAATATATATATATACATAAAACTATATATGTTGTCCCGCCGTTTTTGAACGTTTCGGGCTACATCGATTTCCAGCGAACGCACACCGTGGCGTTCACCCCAAGAGCTTGCAACCGGGCACCGACTATGATCACAAAATTTTTCTAGACTTTTTCCTGCCGGTCATCTGCTTCAGGAAGTCGAGAATAGTGCTCGAGAAACACCCGAGGCCGGTCCCAAGGGGCTGGTTCCCTTAGTAGATTTTGTAGAATGGCAACGCCTTCCAATTATCTCTATGGGTCCTGAATATTTTTAAATATGGGCACGGACTGCAGTTCGGTTACCGACCTCCCAGCTTTGTTGGGGTCGTACCGACCGCAGGGGTTCCAGAACAGGCTCGGGTTATGGAACAAGAGGTACAGACTCTACTGGAGTTAAGGGGCCATAGAGAGTGTTCCCCTACCAGATAGAAAGTCCAGGTGCTACAGCCGGTACTTTTTAGTTCCAAAGGAGGATGTTGGACTTAGGCCAATTTTAGATCTAAGGCTATTGACTTGTTCTTTGAGGAGATCCAGGTTCAAAAGGCTTACAATTTCCATTATCGGAAACCAAATCAGATCCGAGGACTGGTTTGGCATGGTAGATCTAAATGTTGGGGCTGTCCACTCAGTTGCAGGGCAACCGATGTTGTTCTTGCAGCGGGGCCCGGAAACGATGCGTATTGCCCGCCGTCTATGACGCTTTGGGCCACATCATTTTCCAGGGAACCCACTCTGCGTCGTCTGTCCTCGTAAAATAAAAGACGAGCATCAGTTATGGTCACGAAAACCGTATCGACTACAGCCTGCCGGTCTTCCGCTTCAGGCAGTCGAGAAGGGTGCTCGGAAACCACCAGAGACCAGTCTCGAGAGGCTGGATCGGATGTGGTTCTTGCAGCGGGGCCTGGAAACGATGTGTATTGCCCGCCGTCTATGACGCTTCGGGCCGCATCATTTTCCAGCGAACGCACTATGCGTCGTTTTTCCTCGAAAAATGAAAAAACGAGCATCAGTTATGGTTACGAAAACCGTATCGACTACAGCCTGCTGGTCTTCCGCTTCAGGCAGTCGAGAAGGGTGCTCGGAAACCACCAGAGACCAGTCTCGAGAGGCTAGATCGGATGTGGTTCTTGCAGCGGGGCCCGGAAACGATGTGTATTGCCCGCCGTCTATGACGCTTCGGGCCGCATCATTTTCCAGCGAACGCACTATGCGTCGTTTTTCCTCGAAAAATAAAAAAACGAGCATCGGTTATGGTTACGAAAACCGTATCGACTACAGCCTGCCGGTCTTCCGCTTCAGGCAGTCGAGAAGGGTGCTCGGAAACCACCAGAGGCCAGTCTCGAGAGGCTGGTTCTCATAGATCGGGTTCTTCCGTTCGGCCTAGCACTCTCTCCCCGCATGTTCATGTGTAGGTTTATGGATGCGACTCTGGCTCCACTGAGGCTTCAGGGCATCCGTACACTGAATTACTTCGACGACTGGCTCTTATTGGCCCAGTCTCGAGGAATGGCAGTTCGGCATTGAGATGTCGTCCTTGGTCAAGATTAGAATCGGGGGTTGGGACTCAACACTATGTGTTGGAACCAGCTCAGAAGACTGCTCTTCTGGGCATGAAATGGAATTCGGTTACAATGCAGGCACGTATGTCTCCCGCTCGTATCGAATCCATCCTGGCCATGGTGTCCGGGATAAAGCTAGGCCAGGCCATCACTGTAAAGCAGTTTCAAAACTGCTGGGCCTCATTATAGCGGCATCCAACATTATACATTTGGGCCTTCTACACATGAGGCCCCCTTCAGTGGTGGCTGAGAGCCAAGGGTTTTTTCCCTCAAGGGGAATCTGTTCCGTAAAGTCAGAGTTACGCGCAGATGCCTTCGTTCTCTGGTAATTTGGAAGAAACCTTGGTTCCTATCCCACAGGCCAGTGCTGGGAGCGTCATGTCGTCAGAAAACTGTTTCGACAGTCGCCTCCCTTACTGGTTGGGGCGCGGTCATGGACGCCGCTTTGCCAGGGGTCTGTGGCAGGACCATCATCATTCTTGGCACATAAACTGTCTAGAGATGATGGCTGTGTTAAGGGCTTTGAGGAGCTTCCACCCAGAAATAAATGGTTACCATGTCTTAGTACGATCAGACAATACGTCTGTGGTAGCTTATCTGAACCAACAAGGGGGACTCAGATCGCGCCCTCTGTGCAGACTGGCGCATCAGATCATTCTTTGGTCCCAGGGGAAAATACTCTCTATCAGAGAAATGTATATTCCGGGGGTTCAGAATCAGGGAGCAGACATCCTGTCGAGGCAGGGGCTGAGGCCCGGGGAATTTAGACTTCATCCAGATGTGGTGAAGTCAGTATGGGAGAGGTTTGGACCATTGGAAGTGGATCTGTTTGCGTCTCGAGAGACGTCCCACTGTCCACTTTGGTTCTCCCTCTCACATCCAGCCCCACTGGGGTTGGATGCCATGGTACAGGCCTGGCCGAGGCTTCGCCTGTACGCATTTCCCCCGATCGCTCTGCTTCCGGGAGTCCTGGAGAGGGTCCGTCAAGAGGGCATCAGTCTACTTCTGGTTGCCCCAATGTGGCCGACCCGAGTATGGTTTTCAGACATAATATCACTCCTGATAGCTCCGCCATGGCAGATTCCTCTGAGGAGGGGTCTGTTGTCTCAGGCGGAGGGCACCATACTTGAAACCATACTTAGCTCTAGGGCTCCGTCTACTAGGAGATTATATGGCCTCAAGTGGAATGTCTTTTCCACTTGGTGTAGAGAACAGGAGTTAGATCCAGTTAACTGCCCAGTGGCTTCAGTTCTGGAGTTTCTTCAAAATCGGTTTTCTGCGGGTCTCTCCCCTTCCACACTTAAGGTGTACGTGGCTGCCATTGCGGCTTTCCATGCGCCTTTGAGTGATGGGCCTCTGGGGAGGCACCAGTTGGTCATTCGTTTTCTCCGTGGTACTCGGAGGATGAGACCGGCAACCAGGTCCAGGGTTCCTGCCTGGGACCTGGCAATAGTTCTTGAAGGGTTATCCCTGGCCCCCTTCGACCTTTGCAGTCGGCTTCGCCTAAGGACTTAACGCTAAAAGTGGTATTTCTCTTGGCTATTACCTCACTTAAGAGGGTGGGAGATCTCCAAGCCCTGGTACACCAGCTTGCTTGGAGTTTGCCCCTGGCAGAGTAAAGCTTTTTTGCACCCGAGTCCGGGCTACGTGTCTAAAGTATCGAATACGGCTCGGTCTACAGTTCTTCAGGCATTCCATCCTCCACCTCATGTGTCGGCAGAAGAAGAGAAGCTTAATTTGCTCTGCCCCGTCAGAGCTTTGAGCGTGTACCTTGAGAGGTCCTCTTCTTGGAGAAGGTCGGACCAATTATTAGTATGTTTTGGGTCACCTAAGAAGGGGCTCCCGGCATCCAAGCAAACTATTAGTTTTTGGATTGTTCAGGCTATTACTGAGGCTTACAAGGTGCGCAATTTGCCTTCACCTTTAGCCGTGAGGGCTCACTCAACTAGAAGCATGGCTTCTTCTAGGGCCCTTCTTTCGGGAGTTCCTCTACAGGAGATCTGTGAGGCAGCCGGTTGGGCTACTCCACATACTTTTATTAGGTTCCACCTTCCTAGTACGCCTGGCACACACGTGCTCAGTCCTTGCTGAGTGCCTAAACAGTTTCACTCCGGGACAGGCCTATTCGGTGCGTGGCCTAGTGGGCACTCGTTCCCCAAAGTGTCGATTCTCGACGCAGTGTAGAGTTCCCTCGAAAGGGAACGTCTCGGGTTATGACTATAACCCTTGTTCCCTGAGAAGGGAACGAGACACTGCGTCGTTCTGCCACGCCCCTTGAGGCCTTGGAGCGTCTTGCTTCATCGCGAGGCTAGTGTGTGTTGTGACAATGTCACTTTTATACTTCCGGGTATGCCGTCACATGTTACGTCACGACGCAACACCAATCAGGATTGGATTAGTTTCATTCATACATCAGAGGCGCACGCTTAGGGAGCGTCCCCAAAGTGTCGATTCTCGACGCAGTGTCTCGTTCCCTTCTCAGGGAACAAGGGTTATAGTCATAACCCGAGACGTTTTCACAAATCAGAATGGTTAAGTTAAACTCTCAGGGAAGGGTCAACTGACCCAAACTGCATTGTGAAAGTTTTTACAAATCAGAATTGTTAAGTTAAACACTCAGGGGAGGGTTAACTGACCCAAACTGCATTGTGAAGGTTTTCTCAAATCAGAATTGTTAAGTTAAACACTCAGGGAAGGGTTAACTGACCCAAACTACATTGTGAAGGTTTTCTCAAATCAGAATTGTTAAGTTAAACACTCAGGGAAGGGTTAACTGACCCAAACTGACATGTGAAAGTTTTCACAAATCAGAATTGTTAAGTTAAACACTCAGGGAAGGGTTAACTGACCCAAACTGACATGTGAAAGTTTTCACAAATCAGAATTGTTAAGTTAAACACTCAGGGAAGGGTTAACTGACCCAAACTGACATGTGAAAGTTTTTACAAATCAGAATTGTTAAGTTAAACACTCAGGGAAGGGTTAACTGACCCAAACTGACATGTGAACGTTTTTACAAATCAGAATTGTTAAGTTAAACACTCAGGGAAGGGTTAACTGACCCAAACTGCATTGTGAAAGTTTTCACAAATCAAGCTCAGTCTTTTTTGTAATCCAGTGGTGTGTAGGGGTGTGCGATATCACGGTTTTTGATCGTGGACGATTAAAATGTCTCCACGATCTGCTTTTGAAGAAATATCGTAGTATCGTGCATTTTATCAGTTGCAGTTCTGGCGCCGAGCTCCGTCTCAACATACAACAAATGTTAACGCAGAGGAACGGGACACTGCAGTTCACAGAAGTTCATTATTTGCATGTGCTTTAAAGCCTTGCTGGTTAAACATGTAATTCACGTGCTGATGCGCTGTTCTGACGTGTGCTTTCTGAGCGCATACACCCGAAGCACACGGGCACTAAAAGCCTGTCTAACAGCGTCTGTTTACTGGACTACGTTATAAGTTATCTTTCGAGTCTTATTGCGCTAATATTGTCAAATACACACAAGGTTTACATAAACAAAGTTGGTTATGTCTAAAGTGAAAGCAAACAGAAAAAAAATGAGAGAAAATCGGCTTGTCAAATGCGTGTATATTAGACGCGTCACGTGCAGCTCTTAAAGCGACAGTAGCCAGTTAGTAAACAAGCTGCCTCTTGTCCTTAAAGTGATAGTTCACCCAAAAATAAAAATTCTGTCATTATTTACTCACTCTAATGTTGTTACAAACCTGTATTATTTTTTTCTTCTGTTGAAAATAAAAGTTATTTGGAAGAATGTGGCTAACCAAACAGTTGCTGGTCCCCATTGACTTCCATAGTATATGTTTTCCTACTATGGAAGTCAATGGGGACCAGCAACTGTTTGGTTAGCCACATTCTTCCAAATAACTTTTATTTTCAACAGAAGAAAGAAACTTATTCGGGTTTAAAACAACTTGAGAGAGTAAATGATGACAATTACAATGTTTGGGAGAACTATCCCTTTAATGTTAATAAAACAACAAAAAACAAAGAGGAAATCACTCACTGCTCTTGACTGAGAACTTTAGTAGTAGCTTTAATAATAATCAATGTATAATTTATACAGTGAAGTCTATGTTGTGTTTTATTTTCGTATTTGTTCATTTAGCCTAATTACTTTCTTCAATGCTACTGTTAAATACCGCTACTGTAGCTGAAAAAATAAAGCACTGTTTATTTCATTTGTATATTCAGTTGTGTATGCTTAATGTGTATTTTTGTTCCTAATTCTTAATAACAAAGAAAATAATGATAAAGATTTTTATCTTCGCCACTTTGGCCTAAATGTCTGCCATTCTTTTTTCTTTTGTTACCTATAAGGCTTTTTTCACTTGCAAAATGGTAAAACCAACATGAAAAAGAATCGTGATAAAATCGTTAATCGTGATTTTCCTGAAAAAAATCGTGATATGATATTTTTGCCATATCGCCCACCCCTAGTTGTGTGTGTGTTTATTATAAATTGTTATTATAACTTACATTGTTAAACAAGAAAGACGGACTTAGCGACCGGTTTACAGACAAGAGCTTTGCTGTGAAAAAATTCACAAATCTAGCATGTCAAGATGACACTGGGTTCAGACTTCTAAGTGACCGACTTTTGGAGCTATGTATTTAAAATTCAGGGGGAAAAAACACTTATTTCGGACCGGAGTAACCCGGTACACGAATTCACAAATCGTGAATAACGACATGAGATATTAATTGCATGTCTACGACACCGCACAGCGGGACCACAGCAAAACGAAATTTGAATATCAAACTTCAAACTATCTGTACTCCTGTAAGGAATTCATAGGGCCCTAAGTTAGCCTATAACTCCGACTGCTTTTGAGCAAAGTATCTGAACAAATGGTGTAGCTATTCAATCAGTGAAAGGCTACAGCTAACTTTACCTCGGCACACAAACTGTAACTTAGCTATTATCAATACTGATCAAATTTCAGAGTAAAGACTTCCAGATTTCGGTAGCTATTCGGTTACAGTAGGCTATCACAAACAGAATCCTGAGCGAATGCAAATATGTAGGCCTAATTAAGCATAAAATTACTTACCATTCACCGTATATGCTTCAATGAGTTTCAGCTGTGCCGTGTGGTCGCTCGTCTAGTTTTGAAAATGCTTGCAAATGCGAAGAGGGAAACTTTGGGCCGTTTACACGTCATCAAATAGTATCTTACATTAACAGAACTTAAAATTAAATTATTTTTTGATTAACTGAAAATGTTAAACTCTGACAAGTCATGATAGTACATTTAATCAATAGGCATAATTTGTGTGTCATCCAAGCTCAATAAAATAACAATTACAAGTAAAAAGTAAAAAGTCTAACAGCATTTCAGAACTTGATTTTTTATTTCACACCAATTAGGGATGCACCGAATCCAGGATTCGGATTCGGCCGAATATTGGGAATTTTAACGGGGTTCGGTGTCTGCCGAACCTCAGAATTTTTTTCCACCGAACCGAACCCTAGGCTTGCACTACGCGCGCTACGTCGAAGTCACCGATCAGTGAATGACATCAAAGTACCGCGTGAACAAATAGAGAGCAGACGGCTCCTTATGCTTTTGAATTGCTCTCGCGGGACTTTGATGTCATAAACTCATCTGTCTGTGCAGCGCCGGTTCAAGTCGAACAAGCCTGTAGTGTAACGCGTTGTGTCAGGAAGAAAAATAGGGATAGCTCACAGCTAAATTATTGCAGAGGCCAGACTTACTCACGGAGGCGATTGGCATCTCACAACTCGCACTTTATTCCACAATCGAACTTGTGTAACTGTCTGTCACACGTTCAACCGTCCACAGCGTTACTTAACAAAATAAGGTAAAAATGAGCATCAAACAGAAATAACCCGCATACATGGGCATGTGTTCGAGGCGCACGACACATACGGCGCGCAGTTCTTAAAGGGGCCACACCTTATTTCCACTCGTTACAGTAGGTGGACCGTTCGAATGCAGTAGGCTGTGAGAAAGTGAAAATGGAACTCGTGAGCAGAAAAAGTGTTGTTTGGCAGTACTTTCAGTGAAAGAAGGCAATTCAAGTCGAGCTACATGTTCAATTTGCAATGTCGATTTGTCTCATGGTGGCAAGGACTCTAAATAGGCTACACAACATCGCCGCTGTTAAAATGCATAATGTTGCTTATTCTTTTTTTTTTTTTTTTTTACAGTTATAAAAGTAAAAGTAGTGTTTATTATTTACAGTAATAAAATAAAATGAAAAATCCACTTTGTTTACTTCATTAATGTGTTTACTGTGTTAATGGACTGAGGATGAGAGTAGGATTCGGTATTCGGTTTCGGATTCGGCAGAATCTTAACCAGTGGATTCGGTATTCGGCCGAACCCCACAAATCTGGATTCGGTGCATCCCTAACACCAATATATATATTTAAGTAATGACTAAAGGTCCTCTGAATTAGTTTTTAGAGTGTAGGTTCATGATAACGCAGCAAACATGGTTGCGTGCACCAACCAGTTGGTCCCGCAGCCCCCCTGGGGAGAGATGAAAGGAGTGCGCTGCCCGGGCCACACATTACAACTCTGCATAAACAGCGCTCTGAAGCAGGACCCCATTTGCCGCATCGTTGCTGCAGCAAGGCGCTTGGTTTCTCATTTTTAAAAAAGCGCAAAGGCCACCACAGCACTACAAGATCAACAGAAACAACAGAATGTGCCCCAGCATAAACTGGTGCAGGATGTTGTTACCCGTTGGAACTCTGTTTATTTGATGCTCGATCGCTTGATAGAACAGAAGGGGCCAGTTTCAGCCGTGCTCACAGATGAGAGTGTGAGCAAACGGTCTGATCGTGACCTGGAGCTATCCACATCACAGTGGCGCATAGCAGAGGACATTGTCGCTGTTCTTAAACCGATGATCACTCTGACAGAGCTTTTGTCCCAAGAAAATAATGCATCCCTGTCTGCCACTGTCCCCATGCTTATGAATATTAAAAAAAGACATTTGGTGGTGCATGAGGACGACAGTCGAACCACAAAGATCATCAAGACTACGCTGTCCGAGGAGATGGACAGGCGATGGGAGCTTAAAGGGCCAGGACTGGAAATAAGTGTTTATATCAGTGCGGCGGTGCTTGACCCGTGCTTCAAGAAGCTCTCCTTTCTCTCTGATGACCAAAGAGATGAGGCATATTCAGTGGTGGAAGAACTAGCTGAAGGTCTAACTGAGAGGTTTTTCCAGGAGGAAAGTGACACGGTGGATCCTGGGCCTACTGCCCCAAAACAGGACGCTGTAATGGCTATGCTGCTGGCCAGTGATGAAGATGAGGAGGAACAGGTTGAGACGAGCGAGATGAAGGTCTATTTGAAGGACTTCACTAAATGCAACGGAGGCCCCCTGGAATGGTGGAAGAAAAACGAGTATAGATATCCAAAGTTGTCAAGAGTTGCTAAGAGATTTCACAGCATCCCCTCCACTTCCACGCCATCAGAGAGGATTTTTTCAAAGGCGGGTTTCATTGCCAATAAATCAAGGAGTGCCCTTTTACCGACCAACGTGAACAAGCTGGTTTTCCTTGCACACAACTTCAGAAGAATCAGACAACCACAGGTGCAGTAGAACACTTTTCATATGTGAAGAAGTGATTATTTTTCTTTTTCTTTTGGGACAATGTGAACTTAAGCTGAAGGCTGCGCGCGAAGCGTCTCAGGAAGGAAGACATCCTTTCCTTTTTTTTCTTTTTTTTTTGCTGCATGTGCACTTTCTGAAGCCCATTCGTTTATGACTTATATTAGGCCTATGTTTATTTTCGTTGTTGTGTAATTGTTTTTATTTTTTCAGGCAGGCTTATTGTATTTTGAAAAATGTTTATGACATTTTGGACTAGTGCCAGGCTGTTGCGCTAAGTTTAATTTGATTTATTTATTTTATCCCGATTCCCGAGTGTGAACGTCCCGGGTTACGTATGTAACCCTAGTTCCCCGAAGGGACGGACGCTGCGTGTAATCGCAGTGGGAACGCCCTCAGCGTGACGCCTCTGAAGCATGAATGAAATCAGTCAATGGAGAGAATGAGCGTACGGCGAGTGTCGTCATCGACCAGGAAGCTATAAATATCCCCTGAGCACACAATACGCCAGCTTAAAAGCTACTGAAGCAGCGACCCAAGGGGATGCTGAGAGTATGGCAGGACACGCAGCGTCCGTCCCTTCGGGGAACTAGGGTTACATACGTAACCCGGGACGTTCCCCTTCAGGGACTACCGCTTCGTGTAATCGCAGTGGGAACGCAATACCCACATCCCCATACGACCAAATCCCCGTCGTGTGTCATCAGGAGACACAAACCGACGAGAGAACCTGAGCCCCTGGAGTGGAGCTAAGGTCAAGGGAATAAAATCTGACGAAAGTGTGCGGTGAGGACCAGCCTGCCGCATCACAAACGCCCTGAAGAGAAGCTCATGAAAGAAGAGCTGTAGAAGCAGCCATACTCCGGGTGGAATGAGCCCTTACAGCCAAAGGTGAAGGCTGATGGGCCGAACCATAAGCAAGTGAGATGGCCTCGACCACCCACTTGCTCATCCTTTGCCTAGATACAGGACACCCTTTCTTAGGTGACCCAAAAAGACGAACAGTTGTTCCGATCTCCTCCACAGGGCAGCTCTGTGGACGTAAGCATCTAAAGCCCAAACTGGGCACAGCAAATTAAGTTTCTCCTGGTCTGACGTCAGAAAAGGCGGAGGACAGAAAACCTGCAGAACTATAGGTCTAACAGAAACAGTTGGAACCTTAGGAACATAACCTGGTCTCGGAAAGAGAAAAGCCTTAACCAGGAGCAAATTCCAGGCACGAGGGAGCCACCGAAAGTGCTTGAATATCTCCAATTCTTTTTAGAGATGAGATAGCGAGAAGTATAGTCTTTAGAGTAAGAAACTTATCCGAAACTTCCTCGATGGGCTCGAAAGGAGCAAGGGAGAGACCTACTAAGATGATGGCCAGATCCCAAGCTGGTACCTTCGTGCGAACTGCAGGCCTCAGCCTCAAGGTGCCACGAAGGAAGCGAGACATAAGTGGGTGTTTCCCGAGGGAACCTCCACTTGAAGGGGTGTGGTAAGTCAAGTCAAGTCATCTTCATTTATATAGCGCTTTTAACAATGGATTGTTTCAAAGCAGCTTTACAGAGATAAACATATCATTTAAGGTAACAGATTGTTTTGGCGTTATAGCGGTTCTTGAATAATGTTACTTCCAGCTAAAGTTAACTTTGATTGATTCACCTCCGTCGAAATGATCAGACTTTAAACGCGAACCTGTGATTAACGCTAAGCTAAGGCCGCCACATACAACTTCAGTGTGGAGTGGGATAACCCTGTGGAGAGACGGTCCTGCAGGAAATCCAGCACTGTAACCAACCGGGCAGTTAACTGGGTCCTGCTGGCGCTCTCCACACCAAGAGGTGAAAAGTTTCCACCTCGCGGCATATAACTTCCTCGTGGAGGGAGCTCTGGATTGGAGGATGGTCTCAACGACCTCAGCCGAGAGACCAGAATCTATGAGCTGGGCCCCCTCAGAGGCCAAGCCCACAGCCTCCATAACTCTGGATGGTGGTGATTTTTTAGGATCGACCAGCTCGCCTGAGAGAGCAGATCTCTCCTGATCGGTATCTCCAGGGAGCCGTCGAGGAGAGACACTAGGTCCGCAAACCATACTCGGGCCGGCCAGAACGGGGCTATTAGCAGGAGACTGAGCCCGTCCCGGCAGAACTCCCGTCTCCAGAACTCCCGGGAGCAGAGCGATCGGGGGAAAAGCGTACAGACGTGACCTCGGCCACGGATGTACCATCGCATCCAACCCCAGCGGGGCTGGAAGGCTGAGAGAGAACACAGCGGGCAGTGTGATGTTTCTCGAGAAGCAAATAGGTCTACCTCGGCACGACCGAAATGTTTCCATAGGAGTTCCACCATCTCGGGATGAAGATTCCATTCCCCGGGCCTCGGCCCCTGTCTTGACAGGATGTCTGCCCCCTGATTTAAATACCCCGGGAGATAAATAGCTCTCAAAGAAAGAATTTTCCCCTGGGACCATAGAAGGATCTGACGTGCCAGTTTGTAAAGCGGGCGAGAACCCAGACCCCCCTGATGGTTGATATAAGAAACCACCGATGTGTTGTCTGTCCGGACAAGAACATGGTGGCCCCTTAGGTCTGGGAGGAAGTGTTTCAGAGCCTGAAACACCGCCAACATCTCTAGGCAGTTTATGTGCCACAGACGATGATGGTCCTCCCACAGACCCTGAGCCGGGCGACCATCCATGATCGCCCCCCCAACCCGTGAGAGAAGCATAACGCGACGACAAGGAGCTCCTAACACAGGGCCTTGGGACAGAAACCAAGGATCTTTCCACATGATCAGGGCGCGATGACACCGTCGCGAACTCATGATCATGCGAAGCGGATTTTCCCTCGGGGAGAATCCCTTGGTTCTGAGCCACCACTGTAACGGTCTCATGTGCAAGAGGCCAAAAGGTATCACGTTGGACGCAGCTGCCATGAGACCTAACAGTCTCTGGAACTGTTTTACAGTGGATGACTGGCCTAGCTTGACCTGATCTACTGCGGCGAGAATCAAAGCAATACGAGCAGGTGACAATCGTGCCTGCATCGTCGTTGAATCCCACACTACACCTAGAAAAGTGGTTCTCTGTAATGGAGAAAGAACACTCTTCTTGGCGTTGAGCCTCAGCCCCAGTCACTTGATATGAGCAAGAACGACATCTCGGTGCCGAACCGCCTGTTGTTCCGATTGAGCTAGAACCAAGCAATCGTCTATATAGTTCAGAATGCGGATGCCCTGTAACCTCAGCGGGGCTATAGCAGCATCCATACACTTCGTGAATGTTCGGGGTGACAGTGCTAGGCCGAACGGAAGAACCCGATATTGGTACGCTTCGCCCCCGAAAGCGAACCTCAGGAACTTCCTGTGTTGAGGGAGGATATATACATGGAAGTAAGCGTCCTTTAGATCTATCGTGACAAACCAGTCCTCGGATCTGATTTGAACATCCCGAGTGACAGACACAGCGCCCTGTAACGTACTGGCAGGGAACAGCTGGTCTGGGCACTCCACAACCCTCCTCGGAGGGGGCGGGCGTCCCTCGGGAAATCGCTGGCCGAGTCACTCTACGCCCTGTGAAGGCAGGGTTAGTAGAGCAGGCCCCTGAGGGCATTGGAAAAGACAGGGCACCGTGTTTTTGTGCAGTGAACTTAGGTCTTTCACGATGGGGATCACCCTCAGAGTCCCGACGTTCAGCACGTCAGGATAGCATACCCGTTCTCTATAGTATTTAGGACCCATTTGAGAAACATTGGGGAGAATTTTCCATTCCACCAGGAACTCTACTAAGGGAACCAGCCTCTCGAGGCTGGCCTCTGGATGAACATCCCGAGTGACAGACACAGCGCCCTATAACACACTGGCAGGGAACAGCTGGTCTGGGCACTCCACAACCCTCCTTGGAGGGGGCAAGCGTCCCTCGGGAAATCGCTCGCCGAGTCTTTCTACGCCCTGTAAAGGCAGGGTAAGTAGAGCAGACCCCTGAGGGCATCGGGAAAGACAGGGCACCGTGTTATTGTGCAGTGAACTCAAGTCTTTCACGATGGGGACCACCCTCAGGTCCTGACGTTCAGTACGTCAGGATTTTTTCGACGCGGCCTTCTTGGCGATAATGACTGTCCTCAGATCAGCCCTACCACGGGAAGGTCGGCCCGGGGAGCGCCCCGCCTCGCCCCTCCAGTTTCTCTGCGGGGGGGCACGAGACGCGACACTTCATTCTGCTGCGCTCTTTTTGAGGTACTCGGCGACTGGGACTGCCCTCGCTCAGCAGCCCCAGCGACACGCACTTTAAGGGGCATAAATTTCTGAAAAGCAGCCGCCTGTTTCTTCTCTTCCTGGAACCTCTCCGTGACAGAAAGAAGAGCGTCACCAAAGAGGCCCATAGGCGAAACTGGAGCATTTAAAAGGAGAGTCTTATCTTTTTCCTTCATAGAGGTCTGACTCAACCACAAGTGTCTCTCTGTGGCCACCATGGCTGCCATAGACCGGCCGATAGAATTAGCTGTCTCCCTGGTGGCCCGGAGAGTGTGATCAGCAGTCTGCCTGAGCTCATAAATCATTTAAACAGAAATTTCCGCCTGGCCCGCCGCCGAGTAAGCCTTCCCCACTAACACAGAAATATATATATATTTTTTTAGTGGTTTAGCGGGCAGAACCGGTGCTTTAAGTGAAGATGATGAAGCTGGAGAGAGATAGCTCGCGAGCGTCTCCTCCGCCTCCGGCATCGTCACATAACAAGCAAATTTAGCACCAAAGATGTTACCAAAAGCATTGGACTGATTTGTGTAAATTCTGCTTGAAACCGGTCTAACCCAGGTCTTTGAAACCTCAGCATGAAAATCTGGGAAGAACGGTAAGCACCGGCGAGAAGGTTGAGGTCGTGCAGACAGAAATGTATCATCTAGTTTACTTTTATTACTAGACTCCTGTCTATCAGCTGGCCACTCGATACTGAGCTTTTCAACAGCCCGTTTTTTTTGTTTTTTCTTTTTTAAATAACACATCCATCAAACCTTCTTCATTTGCAGTATAATGTGACAAACTAGTTTCCTTTGATGCAAAACTTTCGACATCCAGCTCCACAGAACTGGATAATCTTAATTCAACATCATCATGTGCCTTCACCCGGGCAGAAGTAACCGCCGCAGCGCGTGCTTCCAAAGCCGGGTGAGAGGCACTGGATCCCGCCCGAGAAAGCTGAGATAGGGCGGAGCCCGTCTCAACGTCGCCGGTGAGATCCATCTGCGAAACCCCAAGACAAGTGCCGCCGCTCTGCCTCAACAGAAGCGGGACCCGAGCCTTGAGGAGCTCGCAGCAAATCACTCTCCTCAAAGAGCGATCACCGCGAGCGCAGAGTTCTCAGAGGAAAGCGCTCGCAATGCTGACAATCGACTCCCTCGAGAGCCGACTGGGCATGCTGAACTCTCAAACAAGCCACACATAGCTCGTGTGAATCCTCACCCGTGATGTATCGAGTACAGGGGGGAACACACTTCTTATACTGCTCGCTCATATTGTTTTTTTTTATATAATATATATAGTCAGGGCCGCATTAAGAGCTCACTGGGCCCCGGGGCTATGAGCTCTGCAGGGCCCCCCCACCACCACTTTAGGTCACCAACTACATGAGCTAAATGTTCTATCATTATACGAGTCATTTTATTCATCTATGATATACTTCACAGTTAAGTTATATTACTTTTAATACGATTTTTTATCATATCAAAATTTTATGCCACTCAAATTTCATCATTCTTGTGACCAATTTCAATATCACAAAAATAATAGTAGCTTAAGAAAAGAATCTCAAGCTTACTGATGACAAGAGTCACAAATAACAATAGAACGTCTCAGGTTACTACTGTAACCATAGTTCCCTGAGAAAGGGAACGAGACGATGCGTCACTTGACGCTTTGGGAACGCCCCCAGCGTGAATGCGTCTGAGCATCAATGTCAACTAGTCCAATGGAAAGAATGAGCGTCACGGGCGGGTGACGTCATGACCAGGAAGGCATAAGAGCACATCCGGTGAAACGCGGCATTAGCTTCAAAAAGTCGAAGCAAGCCGATCACAGGGATGCAGGAAGTATGGCAGGGTGACGCATCGTCTCGTTCCCTTTCTCAGGGAACTATGGTTACAGTAGTAACCTGAGACGTTCCCTTTCGAGGGAACTCGCGATGCGTCACTTGACGCTTTGGGAACGAGAATACCCAAAACGCCAGAATTCCAAGTACCTGAGTGTCAGTCTGTTGGAACTAAGCACTAAGCACCTGAGAACCTGGGGCAGCATCCAGGTCCAAACTGTAAAACCTGACGAATGTGAGCGGTGAAGACCAGCCTGCCGCATCACAAACGTCTTGGAGAGAAACCCCAAATAACAAGGCTTTAGAGGCCGCCATACCCCTCGTTGAGTGAGCTCTGACCACCAAGGGACACGGATGGTCAGAGTACTCGTATGCAAGTGAAATAGCCTCGACTATCCACTTACTAACCGTCTGTTTAGAAGCAGGAAGACCCTTCTTAGGTGATCCAAAGCAAATAAATAACTGGTCGGACTTCCTCATTGAAGATGTCCGATGAACATAAGTATCCAGTGCTCGCACTGGACACAAGAGGTTCAGCCTTTCCTGGTCCGCAGATGTAAAAGGAGGACAGAAACCTGCAGCACAATAGGCCTCGGAATAATGGTAGGCACCTTTGGAACATATCCATGTTTCGGGTAAGAATGCCTTGGCCATCCCCGGTGCACTCAAGGCAGGTGGGGACCGAAAGGGCCTGAAGGTCTGACTCTAATAGGGACGAAATAGCTAGCAGAAAATAGTCTTAAAAGAAAGGAACTTCTCTGAGACCAAATCTAAGGGCTCGAAGGGAGCCCCAGATAGGCCTTCTAGAACTATTGCAAGGTCCCAAGCCAGGACCCTAGTGCAAGTTGCAGGCCTCAGCCTCAAAGTGCCACGAAGGAAACGAGTGATCAGGGGGTCTCGACCCAAAAATGTACTACCCACCAGGGCGTGGAAAGCCGCAATGGCCGCCACGTATACCTTAAGCGTGGAAGGACATAGACCTGATACAAAGCGTTCTTGCAGAAACTCGAATACTGTGTTTACTGAACAGTTAACCGGATCCCACTGACGCTGGTAACACCAAGAAGTGAAAAACTCTCGAAATAGTGAATATAGTTTCCTCGTAGCGGGAGCACTGGAGCTTAGAATGGTCTCAACAACCTCGGTTGAGAGACCACTCTCTATGAGTTGGGCCCCCTCAGAGGCCAAACTCACAGTTTCCAAATCCCCTGCCGGGGGTGCAATATTGCATCCCCTGCCTGAGACGGAAGGTCTCTCCTGATCGGGACCTCCAAGGGAGATCCGTCGAGGAGAAAAATTAAGTCCGCAAACCAAATTCAGCTCGGCCAGGGTGGTGCTACTAAATAGGCTTATTCCATCCTGGCGGAATCACTCCAGAACTCCTGGGAGCAGAGCAACAGGGGGAAATGCGTACAGACGTAGCCTCAGCCACGTCTGCACCATAGCAACCAGCCCCGAGGGGACTGGTTGAGTGAGGGATAACCAGAGTGGACAGTGCGTCGTATGCTGAGACGAGAACAAATCCACTTCTGCCTGGCCATAAAACTCCCATATTTGCTCCACCGCCTCGGGGTGGAGTCCCCTGGCCTCAGCCCCTGCCTCGACAGGGTGTCTGCTCCAATATTCTGGCCCCCCTGGAATATACACTGCCCTCAGACAGCGTAATTTCCTGAGGGACCAAAATAATAGGCCACCAACGTGTTGTCTGTGGGTCAAGAACCAAAGTTTCCTCCACATAATTAAGGCACGAAGGCACCGCCGCGTGACCTTGATCATACGAAGTGGGTTTCCCCTCAGGGAGAACCCTCTGGTCCTGAGCCACCACTGTAAAGGTCTCACGTACAGCAGGTCAGAGGGTATCACATTGAACGCTGCTGCCCTGAGGCCTAACAGTCACTGTTTCAGAACAACACATGATGGCCCCTCAGGTCTGGAAGGAGATGTCTCAACGCATTGAAGACGACCATCATCTCTAGGCAATTCATGTGCCAAGCGAGATGATGACTCCTCCCAAGCCCTGAGCTGAGCGGCCTTCCAATACCGCTCCCCAGCCGGTGAGTGAAGCATCTGTCGAGATAGCAACTCGATGGCAAAGAGCTCCCAACACCGAACCCTGGGTTAAGAACCAGTATTTCCTCCATATAACCAAGGCACGAAGGTAGGGCCGCGTGATCTTGATCATACGAAGTGGGTTTCCCCTCGGGGAGAACCCTCTGGTCCTGCGCCACCACTGCAAAGGTCTCATGTACAGCAGGCCAAAAGGTATCCCGTTGGACGCTACTGCCACAAGACCCAACAGTCTCTCGAACTGTTTTACAGTGCGTGACTGGCCTAGCCTCAGCTCTTTTGTGGCTGTTAGGATAGCAGCTACACGAACGGGCGACAGAGTGGCCCGCATCGTCACTGAATCCCATACCACACCAAGGAAAGTGGTTCTCTGTACTGGAGAAAGAACACTCTTCTTGGCATTGAGCCTCAACCCCAACATCTGCATATGAGCGAGAACGACACCTCGGTGCCGAACCGCTAACTGTTCTGATTCCGCTAGAATCAGCCAGTCATCTATGCAATTCAGAATGCGTATACACTGCAGCCTGGCGGGGCCAGAGCTGCGTCTATACACTTCGTGAATGTGCGGGGTGATAGAGCTAGACCGAAAGGAAGTGCCTGATACTGGTGTTCTTTGCCCCAAAGAAAACCTCAGGAACCTCCTGTGCTGAGGGAGGATGGAGATATGGAAGTATACGTCTTTTAGATCTATCGTGACAAACCAGTCCTCGGATCTGATTTGAGTCACGATCTGTTTGAGTGTCAGCATCTTGGACTTGAGTTCCAGCACCAAACACTCCAACAGACGAAGATCTAGTATGTGACGCTGCTCTCCATCCTTTTTTGGAACAATGAGATAACGACTGTAAAGACCCGACGCAATGTCGGGTGAGTACACCTGCTCTATAGCTTTCTTTGCTAACAGGGCCTTTACCCCTTGCTCCATTACCAGAGAGATTACCATTACCCATAGAGATATATTTGGCAGTAGCTTCCGCGCTGCCAGAAAATCTACCAAGGGAACCAGCCCCTCAAGGCTGGCCTCTGGTGTAATAATAAAGACAGCCAGTTCGGGGACCTGAAACATACTGGCAGGAACCACCCGAACTGACTGTTTTCGAACCCCCCTCAGAGGGCGCGAGTCCGACGCAATGTCGAGTTGACGCTGCGCCAGAAGCTCGCTGGAGAACGCTGCGCCCCGAAGCACCAAGGGTGGCGGGGTTGGCAGAACGGTCCCCTGAGGGCACAGAGATGGAAAGGGCACCGTATAATGAGGTGTACACCATTCCACCCCGGTTGGGGCTGCCCTCACCGGTCTGACGCCGTGGCGCCAGACCTTTTCTTTTGAGCCGCAGCCTTCTCAGCATGAAGAACGGTCCTCGGATCCGGCTTCTGCTTTGAAGGCTTTGGCTGCTGTGTTGTGTATGAGAAACTAGCCGGCTGGAGCTGCTCACGCCCAGCAGCCCCAGTGGGTTGGACATAGCGAGGGAGAGATTATCTTGTATCTTTCTCCATGATTCCCATCAAATTGAGCCAGAGGTGTCTCTCAGTGACCACATTTCTTTGGCTGCCATCCCTGAGAGATAAATCTGAGGCCCGACGGAGTTCTCAAACCCCATCGGGCCAAACTTCCTCACTTCTGTCCAAATACCACAGCAGGTCAGCCTGATATGCTTGCAGCACTGCTATAGTGTGCAAGCAGGCTCGTGCTAGACCCACTGCCATATGCTTTTCCCACTAGATTAAAAAATAGTTTTCTTTAATGGTTTAGTGAGAGAAGCCGACGCCTTCAGGGACGATACTGAACCGGGGGACATAGCTCGCAAGTGTCTGTTCTACCTGGGGTATTGCCCCATAGCCATACTCTCTTAACCCCCAAATATCTGAATATACATGAATGTGGGGCTAAAAAATGAGTAAGGCTTTTTCCATGATCCAGACAGCTCGCTGTGCAGATCGGGAAAAATGGAAGGCTCCGTGATGGAGGTGGAAAAATAGAGGGAAGGAAACTCATTCAATTTATTTTAAGGACGAGTGCCCCCTTAATTTCTGCTGGCCATTACATATTTAATTTATCTACAGCCTTAGTAAACACCTCCACCAGCTTATTATTATATATATATTTTTTTATATACATTCTTTATATATATACACTTTATTTTATATATAATATATAAACTATCATATATATATATATATATATATATATAGGCTATATATAATTCTCATACGCTGGGGAAGAGATGGCAAATCCACTTCCCCCATGATTGTGTCACTTTCAATGCCCAGCACATCTACCTCCTCGGAGGTAGAGCACTGAAGCATTGATTTCTCTCCCCGGGCGGAAGAGACCGCAGCGCGGGCTTCCGAGACCGGAGAGAGAGCACTGGATCCCTCGTGGAAAGGGAGGAGATAAGATCCGCGGACCCGTCTCCAACCCCGTAACGAGATCCTATTCGCGATCCACAGGAATGCATTCTCCGCGCTGCCTCGGCAGACGCGTGTCCTGCACCCCGAGGATCGCGAGCCTGGCCACTTTCCTCGAAAAGTGACAGGCGGGAGTGGAGCATGCGAAGCGAAAGCTTCTCACAATGTTGCAATCAGCCCCCTCGGAGGCTGATACCGCATGCTCCACTCTTAAACAAACTACACAAAGCTCGTGTGTGTCCCCACCCGTTAAATAACGCGGGCAGGGAGAAGCACAGAGTTTGTAAAGTTGTTTCGCCATAACTCTTCCCAATAATATCGAACAGACAACAATAAATAGACAGAGACAGAGTAACACAGATCGCTTGCTGAGACACAGAAGCTAATGCCGCGTTTCACCGGATGTGCTCTTATGCCTTCCTGGTCATGACGTCACCCGCCCGTGACGCTCATTCTTTCCATTGGACTAGTTGACATTGATGCTCAGACGCATTCACGCTGGGGGCGTTCCCAAAGCGTCAAGTGACGCATCGCAAGTTCCCTCGAAAGGGAACAAAGGCACATAAGAAATCGACCTACTTGAAAAACTTAAAGCACTGAATAATATTATATTGTATAAAGTAATCAAATAAATAATACATAGTTCTCACTATAAATTCAACATTCATTCTTGTTAATTTTACAAAAGTGATTCAGTCAAGGGCAGTAAATAACTTTATTTCTAATGTTTGATTAACATTATGGACACAAATGGCGACAGCAGCTTTATTAGCAGCTTCTGTCACTTTAAGACCTCAGGGTCGGAACTCAAGTGCGCTGTGCAAAACCGCCTCAAGTTCACCATGGTCTCAAAACCAAAATGAATTCTCTCCCGCTGCTTACTGTGCCTGAGCAGTTTAAAATAATTTGTATCCAAACCACAATGTTTAAAAACGCATTTAAATTATAAACTTGTATCATGATGGCGCAGGAAAATGTACATATTTCTACCGGATATATTATCGCCAGCCCTTTAGGCGAAAATAGAGTTTGATCAAACACAAAGCATCATACAACCATCAAGTTAATAATCAAACTTACCGAAAATTTGTGGGGTCGATGATGACGCATGTGTTTTAAGAATAGAATGAAGTGAAGAATGGATGCGATTGATTGGTTGATGCGTATATTCTAATAAGGCGCAGGCAGCCATCTATAGACCTACGTGCAGCAGCAGGTAGATCGTTCACAAGTTAAATATAGAATACATGTATTTGTTATATCAAATTAAAACGTGACGTTTCAATTCACCATTCCTTGCTGCCCACGGGGGTTTGATTGACAGGCGAACTGGCCAATCATAACGCCGAATACGCAATTTTGTCCGACAACAAAGCTGTCAGTAGATTAACGTCAGTGGACTTGAACTTGAAAACGGTATTGTTTAAATGACAATATTTGAAAGTTGAGACTTTGTTTCATATCAACAGTAAGCTGCTCTGAACTTTATCTCTCGTAGTCACTCGGTGTAACGTTAGTCTTTGCCCCGCGATGTATTTTTCACTGCGTGAGTGAGAACATGATGTGCGTGACTCGTGAGAGACGCCTGGCTTGTCACACAGTAACTAAAAAAGGCGGGTCTTTGCGAAAGGTCTCTATAATATTAATGATAACGATTCCATGATAATGCATGGAATATACGGCAAAGCGCCACTAAAAAAACAGGGCTAATTTGTGGGGGGCGTTGCGTGGTAAGGCTTTGGCAATCAGATGGCTAGTAGTATCTGCTCCACAGCCAATCACGGGCCCCCTCCTTGCTCGGGCCCCGGGGCTTTAGCCCCGCCTAGCCCTATTGTTAATGCGGCCGTGTATATAGTGATAAACTCCTGACAAAACAGACAAACACAATCGACAGATTCAGACACACACAGAGCTGCTGAAGTACAAAAAGCTGGCGTATTGTGTACTCAGGGGATATTTATAGCTTCCTGGTCGATGACGTCACTCGCTGCCAAGAAATAGGTTCCTAAGTGAGAGATAAAGGCATGTTTTGGCACGTTGTTGTTTTTGAAGCCAATTTGTTCCTATTTTAAGTGAACTTTTCTGATGTTTGATATATGTGCGATATGTTTTGTTCATCTGGCTTTGAATAAAAGGTATTTGTTACATACCATGTTTTTCGTTTAATTTTTTTTAGCTCTTTTGTTTGAAATGGAAAAAAATCTAGCTGCTATCTAAAAAAAAAAAAAAAAAAAAAAAAAA
Source organism: Rhinichthys osculus (assembly GCA_029959095.1). Classification (NCBI taxonomy): domain Eukaryota; kingdom Metazoa; phylum Chordata; class Actinopteri; order Cypriniformes; family Leuciscidae; genus Rhinichthys; species Rhinichthys osculus. The sequence goes on from JARWKJ010000003.1 coordinate 2,402,274, forward strand.
AGGTTCGACTATCAGTCGACTACGGCAAAATCTAACGAATCAGATTCGACTATGAAAATCCTTAGTCAAAAACATCCCTCATAATAATAATAACAAACGTGTTTGTTATTTTAGGTAGTTGTTATCACGATAATCCATGTCCAAGAGTCCATTTTCCCGGATGAGATGTTTTTTATTCGTTACACTATAATCACACACTGACCTCCTCGAGCTTTTATTTTGGCACTTCCTGTTACCGGCATTTTGAATTTGCATATTAGTTAAATATTTAGTTTCAACCGAAACATTTAGATTTAAGATTTAGATTTAGATTTAACATTTAGATTTAGATTTAACATTTAACAGTTAGGTGTAACATTTAATATTTAGATTTAACTATTAAAATATCTCTAAGTTGACAAATATTGTTGTAAATGTGCTAAAAAGTGACCGTCAAAAATTAATACCAGTTTTTTAAACATTGTTTGAAGCTAAATGTGACAAAATGTTGCTGTTATTTTCAGCGTGAGCCGCTTTACAAACGGCGGACACTCCAATGTTTGGGTAAGATGATGACACACACAACTGGATGTTAGCTGGCTGAGCAAGTTCAGCATCACTGAAGATTAAACATTAAAAATAGCACTCATATTCTTGAAGGAGTATTATATTATTAGCTTGCTAATCGCTAGTAAAGCTAATTATTAATTAGCCATCATGCTAGGTTGCATGAGTGCTATTTTTTAATGTTTAATCTTCAGTGATGCTGAACTTGCTCAGCCAGCTACCCATCGAGTTGTGTGTGTCATCATCTTACCCAAACATTGGAGTGTCCGTGCTCAACTAAGGCAGAGGTGGCATCTATCTGTGAACCGAACGAGAAGGGACACTAACAATGGTGTAATGATTCATTCAGTTCGACTCCCAAGACAAGACGATGCTCACCCGACTGGCCAATAGGAACGTTCCAATAGGAAAAAAAGAACGTGGCCCCGCCCATGACACAATTTTCACTGCGAAAGCAAAATCCTGACACGAGAGCAAAAAAATTGCATTGAGAGCAAAGAAAAGCGGTTTGAGAGAAACACTTTTTCTTTTAGAGAAAATGTTTTCACACTAATAGCAAAAAAAAAACTAAATAAAGTATTTTGAGAGAGATTTTTTTTCTCAGAAATAATTTTAAAAATGTCAAATTGATATATTTTTTGTTCTATGAGAAAATACTTTCTCTCAAAACTTTTTTTAGTCTCAAATATTATTTTTTGCTATTGATATGGAAACTTTTTCTCTCAAATATTCTTTTTTCTCTCATGAAATGCTTTTTTGCTATCAGTGTGATAACTTTTTCTCTCAAACTTTTTTTTTCTTCTCTCAGATCATTTATTTTCTCACATGTAATAAAGACACATTAATTGCTCCATACCACGTTCACGCCTCGCCAGTGGCGGTTCTAGAGGGAGGCCAGGGGGGGCCAGTGCCCCTGTGACAAAAAGCTTGGCCCCCCTAAATGTGGAGTTTGAAATAATTTTTACAAAACTGTTTTTTTGCTATCGTTGTTATCGTTGTATGCGTATTATTCTTTCTATTTATTATTCTATCTTTGTGGATTTGCATTTTCACGTGACAATTCGCATCACATTCCCGGGAATCGCGGCAGAATAACGCCTGTCTCCTGCACGCGAGAGAGGAGAGAAGGAGAAAATTGGTAAATGTCAGTTCAGTTGTAAGTTCATTCTTTATGTGCGTATGGGGTGTGCGATGTGTATTGTCTATTATGATATTGTAATCATTGTTTTAACTATGTACGAGGCACTGTGAGGTGACATCGCATTTGTCTATCGTCCTTTCACTGCTGTGTGCAGTTCATAGGTAGGCTATGTCCCCAAATTAGTTTTTGTCTTATATTTATATCATATTATGTTCTTATATTAGAATATCACATCAGCAAGGGTGCAGTTTTCCCGTGCACAATTGCAACTGTGATATTTATGTTATACAACAGTTAAATTAACAATAAGTTAACATTGGGAGAACTTTTTAGACACAATATTGTCAATTTTGTTTGTTTTCCCTTTATTTCGCCGACTAGAATTTCATAATGAAACCGTAGCAGAGTCTCAATGCAACACAGCGATGATTTATTGACTAGTCTGAAATCCGCGTTTTGAACGAATCACTTGCTTCTTTCCTGAATGAATCAGCCGTTTGAACAAATCGGTTGAATGAATGACTCCCTCTTACAGGGACTTGCCGCCGCCTACTGGCGGTTTTAGTTTCATATTTAAAGTATCCTTTAATTAAAACGTAAAAATTAGAAATCATTTCATATTTAAATATTGATTTAAAAAAAATCTCATAGCTTTATTTATGCTATTGTAAATTAAGTGTAAATATATTAATGCCACTTCTGTGTCACCTCTGCACTGCAAAGATGGATTTTGATTGAATTAATTAATTTGACTGGTAGCAGTGGTACTGTATAATTATTGTATAATTAAGGATTATTGTATAAATAAGTATAATTATTGTATAATTTGAATGTTAGTATTTGACATAAAAGGTGATGCATAACTCTAAACAAGTTTAGAAAAAATGTCCATATATAGGTGAAAATGCCCCTGGAAATCAATTTAAGGTGGCAAATATTGCCCCTTAATTAAAAAAATTATTTCTGTCACTGCTGTGAACTGACCATATAATATGAAAAATATGAATATCTTCGTGAGTCAGCTGTCAACAACAGGCCTAAACCAGCCATGGCACCAGCACAAAAACACAATCAGTAAAATATCATCTAATTATTATCAACAAAACGTTGAAAATATTGAAATATATTTTTGTTAATATTGCCCACCCCTAATGTACGGTATTAATTTTGATTTCTTTAGGTCTTAAAAAGCCTTAAATTTGACTTTAAAAAGTGTGCAGGAACCCTGTAAACGGTTAGACGTAGTTACCTAGAAAGTCAGTTATTTTCAGTAAATGAATTAATAAGCTTCTTGGTCCCCATTGCTTTTGCTCTATAGTTCTCAAAATGAAGAGAAAGAAGGACATCATGTCTATTACAGTTACTGTGACTAATACTGAATATGTAATGCAAATGTAAAAATATAATGGAAATGCAAATACATTGTTGAATGATTATAAACACGGTATTTTGCCTGTTAATGCCTGCAGCAGTGCAGAAAATGATATGACAACAATAAGGTCTAAATGTAACTGGCCCCTCTAACAGTACAACTGGCCCCAGCTTGGCCCCCCCAGTTGAAATGGGCTAGAACCGCCACTGCGCCTCGCCGAAATTGCCCTATAATTACAAGATTCTTTATAATTGCGCTCTCGGCTCTTTTTTTAAACGGAAAACTTGGAAATTTAACTTGAAATTTTAAAAGTGTGATTTCCAGCACCGATTGTCTGCTGTAAATAAACTGTTTGAATAAAAATAATAACTTCCAATTTAATATAATATCATATTTATTATTTGATTAGTACTTAAATCTCTTACTTAATTAAAAAAATAGGAAAACAGGCATGCTATAGTAACTTGGAATGGTTTTCTCTCTTGCATTTTATCTCTCAAAATGATGGATGTCAATTAAAAAACTTATGGATTATTAATTAGTTCATGCAACCTCTTATTTTCAGGAGGTAAACAAAAAGCTGATTGGTTTATGTTTTTAATGCTTATAATTGAATATAATACAATATTTTAAATTGTATTGCTATTTTTCTCTTTCTCCATTTTGTTCTTAACAGCTCCAACTCGCTGAGGTGGAGACGTGATTAAATATTGTTCTTGTTAATACTTTCCAGCATTTCAGTAATAAAAGTGTACATCTTTAAAATCAACATCCGCTGTTATAATTCCTGTGCCCAAAAAAAATAACATAAGCTGCCTGAATGACTATCGACCTGTAGCTCTAACATCTGTTATAATGAAAATCTTTGAAAAAATAGTATCTAAATATCTGTCCAGTGTGGTCAGGCTCGACCCCTTTCAATTTGCCTATAGGGCAAACAGGTCTGTTGAGGACGCTGTATACCTATGTCTCCATTACATTCTACAGCACCTGGAGGCCCCAGGGAACTATGCAAAGATTCTTTTTATAGACTATAGCTCCGCTTTTAACACAATCCTCCCCAGCAAACTTTTTCTGAAACTTCAAAAAATGGGGGTTCATAATTCCATATGTTACTGGATTTGGGACTTTCTGGTGCAGAGAACACAAGTGGTCAAAATAGGGAATAACATCTCCAATGTCAAGCACATTAGTACTGGAGCACCCCAGGGGTGTGTTTTGTCACCTCTTTTATATTCGTTGTATACAGATGAGTGTACATCACACACTGATTCTGTTAAATTGTATAAATTTGCAGATGATACAACAGTAGTGGGGCTCATTTCTGGGGATGATGATGTTGCCTATAGAAAGGAGGTCCTCTCACTAACTGAATGGTGTTCCAGCCACAATTTAGAGTTAAATGTCTCCAAAACTAAGGAGCTAGTGGTTGACTTCCGTAGAAGGGGGAAGTTGTCCCAGCACCTGTACATTAATGGGGAGGTGGTGGAGAGGGTGGACAGTTTTAGGTTTTTAGGCACTACGATATCATCATCTTTAAAATGGGATGATAACATACTCAATATTACGAAAAAAGCCCATCAACGGCTTTTTTTCCTTCGCCAGTTGAGGAAATTTGGGGTGGCCTGTAAGGGTATGCTGCAGTTCTACCAAGCTGCCATCGAGAGTATCCTCACTTTTTCTATTACTGTCTGGTATGGCAACTCTACTGTTCAGCAGAGGTTGCAGCTAGACAGGATAGTCCACACAGCCTCAAAAATCATTGGCTTTAAACTCAACTCCATCTGTGAGATTTACGAGGCCCGTATTCGTAAAAAAGGCCTAAAGATCTTACAAGATGATACTCACCCGGCCAACTCTCTTTTCTCTACACTACCATCAGGAAGAATGTTGAGAGCTATTAAGACAAAAACCTCCCGCTTCCTTAACAGCACATACTGCAGAGCCATTAAATCTTTAAACAGCTCTCAGCCCCTGAACCAGTACCTTATGAAAAAAAGGTTCTCTTAATAAGTCTGCATAATTTGAACTTTTTTTAGAAGTGGTTTATTATTATTTTATATATATATATATATTTTTATGACAATCATATTAGTGTTATATATTTATTCACTGTAAAGTTGAGGAGCTGCGCTCTGTATCTTTATGCAAATTTTTACTTCTACTTGACATCAGCAACTATAGTCTCCTGGACTGTCATCCAGGTACATGATGAGTGGCGTGTTCTTTTTATCTTTATCTTTCCTCAACTGTCATCCCATGTGGGATATTGTTTGTGTACAGTTGATTTATGTTTTTTGTTGAACGAGCACACTGAAGCAAATCCCTAACAACTTGCACTGAGTTGTCTGGCAATAAAGTATTGAATTGAATTAAAATGCAAATTACAGAGAAGTGCAACAGTTACCCGAAGGGTCTCGGCAGTGGTCAAAAAGGATTTAAACAATTAATTTTGAATTGATATCTTCTTGTAAACACAGTGATGTGGATTGAGGTGGCAATTAAATTACCACACAACCTTTTTGATAAAAAAAAAAAAACAGGTTATTCGGCCTGGGATTGTTATGCAGGTGGTGGGAGAAAAACACGACATTCTGGATTCAGACGGCAACAAAATCATCGACTAACTCCTGTAATTGCTGAAAAATACCTTACGGCCACATGATAAATTTATTTTTGAATCCCGACAGTACAATGTAGTTTGTAAGCATTATGTGTACTGTTAATGAAGAAGAAAGATAAAGTTTGCCAGAAAACACTACTAGCCAGTTTATGAGCTGATGGGCATGAGTGACCAAACTACATTTCCCATCATTCGCTGGGGCAGCATAATAATAATAATAATATCAACAACAACAATAATAATAATAAAAATGAAACATAAATGACACACATAATGCGCATTCTTTTAATTTTCTGAACTTGTAAAAAACAAACTTCCCAGGAGAGCTTGAATGCACCATATGGTGGTGTGAGGTCCAAACAGTTTGTTGCCTGAGGGCAATACCGTGCCATAGAGCGTTAAATCTTCATGAGAAAGGACACATAAGAAAGTTTTGACAGTTTATGCCTTTCCATTACACAATATATGGAATTGCATTATTGCCTAACACCTTTGTGTTTCTCTTGTAAGCCTTTAGGTAGAATTATTGAGAAATACAACTGAAAAGTTTTCAGTTTAGTACAAACGTACACCCACTGTGTGTCAATTATACTGGCAACATATCAAATTGCAACAAAATAAATTATAATAATATATTTTTTAAATGATTAAATAAATGAATGACTAAATGAATGAATGAATGAATGAATGAATGAATGAATGAATGAATGAAAAAACGTGTCCAACAAAATCTTGTTTAAAATAAGCTTTGTTTAAAATTTACAAATTACAAATTTGTAAATTACAGGTTACAAATATTTGATCTTGGATTTAATTTATATTTAAAATAGATTAACTTTAATCCTGTTGCTCCAGAACTTTAAACTCAGATTTAAATCTCAATAGAGATGTACCTTGTTAATATGTGTTTAAAATTAAGTGGTGCAAAACAACTCGACTTAAAATAAAGCCCAGATCAACAAATCCTAGATTAGCTTTAAACTGTGCTTAATCCTTATTGGTGCAACGATGCATTTATTATACAATGAGCACAATATTTTATTATTTTTTGACAAAATTATTACATTATAAACATTTTATTACATTAATAATGTAATTACAATATGTGCAGTTTTATATTATGCTTTATTTCATTATGAGTTGCTTCAGAGCTGTTAAGAACAAAATGAGTAAAAGAAAACCAATACAATTTTAAAATATATATTAAATGAACATTACAAAATATAAACCAAGCAGCTTTATGTTTACCTCTTGCATTAACTAATTTCTGCTAATGCTTATTAATATAATATTTATAATTAGTAGTAGTCATTTATCTCAGATTCTCTAAACTGTTAAACAAGACTGTGTATGTTTGTAAACTAAATACAATAAAGAAAAATATGATATTTTTTATGACCCCTTTTTGGGGTCCATTTTTAAAGGTTTGTTCAAAAATACAAATTCTGTCGTTCCCATGTTGTGTGACTCATTCTTCCATGGAAGCTAATTAAAAAAAAACGAAATTTGTTAATGTTTTTTTGTACATACAATGGAAGTCAAGGGCACAATTATTTTGTGTTCCACAGAAGAAAAGCAGTCATACTGGTTTCGAAGTGTTGTGTAAATGATGACAGAATACTACGGAAGCCCTGAACCGCAACATAAAAAAAAAAAAAAAAAACTGTAAAAAAAAAAAAAAAAAAAAAAACTAGCATTTCGAGATTAAAGTCGAAATATTTTGAGATTAAAGTCGAAACCGCAATGTAAAAAAAAAAAAAAAAAAATCTGTACAAAACCAAAACAGCAACAACTAGCATTTCGAGATTAAAGTCGAAATATTTCGAGAGTACGAGAATACAGTCTTCCGTAGAAGTTGCGCGTGTGTGCTTGCCATTGTTTCACATTGCCGCACACACAGGCATTCATAATGGTGCATAGCGAGTGTTTCACACTGTGTGTGTGTGTGTGTGTGTGTTTTGTTTCAACAAAAGGAAATTCAACAGACCTGTGCCAATCTACCAGCATTAGGCTACCATTATAGGACATTATAAAATATACTGCGCCGGAATAGACTTTAGCCTATAGGAAAACCAACCCGGAAAACACTTTTCAGACTGGATGGAGATATCCAGCTTTATGAATGAATGAATTAATGAATGAATGAATGAGGCATTTATATAGCGCTTTCACATGTCTACTAGGCCTACTCTCAAAGCGCTTTACAATCATATCAGAGAATCTCACCTCAACCACCATTAGTGGTTATTAAATCTGAGGAAATCACGGGATCCGGCCAAATGATTGGATACAGAATGATGCACTTAAAATGTATCCAGAACGTATTTGCGGTGAAGAGGGAGACAGAACGGTTACTGTTGTGTTCTCGACCCAGATAGTGTTGCCTAGACGAGCACGAAAACACTTCAAAAACACTGCCACATAAAGTTTGGACCATTGTGATACTCCGGCGGAGTCTGTGCGCTCGTCTATAGGCAACGCCATGGTAATTCTTGTTGGTAGATTAGCACCTGTGTAGAATTTTGTTGAAAGCCCAGATAACACACACACACACACACGCTCTGAGCCAGTGGACGCGCACTGTTATGAATGCACACACTTCTACGGAAGACTGTATTATCGTAATGTTTCGACTTTATTCTCTAAATGTTTCGACTTTAATCTCGAAATGCTATTTTTTTGCTGTTTTTTTTAAAGATTTTGTTTTTTTACGTTGCGGTTCAGGAAATTTTGTGAAAATTTTGTGTCGTTTGGTCCACGGTGGTCCACAGCCTGTTGTTAAACAGATGCGTCGCCTTAGTGGCGCGAAAATTTTCACGTAATCGTGCTGCTCGTATGAGGAGGTTTGCAAGGTACCAGCTGAAGTGCAGCAAGGACTTTGCAGCTTTGATTACGGACTGTGTTGGTTTTGGAGCGTCGCAAAACCATGACGCCACGCGTCCTGTTCCGTGCTCCAGCACGGTTAGCGCTCACACTGCATGCGAACTGCGCCCGAGTCCAACCGAACCGTGCTCTGGCCCACCTCTTCCAAGCGGGCCAGGGCCGGTTAATCGAGCCGCGCCCGGGCACGGTTCGCAGCACTCACACTAGTCAAACGAACCGCGCTTTTGTGGTCAAACGCACTCGGGCACGGTTCAAACTGGCTAGTGTGAGTACACCCTTAGATGTGGCCGTAAAAATCGTGAACTTTGTGAAAGCCAGAGCCACTAACTCCCGGATATTCACTGCGCTCTGTGAAGAGGTAGGGGCTGATTACCATACCCTGCTGATGCACACTGACGTGAGTTGGCTGTCCAGAGGGCGGGTGCTGATGCGTCGGTTTTCAACAGTATACTATAGGCTATTATTTTTGCATTAATATATCTGGTTATGGTAATAAACATACCATTTGTTTGAAAACAAATGTTTTTGTCATTCTTGCTGCAAGCTTACAAGAGCGATAATATCATTAAATGTGAGCGGGGGCCCTAAAATATTTTCTTGGGAAAAAGGGGGTCTAAAACAAAAAAGGTTGGGAACCACTGTTTTAGATCTATCGTGAAAAGCCAGTCCTCGGATCTGATTTGAGTCATGATCTGTTTGAGTGTCAGCATCTTGAACTTGAGTTTCATGACTGCACGATTCAACAGCCGAAGATCAAAAATGGGACGCAATCCCCCATCCTTTTTTGGAACAATAAAGTAGCGGCTAAAAAACCCTGATTCTCGGTCGGGTGAGTACACCTGTTCTATAGCTCGCTTCGTTAATAGAGACTCTACTTTTGCTCCATTACCAGAAACTGCTGGGAATGCACTAACGTGAGTAACACCCTGTTGTAACGAGGTGGTGGAGAACCAAACTGAATTCTGTAACCCTTCTCTATTATCTGCAGGACCCATGGAGATATATTCGGCAGATTCTTCCACTCTGTCAGAAAATCTACTACGGGTTCCAGCCTCTTGAGCCTGGCCTCTGATGTTACTGTAACAGCCACTTTGGTGACCTAAAGCATTCTGGCAGGAAACAACCGAACTGGCTGTTTTTGAACCCCCCTCAGAGGGTCTGACGCAACGTTGAGTTGACGCTGAGCCAGGAACTCGATGGAGATCGCTGCGCCCCGAGGCACCAAGGGTGGCGGGGTTGGCAGAATGGTCCCCTGAGGACCCCGAAGTGGAACGGGCACCGTATAATGAAGTGAACACCGCTCCACCCCGGTTGGATCTGTCCACAATGGTCTGACGCACGTAGCGTCAGAACCGCTTATGAGCCGAAGTCTTCTCAGCCATAAGAACGGTCCTCAGATCCAGCTTTGGCTTAGAAGACTTCGGCTGAGAATGTCGGCTCGGCCCCCATGACTTAAGAGGAGCACGAGATGCGACACTCTCTTTCTGTTGAGCACGATATGAGGAGCTCGGCTGGGGATGCTCACAGGGGCCTGGACCTGGCGAGGGAGACATTTTTGAAGGCCTCTACTTGTTTTTTAGTTTCTTGAAATCTTTCAACGACTGCATTTACTGAGTCGCCAAAAAGATCTGAAGGGGATATTGGAGCATCTAACAGACAAGCCTGATCTTTCTCTTTTATTTCTGCTAAATTTAACCAGTGGTGCCTCTCAGTAGCTACAAGGGCTGCCATGGACCGCCCAATAGCACAAGCGGTCTCCTTCGTAGCCCTGAGAGATAGATCTGTGGCCCGACGAAGATCTCGAATTTCATCAGGACCCACTCTTTCAATATTATCCAGATCCGCCAACAGGTCTGCCTGATAGGCTTGAAGCACTGCCATAGTGTGAAGACAGGCTCCGGCTTGACCTGCTGCCGCATAAGCTTTGCCCACTAAATTAGATATAGTTTTAAAGGTTTTGTGGGCAGCACGGGAACCTTCAGTGACGATGCAGAACCGGGGGACAGATAGCTTGTGAGCGTCCGTTCAGCCGGGGGCATCGACCCATAACCATGTTCCTTCAGTCCCCTCATATCTGAATATGTAAGGTCCTGGGGACTGAAGAGATGGGAAGAGTATGGTTTATTCCACGATCTACATAGCTCACTATGTAGATCTTGAAAAAATGGTAGGGCCCGTGATGGAGATGATAAATTAGAAATCAAAAAGCGCTCGTCTAACTTGCTTTTGGGACGAGCACCTTTTCTCTCGGGTGGCCAAATCATGCTGGGGAAAGAGATGGCGAATCCTCTTCCCTAATGTTTGTGTCACTATCTCCAATGCTCAGAACATCTACCTCCTTAGAGCAAGAGCACCGAAGCATTGGGCTCTCTTCCCGGGCGGAAGAAGCTGCAGGGCGGCAAGAGAGCAATGGATTCCCCAGGTAAGGGAGGAGATTAGGCAGAGCCCGTCTCCGACCCTGCCGAGAGATCCATTTTGCTCGGCAGTAGCGGGTCCTGTACCCTGAGGTTCTCGAGCCTGACCACTTTCATCAAACAGTGATAGGCGGGAGTGGAGCATGCGGAGCACTCTGCTCACAATTCTGACAGTCAGCCCCCTCGAAGACTGACATAGCATGCTCCACTCCCAAACACATTACACAAAGTTAGTGTGTATCCCTACCCGTAAGGAAACGAGGGCAGGGAGAAACACATGACTTGAATAACTGTTTCGCCATACTTTAGAGAAGGATGTGACAGACAACAATACATAAAACAGACAGTTTGAGACAGAGCACTTTGCTGAGGCACAAAAGCTAGCGCCGGTTGATCGAATGTTCTTTCATCCTTTCCTGGCCATAACGTCACCCGCCCGTGACATTCATTCTTTCCATTGAACTAGTTTACATACGTGCTTCAGACGTAATCACGCGGGGGCGTTCCCAAAGCGTCATCGACGCTAGTTACCTCGAAAGGGAACATGTTTTTAGCATGTAAAGCCAGTGGCACACATGAATATAGAAGTTTTTTTTTTTTTTTACATATATGAGAATAAATTAGGCCTAGCATGATGGGTGTTAAACTTAGCAAGCATTCGGCCGGTAGTTGTTTCTCATGTGGACGTCTGTAAAAATAAATGTGCATGGCACGTCATGATTAGAGTTGGGTATAACGCTTTACAAAGTTTAAAATTAATGTAATTTGATTACAGTTACTAATGTAAATAAAATTAAGTTACTTGCGTTACAAGTGTATTGTTAAGAAAAAAATATTTAGTAAAATGCCTTTCTAATCACGTTTGGCCGGCTGCGTCAGTTAATGAGCATGCACTTTAATTAATTACTGGAGAATGCGCTTCATGAGGCACACACGCACACACAGTCTCTCGCTCTCGCTCTCTCCCTCTCCGCCGTTTGCGCACTACACGGTTTCTAGCACAGTCTCCACTGCTTCGCATGCGCGCTCTTGCTCGCTCTAGATTTCCGGGAGATTTTAACTAATTTGCGGGCATCAGGGAACCGCTATCAATGGGGGAGACTCCAGGAGCTTCCGGGAAATTGGGATGTCTGCCATATTAAATTATGGAAAGAACTGAGTTTCACTTTGTAGTGTATATTCTTGTAGTGATGAAATATTGTTCTTGTAAATACTTTCCAGCATTTCAGTAATAAAAGTGTAGATACGTCTTTAAAATGCAAATTACAGCGAAGCGCAACAGTTAGGCCTACTCTATGGGGCTAGGCAGTGGTCAAAAAGTAATGGATCTCTTCTTGTAATTGAGTCATGTGAATTAAGTTGACAATTAAATTAGGCTACCATACGACCTTGGTTTTTGACCAAAAAAAAAACAGTAAGTTATTCGGCCGGAGATTTTTACCCTTTGTTTTGACCCACATACTGTAGGCTACATTGCGGGAGGGCATTTTGAACGTAGTATATCAAAATTAAATTAGATTTAATGTACACTCTTATATTACTCTTCACTTTTATATTAAGGATATTATTGAGAAGGGTAGGAGTGGCAATTGTGATTGTAAAAGTGTATGAGTGAAAGGGGATTGTCTGTACCACAGGAATACCTCTAGGCTATTCATGTCTCTTCTCGAAGTTCAGAAACTTATATCACATATGCAGGTATGAACATGACATTTTTGATTGAAAGACCAAACCCACATTATAAAATCACAGGAGGGGGGAGTAGCGCCGGAAGTGAACTTCATACAAAGGTGCTTAAGAATAAACTGAGGATCCAGAGATTTTACATCTTTCATTCAGGCAAGATGTTGACCTACAAGGTGATTGTTTCTACTTCCAGACAGATTCGGGCTGAGAAAACGAACAGAATTTACCTGACGCTGATAAACTCAAAGAATCAGAGCAGTGACAGAGTCCTGGTCAACAAATCCTATTTTGGTGGTTTTGTTTGGTCTAAAAGGGTAAGTACTTTAAAGACTTGATTATTTTTATTTTAAGTTATTATTATTCTTTATTTCCATTATTATATAGTGGTCAAAAGTTTGGAAACATTACTATTTTTAATGTGTTTTTTTTAAAGTTTATTTTTATTTTTATCAACACATGGATGGGTAAGTTTCATTCAAAAAAGCAACATTTTGAGCACAAATTGAGAAAATCACGTGTTAAAGGCTACATCCTCATCGAATTCAGAAACAGTCCTAAAGCTCGCCCTGGGTCGTTTCATTCAGTAACATTAGGCTGTTTTGTTTTATATGCTGTTTAATGTTGTTGATGCGTTATTTTGCAAGCATTCATTCTAATATAGCTAAGATAGACATTTTCAACAATAAAAATATCATTAAAACGAATTACTTAACTCTGACACTCTCGAAACTACATTTGGAGATAATTAGTTAACTGTAGGCACTCAATTTCAAAATATTTAGAAGGAAAAAGTCTGCCTAGAGACTAAGTGCTCTCTGGATAACGATCTATTTTTCATGCAAAGTGTAGGCTATAGGCTAACTTAATCATCTTTTGTATTATTTGTCAACATTATTTATTATTTGTAGAATTCAATTCTATATAGCCTATATACTGTATATATATTTGCATTTCAAAGCGCGCAGCACATTTACATTCGTCGTACCGTCACTCTCATCAGTGTGCATGTTCTCTAACAGTGTTTCATAGGCTATTTCCTATACCCCTACGGATGTGGAATTTAAATGGATTTTTTTTTGTAGCCTAATTGCATATTTAAACAAATGCTCTGGTTAAACACTGGATGGTCGTTCCTATGTAATTTTATGACTCTTTTTGCGTGGAATATATTCCATAGATAGACAATGACTCTCGACACAATGGCGATCATAACGTAGTAGGCTACCCCAGAGTGCAGTCTGGACAATGGGGCGGGGCTACACATTGGGCTCACTCCCAATTTAATTGGTTTATAATACAGCAATGAGCAATTCCATTGGTTGTAGACGATTCAGGTCTGAGCATGACATTCCTTTATGTACGTTTTTGTGAATGATTTGGTCGTATTAAATAAATATTAAATGCTTACTTTAAATGTAGCCTAGGCCCTATCTTATTATCGGTTTACCATGGTAAATTAAGTACAGATATGTTGGCTAATGTTTTATTGAAGCGATAAAGTTATGGTTTATATGAACGCTTGGTGACTCCACCTCAGTGTAAGGCTAATAGAGCTGCCGTTCACTTGGCTTCTTCAAATTTCCATCAAGATCGGTAGAGTTAAAACACGGGATTTTACGCAAATTATGACAATTCACTGTAGCCTATTAAAGACATCGGACAAACCCGAAGGCAAGCAGCTGATTTTAAATTCTAATGCACGGCTGATTTTAAATTCTAATGCAATGTAGTTGATGTTTTTTACGAGATTTGTTGTCCAATGCTTGCATTATTTGGTACAAAGTGCAAATAAATTGTTAAATGGCAAACACGTTTGTCCTTGTTTACCATAAAATATGAGGGCATATATTGGTTCTGTAAAGCCATATGTTATAGTTTTTAAAGATTACAGTTCCCTTTCGAGGGAACTCGCGATGCGTCACTTGACGCTTTGGGAACGCCCCCAGCGTGAATGCGTCTGAGCATCAATGTCAACTAGTCCAATGGAAAGAATGAGCATCACGGGCGGGTGACGTCATGACCAGGAAGGGATAAAGGCTCACCCGGTGAAACGCGGCATTAGCTTCTGCGTCTCAGCAAGCGATCTGTGTTACTCTGTCTCTGTCTATTTATTGTTGTCTGTTACGATATTATTGGGAAGAGTTATGGCGAAACAACTTTACAAACTCTGTGCTTCTCCCTGCCCGTGTTATTTAACGGGTGGGGACACACACGAGCTTTGTGTAGTTTGTTTAAGAGTGGAGCATGCGGTATCAGCCTCCGAAGGGGCTGATTGCAACATTGTGAGAAGCTTTCGCTTCGCATGCTCCACTCCCGCCTGTCACTTTTTGAGGAAAGTGGCCAGGCTCGCGATCCTCGGGGTGCAGGACACGCGTCTGCCGAGGCAGCGCGGAGAATGCATTCCTGTGGATCGCGAATAGGATCTCGTTACGGGGTTGGAGACGGGTGCGCGGATCTTATCTCCTCCCTTTCCACGAGTGATCCAGTGCTCTCTCTCCGGTCTCGGAAGCCCGCGCTGCGGTCTCTTCCGCCCGGGGAGAGAAATCAATGCTTCAGTGCTCTACCTCCGAGGTTGCTGGGCATTGAAAGTATACACAATCATGGGGGAAGTGGATTTGCCATCTCTTCCCCAGCGTATGAGAATTATACAGTATATAGCCTATATATATATATATATATGATAGTTTATATATTATATATGAAATAAAGTGTATATATATAAAGAATGTATATAAAAAATATATATATATAATAATAAGCTGGTGGAGGTGTTTACTAAGGCTGTAGATAAATTAAATATTTAATGGCCAGCAGAAATAAGGGGGCACTCGTCCTTAAAATAAATTGAACGAGTTTCCTTCCCTCTATTTTTCCACCTCCATCACGGGGCCTTCCATTTTTCCCGATCTGCACAGCGAGCTGTCTAGATCATGGAAAAAGCCTAACTCATTTTTTAGCCCCACATTCATGTATATTCAAAAGATATTTGGGGGTTAAGAGAGTATGGCTATGGGACAATACCCCGGGTAGTACAGACACTTGCGAGCTATGTCTCCCGGTTCAGTATCGTCCCTGAAGGCGTCGGCTTCTCTCACTAAACCATTAAAGAAAACTATTTTTTTCTAGTGGGAAAAGCATATATGGCAGTGGGTCTAGCACGAGCCTGCTTGCACACTATAGCAGTGCTGCAAGCATATCAGGCTGACCTGCTGTGGTATTTGGACAGAAGTGAGGGAGTTTGGCCCGATGGGGTTTGAGAACTCCGTCGGGCCTCAGATTTATCTCTCAGGGATGGCAGCCAAATAAATGTGGTCACTGAGAGACACCTCTGGCTCAATTTGATGGGAATCATGGAGAAAGATACAAGATAATCTCTCCCTCGCTATGTCCAACCCACTGGGGCTGCTGGGCGTGAGCAGCTCCAGCCGGCTAGTTTCTCATACACAACACAGCAGCCAAAGCCTTCAAAGCAGAAGCCGGATCCGAGGACCGTTCTTCATGCTGAGAAGGCTGCGGCTCAAAAGAAAAGGTCTGGCGCCACGGCGTCAGACCGGTGAGGGCAGCCCCAACCGGGGTGGAATGGTGTACACCTCATTATACGGTGCCCTTTCCATCTCTGTGCCCTCAGGGGACCGTTCTGCCAACCCCGCCACCCTTGGTGCTTCGGGGCGCAGCGTTCTCCAGCGAGCTTCTGGCGCAGCGTCAACTCGACGTTGCGTCGGACTCGCGCCCTCTGAGGGGGGTTCGAAAACAGTCAGTTCGGGTGGTTCCTGCCAGTATGTTTCAGGTCCCCGAACTGGCTGTCTTTATTACACCAGAGGCCAGCCTTGAGGGGCTGGTTCCCTTGGTAGATTTTCTGGCAGCGTGGAAGCTTCTGCCAAATATATCTCTATGGGTAATGGTAATCTCTCTGGTAATGGAGCAAGGGGTAAAGGCCCTGTTAGCAAAGAAAGCTATAGAGCAGGTGTACTCACCCGACATTGCGTCGGGTCTTTACAGTCGTTATCTCATTGTTCCAAAAAAGGATGGAGAGCAGTGTCACATACTAGATCTTCGTCTGTTGGAGTGTTTGGTGCTGGAACTCAAGTCCAAGATGCTGACACTCAAACAGATCGTGACTCAAATCAGATCCGAGGACTGGTTTGTCACGATAGATCTAAAATACGTATACTTCCATATCTCCATCCTCCCTCAGCACAGGAGGTTCCTGAGGTTTTCTTTGGGGCAAAGAACACCAGTATCAGGCACTTCCTTTCGGTCTAGCTCTATCACCCCTCACGTTCACGAAGTGTATAGACGCAGCTCTGGCCCCGCCAGGCTGCAGTGTATACGCATTCTGAATTGCATAGATGACTGGCTGATTCTAGCGGAATCAGAACAGTTAGCAGTTCGGCACCGAGGTGTCGTTCTCGCTCATATGCAGATGTTGGGGTTGAGGCTCAATGCCAAGAAGAGTGTTCTTTCTCCAGTACAGAGAACCACTTTCCTTGGTGTGGTATGGGATTCAGTGACGATGCGGGCCAATCTATTGCCCGTTCGTGTAGCTGCTATCCTGACAGCCACCATAGAGCTAAAGCTAGGCCAGTCACGCACTGTAAAACAGTTCGAGAGACTGTTGGGTCTTGTGGCAGTAGCGTCCAACGGGATACCTTTTGGCCTGCTGTACATGAGACCTTTGCAGTGGTGGCGCAGGACCAGAGGGTTCTCCCCGAGGGGAAACCCACTTCGTATGATCAAGATCACGCGGCCGTGCCTTCGTGCCTTGGTTATGTAGAGGAAACACTGGTACTTAACCCAGGGTTCGGTGTTGGGAGCTCTTTGCCATCGAGTTGCTATCTCGACAGATGCTTCCCTCACCGGCTGGGGAGCGGTATTGGAAGGCCGCTCAGCTCAGGGCTTGGGAGGAGTCATCATCTCGCTTGGCACATGAATTGCCTAGAGATGATGGTCGTCTTCAATGCGTTGAGACATCTCCTCCCAGACCTGAGGGGCCATCATGTGTTGTTCTGAAACAGTGACTGTTAGGCCTCAGGGCAGCAGCGTTCAATGTGATACCCTTTGACCTGCTGTACGTGAGACCTTTACAGTGGTGGCTCAGGACCAGAGGGTTCTCCCTGAGGGGAAACCCACTCCGTACGATCAAGATCACGCGGCAGTATCCCCGCGCCTTGGTTAAATGGAGGAAACTCTGGTTCTTGACCCACAGACAACACGTTGGTGGCCTATTATTTTGGTCCCTCAGGAAATTACGCTGTCTGAGGGCAGTGTATATTCCAGGGGGGCCAGAATATTGGAGCAGACACCCTGTCGAGGCAGGGGCTGAGGCCAGGGGACTCCACCCCGAGGCGGTGGAGCAAATATGGGAGTCGTACCCCTTCCGACGCATAAGTTGTGATTTATAAAAACAAACTTGACAGGAAAATTTGCGCACCTGCACACAAACTCTGACCCATGCGTACAAACGTTTTGGAGATGGAGCAGTTTGGTGAGCTGGAGTTAAATGTCTTTTTGGTCACTTTTAGACAGAAAATCTACTGCATATATCTAACGGCAAAACTTGCAACTCGGTTGCTAGGGTGTTGAACATGATTGCATACGAGTCAACAACCATGTCTGTACGATGTTCTGGTGCCAGATTAAATATGCCATTCTCATTATAGGAGTTAGACACTTAAACTACATGAAATCATTACTGAGAAGTTACAACATTTTTAATATTCAATAAATAAAAATATTTGTTGTGAATGCAATACTTTTGAACACTCTTCCTCTGGAATGCTGTGGTTTAATGTTTTAACTACAGAGATAATTGCCTATAATGATAATAGCAGATTGTCTGAGAAAATAGGTTCGTGCAAATAATACACAACAAGGCCAATCTGTTTGCATTAAAAATATAAATCAATTAAAAATAATATTTGGCCAGTGGAAAATATTGAGAAAAACTTTCTCTGAAATGTATTTTATTCTATTTGATTTATTTATTTAAAAAAAAAAAGGCAAGGATAGACTACTAAATGATTTGTATTAATGTAATGTGATCCGTATTTAATATTTTCCTAATGTCTTGTACCGTTAAACATGTTATCATGCCGATGAATAATCATATGCAAATGATATGCAGATGAGGATATGTATAGTAAAACTAGGCGTTGTAAGCTCATATATGGTTATTTCGGGGAGGAGACGGATGTACGCACAATCTTCCGCTGACTGGGATTTATAAAGTGAATTCAGCGCAGGTTCTGGTCGACACGGTTTTATAAGTCTGAATATTTATATTTTTTGCTTTCAGGCGCACGTACACTTTTAGTAAGGATCCTACGCACAGTTTTATAAATGAGACCCCTGGTGTTTTAATCCGTCTCTTTTGTCCACTTTCAACCACTTCTGTCCTGATTTCTTCAAGGGGAGTGTCTATGGGTGGGTAAATGTATAGGCTTTTTTAGATCTTTCGATTTAATGGACGAAATAAGCTTGCTTAATTTACATATGAACGTAAACCTAGACGACGGAAAAACATACAGAGAGCAGCAGCTTTAATTTCTGCTCTGACTGCCACGAAACCATGCCAAATGCTGAGAGCGCATGCAGAGGTGGGTAAAATACATTAACTCCATTACATTTACTTGAGTAAATTATTGGACATTTTTTACTTTTAAGCAGGACTCCGAACTGGTTCAAGGAACGTAAACTGGAAAAGAACAAAACTTTGACAGGAACAAAACCGGAAATTAAATGTAATCGTTCTGAACAGATACGCTTATTTAAAATGAAACATTTGGATTTGTGGCGAATGAGAGAGGTAGGCTTCAGTTCTACTTTAAAGTCATAAAGTCATGGCCTCGAGATTCTATTTTAAAGGAACAATATATTTTTCCTTGGAGACAAATCCTGGAATGTTTTCATCAAAAACCTTAATTTCTTTTCGACTGAAGAAAGAAAGACATGGACATCTTGGATGACATGGGGGTGAGTAAATTATCAGCAAAAGTTTTTTTAAAAGTGAACTAATCCTTTAATAGGACAGTGTTCGTCATATAGTGATGTCACTGGCATATCTTCACCCCTCGCCCATTCTTTAATCTTTTCACCAAAAATACAACATGTGGAAGGCCCGCGACCACCAGGCTGAAGCCGTTTAGACTTTTCTCTTTTTAATGCACAGAAACAGGTAAAGTCAATCATGTGTCTATCTTGCTTGTTAATCTAAAAAAGTTACCTGAGTGGTGGTTGTTATAATGACTTATGTATATTTTCAATCAATGCAAAGTTGCTATCGTTAGCTTAAAATGACAAAATGAAGAGAGCCGATGGTAAAGAAATTAATTCGACACAAGAACTGCTTAAGGAGTGGCAAAAATACTTTAGCACATTGCTCAACAACAACATCATCATCACGGATAGCTCGCCCATTGAGCCTGCCGCTAAGGACCTCAATATCGAAACACAACCATTCATCATCGAGGAGATAAAACGAGCAATTCAGGAAATTAAAAGCGGGAAATCACCAGGGCCTGACCATGCAATAACAGCAGGAGCATTAAAGTTCGGAGGAGATTATGTAGCCGGTCTCCTCCTTGATATCTGCAACAGAGTCTACACGCAAGAATCGGCACCCGAACAATTCACAACCAGTTTAATTGTCCCTCTACCCAAGAAAGGTGATTTGACCCTGATGAACAACTACAGGGGGATCAGCCTTATGTCGATCGCTGCAAAGGTCTACAACAAAGTTATCCTGCATAGGATAAGAGACCCGATCGACAAAGTCCTGCGCACCAATCAAGCTGGCTTCAGAAGAGGTAGAGGGTGCACAGAACAAGTTCACATCCTGCGTAGAATAATCGAAGGCTACAATGACAAGAATCTCGACTACTACATCACATTTGTCGACTTCAAGAAAGCCTTCGACTAGATCAACAGACCAACAATGTTCGAAATCATGATACACTATGGCATACCAAACAAATTGGTAAGAGCAGTTCGAGCAATCTACACCAACTCCAAGAGCCATGTACTAGTCGAGGGGAAGCTGTCAGAGCAATTCGACATTTCAACTGGTGTCCTACAAGGCGACACACTAGCTCCTTTCCTGTTTATCATCGTTCTCGACTATGTACTAACAAAAGCTGAGGAGGAACATGCTGATACCACCCAATCCAACGGCATCGTAACACATCTAAGAGAGTCAACTAGGCAACTTAATGTCTCACTATTCGACTTGGACTTCGCAGATGACATCGCTCTATTCGAAAGCACCCTGGAAAGATCGCAGCAACAACTTAAAACAACAGCCAAGTGGGCCAGGAGAGTAGGCCTTGAAGTCAACATAGGCAAGACAAAAGCATTAAGCAACAAACAACATGCTGGCCTAGACATGGCAATCCATACCCACCAGTACATACAGCTAAATGGTCAGAGCATCGAGTGGACCAAGAACTTCAAATATCTCGGCTCACAAATTGTGTACGCATTTCCCCCTGTTGCTCTGCTCCCAGGAGTTCTGGAGTGATTCCGCCAGGATGGAATAAGCCTATTTAGTAGCACCACCCTGGCCGAGCTGAATTTGGTTTGCGGACCAAATTTTTCTCCTCGACAGACCTCCCTTGGAGGTCCCGATCAGGAGAGACCTTCTGTCTCAGGCAGGGGATGCAAAATTGCACCCCCGGCAGGGGATTTGGAAACTGTGGGTTTGGCCTCTGAGGGGGCCCAACTCATAGAGAGTGGTCTCTCAACCGAGGTTGTTGAGACCATTCTAAGCTCCAGAGCTCCCGCTACGAGGAAACTATATTCACTATTTCGAGAGTTTTTCACTTCTTGGTGTTACCAGCGTCAGTGGGATCCGGTTAACTGTTCAGTAAACACCGTATTCGAGTTTCTGCAAGAACGCTTTGTATCAGGTCTATGTCCTTCCACGCTTAAGGTATACGTGGCGGCCATTGCGGCTTTCCACGCCCTGGTGGGTAGTACATTTTTGGGTCGAGACCCCCTGATCACTCGTTTCCTTCGTGGCACTTTGAGGCTGAGGCCTGCAACTTGCACTAGGGTGCTGGCTTGGGACCTTGCAATAGTTCTAGAAGGCCTATCTGGGGCTCCCTTCGAGCCCTTAGATTTGGTCTCAGAGAAGTTCCTTTCTTTTAAGACTATTTTCTGCTAGCTATTTCGTCCCTATTAGAGTCAGACCTTCAGGCCCTTTCGGTCCCCACCTGCCTTGAGTGCACCGGGGATGGCCAAGGCATTCTTACCCGAAACATGGATATGTTCCAAAGGTGCCTACCATTCTTCCGAGGCCTATTGTGCTGCAGGTTTCTGTCCTCCTTTTACATCTGCGGACCAGGAAAGGCTGAACCTCTTGTTTCCAGTGCGAGCACTGGATACTTATGTGCATCGGACATCTTCTATGAGGAAGTCCGACCAGTTATTTATTTGCTTTGGATCACCTAAGAAGGGTCTTCCTGCTTCTAAACAGACGGTTAGCAAGTGGATAGTCGAGGCTATTTCACTTGCATACAAGTACTCTGACCATCCGTGTCCCTTGGTGGTCAGAGCTCACTCAACGAGGGGTATGGCGGCCTCTAAAGCCTTGTTATTTGGGGTTTCCCTCCAAGACGTTTGTGATGCGGCAGGCTGGTCCTCACCGCTCACATTCGTCAGGTTTTACAGTCCAAGTAAGATCATCTTGGAGATATGTTAAATGTTGAATATATGTTTTAATTATGTTTATGTAAAATTAAATAAAAAGCTTTTAATATATTAATTTAAAAACATTTATATAGTTAAGACATCATTTCCCCACGTGCTTTTTTTGTCAAGTTTTGTCTCCTGAAATCACTGTGATTTGAATGACAATTTCAATACCATTACACCAGTCAGAATATGCGATTCAAATGAAAAATTTGCTTTCGTATTCGTGGAGATTCTCACAACTATAGGCTACTCGGAGTCCAGTCTGGACAAGACGAGCGCATTCTTCCTCCGAGACGAGTCCGCGCGCACTCCAGTTAGGCTACTGCAGCAGCGCTCGCTGCGCTCCGTCACCCGTGGATTTACCGATCTGCCGTTTACACTAGCCTGCTGCAGGGGCAGATATGCACTTTATCTACATAATAAAGACATCAGACTTAAAAATAAAACTATTGTGAATTATAGATCATATTTGACAAGTACTTACTTTTCGTGACCCAATCGATTGAAGTAGCCTAAGATGGGGGGAAGCAGGGGCGGACTGGGACCAAAAAGTGGCCCTGGACTTTCTGGCCCACAGCAGCCCACCGCACGGTGGCAGAGAGAGCTCAACACGCTGCAACTGAAGCCAAAACATGCAAATAAAAAAAAACACCTGCAAATTAAAAAAACATCATCATCAGTTTCACAACACAGTGTGCTCCAAATACAGAAACGCGCTGTAAAAGTTCACAACACAACCAAATACAGAAACACGCTGCAAATAACACAGACCACAGCGGAAATGTTTCCAGGGGAACCAAATAAGTGACGAACCCGGCTGGGACGTGCTTATTGCTCGTGAGCTTCCTTATGCCCTACTCCATTCGAAGGGCAGACGGCAGAGCCCTTAAAGTGGGACTTTGGAGGGAGCACGGCTGTAGTGTGCTGTTATGTAGCGTGTGAAACGCACTTGATGAAGGGAGCAACGAAAGACAACGTAATTTCCTCATTATTTTCACCTGGGATGTTCCCATGACAACGCAGCACAGTGTCCATCAGCTGAAGAGCTGGTCTTACGACATAAATATAATGCTGTTAACCTAACGGTTGCAAATACATTTTAACTTTACAAAAAAGCTTTTAAAATATGCGTGCATGTGTGTCTAAACTTTAAAACTTTGGACCCCACATTACCTAACATTTCATATGAAACTTTTCTTTATGAAAATTTAAACATAACATGAAACAATTTGTACAGTGTAACTGATTAAAGATAAATATCTTCCTTCCTGTTCTTCTTCTCTATCTTTTTTATTTATTTTTAGTTTAGTTTTCAGCTCATTGTTCTTTTCTCATTTGTATTCTGATGACATTGAACATATTAATACATTTTGTAAACTGTATACAATTTTTATGTCATAAAAATGTAATCTCTGTATGTTTTGCAAAAATAAATAAATAGATAAAGTAGAATTTTAAGCTGTAAGCACCAGCACGTCCGCAGGTCCCAGCCGGCTTTAGTCACTTATTTGGTTCCCCTGGAAAGATTTCCGTTGTGGTCTGTGTTATTTGCAGCGCGTTTCTGTATTTGGGTGGTGCTGTGAGTATTTGGAGCACACGTGTATTGTGAAACGGATGAAGATGTTTTCTTAATTTGCGGGTGTTTTTTCTATTTGCATGCGTTTTCTTCAGTTGCAACGGGTTGAGCTTTCTCGGCCACCGTACCACCACATCATAACAAATTGTCCTATTAATGTGCAGAATATTTTTTAACACCACTTATAGCATAAAAATATAACACAATACAAAAATAAATGCTATTTAAACATTTATTTTAAGTAACACAACGCTAGTCAGGGGGAGCTAGAGCCTTCAGAGCCTGTTGAACTGCTACTCTTCGCGCCAAATGTATAATCTGTTCATTTGAAGCATTTCACAGCATCTATCTCTAATGCTTTTTTGTGTACCTGCAGCGGCAGCGTCGGTTTCTCTTTTTGAATGACGAATATATCTGCAGAAATAGACAGTTGTCTCATTTACAAAAATAATGACTTTATTCGACTATTCCTTTTCTTCCTTGTAGGCCTGAAACGAGACTTCAAGAGATTTCCAAGACGCATGCGCGAGAATTGCGATCTCCTTCAACTACTTCAGTTCAGTTCTCGCGCGTGCGTCGTGGAAATTTCTTGAAGTCTCGTTTCGGTACAAGGAAGAAAAGGAATAGTCGAATAAAGTCGTTATTTTTGTTTGTTTTTCCGCACAAAAAGTATTCTCGTCGCTTGATAAACTTATGTAATGATAGAAACTCGGAAGCAAGATGCAAGTAAAACTCAGTATTTATTATTAAGCAATGATGAAGCAAGAAGGAGTCCAGTGGTAACAGGCTAGCGGCGCAGGGACTCCAATGGTCAGATGAATCCGGTGAGTGAGGTGACGGAGAGTGCTGAACAAACAAGACGAATCCAGATAACGCCCACAGGAACAACGAAGGCACGGGACTGGAACGCAGAGGGATCAACACAACCGGACATCACAAAACAACGATCTGACAATGGAGATGAGAAGTTGATGAGATATATACACAGGAATGGATAGACTGCAGCTGGTGATGAGGTAATGAGTGATTGCTGAACGAGCGCTGATGAGCGGCCACGCCCCTCTGATCAGCGCACACACATACAACAACAGAGACACGAGACAAGAAGAAGACATAGGATTTACCAACCGTGACAACTTATAGTTGAGCCACTGTTGCGACATGGAATATTTAAACATTTTCTTTAATGACTTTCTGGTACAGCATGGGGGTGAGTAATTAATGACTTAATTTTCATTTTTGGGTGAACTAACCCTTTAAATATGAATTATTTTGTGCTAGCTATGAGAGGGAGCAATTCACCTCTACTCCAAGAAAACCAATCCCGCCTCCTCCAAAATTATATATATTCCAGTTTTAAATATGCATCGGATTACAGATAGGGCTACGTGTGTTTTTTTTTTTATTTAAAAGAAAACCAATAAAGAAACATTAATTTATTGGTATGGCAATCAGAAAGACTGCACAGAAGTGGAAACTGAACTACAAGTAGCCATAATACACATTAAATGTAGTCACGCAATGCTGATGTTGTTAACATTAACAATTTGAGAACAAAGTATAATTTGAAAGGTTTGACGCAATCGTTATATTTAATCAGCACGATTTAGTGCAAGGCTTTTCCCCCCTTAGTTGATCAGAAAAAAAGTGGATGTTAGGCGGCCTGCTTACTTGTTCATATGACATTTACCGATGAAAATTCTTATGTTGTCATGGCCATACTGTACTTCCAAAAAGTAGAACCTGTGATTCTGAATACCAGTATCCACACCGGCGCGGTGACTGACAGACACAGTCTCCTCAAAACATTGTGTTCATCCGCGCTGTTTCATGCCGATGCACAACTCACGCAAAGTTAATAATTCCGCGAATAACTGCAATTACAGATTTCGAACAGAGATGGCGACAAAGAGGAAAAACTGCGGACTGCAGCTTTAAAATCCACAGTTTGTGTTTATTCTTTATTCACTGACGCTAATGGAAAAATGAAGAAGAACTAATGATAAAATTACGAAGCCCTACATGAAAATATTGTCTACCAGCCTACAAAATAGCTCTCCTTTACAATGGCAGTAATTTCATGCAGTCGTGCTCATTGCCCACTAAAGGTGACACTGACTTCTATGGGTAAATTATTAAAACTGCTCAAAAAACTGCTCAATGTTAAAGCTTATATGACTCTTTGTAAAGCTGATTTGAAACGATGTGAAATGAGCGCTTTACGATCTGAATAAAATTAATCAAAACATTATCCAATTGATCGTAACTGAAATCGCCATGGTTATCACTAAATATTTCTGTAGTAGGCCTAGACTACGGCCAAACAGCTTAGTAGATAATTCATAAACTCATACATAAAGGAATGTGCATGCTCATGCCTCAAGTCACGCCAATAAGATTGCTGTATTATAAACCAATAAAATCGTGTGTGGGCAGAGCGACAAGTGTAAATCTCATAATTCTGACTTTATAACACGCAATTGCAACTTTATCGCGAAATTCCGAGATAAAATGTCAGAATTGCGAGATGCAAAGTCGCAATTGTGAGAAAAAAAGTCAGAATTGTGAGATAAAAAAGCCGCAATTCCCTTTTTTTTATTTGCCATTCTGTGGCAGAAACAAGCTTCCATACTTTGACACATTGAACACCAGCTTTTATTTTAGGCAATTCAAAAGGCACTTTTTTTTCTTTTTTACAGGTGTTTTACCTGTATTTTGAATGTTGAACTTAATTGCGTTGTGTTCTAGGGTTAACTGAAATGTCTGTAAAATTACTGGATTTACATGTCATTACATTTCCTGGTAATAAGCTGCCAGTACTTTTTCTGTTATTTTATGGATTTGTTTTTATAGTATACTTCACCTATAGATTCTCTTTAAACCAAGGAGTTAGACAAGGATGACCAGTCTTCGCTTATCTATTCTTAATTGCAACACAATTCCTTAACTTAAATATCAATAGTATCATTTAAAGTGTATCAAAATTGGCAACACAAAAGTAGCCTATTAGTCAACCAACTAACGATACAGATTTTTTCTTAAATCATTCATTACAAACTCCATGGCTGATACTTTAAATAAAGTGAATTAAGTGTCCTTTGAGCTGATCCACAGATTTTACCCTGTAACTTTACCCGTTTACCCTGTAGCTGACATCGAGTTAACACTATTTTTATTATTAATATACTATTTTTTAAGCAAATTGTACACAAATGCAACTTTTCAAACCATAAACCTGCGTTCTCTGTCTTCTTAAGGAAATGGAAACTGATTTCAATGCAATCTCAGCATCTGCTAATAAGAAAGTTAAGACTTTTAGAATCTGCTCTGCTTTGAGGCTCTTCATGTAATAACTTTTCTATAATATAATGGCCCTCTTAACTTTTAACTTATTTATTTTGTTCTGTATTTTTTGTTTAAATTTATTATTATTATTATTATTATTATTATTACTATTGCTAGTTTTGATATTATGTTCTGGTTATCAGTGTAAAAAAACTGTTTATTATAGTCCTTACGATTAAAAAAGGTACTAGAATAAATGTGAGTGCAACATTGGACAGTAGGTGGCGCTAGAGGGTTTGAGATAGACACTCCGTCCAAACATACTATGGTTAATATTGAGACTGTCCTTTATATGTCTGCCAAATTTCATAAGTTTCCCGCAAGCTGTGCTTGGCCCCTAATAAATAACAAACATTACATTGTCAGAGGATGAATGATAGGTATTTATTGAAAGAGTTTCAAATATTCGCTTGGCTTTTTGGTTTATAAGGTATTGTAACAACTCAATATTGGGCATCAGGTCTGTTTCATACGTGTCGATATTGGGTTTAATATTTACACATTTACCAAATGTAATAAATTGATTTATCAAGGTTTTATTATTCTTTTTATTAAGTCGACACTATTCCATATCCCGGCCGTTTGTAAAGTTATAGCAGATTAGTTCATTTCCGTAGCTGATGATGCAGACAAATAATTCGATCCAGTAAAATTAGCGCTCCTCCAATGGCTCGTTCTGACTGTGTTCAGTATTCGTGAACACAACTTTGATAATCTGCAACAGTAAACATTGAGATAAACGGTTGACTAGTGGAGATATGTTTATTGTTTGTTTGTTTGATGGTTTGTTCACCCCCCCCCCCCCCCCCCCCCCCCCCATCCCATATATATATATATATATATATATATGTAACGTGTCTAATAAAAGTTGTCATTAAAGGAGTTCTCCTTCGACGTCTGTGTGAAGAAGGACCTTGAAGACATTGTCCTGGTGAAACTTGAAAAGAACTGCTATGTCAATTTTTCTTCGTGGTTTTGTGAGCATATCACAGTGAAAACACCCTCTGGAAAATGCCTTAAGTTCCCCTGTCAGTCCTGGTTACTTGACGAAAAGCCATGGTTTTGCCGAGAAGGCACTGGTAGGCTACATTCATTTTAAATGATTATTATTTTAAAATTTTGTTGTTGTTCAGTTGTTATTGAATCATGATCTTAAATGCTGTCTTTTCTATGTGTAAAATGTGTGCTGTATATTTCTTTGTGCATTCATTTAGCTCGATTGGCTCAGGATGACGACAAATTTCTTAAAGAGAAAAGAAGAGGACAACTGGAATTTAGACAGAAACAATTCAGGTTTGAAGAAACAATTACATTCTTGAACAATATGCATTTGTTGCCGTTTTTTCTTTATTCATTCATAGATACAGTTCAGTGTGCTTGACACAATAATATTGTAAATATATTGTCACATATACAGTATGTTGTCATATACATAGGTCCTTAGCAGTAGTGTGTGTGTGTGTGTGTGTGTGTGTGTGTCACACTCAGGTTTGGATTATGTTTTGTCTTCACACTGCTTTCGTCACTCATTTGTTTTCACGGACACTTATTATACTCAATTGTGCAATACCATCATTATCACCTGCATATGTTCAGTTCTTTTTGAGTTCAGTGTCCGGTGTCGGCTATGTTTTAAGTGTGTGTTGCTCTCGTTCGCCATTCTGTTGGAGCGTTTGTGAATAAACCTGTATTCTTCTTCCAGCAACCACCCGTGGCAGGAACAGCCCAAACAAGTGAACGCGTTTGTAGAAATTTTCTTTCCAGTTTTCGTGTTCAGTCTTTGCAATTCGACCAATTATTCTGGTGATGCCAAAGGCAATTTGCCATTGTTTAGACACTCGTCCCCCTGCTCAACGTTGGTGCGTTGGGAGGATTTCTATTCATCTCAATGGAAGTACAGTACTTAAACTGGACGCTGACTTGGATATTTGCTCGGTTTTGGAAAGATTTCTCCCTTTTTAACCAGTTAAACTGAGCTGTAAATGCCATGTAATCACTCTGGAAAAGCAAGAAAATTGGTTTCTGGAAATGCTGACACGATTTAGAGTAATCCCAAAAATAGGCCATTGGTAAAATATAAAATATTTTAAGGATTGATTGCAATTTATTGTATTTTTGTAAAAGAAAATCACAAGGCGACTGACAAAAGTCTTAGGCTACTTGTAATTGTTTCTACACACTAAATTGGACTTTAAGAAAAAAAAAAAACACTTCACCTTTAAATGTAATTCTTGGTATCTGTCACATTAGTCCAGAAGACTAAATGCCAAAAAGGATCAAAATAACAAGGTTTATTAACTAACTCCGAATCAGGTCATGCTAAAACCAATGTACCATAAACAAACGTCCTCGGGTTACGACTGTAACCCTTGTTCCCTGAGAAGGGAACGAGAACTGCGTCGAATGACACTTTGGGGGGAACGCCCCTCAGCGTAGCGCCTCTGAAGTATGAATGAAACTGAGCCGATCTCTAATTGGTGCAACGTCATGACGTAATGTGTGACGGCAGATAGGCGGAAGCTATAAAGGCAGCCGGCACACATAAGATGTCAGCTTCTGTGATGAAGCAAGCGCTCCCAGGCAGGGGAAGGCGTGGCCAAGGGACGCAGTTCTCGTTCCCTTCTCAGGGAACAAGGGTTACAGTCGTAACCCGAGGACGTTCCCTTTCGAGGGAACTCCAACTGCGTCGAATGACACTTGGGAACGAGTACCCACTACGCCACAACGTGCCCTGCCTGCCCTAGTGTGAAGCTGCTCACAGGCACACTTAGGACAAGAGCACAAGAGAGCCGGGTGTCGACGGAATGTCCAGACTGTAAAACCTAATAAAGGTATGAGGGGTAGCCCATCCCGCTGCATCGCAGACCTCCTGGATGGGGGCCCCCGCGAGAAGGGCTCTAGAGGACGCCATGCCTCTGGTAGACTGAGCCCTCACGGCCAAAGGTGAAGGCATACCGCGCACCTGATAGGCCGTGGAAATCGCTTGGACAATCCAGTTGCTGATGGTCTGCTTTGAGGTGGGAAGCCCCTTTCTGGGCGACCCGAAACACACCAGCAACTGGTCCGACTTCCGCCATGAAGAGGACCTCTGAATGTAAATTCTCAGTGCTCTGACAGGGCAGAGCATGTGAAGTCTCTCTTCATTCGCCGTCCCGTGAGGTGGAGGATGAAAAGCCTGCAGAACCGTAGGCCGTGCCGCACTGGACGGCACCTTAGGCAAATAGCCGGGCCTAGGGTGAAGAATGGCCTTAATGTTGCCTGGAGCAAACTCCAGGCACTCGTTAGATATGGAGAGCGCCTGGAGATCTCCTACCCTCCTCAGAGAAGTAATGGCCAACAAAAAGACCACCTTCAACGAAAGGTTCTTGGCCTCAGCCGACTCCAGCGGCTCGAAGGGGGCCTCGGCCAGCCCTTGGAGAACCACTGCCAGGTCCCAAGTGGGAACCCTGGTATGAGCCGCAGGTCTCATCCTCCAAGCCCCACGGAGGAAACGTACGACCAATTGGTGTCTCTCCAGAGGCCCATCACTCAGAGGAGCGTGGAAAGCCGCAATGGCAGCCACGTACACCTTGAGTGTGGACGGGGTAAGACCAGTGGAGAAGCGATCTTGGAGGAACTCCAGCACTGAAGCCACTGGGCAGTTAACTGGGTCCACCTCACGCTCCCTACACCAAACGGTGAAGACGTTCCACTTTAGGCCGTACAATTTCCTCGTGGATGGAGCTCTAGAGCTGAGTATGGTCTCCACTACTCCAGCTGATAGGCCGGCCTCTAGGTACTGTGCCCCCTCAGGGGCCAGACCCACAGTTTCCATAACTCGGGCCGAGGGTGAAATATTGAGCCCTCTGCCTGTGTCAGCAGGTCCCTCCTGATGGGAATCTCCCATGGAAGGCCGTCCAGGAGCAAAATTATGTCGGAGAACCATACTCGGGCCGGCCACAACGGGGCTACCAACAGTAGACTGATCCCGTCGCGACGGACTCTCTAGAACTCCCGGGAGCAGAGCGATCGGGGGAAATGCGTACAGACGTAGCCTCGGCCACGTCTGCACCATGGCATCCAACCCCAGCGGGGCTGGATGGGTGAGGGAAAACCACAGTGGACAGTGGGTCGTCTCTCGAGACGCAAACAAGTCCACTTCCACTGGGCCGAACCTCTGAGATATTGACTCCACCACCTCGGGGTGGAGTCTCCATTCCCAGGGCCTCAGCCCCTGTCTCGACAGGATGTCTGCTCCCTGATTTTGACTCCCCGGGATGTATGTTGCTCTTAGAGACAACAGTTTCCCCTGGGACCACAGGAGGATCTGATGCGCCAGTCTGCATAGAGGGCGAGACCTCAGACCCCCCTGATGGTTTATATAGGCCACTACCGACATGTTGTCTGACCTCACTCGGACATGATGACCTTTGAGGTCCGGCAGGAAGCCCCTCAGGGCTCGGAACACCGCCAACATCTCCAGGCAGTTTATGTGCCAGGAGGCATGGAGGCATGATGGTCCTGCCATAGGCCTGACGTAACGCGACCGTCCATGACCGTGCCCCAGCCCGTGAGGGAGGCGTCTGTCGAAACGGTTCTCCGGTGACATGACGCTCCCAACACCGGCCCTTGGGACAGAAACCAAGCTTTCTTCCACATAGATAGGGAACGAAGGCATCTGCGCGTAACCCTGATCATGCGGAACGGGTTTCCCCTCGGGGAGAACCCCTTGGTTTTTAACCACCACTGAAGGGCCCTCATGTGCAGCAGGCCGAATGGAATGACACTGGACGCTGCCGCCATGAGCCCCAACACTCTCTGGAAGTGCTTTACAGTGATGGCTTGGCCTAGCCTTATCCTGGACACTGTGGTCAGGATGGACTCGATCCGCGCGGGAGACAATTGTGCCCGCATCGTGACCGAGTCCCACACCACTCCCAGGAACGTGGTTCTCTGGGCTGGTGTCAACACGCTCTTTTTCGTGTTGAGTCTCAACCCCTTGGCTCTGGATGTGGGCGAGGACGACATCTCGATGCCGAACCGCCAGCTCCTGTGACTGTGCTAAAATCAGCCAGTCATCGATATAATTGAGCACCCTGATGCCCTGAAGCCTCAGCGGTGCCAGAGCTGCATCCATACATTTGGTAAATGTGCGAGGGGAGAGAGCTAGGCCGAACGGAAGAACCCGATATTGGTACGCTTCGCCCCCGAAAGCGAACCTCAGGAACTTCCTGTGAGATGGAAGGATGGATATGTGGAAGTATGCGTCCTTTAGATCTATCGTGACAAACCAATCCTCGGACTGAATTTGACTCACGATAATGGGAATAGTGAGCATCTTGAACCTGAATCTCCTCAGAGAACGGTTCAGGTGCCTGAGATCTATTATTGGACGCAACCCCCCATCCTTCTTGGGAACTATGAAGTAGCGGCTGTAAAACCCGGACTCCCTGTCCGGTGGAGGAATACGATCTATAGCCTCCTTTGCCAGCAGGGAGTTTACTGCTGGCGGAGGAGCTGGCTGATGGCTGTGGCTGCGGCTGCCCACTGGGGGCAGACTTCATGGACACTGAGCGGCGAGGGAGATATTGTTTGAAGGCCGCTGATCAGGGTTCCAGACTGCGACCAAATTGGTTGCATATGCGACCGTTTTTTGAGAATGTGCGAGTTAAAATTAGTGCGAGTGGACGCTCGCGCAATAGAATGCCGCTGGCTGTATCAGCTGCTGCAGTCCGTAACGTAACTTATGTTTAAAATGAACGAGTACATCATGAATCCATTTTCCAAACTGTGTTTTTGACTTATCCTGAATCACTACGGTACGCCTATAATAAGTGTTTATATTCTATTTTATCCCGGGCTCGGCTCGGCTGCGGAGTTGCCCAGTGCCTGCGTGACTCGCCATAGACATTAACGGAGAGAAGGAGCTCCGGCTACAGTGTTCTTCCGCAAGACACGTGCAGTTTATTTATTGACGAACGTAGACGTCACGCACTTTGCACACTGATGGTGAAACGCGCCAATTACGAATTCAGGAATTAAGGCATATAAAAATGAAAAAGGTCTCAAGAAACACCGAGCCCCTTCCTACGTCTTTTCAGCGGTTAGATGAGAGTAATCGCTCCACAGAGGAAAAGGAAATGAATGATTATAAAATGCAGAAGGTAAGGAGTGTGCGATTTCTGATTTTTGTTACAACTATAAACTTTGATAACGAAAATCTGTATCAGCGTATTATAATACTCTAATCTTTTAAAATGTAATGCATACATTTGAATGTTTAATGATTTTTAAAAGATAGAAAGATGATGCTGATAGAAAGATGATAATAGATAGACAGATAGATAGATAGATAGATAGATAGATAGATAGATAGATAGATATAATATAATTCAAATGTAAATAGATAGATTGTATACACTCTAAACAATGCTGGGTTGTTTAAACTCAAATTTGGGTCAAATATGGACAAACCCAAATGTTGCGTTAAAAATTTAATTTTAACCCAACTTTCACTTTCAACTGTAAAAATGTTTTATTACATTTTTAACCCAACATTTGGAGTTGTCCATATTAGACCCAAATTTGGGTTGAAACAACCCAGCATTTTTTAGTGATAATTCAAATGTTAAATGCTTAAAATTACAGATTAAAATTACTGTCCAAAATCCATGAAAATGATAATTATCATATATTACATGTGTTTTTATATAATATATTACAGGTATTTATGCTGCAACCCAGAAAGCCTTTGCTAGCCTTGGCCCATTAAAACCACTATTCATCAACATGCATTGATTAATCCCATGGCATGTAGCAAAAAAAAAAGGTGCGACCAAATCATATGCTGGTGTGACCAACTGAGAAAGTTGGTAGCACCAGTGCAACCAGTGGAAAAGTTAGTCTGGAGCCCTGCTGATTGTCTTTTCGCCTCCTGAAACCTGTCGACGACGGTATTAACGGCTTTGCTGAACAGGCCAGAAGGCGAAATCGGGGCATCAAGGAGGAAAGCCCTGTCTTTCTCCCTGATGCCCGTAAGATTTAACCATAAATGCCTCTCCGAGACCACCATAGCTGCCATGGAGCGACCGACAGCGCGGGCCGTCTCCTTGGTGACTCGGAGAGACAAATCAGCGACCTTCCTCAACTCCGCAATATCATCCGGAGTTGGACCCTCGCCCTCATCAATGTCCTTAAGAAGGTCGGCCTGGTACGCCTGGAGCATAGCCATGGTGTGAAGACTCGCACCAGCCCGACCCGCAGCATATAAGCCCTGCCCACTAGCACTGATGTGTCTCTACACGGCTTAGTGGGCAACACCGGGGCTTTAAGGGATGATGCTGACTCAGGCGATAAATAATTCGCCAAAGGCTGTTCAACGCGCGGCATCATCCCATAACCGTTCTCTCGTGCCCCCATGATGTTACTATAATTTATAATAGGGGGATTGGAGACACGAGAAGAGTGTGGTTTTTTCCACGATCTACACAACTCGTTGTGCAGATCGGGAAAGAACGGCAAGCCCCGGTGATGAGGTTGTTCCCTGTGCTGCAGGAAGCGTTCATCCAGTTTACTTCTAGTCTGCGCTTCCTGCCTCACTTGTGGCCAGCTGATATTTAAATGAGCCACCGCACGGGAAACAACCTCAACCAGCTCCTCATACGCGGGGACACGGGCCGAAATCCCCGCCCTCGATGCTGAGCACGTCAACCTCCTCAGAGGCAGACAGCTTAAACATCGGATCCTCGACTCGCGCAGAAGAAGCCGCGGGGCGGGCTTCTGCACGAGGCTCGAGGACATCAGAACTGCCCGATGAATCCCGAGAAGGTGCCTCAGCAGCCTCGAGATCCCCGGAAAGATCTCTTTGCGACCCCCATGAAGAGCGTCGTCGCGCCGCCTCAGCGGACGCGGGTCCCGCACCACGGGGCTCGTGAGGCTGACCATCTTCATCAAAGATAGCCAACCGGGAACGCAGCACACGGATTGTCAACTTTTCACAATCCTCGCAAGCAGCCCCCTCGAGAGCTGCCTGCGCGTGCTGCATTCCCAAACAATGTGTGCACAGTTGGTGTGTGTCCCCGCCCGTGATGTAGCAAGGGCAAGGATGCACACACTTCCTGAAGCTCACACTCGCCATTTCACTCATTCAAATTCACTCAGTAACAGACAACAATAAATAAGACAAACAGTCACAGATAGCGCTTGCTGAAGAACAGAAAGCTGACATCTTATGTGTGCCGGCTGCCTTTATAGCTTCCGCCTATCTGCCGTCACACATTACGTCATGACGTTGCACCAATCAGAGATCGGCTCAGTTTCATTCATACTTCAGAGGCGCTACGCTGAGGGGCGTTCCCCCCAAAGTGTCATTCGACGCAGTTGGAGTTCCCTCGAAAGGGAACAGTGTGCCGTGCACAAACAATAGCAGACAATAAGGGAACTGAAAACAAGAGAGCATATTTAAGCAAGATAACAAACCAAAAGCCTAACTGGTGTGATGATAGACTTTTGGAAACTAAGACAAAGGAAACAGGAAACTGATGATAAACAAACTAAAAGTCCATGAAAGTGAAACTAACTTAACATAAGTGTACATGACAGTGTGACTGTTCCAGTAAATGTTCTCATTTTTCTTGTTGAAGCTGGAAAGAGTGGCGCGAAGGCTTCCCTTTGAGCATGGAGGATCTTCCTCCAAAAGTTCAGTTTGATTCAGCAAAACATTGGAATTTTACATTCAATAAGCTGAAAGTGTAAGTTTGTATCCATAGTCCTTAATGATTTATTACTGAGATTTTCCTCAGTTCTCCAGAATGAAATCTATGCAAATGGTGTTAATGTCTATAATTATACAGTATGCACTCTTGTTTCAGGGCTAGGGAATCTATTCTTGACACCGCTAGAGGTTTATTTAATTCCTGGAAAGACGTGGCTGATTTTGAAAATTTATTGGGAAATTATACTTACAAGGACACTCTACTAGGTTTGTTTCTTCATTTAAAAAAATACTATATATCCCCAAAAAAACAACAATCAATTGTTGTAAGAAACCAACAAAGCAGACGCACTTTTTTTCATACCTATTAAGACAGTTGACTAAATTTCCCTTTTGAAATCTGGACAGTGAAAGTGATGCAAGACTGGAATAAGGATTACATGTTCGGCTATCAGTTTTTGAATGGCTGCAATCCTGTCATGATCAGGAAGTGCAAGGAAATTCCAGACAAATTTCCAGTCACACATGAGATGGTGAAGGGCTTTCTGAAGAAAGGAGTCACACTACAAGAGGAATTAACGGTCAGAAACATTAAGACATAAATCACTTGAACAGTTGGTCAGTTATCAAATACAAGTCTTACTTGCGTGTATTCTGACATCCTTCACATAATTAAGTTTACATAAATGACTCAAATCAATGTTATTTCAACCCATGAACTATTACTTCTAAACTTTGCACCTGTGTACATGTTTACAGGCAGGAAAAATCTACATAGTGGATTATGACATACTGGAGGGAGTCCTAACATCCAGCAATCAGGTCTGTCTGAATGCGCCCCTCTGCCTGCTGTACAAGAACAGATTGGACCAAATTGTGCCAATTGCCATTCAGGTATCTGTCCCATAAATAATCAGTATCAAATGAAAACGTCTCGGTTACTGATGTAACCCTCGTTCCCCGAAGGAGGGAACGGGAGACGTGACGTCGACGTGACGACGTTAGGGGATCACTTCAGGGAGCCCTATCAACTTCGAGTATCTAAGAACAAGCCAATGAACGTTGGCGTGTGTGAGCGCGTCACGCGCCCCCGCCCCGCAGCACGGGTATAAAACAGGAAGCGGGCGCGAGCACCCACCGTTTTTCACTGAGGAGCCGAGTTTAATGGCGGCCGTACAGCGATGGTCAGCAACTGTGGCGGCGGGACGTCACGTCTCTCGTTCCCTCCTTCGGGGAACGAGGGTTACATCAGTAACCGAGACGTTCCCCTTCAGTCGCTCACGTTCGACGTGACAACGTTAGGGGATCCCATGGAAAACGGCACCGGTTGCTGCCACATCCAGTGCCCTACGCAAGACTCTCAGACCCCCAAAGCTGGGGCGGAAGACCTGCGTAGAGGGAGAACCTGCTGTTCCACATACCCACGCAGTGAACTCTTGAATAACACTGGGAAGCGTGCCTCTCCAGGGGAGAGGGACACTGCGGAGCCACATCCTGCCCGAAGGGAGGTACCATGTGGAGAATACACATGTGGACTGGTCGTTTGGGGCAGTGCAACGTATGGAATGTCACTGGGGTGGCTCCACCTAAGGAGGGGGAGGCTACACCAGACAGTGACAGCAGAGCGAGCTCTGCCAAGGGAAAGACACGGGCTCACCGCAGGGAGCTGATCGTGGAAAAATACTCATATGGGATCGCCGCAGGGATCACACATACGGAACCCAGCCTAAGCACAAGTTACACAAGCACATGAGCACTAGGCCTGGCGTCGGACGCTCCGCAACGTCCAACTGCCGAAGGGGTGTGGAGGAACTCACAGGGTTCACCTGGGTGGGGAACTCGACTGGAGCAAAAAAGCGCACATATCCGCTCCGTAGAGGGGAGTGGCGCAGCAAGCCGACACTAGAGCGGGAACTTCGGTGTTACCAGCTGGTTGAAGCGAGCACACAGGAAGAAACCGGCTCAACACGTAGGCGATAGAACCTAGCGAACGTGTTAGGTGTCGCCCAACCCGCAGCTCTACAGATATCTGTCAGCGAGGCGCCGTGTGCCAGCGCCCAAGAAGAAGCGACACTCCTAGTGGAGTGGGCTCTCAACTCGGGCGGGCAAGGCACGCCTTGGGCTTCATAAGCCAAGGCGATGGCATCCACTATCCAGTGGGCCATCCTCTGCTTGGAGACAGCCTTTCCCTTCTGCTGGCCTCCGTAACAGACAAAGAGCTGGTCTGAGGTCCTGAGGCTTTGCGTTCTGTCCACGTACAAACGCAGAGCGCGGACGGGACAGAGAAAAGCCAGGGCTGGGTCTGCCTCCTCCAAAGGCAGCGCTTGCAGGTTCACCACCTGGTCCCGGAAGGGAGTGGTAGGAACCTTGGGCACGTATCCGGGCCGGGGTCTCAGGATCACGTGAGAGTTATCCGGGCCGAATTCCAGGCACGATTCGTCGACCGAAAATGCATGTAGGTCCCCTACCCTCTTGATAGAGGCCAATGCAACCAGGAGAACTTACAGGACAAGATTTTTAACTCAGCTGATTGTAGAGGCTCAAAGGGTGGTCCCTGAAGTGCCAAAAGGACCAGAGACAAATCCCAAGAGGGTATAGAGAGTGGGCGAGGAGGATTCAGTCTCCTCGCTC
The DNA here is from genome assembly GCA_029959095.1 of Rhinichthys osculus. Classification (NCBI taxonomy): domain Eukaryota; kingdom Metazoa; phylum Chordata; class Actinopteri; order Cypriniformes; family Leuciscidae; genus Rhinichthys; species Rhinichthys osculus. The sequence goes on from JARWKJ010000003.1 coordinate 2,440,873, forward strand.
CCCTCAGGAACCTAACGATCAGGTCGTGCTTCCCCAAGGACTTACCATCAACAGCATCGTGATGTGCGGCAATAGCGGCAACATACACTTTAAGGGTGGAGGGAGACAGCCTTCGCTCCAATCCATCTTGCAGGAAGGAAAGCACGGCTCTGATCGAGCATGATCGGGGGTTCTCCTCGTGAGAAGAACACCATTCAACGAATAGGTTCCACTTCAATGCATAGAGGCGCCTCGTAGAGGGGGCTCTAGCGGAAGTGATGGTGTCAACTGCCGCTGGGGGTAGGTCACCTAGAACCTCCGCGTCCCATCCAGGGACCAGACATGGAGCTTCCAGAGGTCTGGACGCGGGTGCCACAGGGTGCACCGTCTCTGAGAGAGCAGGTCCTCTCTCAGAGGGATGGGCCAGGGAGGGGCTGTCGCGAGGAGCACTAGTTCCGGAAACCAGGTCCGGTTGGGCCAATACGGTGCAACTAACAAGACCTGCTCCTCGTCCTCCCTGACTTTGCACAAGGTCTGTGCCAGAAGGCTCACTGGGGGAAACGCATACTTGCGAAGACCCCGGGGCCAGCTGTGTGCCAGAGCATCCGTGCAGAGGGTCCCCTCGGTCAGGGAATAGAACAACTGGCTGTGAGACGTGTCCGGGGCGGCAAACAGATCTATCTGTGCGGTCCCGAAGCGCCTGAAAATCAGCTGGACCACCTGGGGATGGAGTCGCCATTCTCCCGCTAGCACCTGCTGCCGTGAGAGCTCGTCGGCTGCACGGTTGAGCAGGCCCGGAATGTAAACGGCACGAAGCGACCTCAGATGCTTCTGACTCCAAAGGAGGAGATGGCGGGCGAGTTGTGACATGCGGCGGGAGCGTAGACCACCCTGACGGTTGATGTACGCAACGGTCGCAGTGTTGTCCGTACGGACCATGCTTGTTCTAGGGGAACACCTGCCCGCAGGAACGAAGGGTCCGACCACAAGCTGAGAGTTTGGCGACAGTGCGGGCTTACTGGAACCCGGCACGAGCCGCTCTGCCACGCCCATCTCGAGACTCGATCGTGAAGCCAGTGTTGGAGCGGTCTCATATGAAGCAATCCGAGCTGCGTTACCGCGGCTGCAGATGCCATATGCCCCAGGAGCCTCTGAAACAATTTCAGTGGTGCCGCTGTTCTGCGTCTGAGCGTACTCACGCAGTTCAACACTGACTGGACGCGGGCCTCGGTGAGACGCGCTGTCATGTTGATCGAGTCCAACTCCATACCGAGAAAAGAGACCCTCTGCCCGGGGGTGAGTTTGCTCTTCTCCCAGTTGGCCCGAAGCCCTAGGTGGCTGAGGTGACTGAGCACCAAATCCCTGTGTTCGCACAACTGCTCTCTTGACTAGGCGAGAATAAGCCAGTCGTCGAGATAGTTGAGAATGCGAACACCACGTTCGCACATGGGAGCAATGGCCGCCTCCGCAACTTTCGTGAAGACGCGGGGCAACAGGGCCAGCCCGAAGGGTAAGACTTTGTACTGATATGCCCGTCCCTCGAACGCAAAGCGAAGAAACGGTCTGTGTCGAGGGAGAATCGAGACATGAAAGTACGCGTCCTTCAGGTCGATCGCTGCAAACCAATCTTGGGGACGGATGCATTTGAAAATGCGTTTCTGCGTAAGCATCTTGAATGGTAGCCTGTGAAGGGACCAATTCAGGACGCGCAGGTCCAAGATTGGCCGTAACCCACCTCCTTTCTTGGGTACAATGAAGTACGGGCTGTTGAAGCCGGTCTTCATATCGGCTGGAGGGACCGGCTCGATTGCGTCCTTCGCCAGTAGGACTGCAATCTCCGCTCTGAGAACAGGGGCACTGTCCGCCAGAACACGGGTGAACAGGATGCCCCTGAAAACAGGGGGGCTCCGGCCGAACTGAATCGCATAGCTGAGTCTGACAGTACGGATGAGCCAGCGAGACGGACTGGGAAGCGTTAGCCAAGCTCCCAGAGACCGAGCAAGCGGGACCAACGGCACCACAGACATACCCGGAGTGGGGCAGCGTGACGGAATGCAGGGACCCGACTCGAGCGGCATAGCGGCCCGGAGTGGGGTCTGAACGTGTGGTGCAAGACGTACCTGCTTCCGCCGGATGGCAGAGTGAGTGTGCGGAGGCAACAGTGCGTCCAGGACACAGCCACTGCTGCCGGCTGGCGATGGAAGAGGGGCTCGGGAGTGACAAGGCATAGCGTCGTCGACTGCCAAGCGCGCCCTCTTGGGGCCCAGAGATTTCAGAAATTGCTCTTTCTTTGAAAAGGTGGGTCCCACTGACCCGTGGGTCCCGTGGGTCAGTGGGTCAGTGGCGGAACAAAAAGAAAAGGAAACAAAGGATTCTCTACCCGGCCCTCCACCGGGGAAGGACTGGCACGTCCGCCATCTCCTGAAGAGCAACTTGATCCACCTCTGGGCCGCCCGTCTCAGGGACGTTTGCACCGGCGCTCGCCTCCTGGCTTGGCAGCGGCCTGGACGGGCGGGGTCGACTTCCTGCGGCTTGCTCCACGCCGAGGCCTGGATGATGGCTGCTGCTGGGGCTCAGCGGGAGCGGAGGACGCCGCAGGAGGCCGACCTCGGCGACGAGTAGACGGAGGAGCTGCGGCCGGCGGGCGGGTGGGAGCAGCAGCGGTCCGCCGGGGCAGGATGTGTCGGGTGGCCTCCGTCTGCTTCTGTGCGGCCGAGAACTGCTGGGCAAAGCTCTCGACTGTGTCGCCGAACAACCCAACCTGGGAGAGAGGGGCATCCAGGAACCGGTACTTATCGGTGTCCCTCGTGTCCGCCAGGTTGAGCCAAAGGTGGTGCTCCTGGACCACCAAGGTGGACATCGCCTGACCGACTGAATGTGCGGTTTCCTTCGTCGCCCGGAGGGCGAGGTCGGTTGCCACACGGAGCTCCCGGAGGAGCTCTGGGTCAGAACCACCCTCGTTCATGTCCATGAGCGCCTGGGCCTGGTGGACCTGCAAAAGCGCCATGGCATGAAGAGCGGAAGCAGCCTGTCCACAGGCCTTGTAAGCCCTCGCCGTTAGACCGGACGAGAACTTACAGGCCTTGGACGGGAGGCGTGGGTCACCCCGCCAGGAGGAGGCGGATGCCGGACACAACTGCATCGCAACAGCCCGCTCCACTGGGGAGATCCCCACATACCCCTTAGCTGCCCCGCCGTCGAGGGTGGCGAGGGGAGAGGAGCCACTAGGACGGCTTTGGGCACTATACGGTGCCTTCCACGTCCTAGAAAGCTCCTCATGCACCTCCGGAAAGAAAGGTACCGGGGCGGCGCACTGAGAACCAGCACGGCCCGCCCCGAGAAACCAATCGACCCGAGAAGGTTCGGGACGTGGTGGAGGATTCCACGCAAGCCCGACCTTCTCGGCGGCCCGGGAGAGCATAGCGGCCCATTCTGGATCCGGCTCGGACAGCGCTACACACCCCGAAGGGGGCAACGCAGCCGAGTCATCATCTCCAGATGACCGCTCCCCCTCCGATGCTGTAAGCCCTGGGGGAAGCCCTCACGGTAATCCTCAGATCACCCTGGTCATGCGCCGAAGTAGGCCTATTCTGCGGGGCAGAATAAGCACTAGATCGGGGCATAGGCGAGGGGACTGCACCTCCCTTGAGGTAAGCGAGTCTCGATCTAAGTGCTGTGATAGTCATATTCCCGCAATGGGAACATGAGCTATCCACAAAAGCTGCTTCAGCGTGCCGAACGCCCAAACACGAGATGCAGCTATTGTGGCCATCTGCTGGCGCCAGGGAACGACTGCATCCAGAAACGCACAAGCGGAATGACATCTTGAAAAAGACGCAGGGTCCGCTTGTGTTGCTCTTTTAGTAAAATAAAAAAGGAAATTGCTCTCACAGTGCTGAGGCGCCCAGGGGTAGCCACTGTGTGGACACACACACACACACAAACAATAGTGCTGTGAGAACAGCAGTTGAGAGCTGCACTGCTCGCGGCCACCGCTGATCGCGCCGTCACACCAACACTGGAACAGAGAGATCTTCCTTGAAGTCTTCAAAGGCGTTGAATCTTAGACATCAGTCACAGGAAACTCGCGCTCCGAAATGAAAGACGGTGGGTGCTCGCGCCCTCTTCCTGTTTTATACCCGCGCTGCGGGGCGGGGGCGCGTGACGCGTTCACGCACGCCAACGTTCATTGGCTTGTTCTTAGATACTCGAAGTTGATAGGGCTCCCTGAAGTGATCCCCTAACGTCGTCACGTCGACGTCACGTCGAACGTGAGCGACTGAAGGGGAAGATAAATTAAAAATAAAAGTGCCTTTGCTGTGAATTTACTAACTGAAGTAAAAATCCTGTTTGGCTTTATTATGTCTGAATCAGCTCAATCAAACCCCAGGGGAAAAGAGCCCAATCTTTCTCCCGAGTGATAATGAATATGATTGGATGCTTGCCAAGATGTGGGTGAAATGTGCCGACTTCATTGTACACCAGTTGGTCACGCACCTTCTCAAGACACATATGATATCAGAGGTTTTTGAAATTGCCATGCACAGACAGCTCCCTGCAGTCCATCCTGTATACAAGGTACATGTCTCTCAATACATCGTCATGATTTTTAGATTCAGGGCTAAACTGAAGATTGTAGTTTCACATATGTCAATTTATTGATGAAGGGTTGCTGGTTCTGATGTCCTTAACTTCTTTTCATCCATGGTTTAATGTTAACCAAAAACCTCCAGGGAATGACATGAAAACCACTGACATTTTTCTGTTTCAGGTTATGCTTTTAAATCAGTTTTTATGATTTAATGCACATTTTTAAATGCTTCTTACAGTTACTGAAACCTCATGTTCGTTTCACAACTGCAATCAATGCAGAGGCTCGTAAAAGTCTCATCAATGAAGCCGGGATCATCACCCAGGTAGCTTTACACCTAATTTAATATTTCCACACATAAACAGCATATTGCTAGGATTCAAAGCGATTCTATTCATATTTGATTATTTAGTCTTTTTCTGGCAAACCATAAATTCTGTCCTTGATATAGGTTTAAAGACGTACACAGTGTTAACAAACCTTCATAATGGCCTGAGCCATTACCTGACTTTCTGGCTTGTGATATTCTGTCTTTTTGCTGAATGCTCTTACTTCTATTTCATAGACTATCTTGTATATAGTTAACTGGTGTTTGCTTAAACTGACAGACCTAATAGTTCCTAAATTTCAAAAAGTCAACGAGTTGGCTAAATAAGTGCCGAAAATATTTAGGCAAAATATTAACTGATTTCTTGGTATCTACAGATTAGTAGCCTCACTGAAGATGGGAAAAATAAAGTGATTAGAAGAGCCATGGAGACTTTATCCTATGAGTCCCTGTGCTTCCCTGAGGACACAAAAGCTCGAGGAATGGAAGATGCGCCCAAGTACTATTATAGAGATGATGGCATGAAGATCTGGGAGGCAATACACAAGTAGGTGTTGCAACAGTTCAGATCATGTACTACTAGTGCAAAAGTACACATTAGTTCACATACACTCGAATAAAATGTTATTTTTGTTAATTTGTTCATTTTTCATCTTTTTGATCTTTCTGTAGTTTTGTGTCTGCTGTGGTCAACATCTACTATGACAGCGATGAGAAAGTTCAAGGAGATGAGGAGATTCAAGGATTTGTTAAGGATTGCCACACCGGCATGAAAAAATCTCCCAGTGAGAACAAGTTTAACTTATCAAAGGCCATGTTTACACCTGGTCAATCACATCACAAGAGGATGATGCTAAACACAGGTGTAAACGGGGTCTAAATGTTTTGAGCTAGTCCTCTTTCGACCACTTCCAGAGGTTGTCGAAAACCCATTTGACTGGATTGCTTTCATAGTGTAGACGCTCATGTTATCGAATATATTCGAACAGTCACTAAAACACTGCCTATTTTACGCCTACTGACCAGCCTTTTTATGGGCAATGTGGAATTGATAGATTCTTTTAGATTAAGACCAGTTACTGAAAGTGGAGTTTTTAAATGTATTCATTTACATTTATTCATTTAGCAGACGCTTTTATCCAAAGCGACTTACAAATGAGAACAATTAACAGTTAAACTAACAGTAGGACAACAATATGCAAGTGCTATGACCCCCCTCAGTTTCATCTATGTCCATGTAATTTTTTTATTTTATTTTTATAAAAAATAGAATAGAATAGAATAGAATAGAATAGAAAGTGTTAGTGTTACTGGATCAAGTGCTGCTGAAAAAGATGGATCTTCAGCTGTTTCTTGAAAGTGGCTACTGACTCAGCCACTCTGGTTGAGTAGGGCAGACCATTCCTCCAGCAGGGAACAGACATGGTAAAGATCAGAGAAAGAGATTTTGTGCCTCTTTGAGATGGTACCACAATACTACATTCGCTTGCAGAGCGCAAGTTTCTGGATGGCACATAAGTCTGAAGTAATGAGTTTAGTTAAAAGGGAGCAGTGCCAGTGGTTGCTCTGTAGGCAAACGTCAGTGACTTGAATTTAATGCGAGTGGCAACTGGCAACCAGTGCAATTTTGTGAGGAGAGGAGTGACGTGTGCTCTCTTTGGCTCATTAAAGACCACTCTGGCTGCAGCATTCTGGATCAGTTGCAGATGTTTGACAGAGCTAGCTGGAAGACCAGCCAGGAGAGCATTACAATACCAGTCTGGATAGAACAAGCGCTTGGACAAAGAGATGTGTAGCATGCTCTGTTAGGAAGGGCCTGATCCTCCTAATGTTGTGCAAGGCAAATCTACATGACCGGGCAGTTCTAGCAATGTGATCTGTAAAGTTAAATTGATCATCAATTACAACCCCAAGATTCCTGGCTGACTTTGATGGAGTTATGGATGATGAGCCTCGCTGAATGGTGAAGTTGTGATGAAGTGTTGGGTTGTCCGGGACCACAAGTAGCTCTGTCTTCGCAAGATTTAGTTGAAGGTGGTGGTCCTTCATCCAGCCAGAGATGTCTGTCAGACAGGCTGAGGTACGAGCAGCTACCGTGGGATTGTCAGGCTGGAATAAGAGGTAGAGTTGTTTGTCATCAGCATAGCAGTGATAGGAAAATCCATGTCTCTGAATCACAGATCCTAGTATCTGGTGGTTAACTGTGTCAAAGGCAGCAGACAGATCCAGCAGGATAAGAACTGAGGATTTGGAAGCTGCTCTTGCCAGAGATCTGGTTGAAAACAACTCGTTCAAGTGTTTTTGCGACAAATGGAAGAAGGGAAACCGGTCTGTAATTTTCCAAATGTGCTGGATTGAGAGTGGGTTTCTTAAGCAGTGGGGTTACCCGAGCCTGCTTAAAAGCTGTGGGAAAGGTACCAGTTTGAAGAGAGGTGTTTATGATGTGTGTGAGTGTGGGTACAATTGAGAAAGAAATGGCTTGAAGTAGATTAATGCAAATAGGATCAAGCGGACAGAAGGTTTTGAAAAGCATGCGAGAGTCAGAAGAATTGTTAATTTTGTTGTGATAGTAAGTCATTTTAGCAGTAGAGATATTAAAAGAGAAAGAAGTGGGGAGGGATTGATAAAGACCAAGGTCTGTAGGATCTTTCGATTTGCGCCCCTTCCTCTCTGCACCCCTGAGTTTAGAACGATGTTCTAAACGCGGAGAACATCAGATAACCAGGGGGTAGAGGGTGTGGCGCGGACTGGCCTGGAGGAAAGGGAGCAGAAGTTGTCCAAGCAGGATGTTAAAGTGGAGAAAAGAGTATCAGTTGCACTGTTAGCATCTAGTGTTGAGAGCTGATCAGGTTGAGGAAGTGTGGATGAGACCAAAGAGGATAGGCGAGAGGGTGAAAGTGAGCGTAGGTTCCGCCGAAAGGTGACCTGTGGAGGAGTGTGTGTTGTGTTCTGAGGCAGGTTGAGGTTGAGAGTGAGGAAGTGATCTGAGGTGTGCAGCGGAGTGACCAATGAATGGTCAGTGGAGCAGTAGCGCGTGTAAATAAGATCCAATTGGTTACCTGATTTGTGAGTAGCCGCAGTAGATAATCATTTGAGGTCGCATGAGGCAAGCAGGGTGTGGAAATCAGCAGCATGAGGTTTTTCTAGGTGGATGTTGAAGTCACCAAGAACTATGAGAGGAGTACCATCTTCAGGGAAGGATGAGAGTAGATCAAGCTCCTCCATGAAACTACCAAGTTGACCTGGGGGACGATATACAACTACAAAATGGATTTTAATAGGACGGTAATAGGATGGTAATTGAATGTGATTCAAAGGAGCTGTTGTCACACAGAGGTGGTAAAGGATCAAATTTCCAGCCATTTGAGATGAGCAGACCAGTACCTCCACCCCTTCTGGTCAGACGAGGGGTGTGTGAGAAAGTGAAGTTAGTGGAGAGGGCAGCAGGTGTGGCAGTGTCCTCTGGTCTGATCGACTAGCCTGGCCTGAATGACTAGAAATATATGTAATGGAATCATCTTGGTTTACAGTGAACTGGCAGTTCCAGAGACCAATTGGAAAAGAGAATAAATTGTTAGAAGACACTGGAAAGGTACACAGGTTGTTAGGATTGTACTGCCTCCGACGTGTGACATTTGATTTACGTCTGTTAGTAATAGTAGGGATTTGAAAACACAGTGTAAAAGAGCTCACAAACAGAAAGATCAGAAGTTGTGTAGAATAGAAAGGAAACAACAATAAAATAAAATAAACAACAAGAATTTAATACTCAAGTGCCTTGTCTGGATTCTTGCTCGGTGGAGTCGCACAGGTAGAGTCGCTGGTCTTTACACTCTTCGGTCTTCACAGGATGAGGGCTTCACACGAGGGCTGCCGCGACCGCTGCTGTGGAGCACTAAGCAGTTATATACACATCTAATACCTCGTTAATGACTACAGCAGGCCACGCCCACAACTAAGCCAACCGAAACTCAAAAGTCATGACACACAAACAAATGCCCAGTCTGTATGCACTTTTCCAGGGTAAACAAAAAAAAAAAGTTTCCTAGCAACAAAGAGCCGCGCTAAAATCTAATGAGAAAAGTAAACACTCACAGATTGATCTTCTTTCCTGTTGTTCTACTGCTTCTTCTGCTGCTTCTTCTGCTTCTTCATTATTTATTTCACGTATTCGTGAAATAAAAAAAAATAAGGCACCTGGAATTGACAATATTCCTACAACATTTTTTAGGGAGTGTGCTAGAGTAAATGCTCCTTTTGTATTATTACTGTTAAATTTATCAATTGAACAAAGAAAAATACCAAGTGAGTTTAAATGTGCTAGTTATTCCATTATATAAAAAGGGTTGTAAGTTAAATATGGTTAATTATAGGCCTATTTCTATTAATGGAATGAAAAAAATAGTCTATGACCTGATGGCTCGCTCCACGGCTTTCAAGACCTTTATACGTCTTAAGCCACGAAGGGGCTGGGCTGTCCTATTCTGAGGAGTGGAAGCGAGACCAGAAGGTGAACACCGCCTCTCGTGCTCCCCCTCCTTCCAGGGGTAGAGCGTGGAGGAGACGTGAAGCAAAAGGGAGAAGAGAAGATCTCAGGGAAGTAATCCAGACTAATCTCTCTGAGTGTTATAGTTTCCCAGAGGCAAAATAACATCTGCCTCCTTACCTTATCTCCATTCTCAGAGCCAGAGTTGGCTAGTAATACTGAGTTGTAGGCTCCTGAGCCTCCTTTGGTGCATCTGGGTGGGGAGTGGTCACTGCTTTTGAACTAGAGCGTTGTTGGGCCTCCTCTCGCTATAGAGATCAGTTCTATTAGAGGCCTCCGCTCCTGAGCTCCGCCCATTATTGTGTCAGGCTGCTAGCCCTGTTATGTAGCTTCCTTGACAGGCGTAGGACATAGCCTATGTCTGAGCTCATAGGATGAATACACTAAGTGTTTGGCTCTCTGTGAGCCTCCTTGGCCACTGCGAGCATTGTTAGGATTCCCGTTCGCTAGAAAGACTTATCTTACTAAGGCCTCCGCTCCCTTGAGCTCAACTAGGATAGCAATTGCGGGTTGTAAGCTCTCTGTGAGCCCCTTGCAAGATATCCTGAGAGTGGGGCTTAGTTAGGCCTCCTCTTGTTTTAAAGTGTCGTCATGTTGAGGCCCCCGCTCCTAGAGCTTGGCCAAACAGTTTGCTAAGTTGGTGAACCTCCCTGGCTACTGAGAGTGTTGTTAAGCTTCCTCTCACTAGAGAGATTTATCTTTATTTAGGCCTCCGCTTCCCAGAGCTCTGCAAGGATAGCAATTGCGAGTGGCAGGCTCTCTGTGAGCCTCCTTGAAAGATGTCCTGAGCGTGGGGCGTTGTTAAGGCTCCACTTCATTTTTCAAGAGTCATCATACTAAGGCCTCCGCTCCCTTGAGCTCATCTAGGATAGCAATTGCGGGTTGTAAGCTCTCTGTGAGCCCCCTTGCAAGATATCCTGAGAGTGGGGCTTAGTTAGGCCTCCTCTTGTTTTAAAGTGTCGTCATGTTGAGGCCCCCGCTCCCAGAGCTTGGCCAAACAGTTTGCTAAGTTGGTGAGCCTCCCTGGCTACTGAGAGTGTTGTTAAGCTTCCTCTCACTAGAGAGAGTTATCTTTATTTAGGCCTCCGCTTCCCAGAGCTCTGCTAGGATAGCAATTGCGAGTGGTAGGCTCTCTGTGAGCCTCCTTGAAATATGTCCTGAGCGTGGGGCGTTGTTAAGCCTCCACTTCATTTTTCAAGAGTCATCATACTAAGGCCTCCGCTCCCTTGAGCTCAACTAGGATAGCAATTGCGGGTTGTAAGCTCTCTGTGAGCCCCCTTGCAAGATATCCTGAGAGTGGGGCTTAGTTGGGCCTCCTCTTGGTTTAAAGAGTCTTCATGTTGAGGCCTCTGCTCCTAGAGCTTGGCCAAACAGTTTGCTAAGTTGGTGAGCTTCCTTTGCTACTGAGAGTATTGTTAAGCCTCCTCTCGCTAGAGAGTTATCTTTATTTAGGCCTCCGCTTCCCAGAGCTCTGCTAGGATAGCAATTGCGAGTGGCAGGCCATCTGTGAGCCTCCTTGAAAGATGTTCTGAGCGTGGGGCGTTGTTAGGCCTCCACTTTATTTAGAGAGTCGTTATACTGAGGCCTCCGCTCCTAGAGCTCGTTTAGCCGGTAAGGTAGTATGCTAGGTCGGTAGGCCCTCTGGGAGCCTCCTTGGCTACTGACCTCAGTGTGGAGTGTTGCTAGGCTTCCTCTCATTATGAGAGTCATTGTATTGAGGCCTTCACTCTGCGAAGCTTCATGGTCAGTTAAACTGAGTGTTTAGCTCTTTCTGAGCTTTCTCTGTACTGCCCTTGGGTTAGAGAGTTGCTAGGCCTCTTGTTTGAGAACTCCACTCTTCAGGGCTGTTAGGCTCTCTGGAGGCATTTTGGATGCTGGCCTGAATATGGATGTAGTTAGGCTTCCTCTCTTTAGAGTCATCCTGTTGAGGCCTCCGTTCTTGGGATGAGGACTCTTTTGACTTAGCTCAGGCAATAGGGCGTTTATCCCTTCAGCATGGCGGCGTGGGTATTCCGTTCCCCATAATGCTCTCTAGGGGACACAGCACAAGTTCCCCTCCGAAAGTCTCAGGTTACGCATGTAAGCATGGTTCCCTGAGAAGGGGAACAAGACGCCGCTTTCCTTTGCCATGCTTGCGGCATGCACACATCTCCTTCAGACAAGAAGTGGATGGCGTATTTTACAGGTGCCCTTTTATACTCATGATCGCAACACTAATGACGTCATAGGCTACCGCCTGCCAATGTCAAGTTCATTGTCAGGTTTAGACTCAGCTCACCGGTCAGATTGGATTGTTTACTCTTTTAACTTGTGGCCACGAGAAATAGATGTTGTCCTCTCAACATATGAAGTCACAAGAAAACACAAGGAAAAATATATTGTTCCTTTAAAATAGAATCTCGAGGCCATGACTTTATGACTTTAAAGTAGAACTGAAGCCTACCTCTCTCATTCGCCACAAATCCAAATGTTTCATTTTAAATAAGCGTATCTGTTCAGAACGATTACATTTAATTTCCGGTTTTGTTCCTGTCAAAGTTTTGTTCTTTTCCAGTTTACGTTCCTTGAACCAGTTCGGAGTCCTGCTTAAAAGTAAAAAATGTCCAATAATTTACTCAAGTAAATGTAATGGAGTTAATGTATTTTACCCACCTCTGCATGCGCTCTCAGCATTTGGCATGGTCTCGTGGCAGTCAGAGCAGAAATTAAAGCTGCTGCTCTCTGTATGTTTTTCCGTCGTCTAGGTTTACGTTCATATGTAAATTAAGCAAGCTTATTTCGTCCATTAAATCGAAAGATCTAAAAAAGCCTATACATTTACCCACCCATAGACACTCCCCTTGAAGAAATCAGGACAGAAGTGGTTGAAAGTGGACAAAAGAGACGGATTAAAACACCAGGGGTCTCATTTATAAAACTGTGCGTAGGATCCTTACTAAAAGTGTACGTGCGCCTGAAAGCAAAAAATATAAATATTCAGACTTATAAAACCGTGTCGACCAGAACCTGCGCTGAATTCACTTTATAAATCCCAGTCAGCGGAAGATTGTGCGTACATCCGTCTCCTCCCCGAAATAACCATATATGAGCTTACAACGCCTAGTTTTACTATACATATCCTCATCTGCATATCATTTGCATATGATTATTCATCGGCATGATAACATGTTTAACGGTACAAGACATTAGGAAAATATTAAATACGGATCACATTACATTAATACAAATCATTTAGTAGTCTATCCTTGCCTTTTTTTTAAATAAATAAATCAAATAGAATAAAATACATTTCAGAGAAAGTTTTTCTCAATATTTTCCACTGGCCAAATATTATTTTTAATTGATTTATATTTTTAATGCAAACAGATTGGCCTTGTTGTGTATTATTTGCACGAACCTATTTTCTCAGACAATCTGCTATTATCATTATAGGCAATTATCTCTGTAGTTAAAACATTAAACCACAGCATTCCAGAGGAAGAGTGTTCAAAAGTATTGCATTCACAACAAATATTTTTATTTATTGAATATTAAAAATGTTGTAACTTCTCAGTAATGATTTCATGTAGTTTAAGTGTCTAACTCCTATAATGAGAATGGCATATTTAATCTGGCACCAGAACATCGTACAGACATGGTTGTTGACTCGTATGCAATCATGTTCAACACCCTAGCAACCGAGTTGCAAGTTTTGCCGTTAGATATAGGCAGTAGATTTCCTGTCTAAAAGTGACCAAAAAGACATTTAACTCCAGCTCACCAAACTGCTCCATCTCCAAAACGCTCGTACGCATGGGTCAGAGTTTGTGTGCAGGTGCGCAAATTTTCCTGTCAAGTTTGTTTTTATAAATCACAACTTATGCGTCGGAAGGGGTACGCCTCTTTCAGGGCTTGTTTTGTGCGTATGAAACGGTTATAAATCAGGCCCCAGGTGTAAACGGGAACGTGTCTCCATTAACTAGTGATCCAATCAGCCAAAACGCATCTTAATACCAGGTGTAAACTGGGCCAAAATGTCAGTGTTGGTCTGTGGAAGCATGCATGATTGTTTGTATTCTTGTATATTCTATATGCATCTTTGTGTGTTTCAAGTCACCCTTAAATGTGTGCACAAGTTAAATGCGTATTTCCACTGTTTCCAGTCTCTCTGAACACTCGAGAGGAGTTAGTCAAGTACCTGACCGTTGTGATATTCATAGCTTCAGCACAACATGCTGCTGTCAACTTTGGACAGGTGAGATTACACACTTTCATATCATCTGCAGGAGAGTTAAAAATGGCTAGGCAACATTATGGATAATTTCTATAAGCTAATATCTGTGAGTGAACTTTTATGTTGCAGTTTGACTGGTATGGCTGCATCCCCAACAGTCCTTCCATCATGCGCAAGCTGCCTCCCGAACAGAAGGGCCAAGTGGACATGAAGTATATCATGGAGAGTCTGCCTGATCGTAAATGTTCCAGGACGACTCTAGGAGCAGTTTGGGCCCTCAGTCGCTTCCAGACGGATGAGGTTTGATGTCTGATTTGAATAGAGAACATGACAGCAGTCTAGTCTAAATCAGTGTGAAAAAGAATTAACCTGTTACCAGCTGAGGGTACAGAGCATCAAAGTATGAGTTAAAAAAAGGCCAAAGATGATTTAAAAAAAATATATATGTAGGCTCAAATACATTTTAAATTCTTATTGTTGTAGATTGTTTGCTTGCTACAGTGTATATTTTCTGCGGCACTGCCAACATACAAGTATTTCAGTCAGGTAGTGCAATTCATTTAACTGACCCTTTGCTAAGTCCCAATTTAAAAAGTCATCATGTTTGGGGAGTACCATAATATTTATCTATTCACTTAAAGGTGTTACGCATTTAAAATATTAAATATTAGGTGCTCTGATCTGTTATAGTTCAGTATACAGTAAATTATAATAATAACTGCGCTGTTCATTGCACACCGCAATTTTAGTCTGCATGCAAAGAAGAGGGCAGCAAAAAACTGAGAATGAAACGTCTACTAGTACACTGAATATAATGTGCCACATTCACACTTTTATATCCACACATTTTAAAATTCAAAACAGTGTTGAATAAGTAATACATATGTTACAAATTAAATTTTAAGCAAATTATTCTGTGTATTTTGTAGTGCAATACATTTCTTCCAATCCTAACAGGCAAGCTTTTGCTCTTCTATAATGTCAGTAAATGGATGTCCTGTGTGTTTGGATATATTTAAACTAAATGCTCTCAAAGTTATAGAAGAGATCTTTTATCTTGTTTCTGGAGCACATATAACAGTGACAATTATTTTTGATAAGTTTTGATTAAGGTCACAGACAGGATAGTAAGAAAACAGTTCCCAGTATTGTGATTATGTAGTAGATTAGCAAAAGATAGATTCAATTTTAATTTGTTCTAAATAAATTAGTAAATTAGAAAGAGTTCTGTTCACTCACACTAATGTTATCAGCTCTCTGTAACACATTTCCACCTACAACTTAAAAACGTATTAGTCAGATCAACTCATTATTTAAAGGCACACTGTGGAACTTTTCAACCTTTATAATATATTACCAAAACCCATTGAGATGGTACATCGACTTACAATAGGTTGAATGACACGTCTGCCGAAGCCTGAAGGTGTCTGTATCGCTTTTCCTAGCACTATGTAACTTCGGGTTTCGGGTAGGAACCCGAGCACAAAAAGAACTACAAAATTCAACCGCTTTATGGCATACGTCACTTCCCCCACCACCCACAACTTCCTCAGATTCTGACGTGAGTGCTCAACTCGCGTTTGATTGCCGTCTGTATGTTTTCGTCATGGCCGAACCAACAGCTACAAGGAAGAAGGCAAAGGTTTTGTCAGAGGACACTAAAAAAAAGAAAAAGGCATAGTGACAAATGAAAAGCCAAGACGAGGATCACCATTGGTCCAGCGTTCGCTCGCTGGCGTGAGCTACAGGAGGACGAGGGGTGCCCGACCGATGCTGACGCTTGCCTGCACGTTTCCAAGGTGACCCAGATAAATCATATAAGTAGTGTAGTATTTTCTGGTATTCCGGCCACAGCCGATGGTGTTATGAGTGTAATAAAATGCCCACAGCCCATTGTTCATTTCTACACACAGGCACAGCCCGCCACAGTGCAGGGCTCGAACAAATAAAGTCGACTCATGTCAAATGTACATTAAATGTAGTGAACGTGCCCACGACTCAGTGCCCACAAACACTACACACAACATGTCCCACGGTTTCTGTAAAACGAAACCAACACACATAAGTTACAGTCAGCTCAGGCCGACGGTGTTTTTAGTGCAGTAAATGTGCCCGGCCCGCCGGCCCGCGCCCACATTCACTCACAGACATGTTAGCACTAAGCCCCACGGGGCTCGCCCCACTCGCTCTCTCTCAGCAGACTGCTATAAGGAGGGAATCGAGCGCGGCAAGGCTGCCCGCCTCAAACACTACAAGCACACACAATCTAAAGACACGGGAGGCTGACCCACTGTCTATGGGCTGACCGGTTGACTTTTGCGACAGTGCTGCGGAGCTTGTGGCCTCTAGGGACGCTAGACGTGAAAGTTACAGGTCGAGCGCCACTAGTGGCCAAAAGTTCCGCGGTGTGCCTTTAAGATCTTGACTTAAAAAAATGTGTTGAATCTTGTACAACTTATAAATTTAAGCTAAAATTGGTGAAATTAATGGAAAAATATATGACTTATTGGTCATATAATATTTTTACAGTGGTGTAATCGGCTTCTCTCTGTTCATCTGAATGTAAAAAGCATTTGCACTCATTCTGATCTGCAGTTCTTAATCATGTCAGCATTATTTTACAAGTTCTTTAATGAAACACGGCAAATAAAAATGCTTTGCAATGTCAGACTTCATTCCAAGAATAATCCCAGAAGAATCCACAATTCTTTGTTAGTTTTATAAGCTTGTGTGAGTGATTGATAGTAACCAAGGGGGCGGAGCTTAGAGAAGGGTCAGTTAACCTTGTAAAAAGAAAGAAAGATGTTGTTCTGCTTTCTGAAGAACTTACTTTTTTCCCCAGCGGTACTTAGGCATGTATCCAGAGATGTGCTTCACAGAGCAACCAGTGAAGGAAGCCATAAAGACTTTCCGTGAGGAACTAGATGAGGTGACCAAAGAAATCAAGAGCCGGAATGAGGAATTAAAATTGGCTTATTGTTATTTGTCCCCAGACAAAATCCCCAACAGTGTTGCAATTTGAGAAAATATTGTGCCAGGCCTATAAATAATGTTTATGGCCAATGTGTGCTTGATATAAGAGAGAAGAACAGCTCTACTTAACTATTGTAAAACACAGAGCATTCTGCCTTTTGAGGCGATTTATAGAAATTATGTTTCATTAACTCTATTTGTATTTGACTCTGTTGCTGGGAAGTAAGGGATATTACTTTGTAATGCCATCTGTGCACATATGTATGTTATCTCAGGGGTTATTGTTTGGTTCACACCAGGAAAGCAGAACAGTTTATTTGACTATATGCTTTAAAGAGCTAAACTTGTGCTATAATCCATTTATTATTGTCTTTCTTTTTTATTCTTTTCTTTAATCATATAAACTTGCAAATGTATATATCCATACTGTGGTATTAATTTGCTCATCTTTTGATTCATTTATTCATATTCTTTATTGCTCAGATAATCTATTGTTTGTAGTCTATTTTAGATAATCATTTGACTTATTTTTTACCTTACAGTTAAATTGAGATCTTATCTTCTATATTGATTTTGCGATGATTATATTGTATACAAATGAATGCTGTAAAGGAAATTTTTTGAGATTGTGAACATCTCTGACAGCACTTCAAATGGTTCTTACATTTGCTCTTTTCACCTGGAAAGCTCTCATAATAAAGAAAGCTTGGTAACACTTTATTTTAAGGTGCTTGTAATAAGCAGTAATTAACAGTTAATAAGACACTTATAAGACCTTATAAGATGCATATAAGATGCATATAAGCATTAACTAATGATAATAAATAAATTAAATTAAATAATACATTTCTCAAGTATCAATACATTGCACTTTTAGAACAGCCGAACAAACATAAATGGTAACACAAACTCCCAGGCCCTTAAAAATTGACCTTTCCAAGAGGGAGTAGTTTCCCTGATCTCTTCAGGGCCTGGACCTTTAATTTACCCTTATATGAAGTAGTTAATGCTTATATGCATCTTATATGCATCTTATAAGGTCTTATAAGTGTCTTATAAAGTCTTATAAGTGTCTTATTAACTGTTAATTACTGCTTATTACAAGCACCTTAAAATAAAGTGTTACCGAAAGCTTTAATAAAATAAAAAGAAATAATGTTTTCCATTACATCTATTATCAAGATATTGTTTTCTTTGTGATATCATGACAACTGTTTTCTTTTTTCATTATAAAAAAAAAACACATTTAAAGGCTATTATTCATAGCCTGACTTCGTCATACTCATATTCTAGTCAGATGTGAGTCTGATACTGCTCCATAGGGCTTTGATTATGAGGCGTGTCTTAACCGAACCAGGGAAAAAAAACCCTCTGCACTCAATTGGATAGACATACAACCAATGAGAGCAACGCAGTAAGTCAACTACTTTGCATAGCACAGTTGTCAACTACAGAACTCAACTGCACGCACGCTGGAAGAAGTAAAATAACGAGTGTTGCTTCTTTTACTTGGTCCTCCATGAGTGCGACCAAAGGAGAAACCACAACGACCACAGGGTTTTCATCGCGTCCCATCTTCTTAGTGACCATCGGAGCCAGCTGATAAATTAAACTTTTGCCGAATCCCGTAGGAAGGACGGCAAACATCTTTCCGATCGACAAATGGCTTGATTGCAGTTCTCTGTTCGTCTATTAAAATGAATGCGCTGTCGATTTCTTTTACAACAGACGCGATAGCGGAATCAATACATCTCAGTTCTCCAGCGGCAGTCATCTCTGAGGGAAACCAGTTAAGCGCTCTTTGATGACGTGATGATTACGTCCCTGCAGATCATCTGTCCATCATCGTATAAAGCCCGCCCTGGCAATTTGATTGGCCCGAACGTTTTTTGACTGATCATAATTACTCCTCAATGGAGCGAGTCCAGACCGAACTTCCCGACCAAAAAATGTTGTGGGCGGGGTTCGGGCTGGCATCCAGGCTATATTATTCAGGTTATAATTTACAGTCATTTTTATTCGCTTTGGTACTATTTTAAAGGTGTACATTTTCAAAACTCTTAGTACTAATATCACAACAGATCATCAAAAGGACACTTTTCAATTTGTTTTAAATTGTTTTAGTACAATACTCAAAATCACAAATGATCCTTTTCACAAAACAAAATAACTGTTTCATCTATATAAATGTTTCATTCAAAGTAGCTGCCTTTCATAATGCCATTACTATCAAACTTTTGATTTGCATCTCTTCTTGTTCAGTTTAATACATGTGTCTATTATTTAATCCAACTGATCTTAATGGTTAATCAATTAATCATTTGGTACACATATATTTCTATAGATATAGTGGTAACACTTTATTTTAGTGTAGTGCTGTCAAACGATAAAAATATTTAATCGCGATTAATCGCATTAATGTCATAGTTAGCTCGCAATTAATCACACATTTTTATCTAATCTAAATGTCTCTTGATTTCTTTTTGTCCCATCATTTTTTCTAATTTGAATGCACTTATCAACATAAAAAAGTGGATCGGCTTGCATTTACATTACATTTATTCATTTAGCTGACGCTTTTATCCAAAGCGACTTACAATTGCTATATATGTCAGAGGTCGCACGCCTCTGGAGCAACTAGGGGTTAAGTGTCTTGCTCAGGGACACATTGGTGTCTCACAGTGGATTCGAACCCAGGTCTCTCACATCAAAGGCATGTGTCTTATCCACTGCGCCATCACCACCCCTTTGGCTTGCTTTGTGCAAATGTTTTTTATTGAAAACAACATTGTTTTCACTGTTCAATTTCACACTAAAACATTCTCACTTGGAGCAAATAATCTCTCACACAATGTAACACTGTCCATCAATAAAAGGGTGAAAGAAATAATACGAGGTCCTGATATTGACGAGGGGGCGGAGAATTCGCATCAGCTGTGTGTGTGTGTGTGTGTGTGTGTGTGTGTGTGTGCTTGGCCATCAAGTGGTATTTCAGACTGGACGTGCTGCGATGATAGCTCAGTTCACAACGACAAAACACACAGATCACGTTGGTCTTGTCAAGGGAAACTTTCAATTCAGAATCTTATTGGCATCCATTTCGGCGCCTCGCGCTCGTCATCCACTCAAAACGTAACGTTAACCAACTATTTGGCCGGCTCACAACAAGTGTGTTTCCGGTCAACCTGGTCTCACAGAATTCCGTGAAATGAACACGGACCCTTAACTCAAAATCTGTGGCAGTTTCACGGAATCGCCGAAAATTCCGTGATGGGCCCACGGAAATAATGCCTATGTAAGTTAATGACAGGCAGCATCCGTGGTCCACACACGGATTCCCTGTTCGGACCTGCGCTCCCCCAATTGACGTCGTTTTATGATTTGGAAACGTATCGCTTCATTCTGGGTTTACTTTAATAAGTACTTCACTTTAAATATTTATTTTTAAAGTGATTTTAACTTGATATTGCATTGTTCTGTCGTCGTTTGATCGCTATGATAACTTCTGGTCAGTGGTCTGTTCCGTGACTGTACCACGTAATATTCAGTCTCACTGCAGTTCGTGATATGGTCACGTAATTTAATATATTGATTATTGACACGGACACGCTAATTTAGTTATATTTTCGTGATAATGTATTTCTAATAACTAATGTATTTCAATAGGAAGCATCTTTCGTGATCACAGCACGATTCTTTCTGCCTGTCGGGCTGCAGCAGAGAAACTGTTTAATCGACATTTATTCACGAGATTTTATCATGGTTTATTTATTTTAATATTATTTCGGTCTTATTGCCAGGGAAGCTGGATTGCTATGCTGTTTATTTTATTAAATGATATTTTATTAGTAGGAAATCGCGCTGAAGAAGTCTCGTCCCGAACACATCGCGATATTTGGCACCAGTTCACGACACGTGTGTCAGATGTTGGTAAGTAGTCGTAAATATGCTGTCATTAATAATGTTTGATATAATGTATTTTCTGTTTGTCGATATTAATCAGATTAGCTCACGTTCAGTCACTGCATTATATCTGTCATCTCTCCACGGAGGCTTTGCGTTTCATTGCTGTCTAATTCAAAACAGGGTGATTTAAACACTGTCTGTCACGTGACGTGCTATAGGCCTCCTAGACCTTCAATAAATTAATCATATTTATATCAGGTTTAAGTAGTACAATTAGTTCCAAAGTTGTATTTGTAGAAGAAGCACAGTAAAAACAACACGTATACCATGCTTTTACCACAGTATAACGTTAGTTTTACTGTGATATGTGTGGTAAAAGGACTGTAACCACAAAACTTACCATGCTTTTACCACAGTAATGTTAGTTTTACTGTGATATGTGTGGTAAAAGGACTGTAACCACAAAGCTTACCATGCTTTTACCACACTATTGTTAGTTTTACTGTGATATGTGTGGTAAAAGGACTGTAACCACAAAGCTTACCATGCTTTTACCACACTATTGGTATTTTTAATGTGATACTTATTATTGTAAATGCACAGTAACTACAACACTTACCATGCTTTTACCACAGTAACCCTAGTTTTACTGTGATATGTGTGGTAAATGGACAGTAACCACAGAACTTACAATGTTTTAAACCTCAGTAACCTTAGTTTTACTGTGATGGATGTAGTAAAGGACACTAAATACAAACTTACCATGCTTTTACCTCAGTATTGGTAGTTTTAAAGTAATATTTGTTGTAAATGCCTATTAATCACAACACTTACCATGCATTTAATGCTTAATAATGTAACATCCAATATTTGTAAGTTAAATCAGTACTTTTTCCTTTAAATAATCCCATATATTATACATAATGATATTTTATTTTCTCTTTTTTCAGCAGAAAAGACCAAAAGGGCCTTTCGGACTCAGTCGACCCATTATTGTTGGAGGAGAAGTTAACTGAGGAGACGGAAAGCTGCAAAGGCAAATCTTCGCAATGGTATGTATGTATTGGTTTTAACCCTAAATCAAACATTTTATCAAGCATTTGTTGTTTCATAAACCTTTTCTTACAAAACCCATAGCCCAATCAGTACAAACATAGTCTCAAAGTCTTAATAATTCACAAGATTTAACAAGTTGTCAAATTCGTACGATACTCGTACATATTTGTAGCCTGGGAAAACCCAGACAACTTCCGGCAAATTTAGATTTGCTCTTCAAGTAGTCTGGCAAAGAGCTCATTCCAGATCATTTCTAATCCGTCGAAATTGATTTTGTACATTACAAAGACGGATGCCGCCGTGGAACATCACTCGTTCGAATCAGCTATCGCGTCTGTTTTAAGCGATTTGAACGTTTCCTTTTTGTTAAAACCCGAGCAAAGAACAACACTCAGAGATGTTTCTCCGCCGCTCTGCATACGCCATCTCCTTCATCGCTCTGATTGCATTTGAGTGACGTCCGTTGGTGACGCCCCTTTGGAAATGATTTGTCTATGAAGCTTTGCCAGACTATAACTCGGTTACTACTGAGAATGGTCTGGTTTTAACCAGGCTAACATATTTGTATACTCATACATAATTCTGCAGCTTTTACTCCTACTGCTGTCATTGGCTACTGTCTCAATTCCTGTACATATTTATCGCGATATTTGTAAATCAGTTGCGCCCCTTCTTGGAAAGTAGTCGGATGTTCCACACACTGTCAGAAAGTTTATATTAATTGCATTGTATTCATTAAAATTATTACAAATTGGACCCTGTCTGTTTATTTTCCAATGATACATAATGTCTCTCCACACCTCATAACTTACCTCTGTTTGCAAGAGTGGAAAAGCTGATCTGACTTGTCACATGACATCAGATACTCGATTATTTTGTCATAATCAGATCAGTTACACTGCTGATAACTGTCCCGTTTGCATGTAAATCATGCTATTTTTAAAGAGTTCATATGATTATTGCTTGCTATTAAAGACATACTTTTACTCATAGAAATGCCCACATATCAGTGAACTTATTACATAAAAATGCTTTTAACATTTAATTATGCAACACTCTTTTACAGAAATAAATCCTACAGTTATATATAAATTGACTACTTGCATGTAAAAATAAAAAAATATAAATTTCATTCCTTTCTGTTTTGCAGGATTACTTAATATCTACAATATCAAACTCAACAGTTCTTTTAAGAGCCAACCCTCACAAGAGCTACGAGTGAGTCGCAGCGAATCCTGCTGTGATCAGCCCTTCCCAGGTAAAGTTTCTAGAATATTTCAATCAGTATTTACTCATCAAATGCTCAACTGAATCGGATGGTAAATTAACTTAATTATAACTGTCTTAATTTATGTTTCAAGAACAATAGCAATTGCACATAAAGTAAGTGGACTTTCTTGTTTTACAGCAGAGAAGGAAGACCCGTCCTTATATCAACGCAAGCTAATCGAATTAGTCCTTTGTTTCGGGTGAGGAAGAAACGTCTGGTGCCCAAACAAGACCGAAAGGTGCACAAGTCCATTGGTATGTCTTGCATTGAAACTGCTGTAATATGTTGTACATAATTTGATGTTGACAATTTTACATTGTACAGGTTATCACTTGGTTTTTGACCAAGTGAAGCTCTTGAAACAAGTGACAGAAGAGTATGTTGTCTTGAAAGAAATCAAGCATCAACTATGAAGCTGCAGACTCGGAGCCTGCATCTACAGTCCCCCACCCAGAGTCCCGCATTCTCAGACGCCTTGTTTTTCGAGACAGCGCCTCCTATCAAATTGGATCGGATAAACATGTGAAGAACTTAAGCCGAAACGTGAGTATCGTCAATTTTATTTAGCGAATCATACTCGATATATATCGAGTACATCGATACCAACATATGAATAGTCCATTTAATATGTGTAAAGATAGTTTGTAACAAAATTTGAGCCGTTAATGTATGTTTTTTCGCCCTTTTTCCCCGAAAATTTTTGATAGCTAAAGTTAGCCTTTAACCTTGGACTTTTTATAGACAAGCCATTGTAAAAATTTAATATCAAAGAATGTCATCATTAATTATTCAAGCAGATTTGACCTTTTTTTAATTACCGGACCTTTTCTCCTAAAACTATAAATTGAATTAATTAATGCCGGAGTAACTATTTTACTTTATATAATTTATGTAGACTACTTAAATTAGTTCTTATAAAACGTAAGTATTAAAATGAATCAATATTAATTTAACTGTGATATGAAGTTGTTGCCAGCCATTTACAACTCATACAATTGCCTAATAATCAAATTTACTATGCCTTCACTATGTATTAACCAGTCTATATTAACATGTGAGCTTGAATGTGTCATTTGGCCTTCCTTGTTTTAATTTGTATTGACTGAAATTTGACTGTATAGGCTCTGTGGGCTGGTCTTAAAATTTGAATTTAACTCTCTCTCTCTCTCTTTTTTTTTTTAAGATGGATATAACAATTCAACGAGGGAATTAACTTCCAGAAAATGCAGAAATGTAATAAATGCTGCAGTGATTTTCACTGCCCATTCTGTGCCCCCATTTATTTTAAACCAACGAAGTTATTCTACGAAGTGTCGCTACCCTGGCTGAATTGGATTGTTTCTATTATTGCCATATATGCAATGGTTTTTTATATTAATTAATTTATTTATTTATTTATATGGACAGGCCATGATGGCCATCATTCATGGCCTATGTGAGATGCAGGTGTTATCCTGGCAGGAGGCTGAGGAGGTGTTCCTCCGTGGCCCTACTTATCACCCTAGGTATGCTTGTAATTTGCATTTGCAGAAAAAAATATTATTTATTATTACACAATATTTTTGACAATGGCATTCATCTTTTATTTTAGTGAAGTCGAGGAATTTGACAGAGCGATTGCAAAAAGAATGAAAAAAGAAGGAACATTCACCTACCAGAAAGTAATTATTTTACCTTATGCATTTACATTACATTTTACATTTATTCATTTTGCAGACGCTTTTATCCAAAGCGACTTATAAATGAGGATTTTTTTATGCAATTGAAGACGAAAAGTCACTAACACAATTCTTTCTTCCTTTTTTCTTTACAGCAAGATGATGTTTAGGTGATCTTTAAATAAAGTACAGAATTGTTTATTAATGGTGTTTTGTCTATTCTTATTTGAGTTTTGCTTCACATTCAAAATATCAAAAAACAGGTTTTGTAATGTTAGCATGGTATAATGTTAATTAGACCATTATAGGTTGAACTGAAAGGGTATATCTCTCAGTGAGGCATTCACTTTTGTTTGTTTTGATTGTTTTTCAGCCAAGAATGTTCGTGATGTTTTACGTCGATACAAAAGGCTTTTCAAGCTAACGCGACGTGGAGCAACCATGACCTAAGCCTCCAGAAAAGAGGGTGTCTCTCGGAATGCAGTGGCTCAGCTCGCCCCTATCGCGGAGCTGTACTTTGCAGACAGGGTCCAGTTCAACAGTGTCAGCTTCACCCCAGGGAAGCTAGCTGAGTTCGCGGAGAAGTGTAGAGAACACATTGTGGGGGACGTTAAAGAAAAAGTGCTAGCAATGAAAATAAAAGGTTCACTTTTGCCTTTTCGCCTAAATAAGTGATGTAAAAGAAAAAATAAGTTATTTTGCTATGTTCGTTAAGAGGATGTTGATATTTCCTTGTTAAATGTTATTTGAAGTGAACCTACAGTGACCTAACATTTTATTGTTACAGCTTTTTTTTTTTTTTCATTCTAGGCTAAGCAGTTTACTGAAAACAGACAATATTTTTTTAATCCATGTTTGGTCCTCTCTTTAGTCTGGTAATTCAATGTGATGTAGCTCAGGGTTCGTGTGTGGGTGATGGAAGGAGACTCGGGGTCGGCAAGTAGTGGAGCTTGATCCTCACCCTCCATCTCCTGGGACAAGACGGCGCCCAGCCCCCTGTCCGACGCGTCAGTCTGCAGGGAAAAAGGGAGAGAAAAGTTAGGAGCCTGTAATAGCGGCCCGCCACACAGGGCAGCCTTTATCTGGGTGAAAGCCTGCTGACACTGCTCCGTCCACTGGACGGTATCTGGTGCCTCCTTTTTAGTTAGATCAGTCAGCAGGCTAGTAAGGTCCGAATAATTAGGTACAAACCTTCTGTAATATTCTGCTAGCCCCAGGAACTGTCTAACCTCCTTTTTGGTCATAGGTCTTGGACAGGTCGCAACTGCTGCCGTCTTATCAATTTGGGAACGCACCTGCCCATGACCCAAGTGAAAGCCCAGATACCTGACTTCCACGCGCCCAATCGCACACTTCTTTGGGTTGGCCGTGAGCCCCGCCCCTCGCAGCGTCCTGAGGATAGCTCGCAAGTGCTGCATATGCCGCTGCCAGTCATTACTATAGATGATAATATCATCCAAGTACGCCGCGGCATATGCAGCATGCGGCCGGAAGATTCTATCCATCAGGCGCTGAAAGGTGGCAGGTGCCCCGAACAAGCCGAAAGGAAGGGTGACAAATTGGTGTAATCCAAACGGCGTCGTGAAAGCGTTTTTTTCTTTAGTCATTGGAGACAAGGGGATCTGCCAATAACCCTTTGTTAAATCCAGTGTCGAGTAAAATCGAGCCGTGCCGAGCCGATCAAGCAATTCGTCCACCCGTGGCATTGGATATGCATCGAACTTCGATACAGCATTCACCTTACGATAATCCACACAGAACAGCACTGAGCCGTCAGTTTTAGGCACTAAAACTACCGGGCTCGCCCAGTCACTGTTGGATTCTTCTATTACTCCCATATCCAGCATAGCCTCTAATTCAGCCTGAACTACTTTCTTTTTATGCTCAGGCAATCTATATGGCCGGCTGCGTACTACCACACCCGGTTCAGTCTCAACATGGTGCTGTATGAGGTTTGTTCGACCAGGGAGGGGCGAGAACACATCAGCAAACTCTGTTTGTAAGTTTCGAATGTCAGCGATCTGGGACGGTGAGAGGTGGTCTCCGCAAATGGCCAGAGCGGAGGATTGAGACTTTAAATTCGCCTCTGGCCCGAGATCCTCCTCCCCACTCACTACCGTCGCCAGCATCGCTGACTCCGCCTCATTCCACTTTTTTAACAGGTTGAGGTGGTAAATCTGATGTGCTCCGTCCCTATCTGATCGAAGGACCTCATAGTTGAGATCCCCGACTCGCCGTGTGACCACAAACGGTCCTTGCCACTTGGCGAGTAATTTAGAGCTGGATGTGGGAAGCAATACAAGCACTTTATCTCCCGGTGCAAATTTACGTAGTTTAGCCCCCCTGTTGTACAGCCGACTTTGTTTGTCCTGGGCCAGTAACAAATTCTCCATAGAGAGCCGCCCCAACATGTGGAGTTTTGTTCTCAGGTCCAGGACGTATTGAATTTCGTTTTTGCTATTCGAAGGTCCGTCCTCCCAAGCTTCCCTAAGTACATCCAGCACCCCGCGGGGCTGGCGACCAAAGAGCAGCTCGAAAGGGGAAAACCCCGTGGAGGCTTGGGGGACCTCGCGTACAGCGAACAAGAGGGGTTCTAACCACTTATCCCAATTTTTGGCGTCTTCCTGTACGAACTTACGAATCATGGACTTCAACGTGCGATTAAATCGTTCAACCAAGCCGTCTGTTTGTGGGTGATAGACGCTGGTACGAATCGATTTAATACCCAATAATTCGTACACTTCGCGAATTGTGCGTGACATAAACGCCGTGCCCTGATCAATGAGAATCTCTTTCGGGATTCCCACCCGGGAGATTAATTGAAACAGTGCACTCGCAACACTTTTAGCAGAAATGTTGCGAAGCGGCACTGCTTCGGGGTATCGCGTTGCATAATCCACCAGAACTAATGCAAAGTGATGCCCCCGTGCGGATCGTTCTAACGGCCCGATGAGGTCCATGGCAATCCTCTCAAAGGGGACCTCTATTAATGGAAGGGGGCACAAAGGTGCTTTTCGGTTGGCCGGTGGATTCACCAACTGACATTCACGACAAGACGCGCACCACCTGCGCACATTCTCGTGAATGCCTGGCCAGAAAAATCGGGTCATTACACTCAAAAAAATTACTCTTTAAATTTACTTAATTTAATTATGGACAGTGGTTCCACCACACAAGCAAATTGCGTTTTATTAACATTAATGGGATTTTTTGAATCTATGTAAGCTCCTTGTGTTTTGACAACACAACTGAATGAGTCCAAACAAATCGATGGAATTGCTTCCCTGTAACTTAAACCGGTGAAGTTTAGTGAACATGCTTTAGTTTATTTAAATCTTTACTGACAAATAAAAGTATGTAGAATTTACATAATTTCTCAATTGAAATTCTATACTACAGCTTGCTATTGGCTTATAATAGCACTTATTAACATATTAAATGCTAAGATGTATATGCTCTTTCAGTAACAAGAGTTATATTTTATTAATCAGTCCACATCGTAACCAAATGCTCCACTCTTCTCCACAATGGTAACCCACTGTAATTTAAATGGTTCTAATAATTGCAATGTAATTGAACATTAAACACAATTACACACTATAAAGTCTTCCCCTTTCCTCATTTTCTCAAAAACACATAAAATAACACTTAATTTCAACATTTATTCTCTCTTAATTCAGCTATATGCAAAGCATGCTGGGAACTGACAAGCACCGCCCAGTTTAAGTTAATGCAACACAAATCATTCATGTAATCCAACACAAACGGATTAAGTAAACTTTAATTTTACATATTTAAGCAGATTGAACACAATCAAATTAAGTTTGGACAAAATGTAGCAATTGTGTTGCTTAAACTCATTTGAAGCAATTTGAACAAGCAGCCAAAATATTTTTTTTCATTGCAATATATTTAAAGCATTCCAGGACAGCCTTTCCGAAATACTCACAGAAATGAAAGACTTTGCCTTTAGATTAACTTTATATTTTCTCTGAGGCCATGCACATTTCTTCACACGGCATCTTCATCCAATACATAGTCACATAGTCACATCCAGGGTTTTTTGAATTGCGAAATTAAACTCTTTACATTAGTTTAACGAATGATAATTAAGTATAGTTGAAAATTATACTGGTTAAGTTAATTAAACGCAATACAATAGTGTTTTGTTGGTAAAAGAAATATATGTGTACTACTTTAACAAAACATATTTGGGTAAAAAGAACAGTGCCACAAAACCATTTTTTTGAGTGTAGACGATTCAGTGTAGCTGCTTGCCCTAAATGCCCAGCCATTGGATTACAGTGAGCCGTCTGAAAAAGCATTTCCTGGCGGCTCTTTGGAACTAACAACTGAGTTGTATCTTGTTTTGTCTGGGTATCCTGGGTCACCCGATACAACTTATCTTTTATCACGGCAAAATAAGGATACGAGAGCGGATGGTCTGAATGGACAGGCTGTCCGTCGATCACGCGGACCTGATCAAACGCATTTTTAAGTGTATCATCTCGGGACTGTTCCAGAGGAAAATCATCGCGTTCAAAAAGGATTTCCCTTTCTGAAGCACTCCGTTCCTCTGAGACAGACCCCGAGGGTCCCGGCACAGCCTCCAACCTGAACCACCGCTCTCTTCTCCTGCCTTCTTTTAATCCCAGAAGCACCCGTACATAAATAAGCCAATAATGTTTTAAACCCCGGCCAATTGGTTCCCAAAATCAACGGGTGCTGGAGGTGCTGGTTAACTGCCACCTCTACACTATGCTTTTTCCCCCGAAATTGGATAGTGACTGGCACTAGGGGGTAACCCACTACCTCTAGGTATTGTCTGTTTATATTTTCCTCTTGCAGTTTTGCTTTCGATAGCTGGGGGATATTCAATGGTGTCAGAGTGTGTAGACATCATGAAACAGTTGATCTTCAAGCTTCTGTGTTCCTTGTTTAAAACAGCACTACTGCTGTTATTGATGCCGTTGCTAGGTAACCACAGTCCAATGTTAGCTTGTTAGCTATTAGTTTGAGTTTTTCAGTTGGGACTTGTTTTATAGTAGCAAATGTAAAAACTTACTGATGTCAGTGTCCAGTTACTTGCTGTTACTTGCTTGAGTCCCTCTATGTTCTTGTTTGTTTTTGTTTTCTCCTTATTTGTTTGTTTTCAGCTTGATGTTCTGTTTCTGGACTCTGTTTCTGAGCTCCTTCTTCCAACTGTATCTTTTTTCCTTCTGTCTCTTTCTTTCTCTATCTTTTTCTTCTTTGTCTCTCCTCTGGTGTGTTGTGGTCACTTCTCTTGCATTTTCCTCATAAAAAGTCGGTGTTTATCCAATTTTTGGACAGAAAACAAGCGTTTTGTTTAGCAGCAAGTGTCAAACATGACTTCTCATGGATGTCGCAGTGGCAACCTCCCTATATACCTATAACCTCCCTATATAAGCTATATACCTCTTGTCTGCTAATGCTTATTAATATAGGCCTAATATTTATTATGAATTATTTCAGATTCTCTAAACTGTTAGACAATGCTCTGTGTATGTTTGTAAACTAAATACAATAAAGAAAAACATGATATACGCTTTTTGGGGTCCATTTTAAAAGGATCGTTTAAAAATAAAAATTCTGTCGCCCCCATGTTGTATGACTCATTCTTCCATGGAACATAATTATTTTTTAAAGAATGTGTTATAGCAATATTACTGGTTCTACTGGTTCCCAATATTCTTCAGAATATCCTATTTTGTGTTCCACAGAAGAAAAGAAGTCAAACTGGTTTCGAACGGGTGTGTAAATGATGACAGAATTCTCATTTTTGGGTGGACTATTCTTATTCCTGGCCGGGTCTCCCAGGACACTCTTCTTCATTTTTTTTTTTTTCATTTTTTTTTTTGTTATAGCACACAATATTTAAAAATATATGTCAACACTAAATTAGCTACATGAATTACTAGAGACATTGTGTGGTTGTATTTTTCTGTGCTTTTACAGTTCTCCCTTACAGACACTAACAGCACTTCAGGTGCGTTCACGCTTCGCCAAAATTACCCTATAATTACATGATTCTTTATAATCGCGCCCTCGGCTCTATTTAAACAGAAAACTTAGAAATGTATCTTGGAATTTTAAAATTGTGATTTCCAGCACCGATTGTCTGCTGTAAACAAACTGTTTGATTAAAAATGATAACTTTATTAGATATTTAATATAATATCATATTTATTATTTGATTAGTACTTAAATCTCTTAGCTACTGAAATAAAAAATAGGAAAACAGGTGTGCTATAGTAACTTGGAATGGTTTTCTCTCTTGTATTTTACCTCTCAAAATGATGGATGTCAATCAAAAAATTGTGTATTATTAATTAGTTAATGCAACCTCTTATTTTCAGGAGGTAAACAAAGCTGCTTGGTTTATGTTTTTAATGCTTTTAATTGTATATAATACAATATTTAAAATTGTATTGCTTTTTTTCTCTTTCTCCATTTTGTTCCTAACAGCTCAAACTCGCTGAGGTGGAGCCGTGATGAAATATTGTTCTTGTAAATACTTTCCAGCATTTCAGTAATAAAAGTATACATCTTTAAAATGCAAATTACAGCGAAGTGCAACAGTTACCAAAAAGGATTTAAACAATGAATTTTGAATTGATATCTTCTTGTAAACGCAGTGATGTGGATTCAGGTGGCAATTAAATTACCACACGCCCTTGGATGTTTGATTAAAAATAGACAGTAGGTTAGTCGGCCGGGGATTTTTACTCGAGTGGTGGGAGAAAAACACGACATTCTGGATTCAGACGGCAATAAAATCATCGAATAACTCTAGTAATTGCTGAAAAATACCTTGAGAAACAATTACTGTCCGAATTCACACGAGTTCTGATCAATATCCTAACCAACACGATTTCCGTCATCGTCTAAATTTGATTACTTTTGTTTAGAATTGTTTACCTGTTTTTGTTCTTGTAGGAGATCATTGTATGTGCAATTTCAGAGAAGAGTACAAATGCAAACATCTCGTCATCTATTTCTGCACTGACATACACAAAAAAAAAATAGGCCTACACATTTCAATTAATAATAAAATTCCATTAAATTGAATTGAATAATCCTTCCACATTTTAATTGAATAATTGATTAAGGATTGTTCAATCATTTGGTTAAAATGTGTAATGATTATTCAATCCAATCTGATGGAATTTAAAAAAATCTTAAAAAAGGCTTAATTCTAATTCATGAATGAGCAAAAAAAGTGCTTTATGGTGCAAAAGAATTTTTCTATGGCATCAGCTGAAGAACATTTTCTAGAACATCTTATTTTTAAAGAGTACTTTATAAGAAGAAAAAAATTGTTTAGAGATTTCTTGTGAAAACGTCTCAGTTACGTATGTAACGTCTCGGTTACGGATGTAACCCTCGTTCCCTGAGTAGGGAACGGAGACGTAACGTCGGATGACGGAGAATGGGGGTTTCGCCAGAAAGCCTATCATCTTCGAGTATTAAAAAACGAGCCTATGGCAATGAAATGCCATGGGTCTGCGGAATTTGCATAATGTATCTCCGCCCCACCGCGTGGGTATTTAAGGAGAGACACCTGCAACAGTGTTGTGAAATCTGTTTTATGTAGTTATGTATATTGTGTGCTGCTATTTTGGCCAGGGCTCACTTGTAAATGAGATATTTATCTCAATGTGTTTATCTCCCTGGTTAAATAAAGGTTTAATAAAAAATAAAAAAAAACAGCAGATCATGTCTTCGCTCAGGAGCCGAGACTGAACTCAGGCGTCTACCCAGCGGTACAGCGGAAGTGGCAGGGAGACGTAACGTCTCCGTTCCCTACTCAGGGAACGAGGGTTACATCCGTAACCGAGACGTTCCCTTTCGTAGTCACTCCGAGTTACGTCGGATGACGGAGAATGGGGGTCCCCGTGTAATCACGCCACCTTCACAGCTGTCTTCCAGTGCCTGCGAAGTCTGACCTCCCTGTCGTGATATAGGCACGGACGAAGGAGTCCTACTTAACACAGGAATACCAAGGTACACTGGGAAGCATCTCTCAGGGGAGATATGCCGCAGCATGCCTACCCATAGGGAGGACTTAAGAATACACATATGGCCGAGGGGGCTTCATGTGGGGGAACACTGGAGTGACAAGCCCGTGGGGTGGCAACTTTCCACTCCAGGAGTGGCAAGGTGGCTTGCCGAGGGAAAGACACATGCTCAAAGAGGCTTACAGTGGAAATACACATGTGGGGGTTAGTCAGAGGAGGAACCATGCACACGGAGGCACCTAGCCGACGCACAGGCAATAGACACTGGCGCCAGCGTCAACAGTGCTGGAGGAACTCAGGGCTTCAGAGAGGAAGGTTACCTGAGGAAATATCGCACGTATCCAGTCCGTGGATTGGAATGGCGAGCAAGCGAGACACCTAACAGCTCCCATGTTGCAAAAGACAGTACATGGGCGGAGACTGGCTCCACTCGGAGATTGTAAAATCTGGCGAATGTGTTGGGTGTCGCCCAGCCTGCAGCTCTGCAGATGTCTGTTAGCGAGGCGCCACGCGCTAAAGCCCAAGAGGACGCCACACTCCGGGTGGAGTGGGCGGTCACACCAAGGGGGCACGGTCGACCTTGCTGCTGGTATGCCAAAGCAATGGCGTCCACTATCCAGTGGGATAACCTTTGCTTGGAGAGAGCCTTTCCCTTCAGCTTCCCACCATAACAGACAAAGAGCTGGTCTGAGGTCCTGAAACACTGCGTCCTGTCTACGTAAGCACGGAGGGCGCGTACTGGACAGAGCAGTGCCAAGGCTGGGTCTGCCTCCTCCAGGGGCAGCGCTTGCAGGTTCACCACCTGGTCCCGGAAGGGAGTGGTGGGAACCTTGGGCACATATCCAGGCCGGGGTCTCAGGATCACGTGAGAGCAGGCCGGCCCGAATTCCAGGCACGCTTCGTCAACGGAGAGTGCGTGCAGATCCCCCACCCTCTTGATGGAGGCCAGTGCAACCAGGAGCGCTGTCTTCATTGACAGGAACTTAATCTCCACTGATTGCAGAGGCTCAAAGGGAGCCCTCTGCAGGGCATATAAGACCACTGAGAGGTCCCAAGAGGGTACGAGAGGAGGGCGAGGAGGATTCAGTCTCCTCGCTCCTCTCAGGAACCTGATGATCAGGTCGTGCTTTCCCAGAGACTTACCTTCAACTGCATTGTGATAAGCGGCGATAGCGGCCACATACACCATCAGGGTGGAGGGAGACAGCCTTCGCTCCAGCCCGTCTTGCAGAAAGGAAAGCACGACACCGATCGAGCATCTCCTGGGGTCTTCTCGCCGAGAAGAGCACCAGTTGACGAAGAGGTTCCACTTCAACGCGTAGACGTGTCTCGTGGACAACGCTCTAGCGGAAGTGATGGTAGCCGCCACCGCAGGTGGTAGGGTACTCAAACCTGCCTCATCCCGTCCAGGAGCCACACGTGGAGTCTCCAAGATCGGGACGAGGGTGCCATAGGGTGCCCCGTCTCTGAGAAAGGAGGTCCTTCCTCAGAGGAATTGGCCAAGGAGGTGCTGTCGCGAGGAGTATCAGTTCGGAGAACCAGGTCTTGGTGGGCCAGTATGGGGCGACCAATATGACCTGCTCCTCATCCTCCTTGATCTTGCACAGAGTCCGTGCGAGAAGGCTCACTGGGGGAAAGTCATATTTGCGTAGGCCCTGCGGCCAGCTGTGCGCCAGTGCATCCGTGCCGAGCGTGCCCTCGGACAGGGAGTAATACAGGGCGCAATGGGATGAGTCATGGGAGGCAAACAGATATCTCTGTGCGTCCCCGAACTGGTCCCATATCAGCTGGCCGACTGGGGATGGAGTCGCCATTCGCCAGAGGTTGGCCGGAGCCGTGACAGCTCATCGGCTGCAAGGTTCCGCTCTCCTGGAATGTAAATAGCACGAAGGGACCTCAGGTGCTTCTGACTCCATAAGAGGAGGTGGCGTGCGAGTTGCGACATACGGCGAGAGCGTAGACCACCCTGATGGTTGATGTACGCTACTGTCGCGGTATTGTCCGAAAGGACAAGTACGTGTTGACCCTGGAGCAGCGCATGGAAGCGGTGCAGGGCAAGGTGTACTGCCAGCAACTCGAGGCAATTGACATGCATGAGGCGCTGGGGTCCTGTCAAGGAGCCCGCGGCTGCATGTCCATTGCACATGGCGCCCCAGCCCGTGGCAGAGGCATCTGTGGAGACAACAACATGCCTGGAAACTCGTTCTAGGGGAACTCCGGCCCGTAGAAAGCTGAGGTTCCGCCACGGGGTGAAGGACGGACGGCAGGTCGGAATTATTGGAACTCTGAGCGTACCGCGATGCCATGCCCACCTCGGGACCCGATCGCGAAGCCACAGCTGAAGCGGTCTCATATGAAGCAATCCGAGTGGCGTTGCCGCGGCTGCGGATGCCATATGCCCCAGGAGCCTCTGAAAAAGTTTCAGTTGGACCGCACTCTTGCCCTCGAACTGTCGAAGACAAGTCAGCAGTGAGTGTGCGCGCTCGCTCGTAAGCTGCGTGGACATGGCGACCGAGTCTATCTCCATACCGAGAAAAGAGATCCTCTGCACGGGGCAAAGTTTGCTCTTCTCCCAGTTGACCCGAAGGCCCAGACGGGCTAGGTGCCGGAGCACTAGGTCTCTGTGTTCGCAAACCTGGACTCGAGAGTGAGCTAATATTAGCCAGTCGTTGAGGTAATTCAGGATGCGAACCCCGTGTTCGCGCAGGGGAACAAGGGCTGCCTCGACGACCTTCGTAAAGACGCGAGGAGACAGAGCCAACCCGAATGGGAGAACTGCGTACTGGTATGCCTGCCCCTCGAAAGCAAACCGAAAAAACGGTCTGTGTCGAGGTAAAATGGAGACATGAAAGTAGGCGTCCTTCAGGTCTATCGCTGCAAACCAATCCTGTGGCCGCACGCATTCGAAAATGCATTTGGTCGTGAGCATCCTGAACGGCAGCCTGAGAAGGGAGCGGCTCAAGACGCGCAGATCCAGGATTGGCCGTATCCCACCGGTCTTCTTGGGGACAATGAAGTACGGGCTGTAAAACCCTGACCTCATTTCGGCTGGAGGGACAGTCTCGATTGCACCCTTCGCCAGCAGGGTGGCAACCTCCGCTCTCATGATCGGGGCATTGCCACCGACCAAAGTAACGGACTCCCCTGAAGCGGGGAGGAGACCGTGTGAATTCGATCGCATAGCCGAGCCTGATAGTTCGGGCGACCCAGCGGGACAGGTAGGGAAGCTCTAACCAAGCTCCCAAGAACTGAACCAGCGGAAACATCCGAACGACAGACGTCCCCCCGGAGGGGCAGCAAAGCGGAGTGACCGGCCCAGGTGTGGGTGGCATAGCGGCCCGGTGCGGGGGCACGGTCATGCTCCGCGTCCTGACAGAGGAGACCAGGGAAGGACCAGCGTTCCACGGGGGTCTGCTCTGCCAGGGGTCTGGCGACAGAGGGGGACGAGAGTGGTGTGGTCCGGAGACGGCACACACTGTCATCTGCGCCCTCAGAGACAGAGGGGGACGAGAGCGGCAAGGCCCGGGAGCGTCGCGCACTGTCGTCCGGCCCTCTGAGGGCTTAGAGATGGGATGCAGCTCTTTGGTTTAGAAAGATTCTCCCCCAGCCCTCCACCGGGGGAAGGAGTGGCCCTGCAACCACTCCCTGAAGAACTGCAACCCACATCTGAGCTGCACGTAACGGGAGCGCCGCAAGCCTGGCCTTGGCGGGGCTGCGGGACCGGCACGGGCAGGGGCGCCTTCCTGCGACCAACTCCACGGCGCGGCCCGGTGCTGCTGGGGGCCGGGCGGGAGGGGGCGGAAGTCGCAGGAGGGCGCATTCGGCAGCAAGAGGACTGAGGCGTCTGAGCCGGCAGCTGGAGGCAGTAAAGCCGCGGGGTCAGACAAAATAGCCACAGTCCACTTCTGGGCGGCTGAGAACTGTTGGGCAGAGTCCTCGACCGCGCCACCGAAGAGGCCAGCCTGGGATATGGGGGAGTTGAGGAAATGAAATCACTCAGCCTCGCGCACATCAACCAGGTTAGCCAGAGGTGTCTGACCACCTATTGTGGACATCACCTGACTCAGGGAGCGTGCGGTCACCTATGTCGCTCGGAGAGCAAGGTCGGTGACGGCAGGCAGCTCAAGGATGAGCCCTGAATCAGCCCTACCCTCGTGCATGTCATTGAACACCCAGGAGGATGGCAATAACACGCAGTGAGGTGGCAGCCTGCCCCGCAGCTCTATAGGTCCCCGCCACCGGAGTAGACAAGAACCTACAGGCATTGGAGGGGTGCTTAAGAGTCGCCACGCCAGGTGGAGGCGCTGTGGGGACACATAAGTGTTGCCACAGAACACTCCACAGGGGGAACCCCAGTGCACCCTAGGCCGCGGCCTCTACAAGGGCAGAGAAGGCGGAAGAGGCCACTGAGCAGTCGCGAAAAGTCAAGGAGACTTCCACGATCTCATGATCTCTTCATGCATGTCCGGGTAGAAAGGATTTGGGTTCGCCACCCCCAAAAACCAATCACCCGGGAAGCATAGCTGTGCACTCTGGATCAAACTCGTTATGCTAGCACATCCGAGGACGGCAGCACAGACGAGCCATCATCTCTAGAGGACTCCAGCTCACCTTGTGATGCGGTGATACATGATTTCATCAGCCGGGGTACCGAATGAGACCGCGGGCCCGCGGGCGGGCCGACGAACTCACCTGGGACCACGCAGGTTGCAATGTGAAAGACGGGGTGTGGACCGAGGAATTTTTCGTCGGTTTAGTTCCAAACCTGCCGTCTTAGGTCACCCTGGCCACCAGCCGAAGTATTATCTCACGTGGAGAAAAATAGATCGGGGTGTGGATGAGGGGACTCTCACTCATTGAGCTCATCGAGTCTCGACCGTTACATTGCGATGGTCACGTTCCCAGTGAGAGAACGTGACACCCCCCCGAGCGCTGTCTGAGCGCGATCAAAGCCCAAACACTCAAAACAGCGCTCGCGCCCATCCGCTGAATCTATCAGAATACCACACTCAGAAAAACACGGGCAGATCGTCTTTAGAAAGACGCGTCTTTAAAAAGACGTGCCGCGTGCAGCTCTTTAGTGAGAGGAAAAACTCCGCGGATGTTGAAGCGACCAGGGAGAACACACAGACTGGCAGACCACTGCTCAGCTCGCAGGCAATGTGAAACTCGCTGGATACCGCCGTCACACCAACACCGGAGAGTTCGCTCGTCTCGAAGAGATGTAGTCACTGAGAAAACTCAGGATTTGGCTTGTGGAGTGAAGAGATGCTCTTGGCACCGAAGCGAAAACATGATCTGCTGTTGCAGGTGTCTCTCCTTAAATACCCACGCGGTGGGGCGGAGATACATTATGCAAATTCCGCAGACCCATGGCATTTCATTGCCATAGGCTCGTTTTTTAATACTCGAAGATGATAGGCTTTCTGGCGAAACCCCCATTCTCCGTCATCCGACATAACTCGGAGTGACTACGAAAGGGAACCATAGTTCCCTGATGGAGGGAACGGAGACGTAGTCGACGTGTCGACTGATTGGGATCACGCTTAGGGAGCCTGTCATTTTCGAGTACTGTTGAAACGAGTCAATGCACATTGGCGTGCGAGATCTGCGTCTCACACTCCGCCCTGCGGCACTGGTATAAATACGGAAGTGGATGCACGCACCCGTTGTTTTTCGCTGAGGAGCCCAGCGGAGCCCGGAGGGAACGAGGGTTATACACATAACTGAGACGTTCCCTTTCAGTCGCTCACGTTCGACTGATTAGGATCCCAATTAAAACGTCACCTAGTGCTGCCACCTTCCAGTGCCTGGACAAAAGCCTCCTGATCCCCCCGCATTATTGAGGCGGAGATGGGACAGGGCTTAGACCAGGAAAGTCACTGCTGTTCAGCAAAACCCACTCAGTTAGACTTGGATAACAATGGGAAAGCGTGTCCTTTCGATGTAAGGAGGGACGCTACGGAAACCACATCCAGCCCGCAGGAAGGTAACATGTGGTGATACACATATGGACTGGGCGGATTACCGGGCAGTACAATTAATGGAAAGTCACTGGGTTGGCTCCAGCCTATAACGGGGTAAGACTCAACCAACCAGCGACGGCAGAGCAAGCTTTGCCAAGGGAAAGACACGAGCTCGTCGTAGGGAGCCGTAACGTGGAGGAATACACATATGGGATCGCTGTAGGGATCACAACATATGGACCCAGCCTAGCACAAGTTCCACCAGTGCATACGAGTGGTAGGCCTAGCATCAGACGCTCCGTCACGTCCAATGCCGAAGGGGTGTGGAGGAACTAAACAGGGTTTGGCTAAAGGGGAACTCAACTACAGCAAGAATGGCGCACGTATCCAGTCCATAGGAGGGGAATGGCGCAGCAAGCCGACACTTCGAGCGGGGCTTACAGTGTTAACTGGCTTCTATGTGAAGAGAGCACACGGGAAGCAACCGGCTCGACACAAAGGCTATAGAATCTAGCGAACGTGTTAGGTGTCGCCCAGCCCGCAGCTCTACAAACATCTGTCAGCGAGGCATCCAAGAAACGAAGTGTCTGACCACGGGCTGAGGGGTTTGGCAGCAGGCCGGGGTGATTGTCACATGGAGCATGCCGCTCTGCCACGCCCACCTCGGGACTCGGCCGTGAGTACTGAAGCAGTCTCATATGGAGCTAGCCGAGCAGTGTTACTGCATGTAAATGTGCAGTAAATGTGATAAGATTGTAAATGAGTACCTTGAAAATGCAATGTAAGTCGCTTTGGATAAAAGCGTCTGCCAAATGCATAAATGAAAATGTAAATGTACTGCGGCTGCGGCTGCCATATGCCCCAGGAGCCTCTGAAAAGATTTCAGTGGGACCACTGTTCTGCTCTTGATAGTATTCAGGCAGTTCACGCACGCCAATGTGCATTGAATCGTTTTAACAGTACTCGAAGATGACAGGCTCCCTAAGCGTGATCCCAATCAGTCAACACATTGACAATGTTGAACGTGAGCGACTGAGAGGTAACAACATGAAATGTTATAAAATATTTAGTGTGTAGGGTTATCTGGTCTCCTCGTCTAGAAGCCTCTATATGTTAACCCTCTATGGCATGAATTTTTTCATACAGGAAATATTTTACACCATTTTTTGGGAGCTTGGGGCTCCCTGATATATCCATCACAAAACGTGCTATGAGGGTACTAAAACTGAGGTGGAATAGGGAAAACAAGCAATATGTGCATAAAAAAAAAGGTTTAATTTGACAAACATCAATCACATTGCTGACTGACCCCTAATTGACCCCTGACCTCCTAACTGTCTTTCAGATCCCTGTCTCATGGATCCACTCTTCCTGACTCTCCTCAAACTCACTGTCCTCACTCTCAGAAGGAATGAACCTAATCCCGTTCCTTCCGCCCATCAAAGCTTCTTGTGTCCATATCATCCTGCAAGTATCAGTATATCGCAGAAACATTGACTATTGGTGCATTGAAGTCATGTCAGAAAGATTATATTTACGAGTTAAATGCACATGAACGCCACCACAAAGTCGTAATTACGAGTGGGAAGCAATGGCGGAAGCAAATAGTTTTCAATCATGATACATTTATTTCTGAATGCCGATAGTACAATGTAGTTTGTACGTATTATGTGTACTGTTAATGAAGAAGAAAGATAAAGTTTGCCAGAAAACACTACTAGCCAGTTTATGAGCTGATGGGCATGAGTGACCAAACTACATTTCCCATCATTCTCTGGGGCAGTATAATAATAATAAAAATAACAACAACAATAATAATAATAATGAAACATAAATGACACATAATGTGCATTCTTTGAAATTTCTGAACTTGTAAAAACAAACTTCCCAGGAGAGCTTGAATGCACCGTATTGCAGTGTGAGATCCAAAAAGGTAGTTTGTTGCTTGAGGGCAATACTGTGCCATAGAGGGGTAAATGTTCATGGGAAACGACACATTACAATTAAAGTTGTGACAGTTCATGCCTTTCCATTAGTCAATAAATGGCATTGCATTATTGCCTAACACCTTTGTGTTTCTCTCGTGAGTCTATAGGTAGAATTATTCAGAAATACAACTGAAAAGTTTGACACACCCACTGTGTCATTTATACTTGCAACATATGAAAATGCAACAAAAAAAAAGTAATAATATATATTTTTTAAATGATTGAATGAATAAATGAATAAATAAATAACTGAATGAATGATAAAACGTGAAAATCTCACAGTTCAGAAACCTCACTCTCAGTAAACTAATGTGTTCTTTCAATACAGAATATGTCTATATAGGCAAACATGAATATATACAGAAGTATGAAAAAAATGTTTTCATGACAATGCAGGAGTCCTTTGCGGTGGATATAAGACGTTCATGTTTGGAAGGCACTACATATGTTTCTTTCTTTTTATATATATTTTTTCTATGTAGTTATTTATCATAATCGAGACCCTGTGTCGATGATGCTTTGGGAACGCCTCTGTGTGATTGCGTCTGAAGCGCGTGTGTCAACTAGTCCAATTCTGTTTAAACCTTAATTTAAACTTTGTTTAAAATAAGCAGGTTACATCTATTTGATCCTGGATTTAAAATGCAAATTAAAGTGGAGTGCAACAGTTACACTATGTGTCTCGGCAGGGGTCAAAAAGGAGTTAAACAGTGAATTTTGAATTGATATCTTCTTATAAACTCAGTGGTTGTGGATTCAGGTGGCAATTAAATTACCTCACAACCTTTGTGTTTGACCAAAAAAAACAATATTCGGCCGGGGATTTTTACGCGGGTGGTGGGAGAAAAACACAGTCATTCTGGATTCGGACGGCAAGAAAATCATCGACTAACTCCTGTAATTGCTGAAAATACCCCACGGGCCCTTGAGAAACAATTAGGCAATTATCTGAAATCACACTGATAAATATTTAAAACCAACACGATTTCCGTCATCGTGTAAATTGTATTAGCCTACTTTTGCTTAGAATTGTTTGTTTGTTTTTCTTCTTGTAAGAGATCATTGTATGTGCATTTTTAGAGAATAGTACAAATGCAAACATCTCGCAATTTATTTCTGCACTGATATTCACTAATACACACACTTGAATAATGGCATAGGCCTACACTTAAGCATTTCAATTAATAATACAATTCCATCAAATTGAATTGAATTGAATAATCATTACACGTTTAAATTGAATAATTGTTTATGCATTGTTCAATTATTCAATTACATTTTTTATATCTTAAAAAAAAGGCTTAAAAAATAATTATTTCTTTGAGTGTACAGGTTATACTCGAAGTGTATTGAGCTTTGATAAATTCTGAAAAAAGTTCATCTATGGCACCAGCTGAAGAACCTCTTTTTTGTAGTTCTTAAGAAGAAAAAACGTGCAAATTCTTCAGAGATTTCTTGTGAAAACTAAATGAAAGGTTAGAAAATATTTCGTGTGTTGGGTTATCTGGAATAGCCTCTAAATCTTCATGGGAAAGAATACTTAAAAATGACAGTTATGACAGTTCATGCCTTTCCATTACACAATAAATGACATTGCATTTTTGCCTAACGCCTTTGTGTTTCTCTTGTAAGTCTATAAAGGTCTTTTTCAGAAATACAACTGAAAAGTTTTCAGTTTCGTACACTGATAAAAATTATTTTGTGAAGTAAATACTACAGAAAAAACAATGTAATTTACATGAAAAGGTTAGTTGAGGCAAGAATGAAAAAAACGAAGTAAATTCTATATTAGTACTCAATTCAAGCGTGTAGAAATAAAAGCATAAATATCAACATTGTAAAATTAAGTACAATTACTCAACTTTTCTGATACTGGTGTTCCCATCATGCACTAGGCCTTGAATAATTAATGAGGAGTTTATTTTCCACTTAAAATGACATTCAAACACAAAAACTATCCATCAAATGTTACCGACATTGTGTATTATCTACGAAGTATTTAGGTCTCTGCGTTCACATGATGTGTGACTTCAAATATGAAGAATAAATAATAAATAATAATAAATATTGTAATAATAACTAAGAAGTTTCTAAGTAAAACATGTATTTTAAAAGTGTGATTTAATTCAATGTTATATTGTTTGAGTGAAATGTATTTCAAAGGAAACTTCAACTTAATAGATATTACTCAAATTTGTACTAGCTACGTTTAAATTACTTATTTCCTTTGTTACTTTCACGAAACTTAGTTAAGTAGAGTTTACTTAATTCCATATGTGAAATTTACTAAAATATTTAAAATATTCGTGCAACAACTTGCCAAAGAAAAATTAAGTAAACTTTACTTGTTATTTTTTTCACATGGGTTTGTAAACCCATGTGTCATTCATACTTGCAACAATCATGAAAATCCAATAAATAAATAAGAATAAATAAATAAATAGATGTAAGCAAGGTACTCGAGGCTGAGCTGTATCGTGAATAAGTCACGGCTGAAGGGTGTTGTTAGGACTGCTTATTTTACTTATAAACTGCAGATATATCAGGACAAGACAGTAATAAATAAATTCAGAACCAAAATAACATATTATTCCCCCACGTTACTAATAAATAACATACATTAGTTCAATTCTCTTTCAATTCTACCAGAAATAATATTAACCTCACCTTCTTGCTCTTGAAATCCGAAGCATCAAGACAGAAAAGCAAAAGAGAGGATTTTTCTTTAATTTAATCAAACTGAGCTTATAGATAAGTAAGGCAAAAAGTATTAGTTGCTATTTGAATCATTTATGAAAAATATAAGCCTATTTATATTTATTTATCTGCATGTTTCAATAAATAAATACATACAATTAAAAACTAACCAAAACATCATTGGCTTATCATTAATGTTTCACTCATTGGTAATATTTAATACTTGTCGAGCTTTTGATTAAATTTAGCTATAAAGACTGCTAATTACTTTACTTTTGATAAGTCCAATCTTATTTATCAATAAATTAAAAATTGA
Source organism: Rhinichthys osculus (assembly GCA_029959095.1). Classification (NCBI taxonomy): domain Eukaryota; kingdom Metazoa; phylum Chordata; class Actinopteri; order Cypriniformes; family Leuciscidae; genus Rhinichthys; species Rhinichthys osculus. The sequence goes on from JARWKJ010000003.1 coordinate 2,484,399, forward strand.
AAAGGTCATTCTTTGTCCTTTACATTAGGGAGGGCATGTATTCATGTCTCTTCTTCAGAAACTTGATATAGATCACATTTGCAGGTATGAACATGACATTTTTGAGTGATAGACCAAACCCACATTATAATGTCAAAGGAGGGGGAGTAGCGCCGGAAGTGAACTTCATATAAAGGTGCTTAAGAATAAACTGAGGATCCAGAGATTGTACATCTTTCATTCAGGCAAGATGTTGACCTACAAGGTGACTGTTTCTACTGGTCTAGAGGTGTGGGCTGAGGAGACGAACAGCATTTACCTGACGCTGATAAACTCAAAGGATCAGAGCAGTGAGAGAGTCCTGGTCAACAGATCCTATTTTACTGCTTTAAAAACGGTAAGAACATTAAAGACTTGATTATTTTTATTTTAAGTAATTTCTTTATTTCTATCATGATATTATATATATATATATATATATATATATATATAATATCATATATATATATATATATATATATATATATATATATATGACATGGTGTTCATATTTTTGTGTCCAAGTGCATTATTTCCTTTTAAAATAATTTGATAAATTCATGAAATACATATTATGTCATTTGTTTTATTTCTATTTTGAGATATATATATATAAGGGATGTAAGGGATAATACATCCATCCGGTTGTTCTCTCAGAATAAACCCCTTCAGGCTGATGGAAGACTTAAAATAAACCACAGACAGGGTGATGAGGACACAGACGTGACGCCTGAAGGGGTTTATTCTGAGATAACAAACGGCTGGATGTACATGATCCCGCTAATTACACGACTACTTGCCACATAAGTAAATAATTAGACTCAAAATATTGATCTGAGTTGAAATATTTTATTAGGTGTTTAAATGCAAAGCTTCGCTGAGAGAGCAGTTTCAGCGGCAAGTTCAAACTAAACGGACATTTAAGGGATACGGTTTACAGTCATAACACTTATTACACAGCATTTCAAAACACCAATAATTATGGGGATAAGAGATAATGATTTTAGATTAAACTGTTTTAATATCGTACCTGTTTGTATCTTATAATCCAACAGTGAACAAAACAGTGAAACGAGAGAGCGAGTCCATGATACTGGATGGCATAATTAAATAACTTTACACAAAATATTGATATGACTGAGTTTTAATATATTATTAGCTTATGCAAAACTTCCAATCAAAACAGAAGATTGGAAGAGCCGTTTAATATATATATATATATATATATAAAGTCAATTTCTTGGTGTGCATAATTTTGTGTCCAAGTGCATTATTTCCTTTTAAAATAATTTGATAAATTCATGACATACATATATCACTTTATTATATAAAAAATAATGGGAGTGGGAGTATGTAATGCCAACTTTTGACTAAAAAAGTCACGTAACTCGCTACAATTATTATTCTCATCAGGCCAGGTACCTTTCCAATTTACAGTTATTAGCCCCACCCAACAGGAAGTCAGCCTTTTCCGTTTCTTTTTTATTATTATTATTATTGTGGAATTGTGGATAATTGCAGGCTTTTAAATACTCCTCCAAGGGGATTCCTACAATTCTCATCATTATGCCCAGACATTGGAGATACTAAATTCCCAAAGGATTTTTGATGTATGGAACGGTATTGCCATGTTGAAGTTAATTAAAACTATCAAACCTGGGCATCCTGATACTGCACATAATCAGGGAATAAAATTGGGGTGGTGATGGTGCAATGGATAAGACACATGCCTTTGGTGTGAGAGACCCGGGTTCGAATCCACTATAAGACACCAATGTGTCCCTGAGCAAGACACTTAACCCCTAGTTGCTCCAGAGACGTACGACCTCTGACATATAAAGCCATTGTAAGTCGCTTTGGATAAAAGCGTCAGCTAAATGTAAATTAGGATTAATCCCTCTTTACCAAAGCCCATGGAGAGATGTTTCTAGTTTGTTTGTTTTCCCATATTATGTGTCTAATAAAAGTTGTCATTAAAGGAGATCTCCCTCGACATCTGTGTGGAGGAGGACTTTGGAGACGTTGTCCTGGTGAAACTTGAAAAGGAGGAACACGTTGTTAATAATCCGTGGTTTTGTGAGCATATCAAAGTGCAAACACCCTCTGGAAAATGCTTCGAGTTCCCCTGTCAGTTCTCGATAGAAGACGAAAAGCCTGAGTTTATCCGAGAAGGCACTGGTACGTGCATTATAGCTTAGTTCATATCCAGTTTTAAATGAAGCATTATTATTATTATTGTTATTCTTATTATTTGAAATTCTTTTATTCAGTTGTTCAGTTTTGATTTGAATTATGTCTTAAATGCTGTCAGTTTCTATGTGTAAAATGTGTGCTATGTATTTCTGTGTGTGTTTACTTAGCTGGATTGCCTCAGGATGACCCTGAATTTCTTAAAGAGAAAAGACGAGAGGAACTGAAATCTAGACAGAAAAAATTCAGGTTTGAAGAAACAATTACATTCTTTAACAATATTCATTTGTTGCTGTTTTTTCTTTATTACTCCCGATACAGTTCAATGAGCTTGACACACTAATATTGTAAATATATTGCACATATACATTATATCGTCATATACACAGGCCCGTAGCAACGGATGTAAAAGTGTGTGTGTGTGGGGGGGGGGGGGGGGGGGGTTATATTATATTATAACAATGTTTATTATTTCACATTAAAACCATTTGCTCTATTTTAAATATATATTTTAAGTATATATTAGGGGTGGAACGGTACATGTATTCGTATCGAACCGAAACGGTACGGGCGTCACGGTTCGGTGCACGAATTTACACGGAGAATACACGGTATAAAAATAAATAAAACTCGCGTGCAATTAATCAATGTAATGCGGAACTACTGTTAGATACGCGGGTTCTTTAGGGACACATAATCTGTACCATCGTTGGATTCAAACGTTCAAACGTTGGCTTTATACGCGCGTCCTATTCGCTTTGGACTAGCGTCGAATTAGACGCGAATTTGACGCTCTCGCAGAGAGAGAGAGAGAGAGAGAGAGAGAGAGTGAGAGAGAGAGAGAGAGAGAGAGAGAGAGAGAGAGAGAGAGAGAAAGAGAGAACAGTGGAAACATAAAAAACATACTCCGTCATTTTGTTCATCATTAAACCTGCAAAGTGTTTACTTATATTTGTGTACACTCGCAATAAAACACAACATTGTGCTTTTGTCACACTGTAAACTCTTGTCAAACTGTAACCTACAACTGTCACCCAACCAAAATCTCACACACACACACACACTGTTTTAAAAGCAAAACATATTTATCCAACTCCATTTCAAAACAGTCTGTGTGTTCCATCTTTTGGACATTCGTCATATTGCATTGGTTTCCATTTCTCGTCCTCGGAGCACTAATCTCACACATTCTACATTGATTAAAAAAAGAAAATCGAATGTGTTTTTAATGGTAGTATTATTTTATACAGAAATCAATTGTTTATAATTCAGAAGAGAATAATGTTACATTGTCAATTAATAATGTTAATTAAAATTAAGGAAAAACAAATATTTTGATCTGAGATATAGCAAAATAATTTTAAATTAATTCAGGTACAATTACCAAACATATCGCAAGGTCTTTTTGTCTTTTTATTAATTTAATTAATAAACTAATTATATAAAACTATTGTCAGTGCACTACAAATAAACTGGTTCTATGCCTTTATTAAAAAAACTTATTTAAAAAATACAATGCCTTCTGCATTTTTGTTTTGCTTTTCCCTCCATTGTACCGAAATCGTACCGAACCGTGACGTCTGAACCGAGGTATGAACCGAACGGTGACTTCTGTGTACCGTTCCACCCCTAGTATATATATTTGAAATTTGCCGTTTTGTTATTAACATTCTTAACATTCAAAAAAAAGGTTCAAAGCTAAACCCAAGGCTGGACATTGTATTCTTCCACACTACATTAAAAGAGTTTATTACAATAATCTCCACTGCATAATGTTAATCAGATTCTAAAGTTAGTAACTAGTAACGTGCTACTTGAGTACTCAAGTAATTATTTGGGTTATTTACAGTGACCCAGTACTGCACAACACAATGAAACGTAAAAAGCAAACATGACTTAGCACAATGGAATCAAAATAGACAATAAAGTCTAATAGGCGCTTAATCCTCTGGTGCTCCTCGTGTGGCGTGTTAGTATTAATGGGTCAAGTTATGACGGAAAAGATGTGTCCGCGGTAGTTTCTTGAAAATGGCTAAATACTCGGCAGAGAGGTGTGATGTGCGCTCTCTTCGGCTTGATAAAGACCACTCTTGCTGCAGCATTCTGGATCAGTTACAGAGGTTTGACAGTGTATGCTGGAAGGCCTGCCAAGAGAGCACTACAATGGTCCAGTCTGGATAGAACAAGTGTTGGGCAAGTAGTTGTGTAGCTCTGATAGGAAGGGCCTGATCCTCCTAATGACGAATAAGGCAAATCTGCATGACCAGGCCGTTTTAGCAATGTGATCTGTGAAGTTTTACTTACCATCAATCACAACTCCAAGGTCCCTGACTGTCCTAAAACAAGTTATGGTTGATGAACCTGGCTGAATGGAGAAGTTGTGCTGAAGTGTTGGGTTGGCTGAGACCACAAGCAGTTCTGTCTTCACAAGGTTGAGGGGAAGGTGGTGGTCCTTCATCCAGAAATAAATGTCTGTCAGGCAGGCTGAGATGCGAGCAGCTACTGTCAGATCATCCGGCTGGAAATGAGAGGTAGAGTTTTGTCATAAGTGTAGGAGTGATAGGAAAAAACATGTTTCTGAATGACAAAACCTAGTAATGGCATGTAGATGGAGAATAGAAGTGGTCCCAGCACTGACCCCTGAAGCACTCCAGTAGCAAGATGTTGCGACCTCACCCCTCATTTTCAACTTAAATTGTGGAAGATCTTAAAAGCTTTGGACACAGTTTGGACTTGTTTTAGCCCATAAGAACCCGGACCAATTTCCCCTTATAGGAAAATTATGGGGCATATAAAACAGACTAAATGGACCACTTAAAACATGTTTCTGCCGTTGTTTTTTAAATACAACCACTCCTTGTCAAAGATCTGTAATGTTACATATATGTCACATTGGGCTTTTATGATGCATTTGAAAAAAAAATTAATTTGGTCAGTTTTCTTGCTAAATAACAGTTTTTTTCTGTTTATTTTCTTTTCCACAATATTTTCTAAATTATTACTTTTCTGGGAAGATAAAAAAAACAAAACTTTTTCAGATGTAATAGTTTTTGCGTTTTATTTGCTTTGCCACATATTTCAAAACCACACAACTGTGACCATTACATTTTACAACAACTGTTTTGTAACATCAAAAGTCAACCTTCTCAGGTATACGGTTTAATCATAAATACATTTTTAGATTATTTTTTCACAACTCGAAAATGTGCAAAATGAATAAAAATAAATACCTACCTCACACCGGAGGCCAACATGTTGAACATGCATGTAGTGCAATAACATTGCAAAATTCTACCTTTTCAGGTTTACGGTTTACCCAGAAATACATTTTTTTATTATTTTTTCACAACACGAAAATGTGCAAACTGAATAAAAATAAATATGATGCTTTGTACCATATGTTGCATAGCTGTTTTAGTTACAGATATGCAACATATTTTCAAAATACATTTCATAAAAGGGTAAACCCTAAACCAACTTTCTTTAGTTAATCATCTGTAAGACTGGGGCTTTATTATTGCTGTTCATTGATTCAAGTAATTTTTTGGACATTTGGGAATAAAGTGTTTTAATTCTACAATATATGGTGTAAAAACATCTGAGTGCTGCCCTCTTCAGTTTGAATGGTGGCAACTGCATTTCAATTTTCAATTTGTGGTGCCCTGTGACGTAAGCAGGCACAAGCTAACCACACCCTTGCCTACGGAGAGACCTGTCTCAGGTGCACGCCCCTCCCTCCGCTGGCCTCTGCCCACTTTTCCAGCATTTTTCAAATATTGCCAGTGGGTGGAGTCAGGCTCTGACCAGGGGTTTAGTTACCCTTTAACAATGTTATTAATTTAACATTTTTTGTTTAAAATATGCTTTGAATTGAGCAGCAGATTATATATATAATACTAAAATAATTGATTCAGCTAAATTATTTGAGCAGCTCATTAGCATTTTTCTTAATGTGACACATACGTCACATCAAAATTCCACCTACTGTTTTACTGTTAAAAGCCTGATGTGACACATATGTCACAACAACATTTTCAAAACTTGTTTTATATCAATTTGTACAAGAAACGTTTTAAAATCAGGTCAAGTGTAATCTAGGATATGTTATTAAAACATTAGAATTGTTGCATGCACGGCCGCATTAACAATAGGGCTAGGCGGCCCGAGGGAGGGGGCCCGTGATTGGCTTTGGTGCAGATTGACTACTACTAGCCATCTGATTTCCAAAGCCATATCACGCCCCCCACAAATTGGCCCTGCTATTTAGTGGGGCTTTGCCGTATATTCCATGCATTATCATGGAATCATTATCATTAATATTATAGTGACCGTTCGCAAAGACCCGCCTTTTTTAGTTACTCTGTGACAAGCCAGGCGGCTCTCAAGAGTCACGCACATGTTCTCACGCAGTGAAAAATACATCGCGGGGCAAAGACTAACGTTACACTGAGTGATTACATACAAGAGAGGGCTCAGACTGTTGATATGAAACAAAGTCTCAACTTTCAAATATTGTCATTTAGGTAATTTAAACAATACCGTTTTTCACGTTCAAGTCCACCGACGTTAATCCACTGACAGCTTTGTTGTCGGACAAAATTGCGTATTCGGCGTTATGATTCGCCAGTTCACCTGTCAATCAAACCCCCGTGGGCAGCAGGGCATGGTAAATTGAAACGTCACGTTTTAATTTGATCTACCAATCAAATATATTTATTCTATATTTAACGCGTGAACAATCGACCTGCTGCTGTACGTAGGCCTATCAGATGATGGCTGCCTGAGCCTGATTAGAATATAGCCTACGCATCAACCTATCAATCGCCTCCACTCTTCACTTCATTCTAGACTATTCTTAAGACATCATCGACCCCACCAATTTTCGGTAAGTTTGATTATTAACTTGATGGATATTGCTTTTTGTGTTTGATCAAACTCTATATTCGCCTAAAGGGCTGGCGTGGCGATAATATATCCGGTAGAAATATGTTAATTTTGCTGCGCGATCATGATGTAAGTTAATAATTTAAACGCGTTTTTAATTGTGGTTTAGATACAAATTATTTTAAACTGCTCAGGCACAGTAAGCAGCGGGAGAGAATTCATTTAGTAAATGCTCGTTTTGAGACCATGGTGAACTCGAGACGGTTTTGCACAGCCGCAGCGCCCTTGAGTTCCGACCCTGAGGTCTTAAAGTGACAGTAGCTGCTAATAAAGCAGCTGTCGCCATTCGTGTCAATAATGTTAATCAAACATAAGAAAGAAAGTAATTTACTGCTCTTGACTGAATCACTTTTGTAAAATAAATAACAATGAGTGTTGAATTCATAGTGAAAACTATGTATTGTATATTTGATTACTTTTTACAATATAATATTCAGTGCTTTAAGTTTTTCAAGTAGGTCGATTTCTTATGTGCCTTTGTTCTATTGTTATCTGGGACTCTTGTCATCAGTAAGCTTGAGATTATTTTCATAAACTACTATTATTTATTGTGATATTGAAATTGGTCACAAGAATTATGAAATTTTAGTGGCATTACATTTTTATATAATAAAAATATAACTTGACTGTGAAGTAGGCTATATCATAGATAGATAAAATGACTCGTATAATGATATAACATTTAGCTCATGTAGTTGGTGACCTAAAGTGGTGGGTGGTGGGGGGGCCTGCAGTAACTCATAGCCCCGGGGCCCAGTGAGCTCTTAATGCGGCCCTGGTTGCATGGGTTGAAACATACCTTTAGTAACAAAAATAAGCGTCTTTAAAAAGTGCTGACACTGCAACATGTGCACACCAGACAGGCCACCATTTTGGAAATGTTACCATGGCAACAAAAATGCACACATTGTCACATGACTGAACCTGGATGTTCCTTATATGTCCCTTAAGCCTGGAACACACCAAGCCGACGCCGACGAACTAGCGCCGATGAAAGCCGACTGTGTTGTCGCCTCTCGTTGCCTCTCGTCGGGGTAAAAAGCTGCACTTGAACACACCGAGAGAACTACAGCCGACTGTCAGCTAGAATGCGCGTTCTGCGCCTGCGTGTAAATGAGACAGCTGTCTATTTCTGCAGATATATTATCTATATTCGTCATTCAAAAAGGGGAAACCGACGCTGTCGGCTGCAGATACACAAACCATAAACAAAGCAGTGCGTGCTTACCATTTTAAATATCAATCCTGCTAAACACTTTCTTTATTCCACTCCGCTCGTGTTAATATTGAAATATTCGAAATTTTCGAAATTTCTCGAATAATTCGAGAATTTTAAGTATATTGTTATGAAAAAATTGGCACAAAGAATATTTGATAACAATACAGATAACAACTGAATTATTTGGTGCTTCATTGTACGAGTTGTGCAGAATTGACTGAGCTTGCCTGTCAAGAAGGACCTTCTCGGAATTTGAGAAAGAAGAAAAAAAGAAAAACATTTCACATCTAAATATAAATCTTGGTGGATGTCATGTTAGTCCACACAAAGATGATGAAGTAATGCTAATAAGGGTCAAAATAACACAAGATTTATTAAATAACTCAACGTAATATAAACAAACCGTGTGCTGTTCACAAACAGTACTGGACAATAAGGGAACTGAAAACAGAGAGCATATATACACAAGATAACGACCCAAAAGAGTAAAAAGTGTGATGATAGAATCAGTGTCCATAGAAATAAAGGAAACAGGAAACTGACGATAATCAAACTTAAAGTCCATGAAAGTGAAACTAACCAAACATAACAGTGTACATGACAGTGTAACTGTACAAGAATAATGTTGTCAATTTTCTTGTTGAAGGTGGACTGAGTGGCGCCAAGGCTACCCTAGGAGCATAGATGGCGAAATTCCTCCAGAAGTTCAGTTTGATCTGAAAAAAAAGATAGACTTTGATTTGAATGTCGTGAATGCGTAAGTTTTGGGGGGGATGTGTTATGGTCACAGTCCTTGTTGATTAGATACTGAATTTTTCCTCAGTTTGCCAGAATGAAATTCATGCAAATAGTGTTCATGTCTATAATTATACAGTATGCACTCTGTTTCAGGGCTGTGAAGGCACGTATTGACATAATTAAAGGTTGGACTTATTCCTGGGACGACATTAAATTTTTTGAAATGATACTGGAAGAGTTTGGTTTCAGCACTCTACAAGGTATGGATTATTTCCTCCTTTGTCAATAATGTTTGTTTTTTTCTTAGGGTTAGTTTAAACTAAATCTATAGATCCAAAAACACAATTGTTCTTAGAATCCAACAACGCAAAGTAGGGATGCAGCGATTACCGGATTTCACAATTAACCACGCTTTAAAACGTCACGGTTAATTAATCGTAAAGACTATGCTACACCGCGGACGGCAAGGAACGGAACTTTTGCACCTAACACAAAACGAAAACAAAGTTACACCAGCGGTGCACCAGCTTAAAGTGTCGTGCTCGTCAACCACTGACCCCTCATTTACACTGCACACGTCTGCGGCGCATTACGGCTGCGACACGGTTTTATTCCGTCCTTCACACAGTGCCAACTCACACCAGGAGCATTTCAGACGCGAAGCGACTGGATGCGCGAGACCACATGATTTGCCTGTCCGGCGTGGTTTTTCTTGATTTTTGTGTGTCTACCTACAGTCTATGGATTTTACCAAGGATATATTTGTGTGCAATACAATTGGGATTCTGCACAGGGTGTTTATTATGAAATTGACAGTGTTTTTTTACTTTTATTTTGTATTTACGGTGCGGCTTGGACGCGGCGTCCGTCAAAAATAGACTAGGCGCCTATATTTAGCGAAGCGGCGCGGAGAGCAGCTTCTGGGAAGCTTCTGAAACGCGCCGCTTCGCGGCCGGTGTAAACACACGCATTGACTAGAATGGCCCCGATCAGCTCCGGTAGCCGTGTCGCAGCCGTAACGCGCCGCAGACGTGTGCAGTGTAAATGAGGGGTAAATGAGGGGTTAAGGGCCTGTTCCAACGCATTCTCATCCCAAAGCGTAATATTTTGACTCTTTTGCCAAAGCGTCTATATCCAGCGCATATGGCACCCTTTAGCGTCAATATAACACGCTTCAGTTTTGGGTAGGTTTAGGTCTGGGGTAGTGTTAGGGTTAGACCACTAGGAGGCGCCATATATCCGCGTCTCAAATGACGCTAAAGGGTGCCATATGCGTTGGATATAGACGCTTTGGCAAAAGAGTCAATATATTACGCTTTGGGATGAGAACGGGCTCCCTGTTCACAGATCGCGTCTTTTGCGCGCTCAAGTTCATTTCAAATGTAGGCGCACGGACGGTATCCGCGCTCATAATGGAAGCGACGCGCTCGTTTTTTCCAAGCGCGTCCGCGCTGCATCGAGATAAAAACAATCTCAACTTTTCATAATGCCGCAAGCGCACCGTGGGTCAAGTGACAAGAACTAACAGAGCAACGACAGACGCCTCCGGAGCGCAACCCCCCTAGGGCTTTGGAAAAAGGAGAACGCGGCGTGCAACTTTCAGCTTCCAGTGCAACGTTAAAAAAACAACAACAACAAAAAAACAGCGGAATGTTTTGGTTACGCAAGTCTGTGGAAAACAGAATGTGACGTGCTCTCAAGAGTTTCAGTCAGTGAACATTTAACTTAATATCCTATTGCTTTCTCCTGTCTGTGTTGAGTAAATGTTAGGCTTTGTAGTTTTAATATGCCCACACTAACATAAGATCAGGGCTGTGTAGACTTCTAGGACTACCAATTAACTGAATTTCAGTTATTAATAACACTGCATGAGAGATGTTCTCAGTTTCTTTCTATAATTTGTACTCAAACTTCAAACAAACAAACCAAAATAATGAGATTATAATAGATGATTTCCTAAAGGCACATGTAATATTTGGATTAATAATTAAAAAAGAGTATTAAAAATAAGTACAATAATATTGGTGGATAACATTTGGACTATATTTGTTTTCTTTTAAAAGAAATACATATGCCTAATATTTAGCTTGCATTTAATTCAATAGAGCCAAATACTTTGTTTATTCTTATTTTCTTTGGGATTTATTATCCCTTTATAGTATTATTTATGTTTTTATGTCAAATACCAATAAGATATTGTTTTCAAGTTTTCTACCTCGGGTTGAAAATAAATTTAAAACAAACTAAACACTTAATAATTTTGTGATCTATTTCAATCAAAGAGCCCTGCAGCCTTTGACTTAGTTATTTTTAAAAGAAAAATGCGGGATGTTTACAAAGCACTTCTCTTTAATTCCAAAGGAAGAGATTGATTATTGTTTGTCATTTTCTAATTTTGTACTGTGTTGTGGCAGCAATAAATAACACATTAAAATCTAGTGTTGAGTGTTCATGTGATATTATACATTAGTAGTGTTGTGAAATTAAGTGATGCATAATAATCGTGATAATCGTTAAATCGTGATTATTTCTCAGACAATAATCGTACTTACAAAATCTGTAATCGTTGCATCCCTAACGCAAAGGCACATTTTTGTGCACAAAGGCACATCATGTAAAGCCTTTGACAGTTGACTCCATTTTCCCCATTGAAATCTGAACAGAGAAAGTGAAGCCAGACTGGAGTAAGGATTACATGTTCGGCTATCAGTTTTTGAACGGCTGCAATCCTGTCATGATCAGGAAATGCAAGGAAATTCCAGTCAAATTTCCAGTCACACATGAGATGGTGAAGGACTTTCTGAAGACAGGAGTCACACTACAAGAGGAATTACAGGTCAGAAACATTAAGACATAAATCATTTGAACAGTCGGTCAGTTATCAAATCCAAGGCTTGTATCGTGACATTCTTCACATCATTTATTGTATCATATTATTTCACATAATTAACATAATTAATAACACTCCACACAATTTAATTTACATAAATGGCTCAAATCAATGTTATTTTAACCCACGCATAATTAGTTCTAAACTTTAAACACCTGTGTACACGTTTACAGGCAGGAAACATCTACATAGTGGATTATGAAATACTGGAGGGAGTCCCAACATCCAGCGATCAGGTCTGTCTGAATGCGCCCCTCTGCCTGCTGTACAAGAACAGATTGGACCAAATTGTGCCAATTGCCATTCAGGTATCTGTCGCATATATAATCAGTATCAAATGAAAACATAAATTAAAAATGAAAATGCTTTTGCTGTAAAACTACTCATGAAGTAAAAATGTCCCGCTTGCCTCTACTATATCTAAATCAGCTCAGTCAAACCCCAGGGGAAAAGAGCCCAATCTTTCTCCCGAGTGATAATGAATATGATTGGATGCTTGCCAAGATGTGGGTGAAATGTGCCGACTTCATTGTACACCAGTTGGTCACGCACCTTCTCAAGACACATCTGATATCAGAGGTTTTTGAAATGGCCATGTACAGACAGCTCCCTGCAGTCCACCCTGTATACAAGGTACATGTCTCTCAATACACGGTCATGATATTTAGATTCAGGGCTAAACTGAAGACTGTAGTTTCACATGTCAATTTATTAATGAAGGGTTGCTGGTTCTGATATTTTTGCCTTTTCTTTCTGTTTTTCACAATGTTTTAATGTTAAACATAAACCTCAAAGGGCAGGAAGCACAGTTCCTCTTTCAGGTTATGCTTTTTGAATACATTTGTATGATTTAATGCACATGTTTAAATGCATAATTTGCTTTTTACAGTTACTGAAACCTCATATTCGTTTCACAATTGCAATCAATTCATTGGCCCGTGGAAATCTCATCAGTGAAGATGGGGTCATCAGCAAGGTAACTTTACACCTAATTGAATATATCAACACATAAACAGCATCTTGATAGGCTCCAAAGCAATTCTATTCAAATTTGATTATTTTGTCTTTGTCTGTAATTTCTGTCCATGATATAGGTTTAAAGACACACACAGTGTTAACAAATCTTCATCATGACCAGCCTGAGCCATTACTTGACTTTTTGGCTTGTGATTTTCTGTCTTTTTGCTGAATGCTCTTACTTCTATTTTGTAGGCTACATTGTATTTAGTTAACCGGTGTTTGCTTAAACCGGCAGACCTAAGTAGTTCTTAAATTTCCCAAATGCAAAAAAAAAAAAAAAAAAGATTAAAACTTCACCCATAATCCCCTTGATGGGTAGGCTTAATAAATCCTGAAAATATTAACTGAATCCTTGGTATCCACAGATTAGTAGCATCAATGGAGATGGGATGGCTAAAGTGATTCAATGTGCCATGAAGACTTTAACCTACGAGTCCCTGTGCTTCCCTGAGGCCACAGAAGCTCGAGGAATGAAAGATGTGCCCAATTACTATTATAGAGATGATGGCATGAAGATCTGGGAGGCAATACACAGGTTGGTGTTGCAACAGTTCAGATTATGTACTACTAGTGCAAAAGTAAAAACTAGTTCACAAACAGTCCGATGAACATTTTTGGCATCGTTGGACATTATTTTTATTAATTTGTCATTCTGCTGATCTTCCTGTAGTTATGTTTCTGCTGTGGTCGAGATCTACTATGTCAGTGATGAGGCCGTTAAAAGTGATGGGGAGATTCAAGAATTTGTTAAGGATGTTTCCTATGGCATGAATAATTCTGACAGTGAGTACAGGTTTAACCCTCTGGGGTCTAAGGTGTTTTCGGGGTCCTTGAGATGTTTTGGCATGCTCTGACATTTCTGCTTTTTTCAGTTGCTTATAAACATATTAATGGCACAGGTGAAATTACACTCTATTTAGCACAAACAGGGCTACCATAATATGTGAGCAACATGTATGTACATGTTTGTATTTTTGAGAGAATATTGTTTATGCGTGGTTATTGAAAAAACTAAAAAATAAAGTTTCTAATATAAGGCCACAAATAACATACTAAATATCTGTCCACAAGACTTTTGACTAGTGGATGTTGTCGCCTAGACTTTTTGCTTCAAATTGATCTGAAAATCATTCCGCCTAATCATTCACATAAAACAATAGATTGTTTTAAATTGTGAAAAACATTTTTTTGTTTGCAAAGGCAATATGCGGATGGGTGGAACGGCCCAACCCCCTCATGAATAATTAGGTAGTTCTCACCTGAGCAGACTGCATACTAATGAGCCTTTCATTCAGAGGTGTCACACAAGAAAGAATGCAAGGACAATATATATATAAATAAATAAATATTTATACACACACACACACACACTCATATATATATATATACAAACAATCAAAATATAAATGAAAGCCAAAAGCACATTTTTATTCACACCTTTTAGCCATCCACATACCATTTTTAGCCATCCACCGCGGTAAAAATAAACCAGTCGCATTTCAAAGTCGTTCGCGAAATGACCGCCAGGTGGCGCAAACGGAAATTTAGCAAAACGTAAGTGGGGCTAATGTCTGTAGCCTAAGGATGAAATACTACAAGTTATGGTAATTTCCAAATAAGGCTACAACAAACATTTATAGCCTACTCCGTAATTGTTGGTCATACAGATAAGATATAATCTTATAAAACTGTAAAAGGCTAAAGTATAGGCCTACACTCACAGGCTAAAGACAAAACGTTTTCTCGCTCATGTGAGAAACAGACGTTTGGGTGTTTCTCAGTGAGAAAATTCATAGCCGAGCGGTAGAACTTACGGTTCACCATCAAGATGACACGGGTTCAATTCCTGCACAAACATGGTCTGTTGTAAGTTTTATATTTATTTAGATTTGTCTAGCTCTAAAACTCTGTTACACCATACAGTTTTTTTGCTTATATTTATAAAATACAATTATCATGCATTTCCATTTTACACTAAGGAACAAAATAATATCCAACAGAACGACTTTGCATCTGTATAATAATAGGCTACCAATCGTAATTTCAAAAGCAGTTCTGTAAAAAATAAATTATATATAGCCTATATATACTCTTTTTTTTTCTTTTTTTTTCAGGGCTGCCAACTCTCACGCATTGAGCGTGAGACTCACGCAATTGACCCAAATCTCACGCTCTCACGCCACACCCCCGATTTCTCACGCTGAAGTGTCAACCCGGTCGGTCAAATTCCTAAAAGATATAGTTTATCTATAGATCTACATGTTGAGCCACTCGTGATCGTCTAGTTATACCGCAAATTAGTTAAAATATCCCGTAATCTATCTAGAGCGAGCGTGCATGCGAGACAGATATTGTGCTCCAAACCATGCGTGCACATGGCAGAGAGGTCTGTTCCCTACAACCTAGAGTTTTTAAAAACATGGTTTTAAGTAAAGTGTGATTTGCCAGGGGGGATTGGGATTTCCTTCTGGTCTAAACATCCCTGCTTCTGCTGAATTATTTTTATCCCCACACCCCTCCCTCCACAGCTAATCAATGTTATAGGCTACTTCACCAATATCAAATATATAAAATAGAGATATGCAACAGGCACGTTTAAACGACAAACAATAAAATCAAAACCAGCGTTTCAGTTGTTCATTAGTTCCAGTGGCCCTAATGCATGCACGGCTTTTCAAAATTTCACAAAGCGTGTTGAGATTATTTTGAATGAAATATTGAAGTTTATAATTAAAGCTGCAGTCCGTAGCTTTTCCTCTTTGTCCCCATCTCTCTGTTCGAAATCTGTAACTGCAGTGATTCGCGGAATTATCATCTTTACGTGGGTTGTAAATCGGCATGAAACAGCGCGGATGAACACAGTGCTTTGAGGCGAGTGCTGCTGTCAGTCACCGCGCTGTGTGGATACTGGCATACAGAATCACAGATTCACTTTTTGAAAGTTTGACCAACATAAGAATTTTCATAAGAAAATGTCTTCTGAACAAGTAAGTAACATCCATTTTTGTTCTGACCAACTAAGGGGGAAAAAGCATTCGACATGATAAGCTTCGTTAGATTTAATCAACGCGATTTACAGCAACCGTGCAAATTATAGCCTACTTTGTTCTCAAATTGTTCATGTTAACAACATCAGCATTGCGTGACTAATGTTAAATTTAATGTGTTTTATGGTTACCTGTGTAGTTCAGAATTCATATTCCCCATAATAGCAAAACGAGAAAGGCACAACAAAAATAAACTACATAACTGTGTGAATTAAGAAAAGGTACTGTTACACGATTGAACTATTGAAATGTCTTACTTGTTCAGCAGAAAAAAGCCGTCTCTTGTTCCGTTTTGAACCCCTTCAAAACACGGAGTTCACGCACTTTTCAAAAGCCCCGCCGATGTTTAATCCTTGTGTTCGCATGAGACGGTTTCTTTCTCTTTCTCTAGCCACCTTAAATCCGAAGTACGAAGTCTTTTGGGTTTTATAACTGCTGAATCTCCGGTTGACACTGATGATTGTTGTTTGGATCTTTCTGGATGCCATAAGTTTAATCATGTAAAGTGCTGCGAGAAAAGCCTATACATCTAAACATCTCCTCACGCGCAGTATAGCCGGCTAGCCAAAACTCCGTCTTTATGTGTACGGGTGTGACGTAATGACGCAAAGACATGCTCGAATTTCCCGCGGAAACCCACCAGTACCACTGGAATTAAAATCCTTATTACAAGCTAACCGTTTTGAATCTAGCTATGGCAAGCAGATAGTTTTGACCACTGGCAGAATATGTTTTTTTTAATATAATTATTTTGGATTATTTTTAACTTAAAAAAGTTACGGACAGCAGCTTTAAGTGTTTTGGCACACCACGCGGAGTGGCCCTATGCATTTTTCTAAAGTCGGGTTTTATTCTGGCATGGTGAGTTAGTGTTCGACAAACGCGGCGGCTTGTTCATTTAGATTAATTTATTTTTCTCATTATTACAGCTAAAATAACTTAATAGGCGACTCCGTAATTTTTTGGTCATACAGATAAGAGTAGAGTAGCTTACATCGTTCAAAACTGTAAACTTGTATTCATATTAGGCTAACGACAAAAACAGTATATCTGTGTCTCTGTCTCCGGGAACTGCGCATCACAAAAATGAACCGAAAGCCACTTCAGCTCAGTCACGATAAGAAATCGGCTATGTCTAAAGCCTTTAAATGTCTAAATATTTAGGCTAATAAATGTTATCTGATTATGTAGGTTAATCCATATGAAAACGAGAGCTACAGAGGATCTACTTAAACATGTATGTAAGCGCTTCCCAGTGAGAAAATGACAAGACAAAGGTGAAAATCTCGCTCTAATTAAATGTAGGCTAAATCACCCTGATTTAGAATGTAAAAACAGATCAAATAATGTAGGCCTATTTGTCGAAATGTTGCGATATTGTTTCATTTAAGTTCATAATTATTCTATAAATGTTATTTAATTTAGCAGCATTACCACGAAGCACCGTGTTTCGATATTTATTTGAATAATACAAAATAAAATAAAAACTTAATTCACAAATTGCATGCCTGGTTGTAAGGATCCAAAGATCCCTGTAGACTTTAATATTGAGTTGAATATTTTGTTCATGACAACAAATTAACATGCGTTTTTTCAGATTATATTTAGTTTTGCTTGGAAAAAGCTGGCCCAAACCAGTTTTATTTCATCAATTATTGAAATAATGAAATATTTAGTAATAAACTTTTATGACAGAAATATCACTAGGCTACATGTAACTTAAATCATTTTATTCCTTCATTATCAACACTGTCTAGAATAGCGATTTAAGTGTGAATTGCGACTTCTCTTTGTGTTAAGTCAGGGGGGGGGGGGGGACAGTTGCTGGACAAAGGTGTTAATGTTCCTCTTTCATATGGAGAGTGTCGGATAGCCAGCCTGATGAGCAGGCAAAATTATTGTAAGGATAAATCTGTGTCCAAATGTAGGCCCCATATCTTATTAAATTATAAATATTGTAGTTTATTTATTGTAGCCTATTTAAAGTTTTTTTCACACAAAATTTCAATTGAAGTTATTGTAAGGTGAATTCAACAAGGCATGCTGTGTCTTTGAAGCAACAATTAAAGGCTAAATAATTTTTTCGTGATTTGTATGGCTTACACGCAGCGACAGTATTATCAGCTGTATGATGTGTTTTTACCCTGAAATGTTTAATTTCGAGAGAGACCCGGCGCGCGCAGCGAGGGAGACTAAATAAACTTGTTAAAAAGAGATCCAGCGCGAGAGAGGCAAAGAGAAAGAATGTTTTTAATTTAATTATGTTTCTTTGGACAATTTTCGTTTTGTACTGTTTTAATTGTTTAATTTAGCTGTAATTTCTTTGGCAATACAAATTTAAAATGTCGCAAGAATAAGATTAGCCTAGTGTTTCTTATTTTGCATCGCAAAATAAATAAACTCTAAACCCGATGCAACCCTGCTGTTTTAAATTTTAAAAATCTGTCCCGACACTTTATTTAAACCTTGAAATGTTCGAACTTGGTTTCAAACTTAACTCTTTAGGCGCCAAGGTTTTTTTTGAAAAAATGCTGGATTTTGACATCAACATTTCAAAAACTTGTGGCTTGAAAGGGTTTAAAGATAGAGATCTACTGTAAATTAGAAAAATGTTGGGGATGACTGAAAGTTTATGTGGGGTGTAAATATACTCATCTAATTTGCATATTATGACGCCATAAGGGGGCGGCCCACTTGAATTTCATAATATTCAGGAAATAGTAGATATTGAACTGATGTTTGAACTTATTTACATGTTTTTTTTTTTTTATCCTCATTCCAAATGATGAGAAAAGAGGAAACCAACAATAACAGGAGAAAGTACTAAAGTATTACTATACTATATAGTAGGGCTGGGCGGTATGACGGTATATATCGTTACCGCGGTAGAAAATGTCAACCGTAACAGATTTTTTTATTCCGTGTATACCGCGACATGCAAATAAGTGGGCGTGGTTAACTCCCGTGCAACGTGTGTGAGACTGAAACACAGCGAATTGTAAAAAGAAACACGGAGAAAGCAGATCAAGAGGATCCACAAAGGAATTACATTTTCTAAAGGGTTGTTGTTGTTAACGTGATATTTTCGGGGGGAAAGGCGCAGCAGTCACTAGAGCAGTGCAGCACCCTACAGAATAGAGCACGCTCGCAACGGGGTAAGCTGGACAACAACAGTTCATATATCAATATCGTAACGAATAGAAATAACCTTAAATAATGTATAGTTATCTCCATCTTTCCGTCTCTTATGTATAGTTTTTAAACACGCAAACAGCTTGCCGCCCGTGAACAACATGCTTGTTAAAGTGAATGCCTATCCTGTAGCCTATCTGAGGCAAAATTACTAAATATGCATTGCGAATTATATATTTATAACTCCAAACAATTGGCCACCGAACCAGCTGATAAAATCTTCCTTTGATTCGATACGTGATTACAACTTGACACTCAAATTAACCGATCGCATTTTACTGATGCAGAAGACGCGCGCGTGCACACGCACTGAGGGAGCGCGGTGTTCACCGGGCTATGGTCAAATAATGACGCAGTTACGAGGTAACGAGGTATGGGGAGTTTATCTCCCTTTAAATCTACAGGAGTGCGGAACCTAGGTGTTCTTGTTGACCAGTCTTTAAAATTTGACAAACACATATCATCTGTTATCAGCTCCGGTTTCTACCAACTTCGCTTATTATCTAAAATCAAAGGCTTTCTTACTCCGATAACTTTGGAAATGGCGGTTCATGCCTTCATCACGTGTCGGCTAGACTATTGCAACTCACTTTACTGTGGGATATCAGTTTCTCAAATTGCCCGTCTTCAGTTGGTCCAAAATGCTGCGGCCAGACTTATCCTTAACTGTCGCAAATACGACCATATCTCTCCGATTCTTAAATCGTTACACTGGCTGCCAGTCCGGCAGAGAATAGATTTTAAAATCCTCCTATTTGTTTTTAAATCTTTACACAACTTAGCTCCAGCCTATCTATCCGAACTCATTCATCCCTATACTCCGTCCAGAAGCCTAAGGTCACACGACCAGGCTCTGCTGGTTGTCCCTCGGGTCAGACTTAAGCGTAGAGGGGAGCGTGCCTTTGCAGTGGCAGGGCCTCGTCTGTGGAACACCCTGCCTCTAGAGATCCGAACGGCCCCCACCCTTTCTATCTTTAAGTCTTTGGTAAAAACCTACCTGTTTTCTTTAGCTTATTGATCTTTTTTTTATTATTATTTCTACGATTTTACATTTGAATCTCTGATAAGGCTTTTCGTAGCTCTGCTGCTTTTTATGTGTTTTAGGGGTTGTTTTTGCTGTTTTTACTTTTCTTATTTGTGTGTTCTGTAAAGCACTTTGGTCTGTCTAAGCGGCTGTTTAAATGTGCTATACAAATAAATGAACTTGAACTTGAACTTGAGGTGTGTATAATTTAAACTAGGCTACTTTGTCAACACTAACAGTAGCTGCTGTTCGGTTTTTAAACTGCTGCTCTCCTTATAGTCACTTCTGAACTTCTATCTAGCGCAGGGTGACGGGTTGTCGACTTCGGCGCTTAAAGGGTTAAGTAATTTTAGTGTTCTTTTACATTACACAATAATTCAGCAGACTAAAGACGAGCTTCTTCATTTTCTGATGCAATCGGCTGACAATCTTCCTTCATCAGTTTTTGTTGTTTGTGCAGCGGCTGCGGTTCTACAGGAATGTAGCAAATTTATGTTGTAATGATAATTAAACAAAACACTTGACTTTAAATAAGTAAACCGTTATAAACAGTTACCTATTTAAGCATCGAGGTGGTAAAATATAAACGCTGTAGGACAACATCGGTTAACAACTTGTAAGCCTATGCTACATTGAGATTCGTTCTCGGGTCGATTGAAGCTCCTCGAAGCTCGTGTTGTTGCGTTGATCACTGAGCTACCATCTGTACACTGTTAAAGTTGTAAAGCCTCATTGATGTAGCCTAAATGTTTTTATTGCAATGTTTTATGTTGAAATGCTTTCATTATTTATTCAATTACATTTCAGTAGCCTAATTTCAATATTGTGATTATGAATTATTTTAACTACGTTTCACTTGTTAAATTCATCTGATCTGCTACCAGCTTTCAATCGCTCTGAATCAGCCGCGCCACAGCAGCAGATTACGCATTAGAGAGAATAAACCGGAATAAACGAACACTTTTCAGAGTCTATGATTGTAGCACCTCTTAGCGGTAAAAGGCAGCAAATACACCACACATTTTACCGCCGCGGTGGAACGGCTGATGTGAGCATTGTCATGGCTTGCCTCGACATTTGCGTTTGAATAGCGCGCGTCCTCCGTGGGCGTGTCAGATTAACGCGTAATGAAGTGTAATGAGCTGGGGAAAAAAATACTGACAGCACTCTCTTTTCATACAGATTGCATTAACTGAGAATATTTGTTTTTTATATACATTACTTCATTTAAAAGAAGAGAATTCAAGCTTCATAAAGAAAAATCTCTCGTGCCTGTGTGACAAGTAATCGCGGAGTTACAGTTAATCTTAGGACGCGTTTCAGAATGGACTTCACTGACAGAGAGAACGCAGAACTCGCATCATGTTTGTTTTTCTTTATTTGGTGAAAAGCACAACACTTTGTTTTTATTGTGAGTATCCACAAAAAAAATAGAAACTTAACAGGATCTAATGATGTATCACACTTATATGTAAGATCAAAATCAACCGAGTATTTTGAGTCTCTTTTGCACTGATAAGAAAAAAAGCGAGACAATCGCGCCGGCGCGATAGCCGACCCCAGGGGGTTAACTTATCAAACGCCCTGTTTACACCTGGTATTAAGTGGTTTAGGTCGATCGTAACATAAGTGGATGACGCTAAATACAGGTGTTAACAGTATTCTGTAGAGGGAAAGACACAGCCTCACTGATAGGGATACCGTAGCATGGAAGAATACACTTGTTGGATCACCCGCAGGGGATTCACAACACATGGCCACCTCGTCTAGCATAGGGGCTGACCTAACCCTGGTCTAGCACAGGGGCTGACCTAACCCTGATCTAGCACAGGGGCTGACCTAACCCTGGTCTAGCACAGGGGCTGACCTAATCCTGATCTAGCACAGGGGCTGACCTAATCCTGATCTAGCACAGGAGCTGACCTAACCCTGATCTAGCACAGAGGCTGACCTAACCCTGATCTAGCACAGGGGCTGACCTAACCCCGATCTAGCACAGGGGCTGACCTAACCCTGATCTAGCACAGGGGCTGACCTAACCCTGATCTAGCACAGGGGCTGACCTAACCCTGGTCTAGCACAGAGGCTGACCTAACCCTGATCTAGCACAGGGGCTGACCTAACCCTGATCTAGCACAGGGGCTGACCTAACCCTGATCTAGCACAGGGGCTGACCTAACCCTGATCTACCACAGGGGCTGACCTAACCCAGATCTAGCACAGAGGCTGACCTAACCCTGATCTAGCACAGGGGCTGACCTAATCCTGATCTAGCACAGGGGCTGACCTAACCCTGATCTAATACAGGGGCTGACCTAACCCTGGTCTAGCACAGAGGCTGACCTAATCCTGATCTAGCACAGAGGCTGACTTAATCCTGATTTAGCACAGAGGCTGACCTAATCCTGATCTAGCACAGAGGCTGACCTAACCCTGATCTAGCACAGGGGCTGACCTAACCATGATCTAGCACAGATGCTGACCTAACCATGATCTAGCACAGATGCTGACCTAACCTTGATCTAGCACAGGGGCTGACCTAACCATGATCTAGCACAGAGGCTGACCTAACCCTGATCTAGCACAGAGGCTGACCTAATCCTGATCTAGCACAGAGGCTGACTTAATCCTGATTTAGCACAGAGGCTGACCTAATCCTGATCTAGCACAGAGGCTGACCTAACCCTGATCTAACACAGAGGCTGACCTAACCCTGATCTAACACAGAGGCTGACCTAACCCTGATCTAGCACAGGGGCTGACCTAACCCTGATCTAACACAGAGGCTGACCTAATCCTGATCTAGCACAGAGGCTGACCTAACACAGAGGCTGACCTAACCCTGATCTAGCACAGAGGCTGACCTTATCCTGATCTAGCACAGAGGCTGACCTAACCCTGATCTAGCACAGAGGCTGACCTAACCCTGTTCTAGCACAGAGGCTGACCTAATCCTGATCAAGCACAGAGGCTGACCTAATCCTCATCAAGCACAGAGGCTGACCTAACCCTGTTCTAGCACAGGGGCTAACCTAAACCTGATCTAGCACAGAGGCTGACCTAATCCTCATCAAGCACAGAGGCTGACCTAACCCTGTTCTAGCACAGAGGCTGACCTAATCCTGATCAAGCACAGAGGCTGACCTAACCCTGATCTAGCACAGAGGCTGACCTAATCCTGATCAAGCACAGAGGCTGACCTAACCCTGTTCTAGCACAGAGGCTGACCTAATCCTGATCAAGCACAGAGGCTGACCTAACCCTGATCAAGCACAGAGGCTGACCTAACCCTAATCTAGCACAGAGGCTGACCTAACCCTGATCTAGCACAGAGGCTGACCTAATCCTGATTTAACACAGAGGCTGACCTAATCCTGATCTAACACAGAGGCTGACCTAACCCTAATCTAGCACAGAGGCTGACCTAACCCTGATCTAGCACAGAGGCTGACCTAATCCTGATCAAGCACAGGGGCTGACCTAATCCTGATCTAGCACAGGGGCACAGAGTGAACTGTACTAGAACCCTGAACCTTTGCAGATTTTTTCCGCTCAAATCTGAAACATGCTCACACTATATGATTTGAAAATCGCGGCGCATTACACTACAAAATTACACACTACACAAAATATTATCGTGCCATAGGTAGATGTTCATCTAGGCCTAAACAAGATGTTCATCGCTGGCAAATAAAAGGATGCATTTGCAGATTTGTGTTAAATTGTAGTTCCGCAGCCACTTGATTCAATGGTCTTAATTTTCTTAAATTTCCTGTTATGGCTCCAAGTGAGAAACCACTTCAGACAGATTTGCTTCAGAAAACATTTCAGACACCTCAGAGAAACCACTTCAGACGTACGGAAACTGAACAAATAATTCAAACTGATTTGTGGACCAAGTTAGTTCTGGCAACATGTTTGATTGTGGCTGCATCCGAAATAACAAACTACTATCTGTAATTCACTGTAATTACACATTTATGTACCGAGTAATATTAAGTAACAACATATACTTCCTATTGGGTTAGGATTAGGGTTGGTCCGGTTTAGGGTTAATTGCATGTAATTATGCATAATATATACTGTTACATAAGTACATGTAACATATGTAACAGTGACACTGTAAAACACGCTGCTCTCCGTGAGTTCTTCCGTTGTCTCCTGTCGCGTTCTTATGTAAATTGTGCAAGCTTATTTTGTCCATTGGATTGAAGGATCTGGAAAAACTTTACCCGCCCAAAGACCCAAGGCCAAAGACTATGAAGAAATCAGGGCAGAAGTTCTTGAAAGTGAACAAAAGAGATTAAAACACCAGGTGTAAACGGACCAAAACGCATCTTTATACCAGGTGTAAACAGGGCCAAAATGTCAGTCTTGGTCTGTGCAAGCATGCATGATTGTTTCTATTCTTCTATATTCTATATGCGTGTGTTTCAAGTCGTGCAAATGTGTGCACAAGTTAAATGCAAATTTCCATTATTTCCAGAGTTTCCAGAGTCTCTGAAAACTCGAGAGGAGTTAGTCAAGTACCTGACCATTGTGATATTCACAGCTTCAGCACAACATGCTGCGGTCAACTTTGGACAAGTGAGATTACACACTATATTAGACACAACAAGGGCCTCAAAAATTGCTAGGGCAACATTCTGGAAAATATCTATAAGCTAATATCTGTGATTAAACTTTTATGTTTCAGTTTGACTGGTATGGCTGGATCCCCAACAGTCCTTCCACCATGCGCAAGCCGCCTCCCGAACTGAAGGGCAAAGTGGACATGAAGTATATCATGGAGAGTCTGCCTGACCATAATTGCTCCTGCCTGGTTCTAGAAACAGTTTGGACCCTCAGTCAGTTCCAGAAGAATGAGGTTTGATGTCTTATTCAGATATACTTTCCCCTTGAAATTGTAGAGAACATGGCAGGAGTCTAGTCTAAATCAGTGAAAAATAATTAACCTGTTACTAGCTGAGGGTACAGAGCATCAAGGTATGAGTTAAAAAAATAGCCCAATGATTTTTATTTTTTATTTTTTTATGTAGGCTCAGATACTTTTTCAATTATTCTTATGCATCTATTCATTTAATGGTGTTACGTATTTAAAATATTAAATATTAGGAGCTCTGATCTGTTCATCGTAATAATAACTGCGCTGTTCATTGTACACCACAATTTTAGTCTGCATGCAAAGAACAGGGCAGCAAAAAACTGAGAATGAAACATCTACTAGTACACTATATTATTTGCCACATTCACACTTTTGGTTTTCAGTTTTTAATAAGTAATCCAAGGCATTTAAAATACTTTCCTAGAGTAATCTAACAGAATGTTACGTAAAGTTTTGTTCACTCACACTAATGTTATCAACTCTCTAACGAATTTCCACCTTCAACTTAAAAACTTAGTAAAACCATAAATCAATTTTTCTGTACAAGTCTTATCAACTCATTATTTAACTCTTGAATTAAAATTTTACTTGAATCTTGTACAGAAGGCAGATTGTACAACTGAAATGGTTAAATTATTTGGATAAGTTAGAGTAATGGAAAAATATATTTAGACATATAAAATATATAGACTTATTGATCATATAATTTTTTACAATGCTGTAATCCGCTTCTCTCTGTTCAGCTGAATGTAAAAAGCATTTGCACTGATTCTGATCTCTGCTGATCTGCAGTTCTTAATCATGTTACCGCATTATTTTATATTACACATCCACATTTACATTATTTTATATTACTTTTAAGTTTTTTAAAGAAACACAGAAAATTAAACTGCTTTGCAATGTCAGACTTCATTCAGAGAAGTTGAAAACCCCCAATTCCTTTGTTTGTTTTATAAGCTTGTGTGAGTGATTGACAGTAACCAAGGGGGCGGAGCTAAGAGAAGGGTCAGTTTACCAGAAAGAAAGATGTTGTTCTGCTTTCTGAAGAACTTTCTTTTCCCCCAGCTGTTCTTAGGCATGTACCCAGAGATGTGCTTCACAGAGGAACCAGTGAAGGAAGCCATAAAGACTTTCGGCAAGAAACTAGATGAGGTGACCAAAGAAATCAAGAGCCGGAATGAGGGATTAACATTTGATTATTGTTATTTGTCCCCAGACAAAATCCCCAACAGTGTTGCAGTTTGAGAAAATATTTTGCCAGGCTTATATATAGTGTTTATGCCAATGTGTGCTAGACATAGAAAAAGAGAAGAACAGCTCTACTTAAAATATTAAGTATTGTAAAACACAGGACATTTTGCCTTTTGATTTTGATTACTGATTTTGATAAGCGTTTGATTAACGCTTCTTGAATTTCAATCTGTTGCTGGGAGGTAATAATTTGTAATGCCATCTGTGCATGTATGTTATCTGAGGGGTGATTGTTAATCCATTTATTATATCCATATATATATCCATTATATATACACGTATTAATTTACCAGGCCGTTCTCATCCCAAGGCCAATTTACTCATCTTTTGATTTATTTATTCTATTCTTTACTATTCAGATGATCTTTTGTTTGTAGTCTATTTTAGATAATCATTTGACTTATTTTTTACCTTACAGTTATATTAAGATCTTACATCTATATTGATTTTGCATTGACTATCTTGTTTACACATGCAAGATGTTTCATGAATGCTTTAAAGGAAATGTTTTTGATTGTGAACATCTTTGACAGCACTTCAAATGGTTGTTACATTTGCTTTTCTTTTTTTTTCCACTGGGATGTCTCATAATAACAGAAAGCTTTAATAAAATAAAGAGAAATAAAGTTTTCCATTACATCTTATCGAGTGATTGTTTCTTTTTGATATCATGACAACTGTTTTCTTTTTTCATCATAAAAAAATATAATTTCCCCCTGATCTTTGTCATTTTATAAATGTTACTGTACTTGTTTACGGTAGATTTAGCAGTGAATTATGCCAGGCTATATATTCATTCATTTTTTCTGTTCAGCTAAAGTTCAAATATGCCTGCCATGTTAAAAAAAAATACTATAATTGAATTCACTGCTGGATGAGTGGGAGGGAACGGGTGTATTTACTTTTGTTACTTGAATAAAATAAAATAAAATTAAACCATTTAAAAAAGTACACTTAAAGGTGACATATTATGCCCCTTTTCACAAGATGTAATATAAATATCTAGTGTCCCCAGAATGTGTCTGTGAATTTTTAGCTCAAAATACCCCCAGATCATTTATTACAGCTTGTCAAATTTGACCCTTTTTGGGTGTGAGCAAAATGCAAGTCCCTTTAAATGCAAATGTGTTCCTGCTCCCCACCTTTGTTCAGAAGACGGACGACCCTTTACACAAGCTTTAGATACTCCGGCAATAACAAAACTTAAGGTATGACTATAACTATGGATCTATGAGAGCGAATGATGACCATCACCATGGTCTCACCTTGAATGACGCCATTATGTTAGCTCTCCTCTAGAGCTAATGTAAACCATGTCAGATGACTGACCCCAAGTGGTTGGTTCCCTATTAAACATCCGGATGAACCGAACACTTCATGTTGCCTGGAACGCCTCAGTTCATCCTGTGTGACAAGCCGCAACATAAACTCTTACTGTGTTGAATTTTCTTCCTGAGTTTAGAAGTGACTGAAGAAAGCATAAAATAGAATCAAGACCACAAATCATCGGGTCCAAGTTTTTGTCCTGACACCAGTTAGAGAACACACGCCACTTGCTTGAGTAGTTATTTCAAGTGGAAGGCGCATTAGCATTCTTTATAATTTTCATTACTGGCTCTTCTAGCTGGCAAGAGTGGGGCTGAGTAGGGGCCAAACCCAGAGTTGTAACAAGGCTGGGTTCAAGTGCCAGATCTGACCCTCCACTTGCAAGAGAAGGTCTACTGTGATTGGTAGCAGCCATGGAAGGCCCTGTACCAGACGTAGTAGAAGTGGGAACCAATGTCTCTTTGGCCATTTTGGGGCGATCAGTAAGATCCTGAAATTTTCCAGATCCACCCGTTTGAGCACATGCGGAATCAATGATAGAGGAGGAAAAGCGTGTAATAAACCTCCTGGCCACTCGTGAGACAGTGCTTCCACTCCCAAAGGCCCACCTTGGTCATTCAAAGAGAACCACATCTTGCAATGGGTTGTCTTGGCTGAAGCAAACAGGTAGGTTTGGGCTCTTCCAAACCGTGACCATATCAGATGCACCCCCTCCGGGTGTAATCGTCATTCCCTCGGGAGAGGTTAAGTTCGGGAGAGAAGATCGGCTGCCCGGTTTAGTACTCCCGGTATGTAGACTGCCCTGAGAGAGGCGAGTCTCGGGTAGACCAAAAACAGAAGTCTCCTGGTTTCCTGAAGGCAGCGCAAGACCTGCTGTCTCCTTGATTATTAATGTAATAAACTGCCTACATATTGTCGGTCCTTACAAGGACATGCTTGTCCTGTTGGAATGGAATCAAGTGTCTCCAGCACATTGATGTGTTCCATGGTACAGGGGGACACCCATGAGCCTCTGACTGTTCTGCCTTGCCAGAGAGCCCCCAAACCTCTCAGAGATGCATCGGTTGTCACCACCATTCTCCTTGCTATATTCCCCAGAGGAATCCCTTGAGCCAACCTGCTTCTTCTTATCCATGGAAGCAGAGCTTGAACACATTACTGTGTGGCCTTCAACTTCACTCGCCTGTGTAATTTGGGGTGGAGTTGAAATTTGTTGATCCACCATTGCAGTGGTCGTGCTTTGAGCAGTCCCAGAGGCACTGCCTTTTTGCTGTCGATATCCTCCCCATTCACAACTTCCTGTGACCTGGATGAGAAGGCACATGAAAGTATGCATCTTTGAGGTCTAGTTTTGTAAACCACTCGTTTGGTTCTATAACCTCCAAGATTTGGGCAGTGGTCAGCATCTTGAATGGCAACAGTTTTATGTATGCATTCAGATGGAGACCACCATCTTTTTTGGGAATGAGGAAAAAGTTTGAATAAAACCCAGTGTGCTGTTTGTTAGGTTGTAGCTGAGTAATTGGTTTCTTCCTCAATTCTTGCGATTTCTTTGGTTAAAATTTTTGCCTAGACTGAGTCCTTGACCACAGTTAAGTGGATCCCTGAAAATGAAGGAGGTCATTCCCAGAACTGAATTCTGTATCCGTTTTTTATTTTAGTAAATACCCAACGATCTGAGATTTTCTTCTCCCAGCTGTCCAGGCAAACCAGGGAACAGATTCCAGCAGCTCTACCAGGATTGATGCGCATTTCCCCCATAGGGGCCTGAGCCCTTGGGGATCCGCTTCTTTTGTAGTGCATCTCTTACTGAAGTTCGAGACTGAGCCATTTGTGAATGCCGTGGTGCTTATCTGAAACTTTGGCTGTTAACAAACCTCTGAGATTGAGTATTGTGTCTTCTGTCAAACTCCCATGGTCCTGGGCGACTAAAATGAGGAGGATGAATGGACTCACAGCCTCGATATGACTGTCTAGTTGCCTTAGCGGGACCAAACTTTCGTTGCAATGATTCTCTTCTAAGCCCCCTTGCAACGCTTTATCAAGTGTCATCTGAGAGTCTGGATGAAACACACGGCCTGGTGTGACAGGCATGTAGGTTAGTTTCTTCATGATAGTATCAGGCAGGGAGGTCTGTGCTAACCAAATCTGTCTACGAGAAAGTATTGCAGATGACATAGCGGCCCCAATGTCTCTAGGGCGTGCGTAACCAGGGCTGCATCAACCAAACCCATTATGTCCCGATCCTCCGGATTTATACGTTTCCGTAAAGAAGCCAGAATTATGGCTAAGGCATTACCAGATCGGGCTGCACGTGTGGCTGAGTTGTAGGTTCGACACACCAAGTTATCTGTCTTCTCACACTCTTTCCGGGGACAGCATGAGTCATCATTCAACCGGTCTAGACCCAAGGGTGTTAAAGATGCCATTTCACACTCCACCGCTGGCATACCTCCCATGCCCGTTTCTGTAGGATTTTGAATATTAGCAAAGCGTCTTCAACCAGTATTGAACTGGGGTGCGGCTTTGGGGTTATTCCAAGCTTTGCTTAGCATTTAGGAATAGTACTCAGTAACAGGGATCGAAACAGATGGCATTTTGGCCTGGGATGTGGCCTGACATTAAAGAGTTTGTGAAAAGATGTGTAAAATGCCATACCTTAAAAGCTAACCAACAGAAACCTGCTGGTAAGATGCAAAAAACTTGTCAGTAACCGACCTCAGATGATCAGATTATGGGGGTAGACATCATGGGACCCTTACCTGGTAGCACTAACCAAAACAAGTACCCTCTGGTATTTGTTGATTACTTCACCCGTTGGGTAGAACTTTTCCCTATGCGTATAGCTACAGCCAAGAGAGTCGCCAGTAGACACTATTCAGAAAAGAGATCCTAACCAGATGGGGAGTCCCATATTTTCTGGTGTCTGACAGAGGCACACAGTTCGTGTCTGCAGTATTCAAAGAATTATGTGAAAGCTGGAACGTAACACCAAAGTTGACTACCACTTACCACACGCAGACAAACATGACAGTGAGAATCAATCGAACCCTTAATAGTATGATTGCAGCCTATGTAGATAAAAATCATAAGCAATGGGACCAATACCTAGCCAAATTTAGGTTTGCCATCAACGCAGTACAAGAAACTACTGGAATGTCTCCTGCGGAAAAGTTAGGAAGGAAGTTAGAAGGGCCGATGAACAAGCTTCTAAAAGGTAAAGGTTATGATCTCTCACCAGATGCACCCAACTATGAAGTAGTTTATCGCTTGAGTCAACTGCAATCAAAGCCAAGAGAGAACTGTAAGAAAGCACACCTGAGACAACTTAGAAAGTACAATAAGAATCGATGGGACATCTTATTCAAAGAAAAAGACAGTGTGGATCCGACAGTTCCCACAATCCAGTTTAAAGAAAAACTCTACTGCTAAACTTGCAACGAAATGCAAGGGACCCTAACAGGTAATACAAATGGGACCAGTAAATTATCAAATAACACTGGAATATACAGGTGAGGACGTCTGCATTGTTCATGTCTGCAACTTAAAACCCTGTTTTCCAACTGCCACCGAATTAGAGACTCAAGAGAAACAAACGATTCTCGATCCCTTCAATGAATCTTCAAATGAGGAAGAGGGTTTGAGTTTGACTCCCAGAAGAAGGCAGATGGTTAATTTGACCAAGCCATAAGAATAAAGGCTTTTTAACTTTTTCAATTGAGAGTGCCTTGGAGTTCCCCTTTTTTGATTTTAGGAATTCTTATGATTTTAATGTTTGTACATATTCATAGAGAACTATGAGACGTTTTGTTCAAGGAGGAGAGTGTGGCAGAAATAAGGAACTACATTGACCAAAATGCAATGTGGTTATTAGGAGAGGTTCGGTGAGACGGAAGGGTGAAGCGGGATTATTTAAGCAACAGGTGTGCGGGGTTAAGGCAGGGAAGTTTGAAAGACACAAAGAGTGAGCTTTATCTGGTTGAGTCATCAACAAGATAAAGTTATCTGGTGTTTCTAAGCATTTCGCTGGCTGCACTGCGGAAGAGTGATGGGATTGTCGCTGTCTCGATTCCTGAAGGACACTCGTTCATCGCCTGTGTTTGGGCTGAGCGGGAGCTGAACGTTGCAGCGCTGTGAGTGAGTTTCCTCTTTTCATTGTGGACTGTGACACAAAGCCAAGATACTGTGCGTCTGACTCCAGGTAGGACTGGAACTGTATACTCTTCCTCTTAACAAACTATTCACTTGCCCTCAACCTACAAAAAAGACACTACAAACTGAGATCACCTACACACACACACACTTACGGTGCAGATCCACTTGTCCGTGCGACACTTCTGTTGCGCCGCGCTCCACTTTATTCCTATGGATGACGTCACGCGACTTTAACGCGCCCGCAAAGCATCCCGGAAAGGCGGCGCTTCATTTGGAAAAATGCTGCGTGTCAAAAAGCTGGCCGATGCCCATCTTTATGCAAATGAATTCCGTTGAACGCGACTCGACTATCCAATAGAAGCAGAGCATATGTAGACGGGGGGAAGTCTCTCGCAGGTCCTCTGTTCTAGACTGGCCGCTGGCTCAAAACCACACCCATAGTGGTAAACTTGAGGAACGCCCATCAAAGTACAAATGTGGGGAGGCGTCGCGACACCACGCTACAGTCGTGTCGCAAAAGTGGATCTCTACCGTTACCCCTCAACTAACGAATG
The DNA here is from genome assembly GCA_029959095.1 of Rhinichthys osculus. NCBI lineage: Eukaryota > Metazoa > Chordata > Actinopteri > Cypriniformes > Leuciscidae > Rhinichthys > Rhinichthys osculus. Next base: position 2,516,852 of record JARWKJ010000003.1, read on the forward strand.
CTAATATTTCCGAGGTGAAGGTTATTCATGAACTAGTAGAAGAGTTTGAGAATTGAGTTATTCCTTTTATGTTGTGTGAGTTGAACCAATCACTTTATTATTTTTATTTGTGAACTTTACTACATGAAGTGTCTAAAAACTGATGAAATTTTGTATATTTATCACAGTGGTTGATTACATGCTTTGTTCTTTGCTCAAGATGGTTATGTATATTCATTATGATTTTGTGAATACCATGCTCTAATTTTTTTTAATTGTTGTATGAGAAAAAATTCTGTTTTGACTGAAGTACACTAGGGCCCTATTTTAACGATCTGACACAAGTATCAAACACAAGTAACTTTGTGGGCAGATGCTGACGCAAATCTAAAATGGGTTGGGCTGAAGTAGCTACATTACTCATAGGTGTGGTTTGGGCGTAATGTGCAATAAACCAATCAGAGCGTCATCTCACATTCCCTTTAAGAGCAGGCGCGCTTGTTCCATGGCGGATTACTATTATAACGGAGGATTTGCCACGCGCATGCCAGGAGCGGTTCACAGCCGAGGAGACCAGCGTTCTAGTCAGGGCCGTAAAAGACAGAGAATTGACGTTGTATGGAGATGGGAGAAACCCACCCGAATTAGCTTCGGTTAAACGGGCATATAATAATTTGGGTAAATGTGAAAACTAGATCTATTTTTTCACATCTTCATGAACATCATAATGACACTGATTTTAGACTAGGCTATTCCTGGTCTGTGGTGGAATTGTTTTCTAAAAGTGCAAAATAGCACCAGGGAACGTTTGCGCCAGATTACGCCTCCTCTTTACACTGAACCACCCCGGGAGTTCAAGTTCATTCCCTAATTTACATTTATATAGTACTTTCATATGTACTACTGAACACCCAAAGCTAGGGATGCAAATTATCGGTTAATTCATTAATCGTTAGTTGATCGACCTTATCGATCGATTAACGATTAACTGATAAACGGCTATTTTCCTGAGAATGTAAATTTCTCACGGTATCAATAGTGTCTTTAACATAAAAAGAAAAATATTGCTTATATACTGAATAAAAATGCATGTTATATTGCTCAATTGATGTTTTATTGTAACAGTTGGGATACGGTACAGATAATGGCATTTATGTAGTTTAACAAAATAAATTATGGACAGAAAATTAAAATACATAAAAAATAGTTGTGCACTGGCTCACCTGTTACATGTGAAACATTAAGCAACATAAAATACATTTTAAATAAAAATCTATATGGGTAGGCTTAGCCTACACTATATTAAGCCTACATATAATAATCTAAACTACTTGTATGAAAAACTTGAAACATTAGCAGCAGCACTAATAATCCCCCTTGGTCTGAGAAAGGTAAAAGTAAAATTTCTAGACCTGGAAACTTCAAATATAGAACTGAACACAACTTAAATCATCCCTGAGGAAGGTGACAGTAAAATTAGAGGGCAGAGTTTCCCATACGTTCATTTATTTGTGGCGGCCTGCCACAATATCAACGCTGAACGCCGCACATTGATTTTCGATTTTTTTTTTTACTAAGCCTATTTAAAATCATATTTGATTGCAAAGCGCCGTAGCGCCGTAGCGCAGCACTACCTCTCGCTCAGCCGTCCCTCTCACACTCTTTTTCCCACATGGAATACCGCTGCACAAATCTGCCCAACACAGCGCTGTTAATGTTTGAGACCCAACTTTAAAAAAAGTTATTAGCCAGCATGCAAGGAGCCTAGCTAATAAGGAGAGCTAAGTTATTGTTAGAATACAACTGGATTTTCGAGGTTAGCACGCTGTATATAGCTGGTAGTCCACTCCGTTTTGACCGCCTCATGTTTGTGTCGGGTCTCTCGCGTGAGAATCTCGTGTCACGTTCGCAATGTTCAATTAGCCGACAATTAATTTAATTTAATCGAGTAAATTCGTGTCGACAATTAATAGATAACCGATTAACCGTTTACATCCCTACCCAAAGCGCTTTACAATCATATCAGGGGAATCTCTCCTCAACCACCCGCAGTGTGCAGCATCCACTTGGATGATGCGGCCGCAGCCACAGAACAACGGCGCCAGAGGAGGAGAGATGAGAGAGAATGATAGAGCCAATTCATTGTAAGGGGATTATTAGGAGGCCATGATTGGAAAGGGCCAATGGGTGGAATGTGGCCAGGACACCGGGGTTACACCCCTACTCTTTACGAGAAGTGCCATGGGATTTTTAATGACCACAGAGAGTCAGGACCTCGGTTTAAAGTCTCATCCGAAGGATATAGTTATACAATAAGACTTAAATAAATCAGTTTATTTTTATGTTAAAATGGAGGGGTAACTGTGTGCAGTTCTGTAACGGGTGATAGGTTCATTTCATGTTTACCACCGTCACAATGCAGTGAGGTCGAAATAGATCACACGAATCTCACTCATCCAAAATCCCAGAAATAACCAGTAGCGAGTGCAGCCTTACAGAGACTCAGGAAGAGGTTGCAACTATTAGACGCACCTGGACCAGAGATGGAAATTAGCACTCGCCACCAGCCAAATGCGGGTGATTTTGTGTTGTGGCGGGTAAACTCGCTTCACCTACCGGCCACCGTGGCGGGTAAATAAAAATAGCATATTTATTTATTTTATTTTAAGATTTATTTGACAGGGACAAATGCATAAAACATTGCTTTATAGTAAATACAAAGTAGATGCCACGCATACAGGTTTCTAGCCATGACTAATTTGCAACCCCTGTCCCTGGTTAGGCTTATGAAATAAAACAGAAATTAGAGAGTATTGAATGTAAGATATGTAACTATTAAAAGACACACAACAAATACATCCCATACATGAAAAAGAATATGGGCTTAAGTAGATATAAAACTATAAAACAATCTGGCAGATTTAACAATACAAAAACACAAAAGGCTGCATATGCGTGCTAACATTATGCAACATTATGTTTGTATGCATTGTGTTGTATCCTGTACAGTCAGTGTTCACAAAGTTGTTTCTGTTTCAGCCATTGCTTTAAATGTGTATTAAAAACCTTGAGTTCTGTCAATGTTTTAATTTCAGATGGTAAAGCGTTCCACAAATGTATGCCTCTTACTGAAAATGATGTCTGACCAAATGTTGTTCTACGTTTTGCAGCTATACAGTTTCCACTTATTGTGCCTCTAGTTCTTATTCCGCTTTTTTGTTTCTCTACTAGTTGACAGAATATTTCTGGTGCAAGGTTGTTCACACACTTAAAGTTAGTTTTAAAAATGAAAAACTGACAAAACTGTCAAAACTCAATATATTATGTTTCCTTAGAATGATGCAGTGATGCCATCTTACAGATTTCTGGTCCATTACTTTTAGTGCCTGTTTATATAACGACCTAATGGGTGTAATTGTTGTTTGGTTGGCCTGACCCCACACAGTTATGCAATACGATAAATGAGAAAATATCATAGAATGCATAAACTGCTGTGCTGCCTTAAGGGGTATATATTGTCTTATTAATCGGAAGCAGTTTAGATTTGTCCTGACAGTTATGCATAGTTTCTTTACATGTCTATCAAACTTAAGATGAGAATCTAAAATAACCCCTAAAAATTTAAATTCATGTACCTCATCTATCTCCTTATCATCAATCTTTATTCTAAAATTTTCATTTACCTTTCTTTTTATTGAAAAGCACATAGAGACTGTCTTATTATAGTTTAGGGTTAGATGATTATTTCGGAGCCACTGTGATACCCCGTCCAGTTCTTTTGAAAGCATCTCAGCTGCAATCTGAGGGGTTTTTGCTGAGACATATATAATTGTATCATCTGCATACATTTGGCATTTAACCCCTTTGCAACGGTCAGGAAGATCATTTATATATAAACTAAAAAGTAAAGGGCCTAAGATTGAACCTTGTGGAATTCCGAATCGACAAGTTTGGACAGATGACTGGGCGGAATTTATTTTAACACACTGCTGCCTGTGTTCGAGATACGATCTAAACCAAGTTATTGCATCATGTGACAAATTACAATTTTGCAATTTATTTAAAAGAATTTCGTGGTTAACAGTATCAAAGGCTTTTTTCAGGTCCAGAAACACTGCCCCCACTACATTACCTTTATCTAGTGACTGTTTTATCATTTCAGTGAGGTAACAGTTTGCCAACTCTGTTGAGTACCGTGGTCTAAACCCAAATTGTTTGGCGTGTAGGAGATGATTACTTTCAAGATAATCAACAAGTTGTTTGGCAACTGTTTTTTCAAGAACCTTTGAGAGTGCAGGTAAAATTGAAATTGGTCTATAATTTGAGACCTGGTCAGATGCTCCAGACTTAAAGACTGGAGTTATAATAGCCGTTTTCCATTGCTGAGGAAATGTATTTGCTCTAATGGATAAGTTCACTATATGTGTAACTGGCATTAAGAGGACTGAACTGTGTTTTTTTATAAAAGCGGTATCCAAGCCAAAGTTATCCTTGGCCTTAGATTGCCGTAACTGTGTAAAAACTTCTGCAGTTTCACTTTGGTCTACTTCTTTTATACAAAAAGATGTTGATTGGTCTCTTAGTTTGTGTTTTAATTGTACTGGTTGGAAATTTGCAGCCAATTCCTCAGCTGATTGGATAAAGAATCTATTAAACTCGTTCGCAATTTCAGACCTTTCATTATTGACGATTCCATTTATATTTAATTCGACTATTAATTTTTGTTGTTTAGGCACTCGATTAGTTAAAATATTTAGGTGTTTCCAAAGTTCTGAACTTTTCCCTCCTGATTCAGTCATCAATTTCATAAAATAGATCGTTTTTGCTTTGCGTAACTCCCTGACTACTTTATTTCTTAATCCTTTAAAAACAAGTATATCTATATTAGTTTTTGTTAAGAATGAATGTTTGAGTGCAAGGTCTCTTTTTTTCATCAGCTGGAGAATATCCTTATTCAGCCATGGTAAAGCCCTTCTACGTTGTGGATACTTCAATAACTGGGTATATTTCTGAATCACATCTGTGAGTGTTTTCATCATTATAGTACAGCCGGTATCTAAGTCGTGAGTTTGCTTAACATCATTCCAATTTATATTCTGCAATTCATCTTCAAGTTGAGTTCTTTTATTCTTGGGAATGCCTGTAAATTCTAATTAATGCGGAATATTGCAGAAGGATTGTAGACGCTTTTTGGATAGTTTTCTAACAATTAAAATCAGATTGTGATCGGAAATACCTGTGATTAAGTTGTACGTTTTACTCACTCGCTCAGTTCTATTTGTGAAGATCAAGTCAATAAGGGTTTTACTACTTTTTGTTAATCTTGTCGGTTCTTTGATTATTTGGTGGAAATTATGCTTTGAGTAGATCATTTTTAACTTTTGCTTATTACTGTTACTTAACCAATTTATGTTAAAATCTCCTTGAAAGATAGTCTCACAGCGACAATTTAACTGTTTAAGTAAATCATCTAAATCCTTGTAAAATGAAACATCATGTGAGGGGGGATTATATAATGTAACAATATTAAACTTCATTTTTGTTGACAACAATACAGTGATGGCCACACATTCTAAAGATGTGTCCAGATTAATTTGGACACATTTAAATGTTTCTTTGATATAGATCAACACACCACCACCCCTGCCAGTTAGTCTGTCTTTTCTAAAACAATTATAACCAGGTACATCAATTATGTGTGTTGGAGTATTGCTGTTTAGCCAGGATTCACTTAGACACAGGTAATCCAAATTGGAGTCTGTCAGTAAATATTGAATCTGATCTAATTTTGATGTAATACTTCGAATATTCAAATGCCCTCCGACAATGCCCTTTGGTTTAGTCTTCGGATCCCATATAACCTTTGCATGATTCACAGTCTGAAAGAATCTAAATTGTCTTTGTTTACCTACCGCATGACCAGTAGACCTGATGGTAACTACACTGCTGCAGTTGCTGGGCCCGGAGTCTGGCCTAGTGGTAACTAGGCTATTGATACTGCTGCTGCTACTGCTGAGGCCTGGCCCAGTGGTAGCTTGGATGCTGCTGCTACTGATGCTAAGGCCTGGCTTGATGGTAGCTGGGCTGCTGCCATTGAGGCCTGATCCTGGCCCGGTGGTTGCTGGGCTGTTTCTACTGACTCTGTTGAGGCATGAGCCTGGCCTGGTGGCAGCTGGACTGCTGCTGCTGAGGCCTGAGCCTGGCCCAGTGGTTGCTGGACTGCTACTGCTGAGTGCTGGGCCTGGTCTGTTGGCAGCTAGACTGCTGCTGCTGAGGCCTGAGCCTGGTCTTTTGGCAGCTAGACTGCTGCTGCTGAGGCCTGAGCCTGGTCTGTTGGCAGCTAGACTGCTGCTGCTGAGGCCTGAGCCTGGTCTGTTGGCAGCTAGACTGCTGCTGCTGAGGCCTGAGCCTGGTCTGTTGGCAGCTAGACTGCTGCTGCTGAGGCCTGTGCCTGGTCTGTTGGCAGCTAGACTGCTGCTGCTGAGTGCTGGGCCTGGCCCAGTGGTTGCTGGGCTGTTTCTACTACCGCTGCTGAGGCCTGAGCCTGGCCTAGTGATTGCTGGACTGCTACTGCTGAGGCCTAAGCCTGGCCTAGTGGTTGCTGGACTGCTACTGCTGAGTGCTGGGCCTGGTCTGTTGGCAGCTAGACTGCTGCTGCTGAGGCCTGAGCCTGGTCTTTTGGCAGCTAGACTGCTGCTGCTGAGGCCTGAGCCTGGTCTGTTGGCAGCTAGACTGCTGCTGCTGAGGCCTGAGCCTGGTCTGTTGGCAGCTAGACTGCTGCTGCTGAGGCCTGAGCCTGGTCTGTTGGCAGCTAGACTGCTGCTGCTGAGGCCTGAGCCTGGTCTGTTGGCAGCTAGACTGCTGCTGCTGAGGCCTGAGCCTGGTCTGTTGACAGCTAGACTGCTGCTGCTGAGGCCTGTGCCTGGTCTGTTGGCAGCTAGACTGCTGCTGCTGAGTGCTGGGCCTGGTCTGTTCGCAGCTGGACTGCTGCTGCCTGGCCCGGTGGTAGCTTGGCCGCTGCTAATAATGCTAAGGCCTGAGCCTGGCTTGATGGTAACTGGGCTGCTGCTACTGCTGCCATTGAGGCCTGATCCTGGCCTGGTGGTTGCCGGACCACCTCTGCTGATACCTAGGCCTGGCCTGGTGGTTGCAGACAGTTTGCTTCTTTCATCCACTAGTTCATGTTCATGTTGGTGAAGAGTAGGACCACTAATACACTTTAGCTGTTTAGTAGCCATTAGTCCCAGAGGGAAGATGTCTGTTGGTTCCTTCTTTGCAGTAGAATCATGCCAAACCAACACTGCTTTCTGAAAACAGTGTTTGGACAAATCACTGTTTAGATCTGGGTTAAGATTTACAGATGGGCCTGGGTTTAATTGTATATCCCCACTTAGTAGCAGCAAAAACAGTAGAATTCTGTAAACATGCCATTTGCTTCTCTTTGTATATTGTTTTCTGTCTGTAGTAACAATTCCAGTATAATGATCTTTCTGCCAGAAAATAGAATAAGCAATATAGTGTCCATGTCCAAAAAAATAAATAATTTGTCTTGGTATATCATTACAAAGTGCAGGATGTTCAGGAGCAACTAGTTGATTTCTAGCCAAAGACAGGCCTTGAGCTGGTGGAACAAGCAGAAACCACAAACAAAGCAGCATTGTCCAAATACATCCATTTTCTCTGTACCTTTTGGTTGACTCTCGTCTTTGATGCCTGCATTTCTTTGAGTTGAGGTATTTTTGTTGAAAAGTGTCGGGTAAAACTGTTACAATCTGATATAAAATGTTAAATAAAAGGATGGGTGTGGAGCCTAAAAAACCACACCTGTCCTCAGCGGCCATCTTGGATTCTCAGAGTTGAATCCACGATCAGGTATGGACGAGCCAATTTATGTGCGACTTGATTTCATACTGTTTCACCCGGACGGCGGACACTTTTAGAGGAGGCACACCTTCAAACAAAAATGTGGCGTTACATCGCAGGCGTAGAGGTCTGCAGAGAAAACATCATGGTGCGTTCACACCAGACGAGAATAGAGCGTCTGGCGCGAGTGATTTCATTGTTAAGTCAATGCAAAGACGCTTTACGCGCATAAAAAATTCCTGCGGCGCGAATGAGGTGTAGAGCGCGCCGTGGTAGAGGCGAATACGCCTCATTCGCGCGGCAAGTTCGAGCGTCTGACGCGTTCCGCGCGCATGATTTTATTGAGTGCTTTTGTGCATTCATGCGTTTGACGCGAATTCGCGTCTGCCGCCCGAGTTGAAAAATCTGAACTTTGGCGTCAATTCGCGCCGCGTTAACCAATCAGGAGCCTAGCTGCTGTCACGTGGTGAAGTATCTGGATGCTTCAATAAATTATTTTGTACTAAATGCCTGATGTGGTTTTAATGCACAACAAAGCAAATATTTTATCACATAAAACTTGATTTCAATATATGAGACATATTCATTTTGTATTGAATGCTATTTATTCCATTTCATATCTAGATTATATTAAATATTATTCTAATGTAAAGGCAACCAACATACTATAGCTCATAAATCCGTGTCTGGAGAGTGTTGTGTGAGAGAGAGAAAAATCACAGGACAGGTTAATTACTTTTGGAGGCTGGCTCAATTTTTTATCAAAACAAAAATAAATGACAGATTAGGTGGATGAGGCCGAGGGTGAGAGAAAGAGAAAATGTCAGTATTTCATTGAGACTTGAGATTAAATAAACTGCTTAAGTATTCTTGTAGTATTAATTTTCACATGCAGTTACACATTGTCGGTTAAAAACAAGAAAGTGGCTGGTAAAAACATTGAGTGGCTGGTAGATTTTGAAATCCACCAGCCACAGTGGCCGGTGGACAAAAAAGTTAATTTCCATCCCATACCTGGACGTTTCTGAATGGTTAGTGGATACGTTTATGTAGTTGTTTTGGAGTTACATTGATTGATCTCATTGACTTGCATGTACCATCATGTTTAACATTTACACAAGTTGACAATTCCCTGAGGTCTTAATAAGAGAGCGGTGACATGTTTTGGTCAAAATACCATAAGGTTGAAGCCTGAGCGAGAGAAGGCATGCTTTGCTGGAACTTTTGCCATTGCGTTAGAACTGGTTACGGTTGTCGCTTGTGAAACCAAATGTCAACTGGTGTGTGTAAATGTGCAGATTAAGGGCCGGTAATATTATAATAAGGCATAAAAAAAAAATTAGTTTGGTTCCGGTTTCCGACCGACCCTGTCAATTTATGTGCGACCCAAATTTATTTTATGAGCTTGGGGAAGAAATAATAAAAATTAAATAAATACACAAATACAAAACTTTGAGGCGAACTATAATTTACGTTTTTGTACAGCACCGTATTTTTATAGCACGCGATGCAAGATGCTTGTCCTCCACCAAAACAAACGAGGCAGCTACATGGTCGTTCGCACATCGTTCGTCAAACTGAACAATAATACATATACAAGTCTCTTTTTTTTTTTGTGTCATTTAGGACACTTTTATTCATATACGCATTACGCACACATACAAATGCATGCATTCATAGGCACGCACACACCACATGATGCATTAAAGAGTAACCTCCATCCGCCTCCCGAGTTTCATTAAAAATCATCCCAAATCCCAATACCCTCTTCTGCTGTCTACCACTTCTTTCGCCATGTATTTGTTCGTTTCTTTTATTATTTTATGCAATCCAAAACACTCTAACCTGCCGCGCTTCGTATCTCCAGAGCCCGTCTAACTTGTTCGCTTGTCCGGGACAAATGGATTTTAGAAGGACAAGTAAAAGAGAATTTTACTTGCCCGAACGGACAAGTAGCCTGATTAGAACATCAATAACAAACAAAAAAATAACTAGGGAATCACTAAACCGAGAGAATGATTCTGATTTTATTACATTTATTGTAAGTTGCGATCGATTGTAGATAATAAATGTATTAGCCAACTGACGGTGAGGTTGCGCTGTTGACGCTCGCGCAGCCTCTCGAGAAGAAATCTACACACATGAGCGCAACACACACACACACACACACACACACACAGTTAACAACATACTGCCTCTAAAAAATCTAAATGTGGAGTTTCTATATTTTAAGCAGCCTCAATTATTTTTCCTGAATACCATATCACGATTGAAAATGTGACATTGATTTCCTACAACAGTTCAATAAACAGTTAAAATTAAGTCACTTACATTTTAGATGCAATGAATATTGGCTGTTTTTGTTCTGTTTCAGCAGCGAAAATAGTTCCAAACAAAAATCACAGCAGAACCAAGGCACATCACAGGAACACTCGACCTGTTTTCATTACTGAATGATTCAGCATTTTGACCGAATCCGTTGAGTCAAAGATTCAATGACCCATTCATTAACATCTGTCTCATTCTTGAATGAATCAACCGTTTAAACGAATCATTTGAATTAATGAATCAATGACTCACTCATTAATACGGCCGCCTGCCGCCACCTATTGGCAGTTTATTGGTATGTTTATAAGTAGCCTAGTATACTTCTTTCCAATGTTTCTTATTTGTACATTTAAATCAATTTCATAACATTATTTTATGCAATTGTAATTTTTCAGTGTAAATTATTTAATTTGATCAGCCCTACCTAGGGTAACAGTATGCTTCATCTTTCATTTTAAATTCCTAAATTTGATCAATAAATTCAATTATTTAGAATAAGACGACACTATAGGGCATTTAAGAAGATTGGGGGAGGGGTGCCCTTCAAAGGTGCAGATACAATATGCCAATTTAAATATCAAAGCTGATTGAACACTGATGAGAATATTGCTTCAGAATAAATAAATAAAAAAAAAAAAATCTGGACAATCAACTTTTTTGATGTGAATGACAGATTTACTTGTTCGGAGGGCAAGCACATGAAAAGGCTTAAGGTCGAGCCCTGAATAATTTCCTACCTATCCCTTGCTGCCAATGAAAAAAAAAAATTCCCTACCGAACAAAGACCTCAACTGACAACAAACCGGAACCAAACTTTTTTTTTTTTTATGCCTAAGATCCCCTTCCTATGTCAGAAGGGGAACGAAATCTGATTGGATTATTTTTTGACATCCTTGCAGAGAAAGGCTCACCAAAATAAAGTTACTGGGTTTCACTTTTCACGTTTCTGGGTTTGTAGATGCATTGGGAACCAAGATTATACCACTTAAACATGGAAAAAGTCCGATTTTCATGATTTGTCCCCAAGTGTATTAATTGCATACTCAATCCAAAAAAATACACATTTAATGGTTATTATTCAGCTTGTATAATATAATAGACACTTTAATAGAAATATTAATTAAGGCACATTAGTATACTGTAGGAACACACCTTCATTAATATGTGTCTTTGAGAAAACTTAACGTCTAATCAGGAAACATAGACGACAGAAACTGAACAGGACTAAACATGGGGCTTAAATACACAGCAAACAAGAGAGGGTAAATGAACAGATTAGAAGGCTAACTAGGAAACACAGACATGAACAGAACTAAGAAACAGATTAAAAACAAACTCAAAACGTGACAACACTATTCATTAAAAAAAAATTAAAAAGTATATTTATTTTTAATTTAAACTAAGGACGCACGATATATTGCCAACCATATCGGTATCGGCCGATATATGTTCATTTTTAATGTTATTGTTATCGGCCCAATAAGAAAATTTGGCTGATATATTAAAGCCGATAAATAATGTATTATTTCCTTCAGCTGAGACGCTTCAGATGCGCACTGTTCAACATGAGGGTTTTGAATTGGTTGAAATATGATTGAAATCACTTCTAAAAAGGAAAATACAGTAAAGTGCAACATGCATCATATCGGCTACAAAAAAACTATAATGAGAACATCATTATAATTGTGTGTTTGGGACAGTGCTTTTAATGATGAGACTTTAGTTTTTTTTTAAATCAGGCTCTGAAAAATTATATAAAATTTCTATTTAGATTAATCGGCCAATATATCGGTTATCGGCTTTCAAATATAAAGAATTATCGGTATCGGACAAAATGTTCATATCGGCGAATCCTTAATTTTAACCTAGGAATTTTATTCTTATAATTAATTAGGAATTAATTTTATTTACACTGACAAGGACATCTTATACTACCGCCACCAACTGTAAGAATTTTAAATTCGGATCAGAATTTAATAATTAATTTCTTTGAACTAAAATATTGTTGTGAACTAAATTCTATTAGCTTGCTCTACTTTATAAATGACTGATGTTGTAGTGAAGATAATGGGGGTAGACGCTCAGTCTATGTGCTAATTCTGGGTTTATCACCAAGTTCACTCAGGTGTGTCGGCCAGAACACCATCTAAGGCCAAATATTCCAGAGTAAGAAATGAAGAGCTGAGAGATAGTTCTTATTCTGTTTATTTCTTCCTCTTTCTTGTATGAGTGAGTTTGAGGGTGAGTGTAATTCTGAGTGTGGTTTCTCTAAAGAGAAACAAAATACAAATGAATAAAGGAAACGTATGCATACACTCATTCCTCCTTAAGCACTTATACATTACCAAACATAAAATAAACGACAGTCAGTATGTGAATATCTCTTAAACTCTAATAATGTAATCAGAGAGAAAGGATTCAAACACTTATTATATGGGATTCTCAGATTTTCTACCATGCGTTAAGTTTCCACTAACTTCTTATTGGGCCGATAACGATAACATTCAAAATGAACATCAGCCGATATCGATATGGTTGGCAATAAATCGTGCATCCTAAATTGAATTTTTTTATAATGAATAGTGTTGTCACGTTTTGAGTTTGTTTTTAATCTGTTTCTCAGTTCTGTTCATGTCTGTGTTTCCTAGTTAGCCTTCCTGTCATCTATGATACGCTTTTATTGTGAAAACCCCCGACCGAATGCTATCCGTTTGAGCTAGCAAAGCCTTGATAGAGAAGCCTCGATAGCGATCCAGATAACAATATTTAACACCACTTACTTCTTATTTTACTCGAACGCAAAGTACTGAACAATCCTAACAACAAGTAGTAAAGTATACATGTCTAAACACGATGCACTGAGTCAGGTGAACCGACCCTCGAAAGTAACGTGTACGAACGTGGATATAATTAGCACAACGGTCGTGTTGCGACCCCTTAAACTCCTAACTCTCATCCATATCTGATAGCAGAAATTACAGCTGGTTTGACAAAGAAATACAATATCACGAGTGATGCAGCAGATATACTTACTCTTCTCATTTACAAACACTCTGAAGAAAGGTGCCGCTCACGACTACAATCCAACCGATCGACTATCTCTATCATACTGCGTATTAACTGTGTGACGTCAGATATAATATACAAACCACCAGCACGCACTTGGCAACCCTCTTACAAGCATTAAACGGTCGGGGGTACACGTGAAACATAAAGCACAATATGGTCAACTGTACTAAATAATAGCAACACTAACATAACTTTGGGGTCTTTTCTACAGATGTGTTATTCTGGCCGGTGTGAAACAATGATGTCTTCAGACCATCAACTTCAAAAGCTGTAAACATTAAATTAAAATGCTATATATTTTCATGCATTTTAGTTTGTTCTTGTTAGCAAAGGTTTGGCGGACACACGTCAAGTGTTTTGCTCGTACAATCTCTTTCTTCCAGGGAGCAACAAAAGGTGAATGTTAGTGACTTTTTTTATCACATCTTTTCTTTCCATAATGAAAGTGAATGAAAGGCTGTGATTCTTGCCTGACATCTCCACGCATGGAAGAAAATCATATCAGTTTAAAAACAACACGACGATGAGCAAATGATGACTGTATTTCATTATAAAGGGATGAATTATCCCTGTAAATGCAGCCGTGTTTTTTTGTATTTATTTTAAAATACGTACTTTTATTTTGACATGAGTAAAACCGGAAGGAAGGTCTGTTGTCTTTTGCGCAGTGAGCTACAGACAAGAGGTAAACGCGCACATGTGTCAGTGATGTTATCTTCTAGTTATTTCTTTATTGTTACTTCATTTTTTTTCATGGTGTTTTGCTACAACTGTGTGCAAGTAGAAGAATCATATTTTGACTGTGAAGATTGCTTCTGGGGAATGTCTCTGCCGTTGATTGAGAAGCAGGCTAAAGTGGTCAGTATTTTTCTGTATTCTTTAGCGTCAGTGCAAAGCCATGTGATCCATGCAATGATTGCAATGTTTTATGTTGCTTTTGTTTGTTTATCTGAACTTTTAGTTCTACGGTGTTAATAAACATCTGTTAAGGAAACCGGAGTCTCGCATTCGATCAATGGGCGGCACAGTAGAACACTTCTGCATCGGGGAAGGCTCCGAGCGGGTGAAAACGGACTAGCTGCAGGCCACGTGCGGTAAAGGAGAGGCCACGTGAACTGTTCGTGTGAATCCAAAGGGCGAGCGGACAAGGCTACACAAGCAAGCACGTCGACGAGAGTGTCTTGAAAGTAGCGCAAGTACTGCCATTATAGCTCACGGACAGTGTTTTTTGTGTTTTTTCCTTAAAGCAGCATTGGACATTATTTTTCCTGCAGTTGGTTATCTAAGAATCAAAGAAACTAAGTAGATAAGTAAATGTAACCATTCTCCCAGTTGAATCTAAGATGGTTTAAGTTAATATCAAAGTATTGTGCATACTAGTGAGTTTTCATATGTAGACTGTGTCAAGAGGTGTATTTATTTTTACACTGTTATTGCCTTTTTATTACTCGGTCATTGAAGTGTGTTATTATGAAACTGTAGTGTTTAGTGTGCAGTTTTCAGAGGTTAAGTTAAGGTAATCAAAGAGATTTATATTTACATTTCATTTTTCAACATTTCATGTTATTTTATATTTGCACACATTAGAGTTTAGAATACATTTATTTCAAATTTCGACATTTAAAGCTGTACATTCAATATGTCAAACTCAAAAGAATACACTTTTCCTCCAACTGAAAAGGTCAGTCACGGAGACCTTCAAGAAGACAGTGACGCAGAGCAAATGACCCTATCACAGCAAGCTGACACTGATAAGCAAGTTGAAGACACAGCGCAGGACTCACAATCTCAGGTTGGTGAGGATGACTCGCAACTGCCTCCCGTAATTAGGAAATCTGGACGTACACAAAAGCTCACTGAAAAGGGAAAGGCTCTGTTAGATGACAAAACGAAGGATCTAAATGCGAGTTTTGTAAAGATGTACAGAAGGTGGAAGTATCACATCAATGGTTTAAAACGCTCCATTAAGAATAATGATGCTGATGATCTGATTGGTGAGATTGTAAATGCAATCAATACCATCCAAGTTGACATGGACAATACTTACCTCAACTTAAGAGCCATTTCAAGTCCTGAACCTGACATTCGAAGAATGAATGATACATGCCAGGCATTCACTAGGATTGCAAATACAAATGTTCAACATTTCCGCAGTGGTGATGATTCAGAATTCATATCTTGGCCTGATGCTAAGTCAGTGTTTGACAGCACAGTGTCTAGTGTTTCCTCAGTTCAAACCGCTAAGTCAAATGCTTCTTCCAAAGTATCCAGACACTCTACCATCCTGTCCCTTAATGCAAAACAAGCGGCAGCTGAAGTTGTAGCTACGCAAGAGGTGATAAAGATAACAAATGCACAACGTCAGCAGAAAGAAGAAATTCAAAGACTTGAGGTGGAAGACCAAATCTTGAAGGCTGAAAGAGAAGCTAAAGAAAGGGAAATTGAAGCAGAAAGTGCTAAAAAAAGAGCTCAGTTTATAGCAGAAAGTGCTGATAGAAAAATTAAGCTGGAAGGGAAAAGAAGAGAAGTAGAACGGCTAGAAGAACTTAAAGGGCATGTTGCAGCTCAAGCAAGACTGCAGGTTTATTCAGAATCTGTTGATCCACCACTTGCACTTAACCCTTTAATGGATCCATTTTTTCCCTCCTATCAAGCACCAGTCTCCCAAGCTCTTCCTGTGCAACAAGCCAAGTCCAGTCAAGTCCATCACCCACATGAGGTCACAGCCACTAAAAACTCCATCCCATATCCCTCATGCTTTGCTCCACAGCCAGCCACATTTTCTCAAGTCCCTTTAAGTCAAGTCATCACTCCAACTGCACTTCCACTTATGCAACAAGCACCAACCACTCAAGCTCTGTTTTCTTCTCATGAAACTTCCAATGATCTTGTGAGAACTCTAGCTGAAGCAATCACAGCTAATCGATTTCCAATTCCAGAACCTGAAGTTTTCAAAGGAGATCCTCTCAAGTACAACGATTGGAAGCTTTCCTTCGTTACTCTGATTGATCGCAAGAACCTGCTAACTCAAGAAAAGCTCTTCTTTCTACGCAGGTATGTTGGCGGCTCAGCCAAGAGAGCTATTGAAGGCCATTTCCTTGTAGGAACAGAAGCAGCTTATCGTGCTGCCTGGAATATACTTGAAGAAAGATTTGGTAATCCATTCATAGTTGCCAAGTCATATCGTGACAAGATACATGCATGGCATAAAATTGGCCCCAAAGACAGCGAAAATCTTCGTGAGTTTGTTGATTTCTTGAGCAGTGTTGAAGCAGCTATGCCATATGTTCAAGGTCTACAAACTCTCAACGACTGTGTGGAAAACCAAAGGATTACTGTCAAGCTCCCGGATTGGTTGAGCTCACGCTGGAATAGAGAAGCCACAATTTATCAAGATGGACACCAAATGTTCCCTGACTTCAGATACTTCGTAAGATTTCTCAACATGGAGGCTCGAATTGCATGTAACCCAATCACATCATTATATGCGGTGAAGCCAACTGAACAAGAAAGATCAAAGCCAACCGAACGAGAACAGTTTAAGTATCAACGAAATCAGAACTTGAGTGCTAAGACTTTTACCATTAATACAAGTGAGAAGACAAGCATCACATGCATGTTTTGCAAGAGGAAAGGCCATACTCTCCATAGGTGTCTCAAGATTAGGGAAAAACCAGTTGAAGAAAGAGTTAAGTTTGTACAACTGGAGAAATTATGTTTTGGCTGCCTTAGGATTGGCCATAACTCAAGAGCTTGTACATCCAGGAGTGTGTGTGACTTATGTGGAAAACGTCACCCTACTTGCCTACATCAAGATCGTGAGAAGAAAGACCAAGAGCAAGGAAACAAGAACCAACAGTCTGAACCAATTGAAATACAACAAGCTACCTCTAATCGAGTTGTTCAAGAGAAGAGCAGCACCTATACTTCATCTATCGTTCCAGTCTATGTCTCCACGACAATGGAACCAGACAAGGAAGTTTTAGTGTATGCTTTACTTGATAGTCAGAGCGACACCACCTTCATTCTGAAGGATGCAGCTGTAACATTGGGTGCCAAGAAAGAGCCAGTAAAACTCAAAGTGTCCACGATAACATCAAAAACAAAAGTGGTGAATAGCCAAAAGGTGCAAGGACTACAGGTAAGAGGCATCAGCTCTGACACCAAAATCAAACTCCCAACAACTTATACCAGAGATTACATACCAGCAAACAGGTCCCATATACCCACAAGTACAACTGCAAGATCCTGGCCTCACTTAGAGCATTTGTCGGATGAGATGTCTCCTGAGCTCGACTGTGAAGTAGGATTGTTAATCGGCTATAACTGTCCACAAGCCTTACTTCCCAGAGAAGTCATCATGGGCAATGAAGCCCAGCCATACGCACAAAGGTCTGTGTTGGGTTGGAGCATTATCGGCTACAGCGGCACTGTAATTGACTATGCTGATGAGGATGAAATCGGTGTGAGTCACCGTGTCATCATAAAGAAAGTTCAGCCAGCTACTAAGCCCTCTTCTGAGCTCAAGTCTGAGGTCCATTTTGTTTATAGGACTCAAGTCAAGGAAATGATCACTCCAGCAGATATACTAAAGGTCTTTGAGGCAGATTTTACTGAGAAGTTCAGTGAAGAAGCTCTAATCTCACAAGAAGATATTAAGTTCTTAGTGAAGCTAAAAGAAGGAATCAAGCAAAAGGCAAATGGGCATTACGAAATGCCATTGCCTTTCAAGGAAGAGAGGCCAAGTCTGCCAAACAACAAGGTGTGTGCAGAGCATAGACTCAGATGTCTGGGGAAACGTCTTAAGAAAGACAATCAATATCACAAGGATTATGTGGCTTTTATGGAGGACGTAATAGCAAGAGGTGATGCTGAAAGGGTTCCAGAGTCAGAGGTAATCAATCAGAACACGTGGTATATCCCTCACCATGGGGTTTACCACCCCCAAAAGCCAGGAAAGATTCGCGTGGTATTTGATTGTTCAGCTAAGTTTCAGAATACATCACTGAATGAGCATCTACTCACCGGGCCAGACCTTACAAATACCCTTGTAGGGGTCTTGTGTCGTTTCCGCAAAGGACAAGTAGCCATCATGTGTGATGTAGAGCGGATGTTCCATCAATTTCATGTTGCACCAAGGGATCAAGACTACCTCAGGTTTTTGTGGTGGGAAAGAGGCAATATGGAAGCTCCACCGTCAGTATTCCGCATGAGGGTTCACTTGTTCGGTGCTGCATCGTCACCTGGATGCGCAAACTTTGGGCTCAAACACCTGGCTGCAGAAGGAGAAGGCAAGTTCAGTGAAGCTACTGTAAGGTTTATACAACGCAACTTTTATGTTGACGATGGATTAACAAGTTTGGACAGTGAAGAAGAAGCTATCAAGCTTGTTAGAGAAGCAAGAGACCTCTGCAGCACCGGTAAACTCCGCTTACACAAGTTCATCACCAATAACAAGAAGGTTATTGCCACAATTCCAAAGCAAGAACTTGCTGAAGTTGTAGCGGACCTGGACATGGCCTTGGGTGAGCATAAGATAGAACGGGCTCTTGGGGTCCAATGGTGCATTAGCTCGGATAAGTTCCAGTTCAAAGTGAAGGTAAAAGAGCATCCTTTTACCAGAAGAGGAGTACTGTCAACAGTGGCCTCAATTTTTGATCCACTTGGATTTGTGGCACCTATCCTTTTGAAAGGTAAACAGATACTACAAAGGATGTGCCAGGAAAAGGTAGGATGGGATGACCCACTTCCTGATGACCTTAGGCCGCATTGGGAAGCATGGGTCCAAGACCTTCATAGTCTGTCTTCGGTAGAGATACCACGGCATTACATACCATTGGCAGCCAAGGATGTTCGTCAGTGTGAACTTCACCATTTCTCCGATGCCAGTGTCTCTGGCTATGGAATGTGTTCTTACCTTAGAGTTGTTTCGAAGTCTGGAGAAGTCCATTGCGCTCTTGTTATGGGGAAGGCAAGGGTTGCGCCAACTAAGTTAACAACTATCCCAAGGCTGGAACTCTCAGCTGCGGTCGTGGCCACAAGGACAAGTGATCTGCTAAGGAAAGAAATGGAGATTAAGGATCTGCAAGAATACTTTTGGACTGATTCCAAAGTCGTTCTTGGTTATATTAACAATGATGAAAGGCGATTTCATGTATTCGTAGCCAATCGGATTCAGCAGATTAAGTCGAGCACAGATCCAAGTCAGTGGCAATATGTTGCATCTGAAAGTAACCCGGCTGACCATGCCTCGCGCGGGCTCAAAGCAAAGGAGCTTGTAGAGTCTAACTGGTTCTCAGGACCTAGTTTCTTGTGGCAAAAGGACCTCCATAAAGAAGAGATTAAGGTGGAAGAACTCAATGAAGACGACCCAGAAATCAGAAGAGCACATGTTCACGCAACGAAAGCAAATGAGGAAAGGTCCCTATCAGACCGACTTCAGAAGTTTTCAGACTGGAAGAGAGTTGTAAGAGCCATAGCAAGACTTAAGCGTCTTGCAAAGGAGGTGAAAGGTCTTAAAACAAGATCCAATGAAGTTACGACACTTGATGAAAGAATGGATGCTGAACAATTCATAATCCGTGCAGTTCAAGAAGAAGCGTTCAAGGATGAAATCAAGGCTCTTAAACAAAAGGATGATGTACAAAGGAGCAAGTCAACCAAACTGCATAAGTTGAACCCCTTTATGGACAGCCAAGATATCCTGAGGGTGGGAGGTAGATTGACACAAGCAACACTTCACCCTCATGTTAAACACCCAGCTATCCTTCCCAAAGGACATGAGAAGGTGAAGCATCAGGGTCGTGGAATGACCATCAATGAACTACGCACCAGTGGGATTTGGATCCTGGGATGTAGTAGTGAAGTGTCATCACTCATTTTCAAGTGCATCAAATGCAGAAAGCTCAGAAGGTGTAGTCAAGAACAAAAAATGGCTGACCTTCCACCAGAGAGGATGGAAGCTACTCCTCCATTTACTTATAGTGGTATGGATTGCTTCGGACCATTTTATGTTAAAGATGGAAGAAAAGACCTGAAGAGATATGGGCTTCTATTCACCTGCATGTGTTCACGTGCCATCCACATTGAGGTACTGGATGACCTTTCCACTGATGCCTTCCTGAATGCGTTGCGCTGTTTTATTGCCATAAGAGGCAATGTAAGCCAGCTTCAAAGTGATCAAGGCACAAACTTTGTGGGAGCACGCAATGAATTCCAAGAATTAATGAAAGGGATGGAGCGAGAACGTGTGAAAGAGCTTGGATGCAACTTTGTCATGAACCCACCTGCTTCCAGTCACATGGGCGGCGTCTGGGAGAGGCAGATTCGGACCGTGAGAAGTGTCCTCACATCTATCCTAGACCAGTCTGCTGGAAGATTAGACAGCTCTTCATTAAGAACATTCCTGTACGAAGTGATGGCTATAGTGAATAGTCGACCATTGACCACAGAATATCTCAATGATCCATCAGGACCTGAACCCCTAACGCCAAACCACATATTGACAATGAAATCGTCAATAATCGCTCCACCACCTGGTGAGTTTGTAAGGGAAGATCTCTATCTGCAGAAAAGATGGAAGAGAGTACAGTTCTTGTCCAATGAATTTTGGACCAGGTGGAGAAGGGAGTATTTGCTGAATCTGCAGCAGAGGAGCAAATGGAACAAGGAGAGGAGAAATGCTAAAGTGAATGACATTGTCCTGTTGCAAGATGATGGCTCACCAAGAAATCAGTGGAAGATGGCGAAGGTAGTTGAAGTCTTCCAAGGAGCTGACGGAAGAGTCCGAAAACTCAAGCTGTTACTTAGTGACACAACACTAGACAGTAAGGGTACACGCTCAAATAAGCCACTTTACTTAGAAAGGTCAATACACAAAACAGTATTATTGATTGAGGCTGAGTAAGTAGGTTAGTTCTTCAATATCATTGTTTTTGTTTATACTTGAAGGTATATGTGTGTTTACATAAATGTTTTACAAGATTCTGTTAACAATGTTGCAATGTGAATCACACAATGTGTGATGGTGGGAGTGTAAATGCAGCCGTGTTTTTTTGTATTTATTTTAAAATACGTACTTTTATTTTGACATGAGTAAAACCGGAAGGAAGGTCTGTTGTCTTTTGCGCAGTGAGCTACAGACAAGAGGTAAACGCGCACATGTGTCAGTGATGTTATCTTCTAGTTATTTCTTTATTGTTACTTCATTTTTTTTCATGGTGTTTTGCTACAACTGTGTGCAAGTAGAAGAATCATATTTTGACTGTGAAGATTGCTTCTGGGGAATGTCTCTGCCGTTGATTGAGAAGCAGGCTAAAGTGGTCAGTATTTTTCTGTATTCTTTAGCGTCAGTGCAAAGCCATGTGATCCATGCAATGATTGCAATGTTTTATGTTGCTTTTGTTTGTTTATCTGAACTTTTAGTTCTACGGTGTTAATAAACAGCAAAGGAAACCGGAGTCTCGCATTCGATCAATGGGCGGCACAATCCCTTTAACAAACTGTTAAAATAAATTAAAACCTAAAAAATAGATGCTCATGTGAGTACACTAATGGCACACTAGATGGCGACACCAAATACAGATTTAGACTCAACCTTCCTATCTTATGCACAATGGGCTATATGCACGCATAAGTTCCGCATTTGACGCAAGGATGCTCGTCAGTTTCTGGTTGGGGAGATTAAAGCGGAGGAAAACCGAGGAAAACGGGATTATGGCAGAGTCTTCAAAATTTACTGTCCTCCCGTCTTTGAAACGAAACTTGCATACGTTTAGATGTAATTTTATATATAGTTATGTTTATTTAATATAATTTTAAAAAGAAGCATAAACACAACGAGGTGTGTCTGTTTTGTCAGTTTTTGTGACTAACGCTTCTTTAGTATAACCATGGAGTATACAATTCAATATAAATTCTCGGTATTGCATTGGACTCTATGATCGGCGGAAGTTATCGAGCATTCTTGACCTTCACCGGAAATACCGCCGTGCATAGAGCCCATTTAATTTATCAAAGTATTTCTCCGAAATAAAAAAAAAAGATTATTTGTTTTTTACCAACAAAAAACTGTAGACAGTCTACATGGATTCTGATTTGTTAAACTCATTTCCACTGGTTGCTTAATGACCAGAATCACACACACACACACACGCACACACGCAAACTCTCTCTCTCTCTCTCTCTCTCTCTCTCTCTCTCTCTCTCTCTCTCTCTCTCTCTCTCTCTCTCTCTCTCACACACACACACACAAACACACACACACACAGAGACACACGCACACACACGGGGGCGCGCACACACACACACACACACACACACACACACACACTGTCTGTAATGTTTTTCAAGCTATTTTTTTATTTATATATTTATTTTCAATTTTATTTGCAATTGAATTTGTGTTTAATGAAATAAAGCTCAATTTAAGCAGTGTAGGCTACTTTAAAGAAGTGATAAGAGAAGTGATTGAGATTATTTTGAACAAAAAAAAATTCCACAGTAAATTCATGCACAAACCCATTCAGCAGTGCGATAGGTTAAATATCAGTACTTTGTTTAGGGATGTTGCGTTATTAGCATCATTCGTTAAATATGATTCGAATTCGATAAATATGGGAAGATTAAGCAATATCAAGTTTGAGAGTTTTGAGATGTATAGTTACTAAAGTTCTTAATATGTTACAAGTTGTTACAATATGATCTGGTCTCCCTTGTGCAAAAAAAAAAAACATACTGTATAATGAGGTGCAAGTTAAACAAATTATTATAAACAATAAATAATAATAATAAAAAACTCTTTAAATAAATTATCATGGTCTCTATTTGCAACCGATAAAGCAAAATGCATTAAGCTAATTTATATTTAAAAATTAATATTTAACTAATTAACTAATCTTTTTTTTTAACCTTTACATTTCAAGCAGATCTTAGACGTTTCAGTGAGGCATTTCTGTTGTTGGGATAGAACAATACAACAAAGCGAAATATTATCATTATTTTATTTTATGTAGCCTATACCTATTCATAGGCAAAATAATTCACCACATTTTAAGCATTGAACTTGTAACGTTGTGTCTAAAGTATAAGTCTCAACTTATTGCTTTCGATTTTTTTCTCAACGATAGAGAGTGATGGGGAAAAACAAAAGAAAATGTCATGTTTCATGTTGTTTTGATCGCGCGCGTGCACCTGTTTGCTGCGGAATGTCGCGACACACTTGGCCGTCTAGCTCTA
Organism: Rhinichthys osculus; assembly: GCA_029959095.1. Taxonomy (NCBI): domain Eukaryota; kingdom Metazoa; phylum Chordata; class Actinopteri; order Cypriniformes; family Leuciscidae; genus Rhinichthys; species Rhinichthys osculus. Next base: position 2,540,327 of record JARWKJ010000003.1, read on the forward strand.
TCTGCACCTGACTCTCTTTTCTCTTCTTTACTCGAGAATGTGGCGCGAAGAACAGCCTTTAAACATCAGCTATTTATTCACCACTCCACATCTCCCGCGTAAAGCTCGTGCTCGTGGCCAGAAGGCAAACCCAGTTTCCCTTTAAAGACCCAAAATACGATGCCAAGATCTTTCCTGGTGAAGAAACACCTCACGAACAAGAAGCCTGACTATGGAGTGCTGGACTCAAAGAAACACGGTAACTTCTTTCAGACTCGGACTAAAACACTACATTTGTCAGGCTTGTTAAAGATGTTTGTTCTAGTTGTTTCATATTGAGTTATTATTATTATTTAGCCTATATTATATCATTTCGATATTTGCATACATTACGATTTTTAACTTTTTTTTCGCAGAAATAACATTTTATAATATAATTTACTTTTTTAGGTTAATTTGAAAGGTATAAATGAACGGGGAGAAAATATTAGTTTTTAATAATTATGATTTAATTAAATTCTGAATGTACAAATTAGTACAAATCCTACAGTTTAACGTGGACAATGTCACAGATGTTCTAATCTTAATTGTGAATAGTGCAAAAATATCTATATATGAATATTTACTTACAGTAGTCTTTCAGTTAATATGATATAATTCAAAATGCATGCATAATTATAGATTTTGATACAGCCTGTCACTGTTTAAAATGTGTCGGCGATTCACTACATGCTTGTAAGATCACCTTTAGATGTTTTATATGTCATGATAAGGAGATAATGAGAGAAGGATGAAGGGATGAGTTTAGCAGGAGAGCTACCAAACTATTCAACAGTGTCTTAGAGAGAGATTAGTAAATAAATAGGAAATAGGAAATAAGTAAAAGAGGAATAGACCTGATAGTAACTAAAGAGAGAGTTATTTTTACTATTTTTTGAGAAAAGTGTGTATTGTCTTCATTGGCTGCTTGGGAAACACATTGCCTCAACTAACTATAACTTGCATTTTGTTTAAACAAAGCCTTAGCCAGTTATTTTTTAAGTATTATTTTGTTCCCTTACTGTTTTTATTTCTTCCACTGATGATCTTCTCTGACAAAATGAATAAGGTTTCATTTGTTAACATTAATTATCTGCAACATGAACTTAACGACTAAAGCGTTTGATAATCTTATATGTTAATTTCAGGTCTTCAGGAGTTGCACATCTGGGTCTGTGGACTGAGCCGCCGCCATGCGGTCGTAATCCAAACCAAGATGGACTGCCCATGCCACAGCCCGTGAAAGGCAGTCCGCCACGCGGTTGTTCTTGCCAGCAACGTGCTGCAAGTCCGTGGTGAACTCTGAAATGTAGGACAGATGACGTTGCTGGCGGGCGGACCACGGCTCAGCCACCTTGGCCATGGCAAAAGTTAGTGGCTTGTGGTCCACAAAAGCAGTGAAGTGTCGGCCTTCCAGCATTGAACGAAAGTGTCTGATGGCGAGGTAGAGACCCAGCAGCTCCCGATCGAAAGTGCTGTACTTCCGCTCACAGGGGCGCAGCTGACGGCTAAAGAAAGCCAGCGGCTGCCAGGCCCCACCTACCCACTGCTCGTAGACAGCACCGACGGCGTAGTCCGAGGCGTCCGAGGTGATGGCGATGGGGGCTATAGGAGAAGGATGTGCCAGCATGGTGGCGTTCGCTAGGGCGGCCTTTGTGGCAGCAAAAGCCTCGTCCCTGCCATCAGTCCATTCCACATCTTGCTTGGGTTTACCTTTCAAGGCCTCGTGCAAGGGCCGCATGAGCTGAGCAGCTCGAGGAATGAAGCGGTGGTAAAAATTCACCATCCCAAGGAACTCCTGCAGCGATTTGACGGTGAGCGGGCGTGGGAACTGTGTGACTGCCTCCACCTTTGATGGGAGTGGAACTGCCCCGTCCTTAGTGACTCTGTGTCCCAGGAAGTCGATGGTGGAGAGACCGAACTGGCACTTGGCGGGGTTGACAATTAATCCATGTTGGCTAAGCCGCTCAAAAAGGGTTCGGAGGTGTGCCAGGTGCTGAGACTTGGACGTGCTCGCCACCAGGATGTCATCCAAGTACACAAAAAGGAAAGGCAGGTCCCGCAAAACAGAGTCCATGAGCCCTGAAAAGATTGGGCGGCATTTAAAAGGCCGAACGGCATGCGCAGGAAATCAAACAGCCCAAATGGGGTGATCACTGCCATTTTGGGAATGTCCAGTCGGTGCACCGGCACCTGATGGTATCCCCGGATGAGGTAGACTTTGGAAAAAATCACCTTGCCAGCCAGATGTGCAGAAAAATCCTGTATGTTCGGAACAGGGTATCGGTCAGGTGTCCTTACTTCATTAAGCCGCCGGTAGTCACCACACGGGCGCCAGCCACCGCCCGGTTTGGGGACGATGTGGAGGGGTGATGCCCACGGGCTGTCGGATTGGCGGACTATGCCCAGGCGTTCCATGTTCGCAAACTCAGCCTTTGCAACGGCAAGTTTGGTCGGGTCAAGGCGCCGAGCACGGGCGTAGACGGGTGGGCCAGAAGTGGCGAGATGGTGCTCCACACCATGCTTGACGGCAGATGCAGAGAAAGTGGGCTGAGTGAGGGCTGGGAAACTGGCAAGTAGACGGTGGAAATCATCGGAAGCTGAGAGCATGCTAGACAATCGTATGGAGTCGGCCTCGCTGAGCGTGAACGTATATGAACAGAATGTAACGGCGTCAATCAGACGGTGGTTCTTAACATCCACCAACAATCCATGTGCACATAAAAAATCAGCACCGAGGAGGGGGATGGCAACCTTTGCTGTAACAAAATCCCAGCCAAACTGCTGTCCTTCGAAAAACAATTTGACGTACCTCGTTCCATATGTGCGGATGGGGCTACCATTGGCAGCTTCCATAGGGGGGCCGTGGCTGTCGGCCACCATGTCCAAACGGGATGCAGGCAGGTGGCTCCTCTGTGCTCCCGTGTCGCACAGAAAACGGCGTCCGGAGATGCTGTCATGGATGAAAAGCAGCCTGTCTAAGCGGCCGACACTCATGGCCACTACTGAGCGCCGGCCCTGGCGTTTTTCCGAACCGCCGAAACTGCATGGCGAACGGCATTTGGTAGCATACTTCCAAACTTTGCATGGTAGAAACATAAGCCTGAAAGCTGTTGGGGGCCAGAAGACTGCTGCCGATGAGAAGTGGTTGCACCGATGAGTGTGGAATCGTCCCTTGTCACCGTAGCGATGTGCGCGGGAAAAAACGCGGCCGCACAATGTCCTTGACTCGCCAGAAAAAATGTATCAGCCTCTTCAGCCAGTCTCCGACAGTCAGTGATTGTGGTGTTAGCTAATGCAGCTCTCACTTGGGAAGGTAGCTGACGCAGGAATTACTGGATGAATAGGAAATCTGGTCTGTGCTCACCTAAAAGATCCAGCATGCGGTCCATGAGCTCAGACGGTTTGCTGTCACCCAGTCCTTGAAGTGAGAAAAGCCTGTTGGCTCTCTCAGTGTCCGACAGTTCAAACGTTTTCAACAGGTGGGCTTTGAGTGCTGCATACTTCTCATTTTCGGGAGGATTTGTAAGAAGGCTCACCACTCTGGATGCTGTTGAATTTCCGAGAGCCGACACAATGTAGTAGTATTTCGTTGTATCCGCGGTGATCTCACGTAACGCAAACTGCGCTTCAGTCTGGGCGAACCATGCAGATGCTGACGATTCCCAGAATTCGGGGCGTTTCGCGTTCGCGGTCATGGTCGTGTCGTGTCTCTGGATACGTCCAGCAGACTAATGTCAGGGTCACCAGTGTGGAAATTGCAGTAAATTGCAAGAGACAACTTCTCACTTTGAGCACACGAATGCGTGTGTCATTTATTTATAGAAAGAAAAGTAATAAAAACAAATGGCGCTGACATGCGTCCCACGTGAGCACACGTTCAGAGTATTTAAAGGGACCGCGATCCCTGAACAGTCGTGAAGAACAGAGTGCTGTGTTTACAACCAACAGTGTATAGAACTACACTTAACAAAGGTGAATTAAGTATCTTACATGCACCACAGTATTTCACATTGATATTCACATTCTATAGAGGTATAGAGGGTTAACTGAAATTATAAGATTTAAACTGTTGTCCTCCTGGCCTCAGGTGATTTCTGATGACAGTAAGGCAGGCCCTAGTCAGTCAAGTGAGGATCTGCAGGAGGGCAGCCACAGTAGAAAATATGTTGTTGTTATTTTATTTTTATTTTTTTGCACATAGGTTCTTTGCTTTTTTTGTTCATAATGATAGACTTTGTATGCTGAGATAAGCAAATGTTTAAATAAAACATACTTTGCTGAAGACATGAAGATTTGGTGGGTGATTGGCATACTATCAGGCCTTTGTTTACCTTTGTTCATTGTTGTTTATCCATGATTTTAAACAAGAATCCCCCAATGGCTTTTTAGTGCAAATCATTAGCCCAAATTACATAAAGAAACTACTTGAGCACTATTTAAAGCCCAAATTACGCAAAATAACGAATTGTAAAGGTTGTCACGATTAATACCGTTCCAAATTATCCTACATCCTCCCCAGGACATATGGATAATCCCGCGGTAACTAAAGAGCCTATACTTTAGTCGTGCCTTTAACCCTCTGGGGTTCTTCGGGTCAAAAATGACCCGAAGCGTTTAAATAAAAAAATGTTAAAAATCGTAGCTTCATCGGAATGGTCCAAAACTTGGTGACTTTTTTGGTACTTGGTATATGAACACCCAAAAAATTTGGGGACAGGATTTGAAAAGTCTAAGTGGTCGTAAAAAAAATAGTCACACTCAGGACCTTCGGGTCAAAAATGACCCCCATAGGAAATGAATGGGAAATTGGCAAAAATATGAAAATACAGAGTTTTTTTGTGCATACAATCTACAAAACAGCCAGGATGCAGAAAAAAAGCACACAACAGTGAAGGGGTGAATCTCTTAAAACAATTGGTGACAAAATGCTTTCCATTTGTTCTCTTTATAATGCAATGTTCAGGTTTGAATGTATTATAAAGTAAAACTGCCACTTCAAATTACCATTTAAACCAACCAAAAAAAAAAAAAAAATTTTACATTTAAAAAAATGACAAAAATAGTCTTTGAGAATCTGTTATTATAAATTAAAATCAACAACCTGAAAAAAACTAAACAATATGTGAAAAAATCACTAGAGTGTTTCTACCATAGGTTTCTACAGAGAGCTGTAAATCCACTAGTGGTAAAAATGTGCTATTGCGTGATAAAAATGCTCAGTGTGTCCACCAGATGGCTCCGATCTCATTTCAAAAATTGCTTTCATGAGGCCTAGACTTGACTCTAAAATGAAATACAGCTTTAATAAAAAAAAATTTTTTATTATATATATATATAAATTTTCTATTATATTCAATGGGAAAAAATGGGTCTTAATTATTGCATAAATATTAATTATAAATCATAAAATTATCTCAAAACACCAAAAAAGAAAAGAAAAAATATTATTGAACAAAAATATATTTCATTGATTTTACTCAAATAAAATGTATCTTAATGCCGCCCTCCGGGTCATTTTTGACCCGAAGGTCCTGAGTGTGAGTCTAAAATGAAGAACCCCAGAGGGTTAAGAGTTAAGCGATCAGTCTCTATAAATTCGTATTCTATTATAAAGATGATAAATTATGAATATAATAGATTTCCCCTTTATAGTATAAGTCTACTTTTTTAGGTACTCTTCAACCGTGTTCGCTATACAACAATAACCCTGTCGTAAGCTGCCTCTTTGGCTAGGCTTTTTAATCAATCAAATCTCACAGTGATTATTCTTATATCAAAAGAATGCTCACCCTCTGGTCGTTTCCTTCAGTCGGGATCTTCCTGATCCGGAAAGAAGAATGTGACACGTACTCAAGAATCAAAGGTCCAGTCAAGATGATTATAATAAATGTTTAACAATATTTATTAAAAGAATCAAAATGAAAAAGAATACTTGTTACAGATTCCAAAAGGAGTACAAATTCTAACAGAGTAATACTAGCTAGGCTTAAAGCTTCTTGCATCCGATAACTGCTGGTGTACCGGACTGGAGATTGCAAGGAAGAGCAAATGAGTCCTGTCCAGGTCTCCTCTTTTATCGTGTAAATCCAGCCGTCGTCAGCATAGTTAACAGAAGGCACACACATACACACAGTACAAATGTAAAACACATGACTGTTATTTCAATAAGGCATATGACTGTTATTTCAATATCACGAGTGTGACTTGCTGGTCCAGCAAGTGTAGTCCTGCTTTTCCTGTGGAAGCATGATATAATAGTTCCTTTGTATTTGTGGACAATGACCCTTGTCATTGCTCTCTCATGTGGTTTTGAGAGGTACAGAGAAGTACAACAACTTTACTATTCAGCATAATATTTTTAGATAGTTATGTGTCTCATTAACATAGTCAGCTCACCCGCTGCATCTCTAGACACAGACTTCTTATTGTGACCCTTTCGGCGCTGACGTCGAGTTGGAGGGGTAAATGAAGCGAAGGAGGTGCCACTCTCAGGTGGGCCTTCATCCCCCACCACAACAGAATTGAGTTTAAATCATTTGCCGACAGCTTGGTCCCCCCCAGTTAAAAAATCCTATCTGCGCCACTGCGCCCACCCCTAGTATGCAGTCTGCTCAGGTGAGAACTGCCTAATTATTCATGAGGGGGTTGGGCCGTTCTGCCCATCCGCATATTGCCTTTGCAAAAAAAAAAAAAAGTTTTTCACAATTTAAAACAATCTATTGTTTTATGTGAATGATTAGGCAGAATGATTTTCAGATAAATTTGAAGCAGAAACTCTAGGCAACAACATCCACTAGTCAAAAGTCTTGTGGACAGATATTTAGTATGTTATTTGTGGCCTTATATTAGAAACTTTAGTTTTTTCAATAACCACGCATAAACAATATTCTCTCAAAAATACAAACATGTACATACATGTTGTTCACATATTATGGTAGCCCTGTGTGTGCTATATAGAGTGTAATTTCACCTGTGCCATTAATATGTTTATAAGCAACTGAAAAAAGCAGAAATGTCAGAGCATGCCAAAACATCTCAAGGACCCCGAAAACACCTCAGACCCCAGAGGGTTAAGAATTACAATTAAGAGAATACAACGTATCATGAATTGACACCTGTGTATTTATTTGCAAGCAACATGTCCAGCATATTAACTTAGCAGCCTGTGCTTGGTTATTGGGAACAGCTTAGGGCTTGACAAATACCCTTAAAGGAGCACCCTTAAAATATACCCACTCTCCATCCCTAAAGAGACAGCTCTCCAGCAGGGATACATCCATCCTTCCACTTCCCCTGCTGCTTCGAGACAAAATCATAATGAAATTTTGTTATCAACTTCTCCTCATCCCAACAACCCTGGAACATCTTAGAGGCGCTAGCATCAACAACATCAACCTCATCAGGATACACGAGGGAGATGAATGGAAGACTGCTTTTGTGACCCCTCCTGGCCACTATGAATATTGCGTCATGCGCTTCCACTTTATTCCAGGACTTCATGCACAAGGTGCTCCAGGAGTACCTCCACCTAGGGCTGAATAACATGTAGAGTGAAGGAGACAGAACCGGGTGACCCGAGCAGGACCAGCCAGAACACAGAGGAGCTCGTTCCTAAACGAGGGGCCATGGACAGGTTAACTTTCTAAATGTTTGGTTGACTATTTTATTTTGTTAATGAACATGCTGCGATGTTAAGTTAGCAATGCTAGAACTTGTGCGCGTGAGGCGTCTGCGCGATCAGGAAAATTCAACATTCAATGGTCATACGGATAGAAGCATGAACCGAAGCTCAGCTACATTTTTCCTTTCGTTTTGTTAATCTGTAATTATTTAAGGTAAATTGCCTATATTTTGCATATGGGCCTATATGTTAGTTTTATATATTTAGTTTTATTCTGTTTCCTCCGTTCACAGAAGCACTTTAAGTACGTGATTTGACGTTGTTTGAATCCATGTTCTACACTATTGTAGCAACATTGGGTATTGCATTAATTAGCTCAAATTATATATAGGGAATTTTAATAATTAATCATGAATAGGATTAATATATTGCATATTACAGCTAAATTATCGAAATTGAAAATAGATCGATTGTATATATGAATGATCAATCACAACGAATTATAATTCATCATTAATGTATCAATAGTCCCATTACAGATCGATTAGATGAGATAACTTTAAAGGAATTCATTCAGTTATCAAACGATCTGTCTGTCCAGCAAACGGCCGTAAGATTAACTTATCAATTTTCAACAAAAATTAAAAATCACCTTCTTGTTATTATAAAATTTAGGTTACTGAAATAGTAACGAATTGTAAAGCTTTTTAGCTAGATCAAACATTTCATTGACTTTGTAAAAATGAGCATTTTAGACAGAAAGCAATCAAGAATATGGTTTTAATAAAATGAAACTGCAGATACAGAATTCTACATTTAAACCCGGGATACATGTATGTACAGTAAACAGTAAAACTAACGAGACAAACGAATAACAACGGGCAGGGCCGGCTCTAACCCTTTGGTTGCCCTAGGCGATATTGAGTTTTGCGATATTGAGTTTAGAATCCAGTTAATTTAATCAAACAAACAAACAAACCAGAGCTGGCCATCTGATTGTTGCTACACTATCCTGCAATTTTTGCTGTTTTCAAAAAACAAAAAGTTGCATATTACCTGCTATCCATTTTCATTGAAATGTAGGCCTAATTGTTTGACAGTTGGTGACATATACAATATATATCCTTGGGAAAACTAATTGCCATTGCGATTACCTATGATGATTGACAGCTGAGCGCAGGCATTTCACATGTGTTTACATGTGGTATTTGATATAGCAATATTTTATGTTGGGCCTGTAATCAATTGTTCAGGAGTTCTAAATAAAAGGAGAAAAAGTAATCGCATATGAATGAGAACATGTTTGAGTAGGGCCTATTAATATATAGGCTACTCAATATATATATCAACTATTCTTTTAGTTGATATATACTAAAAGAAAGTAGCCTATTTTCCATGTGGTATATATAAAGTATTAATTGATTAAATTTACAGAAAAGGTACTATACCCTGATATATATATCGTTATTGGGATATCGTAATATGAGATTTTGGTCATATCGCCCAGCCCTACCTCCACCTGTTCATGCTAGTCTACATTGATGATATCCTTGTATACTCCCGGGGCTTGGCCGAACATCGCCAGCACGTTTCCGAGGTCCTCCAACACCTGAGAGAATTCAACCTGTTCCTCAAGGCGGAGAAATGTCAGTTCCATCAATCCTCAGTCCAGTTCCTGGGATAATATAACATCAGTAAAGATGGTATCCTGATGGACGAGGGGAAAGTCACTGCATTCCACAACTGGTCCTCACCCACTACAGTGGACTTACAACACCTCCTTAAATTTGCTAATTTCTAATGTTGCCTCATCTAGAATTTCAGTTACCTCAGCAGCACAGGACACCTCCAAAACTTCATCCATGCACTATGGATAATAATAATATACTAAATAAAATAATAAAATACTTTATTTAAATAGCACTTTTAAAACTTCTTAGCACAGAGTGCTTCACAAAAGGCAAAAAGACGCAAAAAAGAGCATTACAAAATATTAGGGGAGGCACGGTACATGAAAAAACACCCGAACCGTTCGGTTCGCTTGTCTCGGTTCGGACTTCGGAGTGTGTGTGCGTCTCACGGTTCGATGCACGCGCAATGTAGCCTCGTGCCCGTATGTGACCTCAGACATGCGTTTCCTTTTTGCGCGAAATAATGGTGCGTTCTATTATTTATCCGTCTCGGAGATCCGAATCGGAAGACAGACGTTGCCAAGCAACACGCCCCCTTTCCTCGGATTTCTCCTCTCGAACGCCGGACAACCGTGAGGACACCGAGCAAGAATTCCGTTTCGGAATTCAAGATGGCTGCGTCCTGTGTGACTTGTAAGTATGAATTGTTTTCGAACCGCTTTGGTATTTTAAATGACGATTATAATCACTCGTATTACTGCGTCCCCTGTAGGTATGGGAATCGGTTGTTGTGAGTGCAATTACTAACGTTTCTAGCGTTGCTAACAGAAGATTAACATGAAAAACATGAAATAAAAACAGGTGTTCTGTAGGTGAAACACATACTTATTTTGGAGCGCCTGGTACTCGGCCAGTGCTACCATTACAACAGCTTTCCGGGTGGCGTCCATTGTTTTCTCCGACTCGGACGCGCAAAACATAATAGAACGCTTGAAGTGTGGATGTGACGTCATATCCGAGGTCCGAGTCGGTTCGTTGGCTATAATAGAACGCACCATAAGACGTGTGGACATACATATGAGGCTTGTTCGACTTGAACCGGCGCTGCACAGAGCGATCGGTGAATAACAACAAAGCACCGCGAGACCCACGGCTCCGTATGCTTTTCAATCACTATCGCGGTACTTTGATGTCATTACCGATCGCTCTGTGCAGCGCCGGTTCAAGTCGAACAAGCAAGTGACCCCCAATTTCCACCAACTGCAGAACGGCTGCAGATCTACTCAGGAACGGCGGCGGAGTCAATAGGTTTCCATTAAAGTCAATGTGTGCATTTTCACTGACTGCGGAACAGCTGCGTTCCGACTCCGTCCCAGCTCCGGCGACCGCAGCCCTCCGGAGAAGATACGCAGAGTTTCTGTTTTTGCCGGATGCCGGAGAGCGCCGCAGGAAGTCGAGCACAGAAACTAAATAAAACATCCGGTAATTTCCAAAATAAAAATATAGTTTTCCCTTTTCCAACAAGAACAATAGTTAACTTTATTTACACAGCTTACTACTTTACCAATACATTCAAAAAGGAACCCAAATAAACATTTAGCGTTTTATAAGTTGATTATATTTAATTATAAATATTGTACTACAATCACAATAATCTCCACAAAAAAGGGAGATCAGCAGGTCAGCACATAGTTGTTTCCCCTGTACTCCTCTTGATGGAAACAAACTGTTGCTGGTTTTGTGGTTCTGTTTATAGAAACTACATCCTGTTATATCGCGCGATCAAACGTAAATTCGCGAGATATCGTGTGTCCTCGTGACTTCAGCTGTCAGTCATAGCCGCAGCCATTCCGCAACAAATCCATATCTGGTAGGTAGACTCGCAGTTGGTGGAAATCCGGGGTAAAGGTGGAGTATGGAGTGCTGCAGGTCACGTCACGCGTAGAAATGGCAAGTGGGAGAGATAATGGAAGGGGAAGATAAGGAAGGCTAACGAGGATGCGCCAGCGTCGTATAAGTCCGGTGTGTGGGAACATTTTGGATTGACAAAAATGTATCCTCACTCTCAGGGAATAGAAGCATTGTTGATACTGTTTTTGTGTTGAGGTTGAATTTATGTTTCACTTTATGATTATGGCCTTTGCTATTGCTATAGCCTAATTATAGTAAATTATGTTTCATGTATTTTGACTTATTTAAAAGACAGAGTTTTAAGAGTTCCTCTCTACACTTAAGTTGGCAGTTTGATAAATGCAAGTTAATTTCAATCTTTGTGTGCTAAAAATGCACATAAGTTCCTGTAGAGATAGTGATACACATTCTACTTTTTTTGCCAAATAAACGAAAAGCATGTCATCAATATCTTCTCTCTTGCTGTATCAAAATGTCACCTAGCTTTCCTCGGAGATGGTCCCAATAATGTGCTTAAAGTCAAGTCAAATTCAGTTTGTTCATGATATAAAAAAAAATTTAATACTGTATCCTAAATTGTGGATAATTAAGCTATTTATCATAATTATGCTGAAGTACATTTCTGGAGTGTTAAAGGTAAAAAAAAAAATAACAACAAGAACCGTAAACCGTGACCCTAAAACCGTGATACAAACCAAACCGTGGGTTTTGTGAACCGTGCCACCCCTACAAAATATAAAACCAAGAACAAAATAAATTAAAACAAAACAAATAAAAATGTGCAATAATCCTGCTGTCTAATCAGCATCTTGATACACCACACCTGTGAGGTGGATGGATTATCTCGGCTCACTAACACAGATTTAGACAGATTTGTGAACAATGTTTGAGAGAAATAGCCCTTTTGTGAACATTGAAAAAGTCTTAGATCTTTGAGTTCAGCTCATGAAAAATGGGGGCAAAAACAAAAGTGTTGCGTTTATAATTTTATGTGTATATTTTTTAATATATTCTTCCAGATAATTCTTCCAGAGAATAAACCATCGTAATCTGAAACTGACATCCTTTTCCTTGATGTAATCCGCACTAACCAAATTACACTTATGCAAATTACATCAAGGAAAAGGATGTCAGTTTCAGGTTACGATGGTGGTGGTGAATGCAGTTCCTTCACAAACTCCCCATGGGCTCTTCCTGTAAAACAAGCAAAACGTGATATAGCAGCCATCTCCACTGATTTTTGACTTCATAACTGAAAATATGCAACCATTCTCGTGTTTCCTTCCGCAAGCTTATACAGGGAGTAAGTGGAGGGAAAACCCCAAAGTGAAGAAAAACTTGATAAATCATTGCAAAGCATGAAAGAATCACTGCTTGAAAACGTCAGGGCATCGAAACTGTCCCCTACAGCAGATCAATGGACTTCCATCATAGATGTTATCTGTCCGAGGATGTCACACCTGTGATATAAATGCAGGAAAAATAAGTGAGATTCTCACTGAACATCCAGTGTAAGATCTGTGCCACAGTTACAGACAATGGTAGGAATTTTGTTAAAGCCTTCCAAGAATTTGGAAATATGAATGCAGAAGGACACACACAGATGGTGTGCAGTTTGCAGATATTAGTGCGGTTCCTCAGGAAAATGTCCAACAAGAGCTTTTTCTTGCCGCCACATCATCGATGTGCTGTGCACACACTGTAAAAAAAATCCATTACATTTAAGCTAAAAAAATAAAACAGCAGCTGTAGTTGCCAGAAGTTTACCGTAAAAAAAAAAAAAATACCGTATACGGTAGCAACATTTTAGGTTTTACAGACTTACCTTAAATTTACAGTAAAAAAAAACGTATTTCATTATCTGATATAATGTTAATTTACCGACCTGTTGAAGTATTAATATCTGTTTTGTACCAATTTAATACACTGACATCCACCAATCACAGAGGTTATTAGAGTCACATGATGAATCAAAGCTCATCATAAGCATTTTTTCATAAGAAAGTTAATACTAATATATAGTATTACAGTGTCATTCACACAAACATTAAACACCATCATGTTAACATACATGAAATTTAAAAACAATGCAATAAACATTAATTTAACAACATTAAATGTAACACAAAACCCTTATGTACATAACTGATTAGAAAAAAAACTATAAAGAAACAGTTGTTTCAACAAAAATACATCAAATCTGAAGTGTCACGCAGGGAATTGTGGGAATGTCAATTTATGTTTTTTCACTGTAAATTATAAAATGACGTACTTTTTCACTTCCAAAAACTGTAAATTTAATGTTATTTTACTATAAAATTACATTAAATGAATGATTAGATCTATCACGTTTTTTTACCGTGTATAATACAGAAACTTTCTGTTAACCAATTAACAGTGTTTTACCGTACTTAAAATACAGTGTAGCGAATCTCACTGAAGCCCAACCAATTGAAGTGTGTGACCAAACGGCACCCTCAAGAGACGGCATTTCTCAAGGAGTACACAGCATCTGAAACCTCTCTATGCAATCGATCTCCTCCAGGGGGAAATTACTGTTTTCTTGGCTTTATTATTCAGACCATTCTTAGCTGAGAATATCTCTGTTCTCGGGCAAACATAATCGATTGTCAAGTCCATTTCAGAGAGGTACTGGCCTCCCATGGTGCTAGATAAATGCTAATATATCTCATAGATGATATATAACGAATGAATGAGGCATTTATATATCATCTATTCATTCATCCATTCAAGAATGGAAGCATCTACCAAAGTTTCGGCTGTTGTGGATTCCTGCTGAGGAGAGGGAAACATATAAGAAGGATAATGGTCCAAGAGGCTGATCTTAACGTTTTGCTTTTGATTGCAGACATTGGTATTTTGGCGAATCTGAGTAAAATTTAAAACTTTACCTTTTAAAACTTTACCTTGTGTAGATTTCCTACCTAAGTGTAGAAGTGATCTTTGATAGCAATCTTTCTTTTGAAAGCTAAATTTCTGGCATTTGCTGCTTTTTAAATCTTAAAGGGATAGTTCACTTTGAAATTAAGTTTTTGATATGTTTTAGCTTACCTCAAGGGCATCCAAGATGTAGGTGTCTTTGTGTCCACAGTATTTTCAATTTTGATATTTTTAGGTCAAACCGTTCTTGTCTGTCAGTCATATAATGCAGGTCTATGGTCACCACCTCAAAGAGCAGCACAGAGAACGCCATATTAAACATGATTTAATGACTCGTAAATGTAAGTACACATTGATGGCCTAAGACACGAAACGAGCGGTTTGTGTGAGAAAACGAACAGTATTTATATCGTTTTTACCTCTTGTAAACACAGCCACGTCCAAGTGATCTGAGGCAGAGAATGCTTTGTCTGAGGTCGCCGGCGCTTCGGTCTTTTCCGGAAAGCACCGGAAGTAATATCTCGCGTGTGTACGTCACTCATACAATTGTTTTATTTTTTATTTTTTTGGAATTGTTTTCTTTTACGACGGTTTAAACATCCCGGATAATCGCAAATTAGTACCCTTTTAATTAGCCGTCTTACCGACAATCTCTGCTCTGTGTAAACAATGAGTGACGTACACGCGCGAGGTTTCACTTCCGGTGCTTTCCGGAAAAGACCGAACCGCTCGCGTCCTCAGATCACTTGGACCTGGCTGTGTTTACAAGAGGTAAAAACGATATAAATACTGTTCGTTTTCTCACACAAACCGCTTGTTTCGTGTCTTAGGCCATCAATGTGTACTTACATTTACGAGTCATTAAATCATGTTTAATATGGACTTCTCTGTGCTGCTCTTTGAGGTGGACACCATAGACCTGCATTATATGACTGACAGACAAGAACGGTTTGACTTAAAAATGTCAAAATTGAAAATACTGCGGACACAAAGACACCTACATCTTGTATGCCCTTGAGGTAAGCTAAAACATATCAAAAATTAATTTCAAAGTGAACTATCCCTTTAAATACTCAATTACACATGCTCTCATCGTCGAATGACCTCAAGGCTATACAATTGCAATGCAAAAATGTTACCTGAATTAAAATGAGGTCAGATTAAACTGCGTGAGAGTTTGGAGTCAGGCCTATACCATATATCCCCCCAAAACCTGCACAACTGTAGTAAAAACATTAATAATAGTTTTTTATTAATAAAAAAAAGTGATATTACATGCTTTAAAAAAGTGATTATGTTTTAAAAAACTTTTTGTGAGGTTTTTCGCTTTTTTTGTAACATTTCAAATGAATAGTATTAAAATAGTATTAGTAAAACATTAAAAAAAAGAATTGTCCTATTCCGGCTATGCCATGGGCATTTACACAATAACTTACATTGTACAGTGTTGCCCAAGCAATTAGGCTGTTTTCCTTGGAAATCTTGAATTTCGTTTAGAAATAACTGAACATTTTTCCATTTCCTACAAACTTACACCCACAGTGAGTCATTCATCCTTGCAACAATGAAAACGAAAAGCTGTCTCCAACACAGCAAACTTACACAACCTGTAAAATAAAGAGTGTGCTCTATCGATACAGAAAAACCATGTGTGTTGTAACACGTTACAATAACAGCCTGAATAATCATGTACTAATCTGAATTAATCATTTCTTCAGCACAAACTAATGAGTCAAAGCATGCACTACTCCAGAACTAATGAAGAATAAGAGTCAGAGTATTCGGACGGAGATTTTACACTTTGTTTTAACCCAAATTTACTGTATAGTCTACATTGCGGGAGGGCATTTTGAACGTATTATATCCAAATTAAATTTAGTTATATACACTCTTATATAACACTTCACTTTTTTATTTATGATATTATTAAGAAGGGTAAATTGTAAATAGCAATTGTGATTGTAAAAGCTTATCAGAGAAAGGGGATTGTCTGTACCACAGGAATAACTCTACATTTATTCCCGTCTCTTCTATAAGATCAGAAACTTGATATTGATCACATATGCAGGAATGCACATGACATTTTTAGAGACCAAACCCACATTATAATGTCACAGGAGGGGGAGTAGCGCCGGAAGTGAACTTCATATAAAGGTGCTTAAGAATAAACTGAGGATCCAGAGATTTGACATCTTTCATTCAGGCAAGATGTTGACCTACAAGGTGACTGTTTCTACTTACAGACAGATTATTGCTGAGGAGACGAACAGAATTTACCTGACGCTGATAAACTCAGAGAATCAGAGCAGTGACAGAGTCCTGGTCAACAAATCCTATTTTGATGTTTTTGTTCCGTCTAAAAGGGTAAGTACTTTAAAGACTTGATTATTTTTATTTTAAGTTATTATTATTTTTTATTTCCATTATTATATAGAATACATTATTGGTCAAAAGTTTGGAAACATTAAAATTTGTAATGGTTTTAAAAGTTTTTTTTATCTTTTTTTTTTAATTAATTTTTTTATTTTATAAGTTTCATTAAAAAAAGTAACATTTTGAGCACAAATGAAGAAAATCACGTGTTAAAGGCTACATCTGCTTCGGATTCAGACACAGTCCTAAAGCTCGCCCTGGGTCGACATTTCATTCAACATTAGGCCGTTTTGTTTTATATGCTGTTTTGTTGATGCGTTATTTTACACACGCATGAAGCATTCATTCTAATATAGCTAAGATAGACATTTTCAACAATAAAAATGGCATTAAAACGAATTACTAATCACGCCTCTGTCAAGTAAATGTTTATTCATCATAGTTGCTTTTCACACCATTGTCTAAAACTCTCGAAACTACATCTGAGATAATTAGTTTATACAAATTATTTAGAAGGAAAAAGTCTGCCTAGAGAGACTGAGCGCTCTCTGGATAACGATCTATTTTTCATGTAAAGTATATAGGCTAATAGGCTATCTTTTGTTATCAACTTATTATTTGTCAACATATTATTTATTATTTGTATCATTCAATTATATATATATGTTTTTATTCATTATAACGTCTATCTCAAGGGATTTCATTTGCATTTCAAAGCGCGCAGCACATTTACATATTCGTCTTACCGTCACTCTCATCAGTGTGCACAGTAGGTGGCGCTAGAGGGTTTGAGATAGTGGAGATATGTTTATTGTGTGTTTGTTTGTTTGTTTGTTTGATGGTTTGTTTACCCAGCCCCCCCCCCCCCCCCCCCCATATATATATATAACGTGTCTAATAAAAGTTGTCATTAAAGGAGTTCTCCTTCGACGTCTGTGTGAAGAAGGACCTTGGAGACATTGTCCTGGTGAAACTTGAAAAGAACTGCTATGTCAATTTTTCTTCGTGGTTTTGTGAGCATATCACAGTGAAAACACCCTCTGGAAAATGCCTTAAGTTCCCCTGTCAGTCCTGGTTGCTTGACGAAAAGCCAAGGTTTTTCCGAGAAGGCACTGGTAGGCTACATTCATTTTAAATGATTATTATTTTAAAATGTTGTTGTTGTTCAGTTGTTATTGAATCATGATCTTAAATGCTGTCCTTTCTATGTGTAAAATGTGTGCTGTATATTTCTCTGTGCATTCATTTAGCTCGATTGGCTCAGGATGACAACAAATTTCTTAAAGAGAAAAGAAGAGGACAACTGGAATTTAAACTGGAACAATTCAGGTTTGAAGAAACAATTACATTCTTGAACAATATGCATTTGTTGCCGTTTTTTCTTTATTCATTCATAGATACAGTTCAGTGTGCTTGACACAATAATTTTCTAAATATATTGTCACATATACAGTATGTTGTCATATACATAGGTCCTTAGCAGCAGTGTGTGTGTGTGTGTGTGTGTGTCACACTCAGGTTTGGATTATGTTTTGTCTTCACCTGCCTTCGTCACTCATTTGTTTTCACGGACACTAATTATTCTCAATTGTGCAATACCATATTATCACCTGCATATGTTCAGTTCCCTTTCGAGGGAACTCGCGATGCGTCACTTGACGCCTTGGGAACGCCCCCAGCGTGAATGCGTCTGAGCATCAATGTCAACTAGTCCAATGGAAAGAATGAGCGTCACGGGCGGGTGACGTCATGACCAGGAAGGGATAAAGGCTCACCCGGTGAAACGCGGCATTAGCTTCTGTGTCTCAGCAAGCGATCTGTGTTACTCTGTCTCTAGCCGCCTTTCCACTGCACACGACATTCGCATACGATTGTCGCATTTCGCCCCCTAGTGTCAGTCGCACGGAACTTTGAAATTGGTTGTGAAGCAACCGTTACCCTCGGCTATTCACAATGGTAAAATGAATGATGAATGTAATGCATGCATGAATATATCCACACAAAACAAATGACCCCCAATACATCTAAAATAAAAACAATAGATTTTACAGAGCTAATCAAAATAAATATTGATTTAATAATTATAAAATATTTTTTTCTGCCATAATTATTAATAACCGACATTTTACAGAAATAGAATTTACAGAATAACATTAAAGAGTTGAAATATTGGTAATTCTAGCCTCACGCTCATAGTTTTGATTAGAATACATCACATCCGGTCGGCCAGTCGCATACGGTCTAGCCGCAGAAGTTCAGATATTTCAACGGATCCAAAGCTCAAATCGGATACGAATTTTCCGCATACGCATATGATCGGAACTCCCCGCAGCTCCCGTACGACTCTCCATTGGAAATGAATGACTTCCGGTCCAACGGCTGTCGTTTGTCGTGTGCAGTGGAAAGGCGGCTTCTGTCTATTTATTGTTGTCTGTTACGATATTATTGGGAAGAGTTATGGCGAAACAACTTTACAAACTCTGTGCTTCTCCCTGCCCGCGTTATTTAACGGGTGGGGACACACACGAGCTTTGTGTAGTTTGTTTGGGAGTGGAGCATGCGGTATCAGCCTCCGAAGGGGCTGATTGCAACATTGTGAGAAGCTTTCGCTTCGCATGCTCCACTCCCGCCTGTCACTTTTCGAGGAAAGTGGCCAGGCTCGCGATCCTCGGGGTGCAGGACACGCGTCTGCCGAGGCAGCGCGGAGAATGCATTCCTGTGGATCGCGAATAGGATCTCGTTACGGGGTTGGAGACGGGTCCGCGGATCTTATCTCCTCCCTTTCCACGAGTGATCCAGTGCTCTCTCTCCGGTCTCGGAAGCCCGCGCTGCGGTCTCTTCCGCCCGGGGAGAGAAATCAATGCTTCAGTGCTCTACCTCCGAGGAGGTAGATGTGCTGGGCATTGAAAGTGTGCACAATCATGGGGAAGTGGATTTGCCATCTCTTCCCCAGCGTATGAGAAATATATATAGCCTATATATATATATATATATATGATAATTTATATATTATATATGAAATAAAGTGTATATATATAAAGAATGTATATAAAAAATATTTATATATAATAATAAGCTGGTGGAGGTGTTTACTAAGGCTGTAGATAAATTAAATATTTAATGGCCAGCAGAAATAAGGGGGCACTCATCCTTAAAATAAATTGAACGAGTTTCCTTCCCTCTATTTTTCCACCTCCATCACGGGGCCTTCCATTTTTCCCGATCTGCACAGCGAGCTGTCTAGATCATGGAAAAAGCCTTACTCATTTTTTAGCCCCACATTCATGTATATTCAAAAGATATTTGGGGGTTAAGAGAGTATGGCTATGGGACAATACCCCGGGTAGTACAGACACTTGCGAGCTATGTCTCCCGGTTCAGTATCGTCCCTGAAGGCGTCGGCTTCTCTCACTAAACCATTAAAGAAAACTATTTTTTAATCTAGTGGGAAAAGCATATATGGCAGTGGGTCTAGCACGAGCCTGCTTGCACACTATAGCAGTGCTGCAAGCATATCAGGCTGACCTGCTGTGGTATTTGGACAGAAGTGAGGGAGTTTGGCCCGATGGGGTTTGAGAACTCCGTCGGGCCTCAGATTTATCTCTCAGGGATGGCAGCCAAATAAATGTGGTCACTGAGAGACACCTCTGGCTCAATTTGATGGGAATCATGGAGAAAGATACAAGATAATCTCTCCCTCGCTATGTCCAACCCACTGGGGCTGCTGGGCGTGAGCAGCTCCAGCCGGCTAGTTTCTCATACACAACACAGCAGCCAAAGCCTTCAAAGCAGAAGCCGGATCCGAGGACCGTTCTTCATGCTGAGAAGGCTGCGGCTCAAAAGAAAAGGTCTGGCGCCACGGCGTCAGACCGGTGAGGGCAGCCCCAACCGGGGTGGAATGGTGTACACCTCATTATACGGTGCCCTTTCCATCTCTGTGCCCTCAGGGGACCGTTCTGCCAACCCCGCCACCCTTGGTGCTTCGGGGCGCAGCGTTCTCCAGCGAGCTTCTGGCGCAGCGTCAACTCGACGTTGCGTCGGACTCGCGCCCTCTGAGGGGGGTTCGAAAACAGTCAGTTCGGGTGGTTCCTGCCAGTATGTTTCAGGTCCCCGAACTGGCTGTCTTTATTACACCAGAGGCCAGCCTCGAGGGGCTGGTTCCCTTGGTAGATTTTCTGGCAGCGTGGAAGCTTCTGCCAAATATATCTCTATGGGTAATGGTAATCTCTCTGGTAATGGAGCAAGGGGTAAAGGCCCTGTTAGCAAAGAAAGCTATAGAGCAGGTGTACTCACCCGACATTGCGTCGGGTCTTTACAGTCGTTATCTCATTGTTCCAAAAAAGGATGGAGAGCAGCGTCACATACTAGATCTTCGTCTGTTGGAGTGTTTGGTGCTGGAACTCAAGTCCAAGATGCTGACACTCAAACAGATCGTGACTCAAATCAGATCCGAGGACTGGTTTGTCACGATAGATCTAAAAGACGTATACTTCCATATCTCCATCCTCCCTCAGCACAGGAGGTTCCTGAGGTTTTCTTTCAATCTATTGCCCGTTCGTGTAGCTGCTATCCTGACAGCCACCATAGAGCTAAAGCTAGGCCAGTCACGCACTGTAAAACAGTTCGAGAGACTGTTGGGTCTTGTGGCAGTAGCGTCCAACGGGATACCTTTTGGCCTGCTGTACATGAGACCTTTGCAGTGGTGGCGCAGGACCAGAGGGTTCTCCCCGAGGGGAAACCCACTTCGTATGATCAAGATCACGCGGCCGTGCCTTCGTGCCTTGGTTATATGGAGGAAACACTGGTTCTTAACCCAGGGTTCGGTGTTGGGAGCTCTTTGCCATCGAGTTGCTATCTCGACAGATGCTTCCCTCACCGGCTGGGGAGCGGTATTGGAAGGCCGCTCAGCTCAGGGCTTGGGAGGAGTCATCATCTCGCTTGGCACATGAATTGCCTAGAGATGATGGTCGTCTTCAATGCGTTGAGACATCTCCTCCCAGACCTGAGGGGCCATCATGTGTTGTTCTGAAACAGTGACTGTTAGGCCTCAGGGCAGCAGCGTTCAATGTGATACCCTTTGACCTGCTGTACGTGAGACCTTTGCAGTGGTGGCTCAGGACCAGAGGGTTCTCCCTGAGGGGAAACGCACTCCGTACGATCAAGATCACGCGGCAGTATCCCCGCGCCTTGGTTGTATGGAGGAAACTCTGGTTCTTGACCCACAGACAACACGGTGGTGGCCTATTATTTTGGTCCCTCAGGAAATTACGCTGTCTGAGGGCAGTGTATATTCCAGGGGGGCCAGAATATTGGAGCAGACACCCTGTCGAGGCAGGGGCTGAGGCCAGGGGACTCCACCCCGAGGCGGTGGATCAAATATGGGAGTTTTATGGCCAGGCAGAAGTGGATTTGTTCTCGTCTCAGCATACGACGCACTGTCCACTCTGGTTATCCCTCACTCAACCAGTCCCCACGGGGCTGGTTGCTATGGTGCAGACGTGGCTGAGGCTACGTCTGTACGCATTTCCCCCTGTTGCTCTGCTCCCAGGAGTTCTGGAGTGATTCCGCCAGGATGGAATAAGCCTATTTAGTAGCACCACCCTGGCCGAGCTGAATTTGGTTTGCGGACCTAATTTTTCTCCTCGACGGACCTCCCTTGGAGGTCCCGATCAGGAGAGACCTTCCGTCTCAGGCAGGGGATGCAATATTGCACCCCCGGCAGGGGATTTGGAAACTGTGGGTTTGGCCTCTGAGGGGGCCCAACTCATAGAGAGTGGTCTCTCAACCGAGGTTGTTGAGACCATTCTAAGCTCCAGAGCTCCCGCTACGAGGAAACTATATTCACTATTTCGAGAGTTTTTCACTTTTTGGTGTTACCAGCGTCAGTGGGATCCGGTTAACTGTTCAGTAAACACAGTATTCGAGTTTCTGCAAGAACGCTTTGTATCAGGTCTATGTCCTTCCACGCTTAAGGTATACGTGGCGGCCATTGCGGCTTTCCACGCCCTGGTGGGTAGTTCATTTTTGGGTCGAGACCCCCTGATCACTCGTTTCCTTCGTGGCACTTTGAGGCTGAGGCCTGCAACTTGCACTAGGGTGCTGGCTTGGGACCTTGCAATAGTTCTAGAAGGCCTATCTGGGGCTCCCTTCGAGCCCTTAGATTTGGTCTCAGAGAAGTTCCTTTCTTTTAAGACTATTTTCTGCTAGCTATTTCGTCCCTATTAGAGTCAGACCTTCAGGCCCTTTCGGTCCCCACCTGACTTGAGTGCACCGGGGATGGCCAAGGCATTCTTACCCGAAACATGGATATGTTCCAAAGGTGCCTACCATTATTCCGAGGCCTATTGTGCTGCAGGTTTCTGTCCTCCTTTTACATCTGCGGACCAGGAAAGGCTGAACCTCTTGTGTCCAGTGCGAGCACTGGATACTTATGTTCATCGGACATCTTCAATGAGGAAGTCCGACCAGTTATTTATTTGCTTTGGATCACCTAAGAAGGGTCTTCCTGCTTCTAAACAGACGGTTAGTAAGTGGATAGTCGAGGCTATTTCACTTGCATACGAGTACTCTGACCATCCGTGTCCCTTGGTGGTCAGAGCTCACTCAACGAGGGGTATGGCGGCCTCTAAAGCCTTGTTATTTGGGGTTTCTCTCCAAGACGTTTGTGATGCGGCAGGCTGGTCTTCACCGCTCACATTCGTCAGGTTTTACAGTTTGGACCTGGATGCTGCCCCAGGTTCTCAGGTGCTTAGTGCTTAGTTCCAACAGACTGACACTCAGGTACTTGGAATTCTGGCGTTTTGGGTATTCTCGTTCCCAAGGCGTCAAGTGACGCATCGCGAGTTCCCTCGTAAGGGAACGTCTCAGGTTACTACTGTAACCATAGTTCCCTGAGAAAGGGAACGAGACGATGCGTCACCCTGCCATACTTCCTGCTTCCCTGTGATCGGCTTGCTTCGACTTTTTGAAGCTAATGCCGCGTTTCACCGGGTGAGCCTTTATCCCTTCCTGGTCATGACGTCACCCGCCCGTGACGCTCATTCTTTCCATTGGACTAGTTGACATTGATGCTCAGACGCATTCACGCTGGGGGCGTTCTTAAGGCGTCAAGTGACGCATCGTCTCGTTCCCTTTCTCAGGGAACTATGGTTACAGTAGTAACCTGAGACGTTCTTTTTGAGTTCAGTGTCCGGTGTCGGCTATGTTTTAAGTGTGTGTTGCTCTCGTTCGCCATTCTGTTGGAGCGTTTGTAAATAAACCTGTATTCTTCTTCCAGCAACCACCCGTGGCAGGAACAGCCCAAACAAGTGAACGCGTTTGTAGAAATTTTCTTTTCAGTTTTCTTATCCAGCGTTGATTATTCTGGTGATGCCAAAGGCAATTTGCCATTGTTTAGACACTCGTCCCCCTGCTCAACGTTGGTGCGTTGGGAGGATTTCTATTCATCTCAATGGAAGTACAGTACTTAAACTGGACGCTGACTTGGATATTTGCTCGGTTTTGGAAAGTTTTCCCCCTTTTTAACCAGTTAAACTGAGCTGTAAATGCCATGTAATCACTCTGGAAAAGCAAGAAAATTGGTTTCTGGAAATGCTGACACTATTTAGAGTAATCCCAAAAATAGGCCATTGGTAAAATATAAAATATTTTAAGGATTGATTGCAATTTATTGTATTTTTGTACAGAAAATCACAAGGCAATGTAACATAAACAAACAGTGTGCCGTGCACAAACAATAGCAGACAATAAGGGAACTGAAAACAAGAGAGCATATATAAGCAAGATAACAAACCAAAAGCCTAACTGGTGTGATGATAGACTTTTGGAAACTAAGACAAAGGAAACAGGAAACTGATGATAAACAAACTAAAAGTCCATGAAAGTGAAACTAACTTAACATAAGTGTACATGACAGTGTGACTGTTCCAGTAAATGTTTTCATTTTTCTTGTTGAAGCTGGAAAGAGTGGCGCGAAGGCTTCCCTTTGAGCATGGAGGATCTTCCTCCAAAAGTTCAGTTCGATTCAGCAAAATCTTATGAGTTTCGTTCCAATTTCCTGAAAGTGTAAGTTTGTATCCATAGTCCTTGTTGATTTGTTACTGAGATTTTCCTCAGTTCTCCAGAATGAAATTTTTGCAAATAGTGTTAATGTCTATAATTATACAGTATGCACTCTGTTTCAGGATTGGGGAATCATATCTTGACCAAGTTAGAGGTTTCTTTCATTCCTGGAAAGACGTGGCTGACTATGAACATTTATTGGGAAATTTTGATCACAAGGACACTCTACTAGGTTTGTTTCTTCATTTAAACTAATACTATATATCCCAAAAAATAAATAAAAAAAATCAATTGTTGTGAGAAACCAACAAAGCAGAGGCAAGTTTTTTCATACCTGTAAAGACAGTTGACTAAATTTCCCTTTTGAAATCTGGACAGTGAAAGTGATGCAAGACTGGAATAAGGATTACATGTTCGGCTATCAGTTTTTGAACGGCTGCAATCCTGTCATGATCAGGAAGTGCAAGGAAATTCCAGTCAAGTTTGCAGTCACACATGAGATGGTGAAGGGCTTTCTGAAGAAAGGTGTCACACTACAAGAGGAATTAACGGTCAGAAACATTAAGACATAAATCACTTGAACAGTCGGTCAGTTATCAAATTCAAGACTTACTTGCGTGTATTCTGACATCCTTCACATAATTTAGTTTACATAAATGACTCAAATCAATGATATTTCAACCCATGAACTATTACTTCTAAACTTTGCACCTGTGTACATGTTTACAGGCAGGAAACATCTACATAGTGGATTATGAAATACTGGAGGGAGTGCCAACATCCAGCGATCAGGTCTGTCTGAATGCGCCCCTCTGCCTGCTGTACAAGAACAGATTGGACCAAATTGTGCCAATTGCCATTCAGGTATCTGTCCCATAAATAATCAGTATCAAATGAAAACATAAATTAAAAATAAAAGTGCCTTTGCTGTGAATTTACTAACTGAAGTAAAAATATCCTGTTTGGCTTTATTATATCTGAATCAGCTCAATCAAACCCCAGGGGAAAAGAGCCCAATCTTTCTCCCAAGTGATAATAAACATGATTGGATGCTTGCCAAGATGTGGGTGAAATGTGCCGACTTCATTGTACACCAGTTGGTCACGCACCTTCTCAAGACACATATGATATCAGAGGTTTTTGAAATTGCCATGCACAGACAGCTCCCTCCAGTCCACCCTGTATACAAGGTACATGTCTCTCAATACACAGTTATAATATTTAGATTCAGGGCTAAACTGAAGATTGTAGTTTCACATATGTCAATTTATTGATGAAGGGTTGCTGGTTCTGATATCCTTAACTTCTTTTCATCCATGGTTTAATATTAACCAAAAACCTCCAGGGAATGACAGGGAATGACTTTAGCTGTTTCAGGTTATGCTTTTAAATCAGTTTTTATGATTTAATGCACATGTTTAATGCTTCTTACAGTTACTGAAACCTCATGTTCGTTTCACAACTGCAATCAATGCAATGGCTCGTAAAAGACTCATCAGTGAAGTCGGGATCATCACCCAGGTAGCTTTACACCTAATTTAATATTTCCACACATAAACAGCATATTTCTAGGATTCAAAGCGATTCTATTCATATTTGATTATTTAGTCTTTGTCTGGCAAACCATAAATTCTGTCCTTGATATAGGTTTAAAGACGCACACAGTGTTAACAAACCTTCATGATGGCCTGAGCCATTACCTGACTTTCTGGCTTATGATATTCTGTCTTTTTGCTGAATGCTCTTACTTCTATTTCATAGGCTACCTTGTATATAGTTAACTGGTGTTTGCTTAAACCGACAGACCTAATAGTTCCTACATTTCAAAAAGTCAACGAGTAGCTAAATAAGTGCAGAAAATATTTAGGCAAAATATAATATTAACTGAATTCTTGGTATCCACAGATTAGCAGCCTCACTGGAGATGGGATACAAAAAGTGATTATAAGTGCCATGAAGACTTTATCCTATGAGTCCCTGTGCTTCCCTGAGGACATAGAGGCTCGAGGAATGAAAGATGTGCCCAAGTACTATTATAGAGATGATGGCATGAAGATCTGGGAGGCAATACACAAGTAGGTGTTGCAACAGTTCAGATCATGTACTACTAGTGCAAAAGTACAAATTAGTCCACATACACTCCAATAAAAAGTTTTTTTTATTAATTTGTCATCTTTTTGATCTGTCTGTAGTTTTGTGTCTGCTGTGGTCAACATCTACTATGACAGCGATGAGAAAGTTCAAGGAGATGAGGAGATTCACGGATTTGTTAAGGATTGCCACACTGGCATGAAAGAATCTCCCAGTGAGAACAGGTTTAACTTATCAAAGGCCATGTTTACACCTGGTCAATCGCATCACAAGAGGATGATGCTAAACACAGGTGTAAATGGGGTCTAAATGTTTTGAGCTAGTCCTCTTTCGACCACTTCCAGAGGTTGTCGAAAATCCATTTAATTGGATTGCTTTCATAGTGTAGACGCTCATGTTGTCGAATGCATTCGAACAGTCACTAAAAACTAAGAACTGTCACTAAAACACCATCTATTTTACACCTAATGACCAGTCTTTTTATGGGCAATGTGGAATTGATAATGATTATTTTAGATTAAGACCACTTTTTACTGAAAGTGGAGTTTTTAAATGTATTCATTTACATTTACATTTATTTATTTAGCAGACGCTTTTATCCAAAGCGACTTGCAAATGAGAACAATATAGGCAGTTAAACTAACAGTAGGACAACAATATGCAAGTGCTATGACCCCACCTCAGTTTCATCTATGTCCATGTTTTTTTGTTTTTTTATATAAAAAAAAATAGAATAGAAGAGAAGATAATATAAAGTGTTAGTGTTACTGGATCAAGTGCAAAGATGCGTCTTCAGCTGTTTCTTGAAAGTGGCTACTGACTCAGCCGCTCTGGTTGAGTTGGACAGATCATTCCACCAGCAGGGAACAGACATGGTAAAGGTCCGAGAGCATTGAATTTAATGTGCAATTTTGTGAGGAGAGGAGTGACGTGTGCTCTCTTTGGCTCATTAAAGATCACTCTGGCTGCAGCCTTCTGGATCAGTTGCAGAGGTTTGACAGAGCAAGCTGGAAGACCAGCCAGGAGAGCATTACAATACCAGTCTGGATAGAACAAGCGCTTGGACAAGGAGTTGTGTAGCATCCTCTGTTAGGAAGGGCCTGATCCTCCTAATGTTGTGCAAGGCAAATCTACATGACCGGGCAGTTCTAGCAATGTGACCTGTGGAGTTCAATTGATCATCAATTACAACCCCAAGATTCCTGGCTGACCTTGATGGAGTTATGGATGATGAGCCTCGCTGAATGGAGAAGTTGTGATGAAGTGTTGGGTTGGCCGGGACCACAAGTAGCTCTGTCTTCGCAAGATTTAGTTGAAGGTGGTGGTCCTTCATCCAGCCAGAGATGTCTGTCAGACAGGCTGAGATACGAGCAGCTACCGTGGGATCGTCAGGCTGGAATGAGAGGTAGAGTTGTGTGTCATCAGCATTAGGGATGGGAATTGATAAGAATTTAACGATTCCGATTCCATTATCGATATTGCTTATCGATTCGATTCCTTATCGATTCTCTTATCGATTCTCATTGGGTGAGGGAATAAGTACAAATTTGTTTGTTTGTATTAACTCGCTTTAATATCTGATCAGAAGACAGCACAGAGTATTAGTGCTGTGAACCTACACTGGTCTCACGGTTCGGTCATCGATTCAGTTCAATTCGATATCTCGATGCATTACGATTCACTGCATCCAATTTTCAATTTTACTTCAAAAGTGATGTGTGCGTGTGCGTGCGTGTGCGTGTGTGTGCATGCGTGTGTGTGTGTGTGCGTGTTCGCCTGTTCGGGAAGTCGCAGTGACTGAAACAGTGACATTCCAGTTTAAGTTTCATGGGACTAAAGTCTGTTTATGCCATTAAGAAAATGAAATTCTGTCAAATCAATTTTGTTTTAAAGAAATGTTCATTTAAAAGCAGCACTCATTCATCAGTGTATATGTTACCCTAGAGACGCGCGCATCCGACAACGAGTCCGCTGTTGAAGACGATCATCCATTTATAATCACGCATAACAACACAGAATACTTGTAATTTGACCATCGGGTGCGGATACTAAACTCAGAGAACATTAGGGCGGGTGGATGATTTGTTTTTGGCTGATATCCGGGCGATATTGGAGCTCATGCTTACTCTAAAGCAGTCAGACTCTGCAGGCGTTATAACAGCTCGAGTGAACACGGCTAACGTGGTTTTTCAAGTTAGTGGTATTACCTCCTGCATATTCTATTTGTGTGTGACATGAGCGCACACGCACTGTCTCTTCTCCAGGTTGTGCTTACCAGGTTGTTCATAAAGGCCGAAATGTGCCCAGATGTAGGCTTTTAAAGTAGTTGGAGCATTTTTAATTACTCACAATCGCGTCAAATAAATTGCATGCTGTGTGGCCAATGTTTCTGCATATTGGAGGTAGTTCCCTTTGACGAAATGGAATTTTTTCAAGTGTTGCAACTTGCAAGTGACCATATTGTCGTATTTCCGCGTGAAATATAACCAAACTTAAGAGCGCTTCTGCCTCGATGCCATGTTTGCTGCGTTCTGAACCAAAATAACGCAGCGCGTGTGTGACGTCATGACACATTTGCAACGAGTGGAACCGATAAGCGGAAACGTTAAGCAGGCATGATAACGGTTCCAAGGAATCGATTCACTGGGCACCGGTTCTGAAGAAGAACCGGTTCTCGATTCCCATCCCTAATCAGCATAGCAGTGATAGGAAAAGCCATGTCTCTGAATCACAGATCCTAGTGATGTCATGTAGATGGAAAAGAGAAGCGGTCCAAGCACTGAGCCCTGGTAGCTAGCTAGACCCCAGTAGCTAGATGTTGGGTCTTAGACACCACACCCCTCCACGACACCCTAAAAGACCTATCTGAGAGATAAGACTTGAACCATTGGAGTGCGGATCCCGAGATGCCCTTCATCTTTAAGATTGACAGGAGGATCTGGTGGTTAACTGTGTCAAAGGCAGCAGACAGATCCAGCAGGATAAGAACGGAGGATTTGGAAGCTGCTCCTGCCAGTCTCAGAGCTTCAATTACTGAGAGCAGGCCAGTCTCAGTTGAGTGTCCGCTTTTGAAACCAGACTGATTGTTGTCCAGGAGGTTGTTCTGTGTAAGAAAGGAAGAGATCTGGTTGAAAACAACTCGTTCAAGTGTTTTTGCGACGCATGGAAGAAGGGATACCGGCCTGTAATTTTCCAGATGTGCTGGATTGAGAGTGGGTTTCTTAAGCAGTGGGGTTACCCGAGCCTGCTTAAAAGCTGTGGGAAAGGTACAGTGTGAAGAGAGATGTTTATGATGTGCGTGAGTGTGGGTACAATTGACAAAGAAATGGCTTGAAGTAGATTAATGCGAAAAGGATCAAGCGGACAGAAGGTTTTGAAAAGCCATGTCATTATCTTCACAAAGAGCCACAAAATTACTCTCCAGAACATTCTCATTCACGGTTCCATGCTGGTGGAATGATCTTCCCACCCTCATTCGGAATGCAGAATCCCTGACAGCATTCAAAAGAAAACTGAAAACTCATCTCTTCCGTGAGCACTTAACATAATTTTTTTTCTTTTTTTTAATTTTTATTCTCACTTGTCTGGTTTATGCTACTCTGAGCAATGTTTGAACTTTGTACTTTGAGCACTTCTTGGGTTGTTATAGTCTCTTCACGATGACTCGTTTGGTTTAGTCCTCAGATGTAAGTCGCTTTGGATAAAAGCGTCTGCTAAATGACTAAATGTAAAATGTAAATGTAAAGCAAACGAGAGTCAGAAGAATTGTCAATTTTGTTGTGATAGTAAGTCATTTTAGCAGTAGAGATATTAGCAGAGAAGGAAGAGAGGATGGATTGATAAAGACCAAGGTCTGTAGGATCTTTCGATTTGCGCCCCTTCCTCTCTGCACCCCTGAGTTTAGAACGATGTTCGCGGAGAACATCAGATAACCAGGGGGTAGAGGGTGTGGCGCGGGCTGGCCTGGAGGAAAGGGAGCAGAAGTTGTCCAAGCAGGATGAAGTGGAGAAAAGAGTATCAGTTGCACTGTTAGCATCTAGTGTTGAGAGCTGATCAGGTGGAGGAAGTGTGGATGAGACCAAAGAGGATAGGCGAGAGGGTGAAAGTGAGCGTAGGTTCCGCCGAAAGGTGACCTGTGGAGGAGTGTGTGTTGTGTTCTGAGGCAGGTTGAGGTTGAAAGTGAGGAAGTGATCTGAGGTGTGCAGCGGAGTGACCAATGAATGGTCAGTGGAGCAGTAGCGCGTGTAAATAAAGTCCAATTGGTTCCCTGATTTGTGAATAGCCGCAGTAGATACTCGTTTGAGGTCGAATGAGGTCAAATGAGGCAAGCAGTGTGTGGAAATCAGCAGCATGAGGTTTTTCTAGGTGGATGTTGATGTAACGAATCCCACAATAATAATATACATAAAATGTATTTAAGGGGGGCCGGAAGGCCAATTTAGCTCAAAAGGAATGATTCATCGATTTGCAATGAATCTTGACCGAATCACTATGGAACCGAGCAAATGACTCGTTTAAAATTCATTTGAACGGGCCGTAATTATAACCTTGGCAACAGATATAAATATCCAATCTATAGTGAAACACTATGTATTAGCAAGGTAACTTTAGATCGACAGTACAAGACATTAAATGTGCAAGCACAACACAAGGCAAATATCTTTTCAAATATATTGACGACTTTATTAACTATTCTAAACAAATTAAACTAAGGTCTAAACACAATCACACACACACATTCATACAAGGCGCAGAGAAAGAGAGAGAAAGAGTGAGTTTTCAGAGTGAGATGCACTTTGTAAGACATGACCTGAACGAACCACCAAACATTAATTTAAACCTTCGTTTCTTAGACAGGTTATTCAATTTACATTAACGCACCAGTTCAGTTAAAGTCTGGAGTACTTGCTTGTCTTTGCGTTGCTTAGGGAATTCCCTTTTTGCGGTGCTTCGTCGAAGGGGTTTCCCGACCGGGTCCGTGTGGCTGGTTGTCTTTGAAGTGCCTGGATGGAAGTTTCTGAACTGCCGGTCACGTGTAATTGGCAGGCGAATAAGAGTCTTTACAGTTCGAAGCGCGTTGCAGGAGAGACGTTTAAACGAACTTCGCAGCAACTTAACTTTGAACCGAGACTTTTATGAAAAAAAGAAAATAAAGGAAGAAATGAAAGTAAGACGAGTTAGATGGCTTGAATGAGCTGTTTCAACCCCGATCTTGATGGGTTATTTGTCTGCTGGTCTAATTTGGTCTGGTCGATGTAGAAGCGTGCGAACACGCTCTTTGTTGTTTTCAGAGAGAAGCACGAACAGGAACACTCTCTTGCTGTTGCTAGAGAGAGGCGCAAAACTTAATTCAACACCGAACCGAACTCAAAACCGAACGGCAACCCCGAACTGCTCTCTGAACCGAATTTCTTCCAACTACTCTAACTCCTTTGTTCGGGTCTTTAACTTAAAAGTTAGTCCAACCTCTTTTGGAGAATTCTGACCAATGAGACAATGGCATCATTTTAGGAGGTGGATCGAGTTCCTACTTATCGTTATCTGGGATCTGCTTGGGTTCCAGCACTTAGCAGAGAACAAGAGACCCCAGTTTAAACATTATAGATTATTATAATCATACAAAACATTTTACACAGATTTCAAACAACCCACCTTTTGAATTAAGGGCATACGATTCTTTTGATTGGAAGCACGATACTCTTTCATCCATACACACAGTTATATCACAATTACATGATTTATATGTGATCTAAGCATAATACAAACATGAATTGTAGGAACAACAAGAAATATGATGTTTGATTATAAGTCCACGGAGCATTGTTCTGCGTGAGTTTTAATGGGTTTGATATGTAAAGTCTGTGTAAGTCTCTCACGTTCCATGAAAGCGTGGTCTGTTTTACATCGCTGTCCTGCTCAGCAGTGGTGATGCTGAGGGAGGTCAAAGGTGGTCAGGCCCCTTGGTGGTCAGGCCTCGTTTCACCATTTTTGAGCAGCTTTGTCTGGCTTAAGGATGAAAACAGTGACACGTTCTTCCTGTTTAGGCTTATCTCTGGGGCCATAAAAGTCTTCTCTGTGGGGGTTTCTAGACAATTTGGAGCCAGTCTTGTGACTTTGGAATGTGGTATTCAGATCCGAAATGCTGAATCACATTTGAATGAATCCCATGAGAGATTAGAAAGATTAATTTGTGTTTGGTTCATCCTTAAAGTCTCTACATTGAAGTCACCAAGAACAATGAGTGGAATACCATCCTCAGGGAAGGATGAGAGTAGGACATCAAGATCCTCCAAGAAACTGCCAAGTTGACCTGGTGCGCAAATTTTCCTGTCAAGTTTGTTTTTATAAATCACAACTTATGCGTCGCAAGTGGCGTACGCCTCTTTCATGGCCTGTTTTGTGCGTACGCAACGGTTATAAATGAGGCCCCAGGTGTAAACGTGAACGTGTTTCCATTAACTTCTTGTGATCCAATCAACCAAAACGCATCTTAATACCAGGTGTAAACTGGGCCAAAATGTCAGTGTTGGTCTGTGGAAGCATGCATGATTGTCTGTATTCTTGTATATTCTATATGCATATGTGTGTGTTTCAAGTCACCCTTAAATGTGTGCACAAGTTAAATCCGTACTTCCACTGTTTCCAGAGTTTCCAGTCTCTCTGAACACTCGAGAGGAGTTAGTCAAGTACCTGACCGTTGTGATATTCATAACTTCAGCACAACATGCTGCTGTCAACTTTGGGCAGGTGAGATTACACACTTTCATATCATCTGCAGGAGAGTTAAAAATTGCTAGGCAACATTATGGATAACATCTATAAGATAAGAACTGTGAGTAAACTTTTATGTTGCAGTTTGAGTGGTATGGCTGCATCCCCAACAGTCCTTCCATCATGCGCAAGCCGCCTCCCGAACAGAAGGGCAAAGTGGACATGAAGTATATAATGGAGAGTCTGCCTGATCGTGGATGTGCCAGCAAGGCTATAGGAACCGTTTGGGCCCTCAGTCGCTTCCAGAAGAAAGAGGTTTGATGTCTGATTTGAATAGAGAACATGACAGCAGTCTAGTCTAAATCAGTGTGAAAAAGAATTAACCTGTTACCAGCTGAGGGTACAGAGCATCAAAGTATGAGTTAAAAAAAAAGGCCAAAGATGATTTAAAAAAAAAAATGATGTAGGCTCAAATACATTTTCAGTTCTTCTTTTTGTTGTAGATTGTTTGCTTGCTACAGTGTATGTGTTATGCGGCACTGCTAACATACAAGTATTTTTTTTAGTCAGGTAGTGCAATTCTTTTAACTGACCCTTCGCTAAGTCACAATTTTAAAAGTCATCAGTAGCGGTTTTAGGCACGGGTGAACCCGGCAGTCACCCGGGGCGGCATTTCATCATGTCACATGGGGGGCGGCACGAGCAGTAAAAAAAAATCCTCTGTGCCGCGACGGTTTTCTATTTTTTATCATTTCAATTCAATTATTGGCAATGGCGCCCCTGCTTGCTGAGAAGGTGCCGTGCACAGAAGCGATGTCAAGGGGGTCTCCTGATTGGAGGAGCTCACCAAGCGTTCACGTATCGCGTCTTTTGCGCGCTCGAGGTCGTTATTTCAAATGTAGGCGCACGGGAAGCGCGCTCATTATTGAAGCGACACGCTCATTTTTTCCAGGAGCAGCGAGATGAAAAATTGTAAACTTTTCAGTATGGGAGTGCACGTGCACCCAAACACGTGGGTGTTTTTCTCTTCTCCGTAAATAAATCTTTTAGCAGAGCTACAGCAAGCGTTTTTCTGTGGTGGAAATACATTAGCTACTAAAACTTCTTTGTCGTTGTGTAGAGCGCAGGGCATGGTTGTATAACAACGACAGCCATGGGAAAATCGGACCGAATTTTACTATTATTAATAAAAGATAAGCTACTGTGCATTATAAATGTCAGGAATGTATCTTTATTGACTCATTCTTTTTATAAAGATGATTTACTTGCTGAAATATGTGAGGTTTATCTTTTTATAAAACCTTTTTGTCAAAAGTTTATTTGAACGTGTGCATGTTAGATAACATAAAAGACACTCCTTTAAAATTTGGCCATCATCTTTAATGTTATTAACTTGGTGCATTGATTTCATTGTGTATTAGGCTTTTTGAAAAAGGGGGTCGAAGGGGGTCTCGCCCAGGGTGTAATTCAATGTAGAACCGCCACTGAAAGTCATTATGTTTGGGGAGTAACATAATATTTATCTATTCACTTAATGGTGTTAGATATTAAAATTTAACATTTTAAAATTCAAAACAGTGTTGACTAAGTATCATTTGTTACAAATTACATTTTAAGCAATGTATTCTGTGTATTTTGTAGTGCAATACATTTCTTCCAATTCTAACAGGCAAGCGTTTGCTCTTCGTCAGTAAATGGACGTCCTGTGTGTTTGGATATATTTAAACTAAATGCTCTAAAAGTTATAGAAGAGATAATTTATCTTGTTTCTGGAGCACATATAACAGTGACAATTAATTTATTAAGTTTTGATTTAGGTCACAGACGGGATAGTAAGAAAACTGTTCCCAGGATTGTGATTATGTAGTAGTAAATTATAAAGAGTTCTGTTCACTCACACTAATGTTATCAGCTCTCTGTAACACATTTCCACCTACAACTTAAAAACGTATTAATTTGCTGTAAAAGTCAGATCAACTCATTATTTAAAATCTTGACTTAAAAAACTTTGTTGAATCTTGTACAACTTATAAAATTAAGCTAAAATTGGTTAATTTAATGGAAAAATATGACTTATTAATCATATTTTTTTTTTTACAGTGGTTTAATCGGCTTCTCTCTGTTTAGCTGAATGTAAAAAGCATTTGCACAATTCTGATCTCTGCTGATCTGCAATTCTTAATCATGTTACCGCATTATTTTACAAGTTCTTTAATGAAACACGGCAAATAAAAATGCTTTGCAATGTCAGACTTCATTCCAAGAATAATCCCAGAAGAATCCACAATTCTTTGTTAGTTTTATAAGCTTGTCTGAGTGATTGATAGTAACCAAGGGGGCGGAGCTTAGAGAAGGGTCAGTTAACCTTGTAAAAAGAAAGAAAGATGTTGTTCTGCTTTCTGAAGAACTTACTTTCCCCCAGCGGTTCTTAGGCACGTATCCAGAGATGGGCTTCACAGAGCAACCAGTGAAGGAAGCCATAAAGACTTTCCGCAAGAAACTAGATGAGGTGACCAAAGAAATCAAGAGCCGGAATAAGGGATTAACATTTGGTTATTGTTATTTGTCCCCAGACAAAATCCCCAACAGTGTTGCAATTTGAGAAAATATTTTGCCAGGCCTATATATAGTGTGTATGGCCAATGTGTGCTTGACATAGAAAAAGAGAAGAACAGCTCTACTTAAAATATTAAGGATTGTAAAACACAGAGCATTCTGCCTTTCGATTTTGATTATTAATTTTGACAAGCGTTTGATTAACACTTCTTGTATTTGACACTTTTGCTGTGAAGTAAGGGATATTACTTTGTAATGCCATCTGTGCACGTGTGTATCTTATCTGGGTGAATGTTAATCCATTTATTTATTGTCTTTCTTATTTCTTTTCATATACACATATGCATATTCATATATCCCTACTATGGTATTCATTTACTCATCTTTTGATTCATTTATGCATATTCTTTAATATTCAAATGATCTTTTGTTTGTAGTCTATTTTAGATAATCATTTGACTTATTTTTACCTTAAGATTGAGATCTTACATCTATATTGATTTTGCGTTGATTATCTTGTATACACATGCAAGAAATTTCATGAATCCTGTAAAGGAAATGTTTTAGATTGTGAACACTCTGACAGCACTTCAAATGGTTGCTACATTTGCTGTTCTTTTTTTTCCACTGGGAGCTCTCATAATAAAAAAAAAAAGCTTTAAAAAATAAAGAGAAATAATGTTTTCAATTACATCTTCTATCGAGTGATTTTTTTCTTTGTGATATCGTGAAAACCGTTTTCTTTTTTATCATAACAAAATTATTTTTTCCCTGATCTTTGCCATTTTATAAATGTTACTGTACGTGTTTACTGTAGCTTTAGCAGTAAATTATACCAGGCTATATGTGCACTCATTTTGTCTATTCAGCTAAAGTATATATGCCTGCCATGTTTTTAAAAAAATACGATAATTGAATTCACTGCTGGATGAGTGGGAGGGAACTTTGGTGTATTTCTTTTTGTTACTTGAATAAAATAAAAATGTTTTAAAACATTTAAAAAGGTAAACTTAAAGGTGACATATGCCCCTTTTCACAGAAGTCTCCTGGTTTCCTGGAGACAGCGCAATGACCTGGTGCCTCCTTGATGATTGATGTAATATACTGCCGACATATTGTCGGTCCTTACAAGGACATGCTTGTCGTGTAGGAATGGAATCAAGTGTCTCAAAGACAGATAGATTGTTCTCAGCTCCAGCACATTGATGTGTTCTATGATCTAGGGGAAGACCCATGAGCCTCTGACTGTTCTGCCTTGCCAGAGAGCCCCCAAACCTGTCAGAGATGGATCGGTTGGTAACACTTTATTTCGATAGTCCACTTTAGACATTATACTAACTATAAGTAACTTAGCAGCTACATGTCAACTAACTGTCATTAGAGTATTAGTAGACTGTCTGCTTAATATCTGCTAACACTTTATTTTGTTGGTCCCCCACCAGACACTCTACTAACTATAAGTAACTTATCAACTACAAGTCAACTTGTTCTTCTAACCCGAACCCTAACACCTAACCGTAACCTACCAGTCTACTGACAGTCTACTACAGTCTACTAATACTCTAATGACAGTTAGTTGACATGTTGTTGAAAAGGTACTTATAGTTAGTAGAATGTCTAAAGTGACTATCGAAATAAAGTGTAACCGATCGGTTTTCACCACCGTTCTCCTTGCTGGTATATTCCCCAGAGGAACCCCTTGATCCAACCTGCTGCTTCTTATCCATGGAAGCAGAGCCTGAACACATTTCTGTGTGACCTTCAACTTCACTCGCCTGTGTAATTTGGGGTGGAGTTGGAATTTGTTAATCCACCATTGCAGTGGTCGTGCTTGGGCAGTTGTTAGCATCTTGAATGGCAACACTTTTATGTATGCATTCAGACATCTTAGGTCTAAGATGGGTCGGAGACCACCATCTTTTTTGGGAATGAGGAAAAAGTTAGAATAAAACCTAGTGTGCTGTTTGTTAGGTTAGAGTAATTGCCTTCTACCTCAATTATTGAAATTTCTTTCGGTAAAAATTTTGCCTGGACTGAGTCCTTGACCACAGTTAACTGGATCCCTGAAAACGAAGAAGGTCCTTGCCAGAACTAAATTCTGTATTCGTTTTTTATTGTAGTGAGTACCCAATGATCTGAGATTTTCTTCTCCCAGCTGTCCAGGCATAGCTGGGAACAGGTTCCAGCAGCTCTACCAGGATTGATACGCATTTCCCCCATAGGGGGCCACTTCTTTTGTAGTGCATCTCTAACTGAAGTACGAAACTGAGCCATTTGTGAACGCTGTGGTGCTTGTCTGAGACTTCGGCTGTTATCAAACCTCAGAGATTGTGTATTTTGTCTTCCGTTGAACTCCCATCCTGACTAAAATGAGGAGGATGAGGGGACTGACAGCCTCAATATGACTGTCTAGTTGCCTTAGCGGGACCAAACGTGCATTGCACTGATTCTCTTCTACACCGCGCTTGCACCGCTTTATCAAGTGTTGTCTGAGAGTCTGGATGAAATGCATGGCCTGGTGTGACAGACATGTAGGTTAGTTTCTTCATGATAGTATCAGGCAGGGAGGTCTGTGCTAGATGGCAGAGCGGCCCTGTGAGGGACCAAGCAGTCAAGGAATGAGGGCCATAGAAATATTTCCCAAAAACACATTTTACTAAATCAAAGAAATCATATACAAAGGATTCAAAAGGAAAACAAAGTCCAAATAATAAAATCAAATGTTTAGGCCTATAAAAGAGATAAAAAAAAAAATAAAAAAAAAATAAACTCAAACAACTGAGTACGTGAGAAGACAAACTAAACTGATCTACAAGTTAAACAGCAGGGACACATTTATACAAACGGACTAGTCCATATTAACACATAAGGGAAGACAAAAACAACAAACTTCACAATACAATAACAAAATCAATACCAAGGCCGGTTACATAATTATCCTATAAATTAAGTGCATATCTTAACACCAATAATAAATCTAAGGAAAAGTACAAACAATTAGAAAAGACAATACCAACACAAACCCTTCGACTCCCCCCACAATCAATCTGCTGGTTGGTAGCGGCAAGCGGAACTAAAAATAGCAGATGAAGCGGTATGCCGGCCCTTAATTCGCACGGACCACAAACGAAACTAGCGATCACCATCCGAACGCGATCACCATCCGAACCCTCCAACCATCCACTCCTCAGCAACACAGCGGTAACTTAAACTCAAAGAAAGCAATATTAATAAATGTGTGTACTGTAACTCAAATAAATCTTAATGATAAATAAACAATGTCTGCATCTTATTGCCAAATAAATATATGAACAGAAACCATTGAGGGAATGAGTAAAACCAAAGAATGTGCAGGATAATTTCCAAGAAAATCTGAGTTATGAGTGTTTGCATATATGTGTGCGACATCACCGTTCACTGATGTGTGGCTGCATCGGGGCCATCACAGGCCCCAATGTCTCTAGTAAGTTGGACGTGCGTAACCAGAGCTGCATCAATAATGTCCCGATCCTTCGGATTTTTAAGTTTCCGTAAAGGCATTACCAGATTAGGCTGCACGCACGTGTTGCTGAGTTGTAGGTTCGACACACCAAGTTATCTGTTTTCTCACACTCTATCCGGGGACAGCATGGGTCATCAGTCACCCGGTCTAGACCCAAGTGTGTTAAAGATGCAATTTTCACGCTCCACCGCTGGCATACCTCCCATGCCAATTTCTGCAGCATATTGAATATTACCAAAACGTCTGCAACCAGCATTGAACTGGGGTGCAGTTTTGAGGTTATTCCAAGCTTTGCTTAGCATTTGTGAATAGTCCTCAGTAACAGGGATCGAAACAGATGGCATTTTGGCCTGGGATGAGGTCCGACATAAACAGTTTGTGAAAAGATGTGTAAAATGGCAAACCTTAAAAGCTGACCAACAGAAACCTGCTGGGAAGATGCAAAAAATTGTCAGCAACCGACCTAATCAGATGATGGGGGTAGACATCATGGCACTCTAGTGCCATGATGGCACACTAGTGCTATGTCTAGACATCATGGCACACTAGTGCTATGTGTCATGGCACATGACACATAGCACTAACCAAACCGAGTACCTTCTGATATTTGTTGATTACTTCACCCGCTGGGTAGAAATTTTCCCCATGCGAACAGCTACAGTCAAGACAGTCGCTACACTATATTTAGAAAAGAGATCCTAACCAGATGGGGAGTCCCAGATTTTCTTGTGTCTGATAGAGGCACACAGTTTGTGTCTGGAATTCAAAGAATTATGTGAAAGCTGGAACATAACACCAAAGCTGACTACCGCTTTACCACCCGCAGACGGACGAGAGAAAGAGTCAATCGAACCCTTAAAATTATGATTCCAGCCTGTGTAGATGAAAATCATAAGCGATGGGACCAATACCTACCTCAATTTAAGCCTAGTTCACACTACATGATTTTAAAACGTCGGGCTGAACTGTGCGGTTCACACTACATGACTTGCTCTCTGTGAAATCAGGAGTGTTCAAGTTGTTGAGCTGTTCAGACCACACGACACAACGTGATTGATCCGCAACAGGAGGTAACGCACTACACGAGTTGACAACAACTCTGTCACCCAACGATTCTATCTGGTCTACAAACCACGTTTTGTCACGAAAAATCACGCGATAAAACGAACCGGAAATGACGCGAAACAGCACGCGCGCCAATACCCAGCAAAGAAGACGAAGAAGAAGACAACGCGCGAATATGGACGTCAGACAGAAACTGGTGCTGCAAACTGTTTGCGCGATAATTTGCTCTGAGAAAAAAACAAAAACAAAAAAAAGTAAGAGAGTATGGGCGAAAGAGTGGATCCGCATTCGTGAACAGCAGGGATTGTCTGTGCTACAGAGAGAGTTGGAGGTGAGTACAGCATGTTTATATCGGAGATGTAGCTGCATGTTTATGTTTGGCCGGACGCATTTAAAATGTTAAAATATCAACGTGTTGTGTACTGTGCTAAAAAGCTGTGTTTCTTGATTTATTTATCGTTGTTATAGAATAATGATAGGACAGGCTTCAGGGAGTTGCTGCGAATGACGGCAGAGGAGTTTGATTTTTTGCTGGATAGAGTCCAACATCTTATAACAAAGCAGGACACCAAGATGAGACGTGCAATACCACCCAGAGAGCGTCTGTCTTTGACCCTGCAGTTCTTGGCAACAGGTTTGTGTGATTTCATTTTAAACGAATATGAACTGAATGTAGTGATAACGTTTTTGTCTGTCTGGGTATGTTTCTGACTTTTTTGGTGTCATGCAGGTGAAGCTTTCAAGTCCCTCAGGTTCCAGTACAGGATGGGGACCAGCACCATCTCACAAATAGTGATGGAAACCTGTACAGCTCTGTACTAGGTTATGAAGGAGGATTTCTTGAAGGTAGGGAGTCATTACAAAATGTAAAGATATACACTATACAACTTAATTTTAAAAAAGAACACCCAGAACATCAACATTGTGGACATCGGCAATATACAGTTGACTTTCCTTTTTCCTAAAAGTATTTTAGTAAAACCTATGATTACAAACAGGGATATACTTCCGAAAAAACATAAGTAATTATATTTTTATGTCTACACATACTTGTATGTTTAATCTCTAGTTTATCTTTATATACATATTTATATGGATTAAGTGAGAAGGAGTTTGACTCACAAAAGTATGACTATCCAATTTTGTCCTACATATAACTGTATTCTAATAATTCAGTCACTGACTTTTGGTGTGTCCTATTATTTTAGACACCATCAACGGAGGGAGAGTGGCATACAATAGCCATGGATTTCGAAAGGAAGTGGCAGTTTCCACATTGCCTTGGGGCACTGGATGGAAAGCACATTTACATACAGCCTCCAAGAAAAAGTGGAAGTTTTTACCACAATTACAAGGGCAGGTTCTCTGTGCTTATGATGGCTGCAGTGGATGCGAACTACAAGTTCATCTACGCAAGTGTGGGTACCTAAGGTCGAGTTTCAGATGCCGGACTGTTTGCTCACTCTGACCTGCGCAAAGCAATGGACGAGGGCAGACTGAGCTTTCCCCCACCTGAGCCCTTGCCCGATTCTGACACAGTGATGCCCTATATGTTTGTGGGAGACGATGCATATCCCTTAAGGCATGACCTAATGAAGCCATATCCATTCAGGCAGATGGAGCACAGTCAGAGGGTTTTTAACTATCGTTTGTCTAGGGCACGAAGGGTGGTAGAGAATGCGTTTGGCATTCTTGCCAAGCGGTTGAGAGTGTTCAGGTCGACCATTTGCTTGGAGCCAGACAAGGTGGTGAAAATAACAATGGCTTCCCTGTGCATCCACAACTTCCTCTGCGAGCGCAGGTCAGAAGCATATGCCCCTCCAGTTTTTGCAGACTGGGAGACTGCTGACCACAACATGGTTGATGGGCAACGGAGAAATCATGGCATGGGTGCTTTCCAACCGATGGAGAACACCTCACATCGCAATTATACAGCGACAGCCAAAATGCAACGCAATCTGATGCGGGACTACTTTGTGTCACCAGCAGGAAGTTTCTTGGCAGGATCAACACATTTAAAAAGGAACTGATGTAGAGTTATCCCAGCAAACAGCAGGTTAAAGTCAGTTTAGGACATT
The DNA here is from genome assembly GCA_029959095.1 of Rhinichthys osculus. Classification (NCBI taxonomy): domain Eukaryota; kingdom Metazoa; phylum Chordata; class Actinopteri; order Cypriniformes; family Leuciscidae; genus Rhinichthys; species Rhinichthys osculus. The sequence continues at coordinate 2,582,849 of JARWKJ010000003.1, forward strand.
TTATTTTCTTGTGTGTTCAAAAATCCAGTATTAATAAAGAATATTGTTTTGTGATTATCAATTTGTAGTGTTGTTATTCAATTTGTTATTTCAATTGCATACAAATCCAACGGTGCAGGTATGTAACAATTAAAGGCAATCTATATTAAGTACCTTATCATACCTTTATTTATTAATCCACATTCATTATTCACAGTACATTAATAATATGCCTATACTAGGGCTGGGGTGATAAATAATAACATAGCTGATCGTGATAATTGTCGATTACGATAAGCACTGGGCATTTTTACTCGATATGGATTAATCTAACAGCCAATCCCACACTATTATATTATGATACGTTGTGTATCGCCCAGCACTCTAAATAGGCAGCTTCTCAATGATTGTGTTTGTGGTGCACAGCAATATGTGTTGTAACAATAAGCTAAAATATACATATACGTTAAATATATATATACCGTTCCCCATAAGAGTGTACATAATAAAAAAAACATTGGTCTTCACGTTGTAAATAGTTGTTATTCCTTTTATTACTTGTAAGGTTTTAATTTAAATATAATGTGAACGATGTGAAGGATACTCTAATTCAATCATCAACAATAATATATATCACAATAAACATAATTACAGTAAAAAGATGTAATTTACATTTCAACATACAACATTTAGATAATGTAAAAATAACATTTTGCTCACCTGGCTGTTTGTGAGCGTTTGTAATTTCCGTCCACCTTTTCTCTTTCTCGGAGCGGTTGTGGTACATCTCATGTCCGACATCATAAAGGCATTCATGCTCCTGGCACAGTTCGATTAAATTTTGCTCCAAATCCTGAGTCCATTGCTTTCTTGACGACATGTTGCTCATCTTTCTGTAAACTCGTCTTCCGTGTTTCTTTGAAAATCCCGTATTTACCCGCGTCTTTACCCGGTGACCTCAACCCATGCGTTGCTCTGATTGGCTGTAGCTCATGACATCAAGACCTCAACCCATGCCTTGCTCTGATTGGCTGTAGCTCATGACATCACGTGAGCTTGAGTCGCGCGACAGCTCTGGATATCTAGCATGCTAGATATTTTCCTGGGCTCGGCGACGCGTCTGCGAGGCGTCTGCGAGTGTCTTTGATGCGTTGTTGGCTCTTTCATACTAACAGATTGGCGATCGTTCATCGCCCGCGATTTGCACGCGATAACACCCTGACCTGTCGGCGAGCTCAACGATTTGCAAATTGGGCTTAAATCGGGCTTAAAATCATGTAGTGTGAACTAGGCTTTAGGTTTGCCATCAACTCGGCAGTGCAAGAAACTACTGGAATGTCTCCTGCGGAACTTCATTTAGGAAGGAAGTTAGAAGGGCCAATGACCAAACTTCTAAAAAGTAAAGGTAATGATCTCTCACCAGATGTACCTAACTATCAAGTAGTGTATCGCCTGAGCCAACTGCAAGCAAAGGCAAGAGAGAACTGTAAGAAAGCACACCTGAGACAACTTAGAAACTACAAGAAGAATCGACGGGACATCTTATTCAAAGAAAAATACAGAGTGTGGATCCGACAGTTCCCTCAATCGAGTGCAAAGAAAAACTTTACAGCTAAACTTGCACCGAAATGGAAGAGACCCTACCGGGTAATACAAAAAATGGGACCAGTTAATGACAAATGGGGTTACCAGTCTAATCACGCCACCTTTACAGCTGTCTTCCAGTGTCCTGCGTAAATCTGAGATCCCTGTCGTGAGACTAGCACGGACGAAGGACTCCTATTTAGCACAGGAATACCAAGGTACACTGGGGAGCATATCCCATAGTTTAGAGGAAATATGCAATTATTGCGTTGAAATATTGGGGTTGAAATATTCCACCAGCGGCTGGACACCCCAGTGTTCTCCATATTCATTCCTTCGGGTCATATGTGTAAGAATACACATATGACCCGAAAGAATGCATATGGAGAACACTGGGGTGTCCAGCTTACACATATGACCCGAAGGAATGAATATGGAAAACACTGGGGTGTCCAGCCGCAGGGGGAATTTTTCAACCCCAGGGGTGGCAAGGTGGCTTGCCAAGGGAAAGAAACATGCTCAGAGAGGCTTACAGTGGGAATACACATGTGGGGGTCGCTCAGGGGAGGGACTATGCACACGGGAGACACCTAGCCGACGCACAGGCAATAAACACTGGCGCGATGTCAGGAGTGCTGGAGGAACTCAGGGCTTTCGGGGAAGCTCACCTGAGGAGAATATCGCACGCATCCAGTCCGTGGAGTGGAATGGCGAGCAAGCGAAGACACCTGAGCGGGTCCAGTACTAGCTGGTTGAAGCGAGTACATGAGAGGACACTGGCTCCACTCGGAGATTGTAGAATCTGGCGAATGTGTTAGGTGTCACCCAGCCTGCAGCTCTGCAGATGTCTGTTAACGAGGCGCCATGCGCTAGAGCCCAAGAGGACGCCACACTCCGGCTTGGAGTGGGCAGTCACACCAATGGAGCATGGTCGACCTTGCTGCTGGTGTGCCAAAGCAATGGCGTCCACTATCCAGTGAGACAGCCTTTGCTTGGAGAGAGCCTTTCCCTTCAGCTTCCCACCATAACAGACAAGAGCTGGTCTGAGGTCCTGAAACACTGCGTTCTGTCTACATAGGCACGGAGAGCACGTGCTGGACAGAGCAGTGCCAAGGCTGGGTCTGCCTCCTCCAGGGGCAGCGCTTGCAGGTTCACAACCTGGTCCCGGAAGGGAGTGGTGGGAACCTTGGGCACATATCCAAGCCGGGGTCTCAGGATCACGTAGGCCAGTAGGCCGGCCCGAATTCCAGGCAAGCTTCGTCAACGGAGAAGGCGTGCAGGTCCCCTACTTCTGTCTTCATCGACAGGAACTTAAGCTCCACTGATTGTAAAGGCTCAAAGGGAGCACTCTGCAGGGCAGTTAGAACCACCGCGAGGTCCCAAGAGGGAACGAGAGGAGAACGAAGAGGATTCAGTCTCCTCGCTCCTCTCAGGAACCTGACGATCAGGTCGTGCTTTCCCACCGACTTACCTTCGACTAGGTCATGGTGCGGCGATAGCAGCGTGTAAAGACTTAAGGGTGGATCTAATCCGTGGGGAATTTGCATAAATTAATTAATAATTGGTAATTAATAATTATTCATACATGTTTGGATTAGATCAGTCTTACATTAAATTTAATCTCCCTCTAAGGGAGGATCTGTCATTTTACCTGCATGCATACGTGTATCCTTGCATTTTAACTACAAGTTGATTGCATAGATCACGTTTTACAGACAGGTAAAATTTAATTAGCTCAATTGTCAGATTAATATTGGGGGAATCCCACATATCATCTTACTTCATAGGATTTCAGGAAACGCAATTCTCTGGCCAGAAGAACTGGGTTTTCTGCCCTATAAACACATACTCTTTAAAGTATCTTTAATTTATAAAGCCGTAGCTTGATCTAGTCATTTCAGAGGACCTGGAGTATGAGCAGACACAGTAACATCAATCAAAATGAATATAATGGATTTAATAAAGGCATGTCTACTTATATATTTACTACGGTACAGGAATATATATATATTTACAAACAAAAAAGACATAAACAACACAATAAGACATCAATGAACGAGAAAGTGTGTGAGATATAGAGATATGGATAAATTACACGCGTGAGAGCGAGTAAGAGAGAGAGAGAGAGAGGGTTACGTTCACCTAGACAGTCAACTTTCCTGAAACAACACGAAAACACATTCTTAATGCTCTGAAAACAGGGTAACCCAAATTTACTTGCATGTGGAAGGGTTCTCTCATGTGTTGCTGCGTTCCTTGAGCGGCCTGCATGGTCTAGCCGCGTTTTGGTTTAGCTGCGTGCGTGAGCTGAATCCTTGGTTCCGTGGAGTCACGTGATGCGGCGCGAGTCTTTTGAACAGCGGTCGGAAGTCTTTTAGGTCACGTTACCAACGGAAATAGTTCGGCTCAGGTCATTTCACTTCGTGGAAGTGAAACAAGTTGAGTACAGAAAACAGATCTTAGGCTAGAAAGTAAAGAAAAGATCCAGGATAGGATCTGATCCCCTGAGGGGACATCCGCGTGAATTACATGTTTCTGACGCACTGGAAAGTTCAAGAGAGAGTTGGGCGGAGCCGCGCTCCTACATTTATCACCTCGGAGAAATCCATCCCCTTCCTGTTCACTGGGCCAATCGGGGAATGGATGTTGCACGCGGGAACCCTCGGTTTTATTGTCCTTTGTTTGGGAGAACGTGCCCCTCGTGGTACAGGGGTGTGTTCAAGGAGGGTGTATAGTTTAACAGTTTGAATCTTCAATGGCGGTAAAACCTATTAAAAATACACTTTACTTTATATCTCTGTGCATATTCAGATAGCCCGTTCCATGAGCATTTTAGAGGTGTCAAACACATCAAATGAAAGTCAAAGGAAAAATACAGAGGTATTTAATATGCATAAAGAAGGTATTTCTAATGTCTATTTATGCCGTGGCCAAACAAAGATATTTCACTGTGACATGGGGAAAAACACATATACATTTAACAAAATATATTTAATGGTTTTATGTCTTTACCCAACAGAAATGTCCGTCTCTTTGTTCAAAAACATTCTGCGACATTCCGATGGGTTATAAAGTCTCGTAACAGGAGCTTCCCTCGTGTGTTGGGGGAGGGAAGGACTCGTGTGTGTGTGTGTGTGTGTTACATTCAGTCTTTCGGGGCCTGAAGGCTTTGGGACTTTAGCACGGATATATTTAATTATTCAGATTCACTCTTAGCCCAGTCCCTACAAGCGACATAGACCTTCAGGGTGGAGGGAGGCAGCCTTCGCGCCAACCCATCTTGAAGAAAAGAAAGCACGACACTGATCGAACATCTCCGGTGGTCTTCTCGTGAGAAGAGCACCAGCTGACGAAGAGGTTCCACTTCAACACATAGAGGTGTCTCATGGGCCACGCTCTAGCGGAAGTGATGGTAGCCACCACCGCTGGTGGTAGGGTACTCAAACCTGCCTCGTCCCGTCCAGGAGCCACACGTGGAGGTTCCAAAGATCGGGGCGAGGGTCCCATAGGGTGCCCCGTCCCTGAGAAAAGAGGTCCTTCCTCAGAGGGATTGGCCAAGGAGGTGCTGTCGCGAGGAGTACAAGTTCGTAGAACCAGGTCCGGGTGGGCCAGTACGGCGCCACCAAAATGACCTGGTCCTCGTCCTCCTTGAAGGCTCACTGGGGTAAACGCATATTTGCAGCCCCGCAGCCAGCTGTGCGCCAGTGCATCTGTGCCGAGCGTGCCCTCGGCCAGGGAATAATACAGGTCGCAATGGGTCGAGTCGTGAGAGGCAAACAGATCTATCTGTGCGTCCCCGAACTGGTCCCAAATCAGCTGAACCGACTGGGGATGGAGTCGCCAATCTCCCGGGAGGGGCTGAAGCCGTGAGAGCTCATCGGCTGCACAGTTCACAGTTCAGCAACTCGAGGCAATTGACATGCCATAGGCAGTGGGGTCCTGTCCAGGAGCCCGCGGCAGCACGTCCATTGCACATGGCGCCCCAGCCCGTGGTGGAGGCATCTCTCGTTACAACAACATGCCGGGAAGCTCGTTCCAGGGGCACTCCGGCCCGTAGAAAACTGAGGTTCGACCACGGGGTGAAGGTCTGATGGCAGGTCGGAGTAACTGGTACTCGGAGGGTGCCGTGTTGCCATGCCCACCTCGGGACTCGGTCGTGAAGCGGTCTCATATGAAGCAATCCGAGCGGCGTTGCCGCGGCTGCAGATGCCATATGCCCCAGGAGCCTCTGAAACAGTTTCAGTGGAACCGCACTCTTGCCCTCGAATTGTCTCAGACAAGTCAGCAGTGACTGTGCGCGCTCGGCAACCGAGTCGATGTCCATACCGAGAAAAGAGATCTTCTCTACGGGGCAAAGTTTGCTCTTCTCCCAGTTGACCCGAAGGCCCAGACAAGCTAAGTGCCGGAGCACTAGGTCCCTGTGTTCGCAAACCTGGTCTCGAGAGTGAGCTAGGATCAGCCAGTCGTCGAGATAGCTCAGTTGCCAATTATAAACATAATTATAAACAGCTATATTCAAATTAGCTTTATTGGCATGAATGTGTACAATAGCACAATATTGCCAAAGCAATAGACATATACAAACATATAGATAAATAAAAGTGAACAATAAAAAATAAAATAAAACAATTACTAAAATATCAAACAATCAAAATAATAATTATTTGAAAATTTGTACAATTATTTATCCATCTGAGATTCCACTGGTTGTCCTCATTTCATGGCATGAGGAGACATATTTTGCAGCAATTATCTCACATTTGGGCATTTCTCCTAGTAAATATGGGATTTTCTGTGTGTCTGATATGGATTCGAATTCAGGGTATATTTGGGAAAGGTTTGGGAAGTGTTTTTGTCTTAGTGTATTATATTTGGGGCATGAGGTTAGAAAGTGCAGCTCTGTCTCGACCTGTCCCCAGTCACACTGGGAGCAGAGTCTCTCCTCTAGTGGGAGCCAGCTCTGTCTGTGCCGACCCGTCTCTATGGCCAGGCTGTGTTCACTTAGTCTGTACGTTGTCAACACTTTTCTTAGTTTAGGACATTTTATTGTACTGGTAATTTGCCAGTTTGAATTCTCTTTTTAGGGTCAGATAAAATTGTAATTTACTTTGTGTTTTGGTCGTTTCTTTCCAGTATTCAATATATTTTTCTTTCTGCTTGTTGATAATTTGGTCTGGTCTTGAGTTGGCGTTGCTGTCCTGAGGCTGTTGGGGACTGGTTACTGCAGAGAGCCTCAGCACCAGCTGGCTGAGGGGACTCTGTTCTGCTTTCAGCTCCTGGTGTGTTAGGGCTTTGTGATGATATGTCTGGGGGTTAACTGATTTTAAGTGATTGTAAAATTTAATTGATCTTTTCTGTATCTTTAGTAAGAGGGGGTATTGGCCGAGCTCTGCTCTGCACAGGTTATTCGGTGTTTTTCTCTGCACCTCTAGGATGCTCTTACAGAACTCAGTATGGAAAGATTCTATGATTGTTTTGTCCCATTTGTCAAATTCATTATTAAGTTTTGGCCCCCAAATTTCACTACCATATAGAATTATTGATTCTAGTACAAATTGGAAAATTTTAATCCAGATTTCAATTGGAATATAGATTTTAATGTTTATTTTTATTGCATAGAAAGCTCTCCTTGCTTTGTCCCTCAGATCTTTCACAGCCATGTTGAGGTTGCCTGTGTATGTAATGTCGAGGCCAAGGTAAGTGTAGTTTTTTGTGTGTTGTAATTTAGTGGTGTCCAAATAGAAATTGTGTGTAACCTGATTTCTGTATTGTTTCTGAAAGATCATTATCTTAGTCTTTACTGTGTTGACTGTCAGGGCCCAGGTCTGGCACAATCTCTGCAGGAGGTTAAGGTGCTGCTGCAGACCTTCTTTAGTAGGTGAGAGTAACACTAAGTCATCTGCATACAGCAGACCTCTGATCTCGGTGTTGTTCAGGGTGAGGCCAGGTGCCGTGGAACTCTCTAATTGCTTTGCTAATTCATTGATATATAGATTGAAGAGAATTGGACTGAGATTGCATCCCTGCCTCACTCCCCGGCCCTGGGAGAAGAACGCTGTTTGTTTGTTTCCAATCTTTATGGCACATTCACTTTTTGTATACATGTTCTTAATCAAATCATATGTTTTTCCTCCACTGCCACTTTCAAGTAGTCTGTAGAAGAGGCCCTCGTGCCAGATGGAATCAAAAGCTTTTTGGAAGTCAACAAAACAGGCATATACCTTTCTTTTCTTAATGTTTAATTCTTGATCAATTAGAGTCTGGAGTGTAAATATATGGTCCGGTGTACAGCAATTTGGCAAAAAAAACAATTTGGCATTTATGCAGAATATTGTGGTCATTAAGGAATTTGACAAGTCGTTTATTAATGATGTTGCAGAATATTTTTCCCAGGTTACTGGATACACATATTCCTCTGTAGTTATTTGGGTCATATTTATCTCCGGATTTATGAATTGGGGTTATTAAACCTTTGTTCCAGATGTCTGGAAAAGTTCCAGTTGATAGAATAGTATTGAATAGTTTTAGTATAGCCAATCTGATTTTATGATCTGAGTATTTGATCATTTCGTTGAGGATTCCATCTACACCACAAGCCTTTTTTCCTTTCAGGGACTGGGTGACTTCTGTTAACTCTTGTTCTGTTACAGGGGAATCTAGAGGGTTTTGGTTGTTTTTATCACCGCCTCCAGAGTTTTCCATTTTGAGAGTATCTTGTACTGATCATCATTTTTTGTAATATTACTGTATAATTCACTAAAGTGATTAATCCAAGTATTTCCATCTTGAATCGCCAATTCATCCTGCTGGGTTTTGTTTAGGTTGTTCCATTTCTCCCAGAACTGGTTAGACTCTAACGATTCCTCAATTTCACAGAGCTGCTTTTTGTTGTGTTGTTCTTTCTTAGTTTTTAGGGTGTACTTGTATTGTTTCAGAGTGGCCTCATATTTACAGCGTATGTTGTGGTTATCTGGGTCCCTATGCTTTTCATTTGATAATTTCCTTAAATGTTTCTTTAGGTTTTTGCATTCAGTGTCAAACCATTTGTTACTGTTCATTTGTTGAGGTTTTGGTTTGGAGGCTTTCAAATTAGACAATGCAGCCAAATGATGAAATATTGAATTGATTTTGTCCACAGCTGAATTTACACCAGAATTATTCTGGGGAAATGTTTCAGTTAGAAATAAATGGGTTAAATTATATATGTTTTGATTTTCCAGTGCCTTGTGGTACGCCCCCATGCTGTCTGGGGTCCATCTGTATGAGTATGTGCTGTTAAACAGTTCACAGGCACTAGGGGCTCCAGACTTAGACTGGGCCCTTTTCAGGTATATTGTGATTTTGCTGTGGTCTGAGAGGGGTGTGAGGGGGCTGACTGTGAAAGCTCTGAGAGACACTGGATCTAGATCTGTAATGAAATAATCAACCGTACTACTGCCAAGAGCTGAGCTGTAAGTGTAGCGACCTAGAGAGTCCCCTCGTAGCCTGCCGTTGACTATGTACAGACCCAGTGTACGGCATAGCTGTAAAAGCTGCATACCGCTTGTATTAGTAAGCTTGTCAAAGCTCTTTCTAGCAGGACATTCAGGGAGGGGGAAGCAGGTGCTTCCAGGTAAGTGTTTGTCTCCCTGGGTGTTCATAGTGTCAGCTCTTTCCCCTGTTCGAGCGTTCAAGTCCCCACAGATTAATACATTTCCCATGGTTTTACAATGATTAATTTCCTCCTCAAGAATAGAGAAAATATCTGGGTTTTAGTAGGGGGATTCTGATGGAGGTATGTAGATGGCACATATGTAGACATGTTGCTCAGCACAAATCATCTGTTTGTTAATTTTCAACCATATATAAGATTCTTCTTTTTTAATTACTGTGATGGACTGGCTCAGTTCTGATTTACACCATATAATCATGCCTCCTGAATCTCTGCCTTGGGTTATTTTGCGATTTTTTGTTGATGGTATAATAATCTCAGTGTAGCCGTGAGGACGACCAGTAGAAACATCTTCTCTGCACCATGTTTCCTGTAAAACTATGATGTCAGAGTCTTTTAACTCTCTATTAAAATCTGAGTTCCTGCTCTTTAGACCAAAAGCTGATGATCTTAGACCTTGAATGTTCCAACATGTTATTGTAAACGATTTCATCTCCAAGAGTAATCTGTTCAAAAATTAGACAAACACCTTATATTCCAGCACCTAATAGTAAACTAGATATTAAAAAAAATAATACTAGTAACAAATGGGAATAAAAATAAAATAAAATAATAATACAAAATAAAAATAAAAAATAATAAAAAAATTTTTTTTAAATAAACAAATAAATAAAAGGAAAATAGTGTTGTAGGTAAATTAATAAAATATTAAACTTTGAGTGACATTTTAGAATGTATCATGTGTGAGATATTGTTTAGAATTGTCCTTATATTACTATTCATTTAAAATTAATCCTGCTGTCCTGCTGGGTCCTTAAGTCGTTGGTGCCTGTGTGAATGATGATGTGGCTAGGTGAGCCTAGCTCAGGTACTGTTAGCAGCTCCAGGGCTCTCCTGGTATTGGGGCACCAGATCTTCTCCGTTCTGTGCCTTGGGAATAAGGTCTTTTCATTTAGGAACTTTCCATTTGAGTCCATGAGGAGGATAATGTCAGCCCTTCTGCCTGTGTGTGTTTGTTCATTCTCAGCTGTCGGGTCTGGATGTGGAGCTGTGGTGGTGGTTTCAGGTCTGGAGCTCCTAGCTGGAGGCTGGTTAGAGGTAGGGCCCTGGACAGGTGCAGGATTGTGACTGGTGTTTTGGCTTGGGATGTTTGTATGGAGGCAGCTGGCTGGTACAGGGGGGAGATTAGAGTCTTCACCAGGCTGCGTAAGAGGGGGGAGGTCCTCGAGGAAAGGGCTGTGTTGTCTTTCAGCAGGTGTAATGGGAGTTTGGTTGGATGTGGTCTGGATCTGAGAGGTGGGCACAGGGGGTTGTGTGGAGTTCAGTCTGGCTTGTAGGCTGAGCCTGTCCCTGTCCTGTAGCTCTTCTCTCAGAGTAGCCAATTCAGTTCTGCAGTTGTCTCTGTCTTTCCTAAGTTCTTTCATCTCCTCACTGAGATCATCCAGCTGTCTTCTCTGACGATCTAGTTCTTGTTGAAGCTCTCTCAGCTGTGAGTTGACACTGTCCTGTTCTTTTTTGGCCTGGAAGTCACTGACAGTAGGGGTTGTATGCTGCTGTTGGTCCAGCTGCTCTCTGATTTGTACCAGTTCTATTTCCATCTGGGAGAAGTGTTCTCTCATGATGTCCAGGGCCTCAGAGTGCTGTAGCAGGGGAGGATCAGTGTCAGCATCAGCCTGTCTGTCTGGAGCAGGGACAGAACAGGACGGTTTGACTCTCAGGGTTGGAGCGATGCTTGCGAGGACCTCTTTCTCCTTCTCAGCTCTGTTCGGACGCTCTTGCTTACTGCTCCGCGCTTTGCTCTATCGCTTTTATATTTTTATATTTTATCTCCTTTTATCACCTAATTTTAACTTCAGCTAATCAGCACAGTGCTCAAACGCTTGGATTACTACAAAAAAGCAGAATTCTTTTTACTTGACCAGCCTCCCACTGAAAGCTTACATTCCGGGGAAGAGAAAATCACAACTGTCTACACTCATAAAGGATAAGAGAAAATGCCTCCTCTGGAATCTACTTGCTGCATTAACTGCCACAGACTTTTACAAAGGATTGTAGTTCTTGAAACAAAGTTATTTGTGGGACCAGTCTGTGGCAGCATTAACTGCCACAGACTTTTACAAAGGATTGTAGTTCTTGAAACAAAGTTATTTGTGGGACCACCAAACCAGACGGAACACACAACAGAGATCAGCCATGGACGCCCTCAGCATACAGCCGGTGAGTCCCATGCATCTAGTACTCCTCGACAGGCCATACTGAGTGTAGAGAAACAAGCCGATCGACTTACAAATCGATGGCACAAACAGGGAGCGAGACCCAAAGGCACTCGAGACATCAGATTGTCACGAGTATCACATATTGCTGCAGTAGGATCCTCTACCCCAGATACAGCTCTGACAAGGATTGCAAACACTGGTCTCCTACCACCGCCTATACATCTTGAGAACAGATTTGAAGTATTAATGAATGAGGAATCCCTGAATGTGATGAATGTGATCGAACACAGATTGAATCAGCCAGTAGCTAACACTGCTCACTGGCGCTCAAGGTCGAGCAGACAGCGGCACTCAGCTCAGAGCGCAGCCGAGCACAGGACTCTGATAGTGGGTGACTCCATAATCAAAAACATTAGTAGCAGGGATACAACTACATGCTGCCTTCCACAAGCAACAACTTCTGATGTAAACAGGGAACTTCAGAACATTCTGATGAAACATAAAACTGCAAATCGACTCATCATTCATGTGGGGAAAAATGATATTCATAAAGAGCAGTCAGAACTCCTTAAGAAGGATTTCAATGAACTTTTTGAAACACTTAAAAGACTGAAAGTTCAAACATTCATCAGTGGACCACTCCCAGCAAGAGGAACAAACAGGTTTTCACGGTTGCTTGGGCTTAATACATGGCTCCAAAAAACCTGCTATTTAAAAGGAGTAAACTTCATTGACAACTTCAATCTTTTCTGGAGTCAGAGGCAACTGTTTCAACAGGATGGCCACCACCCAAACAAACTTGGCTCAAGAGTGCTAAAGGACAATATCTGCTTCTCGCTCAATCATCCTTCTGCAGTCTGTGCCAATCCACTCAACCTGAATGGCACACACATACCTGGACACAGTATGAATGACCACAGGACTTCACTTCAGCACCTGAATGGACATGCGGTTGACACGTCACACAAGGACAATGATAACACCATCCAGCCACAACAACTTCTGCTCACGGACACAATCTCAGCTGAGCCCCGCCCACAGAGCTCACCACAGACAGACTGTGACATACTAGAACTGCTCCAAGATTCAGCACCCAAGGACGACTTTCTGGAAAACAGCCAGGGAAACCAGGACAGCATATTACAGCCGATAACACCAGAGCAACAGCCCGTCTCACCAGACACATTTTCTCTATCTCCAGCATCTCCACTTCTGTGCTTCTCAGAGAAAATGGAAGAACTGGTGTTTGCTGGAACCAAACTATCCCACTCTTTTGCTGCAAGCCCCCAGATGTCAACCAAAAAGCGGCAGGCCCCACAACCACCAAAGCCTGCAGGCCCAGCTCGCCCTCCCCCTCCTCCTGTGAGAGCTCTTCGGCCTCTGCCACAGCGCCAGGGCCCACACCCTCCTCCATCGGCCCGAGGTCAACCAAAAACAACTGATACCAGCTCTCAGTGATATGTGTCGGGTCTCCGCTATGACAACAGTAACTTTCTTAAATGTTTACATAACAAGCGGGAACCCAGTGTGCCTGTATCTTTCTCTATTGCTGTTCGATTACATGATAGAAGGTCTAAGGCCTTCAAAAGCCGTACAGCAAACCCATCTAATCTGGTACCTATTACACGCCAAACTAAGATCGCTGTGGGGACAAAAAGTAAGACTGTTAAGTTAGCACTTTTAAACATCCGCTCACTTAAAAATAAATCACTTCTAGTCAATGACTTAATAACCACATACAACCTGGATTTTATGCTTCTAAATGAAACCTGGCTAGAAGACAGCTGCAGTGCAACAGTCCTCAATGAAACAGCCCCTCCTAACTTTACTTTTATGAGTGTCTGCAGAGCTGTAAGGAGAGGTGGAGGAGTAGCTGCTCTTTTTAAGGATGTCTATCAATGTAAGCAAACATCATTTGGTAACTACCCGTCTTTTGAATATCTCGGTATTGTTTTAAAAGGTGCCCCACGCATTTTACTTATCATTATTTACAGGCCTCCAAAATACTCTCCAGCCTTTGCTGAAGACTTTACAGAACTGTTATCAACAATTTCCTCAGAGTTCGACTGTTTTGCTATTGCTGGAGATTTTAACATTCACATAGACAATGATACAAATATGGCAAAAGAAATCAAAACTGTTTTAAAAACTTTTGACCTGATTCAGCATGTACACGGACCGACACACACTCGTGGACACACTCTAGATTTACTTATCAGTAAGGGTCTAAACATTTCATTGATTGTTATTAAGGATGTAGCACTGTCTGATCATTTCTGTATTTTCTTTGATATATTGATCTCTCCTGCCATTGAAGCTAGATCTGTGTCTGTCAAGAAGAGATGCATAAATGAGAACACTAGTGTACTATTTATGAAGGCTATATCTTCAACACCAAGCATATCTGCTGACTCTGTTGATTTTCTCCTTGATTGTTTTAACTCAAAGGTTAAGGGTGTAATAGATTATATTGCTCCTGTGAAAGTCAGGAAGAGTGGTAGACAAAAAGCACCTTGGAGAAACTCAACAGCTGTGCAAAATATGAAAAGACAATGCAGAAAAACAGAGCGCATGTGGCGGAAGACAAAACTTGTAGTCCATTATAACATCTACAAAGACACCATCCATGCTTTTAATATTGAACTAGGCGAAGCTAGACAGACTTTCTTCTCAAATATTATAAACAGCAACTTAAACAACACACGCACTCTTTTTGCTACTGTAGAGAGACTGACAAACCCCCCAAGCCAGATTCCCAATGAATTGCTTTCAGACTGCAAGTGCAGGGAGTTTGCTTCTTTCTTCTCTGAGAAAATCAATAATATCAGAAAGGTGATCAGCACATCATTGAGCCGCACTGGTCAGACAGTTCAGACCACAACCGCAGAAAGTAGCTACTATGTCTGATTTTGAAGAAATTGATGGCAAAATTTTTGAAGAAACCGTACAGCACCTTAAAACATCAACCTGCGCCCTTGACGCACTTCCCACATCTTTCTTCAAAAGTGTGTTAAACTGTTTAGAAGCAGATCTCCTAGAAGTGGTAAATGCCTCACTTCTCTCTGGGAATTTTCCAAACTCCCTGAAAACTGCAGTTGTCAAGCCCCTCCTGAAAAAGAGCAATCTGGATAAGACCATATTAAGCAACTATAGACCGATCTCAAATCTTCCTTTCATAGGCAAGATCATTGAAAAAGTTGTCTTCAATCAGCTGAACAAATTCTTAAGCTTGAATGGATACTTTGACAATTTTCAATCTGGTTTCCGATCGCATCACAGCACAGAGACAGCGCTCATAAAGATAATAAACGATATTCGCTTAAATACTGATACAGGGAAATTATCAGTGCTGGTACTACTCGACCTCAGTGCTGCATTTGACACTGTCGATCACGACATACTTCTTGACAGGCTGGAAAACTGGGTGGGGCTTTCTGGGATAGTCCTAAAATGGTTCAGGTCATACTTAGAAGGGAGAGGTTATTATGTGAGTATAGGAGACCATAAGTCTGAGTGGACATCCATGACATGTGGAGTCCCTCAAGGCTCAATTCTTGCACCACTCCTATTCAACCTGTATATGCTCCCAATGAGCCAAATAATGAGAAAGAACAAAATCTCTTACCACAGCTATGCAGACGACACACAGCTCTACTTATCCCTATCGCCTAACGATTACAGCCCCATTGACTCCCTGTGCCAATGCATTGATGAAGTAAACAGTTGGATGTGCCAAAACTTTCTTCAGTTAAACAAAGACAAAACTGAAGTCATTGCGTTTGGAAACAAAGATGAAGTTCTCAAGGTGAATGCATACCTTGACGCTAGGGGTCTAACACCTAAAAATCAAGTCAGGAATCTTGGTGTGTCTCTAGAGTCAGACCTTAGTTTCAGTAGTCATGTCAAATCAATAACTAAATCAGCATACTATCATCTGAAAAATATTGCAAGAATTAGATGCTTTGTTTCCAGTCAAGACTTAGAGAAACTTGTGCATGCTTTCATCACCAGCAGGGTGGATTACTGTAATGGACTCCTCACTGGCCTTCCTAAAAAGACCATAAGACAGTTGCAGCTCATACAGAACGCTGCTGCCAGGCTTCTGAGCAGAACCAGAAAATATGAACACATCACACCAGTCCTCAGGTCTCTACACTGGCTCCCAGTTACATTTAGGATTGATTTTAAAGTATTATTACTGGTATATAAATCATTTAATGGCCTAGGACCTAAATACATTGCAGATATGCTCACTGAATATAAACCCAACAGATCACTCAGATCATTAGGATCACATCAGCTAGAAATACCAAGGGTTCACTCTAAACAAGGAGAGTCTGCTTTTAGCTATTATGCCAGCCGCAGCTGGAACCAGCTTCCAGAGGAGATCAGATGTGCTCCTACAGTAGTCACATTCAAATCCAGACTCAAAACACATCTGTTTAGCTATGCATTTACTGAATGAGCACTGTGCCACTGTGTCCGACTGTTTGTACTGTATTTTATTGAATTTTTTATTCTAAACTGTTTTAATTATTCTTATTTCTTTTGATTATTTTAATCTCTTTATTCTTAACTGTTTTAATTATTCCTATTTCTTTTGATTTTTCTATGTAAAGCACCTTGAATTACCATTGTGTATGAAATGTGCTATATAAATAAACTTGCCTTGCCTTGCCTTGCCTCTCAGTCTCATTGCAGGAAAGTCATACTCAAACTGTCTCAGGTCGCCTTGTATCATGGTAGTTCCATTTTTGAACAGGTTTACTGTTATTCTGGTGGTGTCAGGGTCATTTTCTTCCAGTACACTTATTTTCCATCCATTACAAATGCCTGCTCTCTTTATTGCTGGGTAGTGAGAGCTGAACACATTCAGCCAGGCATATGGTTCATCAGTCCAGAAGATTAAATTACAGGACCTTCCATCTTTGTAATGATCCAGGAACAGGATTTCTGGTCTTTCTCTAAGTATTGTCTGTTTATATTTTCCTCTTGCAGTTTTGCTTTTGATAGCTGGGGGATATTTAATGGTGTCAGAGTGTGTAGACCAGGGCTCAAGACTAACGGCGTCCTATCGTCCTGGGGACGATAGAAAATGTGTTTAGGACGAACAGAAATATTCTCCAGGACGCCTACAGGACGAAAGATATTTTTGTATGTGTGTTCATTTATTTCTAGCCTATTGGGCTAACTTACTTAGAAAATGTCAAAATTAACCGACCAAGTGCTGACTACAACGGAGCGCGTCTTCTCATGCTTACTATAGACTAACGTTACTATCACTGGCCGGCTACTCTCCCGGAGACTTGTTCCGCGGTACATCTATCAAATGGCTTAATGACATCGTAAATATGTTGCGCTGGTTAAACAACAGATATTCAACGAATAAAAACTAGACAAAAATGTTAGATAGTGACGATTTGGGAAGCGATCCAGTCATAACTGATGTTCTGCGTGTAGATGCGCACATTTGTACTGTAACATGCTGATCTACCCAGCGGGACACGGGTTGACATGAAACGTCAACCCGTAATACGTTAAACGTTCATAAAACGTTAAAATATGTAAACGTCTGGGAGAATGAGTAGAGCAGATATATATATATATATATATATATATATATATATATATGAATTAGAGTGACAACGCAAAAAAGAGCTCTATTCGGTTTTCTGTGCGCACACACCCGACCGAAGCGTGCAGCCATGCACATAGACGCCTATACAGCGCGCGAGGACTGATTGAGCTCTCTTTCGTGTCTGAGTGGACAAATACACACAACATTATGTCTAAATGTCCGTTTTGGAGAGAATTCGTGTAAACTATGTTGGTTATGTCTTAAACAGTTGTGAGAGAATCGGATGTGCATCAGTGCAATTGTATCCGCATGTCATTAGACATGATCCGACGTCTTAAAGTGAAAGTGCGTAATAAACCTAATGCGGTCCGTGTCCTTAATATTGATCAAGCAACAAAAGAAAAAGAGAAAAGCATTCACTGCTCGTTAATAGCTTTAATGTTATATTTAATATAATTAGTTCATACAAATAACTATGTCTGCTGCTTGAAAGAATAAAGAATGATGTATGCAAGTAGTTATAAAGAATGCATATATCATTAATTCTCGAAGATCTCAGTACAAAGACTGAGATGGAGACAGAATTTTCCCCAAATAAAAATTTTCCCTTTTTTAAAGCCCTTTCTCTTAATTACATGTTTCCAGATGATCAGCTATGACACATTACCACTTTGAGATATTTAGTCATCAACAGTATGTATTTGTTATTGTTTAATCCAACCAACTCAAGCAACTCAAAAACGTTTTGAGCTGTATGTATTTTTCTCTTAATTTTCGTATATGTAAAAAAAATAAAAAGGGAAAAAAATATTTATTCTGCATGAATACAAAAAAAACTACTAACAACTATAACTATAGATCATAATAACAAAGTACAGAAACAACTGTTTTATTTGGGACGGTTGACATTCACTTTAGGACGGTTCAAATTGGTTTTCAGGACAGTTCCAGGACGGAGGTGAAAAAAGTTAGTCTGGAGCCCTGGTGTAGACATCATGAAACAGTTGATCTTCAAGCTTCTGTGTTCCTTGTTTAAAACAGCACTACTGCTGTTATTGATGCCGTTGCTAGGTAACCACAGTCCAATGTTAGCTTGTTAGCTATTAGTTTGAGTTTTTCAGTTGGGACTTGTTTTATAGTAATAAATGTAAAAACTTACTGATGTCAGTGTCCAGTTACTTGCTGTTACTTGCTTGAGTCCCTCTATGTTCTTGTTTGTTTTTGTTTTCTCCTTATTTGTTTGTTTTCAGCTTGATGTTCTGTTTCTGGACTCTGTTTCTGAGCTCCTTCTTCCAACTGTATCTTTTTTCCTTCTGTCTCTTTCTTTCTCTATCTTTTTCTTCTTTGTCTCTCCTCTGGTGTGTTGTGGTCACTTCTCTTGCATTTTCCTCATAAAAAGTCGGTGTTTATCCAATTTTTGGACAGAAAACAAGCGTTTTGTTTAGCAGCAAGTGTCAAACATGACTTCTCATGGATGTCGCTGTGGCAACCTCCCTATATACCTATAACCTCCCTATATAAGCTATATACCTCTTGTCTGCTAATGCTTATTAATATAGGCCTAATATTTATTATGAATTATTTCAGATTCTCTAAACTGTTAAACAATGCTCTGTGTATGTTTGTAAACTAAATACAATAAAGAAAAACATGATATACGCTTTTTGGGGTCCATTTTAAAAGGATCGTTTAAAAATAAAAATTCTGTCGCCCCCATGTTGTATGACTCATTCTTCCATGGAACATAATTATTTTTTAAAGAATGTGTTATAGCAATATTACTGGTTCTACTGGTTCCCAATATTCTTCAGAATATCCTATTTTGTGTTCCACAGAAGAAAAGAAGTCAAACTGGTTTCGAACGGGTGTGTAAATGATGACAGAATTCTCATTTTTGGGTGGACTATTCTTATTCCTGGCCGGGTCTCCCAGGATACTCTTCTTCATGTTTTTTTTTTTCTTTTCTTTTTTTTTTGTTATAGCACACAATATTTAAAAATATATGTCAACACTAAATTAGCTAAATGAATTACTAGAGACATTGTGTGGTTGTATTTTTCTGTGCTTTTACAGTTCTCCCTCACAGACACTAACAGCACTTCAGGTGCGTTCACGCTTCGCCAAAATTACCCTATAATTACATGATTCTTTATAATCGCGCCCTCGGCTCTATTTAAACAGAAAACTTAGAAATGTATCTTGGAATTTTAAAATTGTGATTTCCAGCACCGATTGTCTGCTGTAAACAAACTGTTTTATTAAAAATGATAACTTTATTAGATATTTAATATAATATCATATTTATTATTTGATTAGTACTTAAATCTCTTAGCTACTGAAATAAAAAATAGGAAAACAGGTGTGCTATAGTAACTTGGAATGGTTTTCTCTCTTGTATTTTACCTCTCAAAATGATGGATGTCAATCAAAAAATTGTGTATTATTAATTAGTTAATGCAACCTCTTATTTTCAGGAGGTAAACAAAGCTGCTATGGTTTATGTTTTTAATGCTTATAATTGTATATAATACAATATTTAAAATTGTATTGCTTTTTTTCTCTTTCTCCATTTTGTTCTTAACAGCTCAAACTCGCTGAGGTGGAGCTGTGATGAAATATTGTTCTTGTAAATACTTTCCAGCATTTCAGTAATAAAAGTATACATCTTTAAAATGCAAATTACAGCGAAGTTCAACAGTTACCAAAAAGGATTTAAACAATGAATTTTGAATTGATATCTTCTTGTAAACGCAGTGATGTGGATTCAGGTGGCAATTAAATTACCACACGCCCTTGGATGTTTGATTAAAAATAGACAGTAGGTTAGTCGGCCGGGGATTTTTACTCGAGTGGTGGGAGAAAAACACGACATTCTGGATTCAGACGGCAATAAAATCATCGATTAACTCTAGTAATTGCTGAAAAATACCTTGAGAAACAATTACTGTCCGAATTCACACGAGTTCTGATCAATATCCTAACCAACACGATTTCCGTCATCGTCTAAATTTGATTACTTTTGTTTAGAATTGTTTACCTGTTTTTGTTCTTGTAGGAGATCATTTATGTGCAATTTCAGAGAAGAGTACAAATGCAAACATCTCGTCATCTATTTCTGCACTGACATACACAAAAAAAAATAGGCCTACACATTTCAATTAATAATAAAATTCCATTAAATTGAATTGAATAATCCTACCACATTTTAATTGAATAATTGATTAAGGATTGTTCAATCATTTGGTTAAAATGTGTAATGATTATTCAATCCAATCTGATGGAAATTTAAAAAATCTTAAAAAAGGCTTAATTCTAATTCATGAATGAGCAAAAAAAGTGCTTTATGGCGCAAAAGAATTCTTCTATGGCATCAGCTGAAGAACATTTTCTAGAACATCTTATTTTTAAAGATTACTTTATAAGAAGAAAAAAATTGTTTAGAGATTTCTTGTGAAAACGTCTCAGTTACGTAGTCGACGTGTCGACTGATTGGGATCACGCTTAGGGAGCCTGTCATTTTCGAGTACTGTTAAAACGAGTCAATGCACATTGACGTGCGAGATCTGCGTCTCACACTCTGCCCTGCGGCACGGGTATAAATACGGAAGTGGATGCACGCAGCAGTTGTTTTTCGCTGAGGAGCCCAGCGGAGCCCGGAGGGAACGAGGGTTATACACATAACTGAGACGTTCCCTTTCAGTCGCTCACGTTCGACTGATTAGGATCCCAATTAAAACGTCACCTAGTGCTGCCACCTTCCAGTGCCTGGACAAAAGCCTCCTGATCCCCCCGCATTATTGAGGCGGAGATGGGACAGGGCTTAGGCCAGGAAAGTCACTGCTGTTCCGCAAGACCCACTCAGTTAGACTTGGATAACAATGGGAAAGCGTGTCCTTTCGATGTAAGGAGGGACGCTACGGAAACCACATCCAGCCCGCAGGAAGGTAACATGTGGTGATACACATATGGACTGGGCGGATTACCGGGCAGTGCAACATATGGAAAGTCACTGGGTTGGCTCCAGCCTATAACGGGGGAAGACTCAACCAACCAGCTACGGCAGAGCAAGCTCTGCCAAGGGAAAGACACGAGCTCGTCGTAGGGAGCCGTACCGTGGAGGAATACACATATGGGATCGCTGTAGGGATCACAACATATGGACCCTGCCTAGCACAAGTTCCACCAGTGCATACGAGTGGTAGGCCTAGCATCAGACGCTCCATCACGTCCAATGCCGAAGGGGTGTGGAGGAACTAAACAGGGTTCGGCTAAATGGGAACTCAATTAGAGCAAGAATGGCGCACGTATCCAGTCCATAGGAGGGGAATGGCGCAGCAAGCCGACACTTTGAGCGGGGCTTACAGTGTTAACTGGCTTCTATGTGAAGAGAGCACACGGGAAGCAACCGGCTCGACACAAAGGCTATAGAATCTAGCGAACGTGTTAGGTGTCGCCCAGCCCGCAGCTCTACAAACATCTGTCAGCGAGGCATCCGAGAAACGAAGTGTCTGACCACGGGCTGAGGGGTTTGGCAGCAGGCCGGGGTGATTGTCACATGGAGCATGCCGCTCTGCCACGCCCACCTCGGGACTCGGCCGTGAGTGCTGAAGCAGTCTCATATGGAGCTAGCCGAGCGGTGTTACTGCATGTAAATGTGCAGTAAATGTGATAAGATTGTAAATGAGCACCTTGAAAATGCAATGTAAGTCGCTTTGGATAAAAGCGTCTGCCAAATGCATAAATGAAAATGTAAATGTACTGCGGCTGCGGCTGCCATATGCCCCAGGAGCCTCTGAAAAGATTTCAGTGGGACCACTGTTCTGCTCTTGATAGTATTCAGGCAGTTCACGCACGCCAATGTGCATTGAATCGTTTTAACAGTACTCGAAGATGACAGGCTCCCTAAGCGTGATCCCAATCAGTCAACACGTCGACAATGTTGAACGTGAGCGACTGAGAGGTAACAACATGAAATGTTATAAAATATTTAGTGTGTAGGGTTATCTGGTCTCCTCGTCTAGAAGCCTCTATATGTTAACCCTCTATGGCATGAATTTTTTCATACAGGAAATATTTTACACCATTTTTGGGGAGCTTGGGGCTCCCTGATATATCCATCACAAAACGTGCTATGAGGGTACTAAAACTGAGGTGGAATAGAGAAAACAAGCAATATGTGCATAAAAAAAAGGTTTAATTTGACAAACATCAATCACATTGCTGACTGACCCCTAATTGACCCCTGACCTCCTAACTGTCTTTCAGATCCCTGTCTCATGGATCCACTCTTCCTGACTCTCCTCAAACTCACTGTCCTCACTCTCAGAAGGAATGAACCTAATCCCGTTCCTTCCGCCCATCAAAGCTTCTTGTGTCCATATCATCCTGCAAGTATCAGTATATCGCAGAAACATTGACTATTGGTGCATTGAAGTCATGTCAGAAAGATTATATTTACGAGTTAAATGCACATGAACGCCACCACAAAGTCGTAATTACGAGTGGGAAGCAATGGCGGAAGCAAATAGTTTTCAATCATGATACATTTATTTCTGAATGCCGATAGTACAATGTAGTTTGTACGCATTATGTGTACTGTTAATGAAGAAGAAAGATAAAGTTTGCCAGAAAACACTACTAGCCAGTTTATGAGCTGATGGGCATGAGTGACCAAACTACATTTCCCATCATTCTCTGGGGCAGTATAATAATAATAAAAATAACAACATCAATAATAATAATAATGAAACATAAATGACACATAATGTGCATTCTTTGAAATTTCTGAACTTGTAAAAACAAACTTCCCAGGAGAGCTTGAATGCACCGTATTGCAGTGTGAGATCCAAAAAGGTAGTTTGTTGCTTGAGGGCAATACTGTGCCATAGAGGGGTAAATGTTCATGGGAAACGACACATTACAATTAAAGTTGTGACAGTTCATGCCTTTCCATTAGTCAATAAATGGCATTGCATTATTGCCTAACACCTTTGTGTTTCTCTCGTGAGTCTATAGGTAGAATTATTCAGAAATACAACTGAAAAGTTTGACACACCCACTGTGTCATTTATACTTGCAACATATGAAAATGCAACAAAAAAAAAGTAATAATATATATTTTTTAAATGATTGAATGAATAAATGAATAAATCGTTTTAACAGTACTCGAAGATGACAGGCTCCCTAAGCGTGATCCCAATCAGTCAACACGTCGACAATGTTGAACGTGAGCGACTGAGAGGTAACAACATGAAATGTTATAAAATATTTAGTGTGTAGGGTTATCTGGTCTCCTCGTCTAGAAGCCTCTATATGTTAACCCTCTATGGCATGAATTTTTTCATACAGGAAATATTTTACACCATTTTTGGGGAGCTTGGGGCTCCCTGATATATCCATCACAAAACGTGCTATGAGGGTACTAAAACTGAGGTGGAATAGGGAAAACAAGCAATATGTGCATAAAAAAAAGGTTTAATTTGACAAACATCAATCACATTGCTGACTGACCCCTAATTGACCCCTGACCTCCTAACTGTCTTTCAGATCCCTGTCTCATGGATCCACTCTTCCTGACTCTCCTAAAACTCACTGTCCTCACTCTCAGAAGGAATGAACCTAATCCCGTTCCTTCCGCCCATCAAAGCTTCTTGTGTCCATATCATCCTGCAAGTATCAGTATATCGCAGAAACATTGACTATTGGTGCATTGAAGTCATGTCAGAAAGATTATATTTACGAGTTAAATGCACATGAACGCCACCACAAAGTCGTAATTACGAGTGGGAAGCAATGGCGGAAGCAAATAGTTTTCAATCATGATACATTTATTTCTGAATGCCGATAGTACAATGTAGTTTGTACGCATTATGTGTACTGTTATTGAAGAAGAAAGATAAAGTTTGCCAGAAAACACTACTAGCCAGTTTATGAGCTGATGGGCATGAGTGACCAAACTACATTTCCCATCATTCTCTGGGGCAGTATAATAATAATAAAAATAACAACAACAATAATAATAATAATGAAACATAAATGACACATAATGTGCATTCTTTGAAATTTCTGAACTTGTAAAAACAAACTTCCCAGGAGAGCTTGAATGCACCGTATTGCAGTGTGAGATCCAAAAAGGTAGTTTGTTGCTTGAGGGCAATACTGTGCCATAGAGGGGTAAATGTTCATGGGAAACGACACATTACAATTAAAGTTGTGACAGTTCATGCCTTTCTATTAGTCAATAAATGGCATTGCATTATTGCCTAACACCTTTGTGTTTCTCTCGTGAGTCTATAGGTAGAATTATTCAGAAATACAACTGAAAAGTTTGACACACCCACTGTGTCATTTATACTTGCAACATATGAAAATGCAACAAAAAAAAAGTAATAATATATATTTTTTAAATGATTGAATGAATAAATGAATAAATAAATAACTGAATGAATGATAAAACGTGAAAATCTCACAGTTCAGAAACCTCACTCTCAGTAAACTAATGTGTTCTTTCAATACAGAATATGTCTATATAGGCAAACATGAATATATACAGAAGTATGAAAAAAATGTTTTCATGACAATGCAGGAGTCCTTTGCGGTGGATATAAGACGTTCATGTTTGGAAGGCACTACATATGTTTCTTTCTTTTTATATATATTTTTTCTATGTAGTTATTTATCATAATCGA
The DNA here is from genome assembly GCA_029959095.1 of Rhinichthys osculus. NCBI lineage: Eukaryota > Metazoa > Chordata > Actinopteri > Cypriniformes > Leuciscidae > Rhinichthys > Rhinichthys osculus. The sequence continues at coordinate 2,607,545 of JARWKJ010000003.1, forward strand.
GACCCTGTGTCAATGATGCTTTGGGAACGCCTCTGTGTGATTGCGTCTGAAGCGCGTGTGTCAACTAGTCCAATTCTGTTTACACCTTCATTTAAACTTTGTTTAAAATAAGCAGGTTACATCTATTTGATCCTGGATTTAAAATGCAAATTAAAGTGGAGTGCAACAGTTACACTATGTGTCTCGGCAGGGGTCAAAAAGGAGTTAAACAGTGAATTTTGAATTGATATCTTCTTATAAACTCAGTGGTTGTGGATTCAGGTGGCAATTAAATTACCTCACAACCTTTGTGTTTGACCAAAAAAAACAATATTCGGCCGGGGATTTTTACGCGGGTGGTGGGAGAAAAACACAGTCATTCTGGATTCGGACGGCAAGAAAATCATCGACTAACTCCTGTAATTGCTGAAAATACCCCACGGGCCCTTGAGAAACAATTAGGCAATTATCTGAAATCACACTGATAAATATTTAAAACCAACACGATTTCCGTCATCGTGTAAATTGTATTAGCCTACTTTTGCTTAGAATTGTTTGTTTGTTTTTGTTCTTGTAAGAGATCATTGTATGTGCATTTTTAGAGAATAGTACAAATGCAAACATCTCGCAATTTATTTCTGCACTGATATTCACTAATACACACACTTGAATAATGGCATAGGCCTACACTTAAGCATTTCAATTAATAATACAATTCCGTCAAATTGAATTGAATTGAATAATCATTACACGTTTAAATTGAATAATTGTTTATGCATTGTTCAATTATTCAATTACATTTTTTATATCTTAAAAAAAGGCTTAAAAAATAATTATTTCTTTGAGTGTACAGGTTATACTCGAAGTGTATTGAGCTTTGATAAACTCTGAAAAAAGTTCATCTATGGCACCAGCCGAAAAACCTCTTTTTTGTAGTTCTTAGGAAGAAAAAACGTGCAAATTCTTCAGAGATTTCTTGTAAAAACTAAATGAAAGGTTAGAAAATATTTCGTGTGTTGGGTTATCTGGAATAGCCTCTAAATCTCCATGGGAAAGAACACTTAAAAATGACAGTTATGACAGTTCATGCCTTTCCATTACACAATAAATGACATTGCATTGTTGCCTAACGCCTTTGTGTTTCTCTTGTAAGTCTATATAGTTTTTTTTTTTTTCAGAAATACAACTGAAAAGTTTTCAGTTTCGTACACTGATAAAAATTATTTTGTGAAGTAAATACTACAGAAAAAACAATGTAATTTACATGAAAAGGTTAGTTGAGGCAAGAATGAAAAAAACGAAGTAAATTCTATATTAGTACTCAATTCAAGCGTGTAGAAATAAAAGCATAAATATCAACATTGTAAAATTAAGTACAATTACTCAACTTTTCTGATACTGGTGTTCCCATCGTGCACTAGGCCTTGAATGATTAATGAGGTTGATTTTTCACTGTATTCACAGCGTTTTATCATTGCTTCTGTTGTTAGGATTAGTAACTTGCCATAACTTTTGCCACTTTGAGTTTATTTTCCACTTAAAATGACATTCAAACACAAAAACTATCCATCAAATGTTACCGTCATTGTGTATTATCTACCAAGTATTGAGGTCTCTGCGTTCACATGATGTGTGACTTCAAATATGAAGAATAAATATTGTAATAATAACTAAGAAGTTTCTAAGTAAAAGTATTTTAAAAGTGTGATTTAATTCAATGTTATATTATATTGTTATATTGTATATTGTAGTGAAATGTATTTCAAAGGAAACTTCAACTTAATAGATATTACTCAAATTTGTACTAGCTAAGTTTAAATTACTTATTTCCTTTGTTACTTTCACGTAACTTAGTTAAGTAGAGTTTACTTAATTCCATGTGTGAAATTTACTAAAATATTTAAAATATTCGTGCAAAAACTTGCCAAAGAAAAATGAAAAATTTTTTACTTGTTATTTTTTTTCAGTGTACAAACGTACACCCATGTGTCATTCATACTTGCAACAATCATGAAAATGCAATAAATAAATAAGAATAAATAAATAAATAGATGTATCGTGAATAAGTCACGGCTGAATGGTGTTGTTAGGACTGCTTATTTTATTTATAAAATGCACATATATCAGGACAAGACAGTAATAAATAAATTCAGAACCAAAATAACATATTATTCCCCCACGTTACTAATAAATAACATATATTAGTTAAATTCTACCAGAAATAATATTAACCTCACCTTCTTGCTCTTGAAATCTGAAGCATCAAGACAGAAAAGCAAAAGAGAGGATTTTTCTTTAATTTAATCAAACTGAGCTTATAGATGTATTAATTAAGGCAAAAAGTATTAATTGCTATTTGAATCATTAAATGGAAAAATATAAGCCTATTTATATTTATTTATCTGCATGTTTCAATAAATAAATAATAAATATTTAAATAATAAATATAATAAATAAATAAATACTTAAAATGAAAAACTAACCAAAAAATCATTGGCTTATAATTAATGTTTCACACATTGGCAATATTTAATACTTGCCAAGCTTTTGATTAAATTAAGCTATAAAGACTGCTACTTTACTTTTGATAAGTCCAATCTTATTTATCAATAAATTAAAAACTGAAAAGGTCATTCTTTGTCCTTTACATTGGGGAGGGCATGTATTTATGTCTCTTCTTCAGAAACTTGCAATAGATCACATATGCAGGTATGAACATGACATTTTTGAGTGACAGACCAAACCCACATTATAATGTCACAGGAGGGGGGAGTAGCGCCGGAAGTGAACTTCATATAAAGGTGCTTAAGAATAAACTGAGGATCCAGAGATTGTACATCTTTCATTCAGGCAAGATGTTGACCTACAAGGTGACTGTTTCTACTGGTCTAGAGGTGTGGGCTGAGGAGACGAACAGCATTTACCTGACGCTGATAAACTCAAAGGATCAGAGCAGTGAGAGAGTCCTGGTCAACAAATCCATTTTTACTCCTTTTAAAACGGTAAGAACGTTAAAGACTTGATTTTTTATTTTTTGGATTATTTATTTATATCATGATATTATATATATATATATATATATATATATATATATATATGACATGGTGTGCATATTTTTGTGTCCAAGTGCATTATTTCCTTTTAAAATAATTTGATAAATTCATGAAATACATACTATGTCATTTGTTTTATTTCTATTATGATATATATATATATAAGGGATGTAAGGGATAATACATCCATCCGGAAACCACAGACAGGGTGATGAGGACACAGAAGTGACGTCTGAAGGGGTTTATTCTGAGATAACAACCGGCTGGATGTACATGATCCCGCTTATTACACGACTACTTGCCACATAAGTAAATAATTAGACTCAAAATATTGATCTGAGTTGGAATATTTCATTAGCTCTTTAAACACAAAGCATCCGCGGAGAGAGCAGTTTCAGTGGCGAGTTCAAACTAGACGGACATTTAAGAGATATGGTATACAGTCATAACACTTAATACTCAGCATTTCAACACATAAATAATTATGGGTATGAGATATATTGATTTCAGATTTAACTGTTTTAATAGCGTACCTGTTTGTATCTTATAATCCAAAAGAGTACAAAACAGTGAAACAAGAGAGAGCGAGTCCATGATATTGGATGGCATAATTAAATAACTGTACACAAAATATTGATTTGACTGATTTGTTTTAATATTTTATTAGTTCAACAAATGCAAAACTTCCAATCAAAACAGAATTGAGTATTCCTCAGAGCCATGTAATATATATATATAGTCAATTTCATGTTGTGCATATCTTTGTGTTTGTTTTCCCATATTATGTGTCTAATAAAAGTTGTCATTAAAGGAGATCTCCCTCGACATCTGTGTGGAGGAGGACTTTGGAGACGTTGTCCTGGTGAAACTTGAAAAGGAGGAACACGTTGTTAATAATCCGTGGTTTTGTGAGCATATCAAAGTGCAAACACCCTCTGGAAAATGCTTCGAGTTCCCCTGTCAGTTCTCGATAGAAGACGGAAAGCCTGAGTTTATCCGAGAAGGCACTGGTACGTGCATTATAGCTTAGTTCATATCCAGTTTTAAATGAAGCATTATTATTATTATTATTATTATTATTACTATTGTTATTATTATTATTTGAATTTTTTGTATTCAGTTGTTCAGTTTGATTTGAATTATGTCTCAAATGCTATCCTTTCTATGTGTAAAATGTGTGCTATGTATTTATTTGTGTGTTTATTTAGCTGGATTGCCTCAGGATGACCCTGAATTTCTTAAAGAGAAAAGAAGAGAGGAACTGAAATCTAGACAGGACAGATTCAGGTTTGAAGAAACAATTACATTCTTTAACAATATTCATTTGTTACAGATTTTTTCTTTAATATTCCTGATACAGTTCAATGTGCTTGACACACACTAATATTGTACACATTATAACCATTTACACTATTTATAATATATATTATATGTATATATATTTATTATATATTATATATATATATATATATATATATATATATATATTATTTATTTTATGTGCCGTTTTTGTTATTAACATTCAGAAAAAAGGTTCAAAGCAAAATCCAAGGCTGGACATTGTATTCGTCCACACTACATTAAAAGAGTTTATTACAATAATTTCCACAGCATAATTTTAATCAGATTCTAAAGTAAGTAACTAATAATGTGTTACTTGAGTAAATTTTTCATTGGATATATTCTTACTTTTACTCAATTATGTATTTGGGTTATTTACGGTGGCACAGTACTGCACAATACAATGAAACATAAAAAGCAAACATGAATTAGCACAACGGAATCAAAATAGACAATAAAGTCTATGCGCGTAATCTTCTGGTGCTCCTCGCGTGGCGTTAGTATTAATGGGTCAAGTTATGAAGAAAAAGATGCATCTTCCGTAGTTTCTTGAATGGCTAAATACTCGGCAGAGAGGTGTGATGTGCGCTCTCTTCGTCTCGATAAAGAACATTGGCAGAGGTTTGACAGTGTGTGCTGGAAGGCCTGCCAAGAGAGCAATAGTCCAGTCTGGAAAGAACAAGCGTTTGGATGAAGAAATGCCTAAAAGGATGAAAATAACAAAAAGTTTATTAAATAACTCAATGTAATATAAACAAACAGTGTGCTGCACATGCACAAACAATACCGGACAATAAGGAACTGAAAACAGATATATAAACAAGATAACAAACTAAAAGAATAACAAGTGTGATGATAGAATCAGTGTCATGCATAGAAACAAAGGAAACAGGAAACTGACAATAAAGAAACTAATAGTCCATAGAAGTGAAGCTAATTAAACAGTGTCTAACAGTGTAACTGCACAAGTTAATGTTGTCATTTCTCTTCTTGAAGGTGGACTGAGTGGCACCAAGGCTTCCCTAAGAGCATAGATGGTAAAAAACTTCCAACAGAAGTTCAGTTTGATTGGGGAAAAGAGAAAGACTTTTTTGGGAATTTGCTGAAAGCGTAAGTCTTGGGGGAATGTGTCATGACCTCAGTCTGTGTTGATTAGATTATGAATTTTTACTCCGTATTCCAGAATGAAAAATCATGCAAATACTGTTCATGTATATAATTATACAGTATGCACTCTGTTACAGGAAGGCGGAATCAATTCGTGAAAAATGTAAAGAATTCATTCATTCCTGGAAAGGCATGGAATTCTTTGAAAATATATTAAAAGATTTTAATATCAAGAACACTTTTCTAGGTTTGGATTATTTCTTCCTTTGTTAAGAATGTTTGTTTTTTGTTTGTTTGTTTGTTTGTTTGTTTCTTCATTTAAACAAAATCACTTTTTTTCATGCCTGTAAAGCCTTTGACAGTTGACTCAATTTTCCCCTTTGAAATCTGAACAGAGAAAGTGATGCAAGACTGGAAAGAGGATTACATGTTCGGCTATCAGTTTTTGAACGGCTGCAATCCTGTCATGATCAGGAAGTGCAAGGAAATTCCAGACAAATTTCCAGTCACACATGAGATGGTGGAGGACTTTCTGGAGAAAGGTGTCACACTACAAGAGGAATTAGAGGTCAGAAACTTTAAGACATAAATCACTTGAACAATTAGTCAATAATCAAATCCAAGGCTTGTATCATATAATTTCACATAATTAATAACACTTCGCATAATTTAATTTACATAAATGACTCAAATCAATGTTATTTGAACCCATGAACTATTAGTTCTAAACTTTGCACCTGTGTACACGTTTACAGGCAGGAAACATCTACATAGTGGATTATGAAATACTGGAGGATGTGCCAACATCCAGCGATCAGGTCTATTTGACTGCACCCCTCTGCCTGCTGTACAAGAACAGACTGGACCAAATTGTGCCAATTGCCATTCAGGTATCTGTCGCATATAGAATCAGTATCAAATTAAAACATAAATTAAAAATAAAAGTGCTTTTTCCGTGAATCTACTCACTGAAGTAAAAATATCCCGCTTGGCTTTATTATATCTAAATCAGCTCAGTCAAACCCCAGGGGAAAAGAGCCCAATCTTTATCCCGAGTGATAATGAATATGATTGGATGCTTGCCAAGATGTGGGTGAAATCTGCCGACCTCCTTGTACACCAGTTGGTCACGCACCTTCTCAAGACACATCTGATATCAGAGGTTTTTGAAATGGCCATGTACAGACAGCTCCCTGCAGTCCACCCTGTATACAAGGTACATGTTTCTCAATATGGGTTGCTGGTTCTAATATCCTTGCCTTTTCTTTATTTTTTTAACAATGGTTTTATGTTAAACAACAACCTCCAGGGCAGGATACTGAAAGCACAGTTCCTCTTTCAGGTTATGCTTTTTTAATACATTTTTTATGATTTAATGCACATGTTTAAATTCATCATTTGCTTTTTACAGTTACTGAAACCTCATATTCGTTTCACAATTGCAATCAATGCAGCGGCCCGTGGAAATCTCATCAATGAAGACGGGGTCATCAGCCAGGTAGCTTTACACCTAATTTAATATATCCACACATAAACAGCATATTTCTAGGATTCACAGCAATTCTATTCAAATTAGATTATTTTGTTTTTGTCTGCCAAGACATAATTTCTTTCCATGATATAGGTTTAAAGACGCACACAGTGTTAACAAATCTTCATCATGACAGGCCTGAGCCTTTACTTGACTTTTTGTCTTGTGATATTCTGTCTTTTTGCTGAATGCTCTTACTTCTATTTCATAGGTTATGTTGTATTTAGTTAACAGGTGTTTGCTTAAACCGACAGACCTAAGTAGTTCCTAAATTTCCCAAATACAAAAAAAAACCCCACCAGAATAAAACTTCACCCATAATTCCCCTGATGGTCACTTGAGTAGGCTAAATAAGTGCTGAAAAGATTGAGGCAAAAGATTAACTGAATTCTTGGTATCCAAAGATTACTAGCGTCAATGGAGATGGGATAGCTAAAGTGATTCAAAGTGCCATGAAGACTTTAACCTACGAGTCCCTGTTCTTCCCTGAGACCATAGAGGCTCGAGGAATGAAAGATGTGCCCAATTACTATTATAGAGATGATGGCAAGAAGATCTGGGAGGCAATACACAGGTAGGTGTAGCAACAGTTCAGATTATGTACCACTAGTGCAAAAGTACAAACACTTCAATGAACAGTTTTGGCATCCAGAGTTATTTTTATTAATTCGTCATTTTGTTGATCTTCCTGCAGTTTTGTATCTGCTGTGGTCGAGATCTACTATGAGAGCGATAAGACCGTTCAAAGTGATGGAGAGATTCAATGCTTTGTTAAGGATGTTTCCAGTGGCATGAATAATTCTGACAGTGAGTACAGGTTTAATTTATCAAACGCCCTGTTTACATCTGGTACTAAGAGGTTTAGGTCGATCGGAACATAAGTGGACAACGCTAAATACAGGCGTAAACGGGGTCTAAAGCTTGTTCACTTTCAACCACTTCGAGAGTTAGTCGAAAACGCATTAGACCGGATTGCTTTCGTAGTGTAAAAGTTCATGTGGTCGAATGTGTTCGAACAGCCACAAAAGACGCAGTCACCTAGAGTACCGTTTAACGTTATGTCAGAACTGAACTAATGTATCGGGATCCCTACCAAAATGCTACATTTGCTGTCCCTTTCAGCGCCCTTCATAAGCTGCCTAATTCCCTCACCTGTTGGGGTAAAGAAAGGACAGAGCTTTACGCAGAGAGAGTCGATCACTGCTGCCCCTTCTAACCCATAAAGTGAGACTATTTGGATAACACCTGGACAGGATATGTAAACACCTGTCCAGTATTTCACTTGACCCCCACCAATTTGCTTATAGAGCAAATAGGAGTGTTGATGATGCAGTTTCACTCTGTTTGCACTCTATTCTTCAACATCTGGAGTTTAAATCCACTTATGTACGTGCCCTCTTTGTGGACTTTAGCTCTGCGTTCAACACCATCGTTCCTGTGAAGCTGATTAACATTCTACAGGAGCTAGGTGTTAGAACATCACTTTGCAAATGGATTTTCAACTTTTTATGCAATAGGAAGCAGGTGGTTAAAATGGGTGATGCGTCTCACGGTCAAAGTTTTTGAACACTGGCGCCCCACAGGGCTGTGTCCTTTCCCCACTTCTGTACTCTTTATACACACAATTCTGTCAGTCACACAGCAGTTCAGTTTTGTTGTTTAAGTTTGCTGACGATACTTCTGTAGTTGGTCTCATTACTAATGGAGATGAGTCTGACTACCGCAGAGAAGTGGAGGGTCTGGTGAAATGGTGTGGACGCTGTAATTTGACAATTAACATCTCAAAAACCAAGGAAATGGTAGTGGATTTTAGAAGGACCCCTAGTCCTCTCCCTACGCTCTCCATAAATGGGGTGGAGGTGGAGAGGGTCACTTCCTTCCAGTTCCTTGGGACCACAATCCAGGAATCCCTATCATTGGAGCTAAACACTAATATTAAGATCAGTAAAGCGCACCAGAGACTCCACTTTCTGCGTCAGCTCAAAAAATTTAGAGTCAGCCGAGCTGCCATGATCCACTTTTATAGGTCAACAATTGAAAGCGTCCTTACTTTTTCCATGCTTGTCTGGTTCGGTCACACAACCGCTCAGGACAAAACTAGGTTGGAAAGAGTAGTACGCAGAGCATCAAAAATCATAGGCTGTAGCCTCCCTTCACTTTCTTCACTCTTCTCCACTAGAATTGTCAGAAAGGCTAAAAACATCATAGCGGACCACTCTCATCCTGCTCACCATCTCTTTAAACTACTCCCATTAGGAAGAAGATATAGGAGCATTAAAACTTCTACATCACGTTTTAGAGACAGCACTTTCCCTCTGGCTATCAGATATCTGAATTTGCACTGACGGCTAGCAGCACCTCATTAACTGTATGCATTGTGCACTTTCTCTGCCATAGGGTATTGTCCTTTTTAATGTCTGCAGGGTTTTGGTCCTATGTCCTATGGTTGCTGGGGATTGTTGGGTTCATTGTTGGTGTACTTATGATGTCTGTTTTTTGGTTATTTATGTCTGAGAGTTGTACCAAGACAAATTCCTATCAACTTAGTTGACATGGCAATAAATTATTGATTGATTGATTGATTGAAAGCGTGCCTATTCTAAACAGAAAGGGATGCTACTGAGCCCATATATTGACCGCAAGGAGGTGACATGTGGAGTTACACACATTGAATGGCCCGTAAGGCAGATCTACATAGGGAAGGTCTCTTTGGTAGATCCAGCCTAGCTAGGGTTGGAGTCAATAATGTGCAGAGACGGCAGAGCAGATCTGTAGAGGGAAAGACACTGGCTCACTTATAGGGAAGCCGTACCATGGAAAAATACACTTGCTGGATCACCCGTAGGGGAATCACAACACATGCGCACATCGTCTAGCACAGGGGCTGACCTAACCGTGATTTAGCACAGGAGCTGACCTAACCGTGAGCTTACCTAACCGTGATCTAGCACAGGAGCTGACCTAGACCTGATCTAGCACAGGGGCTGACCTAACCGCGAGCTGACCTAACCGTGATCTAGCACAGGGACTGACCTAGACCTGATCTAGCACAGGACCTGACCTAGACCTGATCTAGCACAGGAGCTGACCTAACCCTGATCTATCACAGGAGCTGACCTAACCGTGATCTAGCACAGGAGCTGACCTAACCGTGATCTAGCACAGGAGCTGACCTAGACCTGATCTAGCACAGGAGCTGACCTAACCCTGATCTAGCACAGGAGCTGACCTAACCGTGATCTAGCACAGGAGCTGACCTAACCCTGATCTAGCACAGGAGCTGACCTAACCGTGATCTAGCACAGGAGCTGACCTAACCGTGATCTAGCACAGGAGCTGACCTAACCGTGATCTAGCACAGGAGCTGACCTTACCCTGATCTAGCACAGGAGCTGACCTAACCCTGATCTAGCACAGGAGCTGACCTTACCCTGATCTAGCACAGGAGCTGACCTAACCCTGATCTAGCACAGGAGCTGACCTAACCCTGATCTAGCACAGGACCTGACCTAACCGTGATCTAGCACAGGGGCTGACCTAACCCTGAACTATACATAGATGGGTAGATCGCCGGTGAGAATATATCAATTATATTCTCTGCGTCCCATCCAGAGACCACACCTGGAGGTTCCAGAGGTCTGGGTGTGGTGCCATTAAGTGCCCCGTCTCTGAGAAGGCATGTTTTTCTTCAGAGAATCGGCCAGGGAAGGGGTGTCGAGTGGAGCATGCTTGGGCCAGTATGGTGCAACCAACAAGACATGGTCCTCGTCCTCCCTAACCTTGCACAGTTTCAGTGCGAGTAGGCTAACTGGGGGAAATTACGTAGGGATGAGAATGGCGCTAAGCGACTTCAGATGCTTCTGATTCCAGACGAGGAAATGGCGGACGAATGTCGACATGCGAAAGAAAGCGTAGACCACACTGATGGTTGATGTACGCAATGCAAAGGCATTCGTTGTGGGTTGGCAGATGTTCATTTCAAACTCTGTGAAAAATGGTTGCTTATTTATTGTATAAATTAGGAGCATATCAAAAAAACTGCTAATGTGATACTTGTGGTATTGTTTGCTTAGCGTAATAATCAGTCTGTTGTAAAAAGTATTACCTGTATGAAATGAAATCTTGCTATGCCGTTGGAATCGTTCACAGATGGCATAGATAGATGTTCATCTAGGCCTAATCAAGATGTTCATCACTGGCAAACAATAGGATGCATTTGCAGATTTGCGTTCAATTGTAGTTCCACAGCCACTTTATTCAACGGTTTTAATTTTCTAAGACTGAGAAACCACTTTAGACAGTGTGTACGGGAAACTGAACAAACAATTAAAAATGATTTGTGAACCAAGTTAGTTCCGCCAACTTGTTTGATTGTGGCTGCATCCAAAATCACATACTTCCCTACTATATAGGTAAAAAAAAGTATGTCCGAATTCACTTTATTCATAAAAGAGAAAGCAGAAAGTAACCGAATGACCTACTACTTCCGGACAGATTCTGAAGTGCGCTTTAAAGGGATTAGACAGAGTGCTTAGATTAAACTACGCTTTTCTTAACATATGTTGCATTAAAATATAAGGTTTCACTGAAATTATACATTTATGTACTGAGTAATATTAAGTAACAACATGTACTTCCTATAGGGTTAGGATTAGTGTTTGGTTTGGTCTGGTTTAGGGTTAATTGCATGTAATTTTGCATAATATATAGTTATTACTATAGAAAGTACTGTCACGGTTCTGTCACTTCTGTCTAGTCTATTTCTTGGTTTTGTGACAGAGCCCTGACACACCTGTTTTACCTTGTCTGTGCCTTGTTTCATGTGCATTCGTGTCTTGTGCTGTGTAGCACACAGCTTGTGTTTTACACTAGCTGTGTGCTTTCATGTTGTCATGTTTTGTGTGAACACGTGGCTTATGAGTGTTTTCATTAGCTGCGTGTTCATGTCTCGTTTTGTGTGAGCACATGGCTGGTGATTGGTTTTACTGGCCGTGTGCTTGTGTTCAAGTCATGTTTGGTGTGAGCACATGGCTTGTAATGTATGTTTCCTTGTGCCATGTGCTCTCCTGGTGATTGTCTAGCCCCTCTCATCTTGTTACCTGTTTGATTCATTTGCCCCACCTGTCCTCCCTCATTGACTGCTTTGTTTTGCTCTCCCTATTTATTCTCCTTATGTTTTCAGTCCTGTGCTGGATTGTCACTAAATGTTACCTTGAGTGTTTCCCTGCTCTAGACAAGTCAAGTCGTGCCTTTCTGTCCTGTTTTCCCCCACGGGGTAGTTTTTGTTTGTGTTTTCACTTTTGTTAATAAAGCCCTTATTTCTCCTGCAATTGAGTCCTCGCTCCCTTCACTCAACCTGACAAGTACATGTAACATACTGTATAACAATGATACTGTAAAACACGCTTCTGGCGTTCAAGTGGTTGAAAGTGAACAAAAGAGAGTAAAATCCCAGGTGTAAACGGGAATGTGTGTCCCTCGTCTACTTGTGATCCAATCGACCAAAACGCATCTTAATACCTGGTGTAAACGGGGCCAAATTACATGATTACAAGCATGCATGATTATTTTTTTTATTCTTGTATACTCTATATGCATCTTTGTGTGTTTCAAGTCACCTTTAAATGTGAGCATAAGTTAAATGCGTACTGCCACTGTTTCCAGAGTTTCCAGAGTCTCTGAAAACTCGAGAGGAGTTAGTCAAGTACCTGACCATTGTGATATTCAACGCTTCAGCACAACATGCCGCTGTCAACTTTGGACAGGTGAGATTACACACTACATTACACACAACAAGAGCTTTAAAAATTGCTAGGCACAGTTCTGGATAATATCCATAAGCTAATATCTGTGAGTAAACTTTTATGTTGCAGTTTGACTGTTATGGCTGGATCCCCAACAGTCCTTCCACCATGCTCATGCCGCCTCCCGTACAGAAGGGCAAAGTGGATATCGATTTTATCAATAAGAGTCTACCTGACCATGAACGTTCCTACAAGGTTCTAGGAATAGCTTGGGTCCTCACTCAGTTCCAGGAGAACGAGGTTTGATGTCTTATTCTAATATACTTTCCTCTTGAAATTGTATAGAACATGGCAGCAATCTAGTTCAAATCAATGAAAAAGAAAGAACATGTTACTAGATTAGGGTACAGAGCATCAAGGTTTGAGTTGAAAAAAAGATTTTTTTTATGTATGCTCAAATACATTTTAATTCTTCTTATTGTTGTAGATTGTTTGCTTGCTATAGTGTATGTGTTCTGGGGCACTGTCAACGCAATATTTTCAGTCAGGAAGAGCAATTCATTTAACTGATCCGTTGCTAAGTCCCACATTAAAAATATCATCATGTTTGGGGAGTAACACAAAATGTATCTATTTATTTAATGCTGTTCGTATTTAAAATACCACATATTAGGAGCTTAGCACAAACACTGAGAATGAAAATTCTACACTATATATTGCTGCTGCCACAGTCACACTTTTAAAATTCAAAACAGTGTTGAATAAGTAATCTAAAGTATTAAAATGATGTTACTTTCCTTGGGTAAACTAACAGAATATGTTACAAATTATATTTTACGCAATGTATTCTGTAGTGAAATACATTTCTTCCAATCCTAACAGGCAAACTTTTGCTCTTCTCTAATGGTAGTCAATGGAGTCCCTTTGTGTTTGTACAGTTTTAAACTAAATGATCTAAAAGCTATAGAAGAGATAATTTATCTTTTTTTTTCTGGAGCATGTAGTGACACATTAATGTATGTTTTGATTAAGGTTACAGACGGGATAGTAAGAAAACAGTTCCCAGTATTGTGATTATGTAGTAGTAAAATAAGAAAGAGTTCTGTTCACCAATACAACTTATACAATTAAGCTGAAATTCGATTTCGATAAGTAAAAGTAATGGAAAAATTTGACTTTTTACAGTGGTGTAAGCGGCTTCTCTCTGAATGTAAAAAGCATTTGCACTAATTCTGATCTCTGCTGATCTGCAGTTATTAATCATGTTACCACATTATTTTACAAGTTCTTTAAAGAAACACGGCAAATAAAAATGCTTTGGAATGTCAGACTTTATTCCAAGAATAATTTCATTAAGTTTTCTACATTTCTATGAAAATGTATGCTATTAATGAAAATCCCCAATTCTTTGTTTGTTTTATAAGCTTGTGTGAATGTTTGACAGTAACCAAGGGGGCGGAGCTTAGAGAAGGGTCAGTTTACCTTGTAAAAAGAAAGAAAGATGTTGTTCTACTTTCTGAAGAACTTTCTTTTCCCCCAGCGGTACTTAGGCATGTATCCAGAGATGTGCTTCACAGAGGAACCAGTGAAGGAAGCCATAAAGACTTTCCGCAAGAAACTAGATGAGGTGACCAACATCATCAAGAGCCGGAATGAGGGATTAACAGTTGGATATGGTTATTTGTCCCCAGACAAAATCCCCAACAGTGTTGCAATTTGAGAAAATATTGTGCCAGGCCTATATATAGTGTGTATGGCCAATGTGTGCTTGACATAGAAAAAGAGAAGAACAGCTCTACTTAAAATATTAAGTATTGTAAAACACAGAGCATTCTGCCTTTTGAGGCAATTTATAGAAATTATGTTAGATTAACGGTTCTTGTATTTGACTGTTAAGGGGAAATAAGGGATAATACTTTGTAATGCCATCTGTGCACGTATGTATGTTATCTGAGGGGTGATTGTCTGGTTCACGCCAGGAAAGCAGAACCGTTTATTTGGCCATGCTTTAAAGAGCTAAAATTGTGTTATAATCCAATTATTATTTATCTTTTTTATTATTTTCTTTTTTCATATAAAGTTGCATAATCATATATCCATACTGTGGTAATCATTTACTCGTCTTTTGATTCATTAATTCAAATTCTTTATTACTCAGATGATCTATTGTTTGTAGGCTACAGTCTATTAAATAATCATTTGACTTATTTTTGACCTTACAGTTATATTGAGATCTTACATCTATATTGATTTTGCGCTGATTGCGCAACTGTTTTCTT
This sequence comes from Rhinichthys osculus, assembly GCA_029959095.1. Lineage (NCBI taxonomy): Eukaryota > Metazoa > Chordata > Actinopteri > Cypriniformes > Leuciscidae > Rhinichthys > Rhinichthys osculus. The sequence goes on from JARWKJ010000003.1 coordinate 2,622,579, forward strand.
TATTCGTCATAACAAAAGCAATGTTACCCCTGTTCTTTGCCATTTTATAAATGTTACTGTGTTTACTGTAGTTCTAGCAGTGAATTATGCTAGACCATATATTCATTCATTAATTTGTGTCTGTTCAGCAAGAGTTCAAATATGCCTGCCATCTTTTTAAAAAACCCATACGATTACTTTTCTGTGAACAAATACAATAATTTAACTTTGGTGTATTTCTTTTTGTAACCTGAATAAAATAAAAATGTTTTACCCCCTAAAGTAACTTGTGTATTGATTGCATACTCAATCCAAAAAAACACACAGCAGAGAATAAACAGGATGTGCAGCAGTCTTTAATGCAAACAAATTCAAACTAACATTAATACTCGGGAATCTTCAAAAACAAGAATGGAAAAACCAGAAGATAGTAATAGGAAACGTCTCGGTTACCAATGTAAACCTCATTCCCTGAAGTAGGGAACAGAGACTTAGTCGATCGTACCGACTGTATGGGATAACGCCTAGTGAGCCAATCACTCTGATTACTCTTACAATCAAGCCAAACAAGCTTTGGCAGGTGCGTAATCAACGCTCCGCCCTGTCCTGCGGGTATAACACAGGAGTGGATGCACCTACCAGTTGTTTTTCGCTGAGGAGCAGATCCTGCCCCAGTCAGCGGTGGTCCAGTAGAAGTGGCAGGGGGACTAAGTCTCTGTTCCCTCCTTCAGGGAACGAGGGTTACATTGGTAACCGAGACGTTCCCTTTCAGTCGGGTAACGTTCAACTTAGTCGATCATACCGACTGTATTGGATCCTCTAACACGCTACTAACACGCTACTGCCACCTTCCAGTGCCTTAACACAAAGCTGCAAGAGCCTCCCCATGGCGGACGGTCAAGCTTAATTCAATTCAATTCAATTAAAATGTATTTGTATAGCGCTTTTCACAATACATATTGTTTCAAAGCAGCTATATAGAAAGTACATTTCAGAAATGTACATAAAAAAATACAGTTAGTTAATCATGTATTAATTTTGCTATAACGCACCAGTGGGGCTCGACAGCCTTAGTCAAACGGGTTGGTCGGGTTGCGGAGAGATTGTGAAATTGAGGTTAGGTCTCAGCAGCAGGAGGAATGTAGAGGTCAGTAAGCTGGGCTGAGTTGAGTGGGGGACGGAGGGGGGTGACTCTGGGACGCCAGAGTCACTGTCAAGCCCTCTTGAGGTGTCGTGGGCTAGTCGACGAAACACTGAGGACGGAAGGTGCCCACTTGAAGACCCTAGAGATGTCCCCTACTCGGCTCAATCCAGACGGTTGTCGTGCTGGTCCACTAGGGAGACCACACTGTAGTTGCAGCCGATTTCATTCGACTGACTTGACTGACTTCGTAAGAAGTACTGATCAATGCGAGGCCCCTATGTGTGCTATGTGTGCTGATCAATGTGTGCTGACGCGCCAAGTACACTTCAGCCGTTAACGCCGGACAGAAGGGGAGTCACACCACCATATGGAAGGATGCGTAAATGGATGGAGAAGCATAGTTTACTGTAAAGCTACGTCTTAGTGTTGCTTATCTTGGCGAAAGCCGAGCATAAATCAGCATGAAGTTTTAACTTCTACTCTCGTGTAATGGAAATTATGAAGATCTGGATACGTCCAGTGACTGCGGTGAATAGTGCTGCTGGCAACAAGGGAAAGACCTTGTGACAGCCTGGAGAGACAGCTGACAGGAGGAAAGAGACCCCAATGGGGCTGGTAAGGGTTAGCTACCCTTGTCGGCAGTATCCAGCTCCGTGTTTACAGGATGCTGGAGACACCCGCCCAAGGCTTCTGAGAAATTAAAGAGAAAAATACCCCTAGAGTCTGCGAGAGCGGGGGCGGAAGATGACTCGATGTTGGACAACATGGTTAACGACTTAGGAATGGAAACGGATATGAGTATGGAGAGTAAGACTAGTTCAAGTTCTGCAGTTAGTAAAGTCATTGAACTCCAAGTTTGTGTCTGCGGCTGGAGCAAGGCGACAACGTTCAGGGGTTTGAAGGTTCATCAATGGAAGATGAAATGCTTGAGGGAGAAGGGACAAGGGCCTCGCATTGATCAGTACTTCTTACAAAGTCAGTCAAGTCAGTCGAATGAAATCCAGCGACAGGAAGCAAACCACAGCTCGCAGGATATCAGCACCCCTGTGAGGAGAGGAGGGCTTGCACAGTTAGTGATGAACATATTCATACTTGTGAAACCGGTCAGACTAACCAGCATAAGAGAGAAAAGAACCTCAACGGGCATAGGCCTGGAGTTAGATGGCCAAGAGCTTGTGAGAAAACTGCATGGGACACGGTAAACACAGATCTATGCTTTGCATTGGAAAGATTAACTGGTACAGTTGAAAAGAAGCTGGATAAATTTGGGGACATCATTTACGCATATGGAAGTGAGAGGTTTGGTGTGGAAAAAAGGAAGGAAAAAGTAAAAACTACTACTGCAATGTCTAGACGGCAGCAGAAAATTGAAGGGTTAGTTAGAGAAAGGAGACAGCTGAGGAATCAATGGAAAAGAGCAGAACAAAGTCAGAAGGAGGGACTCAATCTCTTACAAAGGGACATAAAAGATAAGCTGGCAACATTACGCAGAGCTGAGCACCTACGGAAACGCAACAAAAAGAAGGAACGTGCGAGGGCTAATTTTTATAAAGACCCATTCAAATTCGTAAAGAAGTTATTCACCAGTGAGAAGAATGGCACTTTAAAAGCATCTAGAGTTGAGCTAGAGAGATATTTGGAGGAAACGCATACAGATGCAAAAAGGCATGAGCCTATGTCAATTCCAGCCCACCAGAATACCAAATGGAGGTCTGTGCACCTAAGTGGAAAGAGGTAGAGCAGGCTGTGAGAAAGACAAGGGCTTCATCATCTCCAGGGCCTAATGGAGTTCCGTACAGAGTGTACAAGAGTGCTTCGGGAGTTCTGCGAATTCTGTGGAAATTGTTAAAAGTGGCATGGGAAAAACAGGTTGTACCTAGAGCATGGCGCAGAGCAGGTGGAGTCTTTATACCTAAAGAAAAAGATGCTACAAGCATCAGTCAGTTTCGTCCTATTTCACTATTAAACGTTGAAGGTAAGATTTTCTTCAGCATTATTGCCCAGAGATTGTCCACCTACCTATTAAAGAATGGCTTCATTGACACTTCAGTTCAAAAAGCGGGCATTCCAGGGTTCTCAGGATGCTTAGAACACATCAATGTTATCTGGCAACGAATTCAGTCAGCTAAAAAGGAGAGGAAGGAGCTCTATGTGACATTCCTGGATTTGGCTAATGCATAAGGTTCAGTGCCACATGAGCTTCTTTGGGCAGCATTTGATTTTTTCAGAGTACCAATGTCAATAACAAATTTAGTGAAAGCCTATTTTGGAGATTTGCAATTTAGTTTCTCAACTCCAAAATTCAGCACTGCATGGCAATGCCTAGAGGTTGGAATAATGGCAGGATGCACCATTTCTCCACTGGCTTTTACCATGGCAATGGAAGTAATCATTAGGGCATCAAGATGGGTAGTAGGAGGAGAGCGCTTGGCTTCTGGGATGCGACTACCACCAATCAGAGTGTACATGGATGACATGACAACCATGACTACAACAGTAGCCTGCACTAATCGGTTATTGGGGAAGTTAACAGATAATATTGAATGGGCATTGTTATGGGATTTTTTATTCTTTCTCTTTCAAACCAATAATTGCAGCTGCTACTGATTGATGTGAGCAGGTGAGATGGGTGGACGGGGAGAGACGGATGGACTTTGACCCCAAAGGTCAAAGGACAGGCCAGTTTTAGAGCAAGCAAGAGAGCATGACCAAACCCTAAAGTTCAGGTTATTATTATTATTTCCTGACGGTAGAGAACTGAACTATAGTCTATATATGGGCAGAAGAACAGACCTTGAGACAGTTGTATAAAAACCGCTCTCTCCCTCCTCTCCGGGTCTCACTTTCCTCGCAGAACTGTACACTGTCTACCTCTGTGGGCCAATTGAACCTTTCTTATAAGAAATAAATCATTTTAATTCTCAGACTGTCTCTTACGCATTGATGTTTGTTTAGTGAATAATTTTGCAGTTACAGCACGAATGCAATTTAAGCCCTCTAAATCAAGGAGCATCTCGATAGTTAAAGGAAAGGTAGTAGATAAAACATTCTTCATTAATGGTGAGGCAATACCAACAGTTTCTGAGCATGTGAACGCCGTCAGCGTTAATCACAGGTTCGCGTTTAAAGTCTGATCATTTCGACGGAGGTGAATCAATCAAAGTTAACTTTAGCTGGAAGTAACATTATTCAAGAACCGCTATAACGCCAAAACAATCTGTTACCTTAAATTATATGTTTATCTCTGTAAAGCTGCTTTGAAACAATTCATTGTTAAAAGCGCTATATAAATGAAGATGACTTGACTTGACTTGACTTGACTGAGAAGCCAGTGAAGAGTCTTGGGAGATGGTACGATGGGGATCTAAAGGACACAGTTCGAGTGGGAGAAGTTAGACGACAAGCAGTGGAAGGGTTGAAGAGGGTTGAAGGGTTGAACTAAAACTCTGGTGCTTTCAGTCTGGTCTACTGCCGAGGTTGCTGTGGCCACTGACTGTGTACGAGGTTTCTTTGACAACCGTGGATAAGCTGGAAGCGTTCATAAGTTCATACATCAGGAAATCGTTGGGAGTTCCACGCTGCCTCAGCAGAGTGGGACTTTATAGTAAAGGAATATTGCAGCTGCCAGTCTCTGCTTTAACCGAGAAGTTTAAGTGTGCCAAGGTCAGACTGGAAATGACATTAGTAGAGTCACGTAACAAATGTGTAAGGGAGGTAGCCCCTGTGTTAAAAACTGGTAGAAAGTGGTCAGCAAAGAAATCTGTAGTAGAGGCAAAGGCTGACCTTCAAATTGGGGATATCGTGGGACAGGTACAGCATGGAAGAGGGGGTTTTGGGCTCAGTTTAGCTCCTCCTAAATGGCACAAGGCAGGCCCAGCTCAAAGGAGAAAGCTGGTAGTCAACGAGGTGCGAAAGCAGGAGGAGAGGATGAGGTGTATAAAGGTCATTTCCCAGGCCAAGCAGGAAGAGTGGATGAGATGGGAGAGTGTGGAACAACGCAAGATGGGCTGACAAGACCTTTGGTCAATGGAAGAGAGTAGGATCAGTTTCCTTATTAGGTCAACATATGATGTTCTCCCATCACCGCAGAACCTAAACCTCTGGGTAGGAGAGGATCCCTCTTGTCCTTTGTGTTCATCACCTGCCACATTAAGGCACATTTTGACAGGATGTAAGGTGGCTCTTAGCCAGGGTCGGTTTACTTGGCGCCATGACCAAGTACTGCGATGTTTGGCTTTAGCATTAAAAGGGAAGCGTAGTATGACCAATAAGTTGCCGCCTCTTCTAGCAAAACATCACATGCAGAAGACAATATTCCTCCGCCCAGGCGAGCAACCACCAAGAAAAGGTGTTAACACCAATTCTCAACCAGGACAACTGGAAGCTGCTAGGGACTGGAAGATGCTGGCTGATCTTGATCAACAGCTTATTTTTCCACCTGAGATTGCCACCAATAACCTACGACCAGATATTGTTTTGTGGTCTGGATCAGCATGCATTGTTCAACTGATAGAGTTAACAGTGCCATGGGAGGATGCGGTAGATGAGGCATATGAGAGGAAGAAACTGCGGTATGCTCATCTGGCCACTGAAGCCGAACAGCGAGGATGGAGAGTCCAGGTTTATCCAGTGGAAGTGGGTTGTCGAGGTTTTGTGGCACACTCTACAACCCGGTTCCTCAGAGACGTCGGATTCAGCGGCCAAGAGTTGCGTCGCACAGTAAAGAACTTATCTGAAGCAGCAGAAAGGAGCAGCAACTGGAGTGGGTGAGACGGAAAGATTCTAGCTGGCTGTGTACAGGCCGCCACGCTACGGTTTCGTAGAATTCTTGAAAAACTTGAAGAGTCTGTTGGTTTATTTGTATAGGTTGTATACACTCACCGGCCACTTTATTAGGTACCCCATGCTAGTAACGGGTTGGACCCCCTTTTGCCTTCAGAACTGCCTCAATTCTTCGTGGCATAGATTCAACAAGGTGCTGGAAGCATTCCTCAGGGAGTTTGGTCCATATTGACATGATGGCATCACACAGTTGCCGCAGATTTGTCGGCTGCACATCCATGATGCGAATCTCCCGTTCCACCACATCCCAAAGATGCTCTATTGGGTTGAGATCTGGTGACTGTGGAGGCCATTTTAGTACAGTGAACTCATTGTCATGTTCAAGAAACCAATTTGAAATGATTAGAGCTTTGTGACATGGTGGAAGTAGCCATCAGAGGATGGGTACATGGTGGCCATAAAGGGATGGACATGGTCAGAAACAATGCTCAGGTAGGCCGTGGCATTTAAACGATGCCCAATTGGCACTAAGGGGCCTAAAGTGTGCCAGGAAAACATCCCCCACACCATTACACCACCACCACCAGCCTGCACAGTGGTAACAAGGCATGATGGTTCCATGTTCTCATTCTGTTTACGCCAAATTCTGACTCTAACATCTGAATGTCTGAACAGAAATCGAGACTCATCAGACCAGGCAACATTTTTCCAGTCTTCAACTGTTCAATTTTGGTGAGCTCTTGCAAATTGTAGCCTCTTTTTCCTATTTGTAGTGGAGATGAGTGGTACCCGGTGGAGTCTTCTGCTGTTGTAGCCCATCCGCCTCAAGGTTGTGCGTGTTGTGGCTTCACAAATGCTTTGCTGCATACCTCGGTTGTAACGAGTGGTTATTTCAGTCACTGTTGCCCTTCTATCAGCTCAAACCAGTCTGGCCATTCTCCTCTGACCTCTGGCATCAACAAGGCATTTCCGCCCACAGAACTGCCGCTCACTGGATGTTTTTTCTTTTTCGGACCATTCTCTGTAAACCCTAGAGATGGTTGTGCGTGAAAATCCCAGTAGATTAGCAGTTTCTGAAATACTCAGACCAGCCCTTCTGGCACCAACAATCATGCCACGTTCAAAGTCACTCAAATCAACTTTCTTCCCCATACTGATGCTCGGTTTGAACTGCAGGAGATTGTCTTGACCATGTCTACATGCCTAAATGCACTGAGTTGCCGCCATGTGATTGGCTGCTTAGAAATTAAGTGTTAACGAGCAGTTGGACAGGTGTACCTAATAAAGTGGCCGATGAGTGTAGTATTTACAGTCATTACGTTCCTGTGTATATTGCGTGAATGGTTGGGCAGATATTGTGTTTTGCGGTAGGTGGTATGCCATACGGAACCGTTGCCACTGAAACTGCTTTAACACACCAGTGGGGCTCGACAGCCTTAGTCAAACGGGTTGGCACGTATGGTTGGGTTGCGGAGAGATTGTGAGATTGAGGTTAGGTCTCAGCAGCAGGAGGGATGTAGAGGTCAGTAAGCTAGGCTGAGTTGAGTGGGGGACGGGGGGGGGGGGGGGGGTGACTCTGGGACGCTAGAGTCACTGTCGAGCCCTCTTGAGGTGTCGTGGGCTAGTCGATGAAACACTGAGGACGGAAGGTGCCCACTTGAAGACCCTAGAGATGTCCCCTACTCGGCTCAATCCAGACGGTTGTCGTGCTGGTCCACTGGGGAGACCACACTGTAGTTGCAGCCGTCGTGTTTGCTGACGCGCCAAGTACACGTCAGCCGTTAACGCCGGACAGAAGGGGAGTCACACCACCATATGGAAAGAAGCGTAAATGGATGGAGAAGCATAGTTTACTGTAAAGCTACGTCTTAGTGTTGCTTATCTTGGTGAAAGCCGAGTACAAATCAGCATGAAGTTTTAAAGGAGTCATAATGTAGTATTAACTTTGATACCCACGCTCTATTATAGTCATTTCATGCCCTTCTAAAAAAGAAAAATTGGAAAAAAATAAACACAGAGCTCGTTTGACCCTTATTTCTGAATGCATTATTGTCTCGCGAGATCTGATGCGAGGTTTTGGCTGTCGTGGACGGTCATTTTAATAATGCAAATGAGGGGCACGTTGATTGGTGGCAGGAAGGAGGGGGCTTGACACCGCAGGTAACTTCAGCATATCATTCCAAAAAGAGATCATGGCGCAACCCGACCTGGCCGCGACCTACGGGATTCAACCGTACGTTATATGTTTGAGCCAGACTCTGAACCAGAGCTGGAAACGGAAGAGGAACAACAGTCAATTGAAGGACGTCTACATCAACATGTCTCTGAATGGTAAAGACAATTTTTTTGACTGAGACATACATTAACATCAGTAACGAGCTAAAAGTTTTTGGTTTTTTTGCTATTTTCTCCCACATAAGTTAAGCTTTAATTTAATGTAGATTACATTAACGGAGATGTAGTCTACTTTATTTTCAGTTTACAGTGGTTATAGAGATTAACGTTTGCTATAATGTGTTGTTTTTGCCTTTTTTTACGTTGTGGTTTTTTAGATATTTAATCATTTTCATCTGCAGACATGTAACGTTATGTTTTTCTTTATGTTTATTAATTCTTGACTGTTTTTTTAATTTATCTATCCTTATCACATACATTAACCGCATTAGTAGTTAGCTGCTGTTTGTTAAACAAAATATAGTAATAAAAACACAGTCTTACCGTTTCAAATTCAGGCAAGTCCCTGATTGTTGGAATGGCACCTTTTTCCAAACGTAGCTTCGATGCCAACTTCGCCTGATATTGCCCCAAATTTGTAAAAGATTCTTTTGTGAAATGTTTAGCGCAGACACCTAACGTTGAGCAAGTTGAGATGGTTGTCAAACATGATGAGATGGTTGAGATGGTTGATGAACAGCGTCATTAAAAATAAATTTCATCCACTTGTCCCTTGTAGTTTGGTCAGTTTTGGGTAAAGAAAAAACATTAGAATGTGGATTATGACAGTCAACCACAGAGCAACTCACGTGTGCACTACGTTTCTGCATCTTTCTTGATTGAATATGATGGGGAGAGGGGCAGGGCGGGCCTCCTCTGCGGTGTTCATATATGGTATATCCGGCCCCGTCTTGACGTCAAGTTGGGGGAGAAATTGAAATCTCGTATTTGAGTGCGCGTGCACGTTGGCTAGTTTAAGAACCCTGGGGTAAACAAACGCTTCACTTTTGAATATCGGCATCCCGGCCAATCTATAATCGTTAGTCAATCATAACATACATTGATTCTCATGGAAAAGTGAAAATTGCACATTATGACTCCTTTAAAGGGGTCATATAATGCCATTTTTGTACAAGCTAATATGATTCTTTAGGGTCTAAATTAAAAGTTTGTAATATACTTTAATTAAAAATTCTCATTAGTATTGTAAGAAAACACTTATTTTACCTGGTCAAAAACAGCTCTGTTTTCAGCACGCCGTTTCAGTGCATATGACTTTAAATGATCATGAGCTTTGCTGACTCCGCCCCTCTGTTCTATGCGTACACCAGAGCTCTGGCGTACACCATTTGTAACTCAATAACCATAACGCGTTGTTCAGTATAAACGTGGGATTATGAATTATATTGAGAACGTCATACATAGAAAACATGCCGTAATGTACCCTGAGTGTAAACCTTAGACGCATTCATTGTGAAGCGTGCAGCTAGCGATTTGCAAAGATTAATATATTAATATAAAGTTTAATAAAACGTTACACTCACTTCCGTTCTTCTGGAGATTCAGCAGGAACACGAATATCTGGTAGCAGTTACCGATCCATTTTTCATGAGCAGCAGCTTTGCAAATCCAGCTTTATACTGATCCTCGTCTATAAAGCAGTCTGGTGAGAAATGATTCGCGCAAACATGAACGCATTGACGTTGCTCGTGGGGAATATTCCCTTCGAAAACAAACACAGCCACTGCGTCTTCAGCGGTTCGGATTTAGGAACATTAAAATGACTGCTGTGTTCGTTATTACACCCAAGAACAGAACACCACAATCGCTTAGACGCCATTCTGCTCATAGACAGTGCTCCAGCATATCAACAATGACCGCGCCGGTCCGCGCAGACTATGATTGACAGCTCTCTCATGGAGCTGATCTCACCCGCGAGGGCGGGTCTGTGTTCAGACGCTCCTGTCAATCAACAATCGTGGGAGGGGCTTCCGAGCGTGTGACGTCACACGGTCGAACGGCTCGATTTGAGGCAGGGGAAAACATATAAGGAGATTAAAACAAAACCACTGGATGGATTTTTATCATTATATGATGGTTGTGTACAGACACTGCCAACACACATTTCAGTACAATCAACTTGTAAAAGTGCATGCACCATTATATGACCCCTTTAACATCTACTCTCCTGTAATGGAAATCATAGGGCATAACATATCGCCGGCGTTGAGTTGTCTCTTCACAGGTGTCGAGTCATCTCTTCACAGGTGTTGGGGCGTCTGAAGTCTCTGTGAGAGGCTGGATACAAACTGGAGCTGACGAACGCTATTCATAACAGCAAAAAAGCAGATGGGAAATAATTAGCATAGCTGCTGTTCATAATATTAATGCATTTGATCTGATTCAACAGTTGTATAAAAGATAAGCATTATGTGAATGCTTGGCTAAAGAGATGCGTCTTTAATCTAGTTTTAAACTGGGACAGCGAGTCTGAGCCTCGAACAATATCAGGTAGGCTATTCCAGAGTTCAGGAGCTAAATGTGAGAACGCCCTCCCTCCTTTAGTGGACTTAGATATCCTAGGAATGACCAGAAGCCTCGAATTTAGTCATCTTAAATATGTATTGTAGAGTGATAGAAGGTCCATTAAGTACACAGGAGCTAAACCATTTAGGGCTTTATAGGTCAGTAGCAATACTTTGTAATTAACACGGAACTTAATAGGTAACCAGTGGAGAGATGATAAAATTGGTGTAATATGATCATATTTTCTTGACCTAGTAAAAACTCTAGCGGCTGCATTTTGCACTAACTGTAGCTTGTTTATTGAGAATTTAGGACAACCAGCTAATAAAGCATTACAGTAATCTAGTCTCGAGGTCATAAATGCATAAACTAAATTTTCTGCATCAGATATAGATAGCATGTTACGTAGCTTAGCAATGTTTCTAAGGTGGAAAAAGGCTGTTCTTGTAACATATGAAATGTGAAGTTGCGGTCTAGTATAACACCCAGTTCTTTTACTGTAGTGGATAAAGTAACAGGACGTCCTTCTAAATTAAAGTTGTATTGTAAGAGGTATTGTGGGCAGTTTTTTGGACCAACAAGTAATACCTCCGTTTTATCTGAATTTAATAGCAGGAAATTACACGTCATCCAGTATTTTATATCTTTAAGACATTCTGTCAATTTAGATAAGTTAGTGCTTTCATCTGGTCGTGATGAAATATATAACTGAGTGTCATCAGCATAACAGTGGATTAATTCCATGTTTTCTTATAATATTACCAAGTGGCAGCATATATATTGAGAATAGCAGAGGGCCTAACACCGATCCTTGCGGCACTCCATAGTCTACTGACGTTATCTTCGATTTTTCCCCATTTAAACTGACAAAATGGTAACGGTCTGATAAGTACGATCTAAACCAGCTTAATGCCTGTCCCTGGACACCAGTGTAGTTTTGTAGTCGATCCAAGAGTATTTTATGATCTATAGTGTCGAACGCAGCGCTAAGATCGAGTAGAACTAGTATTGAGATACAGCCTTGGTCAGAAGCTAAAAGTCATAAATATCATAATATCATAAAAAACACTTAAACTCTATGTCCTCGTTCAGACCTGGATAACGGAGCGCATCCAGCTGATGAATCCAAAATGACTCACGCTGGTTGAGTTTGCAGATCCTATCACCACCTCTATCCAAAGGTTTGACATGCTCCAAGACCTCTCTATTTTAAGTAGAGAATCATTCTTATTGTGCATATGTAGGAAGTTTTGGGCCATCTGATAGTCGGGGGTACTGATACGAATAGCATATTTATGCTCCGCCAAACGATCACGTAGACGTCTTTTAGTGCGACCTATATAAAACACATTCTTACATGGGCAAGATAAACGATAAATAATAAATGTAGTGTTACAGTTTATAAAGTCTTTTATCTTGAATGTTCTATTAGATTTAAAATCCACAAAAGTTTTCGAGGGAATGATATTACTACAATGGGGACAATCCATACAACGGTATAACCCAATAGGTCTCTGAAGCCAACTTTCCTTCTTCTCAGGGGGAAGATAACAATGTACCAACTTATCACGAAGAGTAGAGATCCTTCTGTAAGAAAATAAAGGGGTTGAGGAAAGACCTGTTGGAGGGTAGGATCAGAATTTATAATGGCCCAGTTATCCTGAATTATCCTTTTTATCTGTCTAGCCTCCCTACTATATTGTGTAACAAAGAAGGGGCGGGATTGAGTATCTGTCTTACATCCCTTCTTAATCAAGGTATCAGAACGATACAGGGATTGAGCTCTAGAACGTGCATGAGCGACGATATCTGGTTTGTAGGCTCTTTTAATAAAACATTCTGACATAATATCTGCCTGTTTTTCAAAATCAATATTATCGTCACATATACGGCGTAACCGCTGGAAATGGCCGAAAGGTACATTATCAATGAGATATGGAGGATGGAAGGAGTCAGCCCTAAGGATGGTGTTTCTAGAGGTCTTTTTTCTGAAAATCGTGGTATGTAACTTCCCTTCTGGATCAATAGAGATGGTTAGGTCTAAAAAATCAATAGTTATTTTGGAGTATTCTAAAGATAATTTAATATTCCTATTGATGGAATTAAGGTATTGGTGAAACTCCAGAACCTGAGTGTCAGTACCTTTAAAAATAAATAGTAAATCATGAATGTAGCGACCATACCATGGTATACAATGATAAAAAGGATTAGCCGAGTTGAGGACATGCAACTTCTCCCATAACCCCAAATACAGACAAGCATAATTGGGTGAGAAACAACAACCCATTGGAACACCAATCTTCTGTTTGTACAGCTTGTCAATAAACACAAAGACATTATTGTGAATAATAAACTCAGTGAGTTGTACAATAAAATGAGAAGGAAGTCTGGTGTTATTTCTATCAGAAATAAAGTGTTTCAAGGCGTGTAGACCCTCCTCGTGGTCAATGTTGGTATATAAAGACTCAACGTCCATGCTAATTAAATATTGGGATTCAACATTACCTAAATAGGATAAACTGTTTAGAACATCCACAGTATCTTCAATGAAAGAAGGGAGAGTCCTAACAAAAGGCTTGATAAAAAAAATCAACAAACTTGGACGCTGGTTCAGTAAGTGTACCATTACCCGAGATAATGGGTGTCATGATGTGGGTTTTGTGTCTTGTCTTGTGATGTTCTTTGGTTCCCTGTCTTGTCTATTAGTTATGCCAGGTGTTTCTTATTATCCACGCCCCCTTGTTATCCTGTTAGCTCGTTTGTCTATGATTATTTAAGCCCTGTGTTTTTGCCCTGTCCTTGTGAGTTGTTGAATGTTTGATGTCGACGGCGGTCGCTTCTGATTCTGAGTCCTGTATCCCAGTCTGAGTCTTTCTCTAAGTTTGTAGTTTGTCTAAATAAAGGCTGTACACTGCGTTTGGATCCAGCCTCCTTCCCCTGCTTCTACCGCACCACATTACAGATCATCACAATGGGTCGCCCAGGGGGGGGCTTATCAAAAGGGGGTTTATGTACTTTCGGAAGTAAATAAAATGTAGCCAAGGACTGGTGTTCAACTGTCATATATTTCATTTCACTCTCAGTAATCCATTCCGAATTTTTGGCATGAGTTAAAATATTATGAAAAATAACGGTCAGTTCAGACAAAGGATTACTAACAATTCTTTCATAATGCTTGGTTTCTAATTGTCTTGTCGCCTCAAGGATATACATGTCTTTAGGCAGGACCACTACAGCTCCACCCTTATCAGCAGGGCGGATAATTATGTCATCAATCATAGAGAGCTCCTTCAGAGCCTTGCGTTCACTTATCGTTAAATTCGATTTGTTGTGTGGGTCTGGACCGAGTATCAAAAAATGTTTGCACATCAAAATCCACTTTCTTACAGAAGGCAACAAGAGAAGGATTTGATATAATAGGAGTAAATAGGGATTTAGGTCTAAACAGAGGATACGAGTCAATGCTGGGAGTACTTTCAGAAACAGCTAAATTGTCAGGTGTGCCATCAGGAGTAATGTCAGAATTAATACCCATCATGGAACAACCGTAATTGTATCCAGTCTTATGATAAAACATTTTTAAATGTAAATTCCGGTAAAATCGGAATAAATCCACTCTAATACTGAACAGACTAGAAGTATGAGTGGGTGCAAAAGACATTCCCTTAGACAGTACACATAGTTGCTTGTTGGAAAGAGGCGTATCAGAAAGGTTAATTACCGAGGATATTTCTTCCTTGGTAACGATCTCAGTGTTGATGAACGAGGACGTTCCTCTACCTCGGCAGCCCCGGCGTGTTTTCTTGGACCGTGATGATTGGTCTGGAGTCGCGGCCAATCGTCCTCCAAAAAATGATCAGAAAACGTGGTCGGTTCCACCGATACACCTGTCCTCTATTCCTCTACGTCGCGTTTGAACTTCCGCACCTTCATCTCCTTGATGGTCGTCTTGAGTTTGAGTATTTCCTCTCGGATCGTATGTTGAATAGGGACCTGTTGTTCCAGAGGGGTGGGTAGGGAAGACTCAATGTCTCTGATACGGGATTGGATTTGTTCCCTCTCTTTCTTGCCCTCTTGTATGAGCAGTAGCATCAAGTCCATTGAGCATTTATTTAAAATAGACTCCCATTTCAATTTAAAGTCAGTATCCTCACTGTGAGTAGAGGGAAATTTAGACAGGCGTAGCCCGCGAGGGATGCGTCCTTCTCGCCAATAATCAGAAAGTGACACCACATGCCATTTGAGCTTCATATCTTTCTCTAGAAGTTTACGCAGTTCATGTTTCTTTGTTGAACAGTCAGTATACACGACATTCTCAACATGCGTGAGTAAAGAGTCTGTAACAATAATATTTCGTCCTTCATGCGTAGAAAAAGAGTGTGTCTCCATGGTAAATCACTCACCAAACGCTGAAGCCTAGCGGAGCAAGGCCTAAGTTGAAACCAAAAACAATGAACTGTAAAAGATTTAACCAGGCGCTCAGGTAAAGTTATGAAGTGTGGATAGGTGCTCTTGGGGTAGGAAAAAGATCCAAAGAAACGAAAAGCAGGTCCCAGGCACTCAGTCAAGTTTTAAATGAGGAGAAGGATAAAGTTAAAAAGCCTTTATTAAATATGGCTTAAATCATTTTAAAAGTACAGGAGCCAACATGTTTCGACCATCAAGTGGTCTTCTTCAGGGCAAAGTAACACAAAATATGAGAATGACGCCAAATTATAAATTAAGTCCCACATATAATCAGAAGGAATTCAATTAACCTAATAAGGCCTAATACAATCAATTAACCCAATAAGGCAATCAGGTCTAACAAGATAGGGGAAACCAACATAACGAGTACTAAAGCAGGTGAAACTAACAAAGAAACAATAAAGAAAAATATCTCCACAGAAATCTCGCTCAACGGAGGTTATCTGGATAACGGAGCGCATCTCTTTTCTTACTCTCATTTTTCTCTCCAGATAACCTACGTTGAGGGACATTTCTTTGGAGATATTTTTCGGCCTGGTTCTAATGGCCAAATTTCGCCATTTAATTCGCTCCTGAGAAACGCGATAGAGTTGATAATGAGCAGCTTAACAGTGATAGACGTCGTAGCCTATTCCTGGTAGACGTGGATCAGCTGAAAAAAAACCCTCAAAACGTGACAACACTGTGCATTTAAAAAATAAAAAGTTATTTTCCATTTTAACTAAGGAAGCATGATATATCAGCCACCATATCGGTATCAGCCGATTGGCTATGTGTTCATTTTTAATGTTATCGTTATCGGCAGATAAGAACATTTGGCTGATGATAGGCTATATTAAAGGTGATAAATTGTATTATTTCCTTCAGCTGAGACACTTAAGATGCTGTTCAACATGATGTTTTTGAATTGCTTGAAATATGATTGAAATCACTTAAAAAAAGAAAAATGTGCAGCAGAAGTCTGTCATATCAGCTACATAAAACTATAATGAGAACATCATTATAATTGTGGGTTTGGTACATGGCTTTTAATGGTGAGACTTCTATTTTTGTAATCAGGCTCTCAAAAATTATATAAAATGTGTAGGCTATTTAGATTAATTTATTACTAATATACTGGTTATCGGCTTTCAAATATAAAGGATTATCGTATCAGCTAAAATGTTCATATTGGCGAATCCATATAATTTAACCTAATAATTTTATTCTTATAATTAATTAGTAATTAATTGTATTCACACTGACAAGGACATCTTATAGCCTGAAGTGTAACATGCAAAGGCGCATTATTGCCACCAACTGTAAGGAGTGTGGATCAGAATTTAATAATTTATTTATTTGAACTAAACTATTGTTGTGAACTAAACTCTATTAGCTTGCTCTACTTTATAAATGACTGATGAGTTATTCTGGCCATGATGTTTTGAGACCAACTTGGGATCAAAACTGAAAACATAAAATTACAATGTTATTTTCATGCATTTTAGTTTGTTCTTGTTAGTAAAAATTTGGCGGACACACGTCAAGTGTTTTGCTCGTACTAAAGGTGAATGTTAGTGACTTTCTTCATCACATCTTTTCTTTCCATATAAGGAATGAAAGGCTGTGATTCTTGCCTGACATCTATGCATGGAAGAAAATCATATCAGTTTAAAAACAACATGAGGATGAGCAAATGATGAGTGTATTTTAATATTTGTGGATGAATTATCCCTTTATCAAACTGTTAAAATAAATGAAAACCTAAAAAGTAGATGCAAATGTGAGTACAATAATGGCACACTAGATGGCGACATCGAATACAGATGTAGATTCAAACTTTCTATCTCAAATGCACAATTTAATTTATCAAAGCATTTCTCAGAGAGAGAGAAAAAAAAGATTATACGTTTGTTACATGGTCCACATGGATTCTGTTTTATTAAACCCTCATTTCCCACTGGTTGCATAATGACCAGAATCACACACACACACAGACGACGACACTTACAAACACACACTCACTCTCTCACACACACACACACGCGCGCGCGCAAACTCTCTCTCTCTCTCTCTCTCTCTCTCTCTCTCTCTCTCACACACACACACACACACACACTGTCTGTAATGTTTTTAGAGCTGTTTTATGAATTTATATATTTATTTCCAATATTATTTGCAATTGAATTTGTGTTTAATGAAATAGAGATCAATTTAAACACACTTTCAGTGGGCCTACAGCTATAAAGGTCACGCAAAAATGATATTCAAAGTCACAATAGACGCTTTAATATTAAAATAATCACAAACAGTAGTCTATTATCATCGTGATACTGTAAAGTTGTTCCAGCATATGGAACAATATGGCAAGATTAGATTTAGGCTATATATCAAGTTTGAGAGTTTTGAGACACAGAGTTATAAAGTTCTTAATATGTTACTAGTTACAAAATCATCTGGTCTCCCTTGTGAAGAAAAAAAACATATAATGAGGTGTAAGTGAAATAAATGATAAACTCTTTAAAGAAATTTTAATCATGGTCTCTATTTGCAACCGATAAAGCAAAATGCATTAAGTAAGCTGTCAGATTTAACTAATGAACTATTCTTTTTTTAACCTTTACATTTCACGCAGAATTTAGACGTTTCAGTGCACTGTAAAAAATGATTTTTTTGCTGAAGTAAATACAACTGAAAAAAACAATGTAATTTACATGAAAAAGTTAGTTCAGGCAAGAATTAAAAAAACTAAGTAAATTCCATATCAGTACTTAATTCAAGCGAGTAGAAATGAAAGCGTAAATATCAACTCAATAAAATTAAGTAAAAATTACTCAACTTTTCTGATACTGGGGTTCCCATCATGCACTGGACCTTGAATAATTAATGAGGTTCATTTTTCACTGGTTTCCAGCTGTATTTACACTGTTTTATCATTGCTTTTGTTGTCAGGATTAAACTTGCCATTTTGTGACATTTGGAGTAAATTTTCTGCAAAAATGACACATTCAAACACAAAAACGATCCATCAAATGTTACCGCCATTGTGTATTGTCTACCAAGTATTGAGGTCTTTGCATTCACATCATGCTTAACATCTGACATGATGAAGTATAAATCACTTAGATACTCTAAGTAAAGCACAAACTATAAATGACTGGTATAATTCAATGAAATTGTTTGAGTGAAATATAATGCAAAGGAAATTTCAACTAAATCGATATTAATCAACCTTTTACTAGCCAAGGTAAAATTACTTATTCTCTTTGTTACTTTCACGTAACTAGGTTAAGTAAAATTTACTTAATTCCATATTCCAAGTAAATTTAACTTAAAGATTTCTAATTAAAGCTACTGATAAATATGTTTAGGTTTTTACTTGGCAAATCTTTATACATTTACAAGCATTTTCTGAGTGCAAAAAGTTGCCTAGCTTTTTTCAAGTACATCCTACTCCAAATTTTTTTTCATTTCTGTTGTTGGGATAGAACAATACAACAAAGGGAAATAAAATAAAATAATTTATTTTATTTTATGTATCTATTCATAGGCTAGGCTACATTAAATGATTCACCACATTTTAAGCATTGAACATGTAACTTAATGTCTAGTCTGAATTAAGCTATTGCTTTCGATCTTTTCCTCAACGAGTTGTCTAATAGAGAGTGAGGGTAAAAAACAAAAGAATATGTCATATTTCATCAAAACAAAGTTGTGTTGTTTTGATCGCGCGCGTGCACCTGTTTGCTGAGGAATGTCGCGACACACTTGGCCCCGCCCACTTACACTTGTCCTCCCATTCTGATTGGTTGATTCAGCTGTCCGTCTAGCTCTATCTGCACCTGACTCTCTCTTCTCTTCTTTACTCGAGAATGTGGCGCAAAGAACAGCCTTTAAACATCAGCTATTCATTCCACACTCAACATCTCCCGCGTAAAGCTCGTGCTCGTGGCCAGAAGGCAAACCTAGTTTCCTTTTAAAGACCCAAAATACGATGCCAAGATCTTTCCTGGTGAAGAAACACCTCACGAACAAGAAGCCTGACTATGGAGTGCTGGACTCAGAGAAACACGGTAACTTCTTCAGACTCGGACTAAAACACTATGTGTGTCAGGCTTGTTCAAGATGTGTGTTCAATACCTAATATAACTGTTTGTTTGTTTCATAGTTGAGTTATTAATATTATTTATATACATTACAATTTTTAACAAATATTTTTTCGCAGAAATAACATTGGATAATATAATTCACTTTTTTGGGTTAATTTGAAAGGTATGTGCCTATGGATGGGGAGAAAATATTCGTTTTTAATAATTATGACTTAATAAAATTCTGAATGAACAAATTAGTACAAATCTTATAGTTGAACGTGGACAATATCACAGATGTTATAATCTTAATTGTGACTAGTGCAAAAAAATATCTATAAATGAATATTTACTTATAGTAGGCTAGTCTTTCAGTTAATATGATATAATTCAAAATGCATGCATGGTAATAATTATACAAGATTTGAGATATATACAGCATGTCACTGTTTAAAATGTGTCGGCTAGATTCAGACATGCTTGTATGATCAGCTTTAGATGTTTTATACTCATGATGAGGAGATAATGAGAGAAGGATGGAGATATGAGTTTAGCAGGTGCAGAATCTCTGACAAAAGAGGGGCTCGTTGTGAACTCTCAACACAGAGTCCAGTTAGAAGAGCTGAAGAGGGATCAACTATTGTTCAACAGTATCTTAGAGAGAGATTAGACATAAGAAAAAGAGGAATAGACCTTATAGTAACTAAAGAGAGAGTTATTTTTACTATTTTGTGACAAAAGTCTGTATTGGCTTTATTGGCTGCTTGGGAAACCCATCGGCTCAACTAACTATAACTTGCATTTTGTTTTAACAAAGCCTTAGCCAGTTATTTTTTTAAGCAATAAGGTACGAGAGGCTGTGCTGTATCATGAATAAGTAGGCCTAACGGCTGGAGGGCGTTGTTAGGCACGACGCGAAGCAGAGTAACCCCTTCAGCCGTGATTTATTCACGATACAGCACTTGCCTCGAGTACCTTATTGCTTTTATAAAACGGTTACCACACAATAAAAATATTAAAGTAAAACAAATATGTATTAGTGCAACTTTCATGAAGTAAAATCACTAAAAGCCTTCCTTCCGCTAGAAAAAAAAAAATAGTCCCTGACCGTGAACAGCAACAACGTTCCAATTTGTAATATCAAAGTCCTTTTAGGCAAGTCATGCCACTCGGCCGCCATCTTGGCAACGCCTCCGGGCAGCTATTTCCGACTAACAAGACCAGGCTCCAATCTAAATGAATGGGCAGAGAGTCAGAACTGCACTTTCACTGGTCACCGGGACATAAAAACTGCATGTATAGAAACAGCAGTAAAATATGATAAAAATCGCTGAAAAAGTTTGATGACTTTGCCCCAAAAGAAGATTTAAAACGCCTTTTTCCCCACAGGTTATACTTTTACTGCGCATGCGCAAGGGTTCACGACACCATCTTCATTTACATCTCTATCCAGAATGCCGGTGTCGTGCTCTACAGCCAGTGTTGTAGTCGAGTCACCAACTGTCGAGTCCGAGTCGAGTCTCGAGTCCCAGTGTTCGAGTCCAAGTCGAGTCCCGTATTCGAGTCCGAGTCGAAATTATATAGGCTACACTTAAGCCAAATCAAGCAACATTTTTCAGGCACTCTTTCTTGCAGCTAGAAATGTGTATGATATCACTAGAATTGCCTTTGACCTTAGTGCAAATCATTGTCAACTAGCTGTGGCACGATTATATTTAGGCTATTTAATTGTTTAAATACATTTTTGGATGATCAGTCAACTGGAATGGATAAAGAAAAAAAAAGAAAGCCTAATTGGACAGAGGAGGAGAAATGCATTCTTCTTGACGAATATGGTAAAAGAAAAACAATGTTGAAATTTTGAAAAGTAAACTAAATCCCAATGTAGCTGCGGCAAAAAAACACAGAAAATGCAGTGCTATAAGCAGTAACTCCGCAGGAAAAGAGTGGTTGCGATGTGTGACATAGTCAAGGTCGCCGTCTAGTTTGTTAGCTAAAATAAACATAGGCCTAATTGTGTTATTGTATGATAAACGGGATTAAGCGCTGAGCGCGTCCGACTTTGGCTCAGCGCCAGCCATAGCACGAAAGCACAGTTTAAACCTGGCAGTTATGTCACGTCACTGTACATTCGCTCCTTAGTGGTCAGCTCAGCTCAGCTGCTGCAAAGCGTGCCAAAATCGAAATTACTGATTAGATGTAGAGGAACTTATCTAGTGTTAAATGAGTGTTACGTTAACTCTCTCACGAGAATGCAGCGTAAAGTGAGTGACGTCAGTGAGTGTGTTGTCAAGCAAGGAGAGCGAGCGGTAGCAGTGTCTGTGAGGGAAAAAATAGATCACGGCCGGTCTTGGACCCCGAAACAGGAAAAGTGTAACATCCAGGGGCGTCAGTTTGTGTTGAAAAGTGGTGGGGACAAAAGATCAGATGAAAAAAACATACAACAATATTAAAAAAAAAACTATATCGGCGCGCGTTATTCGTCAGCGTTTTTCAACGTGTTTTTTTGTGTTCACACCCAAGCGATTTTCGCTGACGGTGAGCCGAGTGAACATGCAAATTCATTCCCTGACATTAGATGGCGCCCATTTGCTCTGCAATACCACTCCATAACAGTTCTCTTTTATCAAGATTTTTGTAGTCGCTGTCGCGTTTGTCAAGGTTCTTTATGTTCCGACACCAACGAGACCGGCGGCTCTACATTCATCTTGCCTTGCATCTTCCTCGTCTTATTTCTTCCCGGCAGTGTAGACGCTACTTGGCGTATATCTTCTCTGCCGTTACGTATGTGTGCTCGGCAAGACCGTTTTGTGTTTGAGCGCCCCCAAGTTGTTACTGTAACTTCAGAAGCTCCAGACACGTGAGCAAAAGCGCCAATCTCATTGGTCGGATAGTTTTTGACGCGACGTGTCAAACTAAAAAAACGAACCCGAGGCGTTTTTTTTTTAAATTACGCTTTTACGCGTGGCGTTTCTCGTGTCGGTGTGCACACTCACATTGGCGCCCTTAGTTTAGTCACGAGGCGTTAAACGTCGGTCCCGGTGTGAACAGGCCTTAAAACCCTCAACAATGTCGACTGCACATGTAACTGTCCCTGCACCATACTACAGGGCTCGACATTAACGCTTGTCCGGGACAAGTGGATTTTTTGAAGGGACAAGTAAAAGAGAATTTTACTTGCCCAACCGGACAAGTAGCCTTCACAGGCTCGTTTGTCCACGAGGAGAAATGGGGCCAAAAAAATCCAACGTGTTGGATATCCCCGATTAGAGATCTGAGCGGTCCCGGCGTCCTTCCGAGCAGACGAGAGGAGTCTTAACACACCACACACGGCAGGAATATCTAATCAGATTATTTTACGATAATCGGAGCATCCTTAAGATTGTCGGAAGGGGTAAATCGGGGCTAAAATTGGCCTAATTATCCTGCCGTGTGAACCAGGCTTTACTGATCGGCGCATGCATGTTTTTGGGTCATTTTAGAATCAGTAATAGTTTATTTTGTTTAAGTTACTTTTTTGGACAATGTGCATTGTTTCTTTCTGTATCTTAACTGCATTGCATGTTTTATTTTGTGCAAATAAACCTTTAACATTTCTTGGTTCGCTTGATTTTTCAGAACATTTTAACCAAATGCTTTCAAAAAGTGGTGGGGACAAAATCAGCCATTTCAAAAAGTGGTGGGGACATGTCCCCAGCGTCCCCAGTGTAAATGACACCTATGGTAACATCTTATATAATTTTTTTATAACCTATTTAGTCAGAAACAACGTCATTCATTTGATGAATGCTCAAGTCCGATTTTATATATTCTCGAGTTCGAGTCAGTCACGAGTCCAGAGCATGGAGTCTCGAGTCGGACTCGAGTCCAGAGAATAAGGACTCGAGTCGGACTCGAGTCCGAGTCCAGGACTCGAGTACTCCATCACTGTCTACAGCACATACTTAGAATGTAAGGTAACATATTTGTGGTCGATATAAAATGCTTTAACTACTGTAACAAGGTTCAGATGTTATGGGAAGAAGGAGGCAGGAACCGGCGAACATTCAACCATTTTAATAAATAAACAAATACAAAAATGGAAGTATGCCAGCAGCCCCGGACGAGCTGCTGGCCACACAAAACAGAAACAAAACACAACATAAAATCAGGCCTGTTCCTCTCTCGATCTCCATGTCGTCGCTCCTCCTTTTATGCCTCCGCTCCTCCGTGAGAGATACGAGACCGATGCGTCGCGCAGGTGCCGCTCATCAGTAATCACCCCACCGGCCTCGCGCCGCTCTCTCACGTCCCTTGTCCTCTGCCTGCTCGCCACAACTACCTTGGTAGACCGGTGTCTTCGCGTTGTTATCACCCTCTTCCATGTGGATTCCAACACCATGGCACAAAACAACTCGCTGTCGCCAAATCGTCTCCGCTTTCGCAAACCTCAACTGTGCGCATGTGTCAGTGGAACCAGACGATAGGCTTAAAAGTTTCCCGGCTTGACTGTTAAAAGCAGACGATTGGCTTTCCAGCGGGAGGGGCGGGACAAATGCATACAACCGCCATCTTTGACGTTACGGGTTTTCCCTATATAGTTGTATTGAGGATTGAGTCAGTGGCATGTCTCTATATAAATAGTCTCTGGTAATATGCAGGAAAGCTCAAATAAAAACAACATAGGAACTGCAGTGTTGCGCAGTGATAAATAGAACCGCTGGGTGAAGCGGTCATAGCCGTGTTTTATCGTGAATAAAGCACAGCTATTGACCAATCAGAATCAAGGATTCAAACTAACCGTTTTATAAGTAAGCAATAAGGTACGAGAGGCTGTGCTGTATCGTGAATAAGTCACGGCTAAAGGGCGTTTCGCGTCGTGCTGCAACCCCTTTAGCCGTTACTTATTCACGATACAGCACTTGCCTCGAGTACCTTATTGCTTTTATAAAACGGTTACCACACAATAAAAATATTAAAGTAAAAAAAAAAAAAACTACCCAGCTATTTTTAGAGAATAATAATTGCACTTTTAAACATTTTATGACTGTAAACTATTCTATGGCAGTAAAGTACAATACCTGGAGCATCTTGCACATTACAAAGATCCTTATTACCGCTCATAGAAGAGACTTTCCCAATGCCAAGATCCATGGACACATTTTCACAGGCAGTTGGTGAACATGTTTGAGTCAAATATCTCAACTTTTGATGTAATTTTTTTATTTAAAATCCCCCTGTGTTGAAAATCCAGCTTTTAATGTTGTTTATGTGTCTATGTGGTGTTTTTAATATGCTTTAAGACAATCCATGTGTAAATTCATAAGTCGACAGCATTGCTGAGTATTTTCTCCTTAAAACTGCAGTGAACCAAAGACAGTCTCAAAAACACGGTTTGAAATCGCTGGTGTTTCTGACGTCACAAACGACCTTGTAACCAATCAGATCAACGTGTGATCGTCAACCAGTGGATCTCTGAGCTGAGTGAGTGAGTGGAGGCGGGGCTCATTTGCTTATTCATAGAACCGCGAATACTAAATGAGGCAAGGGTGTCGAGTTACATTCAAGATATTTTAAGGCATGAAGAATTTTTAAAGGAAAAAAACATTTAAATATGTAATTTTGGTGATTAAAGATGAGTTTTAAGGGATACAATTATTGATTACAGGGGGACTTTAAGTTTTAAACCCAATGGTTGGGTTTGTCCATATTTGACCCAAACATGTTTTGAAACAACCCAGCATTTTTTAGAGTGCAGTGAGTTCATGATTACGATAAATAAAAAGCGGATGACACCAGAAGCCTCGCACATTCAAGTTACACTCACTCTTATGTTAAAACTAAGATGGATAATGGGAAATCAATCATGTTTAAAGGCACATTTTATTATTTCAGGTTTCAGGGTTCATTAGTTAACATTAGTTAACTACCTTCATTAACATGAACTAACAATGAACAATAATTCTTCAGCGTTTATTAATCTTAGCTAATATTAATTTCAACATTTACTAATACATCATTTAAATCAAAGGTTGTATTTGCTAACATTAGTTAATGCACTGTGAACTTACATGAACAAACAATGAACAGCTGGATTATTATTAACTAACATTAACAAAGATGAATAAATAAACAAATGTATCGCTCAATGTTAGGTCATGTTTGTACATTAACTAATGAACCTTAGTGTAAAGTGTTACCAATAATCTTTGGGAATCATTGCTAGAGATTTATTTAAATGTTGACCAATGAATTCAGGTTATGTTATAAGAACGATCTGATCATGTGCATTACATATCTC
The DNA here is from genome assembly GCA_029959095.1 of Rhinichthys osculus. NCBI lineage: Eukaryota > Metazoa > Chordata > Actinopteri > Cypriniformes > Leuciscidae > Rhinichthys > Rhinichthys osculus. The sequence continues at coordinate 2,648,038 of JARWKJ010000003.1, forward strand.
CACAGATGTGATTCATTTTGAATCTTCAAGCTCCAAACTCAAAGCACTGAATCCTCACGAGACTCTGTGTCTTTCGGGATTGAGCTCACCTTTACGGATGAACCCGATCGGATCAGGGATGTACGTTCCTCCACAGAACCCGGTTCTGGGTCTGTCTTTCCCTTTCCCTGTGACGTCCAGTCCTCTCTCAGATCCAGGGTCGTTCCCGCTTTCCCACCGAGTGCTTCCAGATAGCAGCGACGGATGCTTCGACTGCCGGAGAGCGTTCCTGAGCTTCTCGAGTCTGACGGACCCGAGGCAATGCCAGAAGTTCTTCATCTGCAAGTTCTGCGAGAAGGAGTATGTGAGTCTGGGAGCGCTGAAGATGCACATCCGCACACACACTCTGCCGTGTGTGTGTAAGCTGTGCGGGAAGGCCTTCTCCAGGCCCTGGCTGCTTCAGGGACACATCCGCACACACACAGGTACAGACTCGGGGGAGGAAAAGTTGTCACTCAAAAAATGTGTCATTTTCTGAACATACACTCTTAATAATAAAGGGATTTTCACAGTGATTTTTATTTGAAAAAAACTGAGAACTACCAAAAAAACTGTACTTTTTTTTTTTTACATTTACGTAAAAAAAACTGGCAGCTGATGTGGTTGCCAGAAATTTATGGTAAAAAAATACAGTAGCAACATTTTATTTAGGATTTACAGACTTAACTTAAATTTACAGTATAAAAATATCATTTATCGATATATTGATGTACTAATATCTGTTTTATACCATTGTAATACACTGACACATCCGCACACACACACAGGTACGAGCAGACTCGGGGGAGGAAAAGTTTTCTCAACATACACTCTTAAAAAATAAGGTTCTGAAAGGGGATTTTCACAATGATGCTATAGAAGATTTTTATTTGAGAAAAGCAGAAAATGAAAAAAACTGTAAAAAAAAAAAAAAGTTACATTTACAGTAAAAAAACTGGCAGCTGTGGTTGCCAGAAATTTACGGTAACAAAATACGGAAGGAACATTTTATTTAGGTTTTACAGACTTAACTTCAATATATAGGCAAAAAAAATGTTTTACCGTAAATTTAAGTACTAATATTTGTTTTATACCATTGTAATACACTGACAACCTTCAAACATAAAAGTCACATGATGAACCAAAGCGCATCATAAGCAGCTTTCCCACACACTGAGAAAGTTAATACTAATTTAAAGAAGCTGCACAGTCACTCACACAAACACTGAACACCATCATGGTAACACGTGAAATTTAAAAATTGCAATAAGCATTAATTTAACAACATTAAATGTAACATGAAACCCTAATGTACATAACTGAAAACTAAGAAAAAACAGTTATTTTAACAAAAATACATCAAATGTGAAGTGTCTCGCAGGGAATTTTGGGAATGTCAATTTACGTTTTTTCACTTTACATTTTTTTAACTTTCTGTTAAACAATTAACAGTTTTTTACCGTTAAAATCACATATGTATATGTATGACCATAAATGACAGAGTATTTTAAGTCTATTTAGCTACTGTGTGAAAAAAATCCAGCAAAACGTGCCGGCGTGTTTGACGACCACAGAGGGTTAAAATCACTATATTTTTTTCATTTTAATATGCAAAAATATTTATATAAATATATAAAAACAAAAAGCTAACAGGAAAAAGCTTAGTATTCGTTATTAATATTTCATCGGTTCTCTCTTAGTTTTGCATGTGTTCATAATTTTAAAATCAATTTGGCAGGTTGCATTGCGTTATTATCAGAAATAAAACAAACAAATGGGGTGAAGGTGTGAATTTTTCTATGTTTTTATATACATGTTAAAAAAATGATATGTTAAGTTAAGTCTGTAAAATGATACATCAGTGGAGGAAAATACTGTTCTGACAGGAATCTGTCACTCAAAATGTGGCATCTCACCCTTCATTCTTAAAAATAAAGATTTTTGCAAAGAATCTTTTTTTCTTAGTATGAACATTTTTATAATCTAAAGAACATTTCCCCCTATAAACAACCTTTTGTCCAATGGAAAGGTTTCATGGATGTTAAAAGCTCTTCATGACATGAAGCCGTCGATGCCAATGAAGAACATTATTGGTGGCACTTTATTTAAAGGTGATAGTTTTAGTTACATGTATAGTAATAACAGTAAAGTATGCATAATAACAAGTAACTAACCCTAAACCATAACCATATAAGTACATGTAGTTAATTAATATTACTCAGTAGGCTACTTATTTGAATAAGTACAATAACTACGTAGTAACCCCTTTATTTTTAAGAGTGTTCTTTTCATATTTTCTGCTTGTGTGAAACACAAAATGAGAATAGCTGTTTCCATCCAAAGTTGCGAAAATAAATAATGCGTAAATTGAAATATCGCATAACACATTTGTGAATAAAGCAGCGTTTCCATCACGTGTTCAAGAGAACAAAATCATCTCCTCCTGGAAAACTGGCGCAAAATATCAGTAATAAAAGTGTAAGTTTCTGCAATCTTTCTCTTTTCCCTCCATCATAAACGAGTGTCTCGAGCGTCAGACGAAACACAGTAAACGCTGTCATGTTCTCTGGCGATTATAAAATCTCGCAAGGGCTGCAATTTTTTTTCGGTTTTTAATAAATATAATGCACAGTGATGACGCTGCCAAATCTTGCGCGTCGTGTTGACACTGTTCTCCATTTTTTTCACGCAATGAAAAATCCTGAGGCAAAGAGGACACTGACATCGATAGACAAGATAAGGCAGGTTACTTATTATATGAAACAAAGTCTCAGCTTTCAAATTATACCAATTTTATTACGAAATTCAAACAATAAATACGGGTTTGGCGCTCTTTAATATGACGTGCCAGATCAGCACCTCGGTTCAAGCAGCACGTGCTGTGAACTTATCTAAAGCTCTTCTTTTAGTTATTAAATCAATTCGATAGAACTATTATGGAAGATACTAGCCTACAACTTGCTAAAATGTGTCATTTCTCATGTAATCACTCAATCAGTGCTTCAACCAAAGTGCTGAAATAGGTCAATAAAACAACTGGAGAACAATAGCCTGTCACGTAACGTAACATTTACCTCAGAAAAGCCATTTAATGACCACACCCTAGCTAGAAAAATTAACTAGGCATATAGAGAGGAACATTTTTGCTAAATGCACTATTACATATTATAATTTTACTCATATCATTAAAAGATTATAAAATATTATAAAAACCGCATTATATTTGATTTGTTAATTTTAACCTTTAATAATAATACCAACTGCATGTATTTACAGCATTAGTGAGAGATTTTTCTTTGAGAAAAATTAACATGTAGCTTTATAAGGTAGCCTACCTGATATTTATCCAAATTAATTGATGTAAACATTGTTACATGTTGTTTGGTCAGCAAATGTTTTGAGAATCACAATACACTTATTGTGATGCTTTAAAAAAAATCTTTTAACAATCTTTTCTAATGATTTATATTCATAGGCTGCCTGTTGAACATGGGGTTGTGCTCTTATATTTCTGAACTCTAAAAGTTCAGATTAATGCATTTAACTTTAAAATGTAGAAAACTTTTCTTGCCCCTAGAAGAACTGAGGTCCACCCCTCATTAGGGCTGTTTCTTTTGAGAAAAATCAAATTCGAACGGATATAAAATATCAAGCAATTTATTCGAATATCTACTTTTTTATTTGAAGGTGCATCTTTTACAGTCGTTCAAACAACTGTAGAGTGAAGGATGTACGTTTTTTACTTTTTACAGTTCAAATTTAATAACTAAAACATACTCTATTGCTCTCTTTAGGCCCTTTTTGTTGGATCATTTATAATTAGGCAATAAAACATTATGCAAATGAGGCACAAAAAAATTAGGCAATGTTTAAAAATGTAGTCTCACTTAAACTTAGGGAAAATGGGCAGTTATAATGTAATAATAAAGTTATTTTTCCAATACTTTTCACACATAAAAATACGCTCAAAGAGTGACAATAGTTCTATAAGAGGATTTGGGGCCTTCATATTCACATAGGGCCCAACAGTAAGTTCCAGGGAGCCCTCAAGAGTCCAAGAGCCTTGTTTAAGAGGCCTTGTGTAAGCTATGGGACACATATATTACAGCATTAATAAATATTTGTTTTTATTGTTAATGGGTTTTCTGAACCAAACTGGATTGCGTAATTCTGAGATAATTAACTCGTTAATTCAGAAAAACAGAGTAGATTTTTTTTCCTTAAGTGAATGCAATACGCTTCCGTACCGCATGAGAGCATCCAGTTTCCACCAGAGACTATTTATATAGAGACAATCAATATAAATCCCTCAATCCTTAATACAACTATATAGGGAAAACCCGTAACGCCAAAGATGGCGGTTGTATGCACATGCCCCGCCCCTCCCGCTGGAAAGCCAATCATCTGCTTTTAACAGTCAAGCCGGGAAATATTTAAGCCTATCGTCTGGTTCCACTGACGCATGCGCACCGTTGAGGTTTGCGACATACGTTACTGTTTGAAAAGGCGGCAGATTTGATATCCAGTGTATGTGTGAGTTGTGTAATATCAGACATCAGAAGTCTCCTGCAGATTGATAGCGGCTCCCTGATGCCTGCAAATTAGTTCAAATCTCCCGGGATCTAGAGCGAGCGAGCAAGAGCACGCACATACTGTGCTTTAAACTGTGTAGCGCGCGCACGACCGAGGGAGAGAACCCTTGCGCATGCGCAGTAAAAGTATAACCTGTGGGGAAAAAGGCGTTTTAAACCTTATTTTGGGGCAAAGTCATCAAACTTTTTCAGCGATTTTTATGATAATTTACTGCTGTTTCTATACATGCAGTTTTTATGTCCCGGTGACCAGTGAAACTGCAGTTCTGACTCTCTGCCCATTCATTTAGATAGGAGCCTGGTCTTGTTAGTCGGAAATAGCTGCCCGGAGGCGTTGCCAAGATGGCGGCCGAGTGGCATGACTTGCCTAAAAGGACTTTGGTTTCCACCCTGCTTTATTTAAGGGTGTATTCACACCAGGAAAGTCCAATAGTTCACTTGCTTTGGTCCGGACCAAATAAAAAAATTTTTTTTTTTTTTGGTACGGTTCGCTTTCACACTGCTCTTTTTGCAAATGAACCAAAATTTGTCAACAAAACCACACGTGTGCTAAGGTCGTCCATTCATTGGACAAGGATTCTCAAGTAGGGAAATCAGGAAGTGCAAAAAAGGCTCAGCATGGAGATATTTCGTACGCCAATATTTGTTATTTTACTAATTTTGTGTTATTCTGTACAAACGCAATATGAAGAAACTGCGCAGAAGACGTATAAGGTATAAAGTTTTGATTCATAGAGAGGGCTATGTTCACACATTCAAATAATGAGATTCTTATTGTATATAGGCTACTCCTACAAGTGCTGTCAATGTTAACGCTTGCGATTTAAGTTTGTCCAGTTTAACGCAGCGTCATCCTTGTATTGTAACTATCGTTACATTATATGAACTGCAAAAGCTTTTTTTGCATCTATGCGCGATTAGACTGAAGAGAACGCGCTGTATGTGAATGTCCTGATGCACACACTCATTCATCATTCCATTCCAATGATGCACACACACAACGCGCAGAAAGACGCGC